>JAEQBH010000178.1:2650373-3975559 GCA_016808115.1 Tetrastigma voinierianum | reverse complement strand
CATGGCAAGCCATGTGTCAAAATGCATGCAAATGGAGAATTGTATAAATGGGATATGTGTTCGTAGAATGAGGGAAAAAAACAGAAAATGAAAGGAGAAGGGAAAAGGAAAGGGAGAGAAAGGAAAAAGGTGAAGAAAAGAAAAGAGAGAGAGGGAGAAGAAAGGGAGAAAAGGAAATTGGTGTGTCCTCAGCTCGTCGGTATTCCGACGGTCGAGACTCGTTGGACCAAGAAATAAAGTCTGTCTACTCGACGAGGGCTGCGCTCCAAGAGGTAGGAATTCTTCCTACTTTGGTTTATTTTCCACCATATGGGGCTATTTTTTAAAATATATGGGAATCTTGCCTTTGTTTTTTGATCCTACGCTAGCGGCGGATTTGCTACCGGTTTTGGTTTGAGAAAAAGAAGGAATTTGGACTCGGGTCCTTCATAGAAATTGTAGCTACATCTCTGAACTTGATGTTAGGATTTTGAATCACCAAAATTAGACCTCTACAGCTCAAGTTATGGTCCATTTCCCGGGACTGCTGCAGCTTAGGCTGTTTATCAACTTGTGTCCCGATTTTGGGATTGGTTTTCAGTCTAATTTCGTACTAATTTGGCCTAACTATGGCCTGGTTGTGGACAATCTTTGGACTGAATCTGAAACTTCTTTGGGGGTGTAGTACATGTCACCCTTGGCCTCAAGGATCAAGGGTGTTGTTGCTTGATTTTGAATAACATGTTTGGTGGTAGTTATGTGGTAATATATCGACACAATATGAGGTTAACTGGAAATTATATGTAATTAATATAATTGTCCGTAATACTTAGTGAATCATATGGTTTCAATTTTCCATATAGCATTCATCATATATGTGACATAGCATAGACATGCAATGGTACATCGCATTGCATTTATGCATGAAAATCGCATGACATGGGTGTGAGTGCATGGTTTGGATCAACACTGCGTTTGGTGTTTGATGGCGGGCTCAGTACTGTTGGACGACGTCCAACAGAGTCTCACAGTTGCACACATGGAAAGTGAAAACATGTGTCGAGTAATAGCAAGTAGGGATAGATACCCCCTCAAGTGAAAGCCTCGGTATTTTTGGTTATACATATGTGTCCAACGATGAAAGCCTATGAAATTATAGGAAGGCGTAAGAAACCTGCAGTGAGACCCCGAAAAATCGTTACCCACAAAGTAAAATATGTGGTCATTAGAATATGACATCCAAAAGGTTTTGGTTTATAAACAAAATGAAATTTTGTTTGAAAATGATCATTGGATGTGATTCATCAATGACGGTTTTATCATGCATGAGCATTGTGGTGTGTGGTAGGAGTCGGAGATTGACTCGAAATTTATTACTCTTTGGCATCACATTGAGTAATGGAGTTGGTAATGACTCGGAGTATGCTACATGGTTGGGTCACATCTCATTCATGGCATGGCATATAGGATTCCATGATAGAATTGAATGTTCTGATTGGAATGGTTGACGTAAATGCGAGTGTTAGCATTGCATGTGCACTTAGGTGGGGAGTAGCCTCTGTAGGAGTTATCTATACTGGGAGTGGCTCACCCTATATGGGAAAATATTTTAGGTGTGGAACAAACATGGGTGGACGACACTCATTCGAGGCCGTAATTGTGAAGAAAGTGGACATGTGGCTTTTAATAACCTTTTTGTCAAATGTTTTGGAACAATCTAGTTTTAACTTGTCTTCTTATGTAAAAGGATTGTAATTTAACTCTTGAAGGATCGACCGGATTAACTCATGGGCAGGGGACCTCCGGCGCTCAAACGGATATAGAGAAACTTTCATAAACCATAAATTAAAATCCAGTGGAGCGAACCCCTTTACAATTCTTCACATATCTTTTAAAAATAATGCGAGCGAGTGCTAAAAAAAAAATTTCTTTTTTTCTTTCTTTTCCCGACACTTAGATTTTCGGGAAAATCGGCCGGAGTTTCCTCTTGTTTTATTTCCCAAAATTTACAAAACGATGAAAACATTTACAAAAACACTTCTAAACTTCAATTCATCCTTCCATATTAGGACTCCTCGTCCACAACCCAATCAAACACAATATACATATATATACATTTATTTCTTTCAAATCCATCAAAACATTTAAACCTTCTTCAATTCCGTACATAATTTTATCAAAACATGACAAAATATTCACATATACAATATGCAAATTATTTTCAATGCGGTCACATGCGTCGTCTCCTCGTGGCTCGACTCCGCACGAGGAGGGTACTCTACCGTGCACTGTCTCGGGTCCCCGAAAATATTTGTTGAAACATATGGAAAAAGTGAGCTAAACGAGCTCGGTGGAGTGTATTTTCATTTATATAACATTTTAATTTTATCAAATAATACATACTTATACAATTAAAATCCATTTATACATTAAACATTTATGCCTTAAACCTTCTTTCCATAAATACTTATACCATTAAAATCGGTTTATGCTTTAACCCACACAGAAACATTTATACCTTAAACTTTCTTTCAATAGAAATAGCATACATTTGAAATCCATTTATGCTTTAAATTTATGCCTTAAACTTTCTTTCCATAAATACTTATGCATTTAAAATCCATTTATGCTTTGGAAATTTATGCCTTAAACCTTTCGAGGAAATACTTATGCATTTAAAATCCATTTATGCTAAGCATTTATGCCTTAAACTTTCTTTCTTTATTTCTTTATTTCATTCTTTACGATGGAACCGAGAATAAACACACCGAGCAGTTTAGAATGCCGCGGTGAGAGACCAGTCACATTCAGTCCATAACCACTCGCTGCGAAGGAAAACTCACGCTTTGCATAGGGTTCCAAGTGCGTACTTTTATCACGTGTAAGGATATTACTGGAGCACCTATTTCCCTCCCTCGGTTAATAACCTATAACTTTACCCTCTTAATCCTTACACGCTTAAAAGTACTTCGGCCGATACGCCAGTCATACTTGATCCTTAGGGGTTTAGGGTAACCATCGGTAAAAGATTTCTTCAAAATACATTTATAAATACATTTAAATCCTTTACTTTATCATTAAAACACATATGCATACTTTAAACATTTTAAACTTTCACTTAATACCTTAACATATGCATACATATTTAATACACATATAAATATATGCATTGATGCAAGATAATAAAAGCAAATGCAATATAAAACATTTCCATATGCCTTAACATTTACATAAAATTTACATTAAACTTTCAGTTTAACATTAAAACCATTCACTTTTAAAAACTAATTCTCAAAATATCATTTTTCACTCCCACAGTTCACCGCTCAATTCCGCTTGCTTCCCGTTGAGTTCCCGTTCCGTCCGATCATCCTTTTCACCCTTTTCCAAGAAAATCACAACTATACATTAATCATAACTTCCATTTTAATCCACCATACACATTCATTTAAAGCCAAATGAACAAATTACCCTTAAGCACTAAAAACTCATTCATTTTGGCCAACCTTTTTCCAACCATACCCTATAGACTTTATGACTCAAAAATTATTCAAATGGTCTTCAAAATTTATGAAACTCTCCAGATCAGTTCTTGATATATCAAATTACATCTCTTTAAATTTTCAATTTAAATTCCGTCTCTAAAGCCCTCCAACCATATAACACAATCTGCACAACAAATACTCAGTTTGGCAGAACAAAATCTGCACATAGCTCCACTTTGAACCATTTTCTAGGAACTTTAAGTTTTACAATTTGCATGAACTTCCTTTAGATAAATTTTCCCCTAGAAATTCTATTTTACCCAAATTTTGAATCACTCAATTTGGATGAGTGCAACTCCACTTATGGCCAAAACACTACAACCATACCCAAAACATAGCAAAATCAGTGAGTTACACGAGCTCACCTTGCAGTCCGTATTTGGGAGCCTTAGAGCTACATTTGGCTCTTGGTCCCTTCTATACATTTGTAGCCCTATCTCTTATGATTCTTTACCAATTGGAATCAATTCATTTGGATGATTCTAACTTAATCTATAGCCAAAATAAAAAACATGGGTTTTACAGAAATTTTACAGCATTCCCTTTACTTTACAACATGATCTTTATGCCCTCAATTCATTTCTTTTCTAACCACCCCATGCATTATACCTCACTTACAAATCCCTAACCAATTTCAACATATCATACACAATGCATTATCAAACCCTAACCATTACTCACTTGATTTGTCAAAACCCTAATCTAATCCATGGCTTTCAATTTATCTCAAACATCATCATTCAACCCTAAATGCCACTAATTCAACATCCATACAAGAAAATCAAATCATTAGGGTATGAAAAAACATAAAAATCCAACTTTCACCATTAAAACTACTGTTTTTGGTTTTCCTTGGCTCCTCTCTCTTGATTCCACTTGTAGATCACTTGAAGAGCTTGAATGAGGAGAAAAAATCACATCTCATACTTGGCCCTTCACTTTTTCTTCTTGCTTCCCCTTTCTCTCCTTTCTTTTCTCTCTTTTCTTCCCTCTCCTTTCTCTCCTACGGGTTCTCCTCCTTTTGGAGACACCCTAACTTCTTAAATTATATTTTGACTAACCCTTCCAAAATTGCCCTCTTTCATACTTGCAAAAATTACCTTTGAACCAAATAAGCCTATTGGTCCATTCTAATGAATCAAACCATTAACCTATTATTTTATCTCTATAACTTAGTCATTAAGAAAAGTTTTAATTTTGCTCTCATAATAAAATATCTCCTTTATAGCAAACTTTATCTCGCTTTCACTCTTATAATGCTTTTTATATTTATTATATGTCGTGTCATTCTATGGTCGTCTATATTTAAATTTCTGAACATAAAATATTTTAACTAAATTCACATTGAATTTCAAAGTTCAAATCAATCAAATCGATTTAAAATCAGAGTTAAAACTCCAGAACTGGACAATAGCGTATTATCTGACCACGCTCGACCACTCCGAAACTATCCAAACGGATTCCTATTTAATTTATTTCGCCGCTTAGTCTTTATGATTTATTCCATCTTTTTCAGATTTTCGCTCAATTCTCCGTACTTCAATACAGCTCCAAATTTTCGGTCCGAAATCACTATTCACTAAATCTCCTATTCTTGTAAATATCAGTTTAAAGTCATGTGAACTGAAATTTCTTACCACCCCTTTGCAAACCCCCCTCTCCATTCGGATATAATAAGAAAATCATTATTCCTAGTGGCATTCGTTACAATTTTCGAAAATTCCACTTCATGTCCAAATGACGTCCTGAGCATTCTAAATTTAATCTACCTCGCTTTCTTATCATTGGACCTCGCTTAATCATTTCAAAACTATTATTATAACATTCAATAAGGTTGGGGTTTACAATCACCCTCCTTATAAAAATTTCTCGCCCTCGAATGCAAATTCTCGTTGCTTCCTTCTACCGTGATTCATCTTACAACACCTTTGCATTAAAGGAATCACTTTGTTTCAAAGAACCACCATTTCGAATAACAATTTGAACCGGTCTTTTCTTCATACGTCAAATCTTCTTTCAATTCAACCGGTTGATCTCTTAACACATGTGAAGAATCTGTCATATACTTTCGAAGCATAGAAATGTAAAATATGTCATGTATTCTGGCCAATTCAGGTGGCAACCTCAACCAAGACGCTACCTCTCCACTATTTTCATACCTCATAAAGTCCCATATAGAGGGGACTTAACTTCCTTTCTTCCGAATATAAACACCCTTCCTGTGGTGATATCCTCATAAATACCTGATCCCACCTAAATCTTTAAATTCTCCGTTATTAACATAAACTTTTCACTAATCTTTGGAAGCTATCTTTAATCTATCATCGATAACTTTAACATTATCTGGTCAGATTCAACAATTTATGAACCTAAAAATTTTCTCTCCTTCTCATATCCCAACATAATGGAGTCCTACACTCTTCCATATAAGGCCTCATAAGGCGCCTACTTCAATGCTTGCATGATAACTATTATTGTAGGAAAACTCCATTAATGGTAAATGTCTTTCCTAACTTCCTTTAAATCCTAACACACAAGCCTTGAGCATAACTTCCAATGTTGTATGGCTCTTTCCAGATTGGCTATCCGTGAAGCCTTACAATCTCTTTTATATACAACTCACCAACTTCTCAACTAAGTCACTATTTTTCCATAGGTAGGAAATTGACTGATTTCACACCTATCCACAATCACCTATATCACGTCATAACCACTCCGCAAAGTGGAAATAAAAAAATCCATCATGATCTCTCCCATTTCCCACCGAGGGATCGGAAGAGATCATAAGAACCCCGCAAATCTTTGATGCTCAACCTTAACTTTTTGACAAATGAGACATTTAGAAATAAATTTCGCAACATCTTTCTTTTATACCCCCTCCACCTTTAGTATTCCCTTTAAAAGGATACATTTTAGTGTTTCCCCGTACGCCTATGTAGAAGAGTGAGCCTCCGGCTAATTTATTTCCTTTTTTAATCTTCCCACATCTAGTACACATAACCTGTGACTCATCACTATACCATATGCCCGTACTAAAAACTTTAACTCCGCCATCGGCTTCCCTTTTCAATTTAATCATGATCGTATCTTGAGTCTATAGCTCCTTACCTTGTCTATTAGTACGTGACTAATATCTCGTCAATTCTAGTCTCGCACCTGTAAAGACCCCTAATTCCATAAATCTAGGAGGTACATGTGCTTTAGGTGAGATATGGAACCCGTAGGCTTCCCTACTAAGAGCACTGCCACTACATTAACATTTCCTGATGGTACCTAACACAATCTTATAATCCTTAATGAGTTCAACCCCATCTCTCTGTCTCATATTTAACTTTTCTATGAATAAATATTACATGTTCTTGTGATCTCGTAAAAAATTTTACATGCAACTCCATATCGGGCACGCCTCCATATAGCAAAGACTACAACAATCCACCCCTAGGTTATGTCTTAGATAATTTCGCTCATGCTTTTTTAATCGCTTTAAATCATATACTATCACATTTTCATGTTGCATTAACACACCCCCCTAAGCCTTCGCCTAGAAGCATCACAATATACTCGATATCCTTCTTGCCCGACGGAATTGTAAGAACTTAGTGGCTAGCGTCAAATTCCTTTAGTTCATCGAATCTTTTCTCGACATGTCTCTTACCATACAAACTTTTCTGCATCTTTCCTTGTCAATTTAGTCAAAGGATCCGCTTAACTTTGAAAATCCCTTTAACAACCTTCCGACAATACCCCCGCGAACCTAGAAAACTTTGTATCTTCGTCACATTCGTAGGTGGTTTTCGGGCTCTACAATTTTCTCAATCTTTGAGGATCAAATGTAAACCCCTTCATTGAAATCACATGCCTTAGAAAGGCAACACCGGCCTAACCAGAACTAGAATTTACTAAGTTTGGCATACTAAGTAAATAGAATTTAATAGATGTTTCTCATGATCTTCACACGCTAAATAGATTAAAATGTCATCAATGAATACTATAACAACCGATTCCTAAATAAGGCTGGAAAGATCCTATTCATAAGATCCATAAAAGCGGCCGGATATAAGTTAGTCCAACTAGCATGACTAAGAACCTCATAATGCCTATACTCAGAAAGCCAGTTGTCATAGGAACATCCTCCACCTAATCTTTAATTGATGGTAACCGAGCTTAGATCCATTTTTCAAAAATACCCGCTCCCCGTAATTGATCAAAAGATCATCAACTGGTAAATGGAAAGATTGCGATTTTCACTTTATTCAACTCTCTCAGAATCGAATATACAATCTTAAACTTTCATCATTTGTTTTTTTTTTTTTTTTTATATATACCTAGAAGATCCTTCTGGAAATACATCCTAAATATTTGACTATCGAATATCTTCCCTTCGACTACCATTATCCCTCACCTCAATAGCATAAGCTAGGTAAATTCCCTTTAATATAACTTTCAAAGTATTTTACTAGCCTTCACATAACCGCTATTATCGGGTAGGTAGTATTTTCCGCAACCCACATAAACAACCTCTCGTTTTCCTTGGTTTATAGAACTCTAACCTCTTCCTATACAACTTTGTAGCATGATGTCTAGATAGTAAATCCATGCCTTCAATATAACATCAAAGTCATGGATATCTAATACCACAAGTCCGCCAAAACTCCTAGCCTCCAACAATCACTCGTTGTAACAATCAACTTTTCTTCCATACTTCTTTCCTAGGGTGGCAAAATCCTACCGTTACACATTCATCATTATGTCTTCAATTTCTTCCTATTTTCAACAATTACTATTAACAATTCACTTAATGTCATTGATTCACTTAAACTAAATTAAACCTATGCATTTTCAATTAACCATCCTCATTACCCTCTAGCCAATGACCATGCTCTTCGTGGATCTTATACCATAATTTCTTGCCTCACTTCTTACCCTCTCAATGGACACCGTCTACCACTCTGGCCGATTAAATGTTTTGGCTAACATCCGAGTTTACATCTCGCTTCTAAAGGTATTCAGCCCTCTTACAACCTCAGAGGCGTGCGGCCCACAGACTTCGCGGCAGGAAACATACAGCACTCATAAACATGTTCCCCGTGGTGGTACTACCGCCTCGAGCTCTCCCGTGGGTGGTCGGCCTCGACGACGATTTTTCTGAATTAAAATTAATATGTCATGTAATGCATATATGATTTTAAATCACATAAATTTTTTTTTTTTTAAATCTTAAAAGGAAAACATTAAAACAATCATATAAAAATAAAATTTTCAAATCTTTATAACATTTTCAAAACTTCGTCTGATACCATGTTGAAGGATCCCCACCTTTGATTAACCTCATGAACCCGAGGGACCTCCCTGCGACCCAACGGATATAGAAACTTTTCCTTAAAACCATAAATTAAAAATCCGTGGAGCGAACCCTTTACAATTCTTCACATATCTTTTAAAAATAATGTGGAAGGAAGTGCTAAAAAATTTCTTTTTCTTTTCTTTCCAACACTGATTTTTCCAGAAAATCGGCCGCAGTTTCCTCTGCTTTTCTGACTTTCTCCTAAATTTACAAAACCCGATGAAAACATTTAAAACACTTCAAACTTCAATTCATCAACTTCCATATTAGACTCCTCGTCCACAACCCAACTCAAACACAATATACATATATATACATTTATTTCTTTCAAATCATCAAAACATTTAAACCTTCTTCAATTCCATGCATAATTTTATCAAAACATGACAAATATTTTCACTAAATATTTTATCACTTAATATCAATGGGGAGTTCTATCAAGGTGAGAATTCTATCACTAAATATTTTCACTCTTAAAGCTTTATGGCAGGATCTTGATTGATTCAATGATGACTATGAGTAGATTGCACTTTCTTTAAGAAAAAAAACGGAGAACTTGCAAATTTTCAAATTTTTAATTAGGCTCAATGTTGATTTTGATGAAGTACAAGGCAAGATTTAAAGTCATCAACCCTTTCCTTCCCTCGCTGAAATTTTTTCTAAAGTTCGACATGAAGAAACCCGGAGAAATGTCATGCTTGGCAAGAAAAACACTGGTTGACCAATGAAAAAATCAACATTAATGGGGACTACTATTGTTATCTATCGTGCCCCATATACCTAATGCCACCTAGATTACAAACTAAATGTATGGTGTGATTTTTGCATTAAACCACGACTTGCTCGTGAAACATACTGAAAAATCATGGAAAACATACTGATTGGAATCCTGTAGAATGGAAGAACAATAAACAAAATTATCTAAATTGTGCCTCAATCAAAGTACATACTATTGAGACCACCTTTGATAAGAATGTGGGCCAAAATCAAAACACAATAGAAAAGCCCAAGTCAAATCAATCCTTTGGAGGAATTAGAGCCAATAAGGATGTTAAAAGACCATAAACATGATCATGGTTGTTGATGGTAATAATCCACATGATTTTGGCAATTAAAGGACCAGAAAATCAAAGCTAATTCATGTACAATCATAGACCTATTTTGGAGAGTTGCATCTTTCCTAGTTATAAGGTTAAAGATTTGAAAACTTGCCAATTCTTGTGCAAATCATTAGTTGTCTTCAATTTGGGTTTATTATGATCAAAATATCAAGTACATACGTCCAAAAAGGAAAAGAATAATTATCTTCATGCTACTTTGGTAGTTTTCCTATTTCAATTTTGGTAATTTGTGTGTTAAGGCTGAATTTCAGCAAATTTTCCTTTCTTTTTCAGCCAATAAGGATGTCCTAAGCTTTATATAAAGGCCCTTTGATGTGTTTTTTATCATACTGGAATGAATAAAAAATTGATTGGTAAGGTTTTCTTCATTTTTCGGTTCTTGCAAGAACTTTTGAGCATATCAAGGTTAATTCCTTATGGTGTTCAAACTTATGGCTCTTGGTAATCTTCACCTTCTAGTCCTCTGATTCCTGGTAATCTTCCTATAAATCCTAGTCCATTATCTTTTTCTAATCTTGATGTTCCCATTTTCGTTCTTAAAGGTGTTATAAACTATACCAGACATCCTATTTCCAAATATTTGTCTTACCATAGACTTTTAGAAAAATGTAAAGCCTTCACAACAAATGTTTCTCACCTGTTTGTATCTAGAGACACACAAGAAGTACTAGGACACTCGAAGTGGAAGTCAGTAGTTTATGAAGAGATGAGAGCACTTCAAAAAAATAAAACCTAAGAAATTCTTGATCTACCTAGGGAGAAGAAAATATTAGGGTGCAAGTGGGTTTTCACAATCAAATGTAAGTTAGAAAGGAGCATTGAAAGATATAAGGCAAGGCTAGTTTCCAAAGGTTTCACACAAACTTATGGAATTGACTACCAAGAAACCTTTGACCTTGTTGCAAAGATCAATTCCATTGGAGTGTTACTTTCTCTTGTAGTACATTTTAATTGGCCTCTACAAAAATTAGATGTAAAGAATGGTGATTAGGAGGAAGAAGTGCTAATGGACTTACCACCAGAATTCAGAAAAAAAAATTTGGAGAAAAGAAAGTTTTTCGATTAAAGAGGTCATTGTATGGTCTTAAGAAATCTCCTAAAGCCTAGTTTGACATGTTCAGAAAGGTCGTCGAGCTTCAAGGGTATGTACAAAGCCAAGCCTATCATACAATGTTCTACAACCACTCGAGTGAAAGGAGAGTGATGATTTTAATTGTAACGCCCTAAAAATACCCTAACAATTTCAGAACATGTTTAGGTATAAAATAAAGTAAATGAAATTTTACTGAATTTAAATCCTAAGAACAAAAAAATATACAACCCGAAAAATTTATAGGAAGCCAAATAAATTTGGTAAAAATGTCAAATGGGGACCTAAGGGTCATAAATGAAGAATGTAATTGCCAAAATGTAAATTAAGTGAAATGAAATGAAAATGAAAGTGAAATGAAGTGTTAAAATGACAAAATGAGAAAAGTGGATTTAATGAGAAGGCCAAACAAGGCCTTATGGAGATTTCAAGACTTAAGACCACATTTGGTCTTAAAATGCCCATTTGGGGAAAACCGTATTTGAGAAAAAGGGAGAGAGCTAGGGCTTTTGAATGGGGATATTTTTTAATTGCTCGATGAAATTCAAAGGCTAAAGTGATCAAAAACAAGGAGGAACCTTGGTATTTAAGTTTGAAAGAGATTTGAGGTAAGACTCAAACCCTAAACCCCTTTTATTTGTGTTTGAGTTGGGGAAAACCTCAAATGTGGATAAAAAGAGTTTTGTTTTGGTTGTAAATGAGTTTTGGGGTTGTGTTGGGTTGAGTTTTGAAGAGTATTGTTGGTTGGATTGGTTTTGTGTAACGTTTGTAAAAGGGAAATGTTGGGTTTTCAAAGGAAATGTTGTCAAAATTTTGTCAAAAACCCTTTTTGTGTGTTGTCTATAGATTAAGTTATAATCATCCAAATGAAGTGATTATAATTGGTAAATAACCATAAGAGATAGGGTTACAAATGTATAGAAGGGACAAGGAGGAAATTTTAGCTCTAAGGCTCCCAAATATGGGCCTAAAGGTGAGTTCGGGTTGCTCACGGGTATGCTCTATTTTGGGTGTTGTTATGGTGTTTTGGCCATAAGTTGAGTTTTACTCATCCAAATTGAGTGATTCAAAATTCTGAGTAAAATAGACGTCTAGAGGAATAATGTAATTGAAGGAAATGTATGCAAATTATTACCCCAAAGTGCCCAGAAATCTTTCAAAGTGGAGCTATGTGTAAGAACAGTCTAATTCAGCCTTGCAAATTGGAGTAGTATGGATGTAAAATGCAATAACTTGAGTTTTGGTATCCAAATTGGATGATTCCAATTGGAGAAGAAAACTTAGAACCATAGCTTCAAATTAGTGGAAGTGACCATTACCACTATATGGAGTTAAGACCCCTGAAATTGAGAAACACGGTAGGTAACCGAGTGAGCTGGGCATATCGACTAGTTTGGCATTAAAATGCCGTAACTTGAGTTTGGTGATCCAAATGAGATGATTCCAATTCCTAATAAACATACACTCATAGAGATATAATTTTATTGAAGAAAGCATGAGCAAAATATGATTCATGTATCCCCATAAAATTTTGCAAGTGAAGGAGTATTGGGTAGACATCAACCCTAACCAAAAACTCCTAGAATAACCGACTAATATGTGATTGTCATCATTGTATTTGAATAGGGGCTGACGAGGAGGCAAGCCCGCTTTGAAGTTGAGATTCTGAGATTGAATCAAAAGCTAACATTTTTAGTTCGTTTCAAACCTCTCTCTATTTCTAAAATAATTGAATAATTACTTAAATGATTAAATTTGGGTATGATTGACAAGAAAGTGCATATTGATTTGTGTTTGAAATGATTTGGTTTAAGTGATTTGAGACAATTTCTTGTGAAACGAATTTGCATAAGAAAATTTCATGAATGTGAAAATGTTCTATTTGTATACAAATGTATATATATACTATTGTAAATTATATTGAATAATTTTAATGCCCTTAAAAGAATAAGAACTGCTAGAATTGAAAGTTAAGGATAAATTGGTATATACCAATAAGAGTCGAACAAACGTACTATTGCGGCATACCGATCCGTAATTAACGTAGATGCGAGACAAGAAAGGTACACAAAACCGAAAGTACATATTTTTTATAAAACCGTGTTTGTTACTCAACCCGCAGCCTCAATGGACCGGTACTCTGGGTGATTCGCTATTCGTGCACCGAAAGCATAGGTTAAATTTGATAAGGGCTAAAATGCAAAATGATAATGAGAATGAAAAAGTGCATGATTTATGATCTGAATGATTTGTTGCACATGAAAATGCATAGTTTGAGATGACCAATGAATCAAGTGATTAAATGGAAATATATCTTTATGTATGTATTGTACAGCATTGGTCATTTAAGAAAGTACGAAAGCATTGTCTTATGAAATTGCATGATTTGATTTAAACTGAAATAAAGAGAGAATCGAGAATAACTAAGCATGAAAATGCTTAGCGTGTTGATAAAACAACACGTAGGTACCAAGTAGAAAGTAGCAGGACCGAAGATCGTCGGGCGCGGATTCATCATCAAACAACGCGGAGTATAAGTAAATGCTCCGTCCCATGCATATCATTCCATTCATGATATTTTGTAACTATTTTGCATTGAATTCAATGATGTAAAAGTCTGCATGAGAAGAATATAGTTTTGACTCATTTTGTTTTGGATATTTATGGAATGTGTTTTAAAGAGAGGTGAACTCTAAGAATATCATTTTGTAAATGTATTTGAAAAGGCATGGAATGCCAATTTGTATAAATGTGTTATTTAAGAACAGTTATGGGCCCTATTTGAATTAAGGAATGTATATATATATATATATATATATATATATATTCTTTATGTCAAAAGAATGTGATTAGTTCTAAGCTATCATAAACCCAGAATAATTATGTTTTAAATGAATATTAATTATTCATATTAGAAATGGGTATATGAAATGTGTTTAAATGAACAAATCTTTAAAAGGTAAAAGAGAGCGCTACACTTAAGTGGTATCAGAGCCTAGGTTTAGGCAGTTCTATAAAATGATTTTGAAATTAGTTGTAAATGATTTTGAAAATTTTTATGACATACATTGCATTTGCATATAAAGGATGACGTGACTCTGATGTGGATCTTGTTGGTCTTAATAGGTCAAGCATGGATAGTTCAGGACCCCATAGGTCAGAGGCGACTCAGGAAGTCGCCCAAATAGTCCTGCTAGTGTGGATGTTGGGCAAGCATCCCATGCTCCACCAATAAACGACCAAGGTCAAGCGATAGGAAGTGCTATGGATATTCTCCTGCAGATAGCTCAAGCACTACAAAGAACAGGGCAACCGGCTACAGTTTTTCCTCAGCGGTCAGCCATAGAGAGAATGGCAAAATATCGACCCATGGATTTCTTTGGGAAGAAAGATGATCAGCCTTCCATGGCGGAAAATTGGCTTGAAAGAACTGAAATAATGCTGCGGAAAATGCATTGCACACTAGAGGAAAACTTAGAGTGTGCGACTTCTTTACTACAGGATGAGGCTTATCAATGGTGGCTTTTCGTGACTAAGACTGCACCACCAGAGGGTATTACATGGGAGTTCTTCCTGACATAATTCAGGAAGCAATATGTGGGTCGCATTTATCTTAGCAATATGAGACGAGAGTTTCATAATTTGAAGCAAAAACAAATGAGTGTGATAGAATATCAGAGGGAATTCACCTAGTTTAGCAAGTATGTGATGAGCTTAAAAGTCATCTATTTTCAGTCCATTTTTCTGATTAATTTTTATATTAAAACACTAATTTATATGCAGGAATCTGGAATAAACTTCACCAAATTTCTATGCAGCAGGAAATCCAAAAGAAAGCAGAAATTGCAGTAAAAAGGAGCAGAATGGCAGAAAGCAGAACCTGATATATAATGTGGATGAAGGTGTGGCAAAAGTAAGAACGACGATAAAAGATGAAAGGGACCATGCCAAGCTCGATGCCAATAAAAATGCGTGATCTGTGTTACATCAAGAAACTCAATGCAAATGAAGCTTAATTGAAAACAAAATGAGCTGGAAGTAAAAGAAACTCAAAGTTAAAACAAACAGAATCAAGAAGAAGACACAATGTCGCGACATCCGATGAAGTCATGATGACCGATGAAGTCGCGACATCAACGACCGTGATCCGCTAGCCACGACACCGCTTATTAAGGAGAAAGTTGTCGCGACAACAATTCCATAGAAGATAAGGTCGCGACAACACCTGGTTGTCGCGACATCAATTAGCGAAGACTTGAGGTCACATAACATCGTTGTCGCCACAACAATCAGACCAATGGAAGTCGCGACAACACCGTGATCGCCGTGGACATCGGCCGGTACCGGCGTCGCGACGCCGCGAGTCGTCGCACGGAGTTTCACGAGAAGAGGTCGCGATAAAGATTAAGACGTCAGCGACACCAAATTTCTCTTCCACGCAAGACATGTCGCAACTACATAGAGGCCCTCGCGGCAAGGACTCCATGTACAAGAACGTAGTTCTCGACGAGGGCTCGGCGTCGCGACAAAGACGCCTTCATCGGGCCGCTTAACTAAGGTCCAAAAGAAATGCGCATCAAATTAGGGCCCAATCCTCGTAATCCTATAAATGGTTGCTACTCAAAAGAAACGCACTTCGCGACTGGAAAAGAGAGATCCGGGTTGCCAAGGCCCTCAGATTTTTATTTTTCTTTTATTTTTCTTTTATTTTTCTTTCGTTTTCTTTTCCATTTATTTTAGATTAGATTAGTTTGTATTTTCATTCTAATTTGGACTAACTTTAGTCAGAAGGATTTAGTCAATGCAAGATTATATTTTTCAAATTACTGCCCGTTGTTTGAATTCCGCACAAATTTTGGGATTTCAATCTAGTTGCCGATTTACAATGGGTTTTCTTGATCAGCAAGCCAATGTATGGTTTAATCTAGTGATTTAGAAACCCGGGCCTATTGAATTGACTTTATTGTCGAAATTATATTTCCCGCAAAGATTTTATTCATTATGGCCGAACTTCGATATTAAATCGACTTGCCGGTTTTGCTTGTTTCGAATTGATCCCAACGTCGGCCTCTCCCTCGTAATCTACAACGAGATTGTTCCACTCGATTTCCAGAGGCCCTCTGAGTGACACACAGAAGGCATTCCTGAGAGTAAGGAACAATTTCGGGAAGGTATTTGAACCTCGATATTGCTGGATTCATCAGGCTGTGATACTTAAATTAATACATCCTCTTCTCACTTGTAACCGAGAATGAGTTGAGTGAGTTATTAATTTAAGAATGCAAAGAGTTCACCTCAATTCGAATAGTTAATTCGATCCCGTGTTAGCAAGGATCTAATCAAGGAAAGAGGTCGTCGACTTTGAGGATGAGGAATCCTCGTGATAGTAAACTCTCGCAATGACTATATTTAAGGGAGCTCAGTTTGCAAAATTCATGTCAGGTACTTAAGTATCAGGAAAGAAAAAATTACCTGCAACAAGGCGCTAGGGATTTAGTAGTCATTCCCACCCACTGTTCGAGAGAAACAATTAAGGTGATGATGAACTGGGTGGTTTGGAGAGATCCGCCTACACTATCTTATTCCGACTAGTTTTAAAAATCAGAAGTTCGGGGAAGCAAAAGTTACTAGTGACAGTCAGAGGAATTGATTCCTTCACAATAGCTGATTATTCAATGTTTTCTTTGTGAGATAACTGCTCAATCTAAATTTGCTATTTTAATATTTCAATATTCAATTCATTTGTTATCTATTCATTTTTCTTTACATCATTATCTTCAAGCCAAAGTAAAATCCCAATATAGTATTATCGGGTCTAAATAGTATGGAGTTTAAGTAATTGGGGTAGTTGGACAAAAATTCCTGAGATCTCGTGGGATCATATCTAGACTTAAATCCACTT
Source organism: Tetrastigma voinierianum (assembly GCA_016808115.1). Lineage (NCBI taxonomy): Eukaryota > Viridiplantae > Streptophyta > Magnoliopsida > Vitales > Vitaceae > Tetrastigma > Tetrastigma voinierianum. The sequence goes on along the minus strand of JAEQBH010000178.1, from coordinate 3,958,578 downwards.
ACTACTTTTTCGGGACCAGGCACTTGCAAGATATCGATCAAACCACAAGGAAAATGGTTTACTTTTTTATGAAATATCTTTTCATCAACACTATAGCTAAAGAAACTCACACTCAAGTTTAATGGTTTTATTAATGAGGACTAGATAATAACTTTTGCAATAAGTCAGCAAATTTGAATAGGTGTTTTGATCCATAAACAATTCATAGAAGTAGTCAACAAGTTTTATGGCCAGCTTTTCCAAAGATTAGATAATAGTCCTGGTAATCAGGTTATGAACTTGTGAACATACTCTGATCAGATAACAAGTTTTATGGCGCCGTTGCCGGGGATTAGATAATAGTCCTTGGTAATAACGTCATAAATTTGTGTACATCAAATGGTCCAGTCAACAAGTTTTATGGCGTCGTTTTTCCAAAGATTAGATAATAGTCCTTGGGTAATTGTGTTATGAACTTGTGAACATACTCTGATCAGATAACAAGTTTTATGGCACCGTTGCCGGGGATTAGATAATAGTCCTTGGTAATAACGTCATAAATTTGTGTAAATCAAATGGTCTAGTCAACAGTTTTAAGATGCCGCTGCTCTGGGATCAAAGAATTTAGTAGGATCAATATTCGACGAAGAAGGAAATGCTAATTTGGACATTTAAAAGAAAAAAAAGAACAAAAATAGTTTTTCAATGCAGTGGTTATTTTTAGCCACTAACTTTTAACAAGCCATATTGAAAATATTTGTTAGCCTGACTAATCCTATTAATGTAAGTGTGTTTTGATTTCGTGAAACCTACTATAGGAACACCGGGATCCGATTCCAAGAGATACCTAACTAGATGTAACACTCGTAAGCTTCGAGAAAGGCTAAAGGTCGAAAACCCGCCATGGCGTATGAAAGGCCGCACTGCATCGGGGCGACAACGAACAAAGAAATGTAAGGCCTCCAATCACTAATACAATGGAGGACTTCGAGACCAATTATTCAGATGAACATCGCAATCATACCGCAGCTTGATGCCAATAATGAATCAAGCCGCGACCGATTACAATGGTTCAGCAACAACGCCATCGTCATCCACGTAAGATCCGAATGAACACCGAAGGTTTCGTAACGGCAAACACAAGAAAATTGAACGGGTGAGACCAGAGGTCATAAAATTGGCATTTATTCCCATTTTCTCTAAGAGATACGTTACCTAATGTGCAAGATAAATCTCTACCATGGTTCCTCTGCTTGATTGGAGGAGCTTTGTAGAAGCCTACTAGGGTAGATTCTTTCCACTTCACTCACCTCCGAGACATGAGCAGATAATCAGGTTCCAGCCAGCGGGAAGATGAAAGCCTTACGTAGCTTCGGGGAAAGATTCAAAAGGTTGTCAAGAGGTGTCCAATGCATGGGATAGACTTGAAGACCCGTGATGGACATAGTGTATCATGCCTTGAATGATACATTGCACATATGATGCTTCATGTTGTGGAGCATTCAAACGCAGAAAAGTGTTGGAAGAGGGGCAAGAGATCCGACGAGGACTCCGGTTAATGCAATATGAAAGCTCCATCGAGTTCAAGAGTAATCGCGCAGGAAGAGGAGTCATGAGCCGAGCAATGAGCGCCCACAGGCAGCTTGATGCCATCATGCATAGGATGGACAAACAAGAGATAAAGATGCACACTGCTCATGAACAGAGCGCTTGAGAGGAACTATTGAGAGAAAGTACTGAGGTACCCACCGAAGAACTGGCTTATGATGTCGAGGGAGTGTCAAGCATCGAGAGCCACAGTTATCACTTCAAAACCAAATCCTAACCTACCAAAGACACTATATCCAAAGACTGAGGAACAATGAAAATTTTTTCATATGGTGGAGGTCAATAAGGACAAAGGCATGAACAGCGATCTCAAAGAAGCGATATCGCAGCCTACCATGCCTAACAAAGAAGCAAAGAAGAAGAGTGTGGGGCGTAAATGAATATCGTGGTCGAGAGAGTGAGCTCCACCATTTGAAGATCAATTGTCGCGTAATTCATGGGGACAAGAAGTCGTTAAACCTCCATGAACAAAAGTTTGCAGAATTGAAAGTCGCCAAGTCTCAAATTTTTCAAGACCACTAATGCTTCTCTCAAGAACCTCGAGAGACACAGATAGGGCAACCGGCCCTAAACTCGCAAAATCGATGAAAGATGCCTCTTTCCCAAAGGACACGAAGAAAATCCAAAAGACCGTAGCGCACACAAGCGGTGATTCTGGGAGGCGACAGTATTTAACTAGAGAAGAACTAATTACCAACATTTGATCAGAAGAAGAGATGAATATCAGGAGAATGGCAAAGAGAAGATCCTGCGGAACGATTGGGCCCAATCACAGACCCAAACACAGATGAACGTTCTGCGTTCATGACCTGGGTTCGAACGCGACACCCACAAGTAGAACACTCCACTTACACCCTCACAACTCAAATATTACACGATGCAGAAGAGATTGACGAATAGGCAATTTGTTGAATTTGACTAATCATCAGTGATTGGTAGATGCTTGCAGAGATGAGGACTAGGGCATCTCAGATCTGATTGAGAGTGCTGATTCCAAAAGTTTCCCCGTGACTCGTGCCAAGATAAATTTAATGCCTTATTCGCTGCCAAGAAGTTAAGTCAGGAGATTACTCCCACCACCGGCCACCCTCCAAATGGCAAGATAGAACCCCCCGCAAAACCTCGAAGGAATCATAGAAGATGTGGGCCGGGTCAAGGTGGGAAAATTATTTTCCAACACTTCATCATAACGATATGGAGGAAGATTCACAGTTCTCCGTTGTCGGGAAGGCCATTCCCTAGCAACCGGAGCAAATTAATCGATATGAAGAAGGGAATCTTCACGCCGCAGTTGGAGAAGAGATACCGGGATTTCACTTAACTTAAGTTTGAAGAATTTAGATATAGAAAGGGATGATATCAAGTCAGTAGAATATGTCTATGTCAACAACTCTGATTTTTACTGTGATTGTAATGACCAACTTTCAATCAATGAAAAAGAGATGAATTTCCAGTATCCTGAAGGTTTTGATCCAGATTTTTTGCACATCAATTTACATTCTACTGAAAAGGTGATGAGTCTTGAACAAAATGGGATAAAACAAATTAAGAGACAAAAATGAAGAAAAGGAAGTTCATCAAGAAACCAATGAAGAAGGGCTAGTTTTAAAAGAGTTGCCAAGTCATTTAAAGTATGCTTACCTGGAAGCTGCTGTGTTAACAAACCAAGACAATTTCGCGTAATTTAGCGATGCCGAGGAACAAAGTTTGGTCGGAAATTTTAAGGAAGCATAAAGAGTCTATAGCATAGTCTATCAAGATTTAAAGGTATCACCCATCAATATGCATGCACAAAATACTTCTAGAAGAGAGTGCAAGACCAACTGTTGAACATCAAAGGAGATTGAATCCAGTTATGAAGGAGGTAGTCAAGAAGGAGGTACTCAAATGGTTAAATGCTGGTTTTATCTATGCAATTTCGTATAGTCCTCGGGGTTAGCCTTACCCATGGTTCCAAAGAAAGTGGATTTACCGTAATCCGCACGACGTAAATGAATTGGATTCCAACAAGAACAAAGGATGGATGGAGAGTAAGGCACTGACTATAGGAAGTCGAACACAAGAACCAAGAAAGATCACTTCCTTGGCCCTTCATTGATCGATGTTGGACAGACATCGTAGACATCCTTATTTTTGTTTTCGATGGGTATTCGTGCTACAATCGGGACAGTAATTGCACCCGAGGACCAAGAGAAGACCACATTCACATGTCCCTATGGCACCTTCTCGCCTTCTCGTATGATGCCATTTGGGCCAGGCAATGCCCCGCTACTTTCCGCAGACGTATGATGTCGATGTTCACTCGCGTAATAGCGTTATGGAAATTTTGATGGATGACTTCACAAGTATGGATCCGCTTGAACAATGTCCAACAACTGGAGACAGTACTTCAAAGATGCAAGGACAAACAGCTAGCACTAAATTGGGAAAAATGTCATTTCATGGTGACAGAAGGTATTGTTCTTGGTCATAAAATTTCTGCTACAGGACTAGAAGTGGACCAATCTAAGATTTTCATTATCAAAACTCTAGCACCTCCCAATCTTCATTAGTGGATAAGGAGTTTCTTTTGGGGCATGCTGGATTTTTATAGGAGATTCATCAAAGATTTCAAGGATAGCTGTGACCACTATGTAGACATCGGAGAAGGACACAAAGTTTAATTTTGATGATTCCTGCAAGGCTGCCTTTGAAGAAATCAAGATCAGATTGGTTCAAGCACCTATCATGGCTACACCAGAATGGGATCAGGGATTCGAAATAATGTGTGATGCCAGTGACTTTGCAATGGGGGCTGTATTGGGGCAAAGAAAGGAGAAAATATTCAGAGCCATATACTATGCTAGCATAACCTTCAATGAAGGCTAATAAGAAAACTATTCCACAACCGAAAAGGAAATGCTAGCCATAGTGTTTGCCACGGTAAATTCAGCGCCATACATTCGGGATCCCATGTTATCGCTCACACGCACTATGCAGCCATCATCAAATATCTTATGTCAAAAAGGCCAAGCTTAAGCTAAGACTGATACAAAGGGTGCTATCACCGCAAGAGTTTGATCCGAAATTAGAGACAAAGGATGTGACACGATAGTTGATCACTTGTCCGTAATAGAAAGAAATCAAGTAAGAGGAGGAGATAAACCCAAGAGAGAACTTCCAGATGAGCAACTATTTCAATTGTCATTCCAAACGCCATGGCGTCGATATTGTGAATTACTTAGCTTGTGGAGTAGTTCCCTTCCGGGATCCAGCCAAAGGTGTGTGTGTGTGTGTGTAAAACAATTAAAAGAATGCCAGATCGATGCAGGGTATTATATCTGGGATAACCCACTATTATTTAAGAGGGGTGTCATATGATTATAAGAAGATGCAGCGAGGGTGAACAAAGGTAATTATGAATGAATGCCATGCATCACCATATGGGGGCATTTTTCGAGAAAGAACAGCTCATAAGATACTCCAATCGATTTTATCACAACTGCTGTGGACTCCATCAATGGGTCAAATTATGTGATAGATGCCAAAAGATTGGAAATATCAGCAGCTAGAATGAATGCCTTTACGAGGCATATTAAGGCAAATTTTTGATGTAATGGGATAGATTTTATGACCCTTCCACAATCATTTGGAAATCTCAGACATACCGCCAGCGTTGGATTATGTTTCTAAATGGGTGGAAGCCATAGCTTGCCCAAGAAATGATGTTAATACAGCCAGGAGTTTCCCCGCAAAAAGAACATATTATGCATTTTGGAACACCTGTGACTATCATCGTTGATTTGGGGAAGCCACTTAAACAAAATTTTCGCAAAGCTCATGAGCGATACGGGATCAAACATATAACGAAATTGGCTTATCATCCCGCACTAATGGGCGCGTAAATTTCCAATAGGGAGATTAAAAGGATCCTGGAAAAGACTGTAAGTTCAAGTAGGAAGGATTGGTCTTCCAAACTTGATGATGCACTTTGGGCCTACAGAACTGCATTCAAAACTCCCATTGGGATGTCCCCATACAGATTGGTATTTGGCAAGCCATGTCACCTTCCTTTTGAATTAGAATACAAGGCTATAAAATATCAAGAAGTCGACTTCGATTTCAAACGGGCAAGGGAAGAGAGATCGTCTAACTGAATGAACTGAAGAACTGGTGAAATGAAGCCTATGATAATGCTAAGATCTACAAAGACAAGACAAAGAAATGGCATGATCAAAGGATTCTAGGAAAGAGTTCGTAGAAGGATCGTAGTTTTGTTATTTAACCTGCATTAAGATTGCTCCCAAGAAAGTTGAAATCATGTGGAGTGGACTATATACGTGGTGTCAAGCACTACTTTTGAGCAAGAATACTCAAGACCGATGTCGAGGAATTTAAAGTCAATGGACAAAGACTCAAGCATTATCAAAGGTGGAGGAAAGAAAAGAAGAGCTACAAATGGGTTCATTGAGAGAAAGAAAATCAAAACAAAGCAAGTCCAAATTTAAGGACTCAAATCATGTACTGATGAAAGTGTTCCATGTAGACTTTGTAATTTGCTTTTACTTTTAGACTTGAATATTTTTTTAGAATTCACCTTGATTTTGTTTTCTAGTTTTTATGATTAGTTAGTAATATGGAAGTCAATTTTTGTTTAATTAAATCCTTTCTATAAATGTCAGTAACGCTGTGCAAAAATGCAAAGGAAGGAGAGTAAGGAGACAATTCCAGACAACTCCAAAGAATTCAATGTGAAAGGAGCTTTTGAAAAAAAAAAAAAGCGGGGAGCATTCTTTCCCTATACAAATTTCCGTGGAAAAGTGAATAGAACATATGTTTGAATTGCTGTAGGAATTGATTTAGTCGAGCACGAGAATTTGAGAATTGATAAAGAATGAAAAGTCTGCTCATTAAATTTAAGGCAAATGCGCACTAAGTCGCGACAAAACTTTATCAATGGCGTAAACCGATGTCGCAATGTAAGTTGATGTCGTGACTTAGTAAAAATTGAAGGAAGAAAACTAGGGTTAAATGTCGCGACAAAACACTTATGTCGTGACAAGAGCAATTCCTTCAAAAGAGTGATGTGGTCGCGACATCTTAAATGAAACACCTTAGGTCGCAACCAGAGGATGACTTGTCCTCCGGCAGGTTACTGCTGTCGCGACAAACAGTAAGTTGTCGCGACAAAAGAGGGAAATTTGCCAGCTGGGCAGTCCTAATTTTGCCCTAAATTTAATGACAGTACACATTCTCAGCCTGAAGTTAGAACGAGAAGAGCGCAATTGAACGGAGTAATAAATAGTGATTAGTGCAGAAACATAAATTCAAATTCCGATTGAACCAATGTGTTTAATACACTCAATTTCGAGGAGAATAATCAGAGGGAAATTCATGAGTTTGTGGAAAACGTTCAAAATCCTATATCAAAAACAACGAACCGCTGTTGGAAACACCAGAAGAGCAAGGTTCGAGGAATCTCATTTAATCCATTCATAGGAAATAAAAAGAAAAAAAAAATAAATGGTTGTTCTTCCCTAGAAACGAAATTTACTATAAAAAGATGGGAGAACGACGGGAAGAAAACGAACAAAGAGAATGGAGAAAAGGGGGAATGAGAGAAAAGAAGGGCTCCAAGGGTTTGAACACAAGTTTTATGGAATGAATGGAGTCGGAAAAGAAATAAAGTCCATTCTTTATTCCATAAACGCCGTGGTAATAAAAAGTTAATGGTTGATAAGGAATATGGATTAGTTAGAATCCATCAACCAAGAAGCTCCAAAGAAAAGGGAGAGGCACCCAATTTGTTGCACAACCTTGTTAACAAAATTCGAATCACTCTCAAGGAGCCTGGCTAGTCCGGTGAGCCAAATTTCAAGGTGGGCCGTAACTTCCTCAAGAAGATATAGTGGATTTAGGATCAAGAAATAAAGGGTTTTTCGAACTTAGATACGCAAATCGTAAGAAAACACATTGAAAATCGAAATGTTTGATATTTGAATAGATTTCCTTCTGATTTGTAAATTGGTTGTTCATGATATCTCGAATTTTATTTGTTTACCTAGTTTCCGATTGGGAATCAATCGAATAATTCTACAAACTGCAGAATAAGGGCTGAATGACAGGCAATTTAATTGAAACATAAATTGCGATTTAGTTTGAATTTTGCTAATAAGTCCGTGATAAGAAGTTATACAATTGAAGGAACAAAACAATTTTTTTTGAGCTTCTGTGGTAGCAACAAAGTGAGTCAAGGAACCCGTTGGAAATAACATCACTAAATTCTCATCCACTCGATGAGTCAAGAAAATCCTCGTGGTTAGTCAGCGCTTAATCAACTCCAAATTCTAACTTGTTAGATTATCGATCAAGGCTAAATCCTAGGTGATACAACTAACAAGAAATGATGCAGAAGCATCCTCGGGAAAGCTCGGAGCCATTCTAAATTAATTTATTCATATGTCTGATGCATACTTTAGTTCCAGAAATTGAGCCAAAACAAGCCTTATTTTTCAAAATAAGCCAATAAAGACCCCAACCCATCCTAAGGAATCAATCTTCCAAATAACCTGTGATTACCAAAGAACTCAAAAAGAAAAGAAGAATAAAAAAGCCAGAGTAAATTTTTTTTTTTGAATTCAAAGAGAAAATACGTAAAAGGAAAGAAGAGAAAAAAGATCTACATCGAAAATACGGAAAAGAAAGCTCAAGGGAATAGGTTTTGTCTTCAGGGTCTCGACTCTCTGAACAATTGTTCTTAGGGGGTGTTTCAACACCTAGTACCCTAATGCCATCCGGTAAGGAGTTACTAACCCAAAGTTCGCTAAGAGTGTTAGAAAGCCTAAGAAGACAAACATTGCATTATTCCTAAAATGGCTATAGAAAAGAAAATTCCCCAACTTGAATTGTGAATGAGAAATGGAAACATACATTTCATCAGAAGAAAATCAATGTGGTATCCCAAACATGAAGTTTTGGGAGTTTATTCAAGAAACTACAAGGAAAAAGTGCGTATGTGAGGAAAAGGAAAAAGGAGTATTGGTAATCTTTTAACCTAAAATCCCATCCATCCTACTCCTTACTAAAGCATAACATTACAAGCCCAAAAGACCTCGACATTGATCTTAAAGGTTGTAATAACTTATATTAGTGGAGATCAATATGAACAAGCCTATGGAATTTAAAAATCAAGAAAAGATCAAACCGGTGGAACATCCTCTAAAGGTTCAATTGACTCATTAAGGATATGAGAAAGAAAAATAACTTACATTTCAACAGGATCACTTAACTATACTATTTGTAAAACAGATTCAACAATTTCGTTATGTACACCTGATTGAGTAGAAACTAACCTCGACCGACTTCTAAGCGTCGAACACACGTAAAAGAGGGCAATTTCTAGCGTCTTTCAATTAAATTGGTTGCAATCGCGAAATAGAACAGTAAATGTCCTTTTGTTCGAGACAAACAAATCTTTCTTTTTCTTTGCTCTCGGGGACAAGCAAATTTTAAGTTCGGGGGAGTTTACGAGCTTAAAAGTCATCTATTTTCAAATTCCATTTTTCACACATTAATTTTATATTAAAAGACCGGATGAGTATGTGAACTGAATAACTTCACCAAATTCAGGCAAAGAGAAATCCAAAGAAAGGTGTAAATTGCAAAGTAAAGGAGCGGTATCGTGGCGAGCAGAATCGGGAGAGCAATGGGATGAAGCAGTGGCAAAGAAGAACGACGCATAAAGATAAAAGGACCCGATGTCGCAAGCTCGATACGCACAAAATGCGTATTCCGGTTGCATCAATGAAACTCCAGTCGTAAACGAAGCTTAATTGAAAACAAAATGAGCCGAGTAAAAGAAACTCAAAGTTAAACAACCGTGAATCAAGAAGAAGCAATATCAATAATGTCGCTGACATTCGATGAAGTCGCGATCAACACCGTGATCGTATGAGCCGCGACACCAGCTTATTAAGGAGAAAGTTGTCGCGACAACAATCTCCATTGTAAGATAAGGTCACGACAACACCTTCGCTGTCGCGACATCACTCACGGCGACTTGAGGTCGCTGACAACATCAAAGTTGTCGCTGACAACAATTGTATCGGACGGGGCCGCAACACCAGTCGCCGCGACATCGGGCCGCAGGCGACCGTAAGGTCGCGACGCCGCGAAGCTTCGCCGCTGACGCGGAGTTTCAATGAGAAGAGGTCGCGATAAAGATTAAGCCGCCGCGACACTACCAGAAGATATGTCGCAACTACATAGAAGTTCCTCGCGATAAGGATCGCGATTAGCAATGCAGGTCGCGACGAGGGCTCGATGTCGCGACAAAGACGCTATTGGGGCCGCGCATCCAAGGTCCAAAAGAAATGCATCGAAATTAGCCCAACTTCAGAACTTATAACACGGTCGCTACCAAAAGAAACGCAATTCTCGCGACTGGAAAAGAGATTTCAAGTGTCAAGGCTCCTGTATTTTTATTTTTCTTTTCTTTTCTTTTATTTTTCTTTCGTTTTCTTCTTTCCATTTATTTTAGATTAGATTAGTTTGTATTTTCATTCTAATTTGGATTCGAACGTTAGTTGTAAAGGATTTAGCTGAATGCAGATTTATATTTCTTCAAATTCATCAGTTCGTCGCTTGAATTCCGTACAAATTTTCGGGGATTTCAACACCTAGTTGCCGATTTACAAAGTGGTTTTCTGATCGCCATTTAATGTATGGTATAATCATGATTTAGAAACCCAAATTTTCCCACTGAATTTTGACGTTATTGTCACAAATTATCTTTCCTCGCAAAGATTTTATTCATTACGGCCGAATCGATATTAAATCGACGGTCGGTTTTGCTTGTTTTCGAATTGATCCCAACGCTAGTCTCCTCGTACCCATAACGAGATTGCTCCACCGACGTGGCGTCCTCGAGTGACACAGAGAAGGCATTCTTGAGAGTAAAGAACAATTTCGGAAGGTATTCAACTCCGATATCGCCGATTCATCGTGCCTCAGATACTTAAATTAATACATCCCTCTTCTCACTTTGTAACCGAGAATGAGTCAGAGCGAGTTATTAATTTAAGAATGCGTAGAGTTCACCTCAATTCGAATAGTTAATTCGATCCCGGAGTTAGCAAGGATCTAATCAAGGAAAGAGTAAGTCGTTTCACTTTGAGGATTTGAGGAACTGTAAAGATAGTGCAAACCTCCGCAATGACTATATTTAAGGAGCTCAAAGCAGCCCAGTTGTGGGTATGAAGTATTGCAAAGAAAATTACCTAACAAGGCTACTAGATTTAGTAGTCATCTCACCCATCGTGTTCGAGAGAAACGCTTAAGGTGAGATGATGAACTATGTGGTCTTTGAGAGATCCAAGCCACCATCTTATTCCCTTAGGACTAGTTTTAAAATCAGAGTTCGTAAAGCAAAAGTTACAAGACAAAGTCAGAGGGAATTGATTCTTCACAATAGCCGATTATTCAATGCTTTAGAGATAACTGTTCAATCTAAATTTGCTATTTTAATATTTCAATATTCAATTCATTTGTTATTCATTCATTTTTCTTTACATCATTATCTTTCAAAGCCAAAGTAAAATCCCAATATAGTATTATCGTCCAAATAGTATGGAGCTTAAGTAATTGGGGTAGTTGATTGAAAATTCGAGATCTCCGTGGATCGATATCCTGGACTTAAATCCAATTTACTACTTGTCTGACCACAGGCACTTGCGATACTCGGATCAAACCCACAAGGAAAATGGTTTACTCTTTATGAAATATCTTTTCATCAACACTATAGCTAAAGAAACTCACACTCAAGTTTAATGGTTTTATTACTGAGGACTAGATAATAATCCTTTGGTAATAAGTCATAACTTGAATAGGTGTTTTTGATCCATAAAATTCATAGAAGTAGTCAACAAGTTTTATGGCGCAGTTCTTCCAAAGATTAGATAATAGTCCTTGGGTAATTGTGTTATGAACTTGTGAACATACTCTGATCAGATAACAAGTTTTATGGCGCCGTTGCCGGGGATTAGATAATAGTCCTTGGTAATAACGTCATAAATTTGTGTACATCAAATGGTCCAGTCAACAAGTTTTATGGCGCTGCTTCCAAAAAGATTAGATAATAGTCCTCGGGTAATCAGGTTATGAACTTGTGAACATACTGATCGATAACGTTTTATGGCGTCGCTGTCGGATTAGATAATAGTCCTTGGTAATAACGTCATAAATTTGTGTACATCAAATGGTCTAGTCAACAGTATGCTCCCGAAATGCTAGTGACAGAGGAAGAAAAGTGCTGCAAGTTTGAGGATGGCTTCTATTATTATATTCGGGCCCATGTCACAGGATTCTTCCTTGATGATTTTTCTAAGATTTTGACATGTGCTTTAAATGTTGAAAGAGTGAAGAAAGATGCATATGAAAGAATAAGTGGTGGCAAGAAAACCCTTGATAGTCAAGTTCAGAGTGAAGACTGCACAAGAAGCTTAGAGGTCCATGTGGTTCTGGGCCACCCACAAGACAGGACCAACTTTAGGATTACCGTATAAGACTATTCTATCGGCACCGCGCTGCTAGTGCACCAGAGGTTCTTCGAGAGGGCTAGCTCCTCCTTATTGCACACATTATGGGAGGAGACATAAAGGAGAGTGTTGGAGACTAACAGGTGCTTTTTTAGCTTGTGGATCTAATGAGCACAAGATAAAAGATTATCCTAGAGCTTGTTCCTTCACATCACCCCGAAATGGGGGTACAGTTTCAGTAGTACAAAAGAGTAACAAGGACAACAAGAGGATTGCATCACCAAGTGCATCGAGACAAGTGACACAAACTATGGGTAGACAAGATGTCGTGGTTCGCCAGAGCAGATATGCAAATGGCAGTAATGAAGAAAGATGCACCTCTGCATGTGATAGTTGGTACTTCATCTTTGAGACTAATGTATATGCATTGATTGATCCAGGTTCAACCCATTCTTACATTTGTATTGCCATTCCGAGTTTGGATAGTTTACCAAAGAGTGAAACCGAGTATGATATCTTGGTGACAAATCCACTTGAGCATAGTGTCATTGAGAATAGAGTTTACGGAGATTGCCCCATTAGAATATGAGAGTATGAGTTTCCAGTGTTGGAATCCAGTGATAAGAAAACGCAGCAGAAATAAAAAAAAATTTAACACTGAACTGCATCAGGATCCAAGTGGTTTGATGAAACTAAACAATGAATCAAGGAAATCCGTATCTTACTTCTAGACCAATCCTTTCGACCGCACGATTTTCTTGATCACACACACGAAACACAAACAGAACTCCTTCTCGAAACAATCCAAAGAAGAACGAGCCAAGATGATGCAAAGTGCGCAAACGCCCTCTAAAGGTATCCACACGAACGTCTAATGGATGGGATGGATGTGCTAGCACCTTATGATGTCTGGTCTCCACAAAACCAAAGACACCTTAAAGGTCTTCTCCAAAACTCTAAAAGAATTCTCTCTAAAAACGCCCACTTCAAAAAAGAACCACCTACTTTTAGATGATAAACCCCATATTTATATCAAGCCTCTCAAACCCTTTATTAAAACGAATTTAAAACCAAATTCCATTAACTATTAACGGGCTCGGCATCGGGCTCGTCTGGCCTGGGCTTAATCATGGCCTAAAGAGAGCCTTCTAACATCCCATTATTGCTCATTCTTATGTGTGACCCATAGGTTCACTCAATGCTGCCTACGAGCCCAAATCATATTCTACCTGATTTAACAATTGGTCTCTAGCAGACATTATAACTACCCAAATCAAGTGGTCGATGACTCGAAAAACCTTACCATAGTATGATATTAGTCCTTTGTCACACGATGTCTCGATTCGCGCAGCATGGATGAAGTCATCTTTATACAATAATCGTTTCTTGAGTTCTCAAGTGGCGACTAAACAAATGATATTGATATCCTATCAATCTCGTTCGAGCACTGACCATGCATTTCTCGGTCTCACTTATCAAAGGGCTAATAGGCATCTCACTCAATTAAAGAGTGGGACAAATTAATTCACTATCACTCACGTTCCTCCACATGTGATTCTTGCATGCTAACCATAGCTGTATCACACCATCTGTTAAAGCGTCGTTGAAGCTACGTCGAAGTACGAAATTCCTCATATAAGTCCATGGTGAATTCGGTCGAAGGACTCAAATACCCTCTTGCAATGAGAATTACGATGACATAATCCATGTAGTATTTCTCATGCGGGTCGATCCGATAACATGAACTTAACATGTATTTATGTGCAGTAACATCTTATGTTCATGACTAGCAAACGTGGTCTTTTCTCAAAAACATAAATAGTCTTCATTATTATTCCACAATGATGGAGCTATAGACTATTTAGAATAGTTTTCTTATGCCTTAGGTTTTACTATCAAGTCACATACTTGATGACATAAAGCGAACTTGACTATTCAAGGATTTGATTTTATCAAGATTAAAGCCCGAGAATTTAAATAACAAGATAAAATGATAAATGTCATGTATATAAACATATAATGACAATGTATATGCCATTGGGCGAAACATATCATAACAGATCTCCCACTTTCACTAAGCGCAATCAGGCATAAATCGAATGCCTATCAATCTAGTATGACTATCATGCTTTGACTATGGAAGAGGTTTAATCAAAGGATCAGCAACATTGTCATTAGTATGAACTCTACATATCTTAACATCTCCTCTCTCAATGATCTCACGAATGAGGTGGAAACACTTGAGTATGTATTTGGATCGATGATGTGATCTGGGCTCCTTGGCTTTAGCAATGCCCCATTATTGTCACAATAGACGTCCACTGGGTTTGTAATGCTAGGAACAACACACAGTCTAAAAACGAAATTTTTATCAGGCCTCCTTAGTGCATGAAATGACTATGTACTCAGCCTCGTGGTAGAGATCGGCCACGGTGTCTTGCTTCCAGAACTTCTCCGGCTCACGGCACCTCCATTCAAACAAAACACAAAACAGTTGCGATCTAAAGTCATCTAAGTCGGTGAAGCGGCATTGGTATAACCATATAACTAGCTCGCCTTCTTGTCCACCATAGATCGAAAAATATCCTTGGGTTCTTCCAGTACTTAAGGATATTCTTGACTTTATCGATGACATTCACTTGGGTTGGTAGAATCTACTTGTCATGCTTAAGGCATAGGGACATCGAGTTGGGTCTGAAAGCATGGCATACATGATAGAACCCGATAGCGAAGCATATGGGATTTTATCTATCCATCGCTCTCTGAATCGCCGTGTGGTTGGACATTGAGACTTCTTGAGCTTAATGCCATGAGACATTGAAAACCTCTCTTGGAATCTTGCATGCTAAACCTCTTTAGCACTTTGTCTATGTACCCACTTTTACTCAGGCCGAGTAACCTTTGAGATCTATCTCTATAAATCTTTATGCCTAGGATGTAGGCGGCTTCGCTTAAGTCTTTCATTGAAAACATTTATGATGAAGAGACTTGGGCACTGTGTAAGGATGGGATTTGTTTTCAAATAGTGAGATGTTAGTCATGATGGAGAATGATTACTCTTATACTAACCTTCTTGTATACCTGAGGCTCATCTTCATTTTTCATAAAGCGAGCTCTTTAACGGCATCATCAGCGGTGACCGTGAAGCCTGCTTTAATCCATAAATGGATCTTTGAAGCTTACACGCCCTATTAGGATACTTAGGATCGAAAAAACCCTCAGGTTGTGTCATGTACACATCCTCGAGTAAGTTTCCATTAAGAAGCTGTTTTGACATCCATATACTTAAAATCGTAATCATAGTGCGCGTGATAGGAAGAAGAATCTAATAAACTTAAGCATAGCGGCGGGTGAAAGGTCTCATCATATGCGTAAATACCATGAGTTTATTTTGAAACCTTTGCGATAAAGTCAGACTTGAAGGTCATATCATGTTTGATCTTATAGACATTTACAACCAATGACCTTAGCACCCTCGGAATTGGATCCAGTGAATTCAAACATTTTGGTTATCGTACATTGATTGCATCTCAGACTTCATGGCTTGAAGCCATTTTTCAGAATCTGGGCTCATCATTGCCTCATGATAGGTTGTGGGCTCATCTTGATCCACAAGCTCTATGGTTTTGTCATCAGTTACAAGATATCCATATCTCTTGGGCTCATGATGAATCCGACTGGACCTTCATGGGCCTTGTGCAGAAGATGTCGATTCAACAACTGGTTGTGAGTCTTGTAGAATTTCCATGGAAGGCTAGGTGGAAACTTGTGAACTGTGAACTTCTTCAAGGGTGTCTTACTCCCACTTGACTCTTTTGGGAAATGAACTCTCTTTCCAAAAGACTCCGTACGAGCAACAGACACTTTGTTCTCAGATGGGATGTAAAAGTAGTACCGTTTTGTTTCCTTTGGATACCCCACAAATAAGCACTTATCAGATTTGGATGCTAGCTTATCAGAAGCCTGACGCTTTACATAAGCTTCACAACCCTAAATCTTGAGAAAAGACAAACCAAGACGCTTTCCTGTCCACAACTTATATGGTGTTTTCTCAACCGCTTTCGATGGAATTCTATTCATTACTAGAGGCATGTGATCCTCAATGCATATCCCAGGGAAGGATATTAGAAGATTTGTTCGACTCATCATAGATCGAACCATATCTAATAAAGTTCGATTTCTCCTTTCAGATACACCATTCCATTGTGGTGTTCTAGGTGGAGTGAGTTGTGAGACTATCCACAATCATAAGATGCTCATCGAAATTTTGAAAAGCTCCCAAATATTCACCACCTCGATCAGATCAGTGTTTTGATATTCTTTCCAAGTTGATTCTCTACTTCATTCTTGAATAATTTGAACTTTTCAAATGATTCAGACTTATGCCTCATTAAGTAGATGTAACCATATCTACTAAAGTCATCGATAAAAGTAATGAAGTACTGATAACCTCCTCTAGCAATTGAGCTTATTGGTCCACAAACATCTATATGTATAAGGCCCAATAAGTCACTAGCCCTCTCACTATGTCCAGCAAAACTAGCCTTGGTCATTTTGCCTAGTAAACAAGATTCACATGTTTCAAATTACTCTAAGCCAAATGAATGTATTAGACCATCTTGATGGAGCTTCATGATGCGATTCTCATTGACATGGTCTAAACGACAATGCCAAAAGTAGGTTGGATTCAAGTCATTGGACTTGAACCTCTTAGTATCGATGTTGTAGATGGGCTTGGAGTTGTTCGAGTTTAGAAACGTAGAGAGCCATTAGATAAATGAGCATTCCCTTAAAATATGCACGCATTATAGATGGAGAAAATATTATTCATAATAATAAAGTGAAATCCATCCACGTCTAAACAAGCGAAATAATGTTTCTACTCACGGCAAACACGTAACAATTCTTTGGTGGAAAACAAGTCCACTAGAGCAAAAGTCAAATCATAAACTCCTAATTTGTCGGCAACTCTTGCTCCATTCCTACTCATAGGTCCAACTGCGCTGGCCAATGATCTACTGCCAGCGAGGCCACGCACATTTACACAAATGTCAGCGAGATCCATCCAGTGTCTAATACCGTGAAGTAGAAGTAAGGCAGATTGACTACCTTAATAAATACACGAAGTGGTAGCCTCGCTACTCTTCTTTTTCTTCAGATCTTCCAAGTAGAGCTTACATTTCCTCTTCCAATGACCTTGTTCATTACAGAAGAAGTAAACTCCCTCCTTGGGCGGCTTTGGCTTCTTAGCCTTAGGCTTGGACTGTCCTTTGCCTTTCTTGGCCTTATTACCTTTGCCCTTTCCCTTTCTTTTCATGCCTTCCCCTTTCTGAACCATAAGCACTAGATTTGTCTTTTGAATGTTCGTCTCAACATTCTTTAACATTCCATGTAACTCAGCAATAGATTTCTCCATATGGTGCATATTGTAGTTCATAACAAATTGATCATAAGATTAAGGTAATGAACCTAGAATCAGATCGATGTGACTCATGTGACTAATAGGAGCACAAGCTTATCAAGTTTATCGATGAGACCCTTCATCTTTGCTTTATGTGCACTAACGAAGTGCCGGGAGTCATCTTGCATGCATTCAATGCTTTGGTGGTTGTAAACCTTTCTTGGCGTGCTTGCTCTTGGAACATTCCTTGAGATGCACCATCATATCAAATGCCTCCATTTCCTTGGCGCCACGAAGCTCGGGAGTTCATGGTTGTAAGCATAAGACAGGTTACATCCACAGAGTCATTCAAATGCTTACTATAAGCATCCCTTTCGACTCGTGGGGCATTGTTAGCAAGAAGAGGTTCATTAGGAGTTTCATTAATAAAGACATCACATCTTCTCAGCTTGTTTAAGGACAATCCTCAGGTGCCCAGGACCAATCGAGGAAGTTTGTCCCATTAAGTTTTTGCTTTTCAAGGATAGATCGCAAAGCAAATGTTGATGTGTTGTTTGAGGCCATTAGTCTACATACAAAAATATGCAAAGCTTTTAATAAATGAGGTCTTTAATTAACACAAAAACAATCTTATAGTTTCTTAGTGAGTGAAAATCCACGTTTGACTTAAATTCAAGCTTAGCTTTGGCATAACACTTAAACTTAAGCTAACTAGGTAGAAAACTCTTTCCTTTTATGCCCTTAGGCCCAAAACTGTTATGATAGCCTAGTTAAGTCTAACCATATTCAATCTTATGGATATCACCATTATCCATCATGTTTTCCTAAGATGGCCCAATACACCCTACTTTGGCAGAAACTATATTAAGACAATCGAAGTATTGACAAGTGTTAAATTATGGAAGACATTTTATGACTTAATATTTTAAGTGATGAAATTATCAAGTTGTTAGGCAAACTTTATAAACATATACATGCATCACATACAATCATATTAATAAGCATAAATGTAAATGTGACATGTCATAGCCCATTTCCTAAGGTGATCTCCATAAGCCAATATGGAGATGTAGGATTACCTTTTACCAATACCTTAGCTTTATGGGCTTGTCTCCATGAACGAACGGGCCTCCATTCTTCGTTCTTCTTCATTACAAGCAAGTAATAATTGTATGTTATTTTATGCTAAAATAATAAAAAGAGACACACATGTTGTGTCAATAAAAACAAGGACACGCAAGCCTTATGCTAATATAATGAAAAAGAGACACACATGTTGTGTCAATAAAAATTAACGACACGCAGGCCGTATTTAAAAATAACAAACCCATAATTAATACACACTTGATCACATTGAACTAAGGGCCATGACATACCATACAGAATTGAATATAAACACATTAAGCACATAATCAAATTATGAATATGGTCTTTCAATTCACGGCGTTAGTCACATAAACAAATTTTAAAGGCTATCATGGGTGAGTTCTTGCTAGAAATTTCTCGATCATTAATCACACTATGAATTACGGTCATTCACAATGTTGATTACTCTTAATCTGAGTCCATCATTAATTTGGAACAATCCTACTTAATGTGTAATAATACATAACTTGATCCAATCTTAATGTCTAACATTTAATGTGTACTTGATCCTACTTGATTAAGAATAATACGTAACAGTCCATTCTTAATGTACAACATTAATGTGTAATAGTCTAACGATTAAGAATAATGCGTAATAGTCCATTCTTAATGTCTAACATTAATGTGTACTTGATCCTACTAATTAATAAGAATGCCTTAACAACCATGCTTAATATGTACTTGATCATACTAATTAATCTTAGTACATGCAGTCTGTCAGTTAGAACCGCAAAAATTACACTCAATTTGATTCACGATCATCAACTGATCCTAATCCTATTAGAGCTTTTTCTAAGCGAATCATTTTCAATTTAAATTCTAATGTTACGGACTTCATACGAGAAAAAAAAACATAGCTCAAATTATCTTTTGATTATAAAACGGATGAACTAATGGATAATGGCATATCACATATGGCAAAACAAATACACTAAACAAATCACGTTATATCACATATAAAAATCAGTTTCACTAAACATCAAGTAGCTCACGATACCCTTTGTTGAGATCCGGTAAGCAGCGGTAGAAATAAAAAACCTTTGAAGCGCATCGGGATCAGGCGGTTTAATGAAACTAAACAATGAATCGAGGAAATCCGGATCTTACTCTTGTAGGCCAGGAATCCTTTTAGACTAGCACAGATTTGCTTGATCACACACCCATTGAAACACAAGCAGAACTCCTTAAAAATGATCCAACAACGAACCAAGGCAGTGCGGTGTACGACTCCCCTCTAAAAGGTATCCACGCGAAAACGGCTAATGGATGAGATGAATGTGCTAGCACCTTATGATAGGTCTTTAAAACCAAAGACACCTTAGTGTCTTCAGGAAACTCTAAAAAGAATTCTCTCTCAAAACGCCCACTTCAAAAGAACCACATTCTTTTAGATGATAAACCATATTTACTCAAGCCTCCCAAACCCTTTTATTAAAACAAATTTAAACCCAAATTCCATTAACTATTAATGGGCAGCGCTGTATGGAGCTGCACTTAATCATGGCCTAAAGAGAGAGCCTTTCTAACATCCCATTATTGCTCATTCTTATGTGTGACCCTATAGGTTCACTCAATGTTGCCAGCGAGCCCAAATCATATTCTAAGCCCACAAGTTATAATTGGTCTACAAACGAGACATTATAACTACCCCAAATCTAGTGAATTCGATGGCTCGAAAAGCTTACATAGTATGATAGTAGTCCTTTGTCACATGATGTCTCGATTAAACGAAACATGGATGGAAGTCATCTTTACACAACTTAATCGTTTCTTGATTCTCAAGTAAGGCCGGCTAAACAAATGATATTGACAACTCTATTAATCTCATTCGAGAACCACGGCCATGCATTTCTCAGTCTCACTTATCAAGAGGCTAATAGGCATCACTCAATTAAGAGTGGGACAAATTCGCCTCACTATCCACTCACGTTTCCTCCACATGATTTCTTGCATGCCAATGCTTTGTTAAAAGGCGTCCATTGAGCTACGTCAAGACCGCGAAGTTCCTCATGTAGGAATCCATGGTGAATTCGGTCGAAGGACTCAAATACCACTAATTACAATGAGAATTACTTATGACATAATCCATGTATTATTTCTCCTTAGCGAGTCGGTCGATAACATGAACTTAACATGTATTTATGTTACGAGGTAACATCTTATGTTCATGACCAGCTAAACGTGGTCTTTTCTCAAAAAACATAATAGTCTTACTTCATTATTATTCCCACAATAATGATCGAATATGGACTATTTAGAATAGTGTTCTTATGCCTTAAGGTTTTACTATCAAGTCACATACTTTATGACATAAAGCGGAGCCAACTATTCAAGGATCTAATTTTATCAAGTTAAACCACAATTTAAATAACAATATAAAATGATAAATGACTCATGTATATATAATGACAATGTATATGCCACTGGGCTAGAGCATATCACTAACATCCAGGAGACTTGATCGAGTTATCATTCAGAGAGTTTGATGTGATATTGGGGATGGATTGGTTGTCCCGACACCAAGTGGTAGTTGATTGTAGAATGAAGAGATTGACCTTAAGGACACCGCGTGGCAAGGAAGTGACTTTTATTGGCGAGAGGTCGAACCACCTCTCTAATGTGATATATGCCATTACTGCTAGAACGATGGTTCGAAAGGGGAGTGAAGCCTACTTGGTGTATGTGATAGATACGAAAAAGGCGGAGCCTAGTTTTTCAGACATACCTACAGTTAGTGACTATTCGAATGTGTTCTCAGAGGAGTTTCCAGGATTGCCTCCACATAGAGAGATTAAGTTTGCAATTGACGTTGTTTCGAGTGCCACTCCAGCATCCATTACACCGTATAAAATGGCTCCACTGGAGTTAAAAGAATTGAAGCTTCAGTTGCAAGAATTATTAGAGAAAGGATTTATTCGTTCGAGTGTATCACCATGGGGAGCTCCAGTGCTCTTTGTCAAGAAGAAAGATGGTACGCTTCGATTGTGTGTTGATTATAGGCAACTGAACAAGATGACAGCGAAGAACAAGTATCCGTTACCCAGGATTGATGACTTGTTTGACCAATTGAAAGGGGAAAGTGTCTTTTTGAAGATTGACTTGCGATCTGGGTATCATCAACTGAGGATTAAGGATATGGATGTGCATAAGAAGGTGTTCAGAACGAGGTATGGACTTTATGAGTTCCTTGTAATGCCGTTTGGGTTGACAAATGCACCGAAGGCTTTCATGGACTTAATGAATCGTGTTTTTCGACCGTATGTAGATTAGTTTGTCGTGGTGTTTATAGATGACATCCTTGTGTATTCAAAGGATAGGGAAAATCATGATACACACCTTCGGGTAGTGCTAGAAACCTTGAGAAAGGAAAGGTTATATGCAAAATTGAGCAAATGTGAATTTTGGTTGAGAGAAGTGTCTTTCCTTGGACACATTGTATCAGTAGAAGGAATTATCCAAAGAAGGTAAAGGTGATTATTGAATGGAAACCACCGAGAAATGTCACAGAGGTGCGTAGTTTTCTGAGTTAGAGTTGTCTACGGAAGGTTCATTAAGGGGTTTTCGATGGCTGCAGCCCCGATGACAAGATTGCTCCGAGAAAATGTAAAGTTTAGTGGAGTGAAAAGTGCCAAGTAAGTTTTAATAAGTTGAAAGCGTTCTTGACCCGAGGCGCAGCTCTTCGGCCGACCTACGGTAAAGAATATGTGATATTTAGCGATGCGTCGTTAAACAGACTCGAATGTGTCCTTATGCAAGAGGGTAAGGTGGTAGCTTATGCTCCAAGACAGTTGAAGTCGCATGAAAAGAATTACCCTACGCATGATTTGGAATTGGCCGCTATTGTATTTGCATTGAAAATATGAAGACATTATCTGTATGAGGAAAAGTGTTTCATCTACACCGATCACAAGAGTCTTAAGTATTTGTCCTCACAACGAGAGCTTAACTTGAGACAATGTAGATGGATGGAATTGATAAAAGACTATGATTGCGTGATTGACTATCACCCGGGAAAGGCCAATGTAATTAGTTGGCGAAAAGCTTTGAGTAGAAAGGCAGTCTGGCAGCTTGACGTTGAATGCTGTTTGTCACTATCAAACGATGGTGCAATAGTAGCAGAATTAGTAGCAAAACCGAATTTTTCGAACCAAGCACTAGAGTCACAAACGAATAATGAGAAAATTTCTACCATAGTAAGTCAGATTGAAGAGGGAAAAGAAATCGAGTTTTCAATGAAGGAGAATGGATCCTTGTATTATAAAGATCAGGTTTGTGTACCCAATGATAGTGAATTGAAGAAAGACATCCTAGAAGAGGCACACAACGGATCTTTTTCTATGCATCCAGGTAGCACAAAGATGTATCAAGATTTAAAAGTTTCGTACTGGTGGTTCATAATGAAAAGAGATGTTTCAGAATTCATGACCAAGTGTTTAGTGTGTCAAAAAGTGAAGGTGGAGCATCAAGTTCCTTCGGGATTATTGCAGCCTATCAGAATACTAGAGTGGAAATGGGATTAACTCACCATGGATTTTGTGGTTGGGTTACCATTAACAGGGAGGAAGCATGACTCAGTTTGGGTCGTAGTAGACCGATTGACCAAGTCAGCTCACTTCCTACAAATGAGAACTGACTATTCGCTTAATAAGCTAGCGGTGTATGAGAAATAGTTCGGTTTCATGGGATTCAATATCCATTATTTAGAGGCCAGAGATCAGGGTTTACCTCGAATTTAGGAAAATTGCAAGAGGCTTTAGGCGCTCGGTAGATTCGAACCGTTCCATCCACGAACGGATGGATAATTAGAAAGAGTCATTCAGATTCTAGAAGACATGCTAAGGAGTTGTGTGATCAACTATGAGGGTAGTTTGTATAAACACATCCCTTTAGTTGAATTTGTGTACAACAACAGTTTCCAATCGAGTTGTGAGACACCGGATAAAGTAAAATGATAGACACGGGTTGCAAACCTGGGAATTTCTCTAGATCTCCGATGACGACGCGGGTCATACCGTTGAGTTTGTCTCGCGAAATCTAGGTACATAGTCGAATTTCGTCGAATTTCGAGAAGGTGGAATTGCACGTATTTCTAGACAAATGGACGAATGAGAGGGTGACACGTGGCATGAAGATGCATGCCATATGGCACCTGAGGAGAGTACACTTGGAACTTAAGTGGAAGCCAAGTGTCACACTTCTATCTTGCATGAGAGGATAGTCGTGGGAAAGTGGGCATGAATGACATGTGGAATGCTATGTGTCATGAGGAGAGAAGGAAGAGGTGTTCTACACCTAGATAAGTATTCTCCACCTAAAGAAATTTGTTCGGGGGAAGAGGAGTTCGGGGGAAGAGGAGAGAAAAAGGGAAAAAGAAAAAGAAAAAGAAAGAAAGAAGAAAGACAACGGAAAGGAAAGAGAACCAACAGTTCTCTGATTAACAAACAGAGGAGTTGCAGCGGTGACGGATCACGCCCCGAAGAAGGTAAGGGTTCTCTCCTACTCTGGTTGAAGTCTTTGTTTAAGAGCCATGACATGGCCGAGGTTGCTTAGGAGTAGTGGGGTACAGTTTAAAGAATAATTTGATAGAAATTGTTGTTGGTTGGGGACCAGGTTTCTAGATGCATTAGTTTAGAGCAATGGTTCTGGAGCGGTGTTGTATTGTAGTTTGGGATCTGAGCAGGATGATCTTGATTGTGTATTGTGCATGCTGTTTTCTAAGTTTGAAGATTGAAATCCAGTTTTTGTGTGTTATTGCTTGTTTGAATAACATGTAGATTGTGTGAGAAAATGATGTTAATATATGCATGCTTGTTATATATTAACATGATGCTTGGTGTGAAGCATGTATTATGAGTGTTGCATGTAGTTTCCATCATGCATGTAACATGAGATATTATCATTGCATGTGCACGGGGTCATCGCGTGAATCGGGTGTAAGTGCATGAATAAAATGGGTATTCGGAGGGTTGTCCAATAACAGCGATTCGGAGGGTTGTCCAATAAATTCTCGAGAGGTTTGTCGATGAACTCTATCGGTGTTATCCAATAAGGGGTTCTCGGAGAGATGGTCTAGTGGTTGATCTTTCGAGAGGTTGTAGAGTGGTTTACTATTCGGAGGTTGTCGAGTGTGTGTAAAATATTAGGAGGTTGTCGATATTAGAGGTTGTTCAGTGGGTTTCAAAACAAAAAAGCTTTTGTTTTGAAACTAGTTTTCATACATGACAAATTGCATGTATGAGAGAGTCAGTGAGGACTGGGCATGACATAGACATTCATATAGAGATAAGCATATTTTATATGAATGTGTTTGAATGATTTTATGGATTACGCCATTGCATGTGCACTTAGGTGGGGAGTAGCCCTTGTAGGAGACTTTCTCTATTGGGCACCAAGCTCACTTGTTATTAGGAAAAATATTTTCAGGTACCGAAGGTACCAAGAAGGCACTTCATGAGGTCTTAGTTGAGAGGAGAAGATCTAAGATGGCTTATTGTGTTTGTAAAATTTATGGGTAGAAAACCAGGTTTTGTTTAAAGTGACTGTTATCAAAATGTTGTACTTGTGATGTAAATAAATTGTAATTAAACTTAGATTATATGTTTAATACAATTTGGTAAGGGTTGTGTCTTGCCTTAAGGGGATGTTTGGTTGCGTCTGAACCATAGGAAGTCGCTCTATTTCGATCCTATGTATTATCCGGACTTTAAGACTGATTTTTTATTGGGAAGTAAAGGGAATTTGGCCCTGTTGCCTATTATAGCCCCATCAGTAAGCTTGATGTAGGCTTTCAAATCATCCAAATCGGACCTCTACAGCCTAAGTTATGGCCTTTTCGGAAGGGGTGAGGATGAAATTTGTGTGGTGAGCTCTTTTAGTAGTGACCTCTTTGGAGGTAGAGTTGAGGTTCCTACGGCTAGTGACCTCTTGGGGCAGAGTTGACCTCTTCTGGCAGAGCTGACCTCTTGGGGCAGAGGCGGCCCCTTCGGCAGGCCGACCTCTTGAGGTAGAGCTTGCCTCTTACGCCCAGCTCTCTTGGAATGGCGACCTCTTCGCCCCGAGCTGAAGTAGGATGAGGTTGTGTGTGAGCTCGGGGATGAGGTTGTGTGTGGCCAAGCTCAGCAAGGATGAGCTGTGTATGGCTGAGCTCAGTAGGGATGAGCTGTGTATAGCCAACCTCAGCAGGGATGAGCTGTGTGAGGACGAGCTGACCTCCTTTGGCTAGGCTCTTCTTGCCGAGCTCAGCAGGGAATGAGCTCGACTGTGCCAACTTCGGATGACCATAACTTCCTCGTCCGATGTCTGTTTTAGGTGTTCTTAGACTCTATGGAAAACTCCTTGAGTCTAGAATCTGACCACATGCCTATGGATGGCATTTTGTACTCAAATATAGCCGAGCTGACCTCCTTTGGCGACGGAGCCTCATGAGGAATGAGCTCGCGGCTGACTCGGGATGACCATAACTTCCTCGTTCGTAGTCCGTTTTGCGCGTTCATTGACTATATGGAAAGCTCTCTGAGTCTAAAATCTAATCATATGCCTATGGATGGCATTTGGTGCCCACTTAGTTTCTGAAAAGTTGATCATTACACTAAGTGCACTAATTACTAGAGTCTTGAATGAGAGTTATTGTTATGTGTCATTGCTTGATAATTGAGTGACACGTGAGTATGCGTGAATGAGGCTATTATATAACATTTAGCCCAGGTTACCTGTGGAAAAATATAAAAAAAAAAAAAAAGACCCCCAGGATTGGGGTGTCACAACTACAGTATCGAGCCTAGGTTTACAAAGACCTAGTGTTGAACGCTTGATACTAACAGTAACAATTAGGTATCAGGAAAATTTAGGAACACGATTACCTTGAGCTAAATGGGCATGGGTTTAAATCATGCATCCATTGTGCATTCTAATGAATTGTTACATGATATTATGCTATATATTATGTGAATTATATGCTTGGTGAATAGTATATAGGAAGTATTGAACACTAGGGTGAGAAGTTAACCTTAGGGGTTCGGAAAAAAATAATAATAATAAATAAATAAATTGCTATTTGATATATGTAGATGGCAAGTCAAGGAAGGGGATGCAGGGGTCGCCCACGAGGCACACCACCTATTTTTTATCAACAGGCCTTTGTAGAGGCCATGGAGTCTTTCTTGTTGCCATTGCATAGATTTGAGTGCTGTTTGGGGGCCGAGGGGAGGGGCCCAGGGAATAACCTCCGAGTTTATGGCACATCTCCTCCGGCATTTAGGGGAGGAGGGGACCCGATGGTGGCAGACCATTGGTTCCGATAGGTTGAGAGTTTTGGGGCTATGGAATTTACCTCCGTTAGTCGGGCTAATACATTTCGGCTAGAGGGTGAGTCAAGGTATGGTGGAATTGGGTTAAAGCCTCGAAATTTGGAGCAATAACATGGGAGGAGTTTAGGAAGCTCTTCCGTGGCGAGTTTTTCCATCGCTAGACAAAAGCCGGGAGTTCCTTCGGTTGAAACGAGGACGATAGCGATTGCTCGAAATGCGTGTCTAAGTTTACAGAGTTAGCGCGTTTCTGATGAGTCTAAAATCTCATTTGATTTTTAATCCATTTTTCTGAGCATATTACAAGATAAATGTTGAATCATATGCAGAAATGTGGATATTTTACTCAAATTTAATTTTGTGAAAATCTGTGAAGCTAAAATCCCGGCAAAATTAGAAAAGATCAGCCTCTGACGAAATGGAAGTCGCATGGCTTGCAAATCGGAGTCATGACTATGCACATTTGAGGGGTTTTTAGTCTATATAGAAAAAAGCAAACAAGTTTTTATGGCGCCGTTGCCAGGGATTGAAAGGATTAAATAGATCAATATTCTAACAAAATAGGGAAATGCTAATTTGGACATTTTATAAAAGAAAAGAACTTAGCTTGACTTTACAAGCGGTATTTCTTCAACCAACGATCTTTAACAAGCCATGTTGAAAATTTCCTTTAAATTTGACTAATCTTATTAATCTGAGTGTGTTTCAATTTCAGGAAATCCTTTAATGCATAGGAAACGGGATTCAAACCTGTTACTAGCAGACACTGAATTGGGAAGAACACTCAGAAGTTTAAGAAAGACTAAAAGAGTAGAGAACGCAGCTATGGCAGATGAGAGACATGACTAGACAGAGGAGCAGAGTGTAGTAGCCAAAAGGCCTCTATTCTTGACCGCGATGGAGGATTTACGGAGGCTGTCATTCGGGAAGAATGATACGCAATCAAGCGACCTCTCTTTGTGGATGCAAATAACTTTGAACTAAAGTCGGCCCCAATAACGATGGTGCGTAGCATCGGAGTTCAGCCACCCACTGAAGACCCCAATGAGCACTGGGTAGATTTCTTAGGATGAATACGAGTGATCTTGAATGGAGTGGTAAGTGATACGCATCTCTTCCCATTTTCCTTAAGAGATATAGCGGCCACATGGTATGAATCATTACCATATGGTTCGGTTGATGTAGGAAGAGGTGGTAGAAGCATACTTGGCGGGTTCTTTCCCATCTCTCGCCTCGAGAGAGAGAAGAAGAGAGAGATAATAGTGTTCCAACAAAGGGAAGATGAGAGCCTATATATAACTGGGAGAGATTCGAGGGTTGTTGAAGAGAGGTGCCTTATGCATGGAATTGATTTAAAAACCGGATGGATATAGTGTATCATGCCTTAAATGATACATCTAAAGGCATTATCGATGTTCATCTTTGTGGAGCATTCAAGAAAGAAAAGTCTTGAAGAAGCTAGGGATGCGATGGGACTGCGAGTCTGAAATATGAAGCTGTCGAGTTTTTTCAAGGGTAATATGAGAGAAAGGGTCATGGAGTGAGTAAAATAGCGTATGGAGCAAATTAGATGCCATCATGCACAGGATGGACAAACAGGAAAGAAAAATGCACACTGCTCATGAAATAGGAGCAATGGAAAGAGAAGCAATGAGAAGAAGTGATGAAATACCAAAAGAAGAGGACGCTTATGAGGTTGAGGAGGCTAAGTATGTGAATGAACCAAGAAACTACCATTTCAAGCCAAATCCTAACCTGCCCACACATTACAGTCCAGCACTAAGGAACCATGAGAATTTCTCATATGGTGGAGGGGCATTACAAGGCCCAAGGCATGGACAGAATCCTCAACAGGGATATCAGCAGCCATCGAGGTTCCCGGCCCAGCGACATCGAGGAGGTGAAGGCGAAATGACTATCGAAGGGTCATAGGAGGACTCAACCATTTACAAGAACAAATCTTTGCGATTCATAGGGGGACAACAAGAGACTTATACTTCCATGAGCAGCTGTCGACTTGGAAGCTTTCAAGTGCGATACTGAAGTATTTGAAGAATACAAGTGCCTCATTAGAAAAACTTAGAGACTCGAGTAGAATGACTGGCCCTTAATATACCAAATGGAGTAAGGAATTGCATTCCTAGTGACACTCAAAAGAATCCAAAGGACTGCATGGCAGTTTAGTTAAGAAGTGGGAAAGAAGTGGGCAGGAATAGAAAGAAAGAAAGGAAGAAAGAGACTAAGGCAGAACAAGAAGAAACTGGAAAGGAAGGAGAGAAGAGCATACAAACTGAACAGCCTGAAGAAAGTGATGAGCAGAAAAAGAAGGAGAGAGTATCAGCTTATACACCAACAGTGTCATTTCCCCAAAGGCTTCAGAAGGCAAAAAGGGAAGAGCAGTTCTCTAAATTCTTGGACATTTTCAAGAAGATAGAAATCAATATACCATTTGCAGAGGTAATCAACCAAATACTGTGTAAAATTTACGAAGGAGATATTGACGAGAAAGGAAATAGGTGAGGAATAGTGAACTGTGCTACTTGCGGTGTGGTTATCCGGTAAAGCTCCCGGCAAAATGAAGGACCCGAGGCGGTTCCTGCATCCCTTGCTCCATAGGAAATATGAATTCAAGAAGGTTTTATGTGATTACGGGTGCTAGTATGGTTGATGCCTCACATCGGTGGTCTGGCGAGTTTAGAACTTACCCAGCATTAATTACATTGCAAATAGGCGACAAATCAAGGGCACAACGAGGAAGATTGTACTTGAAGATGTGCTTGTCAAGGTGGGAAAATTCATCTTCCCTATGGTTTTGTTATTATGAAGATGGAGAGGAGACACGAGTTCCTTTCTTTGCTTAGGAAGACCTAACCAGCGACTAGACGACCTTGATAGATGTGCGAGAAGGGTGAAGCTGACACTAAGGGTGGGAATGAGTAGTGCACTTTCATCTTAATAGGAGTTTGGAACATCGTGTAGATCTGACTATATGATTTGTAGAAAACAATAGTCTTCTCGGTGTTGAGTTGAATTCTAAATGTACTCTTGACGTTCTATCCAATGAGAGTGGAGATGAATTTTCAGTATCTTGAGAGTATTGATTGTGAAATGTTGCCTTCAAATTTGTATAACAAAGAAACAATCTCGAGTATAAATGAAAACATTCAAGATGATGTATGCAGCTAGGGACAGAAAGCAACTGAGCAGGAAACTAGTGCAGAAGGGTTAATATTGAAAGAATTGCTGATCATTTTGAAATATGCCTTTTAGAACGAGAAAAGAGAAAACCGAGTTATCATATCGAATTTGCATTGGTAGATCGGAAGAACAGAAGTTGTTGGAAATTTTGATGAAGTATAAGGAAGCTATTGCCTAGTCAATTGAGGATCTGAAGGGTATCAGTCCATCTATTTTATGCACAAAATATTCTTTGAATGATGATGCGAAAAAACTTATTGAGCATGAAAGGAGTGAACTTTCTGTATGATGAAGTTGTCGGAAAAGTTCAAATGGTTGAATACGAGGTTTTTATATATGCTATGCTCGGATAGTTCTTGGGTGAGCCCGATACATGTGGTTCTTAAGAAGGTGGATTCATTATGATCAAAATGAAAAGAATGAGCGATTCCCTACAGGCGACGGGATGGAGGTGTGTATTGACTCTGAAAGCCTAAATACTTTATAGCAAAGAAATGATCATTTCCCTTGCCTTTCATTGATCGAGATCTTTGGATAGGTTGGCGGGGACACCCTCACTTTTGTTTTCTTGATGGATACTGCGGATATAGCAGTTGCCATTGCACGAGGATCGGGAGAAAACCACTTTACATGCCCATTTGGTACCTTTGCTTTTAGAAGAATGCCATTTGGTTTGTGCTTAATGCTCACGGTACTTTCAGATGCATGATGTCTATATTTTGATTTAGCGAGAAGAAGTTATGAGATCTTCATGGATGATTTCACGGTGCTGGATCCAGGTTTTGAGCAGTGCTGCAACTTGGGAATGATACTTCAAGGTGCGAGATAAGAATTTAGCTTTGAATTGGGAAAAATGCCATTTTATGGTTACAGAAGGAATTGTCCTAGGGCACATGATTTCTGCAGCAGGGCTAGAAGTAGACCAAGCAAAAGTTTCAATTATAAGCAATTAGATACCACCCACTACAATCAAGGGAATTAGAAGTTTCTTAGGACTTATTTGGTTCTGAGAAGATTTATCGAGATTTCAGAATTGCTGAACCAACATGCGATTCTTTGGGGAAAAAGATGCAAAGTTCAATTTTGATGAATCCTACCCGGAATTCTTTTGAAGAAATCAAATCGAGACTAGTTGAAGCTCCCATCATGGCAAAACCCAGTTGGAGCAGAGAAATTTGAAATCATGTGTGATGCAGGTGATTTTGCAATGGGAGGCGTGGTAGGGTGAAAGCTAAAAGGGTATTGAGCCCGCCTCTTATGCTATAAAAACCTTCAGAAGCTCGGGAAAATTACTCTACTGCGAAAAGGAGATGTTGGCAATGGTATTTGCATGTGAAAAATTTAGGCCATACATTTTGGGGTCTCATGTTGTATACATGCGATCATGCGGCAATTAAATATCTAATGGAAAGAAAAGCCGGCTTGATATTGATGGGTGGGTATTGTTATTCACGAATTTGATTTAGAAATAAAGACAAAAGGGTTGTGGCTTGATGTGATGGCTGATCACTTGTCAAGAGTGGAAAAACATGTTATAAAAGAAGAAGAAAGGGAAATAGTAGAAAACTTTCGGATGGCGATTCATTCCAGCTGTCACTCCAATCACCTTGGTATGCTAATATTGTGAACTTCTTAGCTTGTGGAGATTATGCCACGAGAATTCAACTACCAAGCGGAGAAAAAGCTAGGGCGACAACGGGTACTACATACAGGATGACCTTTCTATTTAAAGAGAATTTGATACGATCATAAGAAGATGTGTACCAGAAAATGAGCGAAGCAATATTTTACAAGAATGTCATGCATCACCATATGGAGGACATTTTGCAAGAGACAAAACAGTTCACAAAATTCTCGGTCGAGTTTTATTATTTTCTACTATTTTTAAGGACTGTTTTGAATGGGTGAAGCTATGTGATCAATGCCAAAGAATGGGAAATATCAGCATAAGGCATGAAATGCCCTTGCAAGGTATCTTGGTGGTGCATTTATTTGATGTATGGGGAATGGATTTTATGGGGCCTTTTCAGCTTCATTTGGAAATATATACATACTCATAGCTGTGGATTATGTATCAAAATGGGTTGAGACGGCTTGTCCAGAATGATGCTAACACAATTGTGGGATTTTACAAGAAATATTCTCAGCGATTTGGGACCTAGAACTATAATCGAGTGATGGAGAGAAGCCACTTTGCAAATAAAGTGTTTAAGAAAAACTCATGAAATGAGATATGGCATCAAACACATTCTATAGACCCAGCTTATCATCTTCAAACAAATGGGCAAAAGCTAAAATTTCAATAGGGAGATAAAGAAAAATTCTTGAAAAAATTTGTAAGCTCGGCATAAGGGTAGTCTGCGAAGCTTGATGATGCACTCTAGGCATACAGGACTACTTTTAAAACTCCCATTGGAATGTCCCCATACAGGCTTGTCTTTGGAAAACCTTGCCACCTACCTCTTGAGCTAGAATATAAAGCTATGTGGGCCATCAAGAAGCTAAATTTTGATTTCAAGGCTACTCCAGCTAAATGAATTGGAAGAGTTGAGGAATGAAGCCTATGATAGTGTCGGAATCTGCAAGATAAAACAAAAATGCTGATCAGAAAATTTTGAGGAGGGAATTCAAGGCGGAAGTCGGGTCTGTTATTCAACTCAGGGGACTAAGGCTCTTTCCAGGAAAGCTTAAATCCAAATGGAGTGGGCCATATACAGTAGTATCAAGCACACATTTTAGGACGTGACACTTAGAACCAGCGATAAATGAGAATTGAGGTTAATGGTGGAATTAAAGCACTACCTTGGGAGAATGCAAGTGGAAGAGTGACTTTTAGTTCTGAATGAGAAAATTTGAAGAAACAGAAATACAGCAGCAACAAATCCAGCTAAAGACTAAAAATTGAGCAGCTTTATGGAAGGCAATCCACATCAGTTGTTTTAAGTTTTTCCTATTATATTTTTTGTGCTTAAATTTCTAATAGCTTTGTGTGATTTTATTCATTATTGATTGAAAAGTAGATAAATATTTTTCTTTTTAGTTTTGCAGGACAATAAAAATGTGCAAAAGGGGGAGAGCATCTACAATAAAACTTCCAATCTACAAAAGAGACAAAAAGGGGCAATATACTTTTCTTGAACTCATTTAAATTTTGTCTCTGATATGGCATGATTGAAAGTTTGGGGGAATTTTAGTTAGTTTTGTGTGTTTAAATTTTAAGTCTGATTGCATAGTGAATGGATTTGTTGAATATTTGAATGATGAAGATGAATTGTATTTGTTTTGATGGGATTTGAATAAATTAAAATTGCAGTGAATTTGATTGTTCAGGGAGACCTGAAAAATTTTCGATTGTAATGACAATTCATAAGTTGCAATAAGAAGAAATTTGGGCGTTAGAAAACGTAAAGTAGAAAAGAAAGTCACACTTGGTGAAGTGGGAGTCCACAGTAGGCAGAAAAGAAAAACGAGGAGTCGGGACATCAATTCCTTATCGTGACCACATTTTGAGTCATGACAAAAAATCTTAGGTTGCGACCATAATTGTCCAATTCTCAAATAAAAATAGGTTTTTAAAACCTTTCATTTTGGGCGTTCCAGCATTAAAATTAAAATTCATTGCAAATCATTAATTAAGAGGCTCCAAATTTAATGTCGCGACCCCCCGTATCGCAATCATGACATCGAGCCTAATTTCCATTCAAATTTCAACTCAACTTCAATTCATCCCAACCTTTCCACTTCTGCATCCATCGTTTTGAATCTTAAAACCCTAAAACCAGAAAGCGAGCCAAGCCGAAATCACGAATATTCAATCATGGCAGCAAATCAAGATGACATCGCCAACCTTAACAAACTGATCGATGAAATCATGCGTGAAAATGTTGAAGCAGTGGAAGAGGTTCAGTTGGAATCTCAACCTGGGGAAGAAATCAATGTCGAATAAGTATGACGGATGAAGATGAAACGGCCCGGAAAAGAAGCAGCGAAGAAGACAAGGACTTCATTTCAAAAGAAGCTCAAGAATTGTGGAACAAGGTATTGTTTGACAAAGAATTTGTGTGTGAAAGGGGTTTTGGGAAACTGATTTCCTCGTTTTCAGAAGTAATAGAGAAAAGAGGTTGGGGATTCTTCTGCGAGCATAAGGCGCCATGATTTTCAGCTCTCGCCAGGGAGTTTTACGCAAATATGGTGGGAATGAAGGAGGATTCAGTTTATGTGAGAGGTGTTTGGGTGCCTTTCAGGGATAGAAGGATAAATGGTGTTTAAGAATTGAGATTTTAAGCACGGGTCGAAGTATAAGAAGTTGATAGAAAATCCAAACTATGAAAAGATACTGAATCGGTTGACTGGAGGAGAAGGAAAATGGGAGGTCACGAAGAAGAATCCCCACCATGCCATCAAAAGGGGAGCCCTCACTGAAGAAGCAAAGGTTTGGTTTTACTTAATCTGTTTTGTGATTGTTCCTACAAAACACCTTTGCTCAGTCAGGGAACAGGAAGCCATCGTTTTATATGCCTTTTTGAAAGGATATAAAATGAACATAGGCATCCTGATAGAAGAGTCCATCAGAGGATACCATCACAGTAACAAGAGAGGGTTGATCCCTCACCCTACCACTATCACGAGACTTTGTCTGCACAGGCGAAATGTGAAGGGAATGTGGGAAAGAGAGAGAAATGCCCTCGAGGTCTCCCCCTGCAACCTAGCAGGGGTGACAAAGGGACCCCGAGGAAGGAGTAAAAAGTGATGGTAGTAGATGCGAGGAAAGCGAGGCGGAGATAAATGAAGAAATGATAGAAGAGAAATAGAGGAAGTGCCGGACAACACCCTTGCAGGCTTAGGAAGAGAAGAGACCTTCGAGGTAAGCCCAACCCATCCTTCATTTCTAGAGGTACAGGAACAATTGCATGCACAAGCAGAAGGATCTAGTAGCAAAGAAGGAAATACTGAAATCATGGAATTGCTCAGAGCAGTAGAAGGAGATGGAAAGGAAGGCGAAATGGGAAGAAGGTAACATATCAAAGAAGAATTTATGGAAGAGCTACTGACCTTGGAAGAAAGGAAGGCGGATATGGGAGGAAGCTGGAGGATGGGGAGAAAGAGAAGAACACGGGAAGAACTAAAGAAACAAGAAGAAAAGATGATGGAAAGAATAGAACCAAGCATGCAAGCATTCTATAATAATCAATTCAAAAGTCTTCAATTTCTTTGAACATCTTGAAGAAGAAAGAAGGCAAATGAAGAATAACATGCTAAGGAAGATTGAGGGGTTCAAGCATTTATACAAGGAACTGTTCAAGGATTTTGAGAGATTAATGAAGGATAGAGATCAGGAGTTGGAGGACAATGATGAGTATAGAAGAAAAACCTGGTTAGAGAGCTTGGACTTGATCAATCAGAATTTGTCCAAACTACTAGAATGTATTTCCGAGTTAGAAAGGACGGTTAATCAGGTAGGGAAGAGGCAAGACACACTCATCAGTGCAGTGCAGCTAAATAATGAAATATATGCAAAGGGTAGAGAGATTCCCCCTGCAATCGAGAGACAAAAATCTGAGATGAAATTTCCTAAGTTTGATCCAGTGAGACGGAGTTTGATGTAAACCCTCCTAACATTGTACTCAGAGCTACAAAAGAAGAAAGGGAACCTAAAAATTTTCTAGTTGACGTGAATATAACCATTCCCGGAGTACAATAAGTCATTTGTTCATCCAGGTATGCATGTTATGATTAATTTTCATTTTGATAGTTACTCTCTTTGTATTGGATTTGTTTGCATAGTTGAATGAAACTTTGATTGTAAAGAAAAATTAGGTGTTGTTTAAATGATGAACATGATATACTGAATTTTGTGTTTGTGTCATTTCTTGTTAATATCTGGGTCATGAAATGCCTTTTACGTACAAGAATTTATGAACCAAAATTACATTCTTCTCGAGAAAAAATAAATAAATAAATAAATACGGGAAAAATAAGAGCCACGGGTTAATAAATTTGGAATTAAGGAGTCTGCGGCTGAATGTTTAAATCCAGTTTAGATCGCAAAAATTGGAAAAATGGATATTGTTGAAGGAACAAATAACCTGGTTGAAAATAATGTAAATAAACAGTGAATAAGTACAAGTCTTGAAGAAATAATACACTTGGTCAACAAAACTCATGAAACTTTGAGAGGAATTAGGAACATCTTATGGGAAATTCATGATTAAGTGTCCATAGTCCTAGAACTTGTTAGATTATTGATTGAGGAAAAATCTTAGGTAAAAATAGCCAATAAGAAGTGATAGAGGCCATCCTTGGCAATTTGAGCTTTTCCAAGCCTACCCTCAATATATGCTAAAGCATACCCTCTAGTTCCAAGAATTGAGCCAAACAAACCTTATTTCTTCAATAAACGACAAGCGAAAGCACGAATTCCCTTCCTTGCGATAATCAGTAGAAAGAACCCAATTTATCAGGTTCCGATTATAGAAAGGTCTTGTAAAGGAAGAAGCAAGTGCGGGGAAAAATACTTCCAAATATTACAAGGTAGGAGGAGAAGAAATAAAGAAGCAGAAATTAATGAAAAAGGGAATAAGTTTTGTCTTGTGGCCTATTTCCTTTGAACAATTAAGCTCGTAGGGGTGTTTTAACACCTAGTACCCTAATGTCAACTAGTATGGGAGTTGCTAGCCCAAAGTTCTCTAAGGGTAATAGAAAGCCTAAGAAGACAAAACATTGCACTATTCCCAACCTTAGAAAAACATAAGCAAAAGAGTTCTAGAACAAGGGAACTGGCCTGAATAAAGTGCAAGTGGAAATCAAAATTCCATGAAAAGAATTCAAAAATATGAATCAATCCAAGATTGAGGAGAATCAACAAGTACAAAGAAGAAAAATGGAGAAAGCTGAAGGCAATAATTACAAAGAAAAAGGTGGAAATTGGGTGATTTGCAGCTTAGAGTACCTCATTATCTACCCAATTACCTAAGCCCAGCATTACAAGCTGAAAGAAGACCTCATTGATCTTGAAGGTTGAATTTCCTACATTAGTGGAGATCAATATGAAAAACAAGCCTATGGGACTTTACCCTGCTTGATCCCGAGGAGACTCCTAGAAGATTAACTAATTTCAACATGAAGATGAAAAGGATTGAAGACCTGCACACACACGAACAAGACTTGTTGAATAAAGCATTTTAAATACATTATTCATCAAGAAATTTGTGATAGAAGTCTACCATTTCTTTTCTTGAATCGAGCGAGATTTAAAATGATCTTGTTGTCTCTACTTCAAGTTAGAAGATGGATTAGGAAAGACTGGTGTGAATCAGAAAAATGTCCTTAAAAATTTAAGCTTATTTGTTTGAGGACAAACAATTCTTTCTTTCCTTTGCTTAGGGACAAGCAAAATTTTAAGTTTGGGGGAATTTGATGAGTCTAAAAACTCATTTGATTTTTAATCCATTTTTCTGAGCATATTACAAGATAAATGTTGAATCATATGCAGAAATGTGGATATTTTACTCAAATTTAATTTTGCATAAAAATACAGCATAAGCTAAAATCCCAGCAAAAATCATTAAGATCGGCTACAGCGAAATGAAATCCATATTTGCAAATCGGGTCGTGACGGAAACTATTTGTTCGGTCGATTCAAGTCACGACATCACCAAGATCAATTTTGGGGAAGAAATAGCATACCTTTGCAAGCGAAGTCGTGACTTGAAGTTGAGCTTGCGACCAGAATGACCAAGGCAACAAGTGAAAGAGGTTGCGACAAAGGAAGTGTGGGGTGAGACTAAAGGAATAATCAAGGTAGAATCTTCGGTCACGACACCACTCGATTGTGTGACGCGAATGAGTATGCGAGGGTCGTGACGTCAATTTGATGTATGACAAGGATCGATCGATAAGAACACAAAGTCGCAGCTTTGAAGGCGAAAGCTAGACGAAGTCCTTGCAAAGAAACTAAAGTTGTGACCATTTATTAACCAAGGATCTCTAAACGATGTGACCCACTCGTTAAGTCGCGACACGAAGAAAGCTGGCGAAGAAATCAGTCGCAACTACTTTTGAGCAATTGGGACTACACACGACTGAAAAAGAATAACATGAGGTCGCGACCTGGAATAGAGGTTGGAAGGAGGAAATTGGTTGCGACAAAGAATTGAAGTTGCGACTAAAGGAAGAGAAGTCCTGATTCAGAACTGAGGTTGTGACTCAAAAGCCAGAAGAAGAGAAAGACAACGATGTCTCGACGTGAAACCGTGGTCGCGACATCAACTCTTGAGGAACACTAAGCTAACAAGGTCGCGACCATAAACGATGTCGCGACCATTAATCTTGTGCAGGAATGCAGTGCTTGAGGAAGCGACAGGTCGCGGCGAACAAGAGCAAACAGGGGAAATCCATGTCTCGACATCAATCCTAGGTCGCGACAGAGGACAGTAAACTGGGCTTTCTTTTAGGAATTCCATCTGGAGCTTTTTAGGGATTCGGCCTAGTTTCTTTTGATAGTATAAATAGACAGTGTTAGAATAGTAAAGTAGCTTCCGTCTTCACTACCTAGAAAAGGGAAACGAAAAGGAACTCAGTGTATAGTTTAGAGTAGAATTTTCTTTATTTTCTTTATTTTTCATTTTTATTTCTTTTTTGGATCTACATCACGCTACTTTGTCTTAGCTTGTTGATTAGAATGGTTTTTATTTACGTGATTTTCTTAAAAATTCTTTGCTGAAAATTTGTAAATCTAGGCAAATTTATGGAGTTCATTTTTTCTCAGTTTCATTGCAATTATAGTGGTTGCGCTTGATCGGTGCTCCATTTCTTTAATTGCATTGCGGTATCGGAAGCTCTGATTCTGCTTTGGATTTGAAATATAGTTAGATTCTGAGTCTTTTACGCAAAAATCAGAACATTATTTGGAGTGATGATTTACTTTCTTGTGTTGTTTTTTAAATTGATAAGTTCTGATGGTAGTCTAGAATACCATTTTGAGGAATGTATCTTGCTCACGATTTCGAGGATGCCCTCTAAGTGACACGAGACGGAGATTCACGAGAGAATTTGAGAGCATTCTTTTAAGGTATGCTAGACTACTATTGATGACTGCTAAAAGCTCACGAAGTTAATTTTGATAAATCCCGTTCGCTCATAATCGAGATTGGAAGTATTTAACAATATAAATAATTAGAGAGTTCACCTTAATCTAAAGGGAAGTTCCCAACCCCGTGTTAGCTTAGATCTAATCAAGGGAAAGGACAAACCGATAGATCTGAAGGATGAGCCACCAATTAAGTTATAGAACTTTTGCTAAAATCCTGAGAAGGAAGGCAAAAGATCTGTAGTCATCAAGATTGGGTGTGAAGTATTGAGAAAGAAAAATACTCAGATCTTGTAAGAAAAGCATAAATACAAGTAACTAGGTAGAACTTGATTTCGAGAGAAACAAGAGTTTCTAACCAATGAATATGGAGAAATCCAACTGCAACATATAGACAAATCTTGGACAAATCAGATCCATCAATTCAATAGAGCAATGTATTTTCATCTTAGGAATTGTGACAATCTATATTTCAACGATAGTTTCGTTTCCTAGCAGGGGAGCAGATTAAATCCAGTATTTAGTTCTTAAATTTTGTAGTTTATTTCATATTCTGTTAATTTCTAGTTTTAGTTAATAGTCTAGGATTTATTATCTAGTAGATAGAATTCATTATCAAATTCTTTTAGTCTAAATAGCATAGAACTTTAGTAGTTGGGGTACTTGATCTCTAATTCATGTCAATCTCTGTGGGAATGATACCTGGACTTACATTCAGATTTTACTACTTGTATGACCTGTGCACTTGCAGTGTCATAGACTAAACCAAATTTTAAAATCCCGAACATGAGACGAATTATTTAATTAAGAAAATTTATCCAAAGTGACATGGGTGCAAGAGAAGTGTAAGGCTCTTGTAACTATGCACATTTGAGGGGGTTTTAGTCTATATAGAAAAAGGCAAACAGTTTCGAGGATGATTATGTGGCCTCAGACATGGCCAAGGTGAGAAAGTTTGAGGATGGTTTGAAGTTGTCCATCAGGGAGCGGGTGTGTCTGGGACTTCTCCTCTGGAGACATGGATTCTATGGTGGGACGGCTTTTGGCGTAGAGATAGATGATGCCGGAGCATCAGGGCTTGCTAGTCTTGGTGATAAAGCCCGGAAGGAGGATTCAGCCTTTTCGAGCTGGAAAGCAAGGACTTCTATTCGAGGATTTAAGGGCAGCTGCGGCTTTCAAAGGCGAGAAGCGGATCGAGAACTCCTAGCCCGATCAAGACCGATGACATGTTATCATTGTTTGCCATCAGCACGGACATATGAGGCAGGATTGCCTGAGGCAAGAAGGATCCGAGGGTCATGGGACACCTCGATCCAGTCATGCGGTGGGACACGCACCGGACACCGTATGTTCCTTCTTACCCTAGCATGGGCCAAGGGAACAGATATCAATCCCAAGGTGCGACACGAGCACCGGTTGTTTAGCAGATAGGCCAGAGAGGCCAAAGCATGGGTCAAGGTCGAGGCGGGGACCCTGGTAGGACGCAGGGACCCCGGCGTGTTTTACCGTTACACCACGAGGCAGAGCCTGAATCCGTGAGTTATATAGGGTATGTTTCTACTCTGGCACTTTATAGGCAAGAGTATTGTTGAATGCAGTGCATCTCATTCATTTATTACTTTCCCTCTTGTGTGAATGTTAGGCTTAAGGTTGAATCCTTGTAAAATCCTTTGCATGTGAGTTCTCCTAGGAATTAGGGTGAGGATTGATCCACGGATATGTCGGGATTGTGAGTTAGAGATCTCTGGGATTCTTCTCACAGTGGATCTTCAGGTTATGGACATATCGGACTTTGATGCCATTCTTGGCATGGATTGGTTAACGGCACACTGAGTCGTCATTGATTGTGATCGTAGGAGGGTTACTACCTACACACGGGATGGTATTTGTATTACATTTCAAGGGGATAAGCATGATGCTTTACCTCGGGCCGTGTATGACTCTAGATGGCACGGACAGTTGATAGGTTAGCTAGTAAGCCTTACCTTGGAGGACGAGGTAGGACAGGGTTTGAGTCTACCTCGGGTGGTATGTGAGTTTGAGGATGTTTTTCCAGACGAGTTACCAGGATTACCTCCCCAGAGGGATGTAGACTTTGTCATTGAGCTACACCCTGGTACATCGCCCATTTCTATGATTCCGCATAGGATGGCGCCAGTTGAGTTGCAAGAACTTAAGGTTCATATCCAAGGATTATTGGACAAGGGTTTCATTAGATCGAGCACTTCACCTTGGGGCGCTCCGATTCTGTTTGCTAAGAAAAAGGATAATACCCTTCGATTGTGCATTGACTACCGACAGTTGAACAGGGTGACAATCAAGAATCGGTATCCTTTACCGAGGATTGATGATTTGTTTAATCAGTTGAGAGGGGCGCGGGTGTACTTTAGATGAATCTGCCTTGCGGGTACCATCGATTAGGGATTAGGAAACGGATATCTGAATAAGCGTTCAAAACACGGTATGGGCATTTCGAGTTCAAAGTGATGCCCTTCGGATTAACGAATGCACCAGCAGCATTCATGGATCTCATGCATAGGGTCTTCCACCCCTACTTAGATCGGTTTGTGGTAGTTTTCGTGGACGATATCTTAATCTACTCCGAGACAGAGGAGGATCATGAGGATCACTTGAGTCGTTCTCGAACCACGAGGGCGCGTAATTGTGCCAAATTTAGCAAGTGTGAATTTTTGGCTTCTGCGGAATTCACAGGACACGTCGTGTGGCTTCAAATGTATCGATGTAGACCACGAGAAGGTTGAGATTTGGTATGAGTTGGGAGAGGCCAAAGTCGGTCTTCGAGATACGCAGTTTCTTGGGATTGGTTGGATATTACAGGAGGTTCATTGAGGATTTCTCCCGGCTAGCAGCACCTATGACTAAGTTGACCCGGAAGGAGGTCAAGTTTGAGTGGAATGACTCGTGTGAGAGGGCATTCCAGGAATTGAAACAGGAGGCTGCTTGTCTGTGCGGTAGTCCCGAGAGAGGGGGCAGGAGTACTGGTCTTGTGATCTGCTTTGAAGGAATGGATGGGATGTGTTTTGTGTTAGGGATAGTGCCCTGTAAAGCATGAATTTGAATTTATGTTTTATGAAATTAATAAAAATATGCATTATTTATTACATTTAGCTATTTTTTGTGCATAATGTATACTTAGAATGAAGCGTAGAAAATCCCAGATTTATTAATGTAACCATAACCTCAGTGTATAACAGTTATACACGAGAGGATCGAGGTTATGGATTATAAATCATATTGTCCGTAATAAATTAATTGAAGTTTGGGGATCTTCAAATTAAATATTACTAGGGCGGTCCGCTATCATTGAGAATGAAGTGACCTTAATCCGGGTCACTAATGTGGTGACATTAAAGTGGAGGCTCCATATATAATAAGATTATATGGGACGGGACGAGCATAGTTTTGAATTCTTTTAAATACCGTTTGTCTCAAGAACATAATGCCGCTAGATGATCATATCTGAGATCAGTCTCAATCTGAGTAGTCGTAAACTCCTGTTTTATGTCAAGCCCAGGCCTTTTAGTCATGGGTTAAAGCCGTTATGAAATGGGCTGATACTTGTGTCTTGGAGGCCCATTGATGTATCACATTTGGGAATGAACTATGGACATGGAGTCCAACCCTTCCTGGAAAATTTGGACGGTTGGTTCCATAAGTGTTAGTTGCAGGCGAGCAGTTTGAGCGCTCTAATTTATAACAAGTTTATAAATTAGCTATTTCACCTAGTGGATTAATGGAACCCAAGGATCGGAATGTAATTAGAGGGGCAAAGCAGTGAAATTTCACCGACTCTAGTTATGAACCACTTCTTGGAGATAGAGCGCATGTAATGATTAAATCAATGGACACTCTAGAATTTCAGAATTAAAATCGTCTT
Source organism: Tetrastigma voinierianum (assembly GCA_016808115.1). Lineage (NCBI taxonomy): Eukaryota > Viridiplantae > Streptophyta > Magnoliopsida > Vitales > Vitaceae > Tetrastigma > Tetrastigma voinierianum. The sequence goes on along the minus strand of JAEQBH010000178.1, from coordinate 3,915,443 downwards.
TGTAAGGACAAGAGTTCAAATTTCAAGTTTTAATTGGAATAACTCTGAAATTAATAAATTAAAAATAATTGATTAAAGAGTTGGTAATTATTGAATTTATTAGACTTGAAAATTACAGTCCATAGGTCACAATTCCACCTCTATATTACTGATGAGCGATTCATGATTTGGAATAAATTGCACTCTCTATAGTAATTTAAAATGATGAGATTATTTTAAATTACAAATAACAAATAGTTGTTATTTAAATTCGAATTTAATTCGTTTGTTCATTGAATAAAGAAATAATGCGTAAGGGTAATATTTGAATTGTTATTATATAATTAATTAGTTTCCTTATCGATAAAGTTTGAATTAAATTTAAATATTATTAATTCATTTCCTTATCAGATAAGGATTTGAATTTAAGAATATTAAATATTATTATCTGCTTCCTTATCTCGATGATTTGAATCTCTAAGAATATTAAATATACTAATTCGCTTCCTTATCTTATAAGGATTTGAAACGTCTATAAAAACCCGAGCAGAGATATATTTCCGTGGTGGTGGTCTTTGAGAGAAGAGAAACCAAAAAGAAAAAGGAAAAAAAATGAGGTTTTTTCTAAACCCTAGTCTCCTAGAGAGTCTCTTCCCCTTAGAGATCCCTTGCCTCATGTTGAGTGCACGCAAGGTGCATCGAGTAGAAAAACTCAGAGTGTATTGTTCCGCATCCGAATCAGTTTATTTTTCCACACACCCCACAAGTAGTATGGAATTGAAGACCCCGTGCAGGGAGTTTTTCAACCCTACTAGCCAACAAATCTCCTATAATAAAGAATAGGTATAGATCTGATCTTCACCTGATATTAATATATGTTTCAGATGGGTTCTCGAGAAAATAAGATTTTCTGAAAATTTTAAACCTTAATTCCGCCGTTGCTTTTGATTTTATTTTCCAAATAATTGGTATCAGAGCGGTCCATGTAAATGCATATTAATATTTTTTTTTTATTGTGTTTAAGAAAATTGTTTTCTTGATTTATGCATGATTGGGCATTCTTGCATATTTTAATGTGATTATTTGTGTTTGTGTATGGATGGATGAGGGTCGTTAATTATATGGTGTTTTTGGGTTAGGTTTTCTTATTTTCCTAGATTCTTGTGTGCTTACACGGCATAGATTTTTGTAATTTTTTTTTTTTGTATTCTTGGTGGACCGGAAATTACACAACGGACTTGGACATGAAGATGGAGCAGCTTTGGGAATTATGTAATTGCAAGAAGCCCATTATGTAATTTAAATATTTTTTCCATTATTTTTCAAAGGTTGTAATTATTAGAAATACCTAAAACACCCTACCGCTTTATTTATTTATTTACTTTATGTTATCAAATGTATGAGATGTATCTGATAACATGCCCTATGCATATAAAATATGTCATACATGAATGCCCACCATATTGTATCATGCATACCATCCTTTAGAAACATGTTCTACTAGGAATGTTTGTTTATTTGCCGCTGAATAATAAATTAAATAATGGATATAGTTTAATAGTTAAACTTGAAAATTTCCAATTTAATTTAATTTGGGCTTGCATGGTTAATAGTTAGGCCCGTGTAACCTAGATTATTCAATTTTAATAAAATGATTGATTTTTTGTTAAAAGATGGTAAATAAACAATAAAGCCCAAATATGTTTGAACTTAAAGTTAGTTAATTAGGTCTTCGCACTAGAGCTAGGTTTACCTAAACTGCTAGGCCCACTAGATCGGGATTAGTTTTAACTAATAAACCTAGGTCCAATTAGATTGAACTCTATACGCCTATTTAATTTAATAGAATTAGATTCTTATAACCTAGTAATTAATTATATAGGATATAAATAATTTGTTAGGGATTATAAAAACATATGATGTTTTATACTAGAAAACACATAAGTTTAAAATATCGAGCAGGAGGGCTGTGGCATGTGACAAATGCTCCTACTTCGCCTCCATCGTTAGTCCAACACCGTGAGACTTAGGTGGCGCCTAGTGACGCCTTGATTACGTCCCCTCCCTACGAAGGGTCCACTGGCTAGTATCATCGTTGCACTTCGAGCAGGGTTTGATGATGTATCTAAGATTTAATTCCACCCTACGCGGCACCAAGCTGTTGTTAGAACTCAAACGAGATGGGTCATAATTTAAGAAAGATACAATATAACGGTTAATTGTATCTTGACCGAAATAAAGGTAGTTAATAAATGAGGGAAAATATGAGATATTTTGAGTCTCATTTATTAATTTGAGATAGTCTCAAATTTAATTTATAATTAGTAGGACCTACCCTACGCGGCATATTAATTGTAGGTTAACTTACTGGATTAGTATTTTTGTTTTATGTGTTTTAATTTCTTATGCATTCATGCATCACGCTTACTATTCCAAAATATATTTGATGTTTCTTCACAAGCCAGAATAAATAATGCTTTATTTAATTAATTTCAGTACAATGTTTACCTCAAAACTCCCATAATTGCTTTACTTGCAAATGAATCCTTAACCCGCGATAATTTTGTAAAGTGAAAAGTAATGTTAATATCAAGGTCTCATGAACAATAGATTTGTTCACTGAGGAATGTCCCGTTAACCCCGCAACAATGCCGCCTCGAGTGTACGAGAACCATATGAACGTTGGATTCAAGCCAATAACAAAGCTCGAGCTTATATGCTAGCCAACATGTTAGACGGGCTTAGGCTAAAACATGAGAGGATGGAAACTGCCATTGAGATTATGGATTCCCTCCAAAACATGTTCGGGAAACAATCCGAACAAATGGCCTCATGAAGCTAATAGAAAGTACATGAACGCGAAGATGAGTAAAGGTACTGCTCGCGGACTACGTTCTAAACATAATAATCATATAAATGAGGCAAGACGCACGGCCATAATAGATGAGCGCACCCAAGCGAGAATAATACTGGATTCACCACTCCCGATTTCCTTCAATCTAATGAAGCAACTATAAAGAGGAACAAGTCGACTACAATGTAACCCGTACCAAGCAATGAATTGCAAACCTTCGAGGCCATCTCAAAGACAAGGACTCAAAAGCGTCGAAGCAAATGTTGCCGGAACTAAGGCCTCATCCTTCTAACAATAAGAAGAAGAGAAAACAATAAGTGGTGCCTCAGAGGGAAGACCGAAGAAGAAGCAGGTTGCTCCCAAAGCAAGCGATAAGAAATATACCTGCTGAAAAAGAAACCCAAAGGAAAATGTTTCCATTATGAGTCGATGGGCATTTGAAGAGAAATCAGAATAAAGTATCTCTCCGAACCGAAGGAAAAAGAAAGGTAAATTTGATTTACTGGTTTTAGAAGCCAATTTAGTGGAAGTTGATAGTCAATCTTGGATAATTGATTCAGGGTCCACTAACCATATTTGTTCTTCTTTCCAGATGCTTAGTTCTTCCAGGGAGCTTGCTGATGGGAGTGCTCTAGCGGTAGTTTAAAACAATGACGTGCTCAGCTGCAAAGGAGCTGCTCGTTTAGAATTAGGAATAAATTTCTTGTTTTCAACAATGTTTATTGCATTCCGGATTCGTGAGAAATTGATTTCGCTCTAAGTCAGAGTGAACAATTGTTTATTGTTTCATTTGATAATAATTAGATTGTTATTTCTAGAAATGGTTTAAACATTTGTCATGCAAATAATGAAAATGGGATTTACATTTTAAGGCCAAACAAACGAACGCTCCTTAACACTGAACTATTTAGAGTAGAACATCTCAAGCTCAAGAAGCAAAAAGATTCTTGATAATGATGACATCGCACTTATGGCACCTACAGCACATAAGCCTCGATAGATTAACATCGTAAAGGATGGTCCTTTAAAAGAGCTGTGTTGAAATCTTCCAACCGTGGAATCCCGTCTGAAGCGCAAATGACGAAGAGATCTTCTCAAAGAAAGGGCTTTAGTGGCAAAGGAAACTGACTTGAACTTGTACATTCATGTCCGCAAACCTCAATGTCCAAGCTAGGGGGCGGTGTTATTTAATACTTCGTCACTTTCATTGACGACTATTCTAGGTACGAGTATGTTTACCTAATGCAAAGGAAATCTGAAACTTTTGGAAAGTTTAAAGAATTCCTAGTGGAAGCTGAAAGACAGCTAGGTAAATCATTATTGTGCCTTCAATCAGATCAAGGAGGTGAATACCTTGATACAGAGTTCAAGGATCACCTAATTGAGCATGGCATTGTATCCTAGCTCACAGCACCTGGAACGCCACAACAGAACGGCGTGGCAGAAAGAAGAAATCGAACAATGCTTGACATGGTTAGGTCTATGATGAGCTACCTCATTGCCACTATCATTCTCGGGATATACGCTTAATCAGAATTTATTTGAATGTAGTTCCTCTAAGTCTATCCAACACACAATTCTTTAGAGTTATGGAGTGTCAGAAACCCAGTTTACGCCATCCAGATATAGTGTAATAAAGACACGGCCGTAAAGGAAAGATCGTGAAGCTAAAACCGCGAATGTATATGTCTCGTTTGTTGGTTACCCTAAAGGCACGAGGGGAGGTTTATTCTATAGTCCTCAAGATAAGAAAGTATTTGTATCGATTTAACGCTACCTTCTTGAAAATGACTACATGGCAAACTTCAAACCCGAAGTAGGGTTGTACTGTGAGAATTGCTAATCGATCGTATCGTATCACGACTGCGAACTTATCGAACGAATAAAGAGATCACAGATCCTACAGATGTCATTGCACTCCTCGACGTAGCAGAGGGTTTCGTAAACAACCAATTCGCTACACAGGGGCCGGTGAAGCAAATGTTGTTGTAACCGATACTATGACATTTTATCCATCATTATACAAGCATGGCGGATGATCCCGCAAGGACAAATGGGCTAACAACCAGTGGAACAAGAAACGAACCCATGTGATTCAATTCCTGCCTGGGAACTTCAGAGATCTTCCCTGGTCACCAGCCCATTGGGTGCAAATGGATCTATAAGAAAAGAGAGGTGGATGGGAAAGTGGAGACTTTCAAAGAACATCGCTTAGGCAGCCAAAGGCTATACACAAAGGAGGAGCCGATTATAAAGAGACTTTCTCCCTCAAGAGCTGCGCTTAAATCCATTCACATCCTTCTTTCCATCGTCAGCCGCTTCTCGATTATGATATGGCAAATGGACGTCAAGACAGCTTTTTTGAATGGTTATCTCGATGAAAAGTGATTATATGATGCAACCAGAGGGTTTCATAGTCAAGGCCAAGAGCGTAAAGTCCAAGCTTCTTAGGTCCATTTATGGGCTTTAAGCAAGCTTCAAGGTCTGGAACCTAAAGGTTTAGATGAGATCGATCAAAACCCTTAAGCTGAGCAAAATGTCATTAGAACCAGGTCTACAAGTACATCAAGAAAACCAAAGTAGTCTTTTCGGGTGTCAGACGATGATATCCCATCATTAAATGATATGATTATTGTCCGACGTAAAGAAATGGCTAGTCGAAAAGTTTCAAATGAAAGATTCGGGGACAAGCGAAGTGTACTGGGATCCAAATCACAAGGATCGCAAGAACGCACTCGGCACTGCCTCAAGCATCTTATATTGATAAGGTGCCGGCTCGGCTTTCTCATGCAGTAATTCCAAGAAGGGTCAACTACCGACCGACATGAATTGTCCTCTCTATGAGCAAAGGTCCTACGACACCTCGTGAAGAAGAGGACATGAGACGGGTCTTCACTCACAGCGCGCACCCTCACATGCTATGCCGTACAAAGACCGTACATCTACTATACGATAGGAATTGTCACCGCTACTAATCCAACCTCTGGTCATGCGACGATCGCAGAAAGCACACTCGGCACCTTAGGAGAACGAAACTATATGTTGATTTATTCAGGCCGACCAATCTCATAGATATACCGACTCGACTTCATGTCGACAAGGACAATGAAAAGTCGACAACCGGGTCGCATTCACTCGTGGTGGAGCTGCGGTATCGATAGTGTCAAACAATCCAAAGACGCAGATTCTACCATGGAAGTCGAATATATAGCTCGTGAAGCAAATGAAATAGTTTCGCCCGCTCAAGAAGTTCATTACAGACCTGGAAGTTGTTCCAAATATGGATAAAACCTGATAGTACTTCTTTATCATATACCAAAGTGGAGCTGTGGCAAACTCCAAAGGACCAAGGAGTCACAAGAGGGGGAAACATATACAGAGGAAGTATCATCTGATTAGAGAGATCGTGCACCGGGGTGACGTGGCTGTTATGAAGATAGCATCGCAAGACAACCTTGCGGATCCGCCTACCAAGACGCGCCACCGCAAAAATCGCTTCGAGGGTCACTTATCCGGGATGGGTTTAAAAGATATGTCTCACATGCTTGCAGCAAGTGGGAGATTGTTAGATAGTGCTCCGTAAAGATGAATTTGAATTTATGTTTTATGAAATTAATAAAAGTGTCGATGGCATATCAGCTATTTTTGTGCATACGTGCGAATGAAACGTCGAGTAATCCAAGATTTATTAATGTAACCATAACCTCGTGTATAACAATATACACTAGAGGATCGAGGTTATGGATTATAAATCATATTGTCCGTAATAAACAATTTGAAGTTCGGGATCTTCAAACAATATTACTTTAGGCGGTCCGCTTATCATTGAGAATGAAGTGACCTTAATCGTCACTAATGTGGCGACATTAAAGTGGGAGGCTCCATATATAATAAGATTATATAGATGAGACTAAGGCACAAGCCGAATTCTTTTAAATACCGTTTGTCTTCAAGAATTCAAACAATACAAGTAGATGATCATATGCGTATCGCCTCAATCCCGAGCAGTCATAAAACCCCGCTTATGTCAACTGGCCTTTTGAGTCATGGGTTAAAGCCCGTTATGAAATGGCCCAATACTTGTGTCTCGAGGCCCATTACGGCGTACCGAATGTGAACTATGGACATGGAATCCAACCCTTCCTATGGAAGTCGGACGCTTGGTTCCTTTAAGTGTTGGTTCCTGAACTACCGCTTTGAGCGCCTAATTTATAACAAGTTTATAAATTAATTGTTCACTAAATGATGAATTCGAACTTAAGCGATCAAGATATAATTAGAGGCAAAACTATAATTTCATAATCTTAATTTCAGTTATGAACCACTCGAGGATTAACCCGCATGTAAATGATTAAATCAATGGACACTCTAAATTTCCGAAAATCGATATCGGTAAGGTCAAGAGTTCAATTTCAAGTTTTTAGTGGAATAACTCGAAATTAATAAATTAAAATAATTGATTAAAGAGTTTAATTAATTATTGACTTATTTGGAGCTTGAAAATTATTGTGTCCATGGGTCCCAATTCAACCTCCTATATTACTACAATGAACGATTCATGATTTGGAATAAATTGTACTCTCTATAGTAATTTAAAATGACGATTATTTTAAATTACAACAACAATTAGTTGTTATTTAAATTGATCTAATTCGTTTTGTCATTGAATAAGGAAATAACTGTAAAGGGTAATAATACATTTGAATTGTTATTATATAATTAATTCGCTTCCTTATCCGGGATAAGGATTTGAATTAAATTTTAAATATTATTAATTCATTTTTATCTCGATAAGGATTTGAATTTAAGAATATTAAATATTATTAATTTGTTTCCTTATCTGATAAGGATTTGAATTTAAGAATATTAAATATTATTAATTCGTTTCCTTATTTGATAAGGATTTGAAACGTCTATAAAAACCCCGAGCAGAGATATATTTCCGTGGTGGTGGTCTTTGAGAGAAGAGAAACCAAAAGAAAAAGGAAAAAAAGAGGTTTTTTCCAAACCCTAGTCTCCTAGAGAGTCTCTTCCCCTTAGAGATCCCTTGCCTCATGTGTTGAGTACGCAAGGTAGATCTAGGCAGAAAAACCTAGAGTGTATTGTTCCATATCTGAATCGTTGGTGCCCACACACCTCAAGGAAGGAGGGCGGAATTGAAGACCCTAGTGTAGGGAGTTGTTTCAACCCTACTAGCCAACAAATCTCCTATAACAGTAACAAGTATAGATCTGATCTTCACCTTTTGATATTAATATGTGTTTGCATGGGTTCCTGCGAAAATAAGATTTTCTGGAAAAATTTTAAAACCTAATTCCGCTGCGTTTTGATTTTATTTCCAACATGTTGATGCAGTCTAGAAGGGTAGTGGCTTATGGTTCTCGACATTTGAAGAATCACGAGCAAAATTACCCTACACATGACATGGAGTTGGCGGCCATCGTCTTTGCCTTGAAGATTTAGCGCCACTATCTATACTTTTTCGGGAATGGGGCTTCAAGGTATTTTCGCATCACAAACAAGTATATCTTTACGGACCTCAACACAGGCAACATGATGGATGGAATATCTAGAGGATTATGATCACTTTTACTACCAATTCCTAAGGCAAACGTGGGTAATGGCGCACCTGGCCTAAGTCAAGGGAGACCGCTAGTATAGCTTCCCGAGTGGCAAATGATCAGACTGCGGGACGTCAGTTACAATACAATGATCAAAGTTCAGGTGTTATGGGAAGTTTAGTGGCTAATGCCTTCCCATCGAAAGCAGGTGATTGAAATCTTCGTGACGACACGCAGGTAGTGTTCATCAAGGACCGCACTACGTACGGGTGATGGAAGGTCACATATCCCACACCACGGCGCCAGACAAGGGACCGTGGTTCCCCAATTGATAGAGTTGAGAGAGGAGATCCTCCGGGAGTTCCATTTCTCATTTCGCAAAGAAGATCTCTGTGTGGCACGAAGATGTATCGAGATTCGCCGCCAAAGATATCGGAGCGGATGAAGAGACAAGTCGGGATTTCCTTCGACGGCATCGATGCTGGTGGGTCATAGTGGACCTACCACTAAGTCGGCACATTTCCTTAGTCGGCGATGACCTTTACACCGGAGGAATTCTTACAGTCGTATATACTGGCTGCATTGTTATGTTACACGAGTACCAAGATCCATCGTGATCTAGAGATCCTGTGTTCACGCACACCCTTTGGAAGAGTTTCCAAAAGGCCATGGGGACACAGTTGATGATAAGCACCGATTTTCATCCACAGACAGATGGTCAGTCGGAAAGGACTATACAGGTTTTAGAGGACATGCTGCGAGCATGCGTCCTAGATTTCAAGGGTAGCTGGGAAGAGCATTTGCCCTTGGTAGAATTCACCTACAACAACAGTTATCAGGCAAGCATACAAATGGCACCCTATGAGGCCTTATATGAGAGGCCATGTCGACCGATTTGGTTGATCGAGGAGGGCAGAGCTCCGTTCACCGGGTCCCGACTTGATTCGAGACACCACCGAGAAAGTGGTTTCTGATACTGGAACGCCTTCTCTCACTTCCGGCCAAAGCCATTAGAAGAGTTACGCTCGATAAGCCATGGTTTCCACTCCCAGAGCTCGAGGCAGGATCATGTCTTCTTAAAGGTAATGCCTGAAGATGAGTGGTCGATTCTAAGAAGCTAGGAAACTATCGCTGAGGTTTATCGAGCCCTTAGGAGGTACTGAGATAAAGCGGGGGTATTGCATATAGATTAGCATTACCACGAGTTTATCAAAGTCCATGAGGTATTCCATGTCTCTATGCTCTGGAAGTACACTCCGTGATCCAACTCATGAGCGGACTCAGGCGAGTCATATCGATGCAGATTGACCTTCAGGTGGACTGCGCGTATTATGGATAGCCGAGAGCAGGTTTTGCAATACAAGACTATGAGGCTAGTGAAAGCAAGTCAGGGCAACACGTAGGATGATGGAGGCAACATGGGAAAGCGAGACACATTGCGCACCGTGACATCCTTTCCATTGAGGATCTGAGGTACGCTTGAACATCTTAAGATTTAAACGATCAAGTTATATGCATGTGATCAGATGTATATGTGTGTGAATTTCGGACGAAATTTTTTAAGGGGGAAGGATGAGACCCCTGACAGTAAATGATAGACACAAAGTTGCAACCTGGAATTTCTCTCTTCTGCATCTCTGACGACGACGCCGAAGATAATCAAGGCTGAAGTTAACTTCACGTAAATTCCAGTACATAGTCGACTTCGAAGGTCATAATTGCACGTATTTCTAGACAAACGGACAAATGAGAGGGTGACACGTGGCATGAAGATGCATGCCATATGGCACCTGAGGAGAGGACACTTGGCACTTAAGTGGAAGCCAAGTGTCACACTTCTATCTTACATGAGAGGATAGTGGTGGGAAAGGGCATGAAATGTGACATGTGGAAATGCTATGTGTCATGAGGGAGAGATGAAGAGGTGTTCTTACACCTAGATAAGTATTCTTCACCTAAAGCAATTTATTCTGGGGAAGAGGAGAGAAAAAGTGGAAAAAGAAAAAGAAAAGAAAGAAAGAAGAAAGACAATTAAAGGAAAGAGAACCAACAACTTCTCTCGATTAACAACAGAGAGCTGCAAGAAGGAACTTGGATTCGCACTTCGAGAGGCAGTGTCTCTCTCCTACTTCCTGCTAGTCTTTTTTTAAGAGCCATGACACGGCCATGAGGGTTAGCCCAGTAAAGGGCTAGTTTAAAGAATAATTTTAATAGAAATTGCTGTTGGTCAGACTCCGGTTTCGGTCTCGTAGTATTCAAAATCATAGCTTCGGAACCGATTGTCGTATCGTAGTTCGGGATCTCGAAGGTGATGACCTTGATTGTGCACGCGTACGCCGCTCGAAGCCTGGCATTGGAAATCTAGTTTTTGTGTGTTATTGCTTATTTGAATAACATGCAGATTATGTGAGAAAATGATGTTAATATATGCATGCTTGTTATATATTAACATGATGCTTGGTGTGAAGCATGCATTATGAGTGTTGCATGTAGTTTTTGTCATGCATGTAACATGAGATATTATGCAGTGACATTATCATTGCATGTGCACGGGGTCATCGCGTGAATCGGATGTGAGTGCATGAATAAAACGGGTATCGGAGGGTTGTCCAAAGAATAAGATCTGAGGGGTTGTCCAATGAATGACGTAGGTTTGTCCAATGAACTCATCGAGGGTCATCAAGGGGTTCTCGAAGATGGTCTAGTGTTCGATACTCCTGGAGGTTGTCCAAAGGGTTTACTATCTCTGAGGGTTGTCCAAGTGTGTAAAATATTCGAGAGGGTCAGTTCTGATATCGTAGGTTGTTCAAGGTTTCAAAACAAAAAGCTTTTGTTTTGAACTGGCCATATTACGAAAAATTGCATGTAATGGTAGAGCTCAGTCGGTCGGTACGACATGATATTCATATAGAGATATGCATGTATTTTATATGAATGTGTGTGAATGTGATTTTATGGATTATGTCATTGCACGGCACTTAGGCGTGTGAGTGCTCGTAGAGACTTTCTACGGCATAGCCTCACCCCGGCTGTGGGAAAATATTTTCGTGCATCTGGTACACCAAGAGAAGGCACTTCATGAGAGGTCTTAGTCGAGAGGAAGATCTAAGATGGGTTATTGTGTTCTTTCAGAAATAGGCAGAAAACTCGCTTGCTTAAACTCGAATCGTCATTAAAATGTTGGCATTTGTGGATGTAAATAAATTGTAATTAAACTCAGATTATATGTTTAATAAAATTTGGTAAGGGTTGTGTCTTGCCTTAAGGGGATGTTTGGTTGCGTCTGAACCATAGGAAGTCGCTCTATTTCGATCCTATGTATTATCCGGACTTTAAGACTGATTTTTTTGTTGGGAAATAAAGGGAATTTGGCCCTATTTCCTTCTGGTATATTGTAGCCCCATCAGTAAGCTTGATGTAGGCTTTCAAATCATCCAAATCGGACCTCTACAGCCCAAGTTATGGCCTTTTTACTCGGAAGGGCCTGAGAGGATGAGCTGTGGCCGAGCTCTTCTGGCTGAGTTGACCTCTTTGGAGCGTGAGTCAGCTCTTCCCGTCGAGCCAACTCTCCTCGCCAAGCTGACCTTCAGCGTGAGCGGACCCTTCCGTACCGAAGCTGACCTTCGAGGTAGAGCTGACCTCTTCCTCGCCAAGCTCTCTCGGAATGAGAGCCGAATTTTCAGCCGAGCCTGCTGGATGAGTCGCGGGCGCCAAGCTCGCCAGCGGGATGAAGCCAGGTGGCCGAGCTCATAAGGGATGAGCTATGTATGGCCAAGCTCAATAGGGATGAGCTGTGTGAGGCCGGTAGCCGACCTCCTCACATCGTTTCTTCGGGGTCGAGCTCAAGAGGGAATGAGCTCGACCGCTAACTTCTGACGATCATAACTCTCCGTCCAAAGTCCGCTTTCAGGTGTTCTTAGACTATATGGAAAGCTCCTCGAAGTCTAGAATCACCCACATGCTTCAGGATGGAATTTGCGCTCAAATATAGCCGCCTGGACCCTTTCTCCTCGCCGAGTCGACCTTCGGGCCGAGCCGAATTCCTCGCCTAGGAATGAGCCTCTACACGCTAACTTCGATGACCATAACTTCCTCGTCCGAAGTCCCTTTTGTGCGTTCTTGGACTATATGAAAAGCTCTCTGAGTCTAGAATCTAATCATATGCATGTGGATGGAATTCAGCCCATATTTCTGGAAAAGTTGATCATCGCACTAAGTGCACCACCATCGGAGTCTTGAATGAGAAAAATCGCGCATGCGGTCATCAGTTGATAATTGGAGTGACACGTGATAATGCGTGAATGAGGCTATTATATAGCTTGTTGTAGGTTACCTATGGAAAAATATTAAAAGAAAAAACTCTGATCGGTGTCACACGAGCACGGAACGGCGCCTACGATACTTTTATATGGAAGAAAATGCAGAACACCATCAGATTGATGAAATTGAGCGAAAAGAAAGTGATTGGCCCGACTTAATACTGCGAGATCGTTAAAAGTTGAAAATGACAGAGAAAGATCAAAGTGGCCACCGATAGACAAATCATGCCGACATGAAAGAAAAGATATTCGAGCATGAGGTCACGTAAAAGCAGCTGGAAAGACGCTTAGGAAGAAGCGTGGATGAGACGGGGAAAAGGTGTTTGAGCCCTAGATTTATTGGCCCCTATGAAGAGATCGAAAAAGTGGGTTCAATGGCATACCGTTTGGCATTACCTCCGAAATTGGAAAATATCCATAATGTGTTTCATGTGTCCATGTTACAGAGAAACGATCGACCGACACATGTAGTCTCTTCGTAGACACCGAAATGGTGATCGGGATTAATTTATGAGAAAGAGCCAATAGAGATTTTGGCTTGTGAGGCGAAAGTTAATTACTTAATAAGAGAATCCCACTATCGAGGCCGTGAGAAACCACGCATCAAGGAAGCCACGTGGGACAGCGAAGAAGTTATGCGGCATCAATATCCCCAATCTGTTCAATGAAGGTAATTTCGATGACAAAATTTTCTTAAGGAGAGGAGAGTTGTAATGCCCTAAAAATACCCTAACAGTTTCAGAACATGTTTAGGGTATAAAATAAAGTAAATGAAATTTTTTCCTGTGACTAAACTTAAGAACAAAATTATACAACCCGTAAATTTATAAGAAGTCAAATAAATTTGGTAAAGCATGTCAAATGGGGACCATGCTCATAAACAAGAATGTAATTGCCAAAATTTAAATGAAGTGAAATGAAATGAAAATGAAAGTGAAATGAAGTGTTAAAATGACAAAATTGAGAAAAGTTGATTTAATGAGAAGGCCAAACAAGGCCTTATGGAGATTTAATTACTTAAGACCACATTTGGTCTTAGAATGCCCATCAAGGACCATATTTGAGAAAAAGGGAGAGAGCCAGGGCTTTTGAATGGGGAGATTTGTGAATTGCTCCATGAAAATCAAAGGCTAAAGTGATCAAAAACAAGGAGGAACCTTGGTATTATCAAATGATTTGAGGTAAACTCTAAACCCTAAACCCCTTTTATTTGTGTTTCGAAAGTTGGGGAAACCCAAATGTGATAAAAAGAGTTTTGTTTTGGAAGCAAATGAGTTTTGAGTTGTGTTTTGAAGAGTATTGTTGGTTGGATTGGTTTTGTGTAATGTTTGTAAAAGGGAAATGTTGGGTTTTCAAAGGAAATGCTGTCAATTTTTTTTTTTTTTAGATAATTAATGCTGTCAAAATTTTATCAAAACCCCTGTTCTTGTTTTGGCTATAGATTAAGTTATAATCATCTAAATAAAGTGATTCTAATTTGTTAAGAACCATAAGAGATAGGGTGACAAATGTATAGAACATACCAGAGAAATTGTAGCCTTCTAATGGCTCCCTAATACGTGGCTTAAAGTAGCCTGCAGAATTTCACAAGACGCTTCATATTTGAGCCATTGGCATGCTGCTACCATAAGCTAAGCTTTCACTCATCCAAATCAAAGGATTAAAATCATGGTAAAATAGACTTCTAGGGGAATAATTTACTTGAAGGAAATGTATGCAAATTGTTACCCCAAAGTTCCCATAAAGAGCTATGTGTAAGAACAAATTGATTCACTCTCAAATCGGAAAGAAGATTGACAGAAACGCAATAACTCGAAGCATGATCCAAATCACGATTCCAATCAAGGTTAAACCTAATCATAATTTCTTCAAATGAGCGGAGGGACCATTACCAATTTATGGAGTTAAGACCCTGATATTGAGAAAAACAAGAGAATCGAACGAGCAGATACCCACCGCTTGGCATTAAAATGTCAGAATCAGCCGCTATCCAAATTGCATTTATCTCCAATTCCTACTAAACATGACCATAGAGCTATAATTTTCTTGAAGGAAGCATGATCAAAATATGACCTATGTGTCCCTAAAATTTTGCAAAGCCGGGCGAAGATCGTATACATCAACCTCAACCAAAACTCCTGTAATAATCGACTAATATGTGATTGTCACATTTGAATAGCCGATGAGGAGGCAAGCCCGCTTTGAAGTCGAGATTCCGAAGATTGGAATCAAAGCGACAATTTTTGGTTTGTTCTCAAACTCTCTCTCTCTATTTCTAAAAAAATTGAATAATTACTAAATGATTTGAATTTTGGGTATGATTGACAAGAAAGTGCATATTGATTTGTGTTCAGCGATTTGTTTTGGGAGTGATTTCCGAGACAATTGCCTGTGGAAACAAATTTGCATAAGAAAATTGCATGAATGCGAAAATGTTCTATTTGCATACAAATGTATATATATACTATTGTAAATTGTATTGAATGATTTAATGCCTTTAAAAGAATGTTAACTTAGAATTCGAAAGTAAGGATAAATTCCAGATACCCAATAAGAGTCAAACAAACATACTATCGCATACCGATCCGTAGTTCTCATAGACAAGATTCGTGAGTGTACACCAAACCCAGTACATATTTTTATAAAACTGGTTTACACCGGCCCGTTACTCAACGTGGATCGCAAGCCGCGATTCGTTATCCCGCGCACCGAAAAGATAAAAGAAATTGATAAAAATGCTAAATTCGAAGGGCTAAAATGCACAATGATAATGAGAATGAAAAAGTGCATGATTTATGATCTGAATGATTTGTTGCACATGAAAATACATAGTTTGAGATGACCAATTAATTGTAATTGATTAAATGGAAATATATCTTTATGTATGTATTATACTGTATTGGTCATTTAAGAAAGTACGAAAGATTGCCTTGCTTAAATCGCATTTACTTCCGATTTAAATCAAATAAAGAACAATCATGGTTAACCACTAAGATGATCATATTTAATGTTGTTTTATCAACGCCGTAAAGAAGTAGAAAGTAAGAGGACCAAGATCATCTAGCGCAGTAGTCACCGCTAAACAACGCGCAGAGATAAGTAAACGCTTCTCCGTCCCACGAGATATCATTCCATTCATGATATTTTTTTAACTATTTTGTATTAAATTCGTTGGATATAAACGCCTTAATGAGAAGAATATAGTTTCGACTCATTTTGCTTTATATCATTAACGTGTTTTAGAAAGAGAGAACCTGGTGAAGAATATCACTATAAATATATTTGAAAATACATAATGCCAATTTGTATAAAATGCTATTCAAGCACGCTTATTACTTATTCAATTGGGCGAACGATATATATACTTTACGCCAAGAAATGCCTATTAGGGTCACGTTATCATAAACCCATAAATAATTATGTTTTAAATTAATATTAATTATTCATATTAGAAATGGGTATATGAAATGTGTTTAAATGAACAAGTCTTTAAAAGGTAAAAGAACGTAACATTAATAGTTTATGTGAATGACATTATTTTGACTACAGATGATGTCCTTGAGCTTAATAGACTAAAGTAATCCTTAGCTCGTGAGTTTGAAATCAAAGACTTGAGACCTCTAAAATACTTTCTTAGAATGGAGTTTGTGAGATCTAAGAAAGGTATTTATATCCCTCAAAGAAAATACATACTTGATTTGATATGAGAGATCGATTTAACCAGTTGCAAAGCAGCTGAAACCCCCATAGAAGCAAATCTGAAGCTTCAGCCTACAAGTCCAGAAGAAATGGTTGACTAAGAGAGGTACCAACGCTTAGTTGGGAGTGTGGTAAGAAAAATTCATGCACTCACCTAATCAAAGACATTTCGATGTTGTATACAGAATTTTAAGGTACTTGAAAAGGAAATCTGTCATTCTTTTTAGTGACTTGATGAAACCGGATTTATCACTTGCATTTCTCAATTGTCAAGCAACTTGATGAAACTATGCTTATAAAGAATAAGCATCTCGGCTCTAAGCCTTTTTCTTATAAATGTCCAAATCTTATAACTCAGTTCTGATTTTGAATCAGTATCATATTATAATGTTTTAACCAATTCCTCCTAATCCAGCTTTTTGCAAGTGAAAATTTAAGTTGGGTTCTTGTACAAACTATAGACGCTGGTGTCATCTGTTGTATTAATGAGATTCAGGTGAGAATTTGAGTAGGTTAATTTTCATGGATTTGCTCAGTCCTTCACTAGCATCACTTTTTTTTTTACGGGAATTGTTATCAAAAACATAATATAAATTTACACGGTGTGTTCTCTGAAGACTCTTTGTTACATAGATTGCAGTTAAAGCAATAGACAGCACTTCAACTAAACAAGACACTTGATGAGAGCCAAGGTACTATTAATAGTGCAAAAGAAGTTCCTATGAAGCAACTACCCCAATTTTAAGTTTGAGGACAGAATATACAGAGAAGGCAGTAGCAGGCACTTGTGAATTAAAGTATAACAATCCATGATGATTACAAAGCTTAAAATTTTGCAAGATAATTGCAGACTCATTGAAGAGGAAATGAGTTCTCCAAAAGAAAAGATAGGGTACTGAACACATAAAACTTACTAGCCATTTGGTATGCAGTCCCTATAGCCGGGGTAGAGGACGAGGATAAGGACTGTCCCATTCGGTGACAATGTGATCACGAGTGATTTCTTTGAGAGAACGGCATCCGCTTAAAGCCATGGTCAGCTCAAACTCGTCGCGCAACATCTGGAGCATTTTTCTAACACCAGCCTCTCCATCCGCAGCCAATGAGAACAGCACAGGACGCCCAATCTGAGAAATTAAAAAGTCAACCATTATCATATCAGATTAAGATTCTTCTATTACTTTTTTTCCAATCCTAGGTTCACCATTGTTGTTTTGTCATCAGCAAGAATAATTTGGACAAGCTCTTTTGTTGGTTATTTGGTTAGAAGAGGTAGAGAAATAATATCATAATTTAAGTGACTTGATGTCACATCCCATATCGGATACGGGAGAAAGTTCTGACATTATATAAGTGTTGGTTCCTTTCAACCTAATAAACATGTTTTAAAGTCACATGAGCCCCTTAGACCCAAAGCGGACAATATCTATATGGTTGGGTCAGGTCGTTACAAATGGTATCAAAGCTGATCCCTGTCTCAAGTGTGGGGGTCCATTCCGTTTGACCCCGTAGGGAGGTGTTTGTCTGTTTGGCCCTAAAATCCCATGGGACACAACGAGAATGTTGTATCTGTATAGGGGATGTTTGTTACATTCCACATCGGATGGGGGAGAAAGTTTTTGGCACTATATAAATATGAGCTCCTCTCAACTTAGTAAACGTGTTTTAAAGCCATGAGAGCCCCTTAGACCCAAAACGGACAATATTTATATAGTTAGCCCAAGTCGTTAAACTTGAGGTTAGAGAAACTATTCAATTATCTAATTAGTTAGGCCGGAATGTGAAACTGCACATATTCTTACAAATATTCCAGAGGCTCCTAAAGCCAAGGCTTTAAAGACATCTGTTCCACGCCGGACACCGCCATCCAAAAAGACGGGCAAACGACCTTGTGCAGCTTTGACAACCTGAGATTTGGAAAAAAAATGACAGGTTCAGATATACTTCAGGTGAGTAATATGGATATAATTAAGCAAATGAGACAGGAGCAAGGTGAGGTACCTCCTCCAGAGCCATGATAGTAGCAGGGACATAATCAAGTTGACGAGCTCCATGATTGGATACAATAATCCCTGCTGCACCAGCTTGTATAGCTAGCCTAGCTGCATAACCCAAGCATTTATAGAAGAAGAATATGTTAATGTTTAAACATCCATACATGGAATTAGAATGGTGGTGATCGAAAATAAATAGTCAGGCAGCTTTCTTACTATCCTCAGCTGTGAGGACACCCTTTACTAGAATTGGCAAACTGGTGATTGTCTGAAGCCACTTCACATCCTGTCCAAAGGCCAAGAGAAACCATTTATGAGGCAACCTCTGAGTGCAATCATATCCATTTATTCCATGTTAAACAACCAACTCTCATAAAAGCTCAAACTTGTAAGAATTGGGTTTAATTATATGAATATTATGTCTTTAATACCCTCCTTCACTATAGCCCCATACCCACACGTGGAGAGTCAAACAAACCAAATAGAGTCTTTAATGAACTTTCAAATCAATAAATAGGGAATAAATTGCAGAGAGGTGGTTCGAATCCAAGAATTCCTGTCAAACCAGGATCTAATACCATGTTAAACAACCAACTCTCCTAAAAGCTCAAGCTTGTAAGAATTGGGTTTAATATGAATATCATGCCTTTAACATTGTAGAATACAATTTGATGAAATCTTGACAAGAAAAAACCCTTGTCTACCAGTTTTTCCTTAAATTTCCATTTAGCATATGCTAAAAACTATGTTATGAAGATCTTGAAATCTCAATCATTTATCACAGCAGTAAATCCCTCCTGACTTACCTTCCAGCTCAGGGTTCGATCAATTTGACCAGCAACATAAGAAGCAAGTCCAGAGTCATCAGCCTGTAAGACCCCCATAGAATAAGTCATGACCAAAATAATATCAGAAAGGAAGCTGCTCGCTAATATTACATCTACCAAATATAACTACTCACTTTATCCATCTTCCCAAGGTCCAAGCCCTCAAAGTTCTTTAGAGTCAGGTATGGAGGTAAAGTAAATCTGCCAAATAAACACACAGACAAATTGTTAATTATACACCAAATACAGCACAACAATGATGTTTCTAATAATGACATTTGAGTCAACGTCCACACCGATTCTTGATGTCAGCTTCTCTACGCCCCAACCGAGGGGTATCAACTGTGAGGGCAATTGCCTTGAAGCCTGCCCTCTCAGCTCTTCTCACAAGCTGAGCAACTACATTCCTGTCCTTATACACCTGAGTAAGTAATAAAATCATCCATCACTGAAAGAAAACAAAGGGCAATTTTGCACCAACAGATTGCATCAATGAGAACAGTTACCAACAGAGAGAAGTAAAAGATGTGAAGCATACATAGAGCTGAAAAAAGCGGATCCCAGTTCCTGTTGAAGCAACCTCTTCCACGCTTGAAGTTGCCCATGAAGATAAGGTCTGAAACCAACAAAGAGTCATGCATTGATGAAATGAAGCACAAATCCTAGTTGAGATTGTAACATCCATAAAAGAGTAACTTTGATAAATTCATTGTATGGAATCTGAAATTGGACACAAAAGAGTAGCTTCCCTTTGAAGTTCTCTTCATGACATGTTCAGAAATAAAACTATTTGATGTTTTTGTTATAGCATATATTTACTTTACATATAGAGTTGTAACCTATTAGAAAACTTGTCTTATAGTTTTTCTATTAGGAATGTTAGATTGGCTTTTGTATACATAGAATCATAATGGATCAATGAAAAATTTAAAGCATTATTTCCTCCAATTCTCCTTCTTGTTATTTTCATGATATCAGAGCCAAGGAAGGTTTGGGTTAGGACTTTGTCGTGTTTACTTTTCCGACAACCCATCTAGTGTTTGAGTCCCTCTTTCGGCTATCCTATCTTCATCAAAGAAATCTTCCACCATCGTCGGAACACCTTGCCTCACCTGGAAAAATTTTATGGCGAACTTTTCCAACAACCACCTTAACTCTAGCCGGTGACCCCACCATTAGGTTCGCTGTCCCCCGATCTACCTCTAGAGAGAACCTCAACTCCAGCAAGCCAACCATTCACCTCCACACGCCATTTCTTTCTCCGACAACAACCACCACGCGCCAGTAAGTGACAACGCATGGGTGGCTCTTCGTCCACTAGATTTCACCTTTCTATGTCACCTCACACAATGAAACCCAATCAAAGATCCTCCGTATTTGACATCCGAGCCCCAGAATAAATATTTTCAAACACTTTTCGCTCAATGTACCCTCGCTTCGGGGTTTTTTGCTTGTCTTCCTTGATTTCTTCAAGGTCCAAAGGTGTTTTGTGGATTATAAGGCCAAGCTTTATTCCAATGCAGTGTTTTTTGTAGAAAGGTGGTTCATTTTCATTACAAGATCCTATTTTTCTGGTATTTTTTTTTAATTTTCAGAGACTTGTTTGAGTTAGATATGCTTTTATGATCAATGTTAAACCCCCAAGAGGAGTCACAGGTCATTATCATTACAATCTGTGACACGTGACACCCTGAATCAGGTTTCCAATATGTTCCTTATTAGAAATTACTTAAGTCTACATCTACTCCTATCTCTACACTCGTTAAGCCAGGTAAAACCAACACATGTTTTCTTTCATCTTCCTCCACATAGGTCATTGACTCTGGAGCCACCGACCATATGACAGGTAATTTCAGTTTATTTACTACGTTTCAATCTCACCTTGCTACCTCTATTGTTACCCTTGTAGATGGGTCAACATCTTGTGTCCTTAGGTTAGGAACAACTCATCAAAGTTCTCTAATCACTTTGACCTCTGTTATGAGTTTACCACAATTCTCTTTCAATTTAATTTTTGTGAGTAAACTCACGCGCATACCCTAATCAGAAGATTCTTTTTTTCCTGATTATTGTATGATTTTAAGATCTTTCACGGCTGGTTATCAGGGGTAGAGACGCGAGTCTCAGTCTACATCCATAAAACCAAGATGCTAATGCTTCGCTTGTTTGTTCCGAGTTGTTACCTCTATCTGAATTACATTGTCGCTTGTGTCATCCTTCTCTTCTCCTTGTTGAAGAAGCTTAGACCTAGTTCCTAGCCTATCCTCATCAAGTGTGAGTCAGGTCAATATGCTAAGCTCCATTTGTAGCATTTGAGTCCTGGTCAATGGTGAGTCATTCTTTGATAGTTCCTTCATGCTATCCAAATTTTCTTGTCTTTGACTAGGTTTAAATATTTCGTTACCTTTGTGGATGATTTCTCTCAAGCCACTTGGCTTTATCTAATGAAAAGTCGCTTTGAGCTTATTTTTTCCCATTTTAGCTCCTTTTGTGCTGAAATTCAAACATAATTTCATGTCTCTATTCAAACATTGAGAAGTGATAATGCCAAAGAATATTTGTAGGAACCTTTTCAGTCCTTCATGTTACAAAATGGGATTCTCCATCGACGTAATGGGGTAGCCGAGAGAAAGTATCACATCTTCGGCATCGCCTGTGGCCTTTTCCAAAATGAATCTCCCTAAACATTTTTAGGCCAACGTAATCTCCACAGCTTGTTTTTTTATTAACAAAGGATGCCTCATCGGGCTCTAATTAGGGCTACTCTCATTAATTAATTGTTTCAACAAACTGCTGTTCTTATTGATCCAAGGTATTGACACATGCTTTGTTCTAATGTCTGGCCCTCAAGTCTCTAAACTTGATCCGAAGTCCTTAAAGTGTATCTTTGTGGGATATTCTCATGTTCAAAAAGGGTATATGTGTTATTATCCCACTCTTCGACGTTACTTTGTGTCTACTAATGTTGTTTTCTTTTAGACTACCTCATTTTCCCTTTCATCTATTGTTACGAGTCCGAGGGAGCATGATGATTTATTGGTTTATTATGTTTCCTTACTGGTCCCTACTCCAGCTCCCATTCATGTTAAACCTCACACTACTCAAGTATACTCTCGACGCCAAAACCTCCCAGTCTCGATTCCAACACCAGTTGCTTTGACATTAGATCCAATCTCCAATGATGACCTTCCTATTACTCTTCGTAAAGGTAAACGTCAATGTGTTCACCTAATTTCCTCATTTTGTTCTTATAACTGTTTGTCATCACATTCATATTCTTTTATTTCATCTCTAGATTCTATCTCTCTTCCTAAACTATCTCGCGGCGCTTATCTCACCTAATGAAAGAGCGCCACAAGTAGGTTAATCGGGCGCTTTAAACGACAAATTATTTGGAACTTGGTATGGTTACCTATCGAAGAAAGCCATTGATGCTCTGGTGAGCGTTCGTACCAAAGTTAATCCTGATGGTTCTGTTACTTGATTGAAATCGCGACTTTTGGCGAAGGGGTATGCTTAGACCTATGGCGTAGACTATTTTGACACTTTTTCCTCGATTACTAAGATGACAGTTGTTTGGTTTTTTATTTCACTGGCTACCACTTATCATTGGGATCTCCACCAGCTTGATATTAAGAATGTCTTTTCTTCATCGTTGTTTTCGTGAGGAGGTGTATATGGAGCAACTCCATGTCGTTACCAGATAGGGAAGGTTTGTCGCCTTCGTGTCTTGTATGTTTGAAACAGAGTCCTTTGTGCGTACTAAATTCAACTAAGTCGTTGAGGAATTTGGCCAGTAGGCGTTAATTACTTAATTAATTCGCTCTACAAGAACTCTAGTTTAGGTATCATTCTGTTGGTAGTGTATGTTAATGATATTGTCATCACTGGGAGTCTCATCTCTTAAGTCCTTTCTTCAGAGCCAATTTCATACAAAGGACTTAGGGATGCTAAGAGATACTCTAGGCATTGAAGTCATGGCGGGCAAACATGAAATCTTCTTATCTCAAAGGAAATATGTGCTTGATCTATTGTCTGAAACTTGAAAGTTGGGGGTAAAGCCATGCAGTTCCCCTATGGTTCCAAGCGTACACCTTATTAGAGAAGACAAAAACACATGATCCTAAGAGATATTAAATCAATGTGGGCTGCATCACCTTACAAAGAATCCTTCTTGATATTGCCCACTCAGTTAGTACATGTCCGCTCAACGGTCGACCATTGGACAGTTGTTAAACAGATTATATGCTACTTGAAAAGAGCCCCAAGACATGAAATTTTATACAGTAATCATAGGTATAACAGGATTGAGTGCTTCCACTGCAGACGATGCTTGTTTGCTAATCTACTCACAAGAAGAAGAACAGAGCGTTGTCTCTCTATCTAGGTGCGTAGTCCGAATATAGATGACATATACCTACGTGGTAAGATCATATGGTTTCATCAACTCGATGAAGTTGGTATTTGAGACACCAATCCCAAAGAAACTCCGTGATAGCCAAAAGTTACCCTCCATATTGCTTTTAATTGTTCCATGAACGATCCAAAGATATTAAGATAGATCATTATTTCTGCTCCTAGAAAATTCAACTCAGCTTGATTTCTATAGGATATATGAAAACTGGAGAATAATTGAGTGATATCTTTACAAAGGCTCTAAGTGGGGATTGGGTTAGCTATCTATGTAACAAGTTGGGCATGATAACTATCTATGCTCCAACTTGAAAGGGAGTGTTATAGCATATATTTACTTTACATATAGAGTTGTAACCTATTAGAAAACTTGTCTTATAGAGTTGCAATCTATTAGGAATGTTAGATTGGCTTTTGTGTGTGTGTATATATATATATATATATATATATATATATATATATATATATATTCATAATGGATCCATGAAAAATATAAGGAATTATTTCAGTTATGTCTATGCTCCTTCTTGTTCTTTTCAGCTTCAAAGATAATTGTTAAGCACTATGCAATCAATTTGGATCATAACATTATGCTACTAGCTAGGGATCGCAAAGAAAAACAAAAGGATAAATATAATATAAAAAATATCCCAAGGTTTGTTCCCGAAACTTCCTTCAGGTCTTCAAATTGTACCTAACGTCACCAAATCAATAAATTATTCTGTATTCCGATATTCAATCTGTCATATTTCTTATCTTATAATTAAAAGTACTACAGTTTGTGACATAAACCAATGATCCTAACTATATATCCAATTTCGAATGAGGCATTGAAAAGATAGAAGTCAAACCATAATTGTTCCAGCAGCTGATGCAGCTCTTGCAGTTGCATACTCTCCTACATGAGAATTAACCATGTCATTAGACTGAAACCCCTATTCCCATTTCAATGGCCATAATAGGATCCAAAAGCAAGTCAGTTGGAAGAACATATCAGCTAGATATCTACCAGACTATTTTCAAATTCAAGAACATTCCACTAATTACAAATCAAGTTTATGCTATATAAACAGATCCATTTTGGTCATTAAAAAAATTATTTTTGGAGAATCAAATTGTAAGCTTATCTAAGAGTGTATTTATGGCTTTTCCCTTGGGTGATACCTGCTCAGAAACCAGAAGAAAATTTCAATTTTAGGTTACTATACAAGCCCATGAACTTGATAAGTTGATGACCCTAAAGGCACATCAGTTTACATTGTGAATCAAATTGAATGTCAATCAAGTCTTGATCCCAATACTTTTGCCATTAGGTGAATAAAACGTGGCAAGAATATCCTGTGTCTGTATGAAGGCAAATAAATTAAAAAAAAAAAATTCAATTCAGGAAAACTTCTAAGAATGATCAAAGAACTAGGAGTCAATTATAGAACAGGAAGGTTTAATATTTTTCGAAATGATGGAAAGAGTGGTATACCTTCAGGGTGAGCCATTTTCTGCATGGCACTTGGGGCGATCATAATAGGCATTGAAATCTTGAAACCCAAGACAGTGGTGGTCAAGTCTATCTTGCTTACATCAATAAGAATGCGGGGTCGAAACCTTTAAGAAAAAATTTGAAAGAAAATTAGAAGTTTTTCAGAGAATAACTACATCGATTCCTACACAAGTCCGTTCAAATAAAAATGAAAGTTAAATCACGGGACCAAGGTTTCTAGTCAAATTATTTAGTTGGAGTATTGGATTTTATAAATAAAAAATAAAGAAGGAAAAGACTTACAGAATTTTTGAAAAAGCATGTCTATTCTGATACAGAGTCCACTGGTCCTCTGCACCTGATGCATAATAGTCAAACACCATCTTGGGCAACTTTTCCTTTGCAATGGCCTCATACTCCATAACATTTGTGATCTCCATTTTTCAGGTAATTATGTGCCCACAAGAAACTGCAGCAGCCACAAACAAAATATTGAAACATAATTCTAAAAACAGATTCTGAAACTGGAACATTGATGAAGTGCTTATTATTCTCTTTAGTGCTTCCTGATGATGCCTTTATGAATTGAGATGTTTGATGTTGCAAATTCCATGGATATGATGACACAACCACCAAATATTTAAACTACAATGAAATAAAATCAGATACAGAATTTTTAAACAATCTTTTTGTACTTAAATTAGCTTATTAAAATATGAACTCCGCATATAAATAAAAGAAAATGCAGACAACTGAAAGGACTACTCAAACAAACTTAAGCTAAGATAGAAAGGTCAAATATAACCAAACTGCTATGCCTTTTTTGGCTGCTTAGAGAAGCATAGAAAAGAAGTAGAAACTTGATATCCCAGTTTTTTCTTTCATCAATTCAAATATGAGAACTTTTCTTTTGTTTGGAATTCAAATCCTGAAATATTTCTCAGGAACCAGGAAATAAGTAAAGAGTTAACAATGGAAAGCTGACCAGAAGATAGAAGAGGTCGGCAGAGAATAGAATGGAGAGAAAGGAGAAAATCAGACCTTGGCTTCTTAAGAGGGAAGACTGCTATTCAGAAGGGTGGCAGCAGTGAAGCTACGGGAGGATAAGAGGCATAGAATGGAAAAATAATAACAGAAAAAGGAGGGAGAGATGGGTATGAAAATATGGTTGAAAAAAAGGAAAAAGACAAGAGGGGATCATAATTGACATTTCGCGTAAGTGGATGAGCATTTGGAGGTGTGTATTTGAGGGGCAATCGGATGAGGTCCAAACTGCTTGCTTCTCCTCCACATACGCCTTGTGTGTTTCACACCCTCCCTCTTCAATCTTCTCTTCATATATAACATAATATATTTCCCCTTTCCTTATTTGAGTAGCTCTATTTACAATCTCTCGAATTTATACACCCATTTTACACCATCTTTATCTGGTACAGATAGAGTAAATTCTCGTGCCAGAATGTAATCTTTTTTATCATTTATGAGGAAAAGAAGTTTGTCTTTAAAACAGGAATTCCTTGCCCTTAGACCTAATCAAATGCTAAAGGAGTGGAATAGGAGCGGGAGGTTCCAAGAAAGTGATATGAAAGCGAATACATATTTAAAACAAAAAATAAAAATAAAATTCCTCTCACCCGTATACAATTAATTAAATGTTTAGTCATTCTCTCTCTTTTTTTTTTTTTCTTTTTTGAAACAAATATGTTTGGTCATTCTTTTTCTTTAATAGAATTTTTTTTTTTTTGGCAAGTTACTTATAGAACATTGCTCTAGCCCTTTTATTTTATTTTCTCTAATTTGATCATTTTCTGGAAATAAGATTGAAGGATGAAATAAGTCATGAGCAGTACCCCATTTCCATATGATGTCTGTCGTAAAATGAACTGTGCCATGAGTGGCATGTTGTCAATGTCCTTAGCAGAAAGAGGCCACAATTTTTGTCATTTTATTTGAGCTTTAGAATTGGATTTATCGATCTCAATTAGTAAGGTAGCAAACTTTTGTTCTCAAAAGTAAAATAACAATAAAAAAGAAATAAAAGAAAATGATTCTAACAGTTTTGTAATGTGCTTAAACATAGCATTATGAAAAGGGGATGGCTAAAAACCATTCTGGCTAGTAAGCAAGTCATCTTTCAGACCTAAGTGCAAATCCTAGTACTTACCGCTTAAGCGGTTATTAGAGAAAGGATGAGGCAGTGGTTAGCAATGGGGTTAATCAAGGTAATGTGTTTTATGAATGACAATTGTTCAATGTCATAACAGGATTTGGTTATGGTATGGAGTCCTCAATTTATCTTGCAAAAAATAACATTTGAAAAATTGTTTGGGGGATTACTATAAGTTGTTTCTAAAAACTCGTACAAAAGAAAAGTTATGTGGCTTTTGTTTTTTTTGTTTAATAAGGAATATAACTTTTGTTTTGAATTGTGTTTAATAGGATTAAATATTTAATTTTTTTTTTTAATTTTTATCAAAAATTTTGAAACGATAGATTTTTAAGTAAAAAATTTAAAATATATTATTTAATTAACATGAAATGGATCACCGATTGTTTCAATTAAAATATATAATTTTCTTATATTTTAATATTTAATTTTTTTTATAGAAAAAATATTAAGAAAAAACTAAAAAACCAATATTTTGATATTTTCTATTCAGCAAAAAGTTTTGAAAATTTAACAATAAATCATAAAAAAAATTAAAAAACAAACGAGATATGCTGAAGACTATTTGACTTTCAGCAAAAAGCCACAAAGCAAACGCCGCCTTAGTATTTTTGAAAAATCTTCTGGAGAGACAAAATCAAGTTCATAATTGGTGTTTTCAATCCATCCATGTAGATATTCCTGGTATACACATTTGGTAGTGACGAGCGAATGCAAAGAAATGGTCTTAGTGAACTTGTAAATGAAGGTTGGTGAACAGAAAATAAAAAAGACTTCAAAAGTCAACTAGTTTGACAAAAAGTACATTCTCATGCATGCAAATTCCATTTATGGATGATGATATGATACTTTACCTCATTCCACTTGCTTGTCTTCTTAATCCAGCACTACACTTGACACTCTTGGATACATCCATTCCATTTCCCAAACACAACAAAAACTCATCATCTGGATGATTTGCTGTATAGGTTGTTCACTGCAGTTCTAGTACTGAGAAGAAAACCCCCAAATAATTCTTTAATTTTCAAAACAATCAATCCAATGTTAAGCTCATGTACCCCTTCCTGATAACCCTTCTTTTTCACAATATGCATAAAAGGTAAATGCTTAGAAGAAAAAGATAAACATTCAAGAAAGCAAACAAATGCCTCCACAATGGCAAAGAACAGTAAATTCACAACTCCTTGAGGCCCTTGTGAACCCTGATAGCTTTTCACACGCACAAAATTCTTGCCCGTCACGCCAATCTCTACAATCTATGCCCATCTTCTTCAAAACTCTCGCATTCTTCAGCAGGAAATCTATTGCTCCAAGTTCAAAGTCTAACCCATCAAATTTCTTAATTTCAACTTCCTTAAGGTGCAATTCCAAACAGGTAGGGACCTTAAGAGGTGAAGCCCACTCGTCAACTTCACATTCATCCTTATTAACCTAATGACATAAAGAAACCTGTCAGAGCATAGATTGCAACAAGCATAGCTAACCACAAACAATCATATGTTAACCTGAACGTACATTATCAAGAATCAGAATTTCGAGATTAGGTGACATGTCGAGAAACTCTGTCAGAAACTCCAAGCCATAGCCATAATCAAATTCAAGCTCTAAACGTGTCATATTAGGAAACGCAGGGAGCACATAACCACAAAGCATACGACTGAGAGACTGCATGGACAGAACATATGATGTCAGAATTCTTCTCATAAAGCATTGTAAAATAGCAAAATAATCCAACTCTTTAAAACCTCTCTCTAACTATTTAATGTTGGATACAGACACCCATTCCAGTCCGTACAACACCATAACCTATGAAAATATCTAAACTTGCTGCATTCATGTTGACAAGGATTTGATTATGTTTTTACCCCAGCTTTTAGCACAAAATAAGCATCCTTCAATTACTAGGCGTAATCCACAGTACAGAAGGGAAGACATTAACACAACTAAGAGAAATCTGCTATCATAAAGTATTCCTATAAAGATGGTTAAGGGAACAATGGATGGGTAAAGAAACATACATGCAAAGTCTCACCAGATAATGATAGATGTTTAACAACTGAGATCCCTCTAAGAAGCTCAAATATACGGCCACGATACAGAATTTGATCATCAAATCCTCTAATAGTTGGACCAACATTAACATATGCTTTAACCAAGGAAGATAGGTTGCTCATCAAATAATCTTCTGACACAAAATCTGTGATACTAAGGTACTCAAGATTTGGGGCATCAACCACAAGTTTGTACTTCTGTTCTTCTGGTTCATCCTCGGCTTCACCTTCTGATTCATCTTCTGGTCCAACCTGTGGTGCAACTAATTGTTCATTACCCATTTCAACCATTAGCTCATCTTCCTGTTCAGCTATACATGCCAATCCATCTACAGAAAAATATATTTGCAAGCTTTTCAATGTTGGTGCAGAGACGTTAAAGACCCATTGTTCATCCAATCTCCATCTTTCTATAACCAATTCTTCCAGGACAGGGCAGCTAGATAAAAGTCTCTGAGCTGAGTCATCGGTTGAAAACTCAACCGACCTAAGGTGGAGAATTTTAAGACTTGGAAAACAAATCGAACTTGGAATGTCAAGAAAAATTGAAAAGCACAGTTTCAGAACAACTAGAGTTCTACAGAAGAAGAGATTTGGAGGCAATTCAATAGGATATACCAAATCGAAATAGAGATCAAGCTCCCGGACATTACGCTCAAGCACTGTGCAGATCCAGGAATTGACAGAAGAGTCCAACTCATAGTCACTGCACTTGAGACGAAACTTTCTAATACATGACCTACTGCCATGAAGCAATACTGTATCCACAAAATTCTTAAACAGTATGCTTCTTCCAGAATCCCCAACGGGCTCATCTCGATCCAGTAGTAGTTCATCATCGAAGTCAAGATCAGGGATGGAAGCCCAGAGATGCCTCCATCTTTTTGATAGGACACTAGTTCCCACAGCAAATTTGGTGGGAAGAAATGAAATGATGTGACAAAGAACTGCATCTGGCAGATTGCTTATCCTATCTCTGCTTTTTCGGCAAGTTGAATCCATGATGCTACTATACTATAGCTGAAGGATATTTCCTGGTTATGAAACAAAGACAAGTCAGGATACAATTAGGGGAAAAACATCAATGAATTATGTGACAATAATTTCACCATATAATGTTTTGTACATCTTTCTCAAATCAATGCTAAGCTAGCATCTCATTGAAAGGACCAGGTAAGATGGGTACCACTGGGGAAATTAACGACTGAATGTGAGAACTGGGTTATTGTGGTTTTCTGATTATTTATTGTAATCATCAGCAGAGCCTAAAACCAGTTCTCAAATCTCCTCATTTTAACTATTGATAAAAAAAGAACGAAACTAAATCGATAAAGAGTCACTACGCGCATTCACCTAAAGGAACTCGAAAGTACTAATGACACCATAAGATTCCAGCTTCCAGTAACCAAGGTTCACAAGATAAGATTCTACTTACTAAGATAAATATCGCTACATTTGCGCAATCTTTATCAATTTGGGCTTTCATTCTTTATCAAATATTTTTAAAATTGCAGATCTTTAATGGCTTGCGTCTCACACAAATTTTCAAATAAATTGAAGTAGGGTCCCCACAACTTAGTTCTCCCAAAAAAAATTGAAGGTGAAAAAGAAAAGGTCTAGTGACGAGTTTTTCAAAATTGATTTTTCAAAAATACTGACAACAGTTCAATCTCAGATAATATCAGACTATTTTTTGCATAATTTTCCAAAAATCTGGGCAATTAACAGTAGAAAATAAAACTAATAAATGGGAGTTCC
This sequence comes from Tetrastigma voinierianum, assembly GCA_016808115.1. Taxonomy (NCBI): domain Eukaryota; kingdom Viridiplantae; phylum Streptophyta; class Magnoliopsida; order Vitales; family Vitaceae; genus Tetrastigma; species Tetrastigma voinierianum. The sequence continues at coordinate 3,884,344 of JAEQBH010000178.1, read as the reverse complement.
AAAATGTATAAAATTCCTCCAAATTTGCATTATTATTTTCTTTTCCATAGCAGCCAAACAGCATAAACTGAGGTTCCTTCCAAGGTTTTCCATTTTGTGACCGTTTCCACATATCTAAAAAAAACCCCAAATGTCCTACAGGTGACACTGAGAAAACAATAAACCCTAGTCTTTCTGGTTCTTTGAGGGAAATAGAACATTTTCTCTTCCTTTGAGGCACTCATTCTGACCAGCCAAACAAGAGGACAAAACTAAAACAAGCCGCAGATGAACCAAGTAAAGAAAACTCACCCGAAACGAGGGACTCCGAAAGCGCGAGATGAAGAAGACGGGGGTTGATTTTCCTTTTGACAGCAACAGAAAAGAAAGTGAATAAATTTTATTTTTACTTTCCATAAGTTTTGTTTGGTACATTATATATATATATATATATTTTCGAAACATTAAAAAAAGAATTCAGAGAATATTTTTAACAATTTTTAATCATCATCTTCCTTTATAATTAAAACTGATTCTAGCCAGCCAATGATTCAACTTATAATTTTTTTTTTCTATGACATGTTTATTTTACAAATAAATCATTGCATATTTTATTAAAATGCATTTTAGGAGATGATGAAAGGCATATATAGTTTAAGATTAAATAAATAAAATGAAATAATTCTAAAAAATTAAGGTTTCATTATAGAATAACTAATCGTTAAAAAAAAATCTTAAATAAAGATCTAACTTATAAAATTAAAATCTAAATTACTATCTCTAAATGTGTAACACGACTTAATAAATATGGTACTGATTTGGTAATATCTACAAGTTGTTGCTTATTTAACATTTTTATAATTAATATTAATATCTCAAAAATATCATGTATATTATCATATATATATATATATATATATATATATATATATATATATATAACAACTCGATATCAAAATAGAATATCTTTTAGGATTAATTATATAAATGGTGTTTCAACTTTTCGATTTTTCCTATTTTAATGTAACTTTTATTTTGTTCAATAAGTGTCTCAACTTTTGATTTTTTTTTTCTATTTTGGTGTTATAACTTTTATTTTATTCAATTAAATATTTTAACTTTTAATTAATGCTCAATCAAGTTCTTCACGATTGGTCAAAGCTTATAAGGATGTTGAATCAACAAAGATTGAACCATATAAAGATAACAAAATTACTTAAACGATTTTTATGTGGTGAAACAACAATATTATCATTTTCTCATTAGAGTTTTTACTATTTAAAAAGGGAATTAATAAAATTGGTTACTATGAAATTAAAATAAAAGTAAAAACTTTTTCTAAACATGACATTTTTTTTTAAATAAAACAACTTTTAATTATCTTATATTTTTTTTGAAAATTTAATTACCTTATATTAATTTTGCTATTTTCTAAACATCATGTCATGCTAAAACAATTATATTAAAATTATTTTTAAAATAAGAAATATATTTTTTATCTATATTTCATGGTGGCCAATTTTACCAATTTCTTTTTTACTATAACAAATGGATAATAAAAATCATATTGAGATGGTGGCGCAAGTCGTGCCAACTTTTTGCATGAGCTCTTTTTTACTGCCAGTCTCCCTTTGTCAAGAGATGGAGAGGATGATGAACTCATTTTGGTGGGATATGAAACCTTACGGGACCAGACGCATTAATTGGATCAAATGGGATACACTGTGTCTAAGGAGGGAACAAGGAGGCATTGGATTCCATAACTGTCACTCATTTAACCTAGCATTGTTAGGTAAGCATGGATGGAATTTCATTTCTAAACCACATACTCTAGCAAGTTGGTTGATCAAAGATAAATACTTTCTGCAAGGGGATATGTCGGCTCAATTGGATTCAAACCTGAGCTATATATGGAAGAGTATATGATCATCACAAGGCATTCTTACACAAGGGCGTAGGTGGTGAATAGGAGATGGTAACTCCATTAATATTTGGCAGGATACTTGGTTGAAAAATGATGACAATCTCAAACTCACTATTTATCCTCGGGTCACGTGAATGGGATATTGAATTACTTAAAGAGCTCTTCTGCCCTAGGGATGTGTCCGCCATTGCTAAAACACCACCTTCATCACATGTGGGTAGGGACCAATTAATTTGACATTTTGCAAAAGATGGTGTTTATTCAGTAAAATCCGAGTACCAAATAGTTGTTAACTCTACCTAATAGCAGGAACCAGTGAACATTCCAAGAAACTGGTGCTTTATCTGGAGTTTGAATTTGTCACCGCGTATCAAGCTATTTCTTTGGCGAGTTTGCATGGGATGTCTCTCGGTATTGGAAGTGTTAAGGGGTAGAGGTATGAGCATGAACTCTGTGTAGTTCTTCGTGTTCGTTTAAAAACATAAACATAAAAACATGAAGGAAGCAAACCTGCAGTGCAAACAAACACTTGGAAAGCAGAGAGCAGATCCGAGCCCAACGAAAAGACGTTGTGTCCTTAAGATGAATTTGGCCCCTCAATTGTACCGAGGATAGTGGACAATCGTCTCCCAGGATAGAGCGGATCTCGTTGCTCCGAAATGGTACGTAGTCGGAGGACTCCGACGAACTTAATTATTTTCAGAATAATCGCACAAAAAAATGAATGATATGCAGTGAAGTGAGGAGAATATTTTTTTTATTGTTATTTTGAAAAATGGGAAAAACAAAAGTATAAATAAGCCAGGAAGTGTCTCCACGAGCAGACATGTCGATTCGAAAAGGTATGAACCAAGCAATGTGTCTGTTCGATGTGGGACACACTGTTTCATTCACTTAAGGATTTTGTGGATACCAAAGTCCCAACACTCTGTATCCGATATGTAATCAAGAACTGAAAACGATTTGTCATGCTTTACTCTCATGCAGCAATGTTAGCACATATTTTTATAGTAGCAACCTGATAGTCAATGCTATTGGAACAGGCTCCCTTATAGAATTCTTCCTTACTAGACTTACCCATCTAGGCAAGGAGAAGGCTAGTACTTTTGGTATGATAATATGGATAATCTGAAAGCAAAGAAATGCCAAATTGTGGTCTTGTAATAGTCTCCCACCCTTGGTTGCCATCCAAAAGGGTCTCAACTTTGTTCAAGACTGGTGTCGATTAAGGGAGAGACATCCTACTAGCAATCACACACAGCTGTTAACTCCTTCCCGATGGGTTAGACTCGACCGCGATAGTCTCAAATGTAGCATTGATGGTGCAATTTTTGCTGAATCACTCCATGCGGGAATCGGGTACCTTATACGTGATGATTGTGGGAAGTTAATACAAGCTTCATCCATAACTATCCCAAGGTGTTTTTCTCCCATAGAAGTGGAAATCATGGCCCTCAGTGAATCTATTAAATGGATCATCCAGTTGCAACTAAGACATGTGGTGTTTGAGACAAATTGTAAAGCAGTAGTGGATGCCTTTCACTCCCACAAAATTGATCAATCTGAGTTCGGGTGTTTGGTAAAGGATTGTAAGACTTTTTTCTTTCGATTCAAACTTAACCCTTCGTTTTATCAAAAGGAAAACCAAGAGATAGCTCACATTGTGGTTACAGTTGCTTGTTATAGTGCTAGCCCTTCCTACTAGCTTAAGACTCCTTTCATTGTGGAAGCCCATGCCGATGATTGCTTTTCTTGTTGATCCTTAATACAAAGGTTTTATTTAAAAAAAAAATCATATTGAGAAAAGAATAATATGGTTGGAATGCCATGTGAATCCAATTTTTGTTGATTTAGCATTGTGATAAGCTTTGACAGGTCCAGAAGCACTTGATTGAATAAAAATTTAAACACTTAATTTAACAAAAAAAAAATTTTAGACACCAAAATAGAAAAAATCAAAGAGTACAAACACTTCATTGAACAAAGTAAAAGTTGAGACACCAAAATAGAAAAAATTGAAAAATTGAGATACCAAAATAAAAAAAAATATTGAAAAGTTGAGACACTATTTATGTAATTAATCCTATCTTTTATACCACTGTTTTTATCGTTCTTATCATATGGATTATCATTTAAAACCATGTTATTTGAAATTTGTAATTACTTTTGGATATATTAGCATGGTTTAAGGAGTTATCTAGAGATAGAAATTAGAGAGTTAATTGTGGGATATGATTGTAAATCTTATATTTGGAAATCAAATTTTATTTTTTCTTGATTATATGATAATTTGTTTATTTCTTTCCTTGTAAAGTTACATGTATTCTCTTATATATACCGACAAAATCAATCGTATAATATACCAGAAATTCCTTTTACAATTGTGCTTGTTGAGACGGTAATAGAGCTAACTTAAATCTCTTTCTTTCGAAATTGAAGCTTTATTCTAGAAACACAATTGTTATTTTTGTTTGTAAACTTTTCTTTGTATCATCATTATTATGTGTGATCCTAAAGGGAGTAAAGAATGAAGGTTCTACTTCTGCAATTGGTTTCCATATACAGGAAACTCCCTCTCTAATCATCCCAAAACCCCTTAATGGAACCTATTATGTTGAGTGGTCCTTGAATGCTCAAAATAAGATTCGTGGAAGAAAATATTGGGGTTTTGTCTCATGCACAAAAGATAAGCATTCAAAAGTATACTAAGCATGGAAAGATGAAAATTTTCTAGTCAAATCGTGGCTTCTTGATGCAATGACAAAGAACATCAGATATTTGTTTCTTCGACTGGGGACAACGGAGGAAATCTGGGATTCTGTAAAAAAGACATATTTGGTTGATCAAAATGCTTCAAAGGTGTATCAACTTCATTGTGAGGTAATTTATATTCTCCACAATGGAGAATCTATTATTTCATACTTTGGAAAATTACAAAAATATGGCAGGAACTTGATGATATTGATGATTGTACTATGGAGTGTGCAAATGATATCATGAAATACACCACGAAGGTTGATGTCCAACGTGTGTATCTTTTTTTTCTTAGGTTGGACTCTCAGTTAGATGGGGTTAGAGGTCGTATACTTGCTACAAAACCACTCTCAAAGATACAAAGCTTGTATGCTTTGGTTTGTGCGAAAGCTAATCGTCAAGGAGTCATGCTTGGAGGAATGAGCAGAAGGAATTGCAATGGCCATTAGAAAAACATCTACCTCAAAGAAATATCGAAAATGTACTCATTGTAATGGTGCTGGGCACACAGTGGATACATGCTTTCGACTCCATAGATACCTAGATTGGCATCTGAAAAGCAAAAAGGTATCTAAGATATCTTAAAATACTAAAGAGGAAGACACCAGTCCAAAAGTCAAGCCAGCCACAACTTTTAGATTTGCTGCTAAGTTAAGTACATCTCTTACTAGAAATAGTGATTAGATAATTGACACAGGTGTAATTGATCATATGACTACTCTTCATTTGAGTGATGGTATGTAAGTTATAACCTTTGTGGATGACTGTACCTCGAATGATTTGGGTTTATCAAATGAAACACAAGAGTGATGTAAGCTCCCTTTTTCATCTATTTCAACAAATGATACTAACTTAATTAGGCATGTCAATAAAGGTTTCTCAATTTGATAATTGAGGGGGGGTACCTGAAACTAGAACTAACGAAATTCATAAGCCTAGTCGAAATAATTCATCAAATAACAAGTCCCTACTCACCATAACAAAATAGAGTCATAGAAAGGAAAGAATCGTCAAGTCTTGGAGGTCACTTGATCCTTCTTAATTAGAAGGAATGTTCCCTCTTACCTATGGGGTGAAGCATTGAGTTCAGTAGTATATTTGATTGATCAAACTTCATCAAGCATTTTGAACTTTAGACGACCATTGGATGTGCTATCTAATCACTGTATCCTTCCACTAGTGGTTGATTTACCCCCTAAAATTTGTGGGTGTGTAGTCTTTGTTCACTTGCCTCCACATCAAAGAAGCAAGCTTGAATCACGTGCTATAAACGACAATTTTGTTGGATATGGAGGTCATCAAAAGGGATACAAATGTTATGATCGATCCTTCCTCTAAGAAACTCTATGAATCTATGGATGTTATCTTCCATGAAAAAAAACTTTTTTACATGGCAACTACAGATCCATCACTTATGGGGAAGAATAATGAAGAAGTTATCAATCCCGACAGTACAATACATGCATTTATTCCAATAACTATTGATAACTGCTCAAAAGTAACATTTTTACAGGCTTAATTTCCATGTCTTTCTGCCCTTTTAAGTGTTAATTACCCATAATTAACCAATTATGCAGATTGTAAGTCCCAAAAGCAAAGTTACTAATGTTTCCATCTAGTTTGTGCATTTTGCAGCTTTTTAAGCTTATATGCAAACTTTGGGGATGGAGTAACGATTCGAAGCTTTCGAGGATGATTGACTCATGTTTTAAGGCCATGAAAGTAAAGAGGGGCGAGTTTGGGACCTGTTTAAAGGCTTGGATATTAGAAAATCACGAAGAAATGTGTTGGGCACTTTGTGTGTGCATAATTTTACTACAAGTATATGGGCCAACAAGTAATATAATGGACTCTAGGAGTATGGATATCGATCGCATAGGGAATGGACTAGAGAGCTTGATTAACCAAGTACCTTAACTAATCGAACTCCTCTCTATTTAAGCTTAAATTTCAATGATTGGGATTAAAAACTAACAACTAAAAAAAAGAAAAGAAAATAATTAAATCTTGGGACGCTTAGAAAATGATTAGGACAAAACACCTAGGTTCATTCCATAAAAAAGGATTCTAGCGTTGGTCTACTTCATGTAGTTTAGATTTCCTAATCAAAAGGGTCATTGGGTACATAATTTATGATTTGTTAAAAGGGGTAATAAAATATGCGACCTCTACTAGCATATGTCGGTCATGAAGGATTTTGAAGGTGGCAATAGTTTCCATAATAGTGGAAACAATACAAAATTCTCCAAAACCCCACCCCCAAGGACCCCTTGAGACATCAAATCCGGTTCAAGCCAAAGAGAAGGGTGTGAGATTACCTTGTGTCAGTTTCAAAAACCGATCCAATGGTCGGGGAAGCAAAGACCAAAGCGAACCAAGTCCTAAGTTCGCCTCTAACAGTATCCACACGAAAAGTGGAGCTAATAACCTCCAAGGCAATGGTCTCGGAAGAAGTCCCGGTGCTAGCCAAGTCACGATTCGAAGAGGGAAGCCAAAACCCAATCTCACTAAGAGGAGTTGTTTTTTGAGAACATTCTCTCTATCTCTCTTGAACACCCTTCGTGAGAGGAGTGAGCAAAATGGCTTAGTCTTGTTAGGGTTTTCCATAAAGGTCCTTTTATAGGAAAACACTAGCTCATGAAATGTCTAAAGTGCCCCTTTCTTTAAGAGATGATAGGCTGCACGTATCCCTATGTGTTATGGTGTGTTCCCTCATAGGCCTTATGCCTATGAACAAGCCTAAGCCTGCACTCTTTCTTTGTGAGGGCCTTTGAACTTGGGATTCCACTAATCCCGTGACATTCAATTCTCGAGATTGATCTCCCTCATATTTGGATCATATCTAAATCCGTTTTATATCAGCCACATAATCTTCTAAGTGTGTGACCCATTAGGCTCTTGGTTATGTTGGTCACTTGATTCAACTATTGCATCAAGCAAGTCATGAGCGGCGTTTAGCAACACATCATGATCCCCAATCGACCGAAGAGTCAGTGGTTTGACTGCTAACCCTTCCATAGACAATTACCACGCAATTCGTCCTTTAACCAATCTATACCCCACTTGGTTCAAAGCATGGACAAAGTATAGCTCCCACCAGACTAGCTAAGCCACATTTAGCCCAAGTGATATTAGATCTTGCCCCCGGACTCGTTACTAATCAATTATGCACCCGAAGATAATCTTTATGGAATTTCCATTCTTACCAGAGATTCTCGAGTAATGATCTCGACAAGAGGCCATAGGTATACTCTCCCTCTATTGAGAGTGGCGAATCCTTTGTTGGCTACCCCATTACCTTCAAATACCTCATGGCAGGTCTCCGATGTACTTAGTTACTCTTAGTAAGCATCCACATGTCAACTCTAATCAACTCATAGTCACAGTTTATACGATCCACTACTTGATCTAATCAAGGAGTATGACATGTGCTAGTCTATCCGGATTAACAATGTCCAGCCTCGTTGATCTTATGACTAGGGATAATTTAGATACTAACATAACTGCACATGATAGGAATCTTATTATCATGATCTCATCATGATTTCCTTCATGCTATGTTATGTATCATGGACTTTATTAATTCAATTAAATATCTAAATCAATTCAACGTATGAATATCAAATTAATGAAGATGCCTAATGAGTATATAAATTACTCATTTTAGCCCTATGTTTTACTTAGTTTTTAGTATTGTTTATGTTAAATAAGTGCCCTAATTCTCTAAATATTCATCTTTATGATTAGGTCAACCATTTTGCGGAATTGTGCAAAATTGGAGCGAAAACAAAGCGAAAAAGTGGAAAATCAACAAACACTACTACAACATGCAGCAACAACTACTGTATTTTGAAAATTTAAGATATAATATTAACTCAAATTGATCAAGATATATATGAATGGATTCTACACTTCATGATCTTTCCAATGATACCAAGAACATCGAATTTGGAGTTCGAACTATGAAGTTATACAAGTTGCAATCCATGAAGATGTCCATCACTGTAGAAAGAATTTCAACTCTTTACAGTGGGTTGCAGCCTGCTACAACGAGTTGTAGCTTGCTTCAGCGAGCTATAGCGAGGTGGGCTACAACCCGTTATAGAGAGCTATAGCTAGCTAGCGTCACGCAAACACCGCACTATCCATAGAATGATTTTTGCCATGTCAATGCGTTCTGGCTGTGGGGAAAACGCGTCACGTATGGGACGAGGAAAGCCCAACCCATTTCATATGATTCTAGGTAGAACTTTAAGAGAGGTTATAAATAGAAGATCTTCGTAGAGCACTAGTGGAGGCCAAGAGGTCTTGTAGGAGAGATCGGATCGCAGGGAGAAATCCAGGACGAGCACGAAGGATAACGACGAAAGAAGCGAGACGACGGCGTTTCAGACCGAGACATCGCTGCACCCTAGTTTCTTTATTCCTCTCTAAAACATTACGATTTTGATTCCTATGACAAATCGACTTATACTATGTTCTAGTTTTATTTCTAGGGTTTCACGTAGCCTCACGATTCGTACTACGCAGGTGAACCCGAAATCAACAAAATTTGTATCCTAAATTCTCCTACTACCGTGAAAGCAAAGCTACCGCAGATACGGCTCTAGGTCGAACACGTGGATGAGTTTTCTTCGTGACAAATGATTTGACTGGGTGGAGAGGTTCAAAAAATGGTGAATTTCACCTGATTTTAGGATTTGGAAAAAATGTGACTTGATAAGATACATTGAAATTAAATGAAGAAAAATAAGAAAAAGAATAAGAGGTCTCCCTCATATCGTGGATACCTGGCTTAGGATCCTAGGGCAACCGAGGGTTTCCGGGGTCATTTCTCACGGGGGAGGATGACCTATAGTCATCTCCGACCTGACCATTTAGCTATAAAACCTAACCCAAAATAATTATCCTTTGAAAATGGCATCTCACCGAGCACGTTGGTCACCGACAAAGGAAAAACAGTCTCTCGACTCACATTACAATGGGTAATAAATGATAACTAATGAACATCACGAGATCTAGTGATAAGCATCAAGTGAGCACTAAAAGATTACTAGAAGTACCGACCTTCAACATGAATCGAAGGGATCTAAACCCGCCAAAAGCGGGGAGAACACGACGACGCTGAGTACCCTCCCTCCTCCTCCGAAAACAGGACCTCTAAGAGCCTCCAGATCCCGCATCCAAGGTACTTTCCGCTTCAAGGAGGAAGGGTTTTAGCCTCACATCCTCCAGTTTTCATCCCTGAGGGTGTTTGTCATTTTAAAGTACAAGAAAAATGAGAGAAAACGAAGGAAAGTGGAGCGTAAGAGAGAAAAAGCTTTCAGAGACTCGGAGAGCTAAAAGCTTATCCAAAAAATTTATTGCTGCAAAAGTGATTGATTGATACAGGGCTTGACTGAGGCTTGTATACGCTCAGAGCCAAGGGAAATTACAAAAGAAACTAAAACCAAAAGCTAATGTAAGGGATAAAATGGGAAGAAACAAAAAAATGTAACAAAAATCTCAAGCGTCAACAGTGAACAGCCGCTACCGACTTAATAGGTCGTGGGTAACAAATACGTAGGGAAGCATTCTCTCAAGCAATGTACTCCAATTTCCTTTGCATTTTCTTCTCTTTCTTTCCTTCCTCGTCTCCGATCTACAATGTCAGTTTGACTTCGAATTCTTCGTGCTTGATGACCAACAATTTTGCATAAATAGCTTCAGAAACTACAAAATTAGCCACAAATGCTACTCGTTATATCAACAGGGACCTTAATGTGCAATCTGAGCACACGATTAAGTACACCTAAAAGTGCTTAAAACCTTAAATAAACAGGGTTCAAAATAGCACTTTTTGAGTACTAATCACTCGCTATGCTTGAATGGATTAATTGTTAATTTCGTTTCATTCAGTATATGTATCGATTTCATCTTGACTTGCTATATTTCTATACCTTATTTACATGGTAGTGTTTGGCCAGCATTAGCATGTTTTTACTAGGAGTCTAAGATCGAGAGATGATGACCCCCGGGGATATGAATAGAGTAACACTTGGTCAATCGATGAATAGAGATATCTTGATTCCAAGTGTGGCATTTAGGGTTTAAACATTTAAGCGTTTCGGAATCCAAGGTTGAGGCAGAGATGCAATACACCCTACTAGCAAGATACGTAGATATTTCTCTCGAGAGAATATCTTGTAGGCATGATCAACCCGCCAACGTGAATCTATTAGTATACTGAATGAATAATCTATCTAGGTTGAAATCCATCGAGTGTGGTAGGTGAAGGCAAAACCTTAGTTTTTCATAAATTGATTTAGCAAATAACTTAGGATTATTGTTAATCGTGATTCAAGACGATTTCTAGTTCATATAATATTTAAGGCATTAATTCATTACTCAACACACTTCTCCTTGTGGGACGACACTTGACTAGCCATTGTACTACGTAAACTCGACACATATACTTGCGTGCACGAGCCTACATTTTAATACTAATTTATACACTTGTTTGGCACCTGTTAATGCCTTTAATAGAAACCTAAGACATACAACAAGTGCTAAGTGTGATTGCCTTAGAGAACTTCTCTAACAGGTCATACTTTCTCAAGCTCATCACCTAGTCCCAAGTATCTATCCATGTAGGCAACAAGAATGATAATAAAGAAATTTAACCCTTTGAGGCATTTCATCAATCACTTGGAGCAGTCCATACAATGAATGCCTCTACTATGTGAACTTATTTACTAGCATCAGTCCATCTAAGATTCACACAATGCCATGGGTGACCTAACAATCAAATAATTCTTTCACGCATTATTGAAGCATGTCAACAAATTATCTTAATCCTAGCCACAATCAAGACAACACAATAAATACCCAAAAACATCAACAGGTTCATAGATTATAACCTAATGTAGTTCAAAGTATCAAATAAAGGAAATCTTCACACATGAATCCATAAACCAACCTTAGATACAAGTTTGGTCTAACATTGAAGAGTATATCATACAAATAGAAGGATTCAACACGATTTCAAAAGTAAAAGAGAGAAGGGTTAGAGAAACAAATGTATTGAGGTTGGGTCTTTCTAGCCTTCAATCTTCAAGATTTTCCTTGGATTTTCCCCCCTTATTGTAAAAAATCTCTCCTTTAGAGCTCTCTAGGGTTTCTACACTTGATTTTGAGCCTCCAAAAAACCTCCTTAGTTCAAAATTGGGTCTAAAATGACCCAAAAATGAGCCCATTAGCAAAAAGGCCCTACATTGGTGCCTTGGCACCCACATGCTACTAGTTTGGCCCCTAGGCACCCTAACTTGGCGCTTGGGCACTAAGATTCTGCCTCCTTGGCGCCTAGGCGCTGGGAGCTAGTGTTTTATCCTTCTGATTTGTTATGGAAATAACTCTCATTTGACCTCCAAATTCAATGATTTTGGACTCTATGGAAATATAAGAGAGTAGAATCAATCCATGTCTAGATCCCGTCCAAAAGAATTCATCTTGTATGTTGAAAATGCAAAGGAGCTGCCACTTGTTGTGCAAGATAACTCGAAAATCCTCCAATTTTCACTTCACATGGCTCTAACTCTTTCGTTCGAACTCGGAATTGGGTGATCTTGGACTCTAAATTAGCTAAGGATGTCTGGAGTCCATTTTTACCACAGGAAGAGCCTTCAAAGGAGAAAACTTGGCCAAGAAATCCTCTCTATGGTCCTTGTTTTTTCCATTTTTTTTCCGATATGTACCTAGAACCAAAAAGATAGAAAATTCATGCATTAGGTTCATAAAAACACCATGAAGGCATGTAATTGATAGGTGAATAATGGTGTAAAAGCATGTATGAAAAGCACCTATCAAATACCCTCAAACTTAAACATGTGCTTGTCCTCAAGCAAAGAACAAGACTTAAAACAAGAAGATAATGAGCGAGAATGCTTTTGGAATGATTGTCAAACTTTGCCTCAAAAATCTCACCACAAAAATAGCAAGGAGAAAAACTCCAAGTGATGACGTTTAAAGAAAATAAATTCAATCATTTAGTTAAGATGGATTAGCATGCAAACTTTGGCGCATGTGTGTGAGGAGTCTTACCCAAATAAACCAAATGCAACCTGGATGGAATTATGCAAACAAGAGTGTATGAAGGATCTCTTACTAAATGAAAAGGAACTCCATAGGCTTGTTTTTCATGCTACTCTCCACTAATGTTGACTACCCACAACACTAGGATCAAAAGGGCTTCAATAAGCTTGTAATGTAAGGCTAAGGTTAAAGGTAAGATAAAGGTCATATTTTGGCTCAAATTCACCCAAAGACATACATTTCTTTTTCACTTTTGTCCCTCTCCTTAAACTCATTGAACTTTCACCAATAAGACATCACCCCCAAACTTATTTGATTTCCTCATTCTCCTTTGATCATTAAACTCCTTTTTATTCACGTAGCAACAGCAAGGTGTATGAGTAGTGCAATGTTCGGTTCCCTTAAGCTTTCTACTTACCCCATTTAGCAAGCCTTGGGTTAGTAGGTCCCAAACCAGTTGGCCTTAGAGTACTAGGTGTAGAACACCCCTAAGAACATACTTACTCAAGGTAGGAAGGCTATGAAACCAAACTCACTCAACCTTTTTTTCTTTCTTTTTGTTTTGTTTTCTTTCCTTTTTTCTCTTTTCTCTTTTGTTCTTGTTTTTTTTTTCATCAACCTCAATCAATCACAGTTCGAAAATGTCTCAAATTTCTAATTAGTATTAAATCCTATTTGTAATAAATATTTTATAGGATAATTCTTAAGTTATTATATTATTGTAATATAAGGTTTTTGTATAGAATAAGGAAAGTTGTTAGGAATATCACTATAAATATTATGGGTTATGAGGGGGAAAAATTATGAGAAAGATGGGCTTGTAAAGGCTATATAGGGTGCATAGAGATGTGAGGAAGAACGGGGATGCTCGATGGAGCGAGGAACTTCGAGTTTAGAGTATGGGTAAAAAGAATGGGGGAAACATGAGATGTTTCGAAAACCCAATTATATGTTGTTCTACCTCTATGATATTTTCTATCGTATAGTGGAAAGATTCTCTCATCTATGGATGTGATGGTCATTTAACCATTAAAACTTTCATGGTATCTGAGTTATTTTATTTATTTATTTATTTATAACTATTATCATCTACATTAAAGCTTCCACTAAAGACATCACCCGGTATCGTAAACTGCTTAGACTCGCCATGTAGTGAAATCCTGTATGCCGAACATAATTGATAGTCTAATTATTTGAAACGGATCCCTTCAAGTTAGTGCCCCCATTGAATGTGACACAGACGTCGGACCTTCATGTACGTGTTGCTGCTCCACGATGAAGAGGAGTTATTCTAAATAAGAGCAAGCTCTTGAGACAAGTGGTGCTTTATGTAAGGTGTGTGCTAAAACACATTAGAAAGCCATGAAAATCCTAGTGCAAGAGAGTATTTACTGGATGATCTTTAAGAAGAAGTTCAATGCAAAATTCTGTTTCGAGGGATGGGATTGTTAGAGTCGTGCTGAAGATCTCTGTAGTAAGAACAAAATATTTCAAAGTACAAGACAAAGAAGCAAGAATTTTGTAGTTCAAGGTGGAGTCATATTTTTGAAATTTGATCCAAGGTGGATTGTTGGAATATGTCCTGAAATCTCTAATTATTAATTCCTATTTTGTAGTGGATATTCTTTATAGGATAATTGATGTCACATATTATTGTAATATTAGGTTTCCTTATAGAATAAGGAAAGTAGTTATGAATATCACTATAAATATTCTAGATCATGAAAGGAAAAAGTTATGGGAGAGATGGGCTTGTAAAGGCTATATGGAGTGTGTAGAGATGCGATGAAGAACGGAGATACCTGATGGATCGAGGACTTCGCGGTTCAAGGTATGGATATAAGGAATGGGGAAATATGGGATGTTTGGGAACCTAATTGTTTGTTGTTCTACCTCTGGAATATTTTCTATCGTCTAGTGGAAAGATTCTTTCTCATCCGTGGATGTAGGCATTGTTAGCCGGAGTTATTTTTTTATCTTTTTGTTCTTGAATTATTATCATCTACATTAAAGCTTCCACTGCCACAATAAGTTTTAAGGCATAACAAGTGGTATCAGAGCCAAGTTGTTCAAGCTTAGCCGTGTGGGTGGAAGCCAAACAAAATGATGTGGCGAGCCTCCCTAGCAGATGGTGCTTCATGTAAGGCGTGTGCTCGATCACAGTGAAGGAAATCCTAGTTTGAGGGGAAGCTTAGTGGAACTTTGTTCAAGAGGAGGATTGTTGGGTGTATACCCAAAGTCTCACAAATATCCCACAAATGTCCCACATTGGTTAGGAATAGGAAGGCTTATGAGTATATAAACATGTATAACATCCAATTGGTATGAGGCCTTTTAGGGAAAAATCCTAAAAAACAAAACAATGAGGGTTTAGGCCTAAAGTGGACAATATCATACCAATTTGGATGAGAATGGGAAAGCTTATAAGTATATGAACAGAGATAACATTCAATTGGTATGAGGCATTTTGGGGAAAAAACCTAAAAACAAAACCATGAGGGTTTAGGCTAAAAATGGATAATATCATACCAATGTGGATATGAAAATGGTCTATGAAGTTTCACAACAATTGGTATCAAAGTCAAGGTTCATACTTGGCCATGTAGGTGAAATCCTCATATGTCGAACATAGGTGATGAGCCCTAATTATTTGGCAATAGATTCATGGTTATGCTCTATCAAATAGGCGGCATGCTCTGGATCTTCATGTACAAGTTGCTGCTCCACAAGGAAGAAGATTTGTTCTCTAGATAAGAGCAAGCTCTTGAGGCATGTGCTACTTTATGTAAGGTGTGTGCTAGAACGCATTAGAAGCCTAGGAAAATCCTAGGTGTAGAGAGTGGATGGATGGATGATCGTTTGAGAGGAGGTTCAGTGGTACTTGTTTGAGGGGGGATTGTTAGAGCGTTAGATTGAAGATCTCTAAAAGAGCAAAATATTTCAAAGCACACAAGATAAAGATAAAAAGGAATTTCAGTTCAAGGTGGAGTCAATGATGAAATTTGATCCAAGGTGGAGATTTTTGGACTATGTCTCAAATT
The DNA here is from genome assembly GCA_016808115.1 of Tetrastigma voinierianum. Taxonomy (NCBI): domain Eukaryota; kingdom Viridiplantae; phylum Streptophyta; class Magnoliopsida; order Vitales; family Vitaceae; genus Tetrastigma; species Tetrastigma voinierianum. The sequence continues at coordinate 3,868,576 of JAEQBH010000178.1, read as the reverse complement.
CCTAATTAGTATTAGTTCCTATTTGTAATGAATAATTCTTAAGTTTTATATTATTTTTGAGGGAGTGACGTCGCGATGTCGGGGTTTAATCTTAGGTGCATTTTAGCCCAGTTTTTAGCCCAACATTGTTGTTTTAAGAGCCTCAACCCCTAGAAACTTTTGGGAGAACGATTTTAAGGGTTCCTTAGGGTGGAAACACCCTAGGAACCAAGTCTTTTGAAGAGGAGAAACTTGAAGAAGAAGAAGTAGGAAGAAGAGAAGGGGCCTTCACGTCCAAATTTGTTTATTCTCTTCCTCTCTCTATGTTTTTCTTCATTTTGATGGTTGTAATTCCTTTTCTAGAGATGTTTTAGTTTACTTTCAGGCTTAGATGTAAATAAGACTGAATGTATAAATTCTCCTAATCTCTACTGACACGTCTCTTATTTTATATCTATGTTAAGTATTACATTTTGTTCTTATTACTTGTGGGTATTTGGCCAATATTTACAGATTTGTGGTTCAATTCGAGATATGAGAAGTGATAATTGAATTAGACCATGGATGAAATGTCATCTAATTATCATTAGATAGAGATATAAATGAAATTAGGTGTGGTATTGGGGTTTATTGAGTGTATTGCATTTGTAGGGTTTTAGGGTTGAGTAGAGATGCAAAATACCTAAATCCTAAGGGTGGGTTGTGGTGCCATCTGAGAGAGATTCACAATTATAGTGAAATCAAGCATCAACATAATGAAATAAATATTGATTAATTAAGGAGGTTCATACAAGATTGTGTAGGTGAAATCTTTGCCCTAAGTTTTTTAGTCTCGAGTGTTTGTTAAATTAGACTTTGCATGCTAGTTATGTAAGTTTGAGTCTTTACGTATTTTCATCATCCAAATGGGTTTCCCAAGATAGATTAGAATCAATAGTTAATAGCCAATCCTTGTGGGACGATACTCTTACTTACTCTTTATTAATTGAACACAATGCGTGCACTTGCACACATAGGCAATTTACATTTTCATACATGTTTTGTGCCTATCAATATGTTTATGTAAAGGTTGGCTAGAAAGGCACAATCAGTCTAAGGATGACCTAAATCATCTCCTAAATCAAGCGACAATCAAATAAGCTCTAGAGTTGCTTAGAGATCATGAAAGATATGTTCACATAAGTCTTCTCTAAGTCAAGAAAATTAGTTAACCGGGTATGACTTCTGCTTTAAAGTGCAAAGAGTTTACAAATAACACAACCAACTATATGATCAAAATGCATTTTGTGAAAGAGAACCTTTCATTTTCCCACTTACTCTAGGAGGTTTGATTAGTTATCATCATTGGGCTTCAATACACACCTAAAACAACACTCACTCATGACATTTTCACTCTTAATTTTGTTTATGAACCCTTTATTTAAAACTAAAAACAACACAACAACTAAACATCAACAACTAAAAACAAAAGATACTAAAACTAAACACATAGCAACTAAGAAAAACAACTATAAACAGGATAATTAAAGTTGAATTTTTTTTAAATAAAGGGACACCCCTCTCCTCCCCCAAACTTAAAACATGCATTGTTCTCAGTGGAATATAAAATCAAGAAAAGGTAAGAGAATTCCCATGAGGGTGATCAAGCTCCAGAAACAACTCCATTTGAATATGACTTGCTTAAAATACTCCATTTCCATCATTTTTTTTCATAAAGCTTAGTAAGCTTGGGCTTTGGTTTTGTGGACGAGAAAATGGGGGCTTCATAAGAGGAGGTCTTTCATTCTTTGGTGCCATTATGCAGAATGGGTGGTTTCACAATTTCAAACTCAAGTCACTACTTCAAACCATCCACTTGAATGCCTTGAAAATTGATTATCAAGCTTTACAAGAATGTAATCAAGGCATTAGAAGACACATTCGACCTTGCTTGATCAATCTTTCCACAAAATTCAACTCAAAGTCTCTTTCAAAATCAATGTTTCCAACTCTCCCAAAACATGCTCAAATTTAATGTAGCAATAACATGAAGCAATTTAGGAGCTTTTGAAAGCTTGAGGATGTGTAGAAAATGTGGAATGAAGTCAATTCCAAACACTATTCCAAGAGACAAATGGTTGGTTCTTCAACCATGCTTTAATTAGCCACTCAATGTGTTGAGATGAAGCACTTGAACTCTTGTTTATTCTTTGACAAAAACATGGTGGGTGTGACGCCCCCAACTCGGCACCCGATGGGGTGTCAAGCGAGGGTGTCACACTTCTGGGATCAATTTTCAACTCTTTTCTTCTTAGAGTCGACACTGTACTGCTTTTCTCATTCATATGCACAATTTCGTAATAATAAAAAAATTCTTTTTACATATACATTATACATACCACCATAGTGGTATTCATGTTCTATACACCGTAGTCCCATTACTTCAATAAACAAAGCTTATACCTATTTAAAAATACGTAGATCGGAAGCAAGCATGAAGAGCACCTATCTCTCGAGTCGGGCTCGTCTAACATGTGAGATGTCTTGTCCCTCTATCCTTGTCTTCTGTTTATACCACACCTGATTAAAAACCCAAGCGTTTTACGCTTTAGCGGGAAATATATACAAAGTACGACTAATAACTATGATCGTCTCAACAAATACAATTTATCTTATCATTTTCATATAACGTACACTTCTATCATGTGACGCTTCGATATATAACCTTCATATCATTTATTTCTTATTCTGGCATTTCTATCATTTGATCTATTCTCTTTCAAGGTTCATATTATATCCTATTCTCGTATGTCATATTCGTATATATTACTTCATGGTTATATACCATACCAGCTTGTTATGTTCTATTTTCATGTAATCATATCATAATGTTATCATATATTGTATTCATGTAATCGCTTCATGTAATCGCTCATGTACTACTTCTATATATTGTTTCTCCTCGTTATACTTTCGCTATTACTTTCCCTTTCATGTACCGTAATTTGGTCAGCACTTTTCGCATCAGACTTTGTAAATTTCCATATAATCGTATTCATATTAACTTTTCAGATCATTTTACATTCTTATACATTTTTATATATCATGTCAGATTGTTTAATCTCATGTTACAGAACTTATCATCACATATTAGTGCTATGCTTCTCAGATCATATAATATCTTTTCACATGTCATATAAATACGCTCCCGATCCCATCCGACCCGACAGGAACCGAACCTAAGCTTTGGGTGCGAAACCATATATCACCTTATTTTATAACCAACAATCATTTACAATTAAAAATGAACTACCACCGGAGTGGTATCCATTAAAATTTATTCACATTTACAAAGTCCCATTTCTTATACAAATACACATATATACATATCTAATACAAACATCGAGATCAAGGAATGAAGGTCGGTGAGCACCTATCTCCTCGAGATGGCCCGTGATCGCCGGTGTGGAATGTCCCGCCCTTTATCTCCTCTTTAAGCACTCCACACCCGATTGAACACCCGTGCTAAGCTTTACGCTTAGGGGCTGGGAACACGTAGACAATAAACGACCACACACAATCGTTGTCACCGTTTCAAGCATTTACTTACTTATGCAAATAACAATGTCTATTCTTATTTGACTTCTAACTCATCTCATATTATATATGGAGATTTTATTCTTTTCAGATTCCTTATCATTTTTTTGTTCATATCACTTCCCTGTGTCAAGTCTTTTACAGGTTGTAACTCATATCTACTACATGTATGGCATATCATATCCTCTATCATATCTAAACAACGTATTCATATACAATGGCAAATCGAACCATATCAAGTCATATTACTAAATAACTACGTGGTCAAATCAAACTAATACCCATACATATTGGGGACTTACCATTATCACTAAATAAAGCCATTAATCAACTCCCGTTAGAAATTACGCTTCATGATCCGATGCCCGTTAAAACATTTTGTTTCGCTATATTTCACATTTGCAGCAGTCGCATCCTTAATCTCCTACTTAACGATCCATTGATCCGTGCCGGAGCCCTACATCTCGACGCTTTCAAATCAAAACATTTATTTCATTTTATTAAATTTTGTTTTTAAAAGTGTCGCGACCGAATCCCGACTTGACCCGATCATGATCCAAGTCGGAGCCCTGGCCATCTCGACATTTTCACTATCTTTCCAAAACATGTCGCTATGCTATTCATTTCGACCTCTTAATTAAGCAAAAACACTTTCCCTTCTAGCAACCTACGACCATTTACAAATTCAAAACCCCATAACATTCAGCCACTTAATACATGCATTTACTAAATGATGCCTTTTTACTATGTCCGTGTAATGTAAAAGATACTTATACAAATACACTTTTTTTTAATACCATCGTTTTTTTTTTCTTTGGGCTTAGATTCCACATATAGCTATAGAATTCGACATCCATGACATCTCGCTTGGTGAATCCCGCTCGCTTGTCATTCAAAGAGTAATGATTTCACATTCACATTACCGTCTCACATATGACTATGAATTCGGCATCCATGATGTATTCGCCGTGAATCCCGCCCGCTTATTATCTCAAGCAGTACGTGATTTCACATTCAATATTACCGCCTCACATGACTATAGAATTTGACATTCACGATGTATTCGCTTGGTGAATCCCCGTCCCGCTCGTCATTCATTAGCAATGTGATTTCGCATTCAATTATTACCGCCTCACATATGGCTATAGAAGTCGACATTCACCATGCATTCACTGTGAATCCCGCCCCGCTCGGCTATTCATTAGCAATGTGATTTCGCATTCAACTATTACCGTCTCACATATGGCTATAGAAGCTCCATTCACGATGCATTCGCTTAGTGAATCCCGTCCCTTGTCCCTCGTCATTCATTAGGCAATGTGATTTCGCATTAGACAAATACTCTAAGCATCTTCCCGACGACCAGTCAGAACTCACATGCCTGGCCATTCAATTGATACATTTCAAATCAATTCACTTTTATGCGTAATTTCGCTTTATCGCCCAAATACATGCACACATGCATACGTAGGATGTAGACATTTCGAATAACAATCATTCAAATCAATATATATATATATATATATATATATATATATATACATATATATATTTCACAATTAACATTCATAACCGATCATAATCACATTTCAATTCTAATATCACCTTCGTATTATCTTTTCAAAGATATACGCAATCTATGTACACATTTCATATGCTCATTTACATATTCATTCACGTATACTCATTCATAAATGCTCATTCACGTGTTCATTCACGTATACTCATTCATATACACTCAGTCATAAATTCATTGACGTATACTCATTCATGTATTCTTATTCATGAATTACTCATTCACATATTCCATCACGTATACTCATTTCATTTGTTATCATTTTCTGGTTATATGTGATAATAATCATATATCACTTAACCACATTATGTGTTCATGACATATTGCCTCTCATGTTCACAATCATGTTTCAACTCGTTTTCATTTTCATTTTCCATAATCATTTTCATGTTTCATGAACACATCTTTACATTTTTCATTTTCTACATTTTTCCTTGTTTCATGCCTATTACATATGGCACTTCATTCTTGCAGAAGTATGATGTCTAGGAGATCACACCGCATTCATATTCTCATTCTTTATGAATCTAGTTTACTTAGGAAATGGAATCAACTAACTGGATCATCCAAATTAAAGTTATGGCATTTTTCATGCCAAACTAGTCCGCTTTACCCGGGATTACACTATAACAGTTTTGTATTACTAATTTTTCCGAGGTTCTAACTTTATATTTGACACAAGGTCTTTGTACTCATTTAAAGCTAAGGTTCTAAGGGTTCTATTCCAATTGGAATCACCCAATTCGGAGCACCGAAACTCAAGTTACGTCCGAAACAACCCGGACTACTCTATGTTCAAAGCTGGAACCAGAATTTGTCTTGCACATGACCCCACTTTGAGTGAATATTTCGACCCCTTTAGAGTCATAATTTTGACAATACCTTTCTTTAAGTTTGGTTCTCCTTGAAGTCTATTTTACTTAGCCACTTGAATCACTCAAATCGGATAAGAAATGAGCAAGTTATGGCCAAAATACGAAAACTGGTCAGAACAGGAAAATCAGAACAAGTCCTACCGGTAGGACTTAAGTTCTACCTGTGAGGGACTTGGCCAAAATGACCGTGGTAATCGAAGTTCTACCGGTAGGACTTAACTCCTACCGGTAGGACTCTCCGAAAAGTGCCCAGAATGTGTGTTTTCTCACATTTTTCCTTATGTTTCAACTCCAATCAACTCTATACCTCATAAATGCTTCAAGACCACTTCAAATTCATCTTATGATCTCTTTTCTACTCAATTTATCATTCAATCCTTCTCTTATTTCAAAGACCTATTATGAATTTCTTCAAAAACCATTCTAATATGGGTCTTAACCCATACACATACCAAATACACAAATTTATTAGGGTTTGTTCTAACCTAACCTCTTTTTCTTTTGCAATTAAACCAGAATCCAACCTCAAAGGGAGTGATTCCATGTTTTCTTGTGCCATTTAGAGCTCTTTGCTTAACCCTTCTCTAATTCCAACACATCTTTGGTTAGATGAAATCCTAACAAACCCTAGGTTTGGGTACAACAAATAACCATTAACCAAACAAAACCAAGGATCCATACTGTTTAGTAGTTCCATACCTTTTTTTGGTTTTGGCTTTGCTGCTTCTTCTTCCCCTCTCTTTCTCTTCTTTCTTCTTCCTTCCCTCTCCCTTTCTTCTCACCGTTTTTCTTTCTCCAAATGAGACCAAATTTGGGTCTTTTAATCCATGCTGCTCTTGTTAAGGCCATGTTTGGCCAAGACATGAAAACTCATTTATTTGCTTTAAGCTCTTTATTTGCCTTTAGTCCTACTTCTCCCTGCAATTCAACTATGCCATATCAATTTCACCCACTACTTTTCCTCAATTCCAGTAATGCATACTAACTTATTTATTTATGCCATTTATGTCCTCAAGTGGTAATGACCACTTTACCCTTGTCTCTATTTTTCATTTCGGGTCTCAAATTTTATTTCCGAAAATTCATATTTAGCTTATAATATACCCTAAACAAGTCCGAAAACTACTAGGGTATATTTCGGGGTGTTACAATATGCAAATAATTTGTTTTATGTTTCATGTCTCGTATAAATCTGAAGTGGATAGTTGAAACTATAAGGGGTCTGAAGGCTGCACTCACCGTGCGAAACAAAGGTCTATAAGGGCCCGAAGGCGCCGGTTATCATCAGGCGAGACAATGACCATCTTATAAGGGCCCGAAGGCGCCGTAATGACCCAAACGGCCAAACCGATCGCGTCGCAGACTTATTTTTCCCACTAGGCATGCCAATCTATCCCTCTACTGTACTCTAAGTGCACAATCCATTTTATTGCATTTTCTGTACATATCTCATCTACATGAATAACTATTATTATCATGTATGCTGATGGGATATACACTATTATTTATTTCGTCTGTAATACCTTCACATATTTCTTAGCTTCAGATCGTTGTTCTCATATTTCTCAATAATTCTTATATTCATATCTTCTTTCATCATTTAGTTTTGTCTTCGTATCATATGTAACTTATCATATATCATGAATGCATCTATGCACTCTTATATTCATATATTCATATATATATATATATATATCTTTATCTATTCATATCCCTTTATATCATTTATGCATCATATCCTTTATGCGTTTCTATCATGATTTAGCTATTCATGTACTTTCTATATTTCTATCATGTATGCTTTTACTCATTCATGTGTTCCTATCATGTTCCATCTATTCGTTTATGTATGACAATCATATATTCATATCATAGACTCTTTTTTATATTCATATCATAACCTACTTGTACATCTTATATCTTTAACTTATATCTTCATGTACTTTATCTACTATCATATCTTACGACCTATACCTTATACATTCCTATACTGTATGTTTTTCTCGTTTCTTTTATCGATCGTTCTATCTCCCGTAGGGAGGCGTAACAGAGACTCTTCCTGATACCTGTAGGTACTTTCTTATCTATACTCCTTTACATATCAAATCTACATATTGCTATTTCTTGTTCATATCTACATCCTTTCTAATATGTATTCCAATTAACTTTAACCAAGCCGATTAGTACACCTCTGCACAACAATTCAATTCGTATTAAGATAAAGCACCAAATGCCATTAAATAGTATATGGTTAGATTCTGACTCGGCGAGATTTCCACGAATCCAAGAATATCCATAACGAGGTCCCCAATCACAGTTATGCAAATCAAGCCATGAAGAAAATCAAAGAACTCTGAAAGACTCCAAAAGAGCAAAGAAAGCAGCCTATTGTCTTTATCATTTTCAGGTGTATTATAAGATCAATATTATATCAAGCTATATGGATGGATTCTAGAATCAAAGGGTTTCATGAGTCCAAGAACACTCCAAAACGGAGTCCTTTAACGTAAGGTGTTATGCAAATTGTAAGCCATGAAGAAAATCAGCAACTTGGTAGTCAGAAAGTGTGAAGAGCAGCAGCCTACTGTATTTTGTCATTTTCAGGTGTATTATAAGCTCAATATTGTATCAAGATATATACATGGATGGGATTCTAGACTCAAAGAGCTTTCCATAGAGTCCCCTAGAACACCCAAAACCCAGTCCTAACGAAGGAGTTATACAAGTCAGTAAGCCGTGAAGAAAATCAAAGAATCATAAAGACTGCAATAGCAAAGCAGTAGGGCTACCTGCCTTTTGTCATTTTCGACTTATTATAAGCCTAATATGGTATCAAACATGCCAAACACACGGCATAAACCATCCTACAATCAACCCTCAAATCACCCCAAAAGTAGGAATAAACCAAACTTCCTATCCATACAAATTCTTACAATCCATCCTCAAAGCGGGAAGATTCCATACTCCCAACAAGTAATCACACTCCCTAACACCTCAAACCCTAGCCTGCTGGAGGAATTTCCTTACATAAAAGTCCACACCACTCTTCGTCCTTAGGGTAGTCATACTATCATATATCTTCTAAATCGTAACTATTTTCATTCTACACTCTATGTTCTGTTGACATATTTAGCTTATTAACACACCATGTTTGCTCTATCTCATATGGTGTTTCAGATTATTTTGTATGATGATGCCTGCTGTATCACATTGATCATCCAAGAGCCTTGTCCTCTCCCATTTATCCTGATTTTATCAGAAATTGAATCAGTCCCAATCAGATCATCCAAAACTAAAGTTATGGCATTTTCATGCCAAACTAGTCAATTTACCGATTTTACACTAGGGATAGTTTGTAATACTCATATTTCCGAGGTCTTAACTCATACCTGACACTGGTTCTTTGTATTAATTTGAAGCTAAGGTGCTAATGGTTCTTCTCCAACTGGAATCACCCAAATCGAGCAATCGAAACTCCGAGTTATGTCCTAAACAACCCTGACCACGCTATGATCAAACCGGCGTAAATTTGCTTGAAACATAACCCTTTGATCAATTTAGCCACATAGAGTCAGAATTAGAAGATAGCTATTTCAGGGTGGTTTAGTCTCCTAGCAGTCTAGTTTAACTAGCAACTTGAATCACTCAAATCGGATAAGAAATGACCAAGGTATGGCCAGAATACGACCGGGGTCAAAATCGGTAAAAAAATGTAACACTTCCTGCAATATGTTTTTCTTCCCTTTTTCCATATAGTTCCACCCAAATCCAATTAACACTAATATACACATCAAACCACTCCATATCTCATCTTGTAGTGGTGGTTTAGAACTCATAAGCACCAAACCCTAGGTGAAAGTCCAAGAACCCATACCAAAGTCCACCATTCTTATACAAAAACATAGAATTAAGGGGGATTACATGCTTATATTAACCAAGCTAGAGTTTTCAACTCAATTTCATTCAAACCTAGAGTTAGGATCAATTCCAAACTAAACCCTAGGTTTAGAACCCATAAAAATCTCTACCAAAGTCCAAAATAATGATTCCATATTCAAAGTCAAACCGATAGAAATCCTTACAAAACCATAGAATTCCATACAAATTTATACCAAGTTCCATACAAGTCTGTATCAAATGGAATCCATACTTTTTCCAAAAATAAAACTAGACTTCCATACCAAAAAAAAATCATAGAAACCATACCATAACCATACCTTCTTCTCGCTCCCCTCCCTCTTCCCTCTTCTTGTTCTTCTCTCCTTCTCCCTCTCTTCTACCCGTTTTGCTCTTTCACCAAAGACCAAAAGATATTTTTGCTTTGATCTCATCCTTATTTATGGATTTTACTTTCCTCATTTACTCATTGGTCCCCATCTCTCATGTTATTTGTACTCAAGTTCTATTTACGTTTTGTCCTTCTTATTCTTTCTAATTTATATTCCATCTTTCTCAAATTCCATAATTGCATATAAACTATTGTTTTATGCCTTTTATATCCTCAAGTGGTAAATAATCACTTTACCCTTGTCTCTAATATAATTTTCGGGTCTCTCGTTTTATTTCCCGAAAATTCCTATTTAGCTTTTAATATACCCTAACCATGTCTGAAAACTGCTAGGGTGTTTTTCGGGGTGTTACAGTGGGCATGAGAAATTACCCTTTTTCATGGAGTAATTCAAGCTATTCTTCAATCTTTACACATGAAATATTGAACTTATGGATAGCATGAAGTTCAAATAACCAACTGAAGCATGAATCGTATAGCATTGACTTCAAAATTGCTCTCATTTCATGGCTTATAGTAGTACCCAACACCACAATTCAATGCATAAGAAATATCAACCACCCATCAATTTAAATTCAACCAAGATGTATCAAGAGTCCAATTACTCCCCACTTGTTGTAGAATGATGAAACTTCACAAAAAATATGCTAGGAACTCAATTTGGAACAATTTGGACACTTGGAACTCACTTTGACATTTTCACAAACACCTAGAGTGTACCTTTTGAGTACTCTTGCATGAAGCTTTGAAAAGGCTCAAGCTTGTTCCCAGATACAAAATAGTCAAGCTCTTAGCTCAAATAACCACCAAACAATCATCAAATCCACAAACAAACATCAACCCAACTTGAAATCCACCCATTTCAAAGCTTTGAAGAAAGTTCCCAATTCAAGTACAAATCAACTTAATGAAGAAGAAACCCTTCTACTTGATTTTCAATTGGAGATCAATAGGCTTCAAGCTTGCATAAATATTGATTCTTGTGACCTCAAAACCCTTAAAATGAATTTTGGAAGTTGTACCAAGAGGTGGAGATGAAGGTAGGTTAAGTTTGGTGAAAATGGGTTTCCATGGAAAATGGATATGGTGTAAAGAGAGAAAGTGGTGGTGTGGGTTTTAGATGATGAGTGTTTGGAAGGGTTCAAGTTGAAGAAGAAAGGTTGCTTGAAGGAGGTTTTTATGAGAAAAAAAAGAGGCTATGGAGAGTTTCCCAAAAATTTCACTTCAAATCAACTTCTCTTTCTCAACTTCTCTCTTCATGGTACTCAACTTGCAACTTTCGAATTGGAACTAGATTTTCCTAGAATATTTGATACCTAATAAGTTCAATACCACTCACATCTCAGTCTGATAGAATCATTTTCAGGTGATTTTTGAGTTTTATGCAGATCCACCTCGATATATTAAATAGCTTCAAAAAATAATAACAAAAATATACACAACACGAAATCAAGCATGAAAAGTTAAAACAAAACAAGCTGAAAAGTAACTAAGAAATGAAAAAGGTGAAAGGAAACTTATTTAGCTCGGGTTGCCTCCTTAGAAGTTGATCCGTTTTTACTGTCCAACTAGACTCATCAAACCAGGAGGTAGGTGGTGATTTTTGAATCCATCATTCTCTGGTGAATGATGCTTTGTTCTTCCATCCTTCCAGAAGAAGGAGTCATAGCACTCAAGTTGCTATATGAGCACTATGTCCTCAAATGATTTGTGTGCTTTGTCCCCAAGGAATGCTTTCTCAATCTCCTCTTTAATATCAATCAATTTCTCACTCTCAAACTCCCCTTCATAGAGCACACTTGTTACACTTCTCTCCAAAGTGTTCTTTGGAGTGAAATCACACATAGGCTCATCAATTGGCGAGCACACACTATTTCCTCCTATGCATAACCACTCCTCATGAACATCTCCCCAAAGATTTATTATTATTATTTTTTAGAACTATCTTCTCAATTTCATTGTTCCTTTTTTTCGGTTCTTTCTCACTTTCAAGCTCATCAACTTGGTAGACTTGGGTACTAATAGAATCTTGTTCTAGCATAACTGCTATTTCTCCTAGTGTTGACTCTCTTTGAAGTTGGTGGGTGAGTTGGTGTATGGGAGCGACATGTTGAGTGTAAGGGAGCGCTGATTGATTGAAATTCCTTTTTTTTTTTTTTTTTTTACGTACAAATAAAAAAAAATCAAATGTTAGTAAAAAAAAAAATGCTTAAAGTAGCAAGACTTTCTTTCATTAAAATATTGATCAATCAAGCTAATGCCATTTTCCGACAACGACGCCAAAAACTTGTTGGGCACTTTGTGTGTGCACAATTATACCGCAAGTATACGTGCCAACAAGTAATATAGTGGGACTCTAGGAGTTCGGATATCGATCACATAGGGAATGAACTAGAGCTCTTGATTAACCAAGTACCTGAACTAATGAGCTCCTTAATATTTAAGCTCAAATTTCAATGATTGGGATTAAAAACTAACAACTAACAAAAAACAAACAAAATAATTAAATTTAGGGAGGCTTGGAAAATGATTAGGACAAAACACCTAGGTTTACTCCATAAAAAATGATTCTAGGGTTGGTCTACTTCAGCATGTAATTTTGATTTCCTAATTAAAAGGGTCATTGGGTACATAATTTATGATTTGTTGGCCAAATGGGTAATAAAATATGTGACCTCTACAAGCACATGTCGGTCACACTTTCTCAAGCTCATCATCTACTCTTTGATATCAGTCCATGTAGGCAACAAGAATGATAATAAAGTAATTTATCCCTTTGAGGCATTACATCAATCACTTGGCATAGTCCATACGATGAATGCCTCGACTATATGAACTTATTCACTGGTATCGGTTCATCCAAGATTCACACAATGCCATTAGGTGACCTAACAATCAAATAATGCTTTCACACATCATTGAAGCATATTAGAAAATCATCTTAATCCTAGCCACAATCAAGATAACACAATAAATACCCAAATACATCAACATGTTCATAGATTATGTGACGCCCTAACTCCTAGGGGTCTTTTTTTTTTCTTTCGGGACAAAAGTCCTGTCGCAACAGAGATCTCATGACTTCTTGTCGCGCCGTGTCTCTCAGAATGGGCGCCTATCCCGCCGCACAAGACATGCCCACTCGCGCCCACCCGTCATACAAGCAATAGAGCTCCTCCGTCAGGTGCGGTAAAGAGCCTGGTCGCTGGGCCGATCTTGCCTTAGTCAAGGCAGCAAAGGCCTGTCACCGCTAGACATAGGAGCGCCATGTCGATTACGGAAACCTTATGTCCTAAGATTTTATGTCGCGACAAGAATACTTTCTGGCCGTGATGATACCCTCCCCATGTTGGATAACTCTATTGCGACATAATAACATTCCACGCGACTACAATTTCCTCCTAAATTAACAACTGCCGCGACATAAACTATTATGTTTGAAATAAGTTTTTGTTCAGCCAACTTTGTCGTTATTAAAATACTCACATAGAAAATCCAGTAACTCGCAACACTCTTTCGCAATATTAAAAATAACCCTATCGTGGTAACACACATAACCCTTTTGTCTTGGCCAAACTTTGTCATGACATAAAACATTCTGTCGTGACAAGAAACCCTCTAGGCTTGGCCAAAACTTTGTCGTGACATGATTTCCTCTCATCTTAGTCTACTTCGTTGCGACATAATTTACTCTATCGCAACCTAAATCCTTTGATCTAGGTCACTCTGTTGCGACATAGAATACCCTCTCGCGACATAACTCCGTGAAATCCATTCGCGACACTACAAATTTATGTCACGATATGAGATCTCTTGGACCTAACCAAGCTCCGTCGCAACCCTGACCTCTTGACCTAACCATCTCGGTCGCGATAAGGGAACCTTTGTCGTGACATTGTCACGACAGAGAGCAACCATGGTCTCGACCCAGGAACACCCTGCCAAGACCAAATCCTGTTGCTACACAAAACCCACTGTACGACACAAAACCAGAAAACTCTGTCGTGACAGAGAAATCCTCTATCGTGACCCAAACCTGCCAATGTGCGGTAGCCTTTCTGAGCCTTTTCTACACCTCCAGCTCTCACACAATTGCAGTGAATTCCATGCTACAACCTCTATACATGTTATACATGCAGTATAAAATATGGGAAAACTTTCAAACACGTTATTGAACAAGTATAAATAAGTTTTTATTACAAAACTTCTCATTTACATATACAAAACTGGATGAACTATCTAGAATTTTACGAATTACATAACAAAGCCAAAATCTGGCCTTCTTCTCAACTAAGACCTCAAATGTGTCCACTTCCCCAAAATTTCAAAGACCGAAAAATGTTTACTCACCGATTTAGGTGAGCATTGCCCACTAGAAGAATTCTCCTACAAGGGCTACTCCCCACCTAAGTGCACATACAATGGCAAACACACACACATTCAAGTAAAAATATGCACATTCCTACTCGAATGTCTACATGCCATGCCCCATGTCTCAAGTCCTTGCCGACTCCCTCACACATGTATATGCCATGTATGAAAAACCATTTTCAAAACAAAAGATTTATGTTTTTGAAAACTCATTAGACAATCTCCGATATCAAAATCCATTGGACAACCCTCCGATATAATTTATTGGACATTCTCCCATAATATTTGTTCGATAACCCTTCGATATAATTTATTGGACATTCTCCGATAAGATTTGTTCAAAAACCATGTCATACACTCACACCCCGTTTCACGCGAATGTCCCCATGCATATGAAATGTGGAATGCCATATCATGCCAATTCATGTTACATGCATGATGAGTACTACATGCAACATTAATAAATCATGGATAATTATATTTTCTACATATAATTCACATCCATCAAGTATCACACATCAATACATCATATATACATATATTAACATAAGTTTTTTCCCACAACCAGCATGTTATTCATTTTTCCCGCAATAACACATAAAAACAGACACGCTAAATAATCCAATCGAATTAAATCCTGTGACCGCTCGAAAACAAATTCCAAACATTCTATCGTTCGCCCCAAAATTTTCGACTACACTCGCACCCGCCACTCACGACCCTAAAGAACACCATGTCATCAAATGGCTCTTAGACCAAGATTAACCAAAGTAGGAAAGAAACCCCTACCTCTTGAGCTCCCGCGAAACCCTAAATTCCTCAGATACGCTAAGCTCCCAAATGTGGTATGAACTAGCTCGCCTCCGACGTCTAAAACCGACTACCCGATCTCAGATCTTAGAGAGAAGATAGAGTTTCTCACTCCACTT
Organism: Tetrastigma voinierianum; assembly: GCA_016808115.1. NCBI lineage: Eukaryota > Viridiplantae > Streptophyta > Magnoliopsida > Vitales > Vitaceae > Tetrastigma > Tetrastigma voinierianum. Next base: position 3,852,982 of record JAEQBH010000178.1, on the reverse strand, counting down.
TCCATCTTCTTTCTTTTATTTTCTTTCTTTTTCTTTTCCTCTTTTTTCCTTCTCTCCCACCGAATCTATCCAACTTGATTAAAGTAGGAAATTTCCTCCTACATTCCTCTTTGCCACATGTCCCTTCCTTATTCTTTTCTTTCTTTATCTTATCCAAAGACTTGGATTTCCTTTCTCTAGGAGTATGACACATGGCCTCCATGGGCCACCCTTTAGACTTCCCCTTTTGTTTTGACTTATTTCTCCACATAACACATGTCTTAATGTGAGCCATGGATATTTTCCTTTTTTTACTATTCATGTGCCATGTGTCACATGGACACTTGCATTAAGTGGCAATTGCCACACCACATGGCTCTCATGCTCACAAGCTGCCACATGGTAGCTGCATGGTCATGCTATGTGGCACTACTCCTTGTGACACCCGATACCTCGAAAAAAGCGAAATTCCAATTGTCTCAGACTTTGACGAAATTCGATTGGGTAACTAGATTTCGCGAGACGATTCCAATGGTGAAGTCCGTTTGGTCATTCGAGATCTAGAAAAATTCCAGTTTTTCAACTTGTACTATTACGGTAACTACTGTTTTGCCCTTTTTCAGAAAAATTGAATTTTTCCCGGGTTTTGAAGATTATAACCCAATGTAGTTCAAAATATCAAATAAAGTAAATCATCACACATGAATCCATAAACCAACCCTACATACTAATTTAGCCTAAGTATATCATACAAATAGAGGGATTCGACATGAATTCAAATGTACAAGTAAGAAGGATTAGAGAAACAAATGTATTGAGATTGAGTCTTCTTCTCTAGTCTTCAATCTTCAAGTTTTTCCTTGGATTTCCCCCCTTCTTGTAAAAAAATCTCTCATTTAGGGATCTCTAGGGTTTCTTCACTTGATTTTGAGCCTCTAAAAAACCTCCTTAGTTCTAAGGTTCATTTGGCTTTTATAAAAAAAATAATATCGGGTCCAAAATGACCCCAAAATGAGCCCATCAGCAAAATGTCACTGGTGCTTGGGCACCCACTGTTTATGTGTAATAGACATATTCGATATGTACCAAATTTCTGTCACTGTTGCCTAGAACTATTTAGTCCCCTGCAGTGGTGTCATAAACTTGATATATATATGATTTTTTAAAGTAGATCATAAAACTACAACCAATTTCTAAGACTATTCTATCCTCAACAAGAATGCCGAAATCTTGATGTTTTACTAAAAATTATAAGAAATGTTTTTTAATGTGTATGTAATAATGCAGATTTATATTAGATCTAATTCTCTGCAAGTGCATAGGTCATACAAATAATAAAAGTGGATTTTAAGTCCAAATATCATTCCCACGAGGATTGATGAGCGATCTAAAGATCAATTACCCCTACTACTCAAGATCCTTACTATTTGAACTCAAAAGTACAAAATTGATTTGTTTAAACTAAAGAAAGAATGACTGATTAAAATTCTAAAACTGTAACAAAAATACAAAATGAATTGGAATTGAGAGTTCATTGAGTAAAGTTAACACTAGGAAATAGATCAATGTATAATTATTAATTTTTACATCATTCTATAACATAGTTTAGCCATTAGTTTGCAATCTGAACTTGTCAAAGATGAAAGGTAGTATAATTTGGATTCCTTCATACACTATACCTTTCACTAATTAGAGAACCATATTCCTTCCAGACACATGGATCTAATCAGTTACTTGTAGGATATAATCCTCTTTCTAAGAATTGGGTTTTTTTCCTTTCTAGTACTTCACACCCTATTCTTAGGACTGAAGAATTCTTGCCCCCATAGACAGGACAATGCAAGCCTTCTCCAATCTAATTGGTATCTCATCTTTCGAATTTGAGTAAACTCTTTATCTCCTTGATTAGATCTATGCTAACATGGGATCAAGATCATTCCATAAAACAAAGGAGAAACCTCTAATCAGTTAAACTGATACATCAACCAACTAATCCTCACACCATGAGTAAATTAGTGATCTATCAAAGTAATCTTTCAAAGTTCATTAGTTCCATAATATTAATCTAGCATACCCCCAAGTAAAAATCTATTGAAATAATAGAATTGCTGAGATGTAATCCAAACACTAGGAATGGGATATCAGTGTTCTGATCATAAATCTGTAGCAGATTCTTTTAAAACAGGTTTTTTTATGGGTTTGAATTCTGAACTTATTCAAGAGCAAGGTAGTATAGCCTTGGATTCCTCTTGACACTACACTTTTCACTCTCCAGTTTGCCACATTCCCATCTCTAGATAATAGGTCTGAAGAGCTACTTATACGACATGACCCACTTTAAGATCTGGTTGTTTTTCTTTTCCAATACTTCACAACCATTTCTTAAGAATTGAAGTTTTCTTATCCCCATAGATAGGATAACATAAGCCTCCTCCAATCTAATTGGTACCACAAGCGGCAAGTTGGGCAGAATTCTCTCTCTCCTTGATTAGAATCTTAGCTAACACAAGCTTAGGATTGTTCTACCAAACTGAGATGACACCTCTAAACATTAAACCGATAACTCAGTAGATGGTCCTTGTGCCTCAAGAACGCACTTCTGCTGTCACCTAGAAGGGAACCTTGAATGCAGAGGTTAGAATAATCAGCTAATGATTTATCGGAGTGACATTTAGAGCTGTTAGATCGCAAGAGACAAGACAACATACCCTAAGCTATCGCTCATGCTGGGCTTCCTCGTGAATCTCCATCTTTGTGTCACTCAGAGGGTCTCTTGGAAATCAGAGCATAGATACAGCTCTATTATGGGTATAATGCCCTGATATCAAGAACTGTTCACTACATGAACAATACTAATCAAATCAATCCAGTTCTCAAAACCCAAAACAGTTATTTAAATACCGCAAATCATAACCAAAACACCAAATCCCCTTCCAAACAGGAGCTTAGCCTTCCATTTCTGGTTCACAGACTACAATGACTAGTTGATCAGGAAAATTCACTGAAATTGAAAGCTAACTGAAATAAATGAACTCTAGAAAATTTCCAAATTTCATTAAAATCAGACAGTAATGAAAACCAAAATTTTACAATGAACCCAACTCAAATCTTTAGCCTAGATCACTGCTCAAATCCAAAGAAAATACTAACTAAAATGTAAGCCGAAACTACATCGACGAAAAATAAATAAAAGAAAAATAAAAATAATATACAAGGAGACTCCAGCTACCCAGATATTCCAGGTTCGACGGAAGCTGCGCATAGTGCCCTATGTGCTTATATTTATAGGTTTTCAAATGATGGGTCACACTTCGAGGCTGAAATTGTGAATTCTTAAAAACTAGCCCGGTCTACAACTTTGTTAAGACAGAGAAAATTATGTCGGACATTGTAACTATTTTTATCCTCCATATTTGTTGTGGCTTGCAGTGTTATGTCGCGACAGTGTTTTGTGCCTTTTTCTTGAATTATATCGTGACATACTTTGAAAATGTCACAATAGAGCTCAACTGAATTCGTTTTATGATTGTCGCCACATAAGTGTCTTCTATCGTGACACCTCTTTCATCCCTTATAGTGTTAATACTTGAATGGTATGTCGCGACATAAAAAACTTTGTTATGACAAATTGTCCTTCTTGCTGCTCTTCATTGTGTCGCAACATAAATTTTTGTGTCGCGATAGAGTTTCTCAACCTTCAGCTTTGTTTTACGTCACAACATAAGTATGGAATGTTGTGACATATGTTAACTCTTTTGCTCTAACTGTGTCGCGATAATCTTTGAAAATGTATCGACATTATGCAGTTCTCTTCTAGGCTCTTCTCTTCAATTAATGTCATGGACTTAGCTTCCGATTGTCGCGACAAATATCTCTACCTTCAGCTCTTCATTATGTCGCGACAAAATTTTTTGTGTCACGACATTCTTTCTGTAGTTCTTCTCAACCTTTGTCGCAACAATAAAATTCTATGTCGCGACAGAGTTCTCTCTCAATATTATGTTGTGGTTTTCGCGACAAAAAACTTCTCTGTCACGACATAACCTTCTTGCCTTGTGATGCTGACTTCTGAACTTTATGTCACGACATATTACCCACCTTGATCTTGTTATTCTCTGAAATGTTTGTCATAACATAAAAACCTTTGTTGCGACCAACTTGACTTGACATGTCTCTTTAATCTGCCATTTTCTGTTGCGACATAGTTTTGTTGTGTCGTGACATTCTTTCTTCCCTTTTCAGTTCTTTATGTCGTGACACAAGTTTGAATGTCTTGGCAAAACTGCATTGCCATTTTCTTTGATCAATGTCACGAGAGAGCAAAAGAATGTCGCGACATTCTTCTTCAGGAACTTCTCAAGCAATGTCGCGACATAAAAATCCATTGTCGCGACATAGTTCTGTCTTCTGATATTCATAATGTCGCGACATTTCTTCCTTCGCCAATTTTTTTACTGCTTTTCTCATTGGACTTGTTTCTTTTACATTCAAAACCTGCAAAACACAAAGTTAGTGATTATTCCATAATTCTACATTAAAATGAATCATAAACTACTGAAAAAATGCAAGAAAAATGGACTAAAAATAGATGAGTTTAGGACTCATCAAATTTCTCCAAAATTAAGGTTTTGCTTATCCCCAAGCAAAGAAAAAAAAATTTATTTGGTTGTAATAGAGAAATTTGGCGCCATAAACTTGTTGATATATAATAGACCTATTTGATATGTACCAAATTTCTGTCACTATTGCCCATAACTATTCAGTCCCCTACAGTGGTGTCATAAACTTGGTATATATTTGATTTTTTAAAGTAGACCATAAAAATACAACCAATTTCTAACATTACCACCAGGGACTAATCCATCCTCAATAGGAATGCTGAAATCTTGTTGTTTGACTAAAAATTATAAGAAATGTTTTCTGATGTGTATGTAATAATGTAAATTTATATTAGGTCTAATTCTCTGCAAGTGCACAGGTCATTTTCAGTTCCTCAAATTGGAAGCCTTTTTACTTTTCATTTTCTGTCAAAGCTTATGGAACAGTGCAATGTTTTGTCTTTTTCAACTTTCTACCACCCTTAGAGAACTTTGGGTTAGCAACTCCCATACCAGTTGACATTATTAGGGTTCTAGGTGTTGAAACACCCATAAGAACTTAATTGTTCAAAGGAGGAAGGCTACAAGACAAAACTCATTCCACCTTGATATACTCCCCCAAACTTGTCCTTTTCTACTATTGATGTACTTGTCATGCAATTTGGGCAAACAAGGGTTCTTTACTGTAGGATTAGATTTAAGGAAGGATTTAGGCTTTTCATTTGCTGGTTGATGATGAAATTGACTTTAAGCTCAAATAAGGAACTAAGGTATATGCATATGCATATTACAAGGGTGAGATTTGAAAGGTTCAAACTTCCAAGAATGGCCTATATCATTTCCTCTTAGTGGTATTGCCTAGGATTTCGCCTTGACTAATAATCTAACAAGTTCTAGGACTTTGGGGAGATTAAACTGTGATGGATCTTAGAAGATGTCCCTAATCTTAGCACAAATTGTTTCAGAGTTACTTTTTGACCATGTGCATTGTTTTTCAGGATTCACAATAACTAATATGTTTACAAAAACAGAATTATAAGTCTTATTTGTTCCATCATTTGTTTAAATGTTCTTAAGTCTTGAAGTTTAACTTATTCAGTGATAACATTACAACTTCCTCTTTCAATTCATCTCATCATACCCTAATTTCATCTATCAATTTCTTGTTTGGTTTCTGGACATGTTACTATGCTAATTCACAACTCAAAAGCTTACATTAATCAAGCCATCCAATTCAGAAAAATTTATCATAGCACAAGCAACTCAATTCACTCATCATTCAAATTCCACCAAACAATTCATAGTTCTCATAAGAAAATAAACTCAGGAAAACTAGTTTCTCCATTATTCAACAAAGCTATACAAACTAAAAAAATTCATCATTCTTTATTTATTCAAGATCAATCAATGAAAAAGAAAATAGGCATAAGAAAAATGCAAGAGAGAAATGAACAAAAATTTTTGCAACCAATTTTTCATTTATGTTTGCTTGTACAAGGAATTCAATTACAAAGACAGAAGAAGTGAAAGAAAATAGGGTAGGTCATTTCCTTTTTCTATCATACTTAGGGGGAAGGTTCATATTCACTAGTTCAAACCTATAACCAGCAAAAGCGGGAGAGAACTCAGGGATTTGGACTAGTGGTCGTCTAGCCTTACTACTTTCCTCTTTGTTGAAGGCATACCACTCCATTGAGAGAGCCATTTGCTTAATAAGATCATTTTGTCTCTGCCTAATGGAGTTTAGGACTCCCTCAAACTCACCCTGGGCAGAAAACATCTTGATCAAATTGTTATTGACCATATCCAAGCTCCCAGTCCATAATTTTTCCCTGCAGTTGAGGGTAACTTCTATCTCCTTATCCCTATTTTCTATTATGAGCTTGATTTCCTTATGATATTCTTTATATAAATATCCAAAGGCATCTGCATTTTGCAACATATTCTTCTCTATTGCATCCTCTATCTCTTTCATTATCTTCAGTAACTCATTGTCTCTTCTCAGCTGGTCTGAAATGAAAGCCTTTTCCCTTGCCCTGAGTTCTTCCCTTAATTATTTTTGTCTTCTTTCTAACTTATCCCTCTACTCTTCATCTTTTGTTTGAGGTTCGTCTAAATTTGATCTCTTCTTCTCGCCTCTCGCATCCTCAGATTTCATCTCTCAATTGTAGTTGGACTTCTAGTTGTCTATCCCTCTCCTGCATCTCTTACCTCATAACTCTCAACATCTCTATCAATTCTGCATTGTTGCTTTGTTGCCATGAGCTCTCAACTGGCTCTTGATGGATTTCTCTTACATCTGAGGATACATTCCAAATGGGGCTCAAGTTCCCTTGCTTCTCTCACGCTTCGAGCCGCTTTGATTCGCGTGTGCTATGTATAGCCCATAGGTATTCCGAATTCAATAATATTTATAACCTAACACCGCACCGAGAAGCATAGCGCCATAAAGTACGCTGGTTCCAGGATCGCCCACATGGATTGGTTTTTCGTAAATGACTCACGCGAAAATTTGAACTGTGAATTCATTTTGGATTTTGGGTTGTTATAAAAGAGGGGGTTTTGGTAGTTGAAATCGTAACCAAAGTGATGTAAAAATATAGAAAGAATTCGCTTGAAGTGTTAAGCGACTGGGCTTAGGTTCCTAGGGCAAATAAGGGGTTCTCGGGGTCTTTTCCTCGCATTGGGGAAAGTAACCTATAGTTACCTCCCGAATGGGATTTTGATCTAGCTATAAAACCCGACCCTCAATAACTATCCTTTGAAAATGGCATTCAATGTCCATTAATGTTCTTAGTCAGTTGAAAACTTGCCTCCTTGAATCACCTTCTAATGGCTCATAAATGATAACTAACCAACATCACATGATCTCAATAGCATCCAAAGGAGTCGTAAAGCTACTTCATATACTAACCATTCAAGGAGAATCGAATGGATCGAAACCTAAAGTTGAAAGAGAGAACATCAACGGAAGAGAATACCTGCGTTGAAAACATGAGAGCCCCTACGTTACCATAGGTTCCTTTGCCCAGTGCCCTCTACTTCAGGGAAGAAGGGAGTTTAGCCACTAATCCTCTGAGTTGTCATCCTTAGAGGGTGTTTGGCTAGTGAGAAAGTGAAGGAAAATGAAAGAAAATGCAAGCGAGAAAGAAAACATGATTCGTGCCACAATAGGTGTTATGAATCAACAAAATTTATATCTCACTATCTTTACTCGCCATAAAGAAGCTACTGCAGTGAGTTTACCAGGATCGAACACAAAGACGGGGTTTTCGTCTTACAAATGATTTTTGTAATGATCATAATGGTGAGACTTTTGTTTGGATTTTGGATTTGTATAAAAATAGTGGTTGTTTTCACTATGCTAACTGAAGGTAATTTGAAATAAGATGTAAAAGAAGTCCTTGAAGTTTTGGGCCACTAGTTCGTATGATAGAAAGGCAAAGGTGTCCCCAAGTTATTTCTCGCATTAAAGAAGACACTCTATAGTCATTTCCAAAAACCGGATCTTTGTTTAATTTTTAAAGACTAAACTTTAGTACCATTTCTTGAAACATAGCATTTATTGAGCATTCAATGTTCCTGAAGTTAAAATCAAGCATTTAACCTACTTCCAATGGCTCATAAATGACAACTAATGGATGTCAGTGTATCTAACACTACGAATACATTGAACCCTAAAAGCTTGCCAAGTATTGAGTCGATTTGTATCAAATAGCTTTTAAAGCTAGTTTTGAAAGTTTGAAACATAACTACGGAGTACCTGCTTCGTGAAATACAGAGGATCACCTGCAAACATATCAACCTACCTAGAAACCCTCATCTTCATGGAGAAAAGGCTTTAGCCAAACATCCTTTGAGTTGTCATCCTCAAAGGGTGTGTTTGGTTGCCTAGAAAGTGAGAGAAAGAGGAGAGAGAAGAGAGAAAGTGAAGGCAAAAAACAGGGGCCCGTACTGGAGAATGCTTCGAATTAAAGTTAGGTTACCAATTGTTTAGAAAATGGCTTATATACCCTTACAAACAGGTGAAAATACCAATCTAACCTAACTAGTATAATTACAATGAGGGTAGAAATGAAATTAACCAAAAACGGGGTCGTTTGTACACAAAAACAGGGAATAGGGATTTTCGCTATAGGGGGAAATTTCGCTACATAGCGAAATTTCGCTATAGTAGCGAAAATTCGCTATGTAGAGAATTTTCGCTACTGTAGCGAAAATTCGCTATGTAGCGAAATTTCCTACAAGTAGCGAAATTTCGCTATTGTAACGAAATTTTCTCTCTCCTATAGCGATATTTCCCTGCTTGTTCCTCGTTCAATTTCTTCACTCCTGGCTTGATGCAATCGAAGATAAATCATATGAACTCCTATGTAAATCAGCTTAACTTCGATATGCTCAGCCTATGATAGAAAAGGCCTCGAAACCCGCAAAACCAATACAAACAGACTCGAAATACAATCATTAGTACCAAAGGCACCTGCACGTGTCAATTGGTTTAACTAATATGATTAGTACACAAAAAGTACTTAGAACCTTTCTTAAATAGGGTTCAAAATAGAACTTTTTAGGCACTAATCACACCCCCTTACCGACACATTGCTAGTCTCGTAGCAATGCCAGAAGTAATCAATAAGTAGAGAGCAATAACATGGGAGGTCAAAAAGCTTTGTACAGTAATGCATAGCCTGCGATGAGAATCACGAAAACTTAAGCTAATAACCATCTCGAAAGAATGAAAACTATAATTGATCGTCCAACAGCTTCCCTCTCGAGGCATGAACCGTGCTCTTTTACATAAAGCTACCGGTTTGTTTGATCGGGTCTCAACTACAAACTACGAAACCGCACGCCCCCAACTCAGCACTAGATAACCCTTGTATGTTAACCAACCTAAATAGACTGTGACCTGCCCTTATTACACAATTCTTTTGCGTTGTAGGGCAATGCCGAGGGTCTCGACTTCACCAAAGTCCGTAACGGGGATTCGCCGACGACTCCCAACCAAAGGAAGGTTTAGGCATCAAGCCATGAGGATCTTTCTCGACCACAAACCTATAGGTTTCACCCCGGAGTCCGAATGATTTTGAGCCTCCAGCACCTACAACTCGCTAAACTCCGGGCTTCATCCACCCAAGTAGAATAACACTAAGTCGTGGCGACTCCCAACCAGCTGGCTTAGGGGCACCAAAGTTTTAAAGGCTTTCAATATATGCCCTGGATCATGGCTCGGTTTCAAGGCAAAGCAAAGTGATTCTATTCTTTTCTTTTCTTTTCTATTCTTTAATGTGAGCACATTGGCCTTCTTTGCATGGGGGTCCGTAACCTATTCAAGGGAGTAAACGACACTAGGAAAGGGTTTGCATCAGAAGAGGGTTTTGTGTTGTTTCGTAGCCTATCATTGAGACCTAACGTGCCTCCGTGTGCTTTAGCCAGCGGCGGAAAAAAACAAAGTTAAATACAATAAGAATTTGACTAGTCATCCACTAACTCGCATAGACTCTTCTAATGCGACACCATTAGGAAAGGTTTAAGTTCATCAAATTGCAAGGCTAATCATTATGCATATACAAAAGTTAATTAAAATAAAATTAAAAAAAAAAATGTGGGTAAAATAGAAAATGCAAACATCGCTATAAAAGCTTTTTAATATAACCAAAAAGGCTAGTACAAGCTATAATAGCTGAACACAATACTTAGCTAAGCAAAATAAACCACTGCCTACTGTTGGCTAATACATACTAACAATTAGTCCCATACAAGACAAGTAGGTAATTGATAAAACTAAAACAACACAAGTATAAAACAAAACAAACATAAGTATGATAAATGCCACTTCTGATGCTAACTCTCTCCCCCAACCAAAGCATCACTGTGTCCTCACTGGGTAGGGATCGGAAAGCTAGAGAAGGAAGAATAATCTTCTCACTGCGGCTAGTGGTAGAAGCCGCGATCGGTCGGGCGGATCGGTTATTGCCACTACCGCGAGCACATCCAAAGAAGGCCAAGCCGATACAGCGGACTGTCCATGAGTGAGCTCTATAGGTGCCGCTACTATGAATCCAGCGGAGACCAAGGTGGCTTTGTATCTCAAGAAGAATAGCCCGATTCCCCCTCTCAGGCAAGAACGACTCCTGGGCGGGGGCCATCCGTCGCCAATGCCTTCGTCCGAGAAGCCACAAAGATGTATGGGCAAGCAATGTGTGGACGACATCCATAACAGCCAAGAAATCCCTAGAAGTGGCAGGGATGTGCTCGGATGGTCAGACGTGAGGATCTCGCCCAAATGTAGGAAGAGTTAGCGCAGGAGGCGTGAACTGAGGGGATGAATCCGGAACTGAGGTTCCCTCTACCTCCATCACTGGGACAGGCTGCTCATCCCTAGGCAGGTCCTCCGCATAATCATCCTCGACATCCTCCTGCTGGCGAAAAAGAAAAGAGCGTGGCATAGATAGGGTTCGATCATGGGATATAATCATAGCACAACTCTACCGACTCTCAATACGTGGTTCCTCCAGGAACCCGAAGTGCTCTAACACATGGCATAACAATCTCTAGATCAAAAGGAATAGTCTTCGCACGAGTCGCACTCCTTTATGGTGGACCTTTCTTCTAAATGAAGTAAGGCTGGCCATGATAAGCCTCACGATTGAACTAACCCCTCAGATATCCGATAAAGAGCATCTAGAATAAATTGCTACGTATATAAGGTTTGAAGGCTTTCTGGGAAACAGATTCCGACCGCAGCATGTGATAGGAGAACATATGCAGAGGAAGCTACCTCAACAAGGATAGACCCCGACTATCGATTTCGAGAGCAAGTTTAACCATCTCTAGGCGAGGGGTGAGGCCACTACCGATAATCTACCGAGTTAGCTAGAACTACTGGTAGGCCAAGAGCGGCGGTGATATCTGAAGCTCGTAGTAACCCAAGGAGGCTATCTATACTGAATTGAAGCTGCATCAGATTGGAGACGTCATGGTATGGTAGAACTCAAGAACCACCCGGGGATAGAAAAATTACCTCGGAGTCATAAACGACAATAGCGAATACCTGTGGACCAACCGCATAGAATCTCGAAACCGTGGGTCCACTGTCAATGCTGGTATATCATAAAAGAACTCTCCGTGAAAGTCCTTGGCACAACAATCCACATTCCCGCATCGTCACAAAGGAAATAGTGGATCGCCAATTCTCGAGGCAGGATAATCAGACCGACGATGATCTTCGTGCTACGCAGGTGATCCGAATCAACAAAATTTATATCCTAAGTTCTACTACCGTAGTCAAGCTACCGCAAAGATAGTGGTCTAGTGGTCGAACACGGGATGGGTTTTCTTCGTGACAAAATGATTAAGTGAAGTCAAAATGTGAATTAAATTTGGATTTTAAGGTTTGGGTAAACATGGAGATTAGTTGTTCACCGACCGAAACTAAAATAAGAAAAATGAAATAGAACCCTTGAAGTGTCGGGCCACCGGTTTAGTGGGTTTTAAGGTAATCCAACATGTCCCCGGCATTTTTTCTCGCTGGGAGGATGACATATAGTCATTTCGAACCGGATCTTCATTTAGCTTTTAAAAACTAAACCCTATGATTTTCCCTTTTTGAAACATAACATTTAAATGGGCATAAATGTCCTTAGCAGTGAAAACACATCTCAAAAACCCTACTCCACGATAACTAGCAGGAGACAACTAACTGAGCCTCAATGGATATAGTGAAAGTATCCATTGAACCCAAAAAAAACTTGTCAAATTGATTAGTGCTCAAAAAGCGCTATTTTGAGCCCTATTCACAATAGGTTTTGAGTGCTTTTTGCGCACTAATCATATCAATTAAGTCAATTAATGTGTGCAGGTCCACTTAGTTCCACTGATGCCTCTTCGAAGCTTGTTTTCGTGATTTTTGCGTGCTTTTTCCGTACCAACTACATTTAGTTCAAGTTTGATGTCAAGATATGTGCTTCTAATGCTGAGGATTCACAATTATCAACCATCAAAAAATTCGAAGAAATGTGAAGTGGATGAAGAAAGAAGGTTGCGGAGGATGCAAGAGCAAATCAAAGTACACAGATTTTCGCTATGATTGCTGGGTGGCCTCACTGATCATAAAATTTCCTACACTGAGATGCACTCGCTTAGGGCTAGCGAAATCCCCCGCTGATTCAGCGAACTTACCCTAGCCACACCTGGGGCCGCTTATTCTCACACAACCCCGCTAGGCTAGCGAAGCTCTCGCTAGGTAGCTAAATTCATCGTTCCTAGCGAAATCTCCTAATTCTCGGCTATCTTGCACTTCGCTAGGCTAGCGAAATTTTCGCTATGCTAGCGAAATTTCCTGCATAGCGAAATCTCAGCCCCTTGTGTTTTTGAATTCTTGATGCCAAACGACCACGTTTTGATATATTACCATTCATTCCTTATGTAATGTCATATTTTAGCATTTTGTATTTTCACACTTTGGGGTTGACTTATATAAGCTCCTCTACAACTTTGTGTAAATCTCTTAACTATTCCATTTATGTGCAAGTTTCCGCAGTCTTTTCATTTTAGGTTTTATTTTGCTCTCTCTTCTCCTCTTTCTCCTCATTTTGGCTTCCAAATACCTTTATGATGACAACTCAAAGGATGTTTGGCTAAGTTCCCTTCCTTGAAGAGGAGGGTTGTCAGGTGGAGGTTTGGAGGTAAAGCCATGCCCTCATTTATCACACGCATTTATGAGCTTCCCTCGCATCTCACCTTAGGTTGAAACCTCCTAGATCCAGCCTCGCTTAATGTGTATTTGACAAGCTTAGTGGTTACAAAGTGGACGCTAATCTTAGATCCACTGTCATCCACCTAGTCAGTTCCTATTAGTTGCCGTAGGCTGCCTCTTGAGCCATATGCAATAATCGTTAGGACTTGAATGCTCACTTAATGCCATACCTCATGAGGGAGTAATATAGGGTTTAGGTTTTAGTGCCAAATCATGTCCTAGCTTTGGGAAACGACTATAGGTCATTATCCCTAACGCGAGGAAATAAACCCGAGGGCATGAATACACCTTTAAAAATCCAATCCAGCTGAACCTAAGACTTCAAGGAGTCTTCTTTCTAAATTTTCCTTTAATTTATATGCGCTTACAACCATCCAACCTAATCGCTTTTAAGTAACAAAACCCAAAATCCAGCAGAAATACCATTTTCAACTCAACTCGCACTTCTCATTTCACGAAGAAAACCCATCCCCGTGTTCGAATTTCTAGATTCACTATACTCAAGCAAAGAGTTTGACTACCAAGTAGTGAGGAGGAACATAGGAAACAAATATTGTTGATTCCGCTCACCCTACCGTGGCACGAATCACAAATACACATTAAAGAAAGCATGCTTAAGAGATTTTAACCTAAGTGAGAAGCAGGAACTTAAACAACCATAAATGCTGTTATGTTAAAACAGAGACCTTATGCTACCTCCAAACCCTAGCCAGCAGCTCTCCTCTTCAAGGAGGAAGAGGCCTAGCCAACCATCCTCTGAGTTGTCATCCTCAAAGGAGTGTTTGGTAGCCGAGAAAGGGAGAGAAAATGAGAGAAAAGGGAAAAACGGGAGAACTGAGCCCTAATTTTAGTCACAACAAAAAAACGTCCCTTCCAACAGTGTATACAAATGGCTTATGTAGCCTTACAAACCAAGTGAAATACCAGCAATCCAAACATAAGTGATTACAAATAAGGTAGAAAGGGAGAAAAACCAAAAACTGTAACAAAAAGAACAAAAGCGTGAAATGTGAGAATGTGGGCCGCAGGATGCACAAAGGTCGAGCCGTGCACAAAGGCTCGCAGAGAAGCTTTCCTACGCTGGTGTTTTCTTCTCACATTTTTCTTCTTTCCTTCTCGATCTTTGATTTGAAATGCTGAGCTTGACTAGAATTCTTCGCTTGGATCGACTAACAATTTCGCATAATTAGCTCGCAAAACCGCAAAATTTGCCATACAAATGCGACATCGCAAAAATAACAAGGACCTTAATGTGCAAATCGGGTTAATTAGAATGATTAGTACACAAAAAGCACTCAAAACCTATAATAAATAGGGTTCAAAATAGCACTTTTTGGGCACTAATCACACCCCCAACTTACACATTGCTAGTCCCTTAGCAATGAAAGAAAGAAAGAAAGAAAGATAATACAAACGATAACAAATTATGTTACAAAAAGGTTGCAGTTCAAAAAGGTTGTGAAGAAGTAATGCCTAAACCTATAAGAACTCATCAAAACCTAGCCCAATAACCATCTCGAGAGAATGAATGCCACAAAATTGAGTATCAAAAGAGCTTCCTTCTTGATGACTCAACCAGGAACTTCCACCAAAATCTAAGTGTTTATTTGATTAGCTCTCAACAATAAACCGTCAACCGCACTCTCCCCCAACCTAGCTACTACCAATGACCTAGCATGCTAACCAACCTAAATAGATCAGGACCCACCGTATTCCACAATCTCTTTATGCTGTAGGGTGCAATGCTAAGGAATCGACCTCACCAAAGTCCAAGTAACAGGGATCTACCGATGACTCCAACCACCAAGCGCTTAGGCACCAAGTCATAAGGATCTTCGAATACAACCTATAGGTTTCCACCTCGGACTTCGACGATTTCGAGACTCCAACACCTACAACTTTCTAAACTCCACCCATCCACCCATGTAACGACACTAAGTCGGTGACTCCCAACCAGTGAAGGTTTAGGGCACCGGGCTTTAAAGGCTTTCGCCATATACCCCTGACCGCGTTTCTGCTTCAAGGCAAAGCATTGCAATTTTATTCTTTTCTTTCTTTTTCTTTCTTTTCTCTTATTTTTTCTCGAAGACCTATTGCCTTCTTTCCACATGGGTCCTTAACCTATTAAAGGCGGTCAATGAAACTAGGGTAGGTTATGCAAAGTAAAAGAGGTTGCGCAGTTTTTCAGCCTATCATTGAAACCTAATGTGCTCGGTGTGTGGTTAGCTAAAGGTGGAAGAAAAAGGTCAAAATAAAAAAGAATTCAACTAATCATTCACTCAACTAGGCAAGGAACCAATCTAACATCAATAGAATTGGACAAAGTTTCAATTTTCCAAACTATGGCCAGCACACACAAAAATTTTTGGTTGCAAATGGGTCCAAATTTTGAAAAAGTAAGCCGTATGGTATAAATGGGAACTTTATAGAAAGGAACCCAACAAGCCACCGAATATCACAAAATGGGGTCAGCCAAAATAGTACAAAAGAATAACAAAAGCCACTTCCTTTCGCTAACTCTCCCCCAAATCTAAACATCTTGGTGTCCCCAAATGGGGCTCGGATTAGAAAATTAGAGAAGGAAGTGTTACCTCCTTGATGAGGTGATCATTGCTGATAGGAGACTTTGCAAAGCCTTTCCATCGACACCTTTATTCAATTCCGTTTGGGCTTCAAATAAATGTTAGGAGAAGAAAAGAGAAGAAAAAGTGACCAGTTGGAGTATTTTGAAAATTACATTCATAAAAATTTCAAAATTCTTCTGGGCCATATTTGGATTCTACACTCTAAGCTTCCAACGGTACCAAGAACGCCTAAAACGGAGTTCTGGCGAAAAGCATGAAATAAACAAAATCGGCGCCGTGCTGGCCCAGCGAAATTTTTTCGCTAAGCTAGCGAAAATTACTGTGCTAGCGATTTTTTATTTTTTTTATATCAAATAAAAAAAAATAAAAAAAATAAAAATATATATAAAGATATATATATATATATATATATATATATATATATATATATATATATATATATATATATATATATATATATATATATATATATAAACAAACGTTTTTTTTTTTTTTTTTTTTTTTTTACCTTACCCGGTCGCTTTTGTCGCTTGAGGAACAGAAATTTCGCTTAGCTTAGCTTAAATTTCTCGTTTATGCTAGCGAAAATTCCATTTTGCTGCCACTTGCGAAAATTTCGCTATGTCTGTAAAAATTTCGCTTATCATTAAAATTTCAGTTGATTGCTAAATTTTTTCCCCAAGCCTTCCCGCTTGTCATTTCTTCATTTCAGTTTTTCTCAAAATTTTCACTTAAACTGCAAAAATTAATGCAAGAAAAATTAAGAAAAATTGCAGAAAAGTGAAAATTAATCTAAAAACAAGAATTAACTAAAAATTAGAGAAAATCTATAAAGAAAAATTAAAGAAATCAAAATAAAATACGATAAAATAAAATAAAACAAGAAAAATTAAAACAAAAGTGGGGGAGGACTGTATGTTCCCAAACCAATTTCTAAGCCTTTAAGGTCAGCTGAACCGTGGAGCCTATAAATGCTCTGGGTTCGGGTGTCTAAACCAAACCGCACGTAACCAACCATCGTGCCATGCAATGTAGGCAATCGCCGTGTCTTTGACGTGAAGGGAAGGCTCTACCGCTGGCCATTAACTTCCTGATATTTTGTACAAGCACTGATGGACTGGCATGGGTTTTGGGAGCAGGTGCTGTGGGTTTTGGGTTTTCAGAAAGGGTAATATGTACACCGGTAGTAATGTGGTCTTCGCATCATAAAGGTTCAATTCTCAGGAATTGGTTGAAGGACATGCTTTGGGCTCTTCCAATATTTCTTTCCCACTACCATCCTCGCTTTATAAAGGGAGTGGGATTTCTTCTTGTCTCCCTCCCTTAGAAAACAACATCACATATCCCAGGACTCCGACAATCCTCGATAATTAAATAAATCCTATAAGCCCCGGTGTGGTCGCTGTTGACATTGCTCCTCCACCATGGTGTCAGTCAAGCACCCTCCTTCTGGGAATTTTCTTCCTCTTGATGAACAAGCTGACAGGAGCTGATGGATTCTCGCAGATGTCCAATTTTTGATCACTCTCTCACTTTGGAACCCATCCAATCCCTTGCTCGTGAGCCTCACCAGGTTAATTTCTTGACTGGTCCGACAAACTACCAATTTTTGCTCCTTAAGAAATTATCCACTCAGCTTGTCAAGTTCGTGATGGCTTTGGTTCAACAGGGGATGGGGTTGGTGGTTGTGGTGGCTGAGGAGTTGAGGTAAAATGTGGAGAAACAGGAGGTGCATAAGTTGAGGGAACACTATAGAAGGGTGCACTCATCTATTGGTCTCTATAGTCCCTCATGTAATCTATTCGATTTGGATTTCTCCCCTGGTTGCCGATTTTGCCATGCAAGGTTCCTATAGTCCGTCATTGTCATATATGCCCTAGGGTTACTCCACTCGAATACTCCCCCGTATTGCTTTTCCTCTTCCATTGGTCACACCAAACCTAATCGAACATCCAACTCGCAGAGAAATAAGGCAACACAAGACAACACCAAAACAAATTCCACAGGAATTTTTTTTTATGAAATGACAAGTAGGTTTATAAAAAGCATTCACCAAGACTTGTGATGAGGATCACAAGTGTTTCACAATTTTGTCAAATGCACTTAGGCACCATCCCTAAGAATCTAAGGCTATTTGATTCGTGTCGCAGGTGATCCTAATCAACAAAATTTATATCCTATTTCTCATACGCCGTAGTCAAGCTACTCGCAAGATAGGGTCTGTGGTCTAACACTAGGGATGGGCTTCTTTCTTCAGACAAATGATTTAAGTGAAGTAAAAAATGGTGAATTAAATTTGACTTTAAGGTTTGGGTAAAACAGAGATTAGTTGTTCAACACCCAAACTAAAATAAGAAAAATAAAATAGAACCCTTGAAGTGCTCGCCACCGGTTAGGGTTCTAAGGTAACCAACATGTCCCCGGGTATTTTTTCCTCACGTTGGGAGGATGACATATAGTCATTTCCCGAACCGGATCTTCATTTAGCTTTAAAAAACTAAACCCTATGATTTTCCCTTTTGAAACATAGCATTTAAATGGGCATAAATGTTCCTAGCAAAGGAAAACACATCTCAAAACCCTCACTCCAATGATAACTAGCAGGAGATTAACTATCTCAGCCTCAAATGATTCAGTGAAAGTATCCATTGAACCCAAAAAGCTTGCCAAATACACATTAAAGAGAGCATGCTTAAGAGATTTTAACCTAAGTGAGAAGCAAGAACTTAAACAACCATAAATGTGTGCGTTAAAAACAGAGGACAGTGCGTTACCTCCAAACCCTAGCCAGCAGCTCTCCTCTTCAAGGAGGAAGAGGCCTAGCTACATCCTCGAGTTGTCATCCGCAGGAGGTTTGCAGCCGAGAAAGGAGAGAAATGGAGAGAAAAGGGAAAAACTGAGAACCGGGAGCCCTAATTTTATTCACAACAAAAACGTCCTTCCAACAGCATACAAATGGCTTATGAAGCCTTACAAACCAAGTGAAATAATTACAATCCAAACATAAGTGATTACAACAAGGGTAGAAAGGAGAAAAACCAAAAACTCGTAAAATACAAAAAGCACAAAAATGGAAAATGCAAGAGAATAGGGCCGCAGGATGGCCAATGCCGGAGCTGTGTACGTTGCTCGCAGGAGAAGCTTCCTACAAAGCAGTGTTTTTCTTCACATTTTTCTCTTCTTTCCTTCGATCTTTGATTTGAAATGCCGAGTTTAATTATAAATTCTTCGTGCTTGGATCGACCAACAATTCTAAGATAATTTAGCTTCGCAAAACTCCGCAAAATTTGCCACAAAAATGCGATCAAAAAATAGTAGGGACCTTAATGCAAATCGGGTTAATTAGAGTTCATTTAGTACACAAAAAGAACCTAAAACTGGCACAAATAGGGTTCAAAATAGCACTTTTTGGGTACTCCAATCGATGACTGCAGGACTCCCCGAGCGTACTGAGACCGTGAAGGCCCTGCCTAGAACGGAAGAGTCCCCCGTCGCATGTCCGGGGCCCGCTTTAGAAGGCGATGCCTCACGAGGCGGATGTATTGTGAGAGGGGGTCGAGGTCTCACCCGTATTGTATCGCTTCCAGATGGGGCTCATCCCGCGGGCCTTGGCCTTGGGATATCAGCAGAGGCTGGATTCGATATTATGACTGTAGCAGGAGACACAGAAGGAGGTGCTTCGGCACCCTGAACTGGAGAGATGTTTGCGGCAGCCTTGGAAGTGCCCGTGGGATCTCTGGCAGGAGAACGGGTTTGAACCCTGGGCCTATATCGATGCCCTCCTTGCGTCCGAACCATTGTGGGAGGCTTGGGTGTGCGAAAGGGGTGAGATGCAGGAGTGCGGTAGGGGTGAGATGGGCGTGGCGTGTGTGAGATGCGTGGGTGCGGGGCTAAAAGTGAGAATGGGGGCTTATTGAGTCAGGAAGAGGTGCGAGAAGTCAAGGGTCATTCTCGCTCCAAAAATATTCGCATAGTAAATGGACTTTCGCATCAGAGTAAAATTTTGTCCTCAACACCGTACCTTTTGCTCCCGCACAATAAGTAAAAACAAAATAAAAACAAAATAAAAGAAGCATTAGGTCAAGATATAAAAAAATTTAATTAAAAACTAAGATATATTAAAATACTAAAAATAAAATAAATTAAAATCACCAATAAAGAAAACAAAATTTTATCGCAGCTTGGTCCTCAAAGGAGACCAAACCAACCTGGCTCGAATGTCACTATGGAGGATCAAGGAGGGATATCTCCTCTTCTTCCTGTAGAGTGGCGAATGAAAGATAGGCTTCACTCTGCTGTCTGCTAACCTTGAATACTTCTTGTCTTTCGTTGAGAAGGTCAAATCAACCATTCGTGATATGCCGATGGATGATAAATGGGCCTGGCCCATCGAATTTGAGCTTGCTCGAAATAGATGGAGCTTGGAATCATGGGCCAGAGGACTTGATCCCCGATTGAAGGTTTTCTGGTTATGAGCTGATCATGCCACTTTTCCTCGCTTTATCCTTTGCAATTTTGGAATTGGAATAGTATCAAGTTTCACCTCTTCTAACTCAACTCAAGCATTCTTTTAGGCCAGCTCTGGCTCATCCATGTTCAAATTTCATATTGCCCACCACGCCTTGTATTCGATTTCTACTGGTAAATGGCAAGCCTTGCCATAAACTAAGCCGATACTTTGACATGTCGAGGATGGTCTCTGCATCGCTCAGGAGGCCCAATGAGAGTTTCAAAGACCAGTCCTTCCGTTAGAATTAACAACTTCTCATCGATGGTCTTTATTCTCTCAAGCATGAGCCCACTTGACCACTGGTTTGAGGATGATACGGGGTGGCTACCTTGTGCTTAACACCATATTTGGATAAGAGGTACTCAAAGGGTTTGTTACAAAAGTGAGAACCTCCATCATTGATAATTGCTTTAGGAACTCCGAATCTAGAGAAAATGTTCTCCTTCAGGAATTTTAGCACGACTTTGTGGTCAGCTGCCCTGCATGGCACTGCTTCAACCCACTTGGACACGTAGTCCACCCCCACAAGGATGTAGGCATAGCCGAAGGAAGTAGGGAATGGCCCCATGAAGTCGATGCCTCATACATCAAACAATTCAACTACTAAAATGGGGTTCATAGATCATGTGACGACGGGAAATCTTTCCTAGCCTTTGGCACTTATCACATCAAGCACATGGTGTAGCATTCTAAATAATGACGGCCACAAAGCCCGAATGCAAAGACTTTCATGGTCGTCGAAGCGAAATGCCTCCACACGCATTATCATGGCAATGGCTGAGAATTCCTCCCCGTTTCTTCTTCCGCACACTTTACACTGATCAAGACAATACTTGAACAACACGACTCTTCCCAATAGTATGAATGAACCCTGTATGGAAGAACTTCTGTCTTGCGCCGGGTCCACTCCACCGGTAACTCTCCCCGCTACTAAAATTGGCAATGGAGCATACCATGGTGCTATACTCACCGGTCGTAGACCTCAGAAATTCATCAAATATAGGAGGGTTGTGGGTATTGTGTGCTATGGTTAATTTGGAGAGATGATCGGCAACAACGTTCTCCACATCCTTCTTATCTCTAATCTGGAGGTTGAACTCTTGTAGCAATATAACCCATCTTAATAGTCGAGCCTGAATTTGTTTTGTGAGTAGATATTTTTAATGCTGAATGATCTCAGGAAGACATAATATCTCGACTCCAATCAAATAAGATCGGAACTTATCTAAAGCATAGACCACTGTTAGCAATTCTTTCTCCGTAGTAGTGTAGTTTCTCAGAGCTTCATTTAACGTTTTGCTCGCATAATACACCACATACAGCTTTCCCTCTACTCTTTGTCCGAGAACCGCTCCGACAACAAAGTTACTAGCACCGCACATTACCTCAAAAGGCAAGTGCCAGTCAGGGGCTCTCACAATGGGTGCTGTAGTCAAATATGCCTTAAGCTCCTTGAACCTTTCGTGGCATTCTGCATCCAATTCAAACTTTGCATCTTTTTCAAGGAGCTTGTAAAGCGGCTTAGCAATTTTTAAGAAGTCTCGGATGAACCTACGATAGAAGCCTGCATGTCCCAAGAATTGCCGCACTGTCTTCACATTAGTAGGAGATGGAAATTTCGAGATCAATTTACCTTGGGCTTTATCCACTTCCTAATTCTCCTGCGAAAAATGATGTGCCCCACGACTATGCCCGATTTACTCATAAATGCATTTTTCCCATTTAGTACTAGGTTCTTTTTGATGATCCAGGGAGAAATAGCCTAAATGGATAAGGCATTCATCGCTTTCCCTCAGAACCGTTATGTCATCCATATAAACCTCCATAATACTCCTACCATATCACCAAAATACCGGTATACAATGCTAAAAGTGGTCGGCATTGCATAGACTGAAGGGCATCCTCCTGTAGGCATATGTACCAAAAGGACAAGTGAAAGTAGTATTTTCCTGATCATCGACAACATCTTTAACGAAATAGCCGAATACCCATCTAAAAAGCAAGATAGCGGATGACCATACTCTCTGTGAGCCGGTCCATGAAGGGTAAGGGAAAGTGATCCTTTCACACCTCATTGATTCGCGCTTACAAAGAGGCTGAGCTAAATCAACAAAATTTATATACACCTGTTCCTACTATCATTAGTCAAGCTACTGCAAAGATAGTGGCTCAGGATCGAACACGGGATGGGTTTTCATCCTAAAAATGGTTTGCATCGCGCATGAATAGTAAGGCTTTCATTTGACTCTTCGATTTGGCTTCAAAACAGTTGGGAATAGTTTGAAAACCGAAAATTGTAAAATTGAAAGTTAAAGTGTGAAAAAGTTAACTTTGAAGAATTAGTCACTAACTTGGCAAGTTAGGGCAAACAAGTGTCCCTAAGTTTTATCCTCGCTAAGCATGACATGCAACATATAGTCCATGGCATACCTGGACTATATTTAACTAGCAACCCCTGCTCCTATGAAACATCTCCTATTTGAGTCAAAATGTAGCATGCGCTATGGCCCCTTTTAGTTTAAAACCCTAACATTAAATTATCATTTCGCAGGCTCGTAAAGACCATCTAAAACAACAAAGGCATCTCTCACCCGAGCATCGTGATCCTAAAGCATGGAGAGTATTGGCCAAATAATAACAAGAAATGTTATTTTAACCTTGACTTGAAGAACCCTAACATGTGGGGATTTATCTCGCAGGCTCGTAAAACCATCTAAAGAACAACAAATTCTAAAGCATGGAGAGTATTGGCCAAATCAATAACATCCCATGTTAGCGAACTAAGTTTTGAGAATAAGAGCCATAAATACACCACCCGTAGCTTTAATACAAGAGGACAACATGCATATGCTCCCACCACCAAGCTAGCTTCCTTCCTCTTCAAAGAAAGGAGGCTTAGCTTTCAAGCATCTCTCGAGTTGTCATCCCCAGAGGTAAGGTCGGCGCCTGAAAGAGAAAGAAAGAGGAGAGAGAAGAGAGAAAAGAAATAAAAGCAAAACCTAAAATAAAATACTTTATTTACAAAAATAAATACTTACAAAAATATCTTCTCCCCAGTTGTTCACCAATTCTTCACCTTCAAAATTATATTTCTATTACAAAACAAGAGGGGCTTATATAGGCCTCCTCAAGGTATGAAAATACCAAAAAACCTATCAACTCGCTAAGTTATCGACACCAAGTAATACACCAAGTTTGGAGGCGGTTTGTTAATTACAAAGCATGACGAGGCATCAAATTTCTCGCTTAGTCGAGGAATTTCAAGAATCAGCGAATCAACAGCCTAATAAAATGGAAAATTTGTTGTCAGATAATTTCGCTAAGAATAAATTTCGCTTAAGCTAGCTTAAAATAAGGTGAGCAGCTAAACGTGCTTTTTCGCTAAAAATGATGCCTAGCGAAACTGAAGTGGTCTAGCGAAATTTGGTGTTTTCGCTAAGGTTGCTTAAATTTTCGCAGGCGGCAATTTTCAAGTAATCCTAGCGAAAAATTTTCGTTTCTTAAAATTCCAAATTTTGTTGATTCTTCACCGTGATTGCTCCTGTCTTCAACTGCATCACATTTTCTTCATCTTGCCTTGGTTTTCTCTCTGATTCTTGGGCCGATTGATGGCTGAGACTTGAGTTCAAACTTCATGATTCATCATTCATCTCGACATTGAACTCCAAAAGTGCACAAAAGCCTGCAAATGTACCCAAAATACTTTAAATGGCATAAGTACTTTACTAAGAAGACTTGCTAGAATACTTCAATTGGTATATATGACATGATTAATGTACAAAAGTACTCAAAACCTATCTAATATAGGGTCTCAAAATTGCACTTTGGGCATTAATCACACCCCAACCTAAACGCTGCTAGTCCCTTTAGCAATGCAAAATAAAGAAAAGGAGATGCATGTGGTGATTTGCAAAAGGTTATGATTTAAAAGGGCTTATATACATATAAACATTACCTTAACTTGAGAAATTGAAATCAAAGTTGTAAACCGATATGAAAGAATCAAACCATACAAAGAACAATTGAGGTCAATATTGGATCCATAATTCTCAACTCGAATTTCACCAAGTCTAATACGGTTCTTTTGTAAACTTATTAAGCCACAAACCGCAAATTGCCACTTCAACTTCCAGCACCGACATGGCCTTAAGTTGTTGGAACAACCTAGATAGGGCTAGTTACACTTTTCTTTTCTTTATTCATCTACATCGTAGGTGTAATGCTTAAATCCGATTTCAATTAAAGTCCGTGTAATAGTCCACCATGACTCCCAACCACTAAGGTTTAGGGCATCAAGCCAAAATGATCAATGACCACTAACTCTAAAGGCGTTTCACTTTAATTCGAATGACTTCTCAAAATTAAGCACCTACAAGTCATTAAACTTCACCTATCCACCCATGTAACGAACACAAAATCGATGACTCCTAGCCAATTAAGGCTTAGGGCATCGGGTTTCAAAGGCTTTCGCCATATACCCCTCGGACCGTGCTCGGGTTTCAAGACAAAGCTTCATGACTTTATTTTTCTTTTTCTTTTTTTCTTTTTCTTTTTTCTTTTTCTTTTTCTTTCTGCTTTTTCTTTTCTTTTCCTTTTTGGAAGACAACATTGGTCTTCAAATGTAGGTAACACAAACCTATCCTAGGTTGCCAACATACTTAAGGCCGGCTATGCAAAGTGAAAGAAGGCACACAATTTCACAGCCTATTGGAACAATCTGGAGTGCAGTGTGTGAATTAGCATAAGGGAGAAATTTCAAGTTGAGCATGCAGAACTCATTTGACCAAAATTGCCTCAAGCATGGAATTCAGTTCTAGCATATAAGTGATAAATAGTGATTCAATTTCAACATGAAGCAATTCAATTGTCCAATTGTAGCACCAATTGTTCAATTGAAAAGAAAAACACATTTAAACCTAGTGGAGGCACAAACATGATATGTACAAAAAGTCAGATATATATATATACCGATTAGCTTTTGATATAGCCAAAGTGGATAATACTTGAATACAAAGCTAAACACAAAACTATCACTGCCTACTATGGCTAATACATAAATCCTAAACGAAATTAGTAGGCAGTTGATAAAGCTGGTAAATAAACAAAAATCAAAAAGAAACCTAACCACCTCACCGGGCCGTGGGTGGTGGTGGTGGCTCTAAACTCGCCGCAGCCGCAGCTCGTAACATCCAATGAAGCCGCATCGCTGGTGGGCTCCTCTCGCGACCAGAACATGAGGAAGGAACTCGGGTCATAACTGAGTCGCATAGAATGGCACTCGCTCGATCCCGGGCAGCCTGCGGTAGCCGTGAAGTGAGCAGATGGCATCCACACCAGCTATCTCCTCGAGCCGGCATGGATGTACTCCTGAATGATGCCGAATAGGAAGGCCTTTGGAGCACCGCCGCAGCCGACATGTAGTATGTGAGTGAGATGGAGGTGAACGATCCGAATGGGAGTCCTCCGTACTCCCGCCCGTAATGCATATCATCCGTATGTAGTCCCGCCCTCCCGACCGGCACCTCCTCCGTCCCGTGGTCTGATGTGGAAAGATACGCATAGTCATAACCCTTGGCCTAATGACACTACATGAAGGCATCTAGCTCTCATCTCTAGCCCGGGCTCCTCCTGGGAACCCATCCGGCCGAGAACATAGCGCAGGAGTCTCGCACGCAAGGGGATGCCTCCGCCGGCCGGCCTTCGACGGACCTTCTCCCTCAAAATGCAAAAGTGGAGGCCATCACCGCACCGCAGGGACCAACCAAAATCCCCCAGATCCGGTGAAAGTGCCCCGTGATACCTCCGCACATAATGCCGCAGGAACAAACCTGCACGTGAAAGGTATGGTCGATGAGCGCGATCTCGAGGCTAAGCTGCCTCCTCGTGAGGAATACCGACCAGCAGCGATGCGTCTCTCGCCGCTCGGACCATCTCCCCCGTGAGGCGAAGGGTGGCCCAAGCTCTATAACCTCAATATACAAGGCGGTATGCGCAATCCCAATGCCGAATATCTACCGGGCCCGAGTACACCAGGCGGCCATCTACCGAATCAATCTCTAGTGGACGGCCTGCCTCCCGATGTCATAGAGCGGTAGAACCGCCGTTACCACTGGTAATAAACCGCCGCTGAGTCATGAAGGGTAGGAGGAATACCTCGATCAATCTCAAAGACTCTGATATCCGGGTCACCACGCGAGATGTCATAAAATGACTCTCGAGCGGAACTTCGTGAGTCGCATTCCTGAACGGGGTTCCCTACAAATACTGCCTCTCGATCCTCACGCCGGGCGACAACCGTGGGTGATGAAGTCGGCCGTAGCCGGAGAACTGAAATGGTGGGGGCCCGGTGGAAGATGACTCGCTGGGCCCGGCGCGTGCACCACTGAGGGCTTCGCCCTAACTCTCCTCCGTGGTATTGTGCGATGGGGCCCGGGTCCCATCCGAGTCTCGATAACGCCTTCCAAATCCCGAGGCTCCTGAGACCGCCTCTCGACCTGATGGTACAGAGCCGGGACTAGCCGGGCCACTCTTCAGCGTGCCGAATCTCACCGGTGTCAAGACGGACTCCACCCGAGTAATGCAACTATATCTCATATCAAGTAAAATACCAAAAGGCTCACTCACCGAAAATATAATCACAGACCGTAGTAATCGAACCGCAGCTCTCGAGGCTACCGAACCACCCCGAAGCAAGCAAACCGAACCGTGGCTCACCGACCGTAGCCGAACGGCCTCAACTAACCAAACAAGGCTCGAAATGACCGGATGTCGAGGCGTGAGCACCAATGTAATCGGGGAATCCAGGTACGGCAAGCAATGGCTCAGCCGCGTTGAATAATCGTGGCTCGTGGCGCAAGGTATGGAAGCTCACCGGGCGTCTTGGCCAAAGGCCTGTGCGTGACCGAGGATGGCTATACTAGAAACTCAGTCAGGCAAAGCCTGGAGTGTAGGGGCTGGCGGCTCCGCCCCAGCCGTACACCGAACTCCCAGTTGGAGCCTCGTATGTGGCCTACGGCGCGGTGACGCCACACGACAGACTGGGACTCGTGGTCACTGAGCTCGGGGGGACACGGCCGGGAGGGGGAGAATGTGCGGCATTCTAAACCAACCCCTCCCCGCTTATATGCTTGTAATCTGTTCGAAGGGTCATTCTCGCTAATTTTTGCTATTTTTAGCGAATTTAGCTCACACTCGTACACCACCCGCACCACTCTGTGGATTAAAATGAAATTAATATATTATTAAAAGTAAAATTAAAATTAAAGTTAGGGAAATAGAATATATCTAATTATTTAATATAAGATAATATAAAATACTTACCAACTCTAAAATGGAAAGTCGCTTAAATTAGAAACATACTAAAATAGCTAAAAAATGAAATTGACTAAAATAAAAAAACAAAATTGTTGAACTGCAATTTGCTTTGAGAACACCAAACCGCTTCAATATACCAAAATTACTCAAGGAGGGTCAAGAGGATGATCTCTCAACCCCTGCAGTGGGCTAATTCCATGGTTTTGGGTGCCCAATTGTTGATGTGGTCCTTATTGACGGGTTTGGAACTGATCAACTGGCTTGCAATGGGTGTTGTCAAGTAAGACCACCCTTCTTCATCCCACGGTAATTACTCCTTGCATTCCCGGGTCACCGAGCCCTCGCACACTGATCAATTGAAACAACCTCATCAGAAATTTGATTTTCAGTTTCTAGCAACTCATGTTTGTTGTTCAAATGAAAGATATTCAACTCCATGGTCATGTTACCAAAAGTTAATTGCATGACTCATTCTATAATTTATTATTGCATTGGCAGCTGGCCAGAAATGGTCTTCCTAAGATGATCAAGGCATGATTAGGTTCACTAGCAATTGGTTCAAGAAAGTCAAGTACCACAAAATCTACTGCAGTAGAATTTGTCTATCTTCACTAAGACATCCTCAACTATCCCCTTAGGGATTTCACTGATCTATCGGCCAATGAGAGTGTGATGTTAGTAGGTTTATGTTCACTCTAAACCTAACCGCTTGTATAATCGAATACGCATTAGTTCACACTCGGCTCCTAACCAAGCAGGACTTTTCTATGCAATTCCCACTCAATATTGGATCAAATTGCGGGAGATCCGTGATCTTTGTATTTCGATGCATTTGGTTGAATTATGGCAATCGACATGTTCGTTGAGAAATGCTTTCTTCTCAATGCCTAATCCCTTTTTGATTGTGCAAAGATCTTTCAAAAATTTTGCATAAGCAGGGACTTGTTTGATTAGGTCCAGTAAAGGTATGTTAACCTTCACTTGCCTTAAAACCTCAAGAATGCCTGCTTGTTGAGATGCCTTCTTCTTACTTCTAAGTGCTTGTGGAAATGGAGGTGGTATGCGGTATTTCATTGAATCCTCCTCTAGGAGAATATGCTCAGTTGTACTCTTCTCCCTCGCTCTAGTTCTTCAAATGTGTTTTGCATAGGCCGATCAACTTCTTTCCACTTCTCAGTGGTGATTACGGCCTTAACCTCATCCATTCCCTCGAATTGTTGGATAATCCTACCTCATGAATTCCTTTTAGGATTTGGAATCGTTTGTGATGGAAACCTCCTTTCTTGTACTCTAGCAAATTTGTTAATCTTTGGTGATTGAATACTGTGAGGTTATCAATTCAAGTTGAGATTGTTTCTAAGCCCATCTATTCTCTTATTCAATGCACTTTCTACAGTATCAACTTTGTGCCAGCTAAGACAATTCCTTTTGCTCCTCAACAAAGTTGCCCACCACCTTACTCCAAATTCAATATGGCTTGCTCTACCGGAGAAGAGGATGGTTGCTGTGATCATATGTGAAACCAAACCGAGGCTCGCAATCGGGGGTACATAAACAGGGGGTTGGGTCTCCATGCAAGATTAGGGTGATTCCTCCCAATTGAATTGTAGGTATTACTCATATGGAGCATTGGATTGTTGTGGCTTGTATTGTCTCACAAAGTGTTTGCAACATTCGACATCAAATCCTTCACGCAGGGGCCATAGGACACCGCTCGTCAAAAGTGGGATTGGAAATTATGCAAGGATTGACTGCAAGTGTGATTTTCAGTCACTGCATGCACCTCTTGGAGCTGTTTGCCTTCAAGCTCCTCCACTTTCCTAGCTAGGGTTGAAATCCTAGCCCTCATCTCTATTTCTTCAGGCAGTGCATCCATCCCACCCCTTTGGTTGATCGTGGAGCATCCATCCGCTTCTAGTGGTTAAGCTCATCCCAACTCCTTAGAAGTTTCAGCCACGTAATTTAAGAAGAAATCCATGGCTTCATCAGGATGTTTGCTTAAAAAGTCTCCCCACATAGTTTCCAAAAAGCTGCCTCATGGCAGAGACATGCTACCACCATAGAAATGGTTCACCAACATCCAAGTATTTAAACCTGATGATGCGTGTGCACTGATGGTTTCCCCATAAATCTTTCCCAACACTGGTAAAATCTCTCACCATCATGAGCTGCAAAAGTATAGATTTGTCTTTTCAAATTATTGGTCTTGTGAGTGCTGAAAAACTTCTTCGTAGAATTCCGCCCGGGCAGTTTCAGCCCAATTTCTCTAATGGTTCTAGGCCTCAATGAGTTGAGCCATAATCTTGGCCTTGTCCTTGAGTCACGAAATGCCTTTAGCTTCAGTAAATCCATGTCCATCATACCTTCCTTAAAGGTAGTGTGCAAATTTTCTTCAAAATCCCTAATATGAGTGTATGGATTTTCATTTCATACCATGATATGTGGGAGTAGAGGTGTTTAAATATGGCCTCACCGCATCTTCAAGCAGGAGGAATGATACAGACGGAGCACTAACTCTAGGAGGGTGGATGTGATCCCCGTTTGTTCTATAGGCATTTGGATTCATGGGGTCTTGGTTGGCCTCATGTTCCTCGTGCATGGATCCATGGTATCGCTTGGTACACCAACTTCAATTAGTTGGTTCAATTTGTGTACTCATCCTATTCATTCCAATTAAGTGTTCTATCCCACTGTTGCATAATAAAGTTACACAATTGCAAAGAGACACAACAAAGAGCAACAAACAACCTGCAAAAAGATTAAAATTAACTAAAAATAAAACCGACCGAATGAAAACTGAATCAAATAAAGGCAAGCATCGGCTATGAAGCAACCGGCGCCTCGCAATCGAAGGCAAAGAGGTGGTGTGTTACCTTCACTTGTGATGTGGATCACAAGTACTCTTCAACTTACCATTTGTAGTTTGGCACCATCCCCTAAGAACGCGCCATTTGGATTCGTGGCCAAGAGGTCGAGCTAAAATCAAAATTTATATACACCTGTTCTCTACTACCGCCGTAGTCAAGCTACTCGCAAAGATAGTGGCTCAGGATCGTAACACAGATGGGTTTTCATCCTAAAATGGTTTGCATTAGTAATGAAGGTAAGGCTTTATTTGACTCTTTGATTTGGGTTTCAAAAAACAAAGGGGAATAGTTTGAAAATCGAAATTGTAAAAACTAAAGTTAAAGTGTGAAAAAGTTAACTTTGAAGAATTAGGTCACTAACTTGGCAAGTTAGGCAAACAAGTGTCCTCGGTTTTATCCTCGTTATGACATGCAACATATAGTCCATGGCATAAATCGGATCTATATTTAACTAGCAAACTCCACCCATGAAACATCCCAATGAGTCAAACAGCAAAGGCGCTATGGCCCTTTGGGTTTAAAACCCTAACATTAAATTACTTCATTTCAGAGGCCTGTAAAGACCATCTAAAAACAACAAGCATCTCTCACCCGAAAGCACTCGCATCCTAAAGCATGGAGAGTATTACAAATAATAATAAGAATGTTATTTAACCCCTAATTTGAAGAACCCTAACATGTAAATATTATCTCGCAGGCCTGTGAAACCATCTTAAAGAACAATGGGCCCTAAAGCATGGAGAGTATCACAAATCACACATCCCATGTTAGTGCAACTAAGTTTTGAGAATAAGAGCCTACAACATACTCACCCGTAGCTTTAATACAAGAGGACAACATGCATATGCCCCAATTACCAAGCTAGCTTCCTTCCTCTTCAAATAAAGGAGGCTTAAAGCCAAGCATATCTCGAGTCATGCCATCCTCAAGAGGTGCTGTTTCGCAATGGAAAGAGAAAGAAAGAGGAGAGAGAAGAGAGAAAGAAATAAAAAAGCAAAACCTAAAAATAAAATACTTTATTTACAAAATAAATACTTACAAAAATATCTTCTCCCCAGTTGTTCACCAATTCTTCACCTTCAAAATTATATTTCTATTACAAAACAAAGAGGGGCTGAGTATAGCCTCTCAAGGTATGAAAATACCAAACCTATCAACTGCTAAGTTATTGACACCATAATACACCAAGTTTGGAGGCGGTTTCATTAATTACAAAGCATGACGAGCATCAAATTCTCGCTTAGTCGAGGAATTTCGCTTAACTAGCGAATTTGGGAATGTGCCTAAATAAATGGAAAATTCTCGCTTAAGGTCAGATAATTTCGCTTAGCTAGCGAAATTTCCTCGCTATTAAGAATGTTGTGAGTAGCTTAAATCAAAGTTTTTCGCTAAAAAATGATGCCTAGGAACTCTGAAGGGTCTATTTAACGGTGTTTTCGTTGTTGCGAAATTTTTCGCTATGGTTGCAATTTTCGCAATCCTAGCTATACCTGCAAGCTTAACAAAAATTCCAAATTTTGTTGATTCTTCACGCATTGCCTCCCTCGTCTTCAATCGTATCACATTTTCTTCATCTTACCTTGGTTTTCTTTGATTCTTAAATATTGAGAGCTGAGACTTGAGTTCAAACTTCATGATTCATCATTCATCTCGATATCAACCCGTGTGCGCAAAGCCTCGCAAAATGTACCCAAAATACTCTCTTAAATATATAAGACTACTAAGAAGACTAGAACACTTCAATTGGTATATATGACATGATTAATGTACAAAAGCACCAAACCATCTAATATAGGGAATTCAAAACTTCGCACTTTTCGGGGCATTAATCACTCATTCAAATTTCTTCAGAAGCCGACATACATACCCTCCAAATTCGTAGTAAGTCTGGGTGGGTATTTCATATCCTTTCTCATTGAGCACCATAGTAACCCCGATTTCGTGGTACTACTGGGTTGACTTTACCTAAGAGCTATTGGATATGGGTATACGATGCCTGGCCAGCAATTTCAACACTTCCACTGCACTACCCTCTCGCATATGCGATTCGGGCCTCCTCCGTGGCCGTCGAACCGTCATTCCTCTTCTAAGTAGATATGATGGGCATACTAGTCCGACCGATGCCTTCAAACGGAATTTCCATCCGACATTGCTGTTCTGTGGAGGATTTTAGCTAAACTAACCTTCGAGGGATTGCTCAATAGTGAAGCAAATCACTATCGGACAATGCATTTTCTCCAAAATGTATATTTCAATTCAATAGGAAGGGGCTTAAGATCTAACCGTTGAGGACCATGTTCCTCACTCAAGAAGTGTGAGGTAAAACTCAACCTTTCTTCTCCATTGCCCACAGAGGCTCACTTTCTGGGGAAGCCCCCGTTGGTCTTCACACATCACAACCAACTCCCCGGTTAATACACCTTGCACAAGCGCTCTCATCGGTTTATTCTTCAAGGATGGCCTCTATCACACAAACCTCTTCACTGTCATCCTCCTATTGGTGCATGTGCTTTTTGCTCAGATGGAAGATATTGAGCTCTAAGGTCATATTTCCAAAGGTTAGCTGCATCACCCTATCTCCCGAAGAATTAATGGTCGCATTGGAAGTGGCCAAAAATGGCCTTCCTAGGGATGATTTCATGGTTAGCCCCTACTAATGCCATTTCTATGATCAAGCACTACAAAATCCACTGGATAAAAGAATTTATCCACCTGAATCAAAACATCCTCAACTGTCCCCTTTGGTATTTTGATGGACCTATCGGCTAGAGACAAAGTGATAGTGGTTGGCTTAAGTTCGCCTAGCCCAAGCTGCTTATACATGGAAAAAGGCAAGAATTAACACTTGCCCCCAAACCCAGTAATGCCTTTCCACATAAGTGCCGCCTATGTTAATCTGAGATCAGACACCCTCGGATCTTTATACTTGACAAGAGTCTTGCACTCAATGATGACACTCACTTGGTCAGTCAAAAAGGCCTTTTTATTCACATTATGGCCTCTTTTTACCGTGCATAGGTCCTTCAAAAACTTTGCATAAGTGGGGACTTGCTTGATCATATCGAGAAGAGGGATGTTAACCTTTACCTGCCGTAGTACTTCTAAAATTTCAGTTTGGTTAACTGACTTTTTCCTTTTTTGAAGTGCCTGTGGGAAAGGAGGCACACTGTGGTTTTACCTTTCCTCGCTCGGTCGCTTCCTCTAGTGGTTCAACAACCACCGGCAGCCTTTCGGGCCGGGTCCGACCGCGGGTCTTAGTTCTCTACCACTTCTCAACGTTACTACTGTTTTGATTTCATCAATTCTTGCATTGGGATCACTAGCGGAGCCTATCTCATGCATTCCCCTCGGGTTTTGCTGTGTCTGGGAAGGGAATTTCCTTTTCAGACTCGCTGCTTAATTAGGACACCCTGAAATTTCGAACTTCTGCAAGTTGTCATATTTGTTGAGATCTCGTATCGCATATTGTCTATTTTCTTATTGAGTGAGCTCTCTACTGGTCTCACTTTCTTCGATTAGTTTGAAATATCCAACACCTTTTGTTCCTTATAAAGGTAATTCTTCAATACTCGCTTTAAATTCACTGCTTGCTCAATAGGAGAAGAAGGTGGAGGGATGCCGCGCTTATGCCGAGGTGGAGCTTAAATCACAGCCAGGCTCTCAGGGAGCATATGTGGGGGTTTTACTTCCATGATAGGTTCGATGATTCCTCCAATTAGGGTTATAAAGCATACTGAGCATTTGTCGGTGGCTTATTTTGAACTAAGACATGGGCATGCTCTTACATCAAATCCCTCACTGAAGGAACCATTGGACAATGCTCCCTAAGATGGCTACTTGACTGACAATAAAAACAAGCTGGGTAAGATGCAGGCAATTCAATCACTCAAGCACTTCATGCCGATTACTCTGCTTCCTCCAACCTTCGGGTCAAAGTGGTCAGTTTTGCTTTCATCTCCGTGTCTTCGGAAAGTGCATAAATGCCTCCCCTTTGGTGGGTCGAAAGCTCATTTTTTCAGCCTCTCTTGGATTTGGTTCGTCCCATGCTTTGGAGGTTTCGGCCACATAGTTCAAAAAGTCCATGGCTTCATCTGGGTGCTCGTCAGAAGTCCTCCACACATGGTTTCCAGTAGTTGCTTCATGGCCGGATTCATACCACCATAGAAGTGATTCACAAGAATCCATGTATCGAAGCCATGGCGTGGACATGCACTGATGGTCTCCATAAACCTCTCCCAACACTGATAAAACTTCTCATCGTAGGCCGGGCGTAAGTGTAGATTCGTTTCTTCAAACTGCTATCTCGCTTGTAATTCAAAATTTTCAAAATTCAAATTTTTAGTTCGGCCCAATTTCTAATTGTTCTCGGCCTATGAATTGAGCCAAATCTTGCCTTGTCTTTCGTTGTCAATGGAAATGCTTTCACCTTTAAGCAAGTCCATGTCGATACACCTCTCTTAAAAGTTGTGCAAACTTCCTCGAACTCCCGGATATGTGTATATGGATTTTCATTCTCCATTCCATGAAAAGTGGGAAGCAGGGGCATCAAATAGGGTCTTACTACCACATCATTAGCAGGTGGTATGATGCAGGAAGGTGCACTCACTTTAGGAGGGTGTATGTGGTCCCTCATTGACCTATATGCTGTAGGATTAATTGGAGCTCCTTGCTCACTGTGTACACTGACTTCACAACCTTGTTCAATTGGTGTACTAACTTTTTGCAATCTACCTGATATATCTCTACCCAGTGGTACATAAACACCTGTGAAACAAAAAGAGACAAAGTAAAGAACAACAATTGTGGTCATTAAAAGATCAAGTGTTAGCTAAGAAATAAATGATCAAGTATACAAAAATCAGAGCGATCATTAAAAAAAAAACTTGAAATTCTAAACAATGGAATTCAAAAAGGTTTAAAAGGTCACCAATACTTGTAATGAGGATTACAAGTACTTATCAACTCATCATCTGTAATAGGCACCATCCCTGACAACGACTCCATTTGATTCGTGCCATAGTAGGTGTTATGAATCAACAAAATTTATAACCTAAATTACTCCTACTGCCGTAGCAAAGCTACTGTAGTATAGCGGCTCTATGATCGAACACAGGGATGGGTTTTCGCTCTTACAAATGATTTGTAATGATTCATAATGGTGAGGCTTTGCTCGATTTTGGATTTGTATAAAAATAGTGGTTATTTTCTACTATGCTAACTCAAGGTAATTTTGAAATAAGATAAAAAGAAGTCCTTGAAGTTTTGAGTTCACTAGTTTGGTATGAAAGGCTGCAAAGGTGTCCTCGGTTATTTCTTTGCCTTAGTGGAAGATGACATATAGTCATTTCCAAAACCGGGATCTTTGGTTAACTTTAAAGACTAACCTTTGGCCACCATTTCTTGAAACATAGCATTTATCGAGCATTCAATGTTCCTCGGTTGAAATCAAGATGAACCTACTTCAATGGCTCATAAATGACAACTGACGGATGTCATATCTAACACTAAGAATACACTCGAACCCCAAAAGCTTGCCAAGTATTGGCCATTGAAAGTACATCAAATAGCTTTAAAGCTAGTTTTAAAGTTTGAAATACACCACGTTAGCACTGCCTGTGAAATACGTGAGGATCACCCAAGAAACATATCAACCCACGAAACCCTCCTCTTCAAGGAGAAAGGTTTAGCCAAACATCTTGTTGGCCATCCCCTAAAGGGTGTGTTTGGTCAGTCTAGAAAGTGAGAGTAGAAAGAGAGAGAGAAGAGAGAAAGTGAAGGCCAAAATAGCCCGTGACTGAGAATGCGTTTCGAATTAAAGTTAGGTTACTAATCATGAAATGGCTTATATAGCCTTACAACAAAAGTGAAAATACCAATCTAACCTAACTAGTATAATAGTTGAGGGTAGAAATGAAATTAACCAAAACGGGTCGCTTTGTACACAAAAAAACAGTGGAACAAAGGATTTTCGCTATAGGGAAATTCTCACATAGCTAAATTTCACTACAATAGCTAAAATTGCCATGTAGAGAATTTTCGCATCAGAGCAAAATTCATATAGAAGGAATCTCCTACAAGTAGCTAAATTTCGCTATCAGAGCGAAATTCGTCGTTAGCCATAAATTTTCTCTCTCCTGTAGCAATATTTCCCTGCTTGTTCCTCGTTCAATTTCTTCACTCCTGGCTTGATGCAATCGAAGATAAATCATATGAACTCGATGTAAATCAGCTCAACTTTGATATGCCTAGCTTGCCATGATAGAAAAGGCCTCTAAAACCTGCAAAAACTACCACAAACAGCCTCGAAATACAATCATTAGTACCAAAGGCACCTGCACGTTTCAATCGGTTTAACTAAAATGATTAGTACACAAAAAGTACTTAGAACCTATCTTAAATAGGGTTCAAAATATCACTTTTTGGGCACTAATCAAAACACGAGGCTTCTCCAGGAAGCTTTTCCAATTTCAATGAATGAATGATTACAAATCTTGTCTCTGGACTTATATGCCATACTGGAAATACAATTTACCAAAATATCAAAAGAGAAACACTATTACAAAGGGACAAATTTGGAAGAGAAAAAAGAGTACAAAATTTCCAAGTTTTCTTATTTTCTTCTCTACACTGCTTCTTTTCTTCCAATTTTTGATCTGCTGCTCTGATTTCAACTTGAATTCTCCGTGATTGAGCTAACTCTCTAAGATTGGCATAACTGGCCTATGAAAACTACAAAATTTTCCATAAAATATGATCAGTAGCATAACTAGGTCCTTAACATGGAAACCGGGTTAATTTGGTTGATTACTACGCAAAAAGTGCTCAAAACCTGTAGTAATAAGAGTATAAAACAACACTGTTTGGGTAGTAATCAGCTTTCCAATTGTACTTGCTCATTTTCTTTGTCACCCCCTTTTCCTTCTTCAGTTTCTACAGTTGTCTCTTTGCCTCTGTTCTTTAGCCCCTTGGTTATTCCAATCAATGTCAGAGGGGAAGCTTTAAGACATGTTTCTTCATCTTCCCAAGTTCCTTTCACACCTCCTAAGATGCAAAGTCTGGTGATTGTTGCTGGGTGTGGGATCAGACCCCTATTTGCTTCTGTAATAACTCAGAATAGAGTTTTCAATTATCTTACCCACATTGATTTTGTACCCCTTCAGCAAGGCATACAGAATTGTAAGACCTTGAATTTAATGTTTCCATGAATAGTAAATTTCGTTTTCGATAAGTTATGTATTCAAGAAATTGTCAAACGAATAGTAATTTTCAAAAAATGAGCCCAAAAAACATAAAATGTTCAGAATAATGTATTGAGTCTAAAGAAACTAAAACGAATTAAAATGGAATTCGTTTAAGGTGTTTATGAAGCGTCCGACGATTTATGACGAAAATTCCCTTTTTACGAAATAGTTTTAAAAATATTCCTTATACCCCTAGAATTTTTTCTAAAGAATGTTCATGATAGTAAATAAGTTTAATTAGAGTATTCCATGGTCAATTTTATGATTGGACTATCATGGAATATTTTCGGAGTTTTTATCGGTATAGGGGTATTATTTTAAAGGAGGACATTTAAGTCATTTAATTAGTAAGCCCAATCTAAGTAAGCAAAGCAAGAATCAATAGAATGGTGCCATGTAAGCTTGGTGATCCATGTGATTAAGAATGGACCTATGAGAGCTTGACATGTGGATTCCATTTACTTTGATATTTGTCATAAAGTAGTTAATTTAACTTTGGTTAGTTGATGAGTTAAAGTTAACTAAAGTTTAAATGATATTTGTGTTAGCTAACCATGAGAGTTAGTTAAGCCTAACTATGGTTTAAGTTAGTGGGATTTGATGGAAAAGTAAGTGAATAGTGACATAAAGTGGTTTTGGTTGCTTTTGGATTATATGGTTACATATGGATCAATTATAATTCAAGGATGCTAACCAATGACATGTTGTTAAATTAAGGACAATTGGAGGGAAAATTAGGCATGAAAAAGGATCATTAACTTGGATTTTGGTGTGCTTAAGGGTGAAACAAATTTGAAAGGCAAAAGTGAAGCAAAAAGGAAGCAATTCACGTCCATGCAAGGGAGACAACTTCGGTAGCCCCTTTCCAAGCCATTCAAGTAATTCTCATGCCATTTCAAGTCCATTTCAAGTGTTCACTGGGTGTCCATGAAGTACCCTATATCAAATCCTAAGTGAAAAATCAAGTTTTTAAGGTGAGATCACTTACTAGTATATGTGAATTTGAAGGTTAATGGAGGAAATGATTATATGATGGTGTAAATGAGTTTCTTGGCATGTCTTTATGTAGATTTGAACAAGAGATTTCATTTAAATTCAAGTTAACACCAAGTCACCAAAACTATTAAGGTAAACAATTAGGGTTTTATGGATTTATTTATCTAAACCTCCAATTGAGTTATGTTAAGGCTTTAGCTATTAAATTGACATGATTCTATGTTGATTTTGCTAAGAAATTGAAAATAAAGAGAGATATTGTAAAATTTTTATTTTAACATTTGATGTTAATGAAGTATTTTGTTTGATTTGATCTTTAATTGATTTAAATTAGTTTACTACTTGGAATACTTGAATGAATTAATGGAATTAAAAGTTGATAAGAAAATGAGTTATGGCATGGAGAGGGCTAATCTGGAATGCATTGCCTTATCTTAGTTTTAATTAACTGTAATGGCATTGAATGAATTGAGTTAAATGTAATTGTTGGAAAGAAATGAAGAAATTCAAGAAATAATATGAATAAGACATACAGGATTTGACCACCCTAGGAAAAGTATGAAAAATTTGAGTTTCAATTGATTTTAATCAATTGGAAGTGATTAAATGCCTAATGGAATGTATTAGAATTAAAAAAGCTAAGAAAGAATTATTTCAAAGCAAAACAAATTTTTGCTAAGGTGAAGGCCATTATAGTTTTTCTACTTTAAGTACACGGCTTGATTTAAGGCTTGTAATGATGTTGCCATGAGCCTTGATTTAATTGGAAGTGAATTGGTTAAGTTGAGATTAAGTTGAATAAGAAAATGCTTAAGGGTTAAGTTGAGATTAAGTTGAATAAGAAAATGCTTAAGGGTTGCTTTCTAATTTAATAGAAAGTATATTAGAAGTATATTTGACCTGACATTGTTATGTGTGAATGTTAATGGATTTTTATGATAATGTACTAGAGAGGAAAGTGATTAAGGACAAAGGTGGTTCTTAAAGGAGGAAAAAGGCTTAAATAACTACGGTGAGAAAATATAAATGTTTATGGATATATATATATATATATATATATATATATATATATATATATATATATATATATATATATATATATATATATATATATATATATATATATATATATATATATATATAATGCTTACAAATATATATGTTTTCATATCTATGTTATAAAATTGTTTTTTTAAATGAAAGTGGAAATGTGGTTTTTTGACTTTAATTATGTTGAGAAAATATGAAATGATTATGATTTCCATAGTTTTATAAAGAATGATTTATGGTTTCCATGTTAAATTAAATGTTTATGAATATGTATTCTATATATATATATATATGTTTATATGAAAATGTTTATGATTGAACTATGGTTACCCTCTAGTGTTACAAAAGATAAAAGTTTAAAGGAAAGTCGACTAAAGTGCTTTAAGTGTGCATGGTACATGGGAAAGGGATTAGATTTTTATAGAGGGAAGGGAGGAGTGATGCATATCGCCATGCACATGAAAAGTACAAAAGGCGCATTTAACTATCATGGATTTATTCCATAGCAGTAATGGTATCTAAAAGAAAGGCAGATTTATCGAGGTTTCCTTTCGGGGCCATCGACATCGTAAGACCGTTTTTACCAAAGGTTCTTTCATGGGCTAAATATGGGTTAACTATAGGCGTTCCTTTGGATATGACTATTCAAAAGGAAAAGAAAGTAGCAAATGTTTATTGAAATGAGATATTTATACAATCGCTTTTACACATCGTGATTTGAACTATATCCAAAACATTATTTTCCTATGAACCTGTGGCTCTCATCGAGCTCCTTGAGATCACCCCTCTTCAAAATGTTTTATAAAATGTTTTAAAGTGCACACCGACGAGCGTCACATCCTTAGGCTCAGTTGACATTTTCGTCTCACGCGACGACCACTTTTGAAAATGTAGATCTGTAAATAACTACTGCACCTTTATTTTGTGTAATGTATGTAGTTTTAAAGAAATGAACTACAAGAGCCTCGATCCTCAGGTGGTGAGGTACATAAAGGGCTGGGTGTAATCCCCTACTTGAGCCCAATGAATATAAAAATATTGTTATTTCTATGGTGTTTAGAAATGATTTTAAATTTTGATTGAATTAAGCCAGGCGGACTCATGTCCCGTAGTTTGGATGGAGTAAACGAACATTATCGGGAGGAATGCTATCATAGTGGGCTAAATTGGGAAATGTTCGAAAATGTAGAGGAAACTTTGCCCGATTCGTGAAATGTTTAATCGTATAGAAATGGTTTAGCTGTTTGAAAGAAAAAGAAAATAATTTTTTTCCCACCACAAGATTAAGGTTTTAAATGAAAGCATCATCAGATAAATGTGTCTGGCCTCCACTCCGATTCACTTTTAAAAAGGGTTTAAAAGAAATGTTTTCTCAAATCTGTAGGAGTGTCGGGAGGGTCCCTAGAGTTGGGAAAAGGAAATTCGGGTTAGGTCCCTTCAACGTGGTATCAGAGCCCAAGGTTTTGAAAATGTTATGGTGGCTTAAAAGCCCCACGCCCTAAATGATTTAATGTTTTATTTAAAGGTGCATGAGGTATTTTGACAATTTAAATGTCATATGAACTTTATAACATATGATATGTTTAAATGTTACAGAAAATGCGTCACCGAGGTCGTTCTGCCACGAGGAGGGTTCATGTAGAGTCGTCTGCTCCTATTGAGGAACATATGGATGAGTATGTTAATGTTCCTATTCCACCTCATGTTCCTTCAGAGCCTTCACATGCAGGACCATCACGTCCTCTAGAGCCAACGGGAGTTAATATACCGCTTGATCAGATGGCTCAGATTTTAGCCACAACATTTCGTCAGCCCCGTGAGTCGATAGTGTCCATTAAGAGGGCAAGGAAATTATGACGGAATAGGGGATCCTGAAAAGGTATGGTCGTGGCTAAAGGGTAATGAGAGGGTGTTCAAAGGTTACGGGATGTCTGCGAGCGATGGTGACATATTCGCTTCCTCGGCTGAGACAGAGCAATTTGACCGGTGGAAGGCGTGATAGACTGCTGCTGGGAGGGGGTGTCCTAGACATGCTTTTAAAAGAGGAGTCGAGAAATTCTACCCTACTATTTATAAAGACTCAAAAATTGGTTAATTTTAAGCTCGGAGCAGGGACCATGTCGTGATATTACAAAAGAAATCTTGAACTAGTGACATGTTCCTATTTATGACCACGAGGTACATAAAAGTAAGAGGTTTGCAAAGGTCTGGTGAAAGAGGTCAAGAGTATTGCGGGCGTTAGTTTCTCGTGATCACTTACGGACAGTGGTCGAGGGTCATCAGATAAAGAGGAGTTTGTGGATTAGCCTCATATCGCATGGTTCGTATAAGGGCTAAAGAGAGATGGATCTACTGACTCGTGGTGGATCCAAGAAAGTTAAAGAAGGGAGGAAACCTCACCATGGGCAGTGGTAAGACAGTCAAGGGCAGCAAATTCAGCTGAAAGTTCACCAAACCACCGACCGGAACTTCTTCGAATCCCGAGACAACAATGTAGTGGCATGAGAGGTTTCGCTGCAGGGTAATGTACGGGTATCAATGTTTGTCAGTAGAGGATCGTGACATTTATCAAAGGAATGTCCAGTTAGCCTCCCAAGAAGGGGGCCGCCCATGCTGGCACCACAATATGCAGGCATTTTCAGTTGGTAGAGGCTAGGAATCGCAGTGGCACCCTAAGAGGTTCTACTCCTTCCAATAGACCTAGTTTACCAGAAAGAAGAGGTCAGCCACCTAGAGGACCTCTAGTTCGACGTACTTAATTCAAAGCCAGTATTTGGTGGGTCACCCAAAGAGGGACGATACTACTCCGATGTTAAGGATAGGGTATAATTCTCAGTTCTCGGGTCGTGATGCTCATATTCCTCATGTAATCTGGAGCTACACATTCTTTTATTTCTACGAGATTTATTTCAAATGTTAATGTGGAGTCCCAGCATATAGACTGCAGCATAGTGGTATCTCTTCCTATAGGAGATTCATGGATAGTAGAGAGTGTTTATCTAGATAATGTGGTGATTATCGATGCCGTGAGTTTTCAAAGTGCATTTGATATTATTAGATTTCCATGACTTTGATGTTATATTAGGCATGGATTGGCTATCTAGACATCATGCA
Source organism: Tetrastigma voinierianum (assembly GCA_016808115.1). Classification (NCBI taxonomy): domain Eukaryota; kingdom Viridiplantae; phylum Streptophyta; class Magnoliopsida; order Vitales; family Vitaceae; genus Tetrastigma; species Tetrastigma voinierianum. Next base: position 3,809,970 of record JAEQBH010000178.1, on the reverse strand, counting down.
ACAGTGGATTGTTATAGGAAAGAGGTTAGGTTTTGCAGACCAAGGGAGACAAAGGTTGTTTTCTGTGGGTTACGGAAGATATTACCTACTAGTACTATGACAGCTATGAGGGCTAGTAATAGGCTCCAGAAGTCATATCCGGGGTACCTTGTAGAACCCCTTTCCCGGTCCGACCCATTTGGTGGGTCTGAATCGAGTTTGGGTTGCTCTAATGTCACTCAATCACCTTATAAAAATAATTTATAGAAAACATGTCGTAGCGTTACACTTCAGTTGGCATAAAATAATTTTCAAATATGCGGAAGCGTTTTTAAAGGGTAAGCCCATTTCATTTCATTCATGCAAAAGTACAATTACTATAAAGGCATATCAAGCCTTTTCAAATTATTTACAAAAATAGATATTCGGAAGCAAATTGTTTTAAAATCAATGTTAAAAAAAGAGATATGGGGTGAATGCATATGTCTAACATACCCACAATTCTTTTCTTTATGACACGACGCTCCTCGATCTTGCTTTTCGCTCCCATTCAATCCGCACTGTGGCATAGATACTTGATATGCTAAGCATTTCATGCTTAGTGGTTCTATACAATTCCATTCTCTGGGCTTCATTTAATCAACCATGCAAGCTTTTACTAAACAAACTTTCGTGATCTTTTCGATGATCACGTCATCAATTACATATAATCATTTATGGTTCATCAATGGGAAACTAATATACACTTCCATATGCAATAAGTCATTGATAATCAAATCATACTCAATACTTTTTCTATTTCAATTCACAATCATGTTAATTCCAATTTGTCACAATCTTAAATCAATTCAATTCGGTGCTGTCTTAATAAATTTAACCTATGTTTTCGGTACACAGGATATCAGAATCACTAGCACCTGCCCCGCCGGATGCAAGCTTGGTGATGGGTGTAACGTTTTATAACACGCATCCATTCAAGTTTGGCTGATCGGTTATTAAAAAAAATCACTGAGTGAACATCACCACGCTTGCCCGCTAGCTACCGACTGAGCGACACACTATCACAATCGTTCGTGAGTATTGCTATTCGACCTCCTATCAGGAGCAAACAATCTATCCTTCCAATCCAAAATGGTTAACATTCACCATATGCTCAAATCTTTTATAACAACATACAAGACAATAGTATATTTTTAAATGTCTTCATTTTCAATACTCATGTAATTTTTACTGCAAACATCGCCAATCAATCTCTTCAACCTAACTAAACAATTCAATATGTTTTTCTTATGCTAAGTAACGCTGAAGTTCTAAATCTTGAAACGAATAGAGAAGATAGAACAAACTAAATTATTGATTCCGATCTCAGAATCTCGACTTCAATGTGGGTTTTCATCCTCGTTAGCCCCTATTCAAATACAATGACAATCACATATTAGTAGGTTATTCTAGGAGTTTTTTGTCAGGGTTTATGTCTACCCGATACCCCTTCACTTGCAAAATTTTCTGGGGACACATGAACCATAATTTGTTCATGCTTCCTTTAAGAAACATTTATTTCTATGAGTATATTTTTATTAGGAATTTGAATCATCTCATTTGGATCACCCAACCTAAGTTAATGATTATAATGCTGGAACTGGTCAAGATGCCTTACCACTCTGCTGGTTTGATATCGTTGGTCTTAATCTGTGGTCTGAATCTCCATAAATTTAAATGGTTCCTCCTAATCATTTGAAGCTAGGGTTCTAAGGTTTCTTCTATCATCCAATTTTGATTACCAAAACTCAAGTTATTTCATTTTACATCCGGACTACTCCAATTTGCAAAGTAGAATCAGACTGTTCTTACACATATATCCACTTTGACTAATTTATGGGCACTTTGGGGTAATTTTCATACACTTCCTTCAATTAAATTATTCCCCTAGAAGTCTATTTTACCTAGAATTTTGAATCACTCAATTTGGATGAGTGAAACTCAACTTATGGCCAAAACACTATAACAATACCCAAAACAAGATGAACCCGTGAAATACCCGAGCTCATCTCAAGCCTGCCTGGGAGCCTTAGAGCAATTGGCTCCTAGTCCTCTATACATTCAGAGTAACTATCTTCTTATGTTCTTACGAATTTCAATCACTTAATTTGGATGATTATAAATTAATCTATAGCCAAAACAAGAACATGGGTCTTGACAAAAATTTGACAGCATTTCCTTTGAAAACCCAACATTTTCCCTTTTTACAAACACTCCTACAAACAATCTCAAACTGAATTAAAACCATCCAAGAACACTTTTATACCACATTTGGGGTTTTATTAAACCCAAACACAAGTAGAAAGGGCTGCCTTCTTACCTTAAATCCCTTCTCTCTTCAATCTTCAATGCCAAGCTTTCTTCTTCAACTTGATCTTCAAACTTTTGCTTTGAGCAAGAATCACAACCTCCCTACCCCTTGTGCTCCCAGTCTCCTTCCTCTCTCTCTCAAACCGTTTTGCCTGTAAATGTGCTTCCAAGACCACTTTGGGTCTTTTAAATATCCCATGTCACATAAGGCCTGCTTGGTCAGCCTTCTTTAAAAATCCATTGGGGTTTAAGTTCTTTTAATTGCTAGCTTGCCCACTCGTTTGTCTCTATTTTCATTTAAATTCCCCATTAATCACACTTGTATTATTTCTTTCTAACTTATGATGCTTAGGTCCTTATTTCACAATTTCCACTTCTTAGCCCTTTTTACTTGAGTTTATTTCTGGGTTCAACTAATTTCATTTTGAAGATTTAATATTTGGTATCTGGATTTTAGCCATATAATAATTTAATCACATTCATTTACCAATTCCTAAAACATCTAAGTTGGTCTAACTCTATGTTCCATTATATAATAAAATTAAAAAAAAATATTCTACGCTTTTTCAGGCGTTACAATCCTCCCCCCACTTAAGAAAATTTCGTCCCTAAATCTCATCTTAGCCTGTAAATAGTCATGATACCGTACGCTCTGATCGTTTCTTCATTTTCCAAGTGGCTTTTCTGGCCCAGGCTTCCACAGCACTTCGACCAACGAAATCTCTTGTTCCTCAATTCCTTTCACTTTGAGCCAAGATCTCCTAATCGGCCTTCTCCCTCATAGGTAAAAATCTAGTCTCAAATAATCTGTCTTCAAGAGACTATGTGATGGGTCCGATCTGCATCATCATCAGACATGGAAAACATTAGCGATCTTTCCTAAGTCCCAGGTAATGACAATCCGTATGCCATCGTGGACCCACTTTTCAATCACTTCATGGGCTAATAAATCTGTATTTAACTCGCCTTTTTCCCCAAATCTCATCACCTTCTTTCCAAGCGATATTTTCCAAAAACACTTTTCGCCGATCTCATATCGTAATTATGTTTCTTTTGATATAGGCATATGATTTTTGGCTCCATTCCAAGGGCAAATTCAATCTTTCTTTCTTTAATTATTTTCACTTTTTTCTTTCTATTCTGTACAAGTCGTGGCCAATCACTTTCTTTCATTCAATCCGTCCAACACAAATGGCAGTTCTGCATTTTCTTCCAGGCGCCTCGTAAGGCCCCATTTCAATACTTGATTGGAAACCGTTATCAGACACAAATTCACCAAAGGAACGTGTCATCCCAACTACCCCTATAGTCGACACTAAGAACAACTCCCTTAACATATCTTCCAAAATCTGTATCACTCTTTCTAATTGTCCATCCCTCTTGGGTGGAATGTTGTACTGAAGTTCAATCGAAAGCCTAGTTTCTTGCGAATTTTCCCCAAAATCTCAAGTGAACCCTTGATCTCTCGCCCAAATAATGGATATTATCCTATGAAACCTAACTATTTCCCTCGATATATACATCTATGCTAGCTTGTCATGAATAATGGCTCAATGTAGGAAGTGAGTCGATTCGGGTCAATCTACCCACTACGACCTAAATCGAGTCATGCTTTCCTCATTAATGGTAACCCAACTACATACAAAATCCATGGTAATTCTGGCCCCATTTCCACCAAGTATTCCGATAGTCATAATAATCTCAAGGAACTTTGATGTTCGCTTTTACTCTTCGGGCAAACCAAACACTTGGTTACAAACTCGACATCTCTTTTCATTCCGAACCACCGTAATGACATTTTCAATCTTTGATAAGCATCTTTGTAAGCACGGATTGGAGTAGCAAAGGTCCATTATGTGCCTCTTCAAGTATGGATTTCTTTAATTCACAATCATCGGGTACACAAACCTGATCCTTATAATACAAAACTCCTTTTTCTTTCACTGTAAACTCGGTTTCTTTACCATCTTCAATCTATTTCACTATGACAGAAATTTTCTCATCTTTCTTTTGTGCCTCTAGCACCTCTACGCCTAACATCTTCTGGCCTCGCGTATCAATTTCAAGACTTGCACTCGTCTCGATATCGACAAATGGGCGTCCAATGCTTGAAGCGTTTGCATTGACTTTCTACTTAAAGCGTCGGCCACTACATTGGCCTTTCTTGGGTGATAATAAATCACGTAGTCATAATCTTTTATCAATTCCATCCATCTTTGTTGTCTCAAGTTAAGCTCTCGTTGTGATGGAAAATACTTAAGACTCTTATGATCAGTGTAGATCAAACACTTTTCTCCTTATAAATAATGGCTCCAAATTTTTAGCGCAAATAAAATTGAGGCTAATTCTAAATCATGCGTGAGGTAGTTCTTTTCATGTGGCTTCAACTGTCTTGAAGCATAAGCTACCACCTTACCCTCTTGCATTAGGACACATCCAAGTCCATTTAGTGACGCATGACTAAAGATCACATATTCTTTACCGCAGGTTGGCTAAATAAGAACCGGAGCCTCAGTTAAGAATGGTTTCAACTTATCAAAACTTCTTTGACATTTTTCACTCCATTCATACTTCATATTTTTGGAGCACCACACGGGGTCGCAGCTCATAGAAAACCCCTTAACGAAATCTTATGTAGTAACTCCGCGCCCCAGAAAACTACACACTTCGTAACATTTCTCGTGGCTTCCATTCAACAACCACTTCTATTTTCTTTGGATCCACTCAGATTCCTTCTTTTGATACAATGTGCCCAAGAAAGGACACTTCATTCAACCAAACTCACACTTGCTCGGGCCAAGATACAACTGCTTTTCAAAGTCTCTAACACTACCCGAAGGTGTATCGTGATCTCCCGACTTTTCGAATACACAAGAATGTCGTCTATGAACACTACGACAAATTGATCCACATACGGTCGGAAAACATGATTCATTAGGTCCATGAAAGCCGTTGGAGCATTTGTCAAACCAAACGGCATTACAAGGAACTCAATTGTTCAAAATGCCGTTTTATGCACATCCACATCTTTAATCCTCAACTGATGATACCCATATCGCAAATCTATCTTTGAAAAGATACTTGCACCTTTCATTTGGTCTAACAAATCATCGATCCTGGGTAATGGATGCTTATTCTTTACGGTCAACTTGTTCAGTTCCCTATAATCGATACATAGTTGAAGTGTACCATCTTTCTTCTTAATAAAGAGCATGGGAGCTCCCCACGGTGATACACTTGGTCGAATAAACCCTTTTTCTAGAAGTTCTGCCAAATCCTAAGTTTCACCCTTTAACTTCACTGAGCTATTCCTAGATGGTGTAATGGATGCCTATAAGGCACTGCACAATGTCGAGAAGCAAACTCAATCTCCCTCATGGAGGCAACCCGAAACTCTTCAGAAACACGTCTCGCAAGTCACTAATCTGCAGTGGATATTGAATACACCAGCCCTGCCTTTAACGTATCAATCACATAAGCCAAGTAGGCTTCACATCCTTCGCACCCATTTTTCTAAAGAAGGGCCATGATATCACATTGAGAGTGGTTCGACCTCCTCGCCGATGAAAGTTACTTCATCCCCATCTCTGCTCCCAAGGTCACTCTTTCATCTCTATAATTCACCATCACTTGCGTTGGGACAACCAATCCATCCCCTAAAATCACATCAAACTCCTTAGTTGATACCCGATCAAATCCCCAGAAACCTATACTCTGTATTCTGGATGGGGCACCCTCTATATTAATCTATTCACACAACACTATGCCCGAGTGGGTTCGTCACCAACATGTCATACTCGGTTCCACTCCTCGGTAAATTTTTCACACTAGGTATGTCAGTATAAATATATGAGTGGGTTGACCCGGGGTCAATCAATGCATGTACAGTAGTATCAAAGATTTGGAAATTACCAACTATCACATCGAGACTGTCGGTATCTTCCACTTCTTTCATTGCATATGCTCTAGCTAGAGCACGACCATCTTTCTTGCCCAAGGTCTATGTCCCTTGTCTCTGAACACTCGTGATGCAACACTCTTTGTTTCCTTTTTTCGTGCCATCAAGCCGCACCCTACCGCGCTATAAACGAACGTAGACTAACAATCTCACTCTATGCCTTTGGATCCACAACAAACAAGCACTGTAGTCTCCAACATTCTCCTTTATGATTTTTCCCACAATGGAGCAGAGCATTCCGTCCCTTCAAGCACCTCCGGGTGCACCCCGCAACCCAACTGCGCTGCAGTAGTATTCCCATCGATAACTCGAGTCAGAAATTGACCGAACCCCGTGGGTCCTCGAATCTCTTTCCTTTGTCGTTGTTGTGAACTGGATTGACCGAGATTTTTCTTTCCTCGTCTTTATCTTTCTTTTTCCTTTCTTTACTCTTTCCACATTCAATGAACATGTCACAATTTTGGAAAAATCATCATGGCAAAATCCGGTGACATGGGCCCGAATATGGTCATTAAGGTTGTCTTTCAAACCTACGACACTTTTCTTCCTTACTCATAAGTATCTTGGGAGCATACTTGCTCAACCGTGTAAATTCTCTTTGATAATCTGTGACACTCATCTGTCTTTGTCTTAAATTATGAAACTCTCTTCTCATATTAGCTAAATAGATGTGACCCACATAATGCTTCTTGAATTCATCCAAGAAGAACTTCCATGTAATACTCCGGGTGGAAGGTCCGGGTCACGTAAACCCACCACATAAGCCTCATCCCGTAGTAGGGCACGTGACACTCCAAACTCTCTATCCGGCGGTACAATGCATTTGCACTACATCTCGCTCTACCCTCGAGCCACTCCTTCGCTATAGAGGGCCTTCCATCCTCTTTCGCTCCCGTAAAATCTACCTGAGAGGTACCCCGCCATCCCTCTAGAATCGGTCGATCGCCAGGGGCAACCGTACTGGTCAGGCCGCTTCTTGTAACGCCTCGAGTTAACCGCCAGAATAGCACTCTCCCATCGATGAGCTTAAAGTCATCCATTTTCTTACCCATTTTTCGATTGATTTACTCAAAAGACTGATTTATGTGCGTAAATGTTTAATAATCTCACCAAATCGCTATGCAAAACAGTAAAATTCAAGAGAAAGAGGATATTGGCAAGAAAAGGAGCATAAACTCGGGCTGAAAGGGTGAAATATACTGTGATCGGGCTGAATGATGTTGCAATAGGAGAAGTGCACGAGGAAAGAGCGCTGGCATGTTGTAGCGACGCCTTTAATGTGTTGATGAAGAATCACATCAAGGTCACAACCACAAACTCCGGGGCCGCGACATAAGGGCAAATCGAAGGCGTAACGAGCGGTGTCGCAAATAAACCCAAGTCGCAACTATAAATTAATGAAGAACAGATATGACGTCGCGAACACAATTTCGAGGTCGCATGCACTGAAGGCCACAAAGAGACATGGAGGTTGTAACAATCAATAGGTCGTGGACATAAGATTTTGAAGAGACAGTAAATCAAGTCAATGCATATCATCTCACGGCCGCGACATCGCTTGCAAAGAACTAAGACGCGACGTTGTTTCACGGCCGCGTATATCGATCCAAGGGACTAAGGTCGCGACGTTATCCGCTGGCGTCGCAACATCGCTAAGGAAAGAAGGTAGCTGACATCATTTATGCGGTCGCTGACATCATTTAGTGGTCGCCACGACGCTATAGACCAAGGTCGCGACGCTATTCGGTCGCGGCTAGTTACAAAGTGACTCAAGGTCGCGACGCCATTCGCGGTCGCGACATCGGGCCATAAAGAACTAAGGTCGGCATCATTTCACGTCGCGACATCACATAAGGAAAGTTAAGGTCGACATCATTTAACGGCCGTGACATCGCATCCAAGGATGCTAAAGGCAAAAGTCGCGAATTAAATAAAGCTTATGCGACGTAGCTTGAGACAACCGTAGGTCAATGGCAAAGAATCGAGGTCACGACATTAACAACCAAACGGGCCAGCTTAATTTAAATCCACAGGTGCATCAAGTTAGGGCCCAACTAACCCTTATAAATACGCAGCTGCCATCAAGGAAAGCGCCTTCCTGGCTCAAAAGAGAGATCTGGTAGTCAAGGCCTCAGATTTTAATTTTCTTTCGGTTTGCTTTATTTGGGACAATATATTTATCCAAATTTAGATCCGACGTTAGCCGCTAAAGTAGTTTAATGCGCACTCTATTTCTTTCAAATTATCGCTCGATTGTCCGAATTCCGCATAAATTTTGGAATTCTGATTTGGGCTTCCGATTTACAAGGGTTTTCGACGCAGCAATCAGAGGGGTGTAATCTAGCGATTTAGAAACCCAAATTCTTCCATTAAATGCACTCTGGCCGAAATTATCTTTCCCGCATAAATTTATCGGTTAGTGAACTATCACAAATCACTGTTGGTTTCGAGTATTCTCAGAATTGATCCCAATGTAAGCGCTTTATACCCATAATGGATCGTTTCATTGTTTTGATTTGAGGCCCTCTCGAGTGACACACGTAGAAGGCAATCCCGAGAGTGATGAACAATTTCAAAGGCATGCGATCCATAATGGTGATCTAATGAGATCCGTGGACAACGATAAATCTTCTTCACTTGAAATCGAGAATGAGTCGAATGACTTATCCATTTAAACAAGCAGAGTTCAATTGATTCGAACAAAGACGCTCAATTCCGTGTTAGCAAGGATCTAATCAAGGAAAGGATGAACTATTCCAATTTGGAGGAAGAGAAACCAGTAAAGTGTAAACCCATGCTATGACTACGTATTAGGAGCTGTTTACAATTCATGTTCGGTATTACATTGAAAAGAAAAATACCCGCACAAGGCAACCTGCATTAAAAGTATTATCTAATCCTCTATCTTCAAAGAAACAGGAAGATTATATGATGAATAAAGGGCGTATGGAGAGATCCAACTTATCATCATATTCCTTGACAATGAATCTGCGGGTTCATGGTTGTAAAGTTTCAATGCAATCTGCAGGAATTGATGTTCACAATAGCAGTATTTTCAATGCTCCCTTTAAAAGATGACTGTTCAGTCTGAATTTGTATTTTTAAATTTTCAGTTTTAATTCATTTTGTTATTATTTCACATATCTTAGGCTTTTTACATTTCAAGGTTTGCAAAGCTGATTCCAATTGCCTATCAGAGTCCAAATAGTATAGAAGCCTGAAAGAATGTGGTAGTTGATCGAGAATTCGAGATCTCTATGGATCGAGCACCGACTTAAATCCAATTTACTACTTGTTCGACCTGTACACTTGCAGCATCCTGGATCAAAACCAGAAAGAAAATGATTTACTCTTAAGAAAACCGTTTTTAATCAGTATAATAGATAAGGAACACAACAAACAAGTTTCATGGCATTATTACTGGGGATTAGATAATAGTCCTTTGGTTATAATGTCACAAATTTGTATAGGTGTTTTGATCCATTATCATCATCATAGAAAGAGGTGAACAAGTTTTTGGCGCCGTTGTCGGGGATCGAAAGAATTTGGTGAATCAATATTCAGACCAAAAAGCGAAATGCTAGTTCGACATAATTTAGCAAAAGAAAATTGAAAATTTTCAAAATATGATTCCAACAGCCAGAGGTTTAGCAAGCTAACGAAATTCTTTTGTGGTGAACTTTTCTATGTTAAATACAATTTTAGGTATCAATCGACCCATTTGATCTCGCAAGATATTATAATGAGCACCATGCAATGTGTGAAGCGTGAGCCGAATTATCGCCCCTAGACACCGAGATCGAAAGAACACTTAGAGGACTAAGAAAGGTTAAGAGTGTAGAAACAGCGTAGATGGCGTGCACTAAAGATCGACAGGGCAACCAACCTCAGACTCATGTGCTGGTAAGTACCTCAAGAGCGAGACACTACGGAGGACTTCCTGAGACCAAATATCCAAGATGAATACTCGCCAGCAAGACACCAAATGATAGATGCTAACACTTCAGCTCGCTACTGAACACCATGGTTCAACAAAACCAATTCACAGGTCACTGATGAGCTTAAAAGTCATCTATTTTCAGTCCATATTTCTGATTGATTTTATATAAAAAGACTGATTAATATGCAGGAAGATGGAATAACTTCACCCAATCAACGCGGCAAACAGAAATTGAAAAGAAAGCAGAAAATGCAAGTAAAAGAGCGTAATGTGAATGTGTTAACACTGATATATGGGTCAAGGAAGTTGCAAAGAAGAGTATGCAAAGAGGATTAAAGAATTTGATGTCGCGGAAGCTTTGACAACAATCAAATGCATCTTCTAAGCTACACCATAAAGGTCCAAATAAGAATTGAAGCATAATGAAGACAAAGCGAGCTGGGCGTGAAAGGAGCTCAAGGTCAAACAACCAGAAATTGATGAAGAAGAAGAAATGATGTCGCGACATCATTCAGAGGTCGCGCCATAATTTAACTCAGTACAGTGGATATGATGTCGCGACATCAAAAAGAAGTCGCGACAGGAGCTAAAAAAATTGACTGAACATTTAGGTCGCAACATCGCTTCAAAGTTAGAAGTAGTAGCGACCTCGCGACTAGCAAATACGCGACATCGCTTTGCAAGGAAACTAATGGTCGTGAAAACGATGCACTAGTTAAGGTCGCGATAAGACTGCCGCCGCGACATCAACTACACAGAAGGGAAGTCGCGACATCATTCAGTGGTCGCGACAACATTGGTAAGAGAAGAAGATCGCGACAACACCAGGTTGTCACGAAATCAATTTTAAAGACTTGAGGTCGCGACAACATCCAGAGGTCGCGAGAATACTACAGAGAAGAGGTCGCGACAACATCCAGCCATCGCGACATCAAATGCAATACGCTAAGGTCGCGACGCCTTAAGCCGCCAGGACATCGCCAAGAATTCAAAGACACGCCGCGACTAAATGCAAAGACTTTGCGACATGACTAAAGACAACAGAGGTCGCGACAAGAATTGATGTCGCGACATCAACAACCAACTGGGCCATTTTAAACTGCAGTCCAAAAAGTTACGCATCAAATTGGGGTGGCCCAACTTCGTAACCCTATAACACGGCCGCCACTTAATGAACACAAATCTCTCGGGCGATCAAGGAGAGATTCGGACTACCAAGGCCTCGTATTTTAATTTTCTTTTCTTTCTTTTCTTCAATTAATTTTTAGATTAGTTTATCATTCAAATTTGGACTTGAACGTTAGTCAGAAGGGTTGAATGCAGCATTTATATTTCTTCAATTAATGTCTCGTAGTTTAATTCCGCATAAAATTTTGGATTTCAACTACCGCTTTCCGATGAGGCGTGGTTTTCTGATAATAAGCCATCAGACGGTGTAATCCAGCACTTAGGAAACCTGGCCCCATTGAAATGACGCTATCGGTCGTAAATTATCTTCCTCGGGCAGTAATTTTATTCATTATCACGAACTTCGCTTTATAATTCGACTTGCCAGGTTTTGCTTATTTCTCGGAATTGATCCCAATGTCGCCCTTATACCCATAACGGTTATTCCAAGCTTACTTCGTGAAGCCCTCCGAGTGACACGAGAAGGCATTCCCCGAGAGTGATGAATAATTTCTCAGCGTATGGGAACCCGATATTGATGATCTAATGTGTTCGTAATTAACCGATACATCCCTCTTCTCAATTTGAAACCGAATGAGTCAGAGCGAGTTATCAATTTAAGCATGCGTGAGAGTTCGCCTCAATCTCGACCGTGAATTCAACCCTGTTAGCAACGATCTAATCAAGGAAAGAATGACCCGCTCTAATTTTGAGGAAGAGGAAACCGCATGGTGTAAACCCATGCAATGACTATACAAAGGAGCATAGTTTACGCCCATGTTATGGGTAATGGCATCGGAAAGAAAAATACCCGTAATCAAGGCTACTAAGATTAAAAGTATATCTAGCCCAATCGTATTCGAGAGAAACGATGAAGGTGAGATGATGAATCCGTGTGGTTTTATGATCCGAAGCAAAGACTATCACACTCCCTCGACTAGTTTTAAACTGCGTTCGGGAAGAAAAATTACCATACAAGCCGTAGAATCGATTTTCAACAGCTTTATTTTCACGTTCTCTTTACGTATTAACCGTTCAATCTAAAATTTTCATATCATTATTTCAAATAGTCATTCATTTGTTATTCATTCATATTATTTTAGGTTTTCATTATTTCAAGGCTTTCACTACTGATTCAAATTGTCCATTATAAATTCAAATAAAAGATGTAGCTCGAAGAGTCGGGGTAATTGACGGTGTACCCCGAGATCTCAGGACGATATCCGGACTTAACCAATTTACTACTTGAACCGACCAGGCACTTCAGAGCATCACCCGATCAAACCACTAAGTAAACAATTTACTCCAATTGAAACAATCTCGAACTAATCAAATAGCTAAGACATATACTTGGCCAACAAGTTTTACGGCGCCAAGTGTCGATTAGACAATAGTCTGGGCGACAAGGTTATAAATTTGTACATGTCTTTGGTCCACAACAAGTTTTATGGCGTCGTGCCGGATCGAAGAATTCAGATCAATATTCGACGGTTAAGGAAATGCTAATTGACATTTAAAAGAAAAAGAACAAAAATAGTTTTTCATGGCAAGGGTTATTTTAGCCACTAACTTTCAACGAGCCATATTGAAAATATTTGTCACCTACTAATCCTATTAATAAGTGTGTTTTGATTACGTGAGTAACTTAACGATAGAATGTAATGACTGATTCGATTCCAGCAGATACGAACTGGGAAGAACACTCGTGGCTTAAGAAAGGCGAAGATCGGGCAACTCACTACGGCGCATGAAAGGCCGCACTGCATCGAAGGACAACGTAAACGCAGCCTGTAAAGGCTCCAATCACCGATACAATGGCGACTTTTAGAGACCTATTATTCAGATGAATACTCCGCAATCATACTCTCACTGGAGCAAATAATTTTCAACTAAAGCCAACACTGACATAATGGTTCAAGAACAACAATGATCAGTCATCCCACGTAAGACCCAAATGAGCATATGGGAAGGTTTAATGGAAAACACAAGAAAGTTGAATGGGGTGAGACCAGGTCATTAAATCGCATTTATTTCCATTTTCTCTTCTAAGAGATACAGCAGCCCACATGGTAAGAATCTCACCATATGGTTCTCATGGATACTTGGGAGGAGCTTCAGAGAGCTTCACTGGTGAGATTCTTCCCCCCATCACTCACCTCGTAGAGACTGAGGGAGATAATCGTGGTTCCAAACAGGGGAAGATTGCAGCCTTTACGTAGCATGAGATTCAAAAGGTTGGCCGAAAAGATGTCCCCATGCATGGGATGTGACTTGAAGACCCATGGACATAGTGTATCATGCCTTGAATGATAAATCTAAGGGTATTATCATGCTTCATGCCGTGGAGCATCTAAACGAAGAGGCCGGGCAGGCAGATCCGACGAGGACCTCGCAATGCAATATGAAAGCTCCATCAGCTTTCAAAAGTAATCGCGCAGGGAAGAGGAGTCATGGAGCTGAGCAAGATGACAGCCATGGAGGCAGTTAGATACATCATGCATAGAATGGACAAGCAAGAGAGGAAGATACACACCGCTCATGAAATAGGAGCAGTCGAGAGGGAACTATTGAGAGGAAGTGCTGAGGTACCCACTGAAGAACTGTTTTATGATGCTGAGGAGGTTAAGTACTTGGGAGAGCCAAGAAGTTATCAGTTCAAACCAAATCATAACCTTCCAGCACACTATCATCCAACACTGAGGAACCATGAAAATTTTTCATATGGTGGAGGGGCCTCACAAGGCCAAAGGCATTTAACAAAGATCCTCAAAGAAGGATATCACAGCCCACTCAAGGTTACAATGCTGAAGAAGAAGGAGGAGGAAGCGTAAATGAATATCGTGGTCGAGGGAGAGCCCCACCATTTGAAGATCAAATGCTGCAATTCATGGGGACAACAAGAAGCTGTTAAAACCCATGAACGAAAAGTTTACACCGAAGCCTCAAATGCCAATTCTCAAATTTTTCTGAAGACCACTAACGCTTCTCTCAAGAACCCGAGACACAGATGTGGCAACCGGCCCTAAACCCAAACTGTGATGAAAGATGCCTTTCCCAAAGGACACAAAGAAGAATCCAAAAGACTCGTATGGCTGCAAATGTAAGTGGGAAAGACTTCGAGAAGAGAGGACAGAAAAGATGAAAGCAATAAGGCAGAGGAAAGTCTGCATAACGCAAACACCGGAGAAAGAAAGAGTTAAGGAACAATGGGCCCGAGAAGAAGGAAGTAAGAAGAAAACCCAACAACCTCGCCTCGCAAATCCATCATAGAGGCTGCAGAATCAAAGATAGAGGAACGCTTGCAAGGTTCTCAAAACCTTTCGGTTAGAGATCGCGATGCCTTTCACATAAGTGGTCACTCAGATGCCACTTTATGCAAAGTTTTTGAAAGACATACTGAGCAAAAAGAGGAAGATTGCTGAAGAAGGAATTGTGAACCTGACTGCAACTTGCAATACTATGATCAAGAGGGGCTTGGTCTCGTAAAAGATGAAGGATCCAGTGAGCTCACCCATTCCTCGCACCATCGAGAGTCTGAGTTTTTAAAGTTTCCACTCAAAGCGCATCAATTTAATGCCCTATTCGTTGCCAAGAAGTTGCTTGGGAGCCATCTCACTACAGCTACTCTCCAAAACGGCGTGATAACTCCTGCAAAACCCGAAGGAATCATGAAGATGTGTCAGTAAAGGTGGGGAACTTTATTTTTCCAAGAGACTTCATCGCACCGATATGGAGTGAAGATTCAAGTTCCTCGCACTGAAGGCCATTCCTTGCAATCGAGCGCTCTAATAGATATGCGTAAGGGAATTCTTACTCGAGTTGGAGAAGTGAAAGCCGACTTCTCAATTTCTAGACCGTAAGTTTGAGGAGCGACATGAGATAGCATGGGCAATAATAGAAGATGTATATGTCAAAACTCTGAATTTTATCAAGATCGAACGCCCAATTTTCAATCAATGAAAAGAGATGAATTCCCAAAGATCTTGAAGATTTGATTCAGATTTTTCTCGCACACCGCCTTACATTCTATCAGAGAAAGTGACGAGCTCAACAAACCGAGAAAAAGAGACCAATTTGCAAAGAATTCACCAAGAAACCAAAGGAAGTTAAGGCCAGTTTCTAAAGGTGTTGCCAAGCTTCATTAAAGTATGCTTAACAAGCCGCCAAAGAGTAAACCAAGAATAATTTCGACTTAGTGATGCCGAGAACAGAGGTTGGCCGGAAATTCCCTGAGAAATCATAAAGAGTCTATAGCTTGGTCTATCAAGAGTTAAAGGTATTAGTCCATCATGCACACACAAAATACTTCTAGGAAAATGCGCCAATCATTAACATCAAAGGAGGCTTAATCCAAGAATGAAAGAAGTAGTCATGAAGAGGTACCAAATGATAAATGGGTCAGGTTTTATCTATGCAATTTCGTATACTCGGGGTTAGCCCACCATTTGGTTCCAGTGAAGGTGGATTTATCAGAATCCACAATGAAAGAAATGAATTAATCCCCTAACAAGAACTGATGGTATGGAGATAGCATTGATTACGGTGAAGCCAACACAAAAGAACCGTGAAAGATCACTTCCTCGTTAACCACGATCGATGTTGATTGCATTATCGACATCCTCACTTTTGTTTCGGACTGCATCTGTGCTAACCAGATCGTAATTGCTCCTGGGCGAATCAAGAGAAGCACCACATTCACATGCTCCCATGGCACCTTTGCCTTCGTAAGGATGCTATCTAATGTAAATGTTCCCGCTACTTTCCAGAGATAAGGATGTCAATGTTCTCGCACTTGGTAGAAGGTTAGAAATTTTTATGGATGACTTCACAGCGGTATGGGTTCCAGTTTTTTGAAACAATGTTTGAACAACTGAAACACATCAAAGATGCAAGCGACGCGCCTAGCACTAAATCAAAAATGCCATTTACGGTAATGTAAGGTGCTGTCTCGGGTCATAAATTATGATACGTATTAGAAGTGGACAAATCCAAGATTTCTATTATCAAAACCTCGCACCTCCACCACAAGAAAGGGATACAGTTTCAAGAAGGCCGATTTTACAGAGATTCACCAGCATTTCAAGAATACCAACAACATGCAGACATCGAGAAAGACAATAAAATTTAATTTTGATGACTTCAAGGTTGCTTTTGAAGAATAAGATGAGATCGTTCAGCTGACCATCATAGTCGCACTGCACGGATCGTGAACCGGCAATGTGGCGCGGATTTGAATGAGCCGCTGGGCAAGGAGGTTATTCGTGAGCCATATACTATGCTAGCGTAACCTTTCAACAAGCAAATAAAGAAACTATTCCACAACCGGTGCGAGATGCCAGCAATGGGTTTCGCCAGGAAAATTCAGCCATACATTCCGGACCATGTTAAGGCTCACATGCATCATGTGCAACAACAACATCTTATGTCAAAAAAGGAAGCTAAGCCAAGATCGAAGGTGGAAGCACACCAAGAGTTTGATCTCGAAATTAGAGAGCAAGGCGATGTGACAATGTGATAGCTGATCACTTGTCCGTAATAGAGCAATCAAGGTAAGAGAGGAGATAAGATTAAGAGAGCTTCCTGTGACGAAAGCAACTATTTCAATTGTCATTCCAAATGCCATATGCTGATATTAATTACTTAGTTGTGAGGTTCCTTTTGAATTCAAATACCAACGTAGTATGCTCAGATCGATAAATGTGTATTATATCCGGATGACCTACCATTATTTAAGAGGTGAGCCATATGATTATAGAAGACAAAGGCGTAGGGTGAACAGCAGATTATGAATGAACGCCATGCATCACTATACGGGAGGGCATTTTTGAGAAAGAACACTCATAAGATACTAAATCAGATTTTATCACAACTGCTTTCAGGACTCCAGATCAATTGGTCAAATTATGTGGATAGATGCCAAAAGATTGGAAATATCACAGTTAGAATGAAATGCTCTCTACGAGGCATAATGGTGGTGCAAAATTTTTGAGCGTAATGGGGATAGATTTGAGGGACCCTTTCCACAACGTTTGAAACTGGGGATATACTGCCAAGAAGGATTATGTTTAAACGGGTGGAAGCAATAGCTTGCTCCAAGGAATGATGTTAATATTAAATGTGAGTTTCCAAAGAACATATTGAGCATTTGGAACACCCAGACTACATTCGTGATGGGGTCATTTCGTAAACAAAATTTTCGCAAAGCTCATGAGCAGATATGATCAAACATATAACGTTCAGCTTATCATCCCCGTATCACTGGAAGTAGAAGTTTCCAACTGGGAGGTTAAAAGGATCCTAGAAAAGACTGTAAGTTCAAGCAGGAAGGATTGGTCTTCCAAACTTGATGATGCACTTTGGGCTCACATCGCATTCAAACTCCCATCGATGTCCCCATACAGATCGGGTATTCAAAGCCATGCCACCTCCCTCAATTGAATACATGCCATGCACATCAAGAAGCCGACTTCATTTGAAAAATGGCAAAGGAAGAGAGATTGCTTCAACCGGGAATGAATCGGAAGTTTGGTGAAATGAAGCCTATGATAATGCTAAGATCTATAAAGAAAAGACAAAGAAATGGCATGACTAAAGGATTCTTAGGAAGGAATTCGTGAGAAGGGATCGAGTTCGTTATTTAACCCGTAATAAGATTTGCTCCTGTGAAAATTGAAATCAAGGCGGAGCGGACCATATACCCCGGTGTCAAGCACTTACTTTTGAGTGCAAGAACACTCAAGACTGGAGGCTTGGAGGAATTTAAAGCTTCAATGGACAAAGATCACATTATCAAAGCAGGAGGAAGGAAAAGAAGAAATTACAAGAAGTTCATCGAGAGAGAGAGCGAAAATCAAAACAGCAAGTCCAAACAAGGACTCAAACTGAAAATTAATGAGCAAACCCATAGAGACTTTAATTTGCTTAGATCTTGAAATTTTTCAATTAACCTTGATTTTGTTTTCTATAATTATTATAATGATTAGTTAGTACTTAAGAAGTTAATTTTGTTTAATTGAATCCTAACAAATGTCATAGAGTACTTATGCAGAAATGGCTCAGGCAAGAAGGAATGAACTCCAAAGACAACTCCAAGAATCCTGCGTAAGAGAACGACATAAAAAAGGAGCATTCCTTCCTATATAAAATTCCCGTGAAATTTGAATAGAATACATTCTTTAATCATGTGTGAAATCGGCTCGTTTACGATGAGAATTGCTAATTGATCAAGAGGAAAAGTCACAAGTTATTAAATTTGAGGCAAAATCAAGAGACTACAAGCATAAAAACTTATGTCGGGACGTGTAGTAACCGAAGTCACAAATAAAAGTTGATGTCATGACTTAGTCATCAGCCGGCGAAGAACAAGGCTGACGTCACACTCAAAAGTTCTCACTGAGAAAGAAATTGAGGTCGCGCCGTAAATTTTGGGTCGCGATAAAGCATTAATCCCTTCGTAAGAAAAGAGAGGTTTACAACTTGACAATGTTCGAGATGCTCGATGTCGCAACCTTAAGAGGACTCGCTCCCACTGACACTCAGGTCGCGACAAACAAAAATATGACAAAGATAAATCGCGCTGGGCGCTTTTCAATTTTGCCCTAAATTTAATGACAACGCACATTCTACCGCTGGGATCGGATTGAGCCAAATTAAACGGAGTAATAAATAGTGATTAATGCAAGTAAACGTAAATTTAAATTCTAATCAACCAATGTGTTTGATACACCTGGGCCTTTGTGGGACACCGTAGGAAATTAATAAGCTTCAAGAAAAACTTTCAAAATTTCATCCAAAACCATGAACTCTATCGAATTACTTTAGAAAGAGCAAGGTTCGAGGAATCTCACTTAATCCACTCATTGAAAATATAAAAAGTTAAGGAATAAAATGGTTGTTCCTCCCAAGAAACGAAAAAGCACTATAAAAGGACGGGAGAACAATGAAGAAAAACGAACAAAGAGAATGGAGAGAAGGGAGAATGAGAGAAAAGAAGAGCTTCATATTCGAACATGTGTTTTATGGAACAATGGAGTCGGAAAACAAATAAATCCTCCATTCTATTCCATAAAACGTCAGGTAATAAAGAGAATGGTTGATGGTAGCGGGGAATATGGATTAGTTAGAATCCATCAACCAAGAAGCTCCAAAGAGGTTGAGAGGTGTACTCCAATTTGTCGCACAACCTTGTTGTGAGCCTAATCACTCTTGTAAAGAGCCTGTCCGTGAGCCAAATTCTGGGAAGCTGAGCCGCAACTCAAGAACATAGGATTTAGATCAAGAAATAAAGGGTTTTTCTCGAACTTAGATACAGTGTAACTGTGAGAAAACAGATTGTAATAGATCGAAAGGTTTTGATATTTGAATAGATTTCTTTCTGACTTGCAAATTGGTTGTTCATAATATATGAATTTTATTTCTGTTTCATTTTAGTTTCTGATTTGGGAATTAACTTAATAATTCTATTCCAATGCAAAGATAAGGGTCGAATAACATGCAATTTCACAAACATAAATCGCGATTTAGTTCAATTTTGCCGATAAGTCTAGAATAAGGAAGGTTATATGATCAATAACAAACAATTTTCTCAAAGCCAGGGTATGAACAAAGTGGAGTCAAGGAACCATGGAGGGCCAACATCATCTAAATTTCATCCACTGATATGAGTCAAGAAACTGGGGAAAGAATAAGGCGCTTAATCAACCCAAATTTAGAACTTGTTAGATTAATGATCAAGGCGAAATCCTAGGTGATACAATCACCAGAAATGATGTGCCATTCTTCGAAAGTTTGAGCTAATATAGCCATCCTATTCATATGCTAATGCATACACTTTAGTTCCGCAATCGAGCCAAAACAAGCCTTATTCTCGAAAGAAGCCAATGGAGACACTAACCCATTCTACGTAATCAATCCTCTAAAGAACCCGTGATTACCAAAGAACTCAAAAGAGAGGAACAAATAAAGTTTTGGGAGTGTAAATTTTTTTTGAGGAACCCAAGGAGAAAAACATGGCGCAGAATCAAGAAAGAAACATAAATTAAAAGAAAGCATGGGAATAGGTTTTGTCTCGTGGCCTAAACTCTCCGGAACAACAAGCTCTTAGGGTGTTTAACACCAAAATTCTAATGCCATCCGGTATGGTTACTAACCCAAAGTTAGCCAAGAGTGTTAAAAGCTTAAGAAGACAAAAAACATTGCACTATTCCCGAAAGGTGACAAGAAGGAAAATTTCTCATTGAATTATGAATGAGAAATGGGAACATACGCTTTGAATAGAAGAAAATCAGGTGGTATCCCAAACACGGTTTGGGGGAGTTTATTACAAACAAGAAGAAAAAAAGGGGACAAAGAGATGAGTAAGAAAGGAAAAGGAGTATTGGTAATCTTAATCCAAAAATTCACATCCATCCTACTCTACCTGAAACCTAACATTACAAGCCCAAAAGACCTTCATCGACTTAAGGTTGTAATCACCTACATTAGTGGAGATCAATATGAAACAACAAGCCTATGGAATTTGGAAAATCAGGAAAAGATCAAAACTGTGAACATCCTCTAAGGATTGTTCCACCGCAAGAAAATGAAAGAAAATCAACTCACTTCAAAGAGAATCAATTAACCTGTGACTGCTTGTAAAACAAATTCAATAAGTATGTACACCCGATTGAGTAGAAACCAACTTTATCCGGACTTAAAGTCAACACAAAGAAAAAGAATGCAATTTCAATTTCAATTAAATCGTCGCCACCGCATAAATGCACTAAAAATGTCCTAGTTGTTCATACAAACAAATCTTTCTTTCTTGTCAAAGATACAAAATTTTAATAGGAAAGCCTTGCTTGTTTCTAAAAGTCATCTATTTTAAGTCCATTTTTCTTGACTGATTTTTATATAAAAAGACCGACATTATGAAGATGGAAGAACTTCACCCACCACAGGCAAAGATGAAATTGCAAAAGAAAAATGCAGAAAGCGTAATGGGCTGTGCACATCATATAACGGGTCAAGGAAGCCGCAGCAAGAGAAGTGCAAAAGGATTAAAGAATTTGATGTCGCGGAAGCTTTTGACAACAACAATCAAAATGCATCTTCTGGCCATAATTACAAAGGTCCAGCCGCAATTGAAGCATAATGGAAGAGACAAAGCTTAGCCGGCTGCGGAAGCGGAGCTCAAGGTCAAAACAACGCAAATCGATGAAGAAGAAGAATGATGTCGCTGGCATCATTCGGGAGTGGTCGCTGACATAATTTAACTTAGTACTGTTGATAGCGATGTCGCCACACCCGTTAAGTCGCCATGTGAGCTAAAAAATCGGGATCAACATTTAGGTCGTGCAATACCGCCCAAAGTTGTAGCGGGCCGCGACCAAAGACTAAATCGAATAGCCATGGCATCGCCAGTAAGGAAACTAATGGTCAGAATATCAAGCGCACGAAAAGAGCGGTCGCGATAAGACTGTCGTCGCTGGCTATCAATCATTAGGCGGGAAGTCGCGACATCATTCAAAGCGGTCGCGATAAATATTGGTAAGAGAATGAAGGTCGCGATAACACCAAAGGTCGCGACATCAATTGTAAGGACTTGAGGTCGCGACAACATCCAGAGGTCGCGTTACCACAGAGAAAGGTCACGGCAACATCCAAATTTGTCGCGATTATCAAATGCACACGCTAAGGTCGCGACGCCTCGTTGCCGTGATATCGGGCCATACTCAAAGACACGCCGCGACCAAACAAAGACTTCATGTATTACGACTAAGACAACAGAGGTCGCTGACAAGAATTGATGTCGCGATATCAACAACCAACTGCTATTTAAACTATAAACAAAAAGAAGTGCATCGGGGCTCAGGCCCAATCCGTAACCCTATCACGGTCGCTACCGAATGAACGCAATTTTCATAATCGGGCTGAGAGATCTGTGGCACAAGCCAAGGCCTCAGATTTTAATTTTCTTTCTTTTCTTTCTTCGCTTTTTTTTTTTTATTTTTAGATTAGTTTCGTATTTCATTCAAATTTGACTTGAACGTTAGTCGTAAAGGGTGTAGTTGAATGCAGATGAGTATTTCTTCAAATTATTGTCTGGTAGTTTGAATTCCAGATAAATTTTACTCGAATCACTAGCTTTCCGATTTATTGGTTTTCGATCAAGCCAATGTATGGTGTAATCCAGCACTTCTAGAAACCCATCCCATCGAAATGACGCCATTGTCGAAATTATCTTTCCCCGCAGACTTTATTCATTATTGTCGAACTTCAGCTTATAATTCGACTTGTTTGGTTTTGCTTATATTTCCTGAATTGATCCCAATGTCAGTCTCTTATACCCATAACGGGGTTATTCCAAGCTCTGATTTCCAGGAAGCCCTCTGAGTGACACAGAGAAGGCATTCCTGAGAGTGATGAATAATTTCTGGAAGGTATGGGAACCTGATATTGATGATCTAATAGCTCCTGTAATTAAATCGATACATCCCCTTCCTCACTTGAACCGAGAATGTCGAGCTTGAGGAGTTATCAATTTAAGCATGCGTAGTTCGCCAATTCGAATCGTGGAATTCAATCCCGTGTTAGCAACGATCTAACTCAAGGAAAGAATGACCCATTTTAATTTGGAGGAAGAGGAACCAGCATGGTGTAAACCCATGCAAATGGACTATACAAAGGAGCTTCAAGGCTTCATACCATGTTATGTAGGCGAAGTATCAGAAAGAAAATACCCGCAACAAGGCTACCGAGATTAAAAGTAGTTATCTAGCCCACGTATTCGAGAGAAACTGGTGAAGGTGAGATGGTGAACGGTGTGGTTCGAGAGATCCAAATCCGCACTATCACACTCCGACTAGTTTTAAAATCGTGGTTCAAAACAAAATTACTATACAAGTCAGAATTGATTCTTCACAATAGCTTTATTTTCAATGTTCTCTTTATAGATAACTGTTCAATCTAAATTTGTCATTTCATTATTTTTAGTTTCATTCATTTGGTTATTCATTCATATTATTTTAGGTTTCATTATTTCAGTGCTTTCTTACTACCGATTCAAATTGTCCATTATAGTCCAAATAGTATAGAGTTTCAGTAGTCAGGTAATTGATTGAAAATTTTTGAGATGTCTGTGGATCGATATCTGACCGAAATCCAAATTTACCATTTGTCCAATTGCACTTTCAAGATCACTCATCAAAACCACTCAAGAAACAATTTACTCCAATTGAAACAATCTTTCAACTAATCAAATAGCTAAGACATATAAGGTCAAATAAGTTTTACGTGCATTGCTGTCGGATTAGACAATAGTCTTTTCAAGGATAGTGTTATAATTTGTACATGTCTTTTGGTCCCATTAATGTCAATTCCTTCTGAAGATCCCAACGAACACTTAGACTTAGCTTTGAATGGCCGCATGCTTAAAATTGGAATGGTGTGAGACCGTATTACAGCCGCGCTTGTTTCATTCCTTTCAAGAGATATAGTCGCATCATGGTATGATCTCACTACCACACGGATCCGCATACATGGGAAGAGCTCGATGGAAGCCATTTTGGAGCAAGACTCTTTTCCTCCATCCCTCACTTCAACGAAGAGTGGAAATTACTTACTTTCAAACAAGGGAGATGAGCCCGCACACTCTTCGAGAGAGATATGCGCAGGTCATCAAGAGATGTCCCATGCACGGATAAACTCGAAGACACAAATGATATCTTACCACTCCATGAATTATACCGTACAGCATAATAGATGCAAGCTGCGCGAGCATTCAGAAGAAGAAGAGCATAAGAAGCAAGACAACATCGAGATCTTGCTAGTATTAACATGAGACCTCCTTCGAATCCTCGCAGCGTGCCAGAGCAAGAAAAAATGGAATGATTGAGCGTAACAAGATGTTCCGCCATGGAGGCTGGAGCCGATGTGCATTGATGACGGCTGGATAAAAGAATGCACTCTCGCAAAATGAGATATAGGAGCAAAGGGAAAGAGAAGGAAGAGTAAATACGCCGAGGGCGTGCCGAAGAGGTTTCCATGCAGCTGAGGAGGCTAACTATTGAACGAGTAGAGATATATCATTTCAAGCCTAACCCCCAACCCGCCAACCCATTATACCTCAAACATTAAGGAACCATGAGAATTTCACTTATGTAAGGAGGAGCACAACACGTCCCAAGACATGGGCAAAATTTTCGCAGTGGGTATGCTCCACCAAGGTTCCAAGCAGCTGTTAAAACAGGAGAGGCGTAAATGAATATCGTGGTCAAAAAAATGGCTCGCACTTTGAAGTACTCAGATGCCGCAGCTCATGGGGAAAATAAAGTCAGCTGAACTTCCATGAACAAAGTTTGCAAATTGAAGCCTCAATACCACTCTTAAATTTTTCGCACGACCACCAATGCCTCTCTCAAGAACCCGAATACAATAGGGCAACTGACTCGACTTCAGGAATCAAATTAAAGATGTTTTCCAAAGGACACGAAGAAAAATCCAAAAGACCGCATGGGCAAAGGCAACTCGGCGGGAAAGAATTAGAGAAGGAAAAGTCGAGAAAGATGAAGGGCACAAGGAGAGCAGTTTCAGAAAATGCTGAGTCACTCGGAGAAAGAAAGGGGAAGAAGGAGTAGCAATAAAGAAGAAGAAAGAAGCAAGAAGAAAGCCTGAGAATCCTATGCCTCGCATCCATCTCAGATCGCAAAGTCATGATAGAGTGACAAGGTAAGTGGTTTTGAAAACTTTCCAGAGTTGAGATAAGCATGCCATTCACATATGTAACTCAAGTGCCATTTTATGCCAAGTCTCAAGGAAATTCTTGAGCAAGAAGAGAAGATTTGCGTATAAGGAAAGGAAGAATCTGATCACACTATGAAGCAAAGATAAAGAAGAATTCTAATGCGAGAAGATGAGCATCCGTGAAGTTTCACAATTCTTGCACCATCGAGGATTTAAAAAATTCAAAAGGCTCTGTGGACTCCTGGCATGTATAAACTTAATGCCATTATCTGGTCATAAGAGTTTAAGTTCGGGGGAGCTACTCACCACGCATTTCCAAACGGCAGATAGAACAATGGCGAAACTTGAAGGAGTCATTGAAGATGTGCTTGTTAAGGTGGGGAAATTTGTTTTCCACACTCATCATCCCGACACTCAAGAAGATTCACAAGTCTCTCTGCTGCTGGGAAGGCTATTCCTAAGAACCGGAGTTGGTTTGAATAGATATATGAGTTCTCACTGTGGTCGAGGTTAGCAAAACACTAATCCGTCCAAAGTTTGAAGAATTTAGGACAAGAGGAAGATTACAAGTTAGTAGATGATGTCTATCTCAACAACTCGATTGTTATTACGATTGTAATGCTCAACTTCCTATCAATAAAATGAGATAAATCCCCCAAAGATTCAAGGTAAGCACTTTACTTTCCTCACACCGCTTGCACTGAATTAAAAAGTGTTGAGTCTTAAAACAAAACAACATTGACAATGGAGATAAATGAAGAGAAGCGAATTTCATCAGAGACCAAGGCGTAAGGGTTAGTTTTAAAAGAGTTTCCAACTGTTCAAGAGTTACTTGGAGCTACTAAAAAGTGTTGATTATTCTCGCTAAAACTCAAAGATCAAGAATGGCGCTGAAAATTTTCAAGAATTATCGTGAGTCGAATGCTGGGTCCATGATGAATTAAAGGGTATTTCAAATTCATTAATATGTAATTTTACACACAAACATCATTTGATAAAAACCATCTGTCGAACATCAAAGAAGGACCAAACTTCCACTAAGTGAAAGGAAGTAGTCGTAAAGGAAGTGCTCAAGTGGTTGAACGCTTCGTTTTATATATGCAATCTCGCACGCCCTCGGGGTTAGCTCAGTCCATGTGGTTCCCAAGAAAGGTGGGTTCACTGTAATCCAAAATGAAAAAAATGAGTTAATTCCAACAAGAACGGTGGATAGATGGAGAGTATGTATCGACACTAAGCCGAACACAAAGAACTGTAGAAAGACTATTTCCTATTATCCTCATTGATCAAATGTTGACAAAAGCTAGCGTGATTACCTCATTTTTGTTTCTCGATGGGTATTCACATAATCTATTGCTATTGCACCCGAGGACCAGAGAAACCATTCACATGCCCTTATGGCACCTTTGCTTCGTGAAGGATGCCATTTGGGAAGGTGCAATGCCCCTCGCTACTTTCGCAGGTGTATGATGTCCATACCAGATTCGCTGAGGAGGTCATGGAAATTTTCATGGATGACTTCACAAAGAGATATGGATCCAGCTTTGAGCATTGGGGTCAAACAACCCGAAACAAGGTTTTGATGCAAGTGACAACAACTAGCCTTAAACCGGGAAAAGTGCCATTTCATGGTAACAAGGTACAATCTTGGTCATAAAATTTCAAGTACGGACTAGAAGGACCAATCAGAGCCTCGATTATCGGGCGACTCAGACCACCCACGTAGTGCGGATAAGGGAGTTTCTCGGGGGGCATGCCGATTCCATAGAGATTCATCAAAGCACTTCAAAATAAATTGCGACCATTGGCGCAGATGGCCAGAGGAGAAAGACACAAAGTTTAGTTTTGATGACTTCGCGAAGGCAACTTTGAAGAAATCAAGATCGACACCGCAATCGATCATGGTCGCACTGCACGGATCGTGGATTCCAAATAACGGAGCCAGATTGGGCAAAGAAAAGAAAAGATATTCGTAGCCATATACTATGCTAGCGTAACCTTCTGTCTAAGCCCAAGAAAACTCATTCAACTACTAAAAAGGAGATGCTAGCCATAGTTTTGCTTGTGAGAAATTCATAATATACATTTTGGGATCCCATATTATCATTCACACTCACCATGCACAACTAAAGATCCATGTCTAGTAAAGCCAAACCAGACGATAAGGTGGGTGTTGTTACTACAAGAGTCTGACCGTAATTAAAGATAAGAAGGTCGTGACAATGTGATAGCGCGATCACTTGTCCAGAGTAGAAAGCAAACAAAGCAAGAGCAGTGAGCGCAGGACTAATGTGAGAACTTCCCAGACAGCAATCGTTTAATTGTCATTCCAACTCCCATGGTATGTCGACATCGTGAATTACTTGGTTTTAGGAGTACCCTCCTGGTTCAAACACAAATTTAAAAGAGAAAGTTCGTGACTGACAAAGAGGTAATTACATCTTTGAGACCAATTTATTAAAAAGAGGTGCCGACATGATTATAAGAAGATAAAAGCGAGAGTGAACAATGCAAGATTGTGAATGAATGCCATGTATCAACATATGGGGGACATTTCTTCTCCGAGAAAGAACAGCCTACAAGATACTCCAATCGAGATTTTATCGCCCACTATCTTCGTAGAGACTGTACAATGAGTCAAATTATGATAGATGCCAAAAGATTAGAAATGATCATGAATAGGAATGAACGCCTACGAGGCATATTGGTAAAGGCAAATTTTGACGATGGGGGATAGATTTACGGACCCTTTTCCACCATCATTTGAAATCCTCAGAGAGCACGCTAGCAGGATTATGCCTAAACGGGTGGTGCCAAATAGTCATTCAAGGAAACGACGCTAACACGCCTGTGAGTTTCTTGCAGTTAACACATTTCGAAGATCCTAACACCCGTGACTATCATCATGACGGGAAGCCACTATGTTCAAAAATATTTGCTGCTCATGACAGGTATGATCAAACATATAATGAGCCTAGCTTATCACCCTGCACTAATGTGGATTGCGTAAATTTCCAATAGGGAGATTAAAAGATCCTGAAAAGACCGTAAGTTCAAGTAGTGAACTATCTTCCAAACCATGATCACCTGTCACAAAAGATTTATTCAAAACTACCTGATGTCCCTGAACCATACTCGCGTTCATGCGTCCTGAATCAAGAACATCACGTGGTTATCACAGTCAATCATTTTGCAACTGTTGTAATCATCTTCAATTACGAATAGAGGGTTCGAACGGAAGTCGCGACGTCGGTCGTTAACATGAGCGCGACAAGAAACGGTATGATCGCGATCCGCGAAATAGAGTTCGGCGGTATTCGTCGCGCCAGTTTAACTCCGTACGGGACATCTCGAAGTTGAAATCAAATGGAGGATCGTTGCCAAACGGCACTTATCCTCGGAGCGGCACTATCCGATCGATGCCACGAAGAACTGAAGAAAAACGTCATCGTTATTCGGCTGTCAACCGCCAGAACAAGCAGAAGAACCCAGTTGGTAATCGAGAGAGAAGGCTAATGTTTTGTCCGATTTGAAGACCGCGCCAGTGAAGCGTCCATGGAAAACCTAGATTTTTTGCTTTTTAGCATACTTGAAACTTTTTAACATCCGCCAAAATTTTTTGCCTAATGTTATTTGTTAGTTCTCAGGTTATATGAGTTTCGGACTGTTTTATCCTTTTGAAACGCCATGCTACATATATCCAATTTAACCATGGAGTAAGAACAAACCCCGACGCTCCAAAGACTTCACAGAAAGAGCGACTTCTGAAAAGGAGTAATTTTCTCCCTTCACATAAATTATGTGAAAATTGAATAGAATACATGTTTGAATTCATGTATGGGAATGATTTGAATGGATGCTAAGAATGTGCAAATTAATAAGTAGAGTGAAAGTCGTCGATCATCAAATTTAGGGTAGGTGCATTTCCAAGTCACGATCAGACTTTATGTTCGCTAATAGAAATTAAGGCTGTAACTTGCAAGTACTAGCGAAGAACAGGCACTGTGTCGCGACCTCAAAAGTTATGTCGCGACAGAAATTGAGGTCGCAACCAAAAGTTATGTCGCGATAGAAATTGAGGTCGCGACAACTCAACTGTGTCATGAAATTGAGCTGACCAAAAGGGGTAGAAAGCTGAGGTTTAACCCGATGATAAATTGTCCCCCCATTAAACCATTTCTATGTCGCGACAAACAACATTAAGTCGCTGCATAAGAGAAGTAGCTACCTGGGTAAATTTTAAATTTGCCCTAAAATTAATGACAAGACACACCGCAAAACGAAATTTTGTCGCTGGCCAAGCACAATTAAATGAAGTAATAAAGAGCCCACAATAATGATCAATAGCAAAGCAGAAATCTTCCACCACCATCTCCTTCCTTGAAGCAAATACAACCTTCATCTTCGCCACTCCGTTTTCAACCCCGCAAACCCTGTGATCCAAAATTTTCCAAAAACCGTCTCGATTACAAATGGCCGAACCTTCAACTCCTGGTCCCAATCCGAGAGCAAAATCATGAAGAGCATACTCACTGGTTAAAGTTTGTCAGAACCAACAAGGAGAACTCACATTTTAACAACCGTAGTTCAACCGTCAAGCAACAGAGAAAGCAAAAGATAAGCTAGCAAGGAGAGGGAAGATGAATTGTGATCGTAATAGGCTCTTCCATCCGAAGAAGCAATTATGTCAAGGTCGGTTGAGAAAGAGGTTTCGTGGAAACCATAGTCCTTCATGAAACTAATAACAAAGATATCAACTCGCATACTCAAAGTTCGATACTCGCGTTAGCTTCGAGAATTTACTCCAAATCGTGAGAAAGGATAACCTCCGTTTATGTCGAGTTTGGGTGCCGTGATGATGGAAACCATCAATGAAAATGTGTACCTAATGGAGGGGCGTATAATGGATCCAAATACAAGAAGATGTGTACAACCCTAACCGTGAGAAGATCGGCAAAGGCGTCGGCACGTACCTGCAGCGAAACTCCGGCCATAAGGAGAGCAAAAGACCATAAACAGGAGATTTGACAGAGTAAAGGTATGGTTTTTATTTCGCCTCTCGTTATGATTCCACTAAGATAATTCTGCAGATCAGAGGGGAACACAGCTAAATTATTCTCCATGCCGCTGGTGTGCTGAATACGAGCACATTGAAACTCACTAACAGATACTATGATGTGGAATGTGTGGGTTTGATCCCCTCACCCAAAGAACTATCACAAGGCTACATGTTTGAGGGTCAGGTGAAGGGAACTTCGAAAGAAGAAGAGTGTCTTCCTGTTGTTTCATCTACCATTCTCGACTTCGAGTAAGCAAGGGGCCTAGAAATCAAAAGAAAAAGGGGGTTATAATAGAAGCAGATTCAAGAGAAGAAAATGAGAATGCAAGAGACAAGAGCAGGACACTCTTCCGTTACATAAAGAAGAAGAAGACCTGTACATTATCCAAAGGGAACACCTTTATGTTTGCAGAGGACAGAACAAGATGATGTGGCCCTATAAATCTCTCAACCCCACTCGGCGCCCCTATCGTGAAATGACTTCAGAGAACTCCGGTGAGCTCTATGGAGCCTGTGGAATAATCAAATAATGATGCCTACCCATAAGAGAATGGAAGTTGTTATAAGTTGAAATGAACATCCAACAAAAATTCAGAGAGGAAGTATGAATTAGAATTGAAAAGAAGAGATCATAATGGGGCAATGTTGTTAAGGAAGAGCAGATGAAGGAGATCCCGGAGCACTCAGGAAAAATTCGTTGAAAGAAATGAGAAAAAGATCAAGATCTACTAAAGAAGTTAGCCAGCCATGAGTCAGCTTTACAACAATCGCATGATCAGATTCTCAACTCCTAACACTCATAAAGGAAAGGGACTCAGATCAGGAAGCCAAAACTAAGGAGTAGATCAAGGGATTCAAATTCCTCTATATGTCAATGTTCAAGGATTTCGAGAAAAGGATTAAGGAAAGAGATCAAGAGCTGGATGACAAAGATGCCTTCAGAAGAAAAGTCTGGCTTGAAAATTTGGATTTGATCAACAATAATCTTTCCAAATTTTTAGAAGTCATGACTGAAATGGAGAACACAATGAACACATCAGAAAAGACAAGATGATCTGAACAAAAGGTCGACCTCACCAATGAATCGGACCGAAGAACGTGACAGTAGGGAGTAATGACAACAAGAAGAAGAGAACTGAAATGAAGTTTCCTAAATTCAACCCTAATTTGGCTACTCTCGATCCCGATCCTCCTAACATCTTGCTCCCTCAAAAGAAAAATAGATCTTCCCATTGATTTGTCCATCTCTTCCTCAATTTCCAGCCTCGTATTCTTTCAACTTTGCAATAACTTCATGAATAAAATAAGAAAATTTGTCTGAATTTTAGATTAGCAGCATTTTGCTTTCATTGTTAAAAGAATAATAATGATTTAGGCTCAGAATGAAATGCTGACATATCATAATATGAGCTAGTTGGAAGTAGTTTGATTAGAAGATAGGCTGAAACACAACCACTGCGTAATAAGGGTAATGACATATAATTTGAATTGAACATGTTCGCATAATTGACTTGAATTTAGATGATGAGTCCAAGATAAAGGAAAGTTATACAATCAAGGAGCAAAATACATTTTTGAGTTTGAAGTATAAACAAGAAGCCAAAGAACCTGGTAGCAACTCAGGATCATGTAACTCTCATCAACCTAAGTGAGTCAAGGACATCCTTGTGGTTATCACACACTAATCAAACTGCACTTAACCCGTTAGGGATTATTGATAAAGGCAAACCTGTGATACAACTAACAAGAAATGATGCAGTGCCATCCTCGCTGCCTTGAGCCATTCTAAATGCACTCTTATTTATATGCTTCCTCGCATACACCCCAGTTCCCGACTCAGCCAAAACAATCCTTATCTTCAAACAAGCCATTGGAAATCCCAAGCCATCCGTAGATACTCATCCTCCAAAGAAAGAACCTCCGATTATCCAAAATTCAAAGAAGAGGAAGAGATGTTTGGGAGTATTTTTTTTTTTTTTTTGAGAACCAAAGGAGAAATACAAAAAAAGAAGAAGAGAGAAAGATCTAAAGTGTGAGGATACAACAGAGCGAAAGCTTTTAAAGGAAGAAGTTTTGTCTTGCGGGCTTCAAATCTCTTGAACAATTAAGTTCTTAGGGGTGTTTCAACACCTAGTACCCTAATGCCAACTGGGTGCTACTAACCCAAAGTTCACTAAGAGTGTTAGAAAGCCTAAAAAGACAGAACATTGCACTATTCCTGAAGGGTGACTGAGAAAAAAGTTCCAACAGTGAGAAGTACAAATGAGAAATGGGAACGAACAATTTTAAACAGAAGAAATCAAGAAGATACCCTGCTGATGAAGTTTGGGGAATCAATTAAAGAAGTCAGTAAGGAAAAGAAGGGCACGTTTAATTAAAAACAGAAGGAGTCCTGGGTAATCTTAACCTGCAGTTCCATCTATCCTACCATGACTCCAAGCCCGACATTACAAGCCCGAAAGACCCGATCGATCTCAAGGTTGGAATTACCTACATGAGCGAGATCAATATGAACAACAAGCATATGAACGAAAATCTCGAAAGGATCAAACCGCGAAGGACCTCGTAGGGTTAACTGACTCACTAAGAAAGTATAAGCAAGACCAACCTACTTTTCTGCCAGGATCAACTGACCATACCGCTATAAAACAAATTCAACAATTTAGTTTTGTACACCGATCAGCAGTGACTAACCTTCATCCGACTGCCAGATATACGTAAAAGAATGCAATTAGCCTTCAATTAAATTGGTTGCAACCGCAAACAATACAGAAATGTCCTTTTGTTTGAGGACAAACAAATCTTTTCTTTTCTTTGCTGGGACAAGCAAAAATTTAAGTTCGGGGGAGTTCGATAAGCTTATGCTCATCCATTTTCACCATTTTTTCCGATTGATTTCTATTCGAAAAGATCGATTTATTCATGGTAATGTCGAATAACTCACCAAACTCGCTTATGCATCGTAGTGTTCAAGAGAAAGAGGATATCATATAAAGGAGCGTAAACCGGTTGAGCAGAATGACACGACCGGGTCAATTGATGTTGCAAATGTAGAAGCGCACGAAGAAGAAAGGACTCACAGAGCGACACTCCAACAAAGGACGAAGAATCACACTTCAAGGTCACAACCACAAACTCCACGCATGATACAGCAAC
The DNA here is from genome assembly GCA_016808115.1 of Tetrastigma voinierianum. NCBI lineage: Eukaryota > Viridiplantae > Streptophyta > Magnoliopsida > Vitales > Vitaceae > Tetrastigma > Tetrastigma voinierianum. The sequence continues at coordinate 3,776,640 of JAEQBH010000178.1, read as the reverse complement.
TGAAGGCAAACGAGCGGTGTCGCAATGTAAACCTAAGTCGTGCAACTATAAATTAATGAAGAACAAGATAATATGTCGCAACACAATTTCGAGGTCGCTGATGTAATTGAAGGCCGAGCAAAGAGATACGGAGGTTGTAACACGTAATAAAAGTCGCGACATAAGATTTCAAGAGACAGAATTGAAGTCGCGACATCATCTTCAATGGCCGCGACGCCATCTGCCGGCCGCGATATCGATCCAAGGACTGTCGCGACGCCATTCAAGTGGTCCGACATCGCCATATGGAAAGAAGGTCGCGACATCATTTAGCGGTCGCGACATTAGTTACAAAGGACTAAGGTCAGCACGCCATTTAGTGGTCGGACATCGCCATAAGGAAAGAAGGTCATGTACACGTGGTTCCGCTGATGCGAAGGCAAGTCAGCGACCAAATAAAAGCTTCGTGGATTTAGCCGAGATTAACCGAGGTCGCGACAAAGAATCGAGGTCGCGACATTAACAACCAAACGGGCGCTTAACTAAATCCACAAGGAGGTGCATCAAGTTAGCCCAACTCGTAACCCTATAAATACGCCAGCCGCTTACCGGGCTACGAAAGCGCTCGACGGCCAAAAGAGATCTGGTAGCCGGGCTGCTCTTGTATTTTAATTTTCTTTTCTTGTTTTGTTTTATTTTTAGATTAGTTTGTTATTTCATTCAAATTCCGGATCTGGACGTTAGTCGCTAAAGTAGGTTTCAACGCGCACTCCTATTTCTTTCAAATTACCATTGATTGTTTGAATTCCGCATAAATTTGAATTCGATTTCCAGCTCGATTTACAAGTGGTTTTCTTTGATCAAGAAGCCATTGTAAGGTGTAATCTAGTGATTTAGAAACCCGCCTATCAATAGACTCTCGCCAATGTAAAACTATTCTTCAGAAATTTATCGGGTTAGTGAACTATCAGTTTGTAAATCTACTTGCTGGTTTTGAGTATTGATGAGCTTAAAAGTCATCTATTTTAAGTCCATTTTTCTGATTGATTTTTATATAAAAAGACTGATTAATATGAAGGAAGATGGAATAATCTCACCTAATCCGCCAGGCAAAGAGAAATTGAAAAGAAAGCAGAAATGCGTAAAAGCGTAATGTGGTCAGGCAATACCGATAATGGGTCAAGGAAGGTGAAGAAGATAAGTGCAAAAAGTGATTAAAGAATTTGATGTCGGAAGCTTGACAACACCAAAATGCATCTTCTGTTACAATTACAAAGGTCCACCACCTGAAGCATGCCGAAGACAAAGCGAAAGCCGGGCATGAAAGGAGCTAGGTCAAAACAAACTCGTAAATTGATGAAGAAGAAAGAACAGATGTCGCCACATCATTCGTAGGTCGCGACATAATTTAAACTCAAGATAATGGATATGATGTCACTAATACCAAAAAGAAGTCGAATGTGAGCTGTACCGGATCGAACATTTAGGCTCAACATCGCTTCAAAGTTAGAAGTAGTCGCGACCTCAAGATCGGGCGTAAAAACAGCCGCGAGCATCGCTTGGTATGAAACTAATGGTCGCAACATCGATGTACTAAAAAGAAGGTCGCGAATAAGATCAAGTTGTCGCGATATCAACTACAATGGGCGGAAGGGCGCATAACATTCTGGTCGCTACAACATTGGTAAGAAAGAAGGTCGCGATAACACCAGTTGTCGCCATCACTGTAAGCATTCTGAGGTCGCGATAACATCCAGAGGTCGCTACGCCTACCACAGAGAAAGAGGTCGCTGATAACATCCGCTTGTCGCGGATATCAAATGCAATACGCTTAAGGTCGCTGACGTTCTTAAGCCGCCGCGATACCGCCCACACCAAAGACACGCCGCGACCAAAACAAAGACTTCGCGACATGACTAAAGACAACAGAGGTCGCGACAAGAATTGACGGTCGCGACATCAACAACCAATCGGGCTATTTTAACCGCAGCCCAAAAAAGAAGTGCATCGAAGCCAGGCCCAAATCTTCGTAACCCTATGGGGAATACGGTCGCGTATCAATGAACGCAGCTTCCATGACCGGGCGAGAGATTTGTTAGCCAAGGCTCTCGTATTTTAATTCTTTTCTTTTTCTTTTCTTTGTTTTTTATTTTTTTTATTTTTAGATTAGTTTGTATTTCATTCAAATTTGGACTTAACGCGAATGTAGCGGTGGAAGGAACGCAGAGATTTATATTTCTTGAAATTACTACCGTAGTTTGAATTCCGTATTAAATTTGGATTTCGAACTACCAGTTTTCGATTTACAGTGGTTTTCTTGATCAGCTAAGTTTAATGAAGGTAAATCTAGTAATTTAGAAACCCAGCCCCATCGAATGACTATATTGTCGTAAATTATCTTTTATGCAGAATTTTATTCATTATTGCTGAACTTCAGTTTATAATTCGACTTGTTTGTTTTATTTATCCGGGAAGTTGATCCCAATGTCAGTCTCTTATACTCATAACGGGTTATTCCAAGTTTCTCACACGTAGAAGCTCCTCTGAGTGACACAGAGAAGGCATTCCTGAGAGTGATGAATAATTTATGGGAGGTATGGGAACTTGATATTGATGATCTAATGTGCTCTGTGTAATTAAATCGATACATCCCTCTTCACTCTGGAGTTTTTTTTCTTTTCTCCCAGGAATGAGTTGAGTGAGTTATCAATTTAAGCATGCAAGAGAGCTCACAATTCGAATCGTGAATTCAATCCCGTGTTAGCAACGATCTAATCAAGGAAAGAATGAGCGGTTCTAATTTTGAGGAAGAGGAACCGCATGGTGTAAAACCCATGCAATATTTTTCATACAAAAGGAGCTAAGGTTTACAAATCTGTTGTTATGGGTAATGGCGATTGAGAAAGAAAAATACCCAGAACAAGGCTACCCAGATTAAAAGTGAAGTTATCTAGCCCACCGTATTCGGTGAGAAACTGAAGGTGGGATGATGAACGTGTGTGGTTTGGAGAGATTCAACATCAGGTCAGCATTCGACTAGTTTTAAAATCAGGGTTCGCAAAGAAAATTACTATACAAGCCGTAGGAATTGATTCTTCACAATAGCTTTATTTTCAATGTTCTCTTTACGCATAACTGCTCAACTAAATTTGTCATTTCATTATTTTCAAGAGTCATCACTGTTATTCATTCATATTATTTTAGGGTTTTTTACTATTTCTGCGCTTTTTACTACGATTCAAATTGTCCATTATAGTCCAAACAGTATGAGCTTGAGTAGTCGCAATCGGACAGTACCCTCGGTGATCTCTCGTAAAATCGATATCTGACATAAATCCACTTACTACTTGTCCCACCCGTGCACCCTGCGCATCACGGATCAAAACCACTGCGAAACAATTTACTCCACTCTGAAACAATTTAACTAATCAAATAGCTAAGACATATACTGGCCAACAAGTTTTAATGGCGCCATTGCCGGATTGTGATAAATAGTCTTTTTCGCGATAGTGTTATAAATTTGTGCCATGTCTTTGTCCTGGCCAACAAGCATTCCGTAATTGATCCTAATGTAAGCTGCCTTTATACCCATATTAGGATTGTCTCATTGCTCGATTTCCGTGAGGCCCTCCGAGGACACACAGAAGGCAATCCAGAGGATGAACAATTTCGAAGGCATGTAGCACTGACAATGCTGATCGAATTAGTCATGGAATTTAAATCAGATAAATCCTTTCTCACTTGAAATCGAGAATGAGTTTAATGACTTATCCATTTAAACAAGCAGAGTTCACCCCATTCTAACAAAGACGCTAAACTCGTGTTATGAAGTGATCTAACTAAGGAAAGGATGAACTGCCCAATTGAGGAAGAGAAACTTAGTAAAGTGTGTAAACCCATGCTATGACTATGTAATAGAGCTAAGGTTTAAGGGCCCATGTTCCCTGGTAATAAGTATTGAAAAGAAAAATACCTGCATCAAGGCAACCTGTATTAAAAGTAGTTATCTAATCCTCCGTATCTCGAAAGAACAAATGGAAGATTAGATGATGAACAAGGGCGTATGGAGAGATCCAACCCATCATCATTCCTTTTGGAATGTGTTTTAAATATGTGGTTCATGAAGCAGTTTCAAAGGCAATCAGAATTGATGTTCAGCACAGCGCATTTTCAATGTGCTCCCTTTAAAAGATGACTGCTCACCAATTTGTATTTTTAAATTTCGCTTTAATTCATTTTGTTATTTTCTATCTTAGGCTTTTTACATTTCAAGGTTTGTAAGTCGATTCCAATTGCTCATCGAGTCCAAATAGTATAGAGTTTCGAAAGTAGTCGCAGTAGTTGATCGAGAATTCTGAGATCTTCAGGATCGATATCCGGACTTTAAACCAATTTACTACTTGTTCAACCTCGCACACTTGCAAAAGATCCTCGATCAAAACCAGAAGAAAATGATTTACTTAAGAAAACCGTTTTTAATCGCATAATAGATATGAACACAACAAACAAGTTTCATGGCATTATTACTGGGGATTAGATAATAGTCCTTTGGTTATAACGTCACAAATTTGTATAGGTGTTTTGATCCATTATCATCATCACAGAAAGAGGTGAACACCTACCACTTGTTCCGGTTCATTTACTGGTGGAGCATGAGATGCTTGTCCACCTTTCACACTAGTAGGACTGTTTGGGTGATTCCCTTGGTCATCCTCGACCCTAAGGGGAGCTGAACCGTCCATGCTTATCCTATTAAGACCAAAGAAGATCCGTGTCGAAGCCAAGGCCATCCTTATATGCAAATGCAATGTATGTCTAATACCATTTTCAAAATCCTTATTAAAATCGCTAGGGCCTTTTCCAGAAATGCCTAAACCTAAGCTCTAATACTGTAATGAAAATATAGCACCCTTTCCTATCGAATTCGCTTGGACTGTCCGAACTGAGTTCTAGCTTGCTCTAATGTCACTCAATCACCTTATCAAACCATTTATCAAAAAACACGTCAGATATAATTTCATGGGTATAAAATCCTTTCAAATATGTAGAAGCTGCTTTTAAAGGTGCTCCATTTCATTTCATTCATGCAAAGTACAATTACTATAAAGGCATATCAAGCCTTTTCAAATGATTTACAAAATAGATATTCGTAGTTTAAATTTTTTGCAAAAACATCAATGTTCAAAAGAGATACGGGTGAATGGCTATGTTGAAACATTACCCGCACTTTCTTACACTGACGCTCCTCGATCTTTCTTTGTCTCCTCTGCTCAATCCAGACTTAAGATAGATTAAAACTACATATAAGCATTTTCATTCTTAGTGGTTCTATACCCATTCTCGCTTTTAGTTTAAATCAAATCACGTAGTTTTACTAAATAAACTTTTAGATCTTTACGATCAATGTCAATACAGCAGTCACATATACTTATTTCATATACAATCATTTATGGTTCATCGATCAAATTATATGCAATAAGTCATTGATAATCAAATCATGATCACAATGCTCTTTCTTTTCAATTTCTAATCATGCTTTTCAATCTGAATTTGTCACAATTTTAACCAATCTGAATTTTGGTTCTCGCCACAATTAACTCATGTTTCTTCGGCAGGATATCTAATCACCGCACTCCGCCTAATCGGGCCGCAGACAGTATAAAATGGTTTATAAATCACGCACGGCCCCACCGGGCTGGGCCGGGACCGTTGTTAAAAATCAATTAGTTAACACTACCGATACGGCCCCACTGGCTACCTGGAGTAGAAGTGACACATCATCACAATCGCTCACAATATTGCTATTTCACCCCTATCGTATACCAATCTATCCTTCTTATACAAACTAAACGGTTAATGATTCCCAATTAAAGGCGTTCAAATTCTTTTGTGAGTAAGAACATACAAGACAATATGTACATTTTTATAAACGGTTCATTTTCAATACTCATACAATTTTTCTATTTGCAAAACATTTTCACAATCAATTCTTCAAATCAATTAAAACAATCTAATATAAGCTATGTATTTAGAACAAATAGTTCAAATCTTGAAATGAGAATAGGAGAAGATAGAACAAACCAAAATCGTCGCTTTGATTATGATCTTCGGAATCTCGAATTTAATGCGGGTTTTCATCCTCGTTAGCCCCTATTCAAATACAATGACAATCACATATTAGTAGGTTATTCTAGAGTTTGGTCGTGGTTTATGTTTTAATTGATAATTCACTTGCAAAATTTTCTGGGGGCACATGAACCATAATTTGTTCATGCCTCCTTCAAGAAAATTTTGTTCTATGAGTATATTTTTATTAGGAATTTGAATCATCTCCTTTGGATCACCCAAACTCAAGTTACGGAATTTTAATGCCAAATTGGTTAGTATGTCCAGCTCACTCGGTTACCTACTGTTATTCTCAATTTCAGGGGTCTTAACTCCATATATTGGTAATGGTTCCTTCTACGCATTTGAAGCTATGGTTCTAAGGTTTCTTATCCAACTGTAATCATACAATTTGGATCACCAAAATTCAAGTTATTGCATTTTACATCCGGACTACTCCAATTTGCAAAGTAGAATCAGACTATTCTTACTCATAGCTCCACTTTGACTAATTTTTGGGCACTTTGGGGTAATTTGCATACACTTCCTTCAAGTAAGTTATTCCCATAGAAGTCTATTTTACCCAAAATTTTGAATCACTCAATTTGGATGAGTGAAACTCAACTTATGGCCAAAACACAATAACAATACCCAAAACAAAGCATAACCCGTGAGCTACCCGAGCTCACATTTAAGCCCATATTTGGGAGCTTTAGAGCTATACTTTGCTCTTAGTCCCTTCTATACATTTGTAGACCTATATCTTATGGTTCTTTACCAATTTCAATCACTTCATTTGGATGATTATAAATTAATCTATAGCCAAAACAAGAACAGAGGTCTTGACAAAATTTTGACAACATTTCCTTTGAAAATCCAACATTCTTTATTAACACTGAAACCAATCCAAACCACATCTAAACAATGCAAACAATCTCAGACTGAATTAAAACCATTCAATAACACTTTTATACCACATTTGGGGTTTTATTAAACCCAAACACAAGAAAGGGGTTAGGTTTTGTTTTTCTAATTTTAACCTTCAATCACATGCTTTCTTCAACTTGATCTCTTAAACTTTGCTTTAATGGAGCAAGAATCACAACCTCTCACTTTGCAAGCCTCCTAGTTTCCTTCTCTCTCTCTCAAACCGTTTTTTCTCAAATTGCTCTGATCACTTTTGGTCTTAAATATCCTATGTCACATAAGGCCTGCCTGGGCTCTCTTAAAAATCCATTTTTGGGTTTAAGCCCTCCTAATTGCTAGCTTGCCCACTATTTGTCTCTATTTGCATTTAAATTCTCATTAATCACACTTAGACATTTCTTCTTTCTAACTTATGACCCTTTAGGTCCTTATTTCACAATTTCCAATTTTTTTTTTACCCTTTTTTCACTTGGGTTTATTTCTGGGTTCAATTAATTTCTCATTTTAGCATTTAATATTTGCATTTGGCCTTTAGCCATATAATAATTTAATCAACATTCATTTAACAATTCCTTAAAATACCCAAGTCGCTCAATTTGTTCCGTAATATATACAAAATTATAAATAAAATAAAATTCCATGGGTATTTTTAGGGCGTTGCATACCTAGCTTATGTCATTGAGGTGAGGGATAGTGGTAGTCGACTTGAAGATATTCTTGTAATCAGAGAATTTTGGGATGTATTTTCAGAGGATCTTCCTCGTGTACCTCTAGATAGAGAGATTGATTTTCATATTGAATTGGCCCTTGGGACAGAACCAATCTCTAAGGCACCTATAGGATGGTGCTCATCAGAGTTGAAAGAATTGAAAGTACAGATGGAGGAGATGGTGAGTAAGGGTTTTGTCAGGCCAAGTACTTCGCCTTAGAGCGCTTCGCTCTGTTTGTGAAGAAAAAGATGGAAGTCTCGAGATCAAAAATAATTACAAAGAGTTGAATAAAGGACAATATGTAATCAATAATTCCCTCTTCCACGATTGACACATCTTTGGATCAATTACAAGGAGGAGGGTATTTTTAAAATTGATTTGAGGCCCAAGTTACCATCACCAAAGATCCGGACGAGGATGTCTAAGACAACTTCTGCACTCCGTGATGGCATTACGAGTTCTTAGTCAAGCCATTTGGACAAACTAATGCCCATCTACTTTAATGGATGGATCTTATGAATAGAATCTTTCAGCCTTATTTAGATCAGTTTGTTATAGTATTCATTGATGGCATTTTGATCTATTCAAGTAGTAAGGAAGATCATGAGGAGCATCTGAGAGTTGGTTTACAGATTTTGAGGGAACATCAGTTGTATACCAAACTGAGAATGCCGCTTCGCTAGACAATGCTGCCTCTAGGACATGTGATCAGCTGAGGTCATCACTCAAAAAGATTGAGGCACCAGAATGGAAACCACCTAACAATGTGATAGAGATATAGAGTTTTCCATTGGCAGGTACTATCTGAAGTTCGAGGGGTTTTCGGGTTAGCGTCTTTGACTAAATTGATGAAAGAGGAAAAGTTTGTATGGCCGCAGGTATTGTCAACAAAGCCATGAACTAAATAGAAATCGACCTCAGCCCCGCAATTCTTACACTTCCGCCAAGGCACATGGATACACAATGTACAGGATGCTTCAGGCAAAGCTTAGAGCAGGTGTTAATGCAACATAAAAATAAGGATAGCATATGCTCAAGACAATTTTAAGAAGCATGAGCAGACCATTCGACACACCCACTCGAAATGGGCACCAGAGTCATTGCTCTACTGATGTGGAGGCACATTTATGTGGGTCCCATGCGTAATTTTACGCATCACAAGAGCGCATGCATTTTATTCACAATGTATGAGCAAATATGCGAGACGTAGGAGATGGGTTGAGCTCATTAAGGATTATGAGTGCACTAATGAGTACCATCCGGGAAAAGCTAATGTGGTAGTTGATGCCCCTAGTAGGAAACTGTAAACCCCTAGTTTCGATCTATAACCTCTTAGTGTTAAAAGATGGATTAGAGAGGTAAAATAAATCTCTACATTAGATTATTTAATTCTGCGGCAAGTAGAGAATTATCACCTAAGGTTGACGACAATTGGGCGAACGCCCAGTCCCGAGAGTATACAAAGACATGATGTCGGGTAGGGGTGATAAGAGCACTCAAGTGTCCTATTGTAATATTTGGAGATGAAATTAGGAAATGATAAATTATGGAACCCTAATTCCAAAAGAGTGGCACACAATTGTAATTGACCATAAAGGACATGTCATAAACAAGCAGAGATGGGACATAGAATGAAATAAAACAAGTTACAAATTGCAATATTAAAGAATTCAAGGACAAACTTGCAAATCGGGAGAATTTGAGGCTATACCAGCCATGAGACAAACTAAAATCATATTTCTTTGGTCCATTTGGTTAGGCAAAACGCAGGAGGAGGAGAATAGAGGAAAGAAAAGCAAGGAAGAGGAAGAGGAGGAAGAACAAGGAGAAGACGAAAAATTCAGGTATGTGTTTGCCTTGGAATCATGGGTAATTGGATTCTTAAGGGTTGGTATGGAGATTAGTTGCTCCTTGGTCTAGGTTTTGTGCAAAGATCACATAAACCTTTGAATTGTTGGGGTTATGAGAGTAAAACCCCAATTGGTGGAAAATAAACATGGAATCATCAAATTATATGATGTTTAGAAGAATCAGGACTCGTGAATTCATAAGATTTTCACCTAGGTTTTATTTGTATGGAGTTCCAAACCACCAATACAAGTGTTATGGAGGCTGGAATGACTTTTCATGTTAATTATTGAGGTATTATGCTTTGAGAAATTGGTTGTAAAAAAAAAAACAAAGGAGAATGTTGGGTTTTTAGCAATTGTCGCCAAAATTTTTGAAAAAATCCCCGTTTTTTGCTATAAATTAAGTTAGAATCATCCAAATAAATTGATTCCAATTGGTAAAGAACCATAAGAGATAGGGATACAAATTTATAGAAGGGACCAAGAGCAAATTGTAGCTCTAAGGCTCCCAAATATGACTGAAAGGTGAACTCGTGCAGCTCACTAATTTTTGCTATGTTTTGGGTATGGTTGTAGTGTTTTGGTCATTAGTGGAGTTTCACTCATCCAAATTGAGTGATTAAAAATTATGGGTACAATAGACTTCTAGGGGAATAATTTATCTCAAGGAAGTTCAAGCAAATTTTAACCCCAGAGTGCCCAGAAATATTTCCAAGTGGAGCTATGTGCAGATTCTGTTATGAATTTGAGTAATCTAGATATAAAATACAATAACTGAAGCCTGGGTGATCCAAATTGGGGTGATTCCAATTGAAGAAGAAACCTTAGAACTATAGCGCTTCAAATGAGTGAAGAAAAAATGCAATTTGCAGACTAGAAGGTGATATAAGTGAACCGCAGGAAGAAGAACGGCTGAGTACCGAGCCCCGAAAGCAACGTGCTACCACCGTCTATGGGTCATCCGTTTGGAGTAAAAATATAATTTTTCACTCCAAGCTCGAAATTAAACGACCACGTGCGTGATCCCTAAGGGTCAAAACTAAAACTTTTACATAAAATCTGGATTAGAGAGTCTCATATAGAAACAAGTTAGGAGGATATATAAAGAATAATGGTCTTAATTGAGATTCTTGACCTTATAGTTGAGAATTAAATTTTTTTTTTTGTTTTGTCACTAGTAATGATGAGGAATATTGTGTAGGTGACGGACACGGGAGCGACGTCCACAAGCCTCGTAGAGAAGCTTGACAGGGAGTGACTCGCCAAGGTAAGTGGTTCACACTTAAGATCCTTTCCAATTCTTATGTAATTGGTTGATGTTGGCAATGAATATGGTAGTTAAGCAATCTAAAAGAAAATATTTGAAAAGAGAGTTTTGTAGTTTCAACGAAGTTAGACTCAGGCTTTGACACTAAGTAAAATGAAGTTCTAAAACCTATGTATATTCCTTAAGATATAATGAGAATTAACGCATGTGACAACGCAATAAATCTTCAGACGTCGCCACAATAAAGAAAATTAGCACCACGCGACGATGCGTAAAATTCGTCCGTAGTTGCTCGGGCCATAGGAAAGTATAAGCTATACGTCGCGATGCGCATAATTCCGCACGTATTTGGCTATTTCTATAGTTTGGCACTCACGCGGGCGATGCAAGAAATTCCAGCCGTAGCTGCTTCAGGAGTTTCCAGCACCACACCGGGCGACAAAGAAATCAGATCGAAGTTGCTCGATAAGCTTTAGCTACTCACGCGGCGGCGCAAGAAATCTCGCGAACGCGAGCGGTCGATGACTCAGTAAGCTTCACGCTGGCGTTAGTTTTAAATCGCCGCGATGGTTCAAAATAATTAAAGGATATACATAGTTTTTTTTTTTTTGAAAGAAATCATAAAATAAATGATAAATTGTCATGTTAAGGTATGATATAAGCATCTCGCTGCACCAACTTGTCGTTCGCTACTTGTGGTCATTTATATTCCATTGTGTACATCGCTTTACCTACAGACGCCATCATTTTGTTGGGCTCATATAGAAAAATAGGCTATACCTATGATGTAAAACTTTATGTATGAGATGGATATGTAATCAACAAATATATACGGATTTTGAAATTAGATATTTGTAAACATCCATGCATTTGTATATATTATGCATCTAGATATATTCTACTAATTTTGTAAGTTTGTATTTATAAAATTGAGAATTGAGTGTTGATGTAAAGGTTGGTGGAAATATGATAAATGATTATTGCAAGTTTGGGAATAAAGAAGTTTATAGTTCGAGGTTTAAGAGAAGTGTAAATTTTCGACAGTGTAAATTCTTGGTTTATCAAATGCAACATATGCCTCCCTGAAGAAAAGTTTATAAAAATATTTGAAACAAGTTTGCAAAATTTTATCACTCCTAACTAATTAAAAGAAAATTTAATTTATGAGTTTAAACGAAAGTAAATCGGTTATAGAAAGTTGGGTTCACTTCTGATTTCTCTTCGATCCAAATGTCTGGCTGAGAGTCCATGAAGTGCCCATGATCCCTCCGCATAAGAGTTTAGATAAGGTCTGGGGAAGGTCTTGGTCAAGCTGGTATCGAGCAGGTTCTCGCTCAGCTGAAAGAAAGTTTCGGCAGAAAAGCTCAACTATTTCGGCGATAAATCTGTTACAGTGCTTAAAGCATTAAGTTATTCTCGCGGTACACACCATCTCTCGATTTCAAGAGCTATGTTTTCATTGATCGCATAAGCCAGCCATATTATAGTACTTGAATTCAGCATGGGCTATGCGAATATGCATTAAATCGCGGAGTTAAACATTGCATGGAATTATCATGCCGCATAATATCGAAGTTATGGCTGAACTTGAAATTCTGATTTGTCATCTATAGCGTACTAGTACATTTGAAGCGGCGCGCTACCGAGAGTCGGGCCCTCGAGAACGCGGATGTAGCCGCAGAGGCACCCACACCGTATGAGAGCAAAGGACGGAGTCCGCCAACGCAAGCCGCAGAGTTCCGCACACCCACACATCACAATCAAGACACGTGAGCCTACCCCGCAGACCTATTCCAAGGCAGATGGAACAGATGGCACAGATGCTAGCAATGTAATCTTTCCGCCAGCCGCGAGAGTCCGATACGATCGAGCGCCCGTAAATTAGCGCCGTCAGACATGATGTAGCGGAGACCCAGAGAGCGTTATCTGATGAGGTAAATGTAAGAGATTTTATGATAAGTGTATGTAGGAGCAGAGGGTTTCATTCTCGCTTCCTACGGTGATCGCGCTAAGGATCATGAAGCCGCATCGCAGAGCACACCCAGAGGGGTGTCATATGGGCGGAGTTCAAGAGAGAATTTACAAAGAGATTTTTTCCTAAAAGCCATAAAGATGCCAAAGTCAAGAGTTTGATACCTGGAGCAGGAGCTCCGCCCAAAGTACGAAAAGAAGTTTTCAGAGTTGATTCGCCTAGTTCCTTTCTTCGCAGAGAATGAACAAGAGAAGATCAACAGATTTATGGCAGGTCTTAACCCCGCAGTTAGGACCATAGTGACATCTGCATCACATACCAGATATGGGCGCGAAGGAGGCAACAACAGGAGCAGAGGCACAGATCACTCAAAGTCAAAGTCACACCACCAAGAGGAGTCGACCAGAGCATCGTGAGAGAGCAAGAAGATGCCTAAAGTGGTCACGAAGATGGTCACGAGTTACAGCAGAGTCGAGACCCTGTGCCGGGCCAGAGTTATGTCTTGGCCATCACAGGTCCGTGAGCCAGCAGAGCTGGAGGATCACCGCTGTGTGTAGTAGATGGCCGATCACATTCGTGAGTGCCTTCTACAGGATCGGGTGTTTCGGGATGCAGCCGTGGAGGAATGATATTCATGAGGGATCACAGCGCAAGATGTCGAGTCCGGCCGAGGCCATATCTACGCCCTCGTAAGGCATCAAGGAGTCGTGGGATCCATAGGGGAGCCCTCAGACCGAGGAGCTACGCATGGCGCCTAAATGTATGAGCAGTAGAGGCATACCCCAGAGGACAGCCGAGACCATCCCGAGCACCGACAGTAGACCACAAGTCGCCGCAGAGTATATATGTGACCCAAGAAAGGCCGATACCCCGTGATGGGTCACAGTACTACTTTATTTGATACCGATGCTCATGTATCGGGTGGACTCAGAGCCACCCATTCTTTTATTTCTGAGTTCATGAGAGAAACGATGTAGATGAGACCGACCGAAAGTAGTATGGTGTCACCACGCGTGATTCGCTTACTGCGAATGAAGTCTATAGGGAAGTGAAGGATTCTGCGCAAAGTCATGACCAGGCTGATCTTAATAGTACCACATTCATGACTTTGACATCATTCGGTAATGGATCAAGTTAGCTAAACATCGGCATACCGCCGATTACACAGAGAGGTCCATTTAGTCACCGGGGAACTAGGAAGGATCTAGGGAGAGAGAAAGATACTTTCTACAAGTTTAATCACAGAATACAAGCAAACAAGATGTTCAGAAAAAGCATGCCAAAATTCTATATGTACAAAATATGGCAACAGCGGATGTACGCGTGGTTCCCGTGGTGAACGAAGTTCTGATGTATTTCCCGAGATCTACCAGGTCACGACAGAGATTGAATTCGAGATTGAGCTAAAGGCCGGCATAGAGCCCATCCTATAAAGGCCAGACGCGATGGCACCACAGAGCTAAGAATTGAAGGCAAATGGAACGAATTGCTGAAAGTAAAGGCTTCATTAAGATTTGGTACATCACCAGATTCTGTTGTTTGTTAAGAAGAAAGATGGTTTCGCTTATGCATCGATTATGGTATTTATCAACAGTAACTACATCCGAATCGTGATTCATTGCCAAGAATCGATGATCTATTTGATCACGATATGAGTTGGTATCTTCGGAGATCACATCGTGGTATCATTAGTCGGTTACAAGAAAGATGTTCAAGACAGCCTTCTAACTAGATATGGGCATTATGAATTTTTTGGTGATGCCATTTGGCTCAACCATCATTCAATGATGTAAGATTTAATAACTGTATCTTCTGACCTTATTTAGACAAGTTCGGCCATAGTCTCATCGATGATATTCGCATATTCGGCAGTAAAGAAGGAGTACAGCACCGAGATAAGACATGAACTCCGAGAGCACCAGTCGGCGTAGTTCATCGCGCCAATTTTGGTTGACTGAGGCATTCTCGGGACATACCGGCATCCACCGAGGTGTTTCGCGAGACCTGCAGCAGAGGCCCTTGTAGAGTCAGAAACCACCCACGAACGAACCGGTCGTAGCTGGTTAATGGTTACTATTTTAGAAGGGTTCTCAAGATAGCTACCTAATCATCGTTAACAAGAAAAGAAGAGAAGCTCATCTCGTCAAGCCGCCGTATCAAGCCATGAGCTAGCTAAAGACTTTAATTAATGCACCACTATTTCGTTACCCCCTCGTAAAGGAGACGATAAAGATATCAGGATGCCCCAAGCAGGTTTAGGTTGTGTCACGCAACGTGATAGGAGTGCGATATGGTGTCATGTCATGAAATGAAGAAGATGAAGTAAACTAACCAACTAAAGATTTAGAGTTACGTTATGTTCGTTGAAATATACATCATTCTCAAGGAGAATCTTGCAGGATTCCTTGCCGATCACAAAAAGCTCTGCGATTCATTTTTGCGCACTTGAACACATATGAGAGGAGGTATAGAACTCATCAAAGACTATGACTCCGCACTATCATCACCACTGTGCAAAAATGTAGTAGCGCATGCGCAAGCAGAAGCCCCCAGTTCCCTAGCTCAACTTCTAAAGCGCAATACTTGACAACGCTAGTAGAACCGGCATTCATGGGGTCATTTTTGCAGACAAAGCAGAGTCAGTACTCTAAGAAAGGGTTTTTCATGTCACATGGTTAATGGACAGGTTAGACTGGCTTCTGGACCCAGATTTGGATGAAATTGAGGCTAAAAGATAGAGTACCGACAACAAGAGCAAATTTAACCTTACGAGGTAATGGGACACTAGAGTTGGGTCAGACACATAACTGATGATGAGAGTTGATGAAAGAAATCATAGCAGGCACATCATCAGCATACATACGCATCCAGGAGTACTTTGGCGATACCTGTTCGCAGACCACTACCGTAAGGTATGAAGAGAGATAGCAAGAGTTCGATCTAAGTGCCTAACTTGTCAAACAAATTAAGATTGAACATCGTAAACCCGCAGGTTTATTTCATAACCTTTATCCATTCCCGGAGTGGAACGGGAAAGGATCACGACGATCGCACAGACTTCCCAGATGTCGCGGGACATGATGCCATTCGCTATTGTGATATTGGACTAAGCCTACCACCTACGCTACACACACACCATTCCCAGAAGATATACAAGAAGGCAGACAGATTGAGGCCGCGTTACGCACCAAGAACCATCAGATCTTACTGCAGATCCCGCTTCACTGATTCCGGGCCGGCTACAAGATGCTACGGGCACCAAATTACACTCAAGATCGCTTCCACCACGCATGCATGGCCAATCGGGAGAGTCCATCACTCAAGATAGTTATTCGGGCACGAGTCGGCGGGAAGCCGGGATAATTGAGCACGTGTGATGGAGTTTAAGGGAAGTTGGGATAATTACCTAGCATTGATAGAGTTTGCCTCTGACAATAGTTATCGGTCCCAGTATTGGTATGGCACCGTATGGGGCATTGTATGGCAGAAAGTGTAGAACCCCAGTCTATTGGGACGAAGTGGGGGAAAGAAGATTAATTGGCCTAGAGATTGTCTAAGATACAATCGAGAAAGTAAATATGATACGAGAGCGGTTGAAGATAGAAAACGACAGGCAGAAAAGCTATGCGGACAATCGAAGATGAGATCTGAAGTTTGAAATGGGTGATCAAGTATTCCTACGAGTCTCACCATGGAAGGGTATTTTGAGGTTCGGGAAGCGTGGAAAGTTGAGTCCACGATATATAGGCCCCTATGAGATAGTAGACAAGGTGGGTGAAGTGGCTTGTCGATTGAGGCTAAGTCGAGAGTTAAGCCCGACATCCATGGCATGTTCCACGTCTCCATCTTCACGTAAGTATATAAGGCGACCCTTCATATTCTTAAAGGAGCAGCCTATTGATTAAAAGGAAAACTTGACCTACGAGGAGCATCATTAGAAATCTAGATCGTGAGATCCAGCTGTTGCGTAATAAAAGTGATTAGTTAGTGAAGGTGCTATGGCGAAATCATGGGGCGAAGGGCTACATGGGAGCCGAAGCACGAATGCGTGCTTGATACCCTCGGTTGTTTTGAATAAAGTCACTGCCTTGATTTAAATTTAGAGGAATGAAGTAAAGGGGGGAAGAAATTGTAAACCCCGGTTTCGATCTATAACCTCTTAGTGTTAAAAGATGGATTAAGAGGTAAAATAAATCTACATTAGATTGAGAGTGAATCTCATGGCGTTAGAGAAATTATCAATTTAAGGTTGTGACTAAATTGGTTATGCGCCCTTCAGAGAGGTATACGATTACATGACTGCCAAGGCGTATAAGAGCACTAAGTGTCCCATTGTAAATATTTTGGAGATGAAATTAGGAAATGATAGAATTATGGAACCGGAATTTTGGTGCTAGTGCAAGAATTTTACAATTGTAATTGACCATAAAGGACATGTAAGTCATAAAACAAGTAGAGAGATGGGCCATAATAGAAATAAAACAAATTTACAATTGCAATATTAAAGAAATTAAGGATAACAAATTGGAGAATTTTGAGGCTATAAATAGCCATGAGACAAATAAAATCATATTTTGGTTTCATTTGGTTAGGAGCAAGAACGTGGGAGGGAGGAGAATAGAGGAAAGAAAGAGCAAAGGAAGAGGAAGAGGAGGAAGAAGAAGGAAGACCAAAATTCAGGTATGTGTTTGCCTTGGAATCATAGGTAATTGAATTCTTAAGGTTTGGTATGGAGATTAGTTGCTCCTTTGGTCTAGGTTTTATGCAAAGATCACATAAACCTTTGAATTTGTTGGGGTTATGAGAGTAAAACCCCAATTGGTGGAAAATAAACATGGAATCTTCAAATTATATGATGTTTAGAAAGGAGGTGGTGGACCTTTGGGTGAATTCATGAGATTTTCACCTAGGAGTTGTGTATGGAGTTCAAACCACCAATACAAGTGTTATGGAGTAGTTTGAATGACTTTCATGTTGATTGTGACAGGTATTACGGTTTTGAGGATTGGTTGTAAAAAAAAAAAAAAACCAAAGGAGAATGTTGGGTTTTTAAAGGAATTGCTGTCAAAATTTTTGAAAAATCCCTGTTTTTGTTTTGGCTATAAATTAAGTTAGAATCATCCAAATAAATTGATTCCAATTGTCAAAGAACCATAAGAGATAGGGATACAAATTTATAGAAGGGACCAAGAGCAAATTGTAGCTCTAAGGCTCCCAAATATGGACTGAAAGGTGAACCCGTGTAGCTTACTGATTTTTGCTCTGTTTTGGGTATAGTTGTAGTGTTTGATTCATAAGTGGAGTTCACTCATCCAAATTGAGTGATTAAAAATTCTGGGTAAAATGAACTTCTAGGGAATAAGTTAGCTGAGGATTTGTAAATTTAACCCCAAGTGCCCAGAAATATTTGGAAGTGGGGCCCATGTACAGATTAATTACATGAATTTAGTGTCTAGATATAAAATACAATAGCAGGACTTGAGTGATCCAAATTGGGTGATTCCAATTGGAGAAGAAACCTTAGAACCATAGCTTCAAATAAGTGAAGAAACAAAATGCAATTTCATGTGACTAGAAGGTGATATAAGTGGTAATGCATAGGAAGAAGAGCAGAAGGAAACGGAGCCGACCGTGCTACCACCTGCTGCATTATAGAAATTTGTCCGTTTTGAGTAAAAATATAATTTTTCGTTCCAAGCCTTTAGAAATTAAACGGACCACGTGGGGTGATCCCTAAGGGTCAAAAACTAAAACTTTTACATAAAAATCGGGATTAGAGAGTCTCGGTTGAGTAGAAACAAGTTAGGAGGATATATAGAGAATAATGGTCTTAGTTGAGATTCTTGACCTTATAGTTGAGAATTAAATTTTTTTTTTTTGCTTTTTCACTAGTAATGATGAGGAAAATTGTGTAGGTGAGCAAGGCACTTGGGAGCGCGTCACGAGCCTCTTAGAGAAAGCAGCGGGGGTGAGCTTCAAAGGTGATGGTTCGCCACTTAAGATCCTTTCGATTTTATGTAATTGGATTTGATGTTAGTAATGGGCTCATGGTAGTTAAGTAATCTAAAAGAAAAGCAAGAGAGTTTTAGGAGTTTCAAAACGAGCAGACTTTGTGCTTTTGACACTAAGTAAATGTAGTTTTAAAACCCATGTATATTCCTTAAGATATAATGAGATTTAGCGTTATGTGACGACGCAATAAATTCCGTCCATAGTCGCTCACAATAAAGAAAAATTAGCACTACGTGACGATGCAGAAAATTTCGTCCGTAGTTGCTCAGTTTCATAGAAAGTATAAGCGCTTACGCTATGGCTGCATAATTCCGCACGAGTTGGCTATTTGTATATAGTTTGGCACTACGTGGCGATGCAGTAAATTCCGCTTGTAGTTGCCCAGAGTTTTAGCACTACAATTGCGATGCAGTAAATTCCGTATTGTAGTTGCTCAGTGATAAGCTTTAGCGCCCTACGTGCGATGCAGTAAATTCTGTAACGTAGTGGTTGAGATGACTTAGTAAGCTTCACGTTGGCGTTAGTTTTAAATCGCCTGATGGCTAAATAATTAAAGGATATACATAGGGGGTTTTTTTTTTTTTTTTTTTTTTTGAAAGAAATCATAAACAAAAATGATAAATTGTCATGTTAGTGTATGTGATATATATCTTCTGCACTAACTTGTTTGTTCATTTGTAGCTATTTATATTCCATTGTGTGTATCATGACTTACGTGACGGCCATCATTTTGTTGTCTATATAGGTGGGCGATTTATGACCTATGATGTAAAACTTTATGTATGAGATGGATATGTAATTGAACAACATATATTTGGATTTTGAAATTGTATATTTGTAAATATCCATGATTTCATATATGATTATCTAGATACACATTCTTTCCACTTAATTCAGAAGTTTGTATTTATAAATGAGAATCGAGTGTTGGATGTGGCTGCCAGAAATATGATAATGATTATTGCAAGTTTGTAACAAAGAAGTTGGGAGGAATTGAGGTTTTAGTAGAAGTGTAAATTTGACAGTAAATTTTGGTTTATCAAAATGCAAATTAAGTATAATGCCTGAAAATTTTATAAAAATATTTTGAAACAAAAAGTTGCAAAATTTTATCACCCCAACTAATTAAAAGAAAATTTAATTTCTGAGTTTAAACGAAAGAAACCGTTATAGAAAGTTAGATTCACTCGGATTTCATCCAATGAGTCGGTTTCGAGGAGTCCGTTGAAGTGCCCGGCAGGATCCTCCAGACAAGATTTTAGATAAGGTTTGGGAAGGGTCTTGTCAGAAACCTACGGGTTCCATATCTCACCTAAAGGATGTGTACCTCTGTTGACCAATTCTTGTATAGAGATCAAATTTCTGCTACTATTACCTAAGGACTATTATCTAATCCCTGGCAACAATGCCAAAAACTTGTTGACCAATTTCAGATAGAGAGCAAAATTTCGCTTATTGTTACTAAAGGACTATTATCTATCCTTAGTAATAGCCAATAAAATTTGCTCTAATTCTCAATTCTGTATAGAGATTAAATTTGCCATCAAGCACAAAGGAATATTACCTAATCCTCAGTAAAGGCGCCAAGACAGGGCCATTGCTAGATTTCTACAATACGCATGATGTCTCATCCTTGAGATCTTAAAGAGTTCTCTGTTTCCTTGATTAGATCTAAGCTAACATGAGATCAAGATCACTCCTCAAGACCAAGGAGAAATATCTAATTGATTAAATTGATAAATCCCTCAACTAATTCTCAAACCATGAGTAAATTGATGATTTATGTAAGTAATCTTTTAGAGATCATTAGTTCTTCAATAATAGTCTAAAGATAATTCCTAAGTACGCATCCATGTTCTCGTGAATCTCCAACTCTCGTGTCACTCGCAGGGCCTCTCGAAATCGTGGGAGCCGCATACAACAACCCTTAATTGGGTATAAGTTACTAATGTTGGGAACAATTCACTTCATGAACAACACCATTCAAATAAATTAAAAAATTCTCAATCCAAGAAATCTCTTTCTAATAGTGCAGGAAAGACCATAACTAACATCAGATCTTTCCCCGCGGAAGTTAGGCTTCCAGAAAACTAAATCACAGTAAACACTAAAATACCGATCAAGAAATTTCCAATGCAACTGTAATCAATTGAAAGAAATAAATTCCAACTTTTCTATAGACTTCATTAGATTCAAATAGTAATCGAAATTGATCTTCAACAATTTCAGCTCAACTTCGAAACTTCTATATAATGCATTGTTTCAAGTCCAGTAAACAAATTGAAATCCTACGCTAAATCTAATCTACGAAGAAAAGAAAAATAAAATAAAATAAAAAGAAAAATATAATACAAAAGAGTCCTCAGCTCCCCAGATGCTCTAGTTTTTCCATTGATTGACTGCCTCGCTTTCCTCAAATGTTTCTATGTATAGAGCCCCAGAAGTTTGGGCCTTAAATTCGAGGCTATATTGTGGATCCCAAAAATTCTGGCCCAGATTTCATTCTTAGTCGCGACTTGAAAGTGTTGTCACGACAGAGTTTTAATTCCTTATTGCAGTTCTCAGCATGCAAAGCAAATTGGCTACAACAGATCTTCTTTGGCTCTTTTAACACTATCCTATAAGGTCTGGTCGCTCTATCCATTCTATGTTGCGACAAATTTCATGTGCATTTATCGGAATAAAGGTGTTGCAACATTTTCCCGCATGCACTTTTCAAATTTGTGTCGCAACCTAGTTTTTATGTTGCGACAGCATTTCTGTTGGTTTTTGTTGCAACAATGTTTCTTGTATTGTCAACACTTCTATCGTGACCAAGAAAGTCTATCACAGTGCAGTCTTGTCGTCACTTAACCTGATTTCCTTTTGCAGCTTCATTTTGATGTTGCGACTTAGTCTATTGGTGTTGTAGATTTTTTCTGTTATGACTAAGTTCTTATGTCGCGACAAGACTTTTTGCCTTCAGCTTATCTTTGTGTCGCGACCCAGTCCTGTTATGTCGCGACAAGAATTCTCTTTCTTGTGTTGGAATCTTTGTCGCGACATGGAAAAGTCTGTCGCGATAGAGTTTATTTGTGTTCAGCTTATTTCTGTGTCGTGACCTTAATATCCCTATCGCGACATCAAAACTTCTATTCAGCTTGAAGTATGTCACAACACTGAACTCTTTTGTTGCCACCAGGTCAGTTCATTAAGTAAGCATCACTTGTCGCAACTTTGCTTCCCTGTTAGGACCAGAAACCTCGTCTTTCAGTGTTGCGACATTCATTACCTTGTTGCGACAAAACTTCTTCATACAGTGTCTCAACATGCTTTTCCAAATTGCAATAATCAGTGTCGCGACAGGAGAAGATTATGTTGCGACATAGATTTTGCCTTCTATTTTTCATTATGTCACAACATAAACTCCATCCGTCAGTAAAGATTCTTCTCAGATTGCTTTAATTTCGGTCGCAAAGATAAGATACCTTGTGACGACAGAATTTGGCGTTTTCTTATGTTTTTAGTGTCGCGATTACGAGCTTTATCGCATGTGTCTTTCCTAACGTTGAAATCCAATTGACAAACCTTGTCGCAACATTTTCTCTCTTTGTCTCAACTGACTTGTTACATTCTTCCCATGTTCTATCGCGACGAGCTGTCTTTTGTCGTGACATAGCTCCTCTTCTATATTTAGTCCTTTGTGTTGCGACAGAAGAAATATTGTCGTGACAGATTTCCTTAGCCATTTTCTTGAACGTTTGTCGCGACACATAGGACTCTGTCGCGACATAGACTGCTGCAATTGTTCTTTTTCTCTTCTTTCTTGTTGAATTTTTCTCCCTTTTGAATTAAAAATTGCAAAACACAAAGTTGGTGAATAATCCATAATTTGGCATTAAAACATATCTGAATATACTAAAAATAAGCCAAAAAAATGGATTAAAAATAGATGAGTTTAAGACTCATCAAATTCCCCCAAACTTAAAGTTTTGTTTGTCCCCAAGAAAAGAAAAGAAAAAAAATTTTGTCCTCAAACAATTCAAATTTTTATTTTTAGGGGGACATTTTTCCCGTTTCTAACTCTTTTGAATCACTTCAGATTGAAATAGTTAGTTGCAGCATAATTTCAAATTTAGTTTTTAATTCAGACTTAGGAAAAATTTTCAATTACTATCACAAAACAAACTAGTGATTTCTGAAATGTAAACAATTCAGTCAATTTATCCTAATCTGTGAGTGTGTGATGGTCTTCTTTACCTTTTCTCCTTGGCAAAATTAGCTAATCTTCTAGGGCTTGACATAGTTACTGTATAACATTTTAAGTCCCATATGCTTGTTTTTCATATTAGTTTCTACTAATGTAGGCAAATGCAACTTTTAAGATCAATTAGGTCTTTTAGGCTTGTAAAGTTTGGCTTAGGTAATTGGGTGGATAATTAGAGAATTTAGGCTAAAAATTACCCAGATTCCAATCTTCACTTTTTGCATCTTTGTCTCTATGATGTCAAAAAAGAAAATTTTCCCCTAAACTTAATGTTGATGTATCATAATGCATACTCTCATCTTGGTAATTTTCTTTGCCACTGTCATTCTTATCAAGTCGGTCCCTTTAGATAGAAGCCCTTTTTGCTCTTCTTTTCACTCTGTCAAATATTTAAGAATAGTGCAATGTTTTGTCTTTTGTGCTTTACCACTCTTAGAGAACTTTGGGTTAGCAGCTCCCATACCAGTTGGCTAATGGGTACTAGGTGTTGAAACACCCTTATGAACTTAATTGTTCAAGAGAGGAAGGCCATAAGACAAAACTTATTCCAATTTGACAATTTACAACCCTTGACTTCTTCTTTGTATTCCTTTCCTTTCCTTCATTTATTCCTTTCTTTTTCCATCCTTCATTCTTGTTTTTCCCTTCAATTCAAAATAAAATTTTCCCCCCAATCTTGTCATTTTCTGTATTTTGAGGTTCTTTTCCTGAAATCTGGGCAATAAAGGGTTCTTTACTGTAGGATTAGAATAAAGGAAGGATTTGAAGTTTTTAATTGCTGGTTCAATGAAGAAATTAGGCAATTTGGCTCAATGTTGGAACTAGTGTATGCTTGTGCATATTATGAGGGTAGGCTTGAAAGGCTCAAACTTCCAAGGATGGCCTATATCACTTCTTGTTAGTAGTATTGCCTAGGATTTCGCCTTGACTACTAATTTAACAAGTTCTAGGACATTAGACTATTTGGATCGTGAATGAACCTGTATATCCCTAATCTTTCACAATTTGTTAAGGACTCACTTTGACCATGTGCATTGTTTTTCAGGATTTTTACTAACCTTACTGTCTACACAACAATATCAAAAGTCTTATTTGTGTTTCCTATTGAGTACATCTTCCTAAATTTGATCATTCAACTTCATTCTGACCAAACTATAACTTCCTTTTCCAATTGGGGATTAGCCTACCACAATGCATCTATCAGTGGTTGTTTGGATTTGAATTTTGCTGTTGTGTTATTTTAATCAAGTACAGAGGTTCATTTTGATCATGCATTCAGCTCACAACAATATAACACAGCTTCAATTGTTCTCAAGTCATTTCACCCAAACATGCTTCAGCAAATAAACAATTTGCTCCAAGTAGTTGACTTATTCTTTATTCAACCAAAAAAATGGCAATCATGAAGCAAAGAAAATTAATTAAAACACACCAAACAATCAAAAACAAAAATGAACACAAAATTTTTGCACACATATTTATTTTATTCAAAGGAATGGCTTTGAATACAAAGAGGATGAGGAATGATTACAGATTTGGTTTGGAGAGAAAACATGATACAGGGGTTTATCTCCTTCTTTTGTAGGATTTGGAAGTTTTTAGGTTTGGAGGTTCAAGGTTAAAGGTTAAAGGTAGCTAAAGATGGAGGGAACTTTGGAATGGAGATGTTCATTTTTCTTTTATCGGGTGGTTCTTCTCTCCTCGAAAGAGGCAAGATTCATTTGCATACCCAGCCAGGTAAGACCACTGATTCTCATTGAAGCCAAATTATTCACAAATCCTTTAAGTTCAGTGAGCACATTGTGTATGTTCACTAAATTAGAATTCACCCGATCTAGGCTATCATTCCATAATTTATGTCTGTAGTTGTTATCCATCATTAGCTCCTTATCTCTCTTCTCCATGAGCTTTCCAAATTCCTGGAATTGTTCTTTGTAAAGATATTTAAACCTCGCTTCGCAAAGATGATGGCTTCATCCTTCCTTCCTTTTCTAAAAAGGTCAAGACATCTTCATCCCTTTTGTTGTTCATTATAGAAGGTGCTGACCTTGAGTCCAGCCTTTTCATTAGTGCTCTTTCTCTCCTTTCTATTTCCTCTTTCCATTCCTCATCTCTTTGTTTGAGCATTTGTTCCCATTGTTGTTATCTTTTTCTGAAACCAGCCTCCAGAAATTTCTCTCTAATCTTTTGTTGTTGCTCCCACCTTTTCTTTCTCTCGTCCATTTCCTTCTTCATTGACACCAAAGATTCCATATCAGCTCATTGCCTTACACCCCATAGTTCTCAGAAAAGTCCCTTACACAGGAGGTGAATGAATGATTGGGCTTCTTCTGTTCTGCATCTCCTCCTCTATTGGCAATTGGCTCTCCTCTAAGATTTGTCCCATCCCTAATTCTTCATTTTCTTCTTCATCGGGCCTCTCTGCCACTTCCACAATCTTCATTTCCTTTCTCTTTTTGTTCTTTGGGCCCTTAAGCACCCTTGTCAAGGTCAAAGGAGAAACCTTAGGGCAAGTTTCTTCCTCTGCCCATACCCTATGAACTCCAGCTAAAATACATAGCCGAGTGATCATTGTTGGATGGGGGATCAGTCCCTTTTTCACATTTTTTTGGAAGCTCCTGATAGATGACTCAATTATCTTCCCAGCATTAAACTTGTATCCCTTCAACAGGGCATACAAGATGATGGCTTCCTGCTCCCTTATTGTGCTCAGATTCTTGGTGAGTATGATTAAAAAAGCAATGAAATAAAACCACACCTTACCTTCTTCGCGAGGAGCCTCTGGATTGATTTCAGGGGGATTCTCGTTGAGCTCCATTTCCCCCTTTCCAGTCACAAGAAATTTACAATCTTCTTAGTGGTTAGGCTTTTAAGCAGCTTGCACTGATCCATTCTTGGATCTTTGATCTTGCACCTCATCGATCCTTCACGGCCCATGGGAACCCATATACCTTTGACATATTAATCGATCTTCTTCATCTTACCATGTTCGCATAGAATTCTTCGACCATCGCAAAGAAACCCAAGTGGTTTGCATGTAGAACAAACCCAAACTCCCTTCGACGCTCGTTCCCAAAGAAAGGGAAGAGACGAACTTGCCAAAACCCCTTTCTCCTATAAATCCATTGTCCCTCAAATTCTCCTCCCAGAAAGAGTAAGCTTCATCTGAGATGAATGCTTTGTCACCTTCTGATTCTTTTTTTTGCTCAGCTCTACTCAGCTCTATTCTTTTTTGCTTGTTTCTTTTTGGAGCTTGGTTTTGTTCCTCTCCCTGCACTTCTTGTTTTGCAACTGAGTTTTTTTCAGTCTGAGGTTCCAAATGAACCTCCGCTTCACATGCTGCATATTCTGCCATCATCTTAATGAGATTTGGGACCAGGTTCTGGGGTTCTGCCATTTTTTGAGCTTTGGATTTGGGGTTTAGGTTCTTTGAAGTCTAGGGTTTTGAGAGTTCGAAGAGAGGAAGAAAGTGGGATTTGTGTGAGAGTATGAATGATGTGAGGCAATTGGAAAGAGATGGTCGTTCAGTTTTGAAAAATTCTTCAGTTAATGGCTCAATAAATCGATGTTTCTCTTCGTGTGTCATGACAATTAATGATTAGGTCACAACAATAACTTTTGACTTAAATGTGGAGTTAATGTTGTGACTCCTCAATTTAAAAATTTTCCTCAGCCTTTATTATTAACACCTTCATGTTACGGCACATTGTAGGGTTGTAGCAACAAAAGCTAGTCCTAGCATTAGAGATCTATCGAGACACGTGTCATTGTACCTAACAGGTTACAATCCTGTCGTGACAGGAAAAGTGTTGTCGCGACATACACTGGCTTTGAAAGCTGACAAGTGGGTCGCGACAGTCCTTAAAGTTGGTTGAGACATTGTTTCTGTTGCCATTCACTTAAATTGAAAAAATTCTGTTGCAACATGAAAAACAAGGCCGCGACAAGTTCCCATCATTTTGCAGTAAGTGATGTCGCGACCGCACTTTATAGTGTCGCGACAGTAGGTCTCTATGGAAGATAGTTTTGTCACAATGTAACCTTATGTCGCGACCTACTTTTCTTTAAAGTTGTCTTGTCCAATCAAAATCTTGTTGCGACAAACCTTTTCCTTTGATTATAAAATAGTGTCACGACACAGGCTTTATTGTGGCGACCCAATATTTGTTTTCCAAATTTTTGCAACTTTAACTCAGTTCCAATGCAGTTAATCACCCACAATTCAGTCAAATTATGAAGTTCAGGCTTGTGAAAACATATATAGCAACAATTATTCTCAATTCAATTTTCAGGAACAATCTCATTAACATCAAAACACTCAACAAAGCATTTAAGCAATTAGCACCTGGAAGTTGTCTAATTAATCATGCTCTAAAATCATCAAACTTCTCAAACTTCAACTGTGCATTATTATCTAAAAGCAAGTTGAGGGAATTAGAAATACTCCCCCTTGTGGCTATGTCCTGCACATTTCAATTTTAAGTAGTATGCTTTTTAATATCTTCTGATTCTAGTTCATCTTCCCTGTCCAAATCAAAATTTAGCAAATGCTCAAACATCCTAATAAAACTTCTAACAAAAAGTAATTAAAACCACAAAATCCTAAAAGCAATCAACATCAATCAAGTTAACAAAACTAAACAAAATCATTTTGGGTTGCCTCCCAAGAAGCTACTCAGTTTAATGTCCTTAGATAGACACATGTTGTAGAGTGTCTTCATGCTTCCTCCAAGATAATGCTTTAATCTCTGACCGTTTACTTTGAATTCACCTCCGCATCTGGGGCCAATGTTACTCGCCTCTCCAAAAGGTGTACTTGCTACCACTATGTATGGACCACTCCATCTTGACTTTAGTTTCCCTGGAAAGAGCTTTAGCCTAGAGTTGTATAAAAGAACTTGTTCTCCTGCCTTGAATTCTCTCCTCAAAATCTTTTAATCATGCCATTTTTTGGTTTTTTCTTTATAAATTTTGGCATTGTCATAAGCTTCATTTCTCAACTCTTCCAGTTCATTCATTCGAGTAGTCTTTTCCTCATAGCCTTTGAAAGTCTCAATTCAGCTTGATGGCCCACATAGCCTGTATTCCAGTTTTAAGGGAGATGACAAGGTTTTCCATATACAATTCTGTATGGACATTCCAATGGGAGTTTTGTATAAATTTCGATAGCTCACGTTGCATCTTCCAGCTTTATAGACTACCCTTCTTGTCAGATTAACTTTTTCTCCAAAATTTTCTTGATCTCCCTATTGGAAATTTCAGCTTGTCCATTTGATTGAGGATGATAAGCCAATCCCATTAGATGTTTGATTCCATATCTGCTCATGAGTTTTGCAAAAACTTTATTTGCAAAATGGCTTCCCTCATCACTGATGATTGTTCTGGGGGCTCCAAATCTGCTAAAAATGTTTCTTTGTATAAACCCAACCACTATGATGGCATCATTTTTGGGACAAGCTACTGCTTTCACCCATTTGGATACATAATCCACAGCTAGGAGGATGTACATATTGCCGAATGATGATGGGAAAGGTCCCTTGAAGTCTATTCCCCATACATAAAAATCTCGCACCATTAAGAATTCCTCAAGTAGAGGCATTTCATTTTCTCGCTTAAGTTTCATTCTCCTCACAAGCATCAATGTTTTACCCATTCAAAATAGTTTTTGAATAGAGTAGGTTAATAAAATCCTGATTGGAGAATTTTCTAGGCTGTCTTGTCTCCTGCAAAGTGTCCTCCATATAGTGATGCATGCCATTTCTCCATAATACCACCTTGTTTTGTTTCTGGGGCACATCTCCTTATGATCATATCTACTCCTCTTCTATATAGTAGTGGGTCATCCCATATAAACAATCTGCAATCAGTTCTCAATTTCCTCCTCTACTAGTAGCTTAATTCAAGTGGCATGACTCCACAAGCTAAGTAATTCACAATATCTTCAAACCAGGGTGTTTGTACTGACAACATAAATATCTGCTCATCAAGAAAAATTTCTGCTATCTCTGTTTCCTTTTATGTTCTAGCAATTCTCTCCAACTAGACAAGTGATTTGCTATCACATTGTCACTACCTGTTTTATCCTTGATCTCAAGATCAAACTCTTGCAGCAGTAGCTCCCATTTGATCAGTCTTGGCTTGACATCTTTCTTTGCCATTAGATATTTAATTGTAGCATGATTAGTGTGTATTACAACATGGGACCCCAATATATAAGGCCTGAATTTTTCACAAGCAAATACCATTGCCAGGATCTCCTTCTCTGTGGTGGAGTAGTTCTCTTGTGCTTCATTGAATGTTTTGTTGGCATAGTATATGGCCTTGAATATCTTTTCAGTTCTCTGTCCCAATACAGCTCCCATTGCATAATCATTGGCATCACACATAATTTCAAACTCATTGTTCCAGTCTAGTGTCAACATAATGGGAGCTGATACTGTCATGCCCCAATCCCCCGCCTAGGCATAAGAAGGGATGCGAAACCGAACCGGGACTCTTTACTTTCCTTTTCAGACATTGGTGGGCCCAAGTCTTATAACATATTCAAAATATCATATATCACAATACAAAATAAAACTACCATCGTAGTGGTGTTTACAGTGTCATATACATACAGTCTTGAGTCCCATTTACATATACAAAAACTGTACATTTACATTTACATGATCAGAGTGCGGAACCTACATGTGGTGGACTCCTACTAGTATGCTAGCCCGACAATGTACGAAAGATCACGAACTTCCTCCTCTGTACCTACACGGATTAAAACCCGTGCTAAGCTTTACGCTTAGTGAGAAACATATAGCTTATACATATACACATGCATGAACATAATTATAGTGAGCAAATAACAGTGACAGATATCAGAATTTTTCCATAAATTCATATAACAAACTTATGCACATATTTGTACTTATAGTAGACTTATACTGTCTCGATCTCCCGTAGAATATACAAAGCTTTTATTTGTATGGATATCACATAGGACACATACTTGTACTTACCTCCCGTAGGAGTTACAGAGCTTATACTTATATAGAGGTACCCGTAGGTACATTCAGAGCAGAACGATGTATTTTACTTTACTCTTATTCATTATTAAGACTCTTATCATATAACTGTTGGATTACCTAGACTAGTAATAAGAAATTAGTAGGACACAACACAATACGTGACCTAAAGGTACCAGACAAGATCGAGGTGTGTTAATAAAGTAGAAGTGTCAAGCACTGACAGAGTGTCACGCAATAATCGTGAGAGTACCTGTTACTAAATGTGAGTGTCAAGCACTAAACAGAGTACCAAAGTACTAAATGTGTCGGCACGGCCGAGAGTGTCGCCGACGACAAGAGAGTAATCAGTTATACGTGCCTGCCCACATAACAGCAGGTGTGTGCCAGGTCATTCTATATCCGGCTCCTGTAAGGGCCCTATAATTATATGTGTTCAGGAACTTACTATCTTATCATAGGGACATTAAGTTTGCCCACAACGTTCGCTCTACCGAGGCGGCAAGGCACGGTATAATTTTTCATTTACTTTACCTTATAAACATGTATGGATCCTTTCACACACTTAAAGGGTCCTCATTAGTCCAATATACAAATTTTCGAAACAACGGGAAAAAAAAAACGAAACAAAAACATAGCATTTCCCTGCTGTGAATAGTGGCTTCACCCCTTCGCTCCCAATAGAGGAAAAAATCTTCTTCTCGGCCACGCCGCGACGAAGCTCTTCACTGCGGTGAGGGGTCCCTTCGTCGCGGTGAAGGACCCCCGACAATTGCCCGAATTTTTCTCTTTTGGTCCATTTTCCAAAAATCCAACTAACCAAAACACAAAAAAACACATATATTCTCTAGAAAAAACATCCCCCAAGTATCTTCTAGCCCAACCAAAACCAATCATAGAGAGTAACTAGGGTTTTTCCCAAACCCAAACTTAATCACTTATAAGTTAGGTCAAATTCCTAACACCCAAACATGTCTCCAAACACCATAAACCAAGAATCCATACAATCCATACTCATCTTATAAAAAATAGGGTTTTACCAACCCAACTTTCAAGACATCTAGGGTTAGGATGCATTCTTAACTAAACCCGAGGAATGGAACCACTAATATCCATACAAACACATCATAGCATCCATACTCAAAGTCACAAATCCATACACAAATAGTTCCATACCTTTTCTTTTCTTCTTCTCCTTCTTCTTCCTCTACTTCTTCTCTTCTTCTCTCTTGGCCTTCACGTATTGCCCTAGCCAAAAATGCCCAAAAAAATGAGACCAAAATTCGTCTTATTTGGTCTAATTCCATAAGGCCTTGTTTGGCCACCAATAATACATTAATTTGACTTAAGTTCCCTTTTATTGCACTTTGGTCCTCAAATTCCTTTTTATTTGCCATTCAATTTATTACATTTCCTACTTTGGCATACAATCTTTTTATCATATGACCTTTATATCCTTTGTTGAAAAATTCCTCTTTTACCTTTGTACCTTGAAAAATTCCGCTTTTCAAAATTTCACGCCTTGCATTTAAATTACGAAAAATTCAAATTATACCTACAAAATACCCTAAACATGTTGAAAAGGACCAGGGTATATATTTGGGGTGTTACATATACTAATATGGATTTGATTTCCTCAAATGCAGATCTGGATGATTCATCAAAATCAAAATTTGCATCTTTTTCCAACAGTCTACACAATGGTCTAGAGATTTTTGAAAAATCCTTTATGAACCTTTTGTAAAATCCAACATGTCCCAGGAAGCTTCTTATTCCCTTCACCGTTGTAGGTGACATGAGAGTTTTTATAACAACAATCTTTGCTTGGTCTCCTCAACTTGGTAGGGCTCTTCTCCAACTAGTTCCTCAACACTTCTTCTATTTCTTTCTTCTACTGCTCCCACTTCATGTGCAGTGTGCATTCTTCTTTCATTGTTTCCCAACTTGTTCATCATTGCATC
Organism: Tetrastigma voinierianum; assembly: GCA_016808115.1. Classification (NCBI taxonomy): domain Eukaryota; kingdom Viridiplantae; phylum Streptophyta; class Magnoliopsida; order Vitales; family Vitaceae; genus Tetrastigma; species Tetrastigma voinierianum. Next base: position 3,744,601 of record JAEQBH010000178.1, on the reverse strand, counting down.
CAACTTTGCCTTAATGGCTGTCATTCTATCAAGCCCAATAATACCATTTCCTCAACTGTTGTCGCTCCCCGAAGTTTCGTGATGGAGCCTTGTAGTTGCATTTGGCAAGGCCTCAATCAGTTCCTCGCTCCTTTGCACTTATTTTTAAAAAGCTCATGAAGATGCATCAATTATACCCGAGGCATAATTTAGCATGATAGGAAAATACGATCCGAAGTGGCCGATCTATTCCATGCATAGACATCTTTCAGCAATCTTTTGAATCTTTCTGTAGTTGCAGAGACTCTCATCTTCCCCTTTCTGCTTGAAGACATTTATTTCTTTATCTTCTCTCAAAGAAAAGAGAGCTGAGGTACCTATCATGTATGTCTCACCCGCTCTTCCTTAAGTGTTCCCGATCCCATTGGTGGTGAGTCAAAACCATGTTAAGCTGCTATGTCTCTTAATGAAAATGGAATAGTCAAGCTTGATTACATCTGGTCTCACCCCATTCAGCTTGATCAGGTTTCGATCTTCGAAGGGTGGCCCGTGAATCGATGTCACAGACCATAGTAATCAAAGCTGGCTTTAGCTCAAAAATGTTTGCTTCAATGGGAGGGTGTCTCATAGTTAAGTACTCCTCTTGGATAATAGGCCTCCAAAATTCCTCCATAGTGTTAGGCCTTTGAGGTCTCTCTACTTCTTCTTCTTCTTTTGGAATAGCCTGCAATCTTTCTCTCTGATTTTCCATATTTCTCGGATTATGTGAATCGTGACTTTTCCTCGCATTCCTCAGAGGGCTCCTCAATTTCAAAGATCTAGAGGCGATATTTGCTTCGGGCTCCTATGCATAAATTTTCCCAAAGAAACACACTAAGATCAAATGGAGTCATGATATAAAAATTATATATCTATTTAGGTTTCAAAAATATCAACGGCTTATTCAAATAACACGTTAAAACCTGCTTTTGTTGTTTTTATGAAATTTTTGTAAAACAAAAGAAAAATGTCCAAATTAGCATTTCTCTCTTTTGTCAGAATATTGATTTTTAAATTCCTTCGATCCCCAGCAATGGCGCCAAAAACTTGTTGACCAATTCTTGTATAGAGATCAAATTTTTTCTACTGTTACCTAAGGACTATTATCTAGTCCCCGGCAACGACGCCAAAAACTTGTTGACCAATTCTTGTATAGAGATCAAATTTCTGCTACTGTTACCAAAGGACATTTATCTAATCTTCAGTAACAACGCCAAAAACTTGTTGACCAATTCTTGTATAGAGATCAAATTTATGCTACTGTTACCAAAGGAATATTATCTAATCCTCAGTAAAGGCACCAAAAACTTGTTGACCAAAATAGAACATGTATGCTCATAATAAAAATGGGTTTGTCATTGAATTCATTGAAGATTTAGTTTGGTCATAATGCTGCAAGTGCACGTGTCGACTAAGTAATAAAGTGGACCTATAAGTCCGGATATCATCCCCACAGAGATTGAAGAGAATTCAAAGTTCAACTACCCTGACTACTCAAGTTCTACACTATTTGAACTTCCATTTCATAAAATTTTCAGTAACCTAACTAAGAATTTCACTATCTAAATTTCTACATCTATAATAAACGAAAAATTTATATTCCTAGATCTAAACTGGATTGAAGCAGATTATTGCTGGAAGTAGACAATGGGATTTCACTGTTGTGAAATTATCAATTCCTGCAACATATTCTTCATTATGTTTTATCATGAATTGGAATTTGAATTTGTCAAAGAGGCAAGGTAGTATCATTTGGATTTCTCCCTTAACCATACATTTCACTGATTAGAAAATCATGTTCATTTCTGAAACATGTGTCTAACCAATTACTTATAATAAGATCTTCTTTATAAGATCTGGGTATTTTTCTTTTCCAATACTTCATACCCATTTCTTATGACTGCAAATTTCTTGCTTCCCAAGACGTGGCCACGCTGTATTTCTACAAGACGAATGATGTCTCATCCTTTTGAGATCTTAAAGAGTCTTTTCTTCCCACTGGGATCTAAGCTAACACGAGATCAAGATCATTCCTCAAGACCAAGGAGAAATCTCTAATTGATTAAATTGATAAATCCCTCAACTAATTCTCAAACCATGAGTAAATTGATGATTTATGGGCACCTTAGAGTCTATCAGTTCTTCAATAATAAATTTCAGCATACCCCTACGCATCAGATCCACATGTTTTAGAATGCTGTCCAACTCGTGTCACCGAGGGTCTCCCGAAATCGAGCTAGACAAAAGTCCTTAATTGGGTATAAGTTACTAATGTTAAATAATTCATCATGAACAACAACACCATTCAAATAAATTCGTAAATTCTCAACCAAGTTTCAATAAGGCAGAAAGACCATAACTAACATCATATCTTTCCAATGAAGTCGGGTTTTTAAATCGAATCACAAGAACACCTAAATACTGATCAAGAAATTTCCAATGCAATTGTAATCAACTGAAAGAAATAAATTCTAGCTTTTCTTTGGACTTCATTAGATTCAAACAGTAATTGGAATTGATCTTCACAATTTCAGCTCAACTTTGAAACTTCTGAACAATGCATTGTTTCAAGTCCAGTAAAGCAATTGAAATCCTACGCTAAATCTAACCTACGAAGAAAAGAAAAATAAAATAAAATAAAAAGAAAAATATAATACAAAATAGTCAACTCCCCAGATGCTCTGGTTTTTCCGCCGACTGACTGCCTCGCTTTCCTCAAATGTTCCTATTTATAGAGCCCCAGAAGTTTGAACCCTAAATTTGAGGCTATATTGTGGATTACCAAAATTCTGGCCCAGATTACATTCTTTGTCGCAACCTGAAAGTGTTGTTGCGATAGAGTTTTAATCCCTTGTTGTAGTTCTCTGTTGAAACATACAACAGTCTGTCATGACAGATCTTTCTTTGGCTCTTTAACACTTTGTCCTGTAAGGTCTGTTGTTTTATCCATTCTATGTCGCGATAGTCTCATGTGCATTTACTAGAACAGTTATGTTGCGACATTGTTCCTGTGTAGCTTCTTCAAATTTGTGTCGCGACCCGCTTTGCGTCGTGACAAAGATTACGGTTCTTGTCGCAAAGGTCGTTTCTTGTATTTTCTCGCAGATTTAGCGAATTAAGAAAGTCTCGCCGCGATAGAGTCTTGTCGTCACTTAACCTGATTTCTTGTTGCAACTTCATTTTGATGTTGCGACTTAGTCTATTGGTGTTGTAGATGTTTTCTATCGTGACTATGTTCTTATGTCGCGACAAGACTCACAATTATCTTCGTGTCGCGACCCGGGCTCGTTATGTCACGAAAAAGACTCTCCAAAGAACCTTTGTCATGATGATGAAAAGTCTATCATGACAGAGTTTATATGTGTTCATCTTATTTCGCAGGTCGCGATTTCCACGACATTCCGCTTCCACGAACAAACTTTTCTTCAAATAAGTAGCGTCGCAACACCGAACTCTTTGTTGCAACCCGTGTCGCTTCACTAAAGCATCACTTGTCGACTTTATTTCTCCGTCAGACCAGAACCTTGTCTTTCGTTGTCGTGACATTCATTACCTTGTCTGACAAAAACTTCTTCATACAAAGGTTCGTACAGGTTTTCCAAATTGCATTAACTGTCGCGACATGAGAAGATTTCACGCGACATAGACTCGCCTTTCTATTTTTCATTAGAGGTCACAACATGAACCATAAGGTCGAGTATTCTTCTTTGTATCGTTTTTAATTTCGTCGCAACATGATACCTTGTCATGACATAATTTTCGCTTTCCTTATTTTAGTCGCGATAGAGTTTTTTTATTTCATTTATTGCGTTCTTCCCGATGTTGAAATCCAAATCGAAAACCTCGCTCAACATTATCTCTCTTGTTTCCAACCGAATTTGCTACATTCTTCTCATGTTTTGTCGCGGCACGTTGTCTTTTGTCGAGCACCTCTTCTATATTCAGTCCTTTATGTTGCGACAGAAGAAATATTGTCGATTTCCTTAGCCAATTGCTTGGACGTTTTTCGCGACACACAGAACTCTGTCGTGACATAGACTGCTGTAATTGTTCTTTTTCTCTTCTCTTTTGCTGAATTTTTCTCCTTTTTGAATTAAAACTTGCAAAACACAAAGTTGGTGAATAATCCTTAATTTTGATTTAAAACATATCTAAATATACTAAAAATAAGCCAAAAATGGATTAAAAGTAGAGGAGTTTAAGACTCATCAACCTACCTATACTTGTGGAATTGAGGTCTTTAGGTGTGAGACTAGAGTTGACAGATACTGGAGCTTTACTAGCTACATTTAATGTTCGTCCGGTACTGATAGACAAGATAAGGGAGCTATAGACTCAAGATCTGACCGTGATTAAGTTGAAAAGGGAAGCCGAGTCTGAGCAACTGAAGGGATTTTCAGTACGGGCAAGTGGTACATTGATAATGGGTCACAGGTTGTGTGAATCGGATGTAGGAGGATTAAAGAAATAAATTATGGAAAAGGCTCACTCTTTTGCATATGCGATGCATCCAGGAAGCACTAAAATGTATCATACCTTGAGGGAACACTACTAGTGGAGGGGTATGAAGAAAGATGTTGCAGTGTTTGTTTCTAGATGTCTCATTTGTCAGTAGGTTAAGGCTAAGCATCAAAGACCTGCAGATCTCTTACAGTCTCTTCTGATCCCTCAATGGAAATGGGAGAGAATCACGATGGATTTTGTGGTAGGACTTCCGTGTTGCTAGAGTGGTTATGACGCGATATGGGTGATTGTTGATAGATTGACGAAATCACTTACTTCCTACCTATGGAAAAAACAAAATGAATTCACTTGAGAAGTTAGCCGAGTTGTATGTAAAAGAGATTGTACAACTTCACGATATGCCAATATCGATAGTATCAGACAGAGATCCACGGTTTACTTCCCGATTCTTGCCCAACTTACAGAGAGCTCTGGGTACTAGATTACATTTCAGTATTCCATCCCCGCATGGACGGGCCACCGAAAGAATCCATACATATTGGAAGACAGTCAGGCTCAGTGTTGCAGTTTAAAGGAAGGTGGGAGAGGCATCTACCATTAATGGCTTGCCTCCAACAATAGTTATCAATCACATTGAAATGACTTTTAGCCAAAGCCCATATGGAAGTGTAGGACTCCATTATGTTGGGATGATATAGGTGAGAGCAAATTGTTAGGTCCAGAATCATTCAAGTCACGGCGTATAATGTTAAGTTATCGTATAGATTAAAGATAGCACAAGATCGGGAGAAAAGTTAAGGCCGATAACCGAAGGAGAGATCTGTACTCAGGTGGGGATAAGGTATTTATGAGGATATCACCCTGGAAAAGGGTGTTGTGATTCAGAAAGAAAGGGAAGTTAACTCCCCGTTATATGGGACCTTATGAAATTTTGGAAAGAATTGGGGAGGTAGCGTATCGGTTGAGGTTGCAACCTGAATTGGCCAGAATACATGATGTCTTTCACATTTCTATGCTTGGAAAGTCTATGGCAGATCATTCACATGTGTTAAGGGATCAACCGGTTGAATTGAAAGAAGACTTGACTTATGAAGAAAGACTTGTCGTATTGTTGATCGAAAGGATCGTGTTCTTCAAACAAAGTGATTCCTTTAGTGAAGGTGCGTTGTGGATGAATCACTTATAGAGAGGAAGCAACATGGGAATGTGAAGATTAGATGCATACTCAGTATCCACACCTGTTTTAGTCAGGTATGATATTTAAATTTCGAGGACAATATTTTTATAAGGAGGGGTGAATTGTAAGACCTTGAATTTACTGTTTCCATGAATAGTAAATTTCGTTTTCGATAAGTTATGTGTTTGATTGGAAACTGTCAAATGAATAGTAATTTTTGAAAAAGAGCCCCGAAAATCGAAAATGTTCAGAATAATGTATTGATCCTAAAGAAACTGAAATGATTAAAACAGAATTCGTTTAAGGGGTTTTTGAAGCGTTTGACAATTTATGACAAAAATGCCTTTTTACGAAATAGTTTTAAAAATATTCCTTATACCCCTAAAAATTTTTCTAAAATATGTTCATGATAGTAAATAAGTTTAATTAGAGTATTCCATGGTCAATTTTATGATTGGACGATCATGGAATATTTTCGGAGTTTTTATCGGTATAGGGGTATTATTTTCAAGGAGGGCATTTAAGTCTTTAATGAGTAAACCCAATCTAAGTAAGCAAAGCAAGAACCAGATTGGTGTCATGTAAGCTTGGTGATCCATGTGATTAAGAATGGACCTATGAGAGCTTGACATGTGGATTCCATTAACTTTGATATTTGTCATAAAGTAGTTAACTTAACTTTGGTTAGTTGATGAGTTAAAGTTAACTAAAGTTAAAATGATATTTGTGTTAGCTAATCATGAGAGTTGGTTGAGCCTAACTATGGTTTAAGTTAGTGGGATTTGATGCAAAAGTAAGTGAATACTGACATAAAGTGGTTTTGGTTGCTTTTGGATTATATGGTTACATATCGACCAATTAGAATTTAAGGATGCTAACCAATGGCATGTTGTTAAATTAAGGAAAATTGGAGGGCAAATTAGGCATGAAAAAGGATAATTAACTTGGCTTTTGGTGTGCTTATGGGTGAAACAAATTTGAAAGGAAAAAGTGAAGCAAAAAGGAAGCAATTCACGTCCATGCAAGGGGGACAACTTTGGCAGCCCCTTTCCAATCCATTCAAGTAATTCTCATGCCATTTCAAGTGTTCATCATGTCCATGAAGTACCCTATATCAAATCCTAAGTGAAAAATCAAGTTTTAAAGGTGAGATCACTTACTAGTCTATGTGAATTTGAAGGTTAATGGAGGAAATGGTTATATGATGGTGTAAATGAGTTTCTTGGCATGTCTTTATGTAGATTTGAACAAGATATTTCATTTGAATTCAAGTTAACACCAAGACACCAAAACTATTAAGGCAAGCAATTAGGGTTTTATGGATTTATTTATTTAAACCTTCAATTGAGTTATTGTAACGCCCTAAAAATACCCTGAAAGTTTCAGAACATGTTTAGGGTATAAAATAAAGTAAATGAAAATTTCTCGGAATTTAAGTTATAAGAATGAAAAAAATATGCAACTCGGAAATTTTACAGGAGCCAAATAAATTTGGTAAAAATGTCAAATGGGGACCTAAGGGTTATAAATGAAGAATGTAATTGCCAAAATGTAAATGAAGTGAAATGAGATAAAAATGAAAGTGAAATGAAGTGTTAAAATGGAAAAAAAGTGGATTTAATGAGAAGGTTAAACAAGGCCTTAATCTTTTAATGAGATTAAAAACCAAATTTGGTCTTGTAAAAGGGCATAACTCACATTTGTGCATTTTTGGTTTGGAGAGAAAGAAAGACACAGTGTGGCGACCCCCAAGCCCGGTCCGATCTGGTTGGCGGCGGATCCGAACTGAAACCCGGGTGACGCCCGACCGAAGCCATTTATCAAATACATTTCATTCATAACGTTTTCGGTCTCAAATCTTTGCGGAAGCAGTTTCATTTTGGTGCAAGCCCATAAACATTTACAAATTCAATAGGCCCATAACATTGAACAAAATACATTTACAATAAAAGTGTTCCAAGCCTTTTCAAAATGGTTTACAAAATGGATGTTCATAGTTCAAATTGTTTTTACAAAATATCAATGTTCAAAAGAAATGGAGTGAATGCATATGTCGGAGCATAATCCGCAATTCTTTCTTTATGAATCGACTCTCCTCGATCTTGGGTCCGCTTTCAATCACTATCAATCACTCGGTACCTTCACATTGATAAAAACAATACGCTAAGCATTTTCATACTTAGTGGTTCTATACAATTCCATTCTGCTGTTTCATTTTAAATCAAAGCATGTGATTTTGTTAAACAAAACTTTCAAATCTTTTTGGATAATCAATGTCAAATACAATACATATACAATCATTTATGGTTCATTGATCATCCCAAATATACAATTTCATATGATATAAATCATTTATAACCAAATCATGCATTTCACAATGCCCTTTTCATTTTAATTTACAATCATGCTTTTCAATTCCAATATGTCAACAATTCAAATCAATTCAGTTCTGCCCTTAACGAATTTAACCTATGTTTTCGGTATAGGAATCATCGGTACCTGCCCCGCCTCGGGTCAGCAGGCCCAAGATAAAAACATTTTGTTTTATAACACAAGATTTGCCTACTGGCCACCGCCTGGTTATTAAAAATTAATTTCATGAACACTACCGATACTGTCCCGTTGGGCTACGGATCGGAGTGACACATCAATACATTTGTTCACAGTACTGCTAATTTGACCCCTATTGGTATGCCAATCTATCCTTAATGCGACCAATCTAAGCACATTTTATTAAGAGCGTTTCAAACTTTATATCAAAACATGCGATAATATGTACATTTGTATAAACTTTCAATAATCATGCAATTTTCATATGCAACATGTCACAACTATTTGCCTCAAATCACAAAGCAAATCATGCTTTTCTTTAAGTGCATTTAGAACAAACATTTTCAAATATTGAAACAAGAATAAGAGAAGATAGAACAAACATTTCAAATCTTGAAACGAGAATAAGAAAAGGTAGAACAAACCAATCTTTCTCTTTCTTTTTGCCTTGCCTTTAATCTCGATCCTAGCTTAGGTGATCCTCACCAGTTCCTAGCAAATCACACACATCACATTTAGTGAACTAGCACTAATCACACTTAATCTAATATCGCTGCATACAGGTACAATACGCTTTCACTTTAGTTTCATTCTTATTTGAACCCCCATTAGTCATTTAATAGGGTTCCTAAACAATAGGTGTATAAATACGAGGTGTTCGGAAACAAAAATCCGAAAATGGCTCATGTGAATAGTAGCTACGCCACGGCATAGCGCTTCGCTGCGGCGTAGCAAGGCTATGCCGTAGCGAACCCGAGAGAGGGGGTGGTCTTTAGCCCTTTAGCCTCCCGTGAGGCAGCCTCGCGACGAAAGGGTCTTTCAGGATGCCCAAAGGTTTCCTGCCTTCTTCCTCTTTGCGATTTTTCATCAAAAATTCTCAAAACTCAAAATATATTATGGAAAACTCTCCCAAAGGCATTTTAATATCATTTTAAACTAACCATGAGCAAAACCTATGGATGGATTAGGGTTTTTCTAACCCAAACATCATTAAAGAATTTCTAGGGTTTGTGTCATACCTTGAAACCCCTTGAATCTCCTTCACCCAAGATGCTTGATCACTTTAGAAGCAAGAAATGGGAAGAAATCACCTTGCCCTAGCTTTTCTCCATTTTCCTCTAAGCTCTTTCAAAACAAGCTATTTTAATGAGTTTATACCACTTTTTATCTTTAAGCCTTTATTTCCTTAAAGCCTTGTTTGAGCTTACACAATAAATCCCATTTCTCATTTTTGGCATTTTAACTCTTCATTTCACTTCATTTATCATCAATTCACTTGGCAAGCTTATTCTCATTAGACCCTTAGGTCCCATTTACACATTTCCAAATTTTCCTTTATCACTGGGTTTATTTCCTGTGCAATCAATTTATCATTTTTAGCATATAATATTTAATCATATGATCATACAAGTTCATTTAATTTTTCACTTATCAATTTATCAGCTTTTTCCAGAAACCTAAGTTTCTTACTCTAATTTATACCCGAATATATAATAAAAATTATTATAAAAATTCTAGGTATTTTTCTCAGTGTTACACACTGACTGGAGAGAAGAAGGAGAAGCTTATTGTTGGTGATTTCTTCTCCATGTAATCAAGCAGATATGAAGTGGATCATGAGGAAGAAGAAAGAAAAGAGAAGAAGGAGCCAGCGTTGTTAAACCCCAACCTCTTTATTGTGTTCGATTTGGGAAAAACCCCAATCTGTATGTAAAGGTGATTTTATTGGCTGTAGATCAGTTTTGGGGTTGTGCTGCTTGAGCTTTGGGAAGTGGTATTGTTGATTGGTATTATTTGGATTGGTTTTGAGGAATGTTTGTAAAAAGGGAAATGTTGGGTTTTCAAAGGAGTTGCTGTCAAAAATTTATCAAAACCTCTATTCTTGTTTTGGCTATAGGTTAAGTTATAATCATCCAAATGAAGTGATTCTAATTGTTAAAGAACCATAAGAGATAAGGATACAAATGTATAGAAGGGACTAGGAGCACATTGTAGCACTAAGGCTCCTGAATATGGGATTAAAGGTGAGTTCGGGTAGCTCACGGGTATGCCTTGTTTTGGGTGTAGTTGTGGTGTTTTGGCCATAAGTTGGGTTTCACTCATCCAAATTGAGTGATTAAAAATTCTGAGTAAACTAGACTTCTAGGGGAATAATTTAATTGAAGGAAGTGTAATTAAATTAACCCCAAAGTGCCCAGAAATCTGTCAAAGTGGAGTTATGTGCAGATTATGTTTTTCAAATTAGAGTAGTCTAAATGTAAAATGCAATAACTTGAGTTTGGGTAATCCAAATTGGATGATTCCAATTGGAGAAGAAACCTTAGAACCATAGATTAAAATTAGTGAAGGAATCATTACCAATTTATGGAGTTAAGACCTCGGAAATAAAAAAAAAACAGTGGGTGATCCAGTGAGCTGGGCATATCGACTACTTTGGCATTAAAATGACGTAACTTGAGTTTGGGTGATCCAAATTGGATGATTCTAATTGGAGAAGAAACCTTATAACCATAGCTTTAAATGAGGGAAGGAAACATTACTAATTTATGGAGTTAAGAGCCCTGAAATCGAAAAAAAATAGTGGGTGATTCAAAGAGTCAGAGCATATCTAATTAGTTTGCCATTAAATGCCGGGTGATCCTCAGTTTGAGTATCCAAACAGATTATCTCCAATTCCTACCAAAAATAAAACTCCTAGAATAACCTAATTAATATGTGATTATCATCGTATTTTAATAGGGGGCTGACGAGGAGAAAGTCTGCAATGAAGTCTAGATTCAAGATTGGAATCAAAGCTTAATGATTTGGTTTGCTCTCAAACTCTCTATTTCTAAAATATTTGGAATAATTACAAAATTATTTGAATTTTTGGAATGATTGAAAAGAAAGTGCATATTGATTTGTGTTTGAAATTATTTATGTTAAGTGATTTGAGACAATTGCTTGTGAAACGAATTTGCATAAGAAAATTGTATGAATGTGAAATGTTCTATTTGCATACAAAATGTATATATATATACAGTAAATCGTATTGAATGATTTTAATGCCCTTAAAAGAATGTTAACCGTTAGAATGGAGTTAAGGATAAATTGGTATACCATTAAAAGTCGAACAAACGCATTTTATTGTAGCATACTGATCCAGAACCTACCGACAGATTTTAGGTACACTCAACGGGAGTAAGGCTATATATATATATATATATATATATATATATATATATGAAGAGAGTGGTATATATATATATATATATATATATAAGACGTGGCTCGCAAAGACAAATGACTCAAAGGGGGATTCGCTTTATTTATGGCCTGTAGTACCAAAGTATAGGTTAAATTATATAAGGGCAAAATGATAATGAGATTGAAAAGTTCACTATTTGTGCTTTCAATGATTTTTTTTTCTTTCTGCCTATGAAAATGCATAGCTTGAGATGACCAATGAATTGTAATTGATTTATTGAATAGGTATATATATAATGTATTAGTCTTATTTTCACTTATTAGAAATTGTACAAAAGCATTGTTTTATAAATATTGCATGTTTCGACGAAATGAAATGAAGAGATAATAGAACTGTATAGAACCACTAAGCATGAAAATGCTTAGCGTTTTGTTTTTATCAATGCGTAGGTACCGAGTGAATAGGTACAAGAGTGAAGACCGCACAAGCACAAAGCCAACGTCAAGCCTATCTCTGAGAGAAGTAAAACCTCACGACACGCATGCATGAAATTGAATTGACTCTTTTGTATAAAGTATCTGTAAAAGCAACTTTGATTCTATTTTGAAAATGTTTTCGACATTGAAAACTCGATAAATTTTTTAAATTATGGGTACAAATGAAAGTATCCCAAAATGATGGGCCTTCATGTAAAATCATTTAGTTTCTGCAAAAATTTAATGTATATTATTTTATGTATACACAATAGTGTTGAAATGTGTTTGGTATTGAAAAAATATTCACATTGTATTGATTTTTTTCTTTTTTGTATTTGGATTATGAAATAAGTAAGGGACAGTGTTCCCCAAATCGGTTTGGATCATGTCAGGTCAAGTGAGATGCGGAAGATGATCGAGATCTTACGATTTATGTTAGGCTTTAGCTAATAAATTGACATGATTCTATGTTGATTTTGCTAAGAAATTAGAAACAAAAATAAATTATAAGATGTTATATTGATGTTATTCGATCATGGAAGTGATTTTGTTGATTGGTTTAATTGATTTATGAAACATTTACTTGAATACTTGAATGAATTGGTAGATTAAAAGTTGAAAGAAAATGAAGATGCTGGCATCACGGCCAAGACAAGGTTTGATTGGAAATGCATTGGTTTGATTTAGTTTAATTGAATCAATGTCATTGGATGAATTGTTAAATGTAAATGTTGAAAAAAATGGAAGAAATTGAAGAAATAATGATGAATGTATGACATGTAGGATTCGACCACCCTAGGAAAAGTATGAAAAAGTTGAGTTTAAATTGATTTTAATCAATTGGAAGTGATTAAATGCCTAATGGAATGTATTAGAATTAAAGTTTTAAGAAAAAGAATTGATTAAAGTATAAATGTAATTTTTGCTAAGGTGAAGGGCATTATGGGTTCTTCACTTTAAGCATGCTAATGGCTTGATTTAAGGCTTGTAATGATGTTGTCATGAGCCTTAATTTAATTGGAAGTGAATTAGTTAAGGTTGAGATTAAGTTGAATAGAGAAAATGCTTAAGAGGTTGCTTTCTAATTTAATAAAAAGTATATTATAGTTAATGGTTTAATTGAATATTGTTAAGGTATGAATGTTAATGGATTTTATGGATAATGTGACTTATAGGAGGAAAGTGATTAAGGATAAAGGTGGAAAGTTTTTTTTAAAGGAGGAAAAAGGGCTTAAATAACTAAGGTGAGGGAAAATGTAAATGTTTATGGAAATATATATATATATATATATACATATTAATCTTTACAAATATATATGTTTCATATCTATGTTATAAATGTTTAAATGGAAAAGGAAATGTGGTTTTATTTGACTTTAGTATATTTGAAAATATGAAATGATTATGGTTTCCATAGTTTTATAAAGCATGATTTATGGTTTCCATATTAAATTAAATGTTTATGAATATATATATTATATATATATATATATATATATATATATATATATATATATATATATATATATATATATATATATATATATATATATGTTTACTCATGAAAATGTTTATGATTGAATCCATCGTTACCCTATGTTACAAAGATAAAGTTTAAAGGAAAGTCGACTAAAGTGCTTTAAGCGTGCATCGTACATGGGAAAGGGGTAGGATTTTTATAGAGGGAAGGGAAGAGTGATTGATTAGTACCCAAAAAGTGCTATTTTGAGCCCTATTCAAGATAGGTTTTGAGTGCTTTTTGCGCACTAATCATATCAATTGAGCCAATTGACGTGAGTAGGTCCACTTAGTACCACTGATGCCATTTCGAGTTTGTTTTTGGTAATTTTGCAGGTCTTTGCGTACCTCAACCATTTAGTTCAAATATGATGTTAAGATACGTCTTAGAATCTTGAAGATTCACGGATGTCATCAACCATAAAAAATGAAGGAATATGAGTGGATTTTGAAGGGAAGGAATCTGGGTGGGAAGGATACGATGAAGCCAGAAAGCGGGGAATTTTCGCTATGATTGCGAAAATTTCGTTGGATTAACGAAAATTGCAATCATAGCGAAATTCGTATCTAGCGAAATTGAGAATTTTAAGCTAGCAGGCAGCGAAATTTATTAACTAATGAAATTTCTTGTGCCTAGCGAAAATTCCATTCGGTATCTCACACAAATTTCGCTAGGCTTGCGAAATTTAAGCTAACAAGCGAAATTCAGCGTTGATAGCGAGATTTCTTGGATTCAGCTATCTACGTAGAATTTGTTAGGCTAAGCGAGTTTAGCTAGCCTAGCAAAATGTTAAATATGCTAGCGAGATTCCCACATAGAAATTCTTTGTGATTTTGGTATTCTTGATCCCAAACGACCCCGTTTTGATGTATTACCATTTTGACCCTTGTGTAATTTCATATTTTAGGTATTTTAGTATTTTCACACTTTGGGTGGTACTATATAAACTCCACAAACTTGTAACCCAAAGCAACTTTTCATTCAATACACTTTTCCCGCAGCTTTCATTTTAGGGTTTTATTTGTTCTCTCTCTCCTCTTCATTTCATTTTCACGCTAAACACTCTGAGACAGACAACTCAGGGATGTCACAAGCCTCATAGCCTTGGAAGCTGAGGGTTGCTAGTTTACTAAAGGCCGTGTGTCATTCTGCTGCTTTGAATGTTACAGTACGTATTTATGGCTCCCGCCAAACTAGGGTTTAAATGCCATTTAATGTTGTTTTTCGTCAATACTATGTTAGGGTTCAAAGGCACGCTTAATAGATAATCGGGAGATCCTTTAGATGTCATTTACGAACCGTGGGAATGAGGTTAAATGCTAGGTTTCAAACTGACTGGACTTTAAATGTTTAGTATTTGGTTCGACCTAAATAGAGTGGTTCTAGGTTAGTTTTATAAGCAATAGAGATCCGGTTTTGCTTTGACTATATGTCATTTTGGTTCTAATGCGAGGAAATAACCCGAGGACACCGTAATAATTTCTTTCATTTAAGCTAGCGACCCAAACCTTCAAGGTTACCATTTCACACTTTCATTTAAGCTTTTATACAACTGAACAAACAACCTCCCGCTTTTAACCAAATCCACAATCTAAACAAAAGCTCCTACCATTTTCCAAACGCCGATGCAAATCATTCGTGGGATGAAACCCATCCCCGTGTTCGACCCCAGACCGCTATACTGCAGTAGCTTGACTACGGCAGTAGGAGGACATAGGAAACAAATTTTGTTGATTCCGCTCACCCTACCGTGGCACGAATCAGTGATGCATATCGCCATGCACGTGAAAAGTATGAAAATGTTACCAATGCATGATGTGATTTATTCCATAGTGCAATGGTATCTAAAAGAAAGGTAGGATTTATCGGAGGTCTCTTTTGGGCCATCGATGATTGTAAGACTGTTTCATCGAAGGTTCTTTCATGGGCCAACGGTGGTTAACGGTAGGCGGGTTCCATTGGATATGATGGATTCAAAAAGGAAAAGAAAGTAAAGTAAATGTTTATTGAAATGAGATATTTATACAATTGTTTTACACATTGTATTTGAACTATATTTGGAAACATTATTTTTCTATGAATCGTGGCTCACCGAGCCCTTAGCTCACCCCTCTTTCTAAAATGTTTTATAAAATGTTTTAGCAGACTGACGAAAGGGGCTCGAGCATCCCTGTGTCTGATACTCGCCCCACGCGACGACCACTTTTGAAAATGAAATGCATGGGACTCGTTGTAAATAACGACTGTGTACCCCTATTTTGTAAATGTATATGTTTTAAAGAAACGAACTACAAGAGCTCCGACCTCATGGTGTACAGCACGAGGTGGTCAAGGTGTAATCCCCGACTCGAGCCCAACGACTATAAAAATATTGTTATATTTGGCCGGTGTTCGTAAAAAATGATTTAAATTTTTGATTTGAAAATCATTGCGGGTGGACCTGATATCTGTGAGTCGGGACGGGAGTAAAACAAAGATTTATCGGGAGTGTAAAATGTTTTATCATGTGTGTTGTAAATTAGAAATGTCCTAGTAATAGAAACTCACCGATTTTCTGCAAAATATTTAATCGTAAAGGGTTTAATGTTTAAAAGAAAAGAAAATAATTCTTTTCCCAATTCATGTTTAATAAGGTTTTAATGAAAGTATCAATTGTATAAATGGGTTCTCTCCATGTATTCACTTTTAAAAGGGTTTAAAAGAAATGTTTTCTCAAATTGCAGAGTGCCAAGAGGGTCCCCCAGTTAAAGAGGAAACTGTCATCCCTTCAACATTGCTCTTAAAGTCGCATATTTGTAAGTAATTGAAATGAAAAGAGAATTGCATAGAACCACTAAGCATGAAAATGCTTAGCGTGTTGTTTTTATCATCGCACAGGTACCGAGTGACTAGGGATAAGAGCAAAGACTGCAGAGTCCAGAGTCATCGTCCAATCTTTAGGAGTATAAGTAAACCCTCCCTCTCATTCATGCATTTCATCCCATGACATTATTTGATCCTTTTTGTAATGAAACCAAAAATGTATAAGTTTTCTGAAATACATATTTGATTTATTTAGAAGATGAACTTCACAATGTTTTGTTTTGTAAATGATAATGTTGGAAAGGGCATACATGCTATATTGAATGAAAAAGTAATTGACAAAATGGTGGGGTCTTCTTTAATCGAAATGATTATGCAATATTTATTTCAGTAGTATTCAAAATGTATATATGGTAAAACCAGTCCGTGTCCCCTGATTCGGCTTCGCTTCCCGGCTAGGTTATGTACCTGGGCACGTATTATATTAGCGGTAATAAAGCCTAGTCAGGCGTTCTATAAAATGATTTTGAAATTGTTTGTGACATGCAATACTTGCATATAAAGGATAACGGACTCGATGTGGATCTTATCTACTTAATAGGTTGGCATGATAGTTCAAACCACTATAGGGTCAGAGGTGACTCGGTAAGTCGCCCAAATAGCCCCTTTAGTGTGGATGGTGGGCAAGCGTCCCATGCTCCATCGATATATGAGCAAGGTCAAGAAGTAGAAGGTATTATCGATTTCCTCCAAAGAAATAGCCTGGGCATTCAAAGAGCGCACAAACTAGTCGTTGTTGCTCCTCAATGGTCAGCCATAGAGAGAATGGCAAGATACCACCCATGTATTTCATGTATCGAAGAATGACAGCCCTTCCATGGCGTAAAATCGCTCGAAAGAACCGAGAGAGTGCTTCGGAATAAAATGCACCGTACACCGAGGAAAATTTAGAGTGTGCGATCTCACTGCTTCAAGATGACGCTTACTAGTGGTGGGTGTCCATGACTAGGACCGCACCACTAGAAAGTATTACATGGGAGTTTTTCATAGTAGAATTCAGGAAGCAATACATGAGTCGTATTTACCTTAGCAATATAAGAAAAGAGTTCCATAATTTGAAGCACAGGCAGATGAGAGTGACAAAGTATCAGAGGGAATTCAATTCCTACTGGCGTTATGCTCCAGGATGCTAGTTAATGGAATGAGAAGTGTCGTGGTGCTCGGTGGGATGGCCTCAATGATAATATTCAGGCCTATGTCATAGGATTCGGCCATGATGACTTCTCTAATATTGTGACATGTGAGTTGAATGTTGAAAGGGTAAAGAAATAAGAGTATGATATAAAAGAAAGAAGATAGGGGTAAGAAACCCCCGGTCACTGCTCTTATCAACACCGTAATAAGAAATTTGTAAGACCATGTGGTTCTAACTTACCATAATAGACCACTGACTACTAGTAGCTAATCTATAGGCAATTCATAAGTTGCTAGTGCACTAGGAGGTTCATCAAGAGGACCAGCTCCTCCTTATTGCACTCATTGTGGGAGGAAACATAAAGGAGAGTGTTAGAGATTGACAGGTGCTTGTTTGGTTTGTGGATCTAATGAGCACAAGGTGAAAGATTTTCCTAGAGCTCGTTCTTTCTCAACACCCTAGACTGGGGGTACGGTTTCAGCAGTACAAAATAGCAATAAGGACAACAAGAGTATTACATCACCGAGTGCGCTGAGACAAGCGACACGCGCATTATAGGTGCGCATGGTGGATGCCCCGTACTCTAGCAAGGCATAAGTGCAATGAAGGCAAAATGAAGATAAAGATGCCCTAGATGTAATAGTTGGCAATTTCCATATCTTTGAGACTATTACATGTATTGATAGATCCGATCAACCCATTCCTATGTTTCCTCAGACTTCCATTTCAAGTTCGTAGTTTACCAAGAATGAAACTCGAGTATGATATCTTGCGAGACAAATCCTGGCGCATAACGTCATTGTGAATATCTTGAGATTGTCCCAATAATACGAGTATGGATTTCCGAGACTTAATCGAGTTAGTATTCGCAGAATTCGCAGCGTGATGTCGGGATGGATCAGGCCATTCCGATGCCACCAAGTGGTAGTTGATCGTAGAATGAAAACGAAAGCGGACCCAAGGACACCAAGTGGAGAGGAAGTGAATTTTATCGGCGAGAGGTCGAACTACCTTTCTAATGTGATATCCGCCGCCACTGCTAGAACGATGGTTTGGAAAGGGTGCATATAATTGATACAAAACTAGCAAGCTCCAGTTTATCAGAAACTCATAGTTTGTAATTATCCCTGACGTGTTTCCGGGAGGAGTTTTCGTGATTGCCCCATGAGAGATCAGCCCGCAATCAACGTATGCCCGAAGTGCCACTGCATCTCCTTTAACCAGAGCGAATGGCTCGTGGAGTTAAAAAGTCAAGCCGAGCTGCAAGCAATTATTAGAGTGTGGATTTATTCGTCCAGTGTATCACCAATGGAGCTCTAGTACTTTTTAAGAAGAAAGATGGTACACTCGTCAAGCTGATTATAAAATCAAACAAGATGATGCAAGAATAACAAGTAATTGCTACCCAGAATTGGATGACTACTCACCAACTGAAAGGTGCAAGTGTGTCTTTTCAAGATCACCCATATCATCCGGTCATCAATTAAGGATTGGAAGGTGGATGGATGCATAAGACGCATGTTTATAATGCGGTAATGACATTATGAGTTCTGTAATGCCATTTGTGTTGACAAATGCACCAAACGACTTCATGGATCTCTAATGCAAACTGCGTTTCTTCGAATCGTATGTGATCGTTTTTCGCTAAGGTTTATGACGCGACATCCTCGTGTATTCAAAGGATCAGCAAGATCATGATACGACCTGGTGCTAGAAACCCTGAGGAAAGGAATACTAAGGAAAATGAGTAAGTGTGAATTTGAAGAAGGGAAGTGTCCTTTCTTCGACACATCGGTATCGGCATGGAATTAGGGTTGATCCAAGTAAGATAGAAGTGATTCTTGAATGGAAACCACCGAGAAAAGTCATGGAAGTGCGTTGTTTCCTAGGCTCGATAAAGTTACTGCAAGGTTCATTAAGGTTTTCACGATCGCGTGCCTGGTTTATCTACTATCATCTAAAAGAAACGGCAGACGAGCGTGGAGCGGAAAATCAAGCTTCTAGCCTTTGAAGTTGAAAGCATTCTGACCGAGGCTCCGCTCCTCTACTCAACACCACGCAAAAAGAATATGTGATCTTTAGTGATGCTTTTAAATGGACCCTGGGATGTGTCCCATACAAGAGGTAAGTGGTGTAGCTTCTTCTGCGCTTCTGGCAAATGAAGTCGTGTGAAAAGAATTACCCGACGCATGATTTGGAATTGGTTGCCATTGTATTTGCATTAAAAATATGGAGACACTATCTTTACGGGGAAAAGTGTTTCATCTACACCAATCACAAAAGTCTTAAGTATTTGCCCTTGCAATGAGAGCTTAACTTAAGAAAACGTAGATGGAAGGAATTGATCAAGGATCATGATTATGTCATTCATTATCACCTCGGGAAAGCTAATGTCAGGTGTATCGCCCGAGTAAAGTCAAAGAGACAAACACTATGAGCATCGACGCAAAGATTTTTCAATATCGATTTACTCAGACAATAGTAGCGAAATTGGTAGCAAAACTAAATTTGTTAAATCGAATGCTAGAAGCAAGAAATAGTGATGAGAATATTTCTGCAATTGTAAGTCAGAATAGAGAGGGGAAAGAAACTAAGTTTTCAGTGAATGAGGATGGATTCTGCATTTATAGACTAAGCTCAGGGTAATTTAATGATGATGATGAGTTGAAGAAATCCATTCTTGAAGAGGCACGGGCTGGATCCCTTTCATGCATCCCGGTAGCACGAAAATGGTTATGATTTCCAAAGGACTTCATACCGTGGTCCTGAATGAAGAGAGATGTTTCGAATTTCCACCAAACATGGTGTGTCGAAAGTGAAAGTTTTTAACATCAAGTTCCTTCCTGTAGGATTGTTATAAATTCTCATTAGAATACCCGAATGGAAATAGGACCAAAGCACAAAGGATTTTGTGGTCGGGTTACCATCAACAGGGAGAAAGCATGATTAAGTTCGGGGTCATGGTAAACGAATACTAAGTCAAAATTTCACTTCCTACCCGCAAGAACCGATCATTCACTCATAAGTCATGTAAAGCTTTACATAAAGGAAATAGTTTGGTTACATGGGATTCTAGTGTCTATCATTTTAGATAGAGATCCGAGGTTTACCTTAAGATTTTGGGGAAAATTGCAAGAGGCTTTAGGCACTGAACACCACCCCAAAATGCCTTCCACTGCAGACATGGACGGACAATCGTAGAGAGTGATTCAAGTTTTGTAAGATATGTTGAGAAGTTGTGTGACTTAATTCATGAGGGGTGTCAGATAGACATATTCCTTTAATTGAATTTGTGTATGTAACAATAAATAATAGCATCGACGTTACTTTATGAGGCTTTCTACGAAAGGAAATGTAGAACACCATTGTTTTGGACAGAGTTAAGTGAGAAGAAAGTAATCGGCCCCGATTTGATCAAAGAGATCGAGGAAAAGGTGAAAATGATCAGAGAAAGATTAAAGGTAGTCGCGGATAGACAAAAGTCTTCCACCGACTTGAAGAGAAAAGACATTCAATATGAGATTGGTGAGAAAGTGTTCTTAAAAGTTTCTCCCCAAGAGTCGCAGTGATCTGGGAAAAGTGGGCAAGTTTACCATAAGTTCATCGGTCTTATGAAGTGATCGAGAAAGTGGGTCCAAGGTGGGCGATAGATCTTTCAGCCTTACCTCCAAAGTTGGAAAAGATCCATAATGCTTTCCATGTTTCAAGGTTATGAGGTATGTGTCGACCCATCACATGTGGTCTCTTCGGAAGTTATTGAGCTTAGACTAGACTTAACATACGAAGAAGAGCCTGTAGAGATCTTGGCTCGAGAAGTCAAAGAATTGCGAATCAAGCGAATCCCATTGGTCAAAGTATTGTGGAGAAACCAAAAGATAGAGGAAGCCACGTGGGAAAGTAAAGAAACCATGCGTCACGTGATTCAAAGCAACTATTCGAAGGTACTTCGAGGACGAAATTCATGAGGGGAGTTGTAACGCCTAAAAAAAATAACCTAGCAATTTTATAACATGTTTGGGGTATAAAATAAGTTACATTTTACTTTTTCGGAATTTATTTTGTTTAAGGAAAAAAAAGAAAGATAAAATAGGAAATTATAAAAGAATTAAGGTTAAATTGGTAAAATGTCAAAATAAGGATCCAAGGGTCAGGCAAATGAGAAGTGTATGCCAAATGGAAGAAGGTAATAAGTTGAATAGAAATGGAAGAGAAAAGAAGGATTGAAATGCAAAATGATAAATGAGAAATAATGTAAGGTCAACAAGGCCTAGTGAAGGTTTTGAGTTAAGAGCAAAGATTGGTCTTTGAATAACCTTTCTCATTTGGGCATATCTTCACATTGAGAACTAGGGCACGGTTGAGAGAGTGAGAGAGGAGATCAAGTTGGCTTTGTGCTCTCCAAGGATTTAAGCCAAACAAAGAAAAAGGAAGAAGAAGGAAGTGAAAGCAAAGAGATTAAAGGTATGAAACTAACCCTAACCCCCTGTAATGTTATGTTTAGGTCTGATGAAAACCCCAAATCAGAATATAAGTGTTTTAAATGGTTGTAGATCAGTTTTGAGGTTGTTTTAGGTTAAGTTTCAAAGTGCTTTTGGTTTAGGATTGGTTTTGAGGAATTTTTGTTTAAAGGAAATGTTGTGGTTTTAGGGGAGATGCTATCAAAATTTTCAAAAACCCATGTTTTTGTTTAGACCATAAGTTGAGTTTCACTCATCCAAATTGAGTGATTTCAAATTTTGGGCAAACTATACTTCTAGGAGAACAAATCTCCTTGAAATAAGTGTATTCAAATTTGGATCCCATTGGACCCAAAATTGCCAAATCGAGGCTTCCTTTGTTTTTAGGAAAATTTAGTTCGCTTTGGTACAAGCTGTGTTTGAACAATTGTATTTAGCCATAAGTCGTAGTCTCATCCAACCTTGAAAGGATTCAAATTCTGGATAAACTAGACTTCTAGAGAACAAATCTCCTGAAATAAGAGTATTCAAATTTCGGTAAATTCCGTTATGTTTTGAAAATAGTAGTCCCTGCTGTTTTGAATATGGTCTTGAGTTTTAGTGCTCGAATCGATGACTCCAATTTCCAATAAAATACATTTCATAGGAACAATGGACTTGAAGGAAGTTGGGTAAAATGTGGCTCATTTGTTCCCATAAAATTTTACTTGAAGGAAGTCATGGTAAACAACCCTAACTAGAAACCCAAATAAAACCAAATAATATTGTTCTCTAATTGTGATGGATTAGGTTGGTGATTTATGAAGCCTTGACTCTAAGAATGGATTCTCGAGGATAGAATCACGAGGAGCGTACAACCTGGGTTTGTTCTCCATACTCTTCTTATTTCAAGTTTTGTGATTGTCAGTTGAAATGATTTTCAAGAAAACTACACATGTGTATTTGTTTTGGGCGATTCTTCGGGAAAATTGATTTCAAATGCATTGCCATAAAAAATTGTATTAGCATCAAATGTATTATTCGTATAAATGTGGTATATACACATTAAATTACTATGATTGAATTTTAATGCCCTTAATAGAATGTTATCCGTCATATTCGAGTTAAGGATAGATTGGTATACCAATAAGGGTCAAACTAGCATTACTATGAATGAAATGAAATATAGTGGCTTACCGATCCATAGCCCAACGGGACAGTATCGGTAATATACACACAATGATTTTTAAATAACCGTTCATTAGCCCAACTAGACCGTACTGTGTTATAAAATGTTTTTTTTTACCTGCCTGAGAATTAGGATCAGGTTTCACAAGTGATTCATTATCCTAAGCACCGGGGGAAGAAATGGTTACAAACACAATTCATTTAAGGGGAAAATTATAAATGTGAAATGCATGATTTGAGTTTCGAATGGAAATATTGTATATGAAATTGTATACTTTGAAGTGATCAAATGATTTTCAAAATGAAAAGTATGTGAAATAAGCACATATATATAATGTATATTTCATGGACTATTGAAACGTACAAAACATTTGCTTTCAAAAGCTTCTATATTTGTGTTTAATTGAAATGAAGAGAGAGAATTGCATAGAACCACTGCGCTGAAAATTTTTAAGATCGTTTTCTTATCATCGTAGTAAACAACGACTAGGATAAGCCAAAGCACTCAGAGTTCGTAGCCAGTCATCACTTAATCATAGAGTATAAGTAAAAACTCCGCCCCATGCAAATATCTGGCTCATCCTACCATGACATTATTTGATCCTTTGTAATGAAACCAAAATGTATAAGTTTTCATATGAAGAAATATATTTGATTTATCTGTGGAGATGAACTCATAATGTTTTGTAAATAATAATGTCAAAAGGCATACATGCCATATTGAATGAAATCATAATTGACAAATGGTGGGTACTCTTTAATCAAAATGATTATGCGACATTTATTTCTACGTATTCAAAAATGTATATAGCTGTAAACCGGTCCGCGTCCCTGATCTGATTCGCCTTCTCTGCCGCCTGCATGAGGCAATGCATCCTTTATCAATGGATTCATATGGGGTTTTCCTTGTTTCCTTCCATTTTCCTTTTTCGTCTGTTAGCAAGTCTATAATATTCCGATATACTCGCCCTTGGGCAGTTTCCCTGAACTTGATCCAGTTATTTTTTCTCTCCTTCGTATTAAATGTCTCATTTATCTCTTCTCCTCATAAAAGATATTTCTCCACTCCTTCGACATTACGCCTTCGTCTGACTTCCACCATGCCAGAACAAATTCATCGACCAATGCCACAAACCAAGTGCTTTAGCTTTCTACAAGTAAATGCCACCTCTCTCGAATCATTTTAACAGTGGCTAGATGAGCTTGTTGGAACCCTTTTCATATAATGAAACCCCTATCCTTCAAATTCTTCTCCCATAAGACAAGAGTAATTATCTAAAACTAACTCCTCACTCTTCTCTACTTGCCTGCTTCTTCAAATATTCCTCTTTCTTTTCTTCCTCACACAAGTGATTGTTGATTCACTGTCTATAGGGTATTAATCAACAAAATTTATTTCCTCTAATCATTCATACTAGCGTAGCATAGCTACTAAGTAGTATGTTCGTCAGATCGCCCACTAAATGGGTTTTCTTTGGTATGGAAATGGATCAATAAAGGTTTAATGTAGTGATTTCATTTTGATATTTAAATTCCGATAAAAATAGGATTTTAGTGGATTAAGCAACTAAAAATAAAACTTCCTCATTAAACATGAAAAATCCTCAGAGTGTCAGGTCACCAGTTTCAGGTTCCTTATGCAAATGAGGGCTTCTCCAGCCTTAGTCTCCTCGTGCAGATCGGGAGTGATAAATATATAGTTATCTCCCGAATCGGTTCTCGTTTAGCTATGTAATAACTCAATTCTGGGTTAAATATCCTTGAAATTGTATTTGCTTCTAATAATGGTCTCGATAGCGTAAGAACATCACCGACTACCTTCCAATGGTCGTCCATAAATGTGATAACTAATGAACATCAATGATCCAAATATATATCCAATGAGCATTGAGAGCTTATTAAATACTAAATAATTCAAGGTGAATTGAAGGATCGAACCTAGAATCCCAGCCGGAAATAAAAACATCCTTGAACTGCCCTCCAATAACCCAGAAAGCAGATGATAAATCTTAACAAATGTCAAAGGGATCTAGCACAAGCATCCAATGAACCCCAAAAGCTATCAGCATATAGATCATTCACAAATTTCGAAGGGATTAAAACCAATGTTTGAAAAGAAACCATTAATAGTGGAAAATACCTCTATTAAAACATGGAAAACTCCCACCTTTTCATTCGAAACCTTCACCTAGTTTCCTTTACCCCAAGGAAACGAAGGTTTTAGCCGCTCCTCTTCTTCTCAGAGGTTGTTTGGATGTCGAGAAAGGGAAGAGAGAAAACGAGAGAAAAAAATGAAGCTTCCTGCGTAAGCTTTATTGCATATCGAACAAAATTACTACAAAGTCTTGTTTGGGGTGTTTTATACCACCAAACCCATTACAAATTACCAAAAGATACAAATAAAACACTATTACATAAGGAGAAAGTGGGAAAACCACAAAAAAAAAAAAAAATCCTCAAAAGTCGACGAGGAAAGTTCGTGAAATTCAGAGTCTTGAGAACCCCCGCAGGGGTTGCGAAAATTCGCAACCCTTGCAAAATTGGCAAGGTCGGGCCACATATTCGCCGGTTCTCGCTGGCTTCTTCCGCTCTCGGGTGCTTTGAGCTAAACCTGATTCTTCATGCTCTTTGAACACATCGAATCCCCAGCCCCAAGATATAAAGTCCCTAAAAACAAACCTAACTTGCTACAAAATTTGATTAGTAGATTAGATAGGTCCTTTTGCACATGCCAACTGTTATTTCAGCCAATTACTACACAAAAAGTGCTCAAAACATAGAGTGTTAAGGGTATAAAACAACACTTTTTAGGTAGTAATCAATTGCTTAGTCTCTGTTCTCACTTCGGGTCTATTTTCTTAAGCATCTTCTGACTGAAGTTGTAACACCCCGAAATATACCCTAGTTGTTTTCAACATGTTAGGTATCAGGTCAACATAACTCTGAAATTCGTGAAGAACCGCTTTAAATATAGATTTTTATAAAACCTGAAATGTGACTACTATAAAGGCAAACCGTAATTTGTCCAAGGCAACAAAAAAGACATGGATTATGAAATTAGAGGGCCAAAATACAATTTTATGAAATCGAATACAAATAGTTAAAAGTGAAAGGCTGTAATGCTAAATAACATAAACCTTAATTATAAGAGATGCTGAGACTAAAAATGCATTGTCCCAAAAAGGTAGCTACAAAGGAGAGGAAGAGGAGTGTGCCAAGAAGAGGAAGGAGAAGAAGAGGAAGAAGGAGATCGCCGTAAGGCATGATGCTTGACTTGGTCTGAATTTTGTATGGAATTCTCAAGTTTTATGTGAAGGTCCATGCACTGTATGGTTGGGGAGTTTGCCCCAAACCCATGCAATGTTAGATTACATCATGTTAACCAAAGGTTTCTTGAAAGAAGTTGCTAAAATTCTAAATGGCAGCCAAGATTGGTATGAAATCCTCATTTTGAGGAGGGATTCATGGTAATTGTGTTAGGGTTTACAACAAACCCTAAGTAACCTTTATAATTGGTTTATGTATGGGTTATAACACATAATATAGTTGTTTTGGGAGGTATTCATGATAGGTTTTTGATCTATGGATGAAAGTGCATGAAAAATGGGAGAAAATACACATTCTGCATTGGTGATATGTACCGGTAGATACTGAAGGCGCCGGTACACCCCCCGTTATGCTTTTCCCGTTTCACCGGGCTGATTTGACCATAACTTTCTCATTTCTGATCCGATTTGAGTGTTTCAAGTTTCTGGTTAAAACAGACTTCAAGGAAAACCAAACATATAGAAATAGAAATCGTCAAATTCTGAATCTATGGCTCAAAACTCACCAAGTGGGCCATGTGCAAGCTAATTCCAAGATCGTGATTGATCATAGAGTGGGGCCGAAATAAGCCGGACGTAGATCTCTGAGTTTCGGTGTTCAATCAAGTGATTCCAGTTGGAGGAGAACCCTTTCTTAGTACCTTAAATTTAAAGGAGTACAAAAAGAACTAGTGTCAAATACAGACAAGGCAATTGGAAATGTAATATTGCAAAATGTCTCG
Source organism: Tetrastigma voinierianum (assembly GCA_016808115.1). Classification (NCBI taxonomy): domain Eukaryota; kingdom Viridiplantae; phylum Streptophyta; class Magnoliopsida; order Vitales; family Vitaceae; genus Tetrastigma; species Tetrastigma voinierianum. The sequence continues at coordinate 3,717,541 of JAEQBH010000178.1, read as the reverse complement.
AGCAAATCGACTAGTCGCATGAAAATGCCATAACTCGAGTTTGATGATCCATTGGAATGGTTCCAATTTCTAAGTAAAATGGATTCATAAAGGGAATAGGAATACATGAATGATGTGAATACATAGGCATTATACTTACATAAGTATATGAAAAATGCCAAGTAAAGGTGGCTAGTGACATGAAAATATAGGAAATGCAAAAATGTATAGTCAGAAATTATGAAAAATATAAATATGATATTTGGGCCATGAAAAACGTGAACCGACATCACGCGGATCATGAACGGAAATACAATACATGTCAAGTGAACACATAATGTGGCTAAGAAATGCCCATTATAAGATAGTAATTTACCTAACTCATATAATTGTAAACGCCAAACCAAGCTATTAAATACAATACTCCCCGTCCCGATTAAGATTTGAAGACACTCCGATTAGTGCTCCAAGACTCTCGATTAGCACTTCTATGATTTTCGACAAGGTCTTCGCAGACCTGATTAGTACTTCAGGTACTATTGTTAAGTGCGCTACGGCACTCGGGTCTCCGTTATGCTAATACGGCACTCCCCCGGCCATGTTATGCTACACACTGGGATCGTATAGCTTCTTCTGCACAATTTAACGTGAGCTGTGTCCTATTTCATTCAGACATCAGCTTGTGGAAATCAAAACAATAATGCTATATGACAAGACTGAATAAAGAATAAGTGTGTAACCAACGTACCAGACGCCCGCGGGTACCCACGGGGTACCCTAATATCCGCTTAAGTTCCGTGGTACCCACGTACCCATATCCCGCTTTGCCTCGGTACCACGTACTCCCCAGATCTCTTAAGTTCTTCGTACTTCACGTAATTCCTGTGATCCCCGATTATTCCTCGTGGTGCACCTATGGCACTCAGATCCGCATTAAGTTCCGCGGCACCTTCGGTGCCCCGTATCCCGACAAGTCTCCAGGTACCTACGATACCCTCTGTGATCTGAATAAGTTCGTGAGTGCACCACTGTGTACCCCGTCTCGACATTAAGTCCGTAGTACTCACGGGGTACTCAGACGGTAAACAAGTATAAGTCCGTATACCTCAAGGGTACTCGCATCGCAAAATAAAATAGAGTTTTGAAAGCACACGGGTACTTTCAGATTTCCGTAAAATAAGCAAGTGTGATATGTTAAGGATTCAGACTGCATGACTCAATGTCCATTCCTCGATATGTATCTCAGAAAGTCTGATTTGTTCCTCACTATCGTATTTACGGTACTTCGCATAAGAATAAGATCTGAAATAGAAGAATCAACCACTCTCAGAACATCAAAGATAAGTTCCATAATACTTATAAGTTCCTGTAAGACCAAGATAAGTTCGGGAAGAGGGGAAAAGTATAAGTCTCCTCAGAATACATGCATATAAAGTGATCCGGGGGTCATGGCTGTATGTCTCCTCAGAATACGATAAGATCCGACAAGAATAAGCCCCGCTATGAGAGTTATAAGAGATCCCAAATAAGAATGTCCTGAAGCGGCGTAATACCCAAGCAAGACAAGCCTTGTTATGTAAGGATAAGTTCTCAGAATTCCTACAACCCGACAAGACAAGTCCGTTAAGTATAAGTTCACAAGTATAAGTTCAGAATTCTACTGGAGTCCTTAATAAACATAAGTATGCCATAAGTATAAGCTCGAATACGAGATGTTCTCAGAATCTACTGGAAACCCGTAATAAACATAAGTCTATTATAAGTAAAATGTAATATGATACAAAGATCCCAGAGTTTCTACTGGAGCTCCTTCTAATAAACATAAGTCCTGCAGGCATAAAGCTCCGAATAAGGATAAGCTCCAGAATTCCCAAACGTGGAGTCCCGACCAAACATAAGTCCTGTTATAAGTATAGGTTCCGAATAAGGATGTTCAGAATCCCACGTGAGTCCGTATCGTACAAACATGTCCACAGGCATAAGTCTGGCTGTAAGGATAAGATTCATAGCTTCACTTTGAGTCCCTAGCTAATAAACATAAGTCCGTTATAAGTATAAGTCTCCGTTGAATAAAGGATAAGATATGTAGCTTCATTTGAGTCCGAATAAATATAAGTCCGTTATAAGTAGTGTTCCTGAATAAGGATAAGATCCTGTATCTCCTACTGAGTCCCAAATAAACATAAGTTTGTTATAAGCATAAGTCTCCGTGATAAGAATAAGATCCAGAATCTCTACTGAGATCCGAATAAGAGCAAGCCTCGTTGGTAAGAAGAAGTACTCGATAAGTTCATAATAAAATGCATGGAAATTTATATTATCCGTTAGGTAGTTTTGATGCTATAAATGTGTATAAGGCTAAGACATATACTCCTAATTAAGCGAATCTGAAGACGGGTTTTAATCCCGTGTAGGTACAAAGGAAAGACATCCTCGAAGACTTCCGCATACCACGTGGCCAACACACCAGAAGGGTCTACCAAGCAAAGGTAGGTTCCTGCTCTACTTTAATAAAAAGTACGCTGTAATGTAAATGGGGACCCAGAATGTATATGATATTTTTAGATATCGTACAAGATGTGGCCATAACGCACAAGTACCATCGGCTTAAAAAAAAATCAGGTAAAGAGTCCCAGTATTTGGTCTCGCACCTCGAACTCGGTTCGGATCCGCCAATCGGGTCGGACTGGGAATCGGGGTGTGACAGAAGTTCTAGATTGGCTTCCTCTTCATTCTCAACGATTCTTCATCATCTTCCGACGTTGATAGTGCTCGTGCGTTATCTTGGAACCCGCTTTCTATTACAGTGCTTTTGAGCACTTTTGTGTACAAATCAACGTAATTAACCCAATCGCACATTAAAGTCCCTGGCTATACTATCGTGGACGATTTTATCGCTATTTTAGTTTCTTGCAAGATAATTAGCCAAAATTATCGTCAATTCAAAGGTATTTAAGAACTCGAGTTGAACTCATCGCTGTAAATTAGATCCCCGTAAGGAAAGAAGAGCAAAATTGAAAAAAATGGAGCATTACAGAATTCCCTTTGGCAGGGTCATAAATTTGCAGATCCAACTAAAAGCTTTCCCGCCACTATTCACCTTTCTGCTAGACGCTGACCTTTTGTTACATTTTTTGTTTCTTCCTAATTTTCCCCCTCAGAATAGCTTCTTTCTCCTTTTTTTTTTTTTTTGGTATTTTGTAAAGAAGCCCCAGACAAGCACTGTAACATGATATTCTCAATTAATAAAACTTTCGGGAACTTTCAACTCTTCCTGATTAGTACCCAAATAGTGCTATTTTGAGCCCTGTTTAGTGCAGGTTTTGAGCACTTTTTGTGTACTAATCTATACAACCCGAGAAAATTCTAATTTTCTGAAAAATGGTAAAATGGTAATTTCGGTCAAAGCCTGAAAATTTTCTAGATCTCGGGATGACGAAACTTGAATTTCACCGTTGAATCGCCCTCACAAATCTAAACACATCGAATTTCATCAATTTCGAGATGCCTTAATTTTAATACGCTTTTCAGACACTGGTGGTTGGGTGCCGTAAAACGGCTTGTGAGAGACATGTGATGTGACAAAAGTCACCTACTACATGTACCCATGTGACACATGTTGCATTATTAGTGAGATGATAAGATGAATGACGTAGTGAAGGGACCCAACTAGAGTTTCCTTTTCCTAACTCCTGGGACCATCCTACGTGATTCTAAAAAAACCTTTCATTTCTTTAAACCTTTTTAAAAGTTAACCATGGAGCGAACTCCATTTATATACTGGTATTTTCCATTAAAATATTATAAATACTAAGTGGACAATATATATATATAGAAGAGTTATATATATATATATATATATATATATATATATATATATATATATATATATATATATATATATTTTAAACATTAAACCCTTAGAAAATCAAGTGTAGTTTCTCCGTTTTTCTGACATGTCCCACTTATAACACTGTATTAAACAATTTAATTTACTCCACATCCAAACAATGGGACATCAAGTCCACTACAACAAATTTCAAATCAAACTTTAAATATTTTCCTCGAACAATTATAGATATATAAACAATCTTTAAAACTTATATACATTAAGTAAAATAAAAGTGTGCCAAGTAGTTATTTATAATAAAAAACTATACATTTTCAAAAAAGGTGGTTGTCACGTGAAGCTAAGTGTCAGCCCTGAGGATGCTCGAACCGCACGCGGTCGCCCTCAAAATATTTTATAAAACATTTGGTGCGGCGAGCTAAAGGAGCTAATGAGAGTACAGCCTATAGGAAAATAATGTTTCCAAATATAGTTCAACACAATGTAAAAAACAATTGTATGTAGATCTCATTTCCATAAACATTTACTTTGCATTCTTTCCTTTCCTGCTCAAATACAATGTGCAAAAACAATTGTATATAGAGATTCATTCTCTATAAACATTTACTTTACTTTCCATATCATACAACAAAAAAACAATTGTATAAACATATCCTTTCCATAAATCATTTGCTTTACTTTATTTTCCATATATATCAAATACAAATGTAAAACAATTGTATCAACATATCTTTCAATATGTTTTCTTTCCCCTTTTGAATCATTATATCCAATGGAACCCGAGATACCAGTTAACCACCGTTGGTCCAAGGATTCGTGCTTGCGCAGTGGTGATCCGAATCAATACTTATCCTAAATTTCCTTCTACTACCGTAGTCAAGCTCACTGCAAGATAAGCCGATTCTGTGGCCGAAACACGTGACGAGTTTTCTTCCTGCATAAATGATTTAAGTGAAGTCAAAAATCGTGAATTAAATTTGATTTTGGGGTTTGGGTAAAACAGGGATCGTTGTTCAGCACGCCGAAAATAAATAAGAAAAATGTAAAATAGAACCCCCTTAAAGTTTGGACCACCGGTTTAGGGTTTTAAGGCAACTAACATGTCCTCTGGTCTTTTTTCTCGCATTGGGAGCATGACATATAAATACTTCCCGAACTCGGATCTTCATTTAGCTTTGAACCTAGGACCCTAAGGATTTTCCCTTTGAAACATAGCATTTAACCCGGCAAAAATATTTCTAATGCTGATATCATATCTCAAAAACCTTACCCTCAAGCAGCAAAGGCAGGAAACAACTAACCTGGATAACAGGATCTAGTGATAAGCATTCACTCAGAACCAAAAGCTTTTACTAAATACACGCTAGTGAGGGTGTGCCTACTAGAAGATTTTAACCTAAGGTGAGAAATACAACATAAATACCCATAAATGCGCAGGTGTTAAAAATGAGACCGCTCGTTTTTACCTCAAACTTAGCAAGAGCTCCTCCTCTTCAAGGAGTGAAGAGGTTCAGCTCAAGCATCCCTGCAGTTGTCATCCCCGAGGAGGTTCTGTAGCCGAGAAAATGGAAAAGAAAGGGAAAGAAAATGAAGCAGAGAAGAAGCGGGAAACGGGAGAGCTGAAAAAAATTTATTATGAAGTGATTGATTGTTACAAACCTTGACTCTAGCTTATATATGACTCAGAGCAAGGGAAATTACAAAAATGAACCAAAACAAAAGCTATTACAAGGGTAGAAAGGAGAAAAACCAAAAACGGAGTCGTCAGATAAAAATAGAGCAAAGTGGGTACCGCATATTGATTTCCGCCATCATAGCAAAATTCTCTATGTGATAGCGAAAATTCAGTTATAGCGACAATTGAAAATTTCGCTATGCACAGTAATTTTCGCTATGATAGCTTTAAAAAATCCCAAATGTAGCGAAATTCCTTTGGCACCGTTCCTCACCGGCCATCGTGCTCCATTGCTCCCCCGCACTTTTCTTCATTTTATGCTCTTTCTTTCCTCTCGTCTCCGATCTATGATGTCGAAGTTTGACTTCCCGAATTCTTCATGTTTGATCGACTCAACAATGTTGGCGTTGATTAACTCCGCAAAACCTGTAAATTGGCTACAAAATGCGATCAAGAGAATAGTAGGGACTCTAATGTGCAAATCTGTTAATTAGAATGATTAGTATACAAAAAGTACTCAAAACTCAGGGCCAAATAGGGTTCAAAATAGTACTTTGGGCACTTATCACCCATGAAAGAATCTCCGAGAAATAGTCTTCTACGATCACCGATGGCCCAAAAGGAACTCGTAGAACGGCATGGTATCGTTAACTACCATTGCCCATGAAAGAATCTTAAGAGGAAATACCGCACATCACCGATATGCAAGGCTCCAAAAAGCGTAACCTCCGATGCAGGCCTTCTTTAAATACCATTGCACTATGGAATAAATCACATTATGCGCTGGTAAACTTTTCGTAGATTCACGTGCATGGCAATATGCATCACTCTTCCCTTCCTCTATAAAAATCCTAACCCTTCCCATGTACTACATGCAACGCGTGAAAGTACTTTAACTCGACTTTCCTTTAAACTTTATCTTTGTAACATAGGGTAAATCCATGGATTCAAACATTTTCTCTCATAACATGTATATAAGTGATATACATTCATAAACATTTCATTTCATAAGGGAAACCATAAATCATGCTTTATAAAACTATGAAACCATCATCATTTCATATTTTTCACATAATTTAAAGTCAAGAAACTACATTTTCTTTTCATTTGAACATCTATAACATAGATATGAAACATATACATTGGTAAACATTAATATATATATATATATATATATATATATATATATATAGTATATATATATATATATATATATATATATATATTTTTTTTTTTTTTTTTTTTTCATAAAAATTTCTACATTTTCCCTCACCTTAGTTATTTAAGCTATTTTTCTTCCTTTAAACAAAACTTTCCACTTCCACCCTGTCCTTATCACCTTCCTCCTACAAGTCATTATCTATAAATCCATTAACATCCATACTTAATCTGCTTCAATTAAACCATTAACTATACTATACTTCAAAGAACTTTTACATTTAATCACCCAAATTGATTAAAATCAATTGAACTCAACCTCTTTTGTTCTCATGATTTTCTTATGCTAATTCATGGAAATTACTACCCATACAATAGGCCACAACATGCCATGAAATGGTCATGCCAAAACCCGACTATTCACATCGACATAACCAAGCAACCTTCACACTTGGTGCAAAACATAAATTTTCAGCCATGTTTTGATCATTCCCTGTACTCCCAAGCAGGAATATGATACCTGACTCAATGAGTCTATGAGTCCTTTCGCAAGAACACCCAACTCTGAGTTCGGACTAAGAAGGTATGGCATTTTCATTCACAATTAGTCAATTTACTCGCTTACACCGGAAAAATCGTGATACCCGATTTCCTTAGGGGTTTAATCCATATTTCACACTTTTCTTTGTACTCATTTTGAGATACGTTCCTTAGGGTTCTTCCCCAACCGGAATCCTCCCAAATCGGGACACCGAAACTCAAGATATATCCTAAACAACCGATTACTTCTCTTGCTAAACATAACCATTAAACCCGCTTCCAAACATACCCTTGAATGTGTACTTATGAGTCCAAATCGTCGGAATTTTGATTAACATATTTCAAGGAGAAATTTCTCCTAGAAGTCTAGTTTACAAGAATTTGAATCACCTTACCCGGATGAGTTATGGCTGGGGTATGGCCAAATACAACATGGAGAGTCTTAAAAATGAATAAAAAATCATTGAACATAACTCCACTTTGAATGCATTTTTGAGTCCAAATGGGTCGGAATTTGGATAGGCCTATTTCAAGGAGAAATGTTCTCCTATCCATCTAGTTTACTTAGCAATTTGAATCACTCAATTCGGATGAGTGATGGCCAAGGTATGGCCAAAATACAGTCATGGAGTCTTAAAAACATAACAGAAAAACTACCTGAACATAACTCCACTTTGAATGCATTTTTGAGTCCAAATGGGTTGGAATTTGGATATCCCATTTCAAGGAGAAATGTTCTCCTATCAGTCTAGTTTACTTAGCAATTTGAATCACCACTGGGATGAGTGATGGCTGCTATGTGGCCAAAATATGCCATAGGGTAAGGGAGAGTAAAAACCGATAACATCTCCTTGAACACACACATGCTCTTTAGGACTAATTAACCCTAGTAGGAGAAACCCTACCTCAAATGGTTACGTGATTTCACGGATAATTACATTTTCTTGGTTTTCATGAAAACCCAACTCGACCTGGCGTAATCTCGTGATCTGCACCCACGCTGTAGCCTCGGCCGTGTAGATCAACTTTAATTCTTGACCTAACGAAATCCGACCGACGAAATCCCATGTATCGAAGAGAGAAGATTTCTTTTCTCTCTTACTTCACGGCTCGCTGGAGACCAAATGAGAGTTTTAGAATTTTTAGGATATTTATAGTAGTGGACACGCGGCCTAATAGCCGCCACACACGCGGTCACACTCGCCCGCGCTTCCTAAATAATTTATTTCATCTTGGCTTCGCGCCCATCTATCTTAAATGGAAATTTTTAAAAATATTTGATATTTTTCGATTTTTCAAAATTTACTTTCGGGTCCACTCAACGCCCGTCGCCCTCGAATTCCGCGGAAAATCCGACCGTTTTAATTCACCTTAAATTCTGACTGCAACTAGATTTCGAGTAGCGAATTCAACGGTGTCCGCTTCAATATCTCGAGATCTAGAAAATTTTCAGATTTTCATGGCAAATTACCGCTTTGTTTGTCATTTTTAAAAACGTGATTTTCACCCCCTAACATAATTTCGTTTTAACGCATGCTTGACCCAATACATTATTATGAATTTTTTTTTTATTTTCAGGGCTTGTTTTTCGAAAATTACTATTCATTTGACTGTTTCCAGTCAAATACCTAATTGATTGAAAACAAAATTTACTATTCATGGCAACTGTAAATTCAGGGTCTTACACTTAGATTAAGCCATGTGTCAAAAATCCAAAACTTAAGGACACAAAGGGAATTAATTGAAATGTTAAGTGAATAAGACAAAAAGAAGAATAGTTTTCTTCTTCATTTTGAAACACAAAACGTGCTGTGAATTTTGCTCTCTGGGATTTTAGAGAGAAAGAGTGACTCTCCCCAGATTTCCTCGACGTTCGATCACGATTCCTCGACTGGCAAGAAGCAAAGCCCACTCACGAGGTGAGGGTCACGTGTGGACACCGATCTGGCGGAGTTCCGACAACCCAAGAGGTAGTGACATTTTCCCATCAGCTTATTCTTCGCTAAGAGCCTACTTCAAAAAAGATGGATTCGGGATTCAGGAGTCCTGACGGCTGTGCGTTATCGGGTCTCAAAAAACTTGAAACCAAGTAGAGAAAATCCCTAGCTGTGTGGCCGCTTAAACAGTGTCACCCGAGGGCTCTCACCGCGTTTCACGTGATCGGGTTGTGTGAGTTGCTATCGTAATTCAAAATGAATTGCTTGATTGTTATTAGCCCCATGTGAGCTAATTTGATGTTAGCTGATTGAATTGAATAAATATGAATTGTGAATTAATTTTGTTAATATATACATGCAAAAATATAATAGCATGGAATATTTTGGAAATGGCATAATGCATTCTATATATGCATGGTGTTGTGAGTGCATGACATAATAAAACAATGGGGAAAATGAAAACCATCAGAAAGAATCATGAAATATTTTTCATTGAAATTGCCTTCAGAGAGGAGGTCCAATAATATCTCAGGCACCCGCATTTGAATGGAAAAATTTCATCCGTAAACAATTCATCGAGGGCAAATCAATTATATTACCGAACTCAGAGAGGTTTTCAAATAAACAAGTTTCTGGTTTCGAAAACTGTATTTTTGATCACATTTGGCTTAGGTGGCTGTGTACTGTGGAGCTCCTGGTGATGACCTCGCAGACACGCGGGGATTAAGTGCTGTAGGACATCCAAGTGAGAACCGCTGGATTTTCGAGGGTGATCGCCACAGCGATGTGGCACTCAGTGGGGAGGGAACCCACAGGTACTCCACTCAACACACGGCAATGTCTCACCCCATTTGAGGATCATTATTTCTGCACAGTGGAGTGTACTGAGACCAGCACTCACCTAGAGCCACCGCTTTTGAAGCTGTTTGAATCTGTGGCTTTGGTATTCATTCTGCAAGGAACATGGGCGAAACCTGAACTTTGAGGATATGTTTCGGTTAAGATAATGTAACAACCTTGAACTGGCGGTATATAGTCGATGGGCTGGCTTGATATATTTTACGCATAAACGCGCCATTTTTATCATGTATTAGGTCCTCATAAAATGAGTATCACAATTATTCCACAAAGGACGGTGGAAATCAAGATTTGACCTGACTGGGCCACACGATAATCAACCTTAAATGAACCCAAATCTTCTGACACAATTAAGGTCCTGGCTATACTAATGACTCATATTTGTGGACATTTCAGAATAGTTCGGTGTCAATTGGAGCACCATTATCGTTTGAGTCTGACTAAACAATAAGAACCTGACAAAACCCCAAGCCTACGGTACAAGCCGGGCGGCAATTTGAGCTGCAAAAAATAGCAGTTTATAGTAGATAATGGTAGAGAGTGAGCTCTTAGGTAAGGCGTCTCCGTTGTTGTTTTGAATCACCCTTTTAATGCTTTCGCATATTCTTCCCCAAACCGTCTTCCGGCTGTAATTTTTGTTGTTTTCATACCTTTTGTAATTTCCTGACTGGTGCATATAAGCCCCAATTAAGCTCAGAAATCAACCCAAATTTACCCATCACCCAATAATTGGCGCCAAAGGCCAAACTTCCCTCCGGCAGATTTTTCCTCACATTTTCTCCTCCCTTTCTAGTATTTTTCACCCTTCCAAACACCCTTGAGGATGATGCAAAATCTATGGACAAGCATAAACCCCTATCCTTTAGTGTAGAAGATAGAGGGTTGTTGGTGCCTGGTGTTCTTGACAAACACTGGTTCTCTCATAAGCCAACGCATTTACTTATTACCATTTATGTTCTGCATCTCACTTTTAGGTTTTAAATCAGGCTGGTGATTAAAAATTCCCATTGGTCAGCAGATTTATGCAAGCTTTAAGGCCTGTGGCTGGATATTTTTGCTAACACGCTGAGATCCCTGATGCTCAATTTTCTATTGCTACTTCATTTTGCTCCAGGCTGAGAGGTCAAGTGACTGCTTTCTACCTGCTGAAAACAATGGGTCCCATAAATGTCAGATTCTAGTGGAGGGAAAACTTGGGCCCAACTTTAGTTTAAACAAAGATCCTGTTTCGGGGAAATGACTATATGGTGTCATCCCTCCTAACCTTTGAGGTCCTTACCCTGAGGATTTTAGTTGGGTTTTAGAACCTCAACTGTGGGCTCTGAGACTTAAGGAGTTCTTTACAATTTATTTCACTACATTTCCAGTCTTCAAACCACTAGAACCGATCAATGTTTTTACAAAAACCTGAAAACTAAAGTGAAAAACACTCCCAATTCAACTTTAAATTATAAAATCATTTTATCGAAGAAAACCCCATCCCCAGTTCAACCCTCCAAACAACAATATGATTGGCAAGAAGCTTTTCTACTAGTGAGTGGTGGGGACGCCCCAGCACCATTGCTCGATTCAAACACCACCGGCAAGGATCAATGGCGCCATGGTTGATGTGCCCGCGTGAGCGGAGAAGCCGCCGAACCAGGATCCACGATCATGCATGGTGTGAACTGTTTGGCCCATTTTCGTCTATCACAATCACAACAAACATCAGTAATTTAATCTATACAACGCGTACATCAAGATTTATCGTTGACGAATCCAACTTTAACTCTTTTTTCTAGCCTTGTTTCGGCTCTCACCGTGGTTGCTGTTTCTTTGAGACTCATGCACCAATGGGATAGGAACACTACAAAGTGTACAGAGAGAACTGCTCCACAAGAATAGAGGTGTGAAGTGAGTTTGACATAAACCAGATGAGCCCACCCGAGGAGGCAGAAAGTCATGAGGGCACAAGAACCCCAATGCCTGTTTTGAAAAACAATTAGGACCACATGACACCTCACCCCAGAGATGAGGCAAATCTCATGTACCCGCAGACTCTGCAGAGAGATGCTGTCGCCTTATTTGGTGCCCCTACTCCCAACTTTCCATGGTAATGGAAAATGCGTAGAGTGAACCCACATTACTACTATTATTCCAGATTTTTGAGTGAAGTTTAAAATAAACTATAGAGGTGAACTGGATGATGAATTGCTGAAGTTGCTCCCAATAACCTCAAAAGACAAGGCAGATTTGGCTAATTTCTAAGGCCAAGAAGAATCGGGCAAACTGCAAGCAGAGTTTTGGAAGGAAGTTCTTCAAGGCACATGTAATCCCGTTAATCTGAAGAGTAAATTATGCATTAAACATGATACTGAGGAAGTTTTACCAAAGAGAGAGATATATATGAGCATCACTTAAGTTGCATGTTCTCACCATGGTTTTGACACCGATAGCCAAACTATTTACGATGGGATGTCCTCCCCGCCATAGCCGCAACTTCAGAAACCATGGGAGGGATTTCCTGAGTAAGAATCCAGGTGATGAAGCCATTAGATTTCAACCATGGCTGAAACTTAAAGTTTGGGATTGAGCCCTGATCCTGTGGAGAGGCAAGACAAGATGAGGTCACCACAAACTGAAGGGAGGCGTTGCATTTACTCTGATATTATGGATGAAAGCAAAGTTGTCCACTTTGGGCCTATATTTGGAATGAGCTTTGAAATGGAAATGGAAGTACTGAGGGTATTGTAGTGAGACCAGCATTGGTGTCAACCAATCATACTGAACTGTCACCCACCAGCACCATAGAGAGTAGTGTCTAGCACTCTTCAAAGAGAGACTGATAATGAATGGCTGAATGCCTGAAATAACATGTGCCCATCAAACACAACCCTGATACAGCGCATCACTCGCAACCCGAACCCCGAGGAACCACCTAAACCTTCTCCCGAATCCGAAACCTCCTTCCATATATACTTCCCGGTCGCAGACAATAGGGATCTCATCCCATTCACGGAAAAGCACCCATCATCTCATCTCCGGGCGAACAAGCTTATTGCGAACTCGGCGCGTGGTGGGCAACTTTGTGAGAACAAAAGGCGTCAATGCCTAGCGTTAAATCGTGAATCACACAAGGGCGCATGCCTCATCAAGAAATGAATTAGTCTCGGCATCAGTAAATTTCAAAGCATGACACCAAAGAAATAAATTTCCTAAAAACATGCAACTCTTAAAAGTAGATCTAATATCAATGATTAACCAACCAGCAACAGGTGCTGAAAGGAAATTTCCCTTTCGTATTAATAACCAAATTCCGTGGATCGCATGAGGTGAGCTCTCAAAAGGACCAAATTTTAAGATGGATGAGGCTCAAGGCAATATCACATTGGAGGGGGCGGTGAAGATTTAAACAATGCAAGATTTATATGGAAACAAGGCAAGAGTTAAAGAGGTTGAACCGTATGAGGTAAATCAAGTGAGACCGGTGATTGAAAAATAAGATACCCCACCTTCTCAAGCATCAAAGCGGCAAAAGCCATCAATCAGCCCAGATGATCGAAGGCCGAGACAAGTAAAAGTCAACATCCCTTGTTGATATGATCAACAAAGTCCCACAGACATGCCAATTTTTTAAAGGACTGGTGCAAATAAAGTGAAAGAGGGTCGAATTGTTTGACAAGAATATCTTCCCACTCAAATGTCACACACCAATCCACAAAAAGACTTTAGCAAATATGAAGATCCTGTGCCTGGTCTACCATCTCGGCTGGCATGAGGCACTTGGTGAAAAACACTACCGACCCCGGCAAGGCAAATCTCCCCATTTGATGTATGCCATACTGGTTGGGAGAACTAAAGACTTCACCTCCACTGCATTTGTTCCTCTTTGCAGAGAGATCCACCTGATACCAAAGGGAATAAACGGAAGATGTTCTCATCTCAAGCGGACACCGTATCATCCAAGGGATTTTGTTGAAGCCGATTAATCGAACTAGCTATGAAGTTAAATAAACTATGTGTCATCAATCCCAGATGACCATTCTCCCGGCCACCTCCACGCGATTATCAATCGTCGAAATGGTGTTGTGCAACTCAACTTCGGAAATGATGACCTTAGAAACCCCACGATCTTCCATCGAGCAAAGCACGATGCAAACTCAGTCGAGATGGTCGAAGAGTTTTGTAACAACGAATAACAAATCCCCGAGAACAGTCAACAGCGCAGACGCGTGATGCTAATCAAAAGAACTGATTGAGCGTCGCATATTGCGAAAACTTAGATATGAAACTACAAGGCAACGTAGAAAAAGTGCTGTACTCATTCGATGAACGAAAGAAGGAACCAAAGGAACCTGCAAAATACGGAGCTTAAACCACACACATGTGAATTTGAACAGGCCTTATTTTGAATGAGAGAGCAATGCCTGGGCCAGGATTTTGCTCTCGCTCAAAGACCCTCACAGAGTACCAGGTGGCACTCAGGAGAACAAGGTGCTCCCAGTGCGGCAAGATTACCGATTCCATGGTGGTTAATTTCTCGAAAGAAGCTTGCACCCATCACATCTACTTAAAGGAGAGGCAAAGTCGAAGACAAATGGCGTAGAAGATCACCAATCCCATGTGAAGTGGTTAGTGGTAAGTCCTAAAGTCGCACAATGGTATTATTCACCCACATCGATAGTACCTGAGGGGAGTCCAACCAAAGTCATGTTTAAGAAATCTGTGGTAACAATCGTGGCATAATGAAAAAGGAGAGAAATGCCCACCGCTACCACAAGTTGAGGGTATGTATTGATTATAGAAGATTAAATGAAGCATAAGGCAGATCGCCTCCTTCCTCCCTACTCCTTCATGGATTCATTTTGAGAGGATTTTTGGTCACCCCTTCTACTGCTTCCTAGATGGCTATTCAGGATATTTTCAAATTGAAATTGGTGCAGAAGACCAGGAAATGACCACCTTCACATGCCCATTTGGCACATATGCATACACGAGAATGCCCTTTGGCCTGTGAAATGCTCCCGCCATGATTGCGCAAATGATGTATGAACAAATAAGATTCGGGCCGATTTGCACAAATGTGACATGGAAGTCGCGCCGATGACATTACGTTTCATATGGAGGGAGCTTTGAAGAAACGTTTAATTAACCTTAAAATTGTCCCAAGACAGTGCAGGCAAAGTCACTGACTCCCATCCACCCAATGGCGATCCAAACTGCCAGTACAGATTTATATAATCGACTCTACTTCCACCGTTTTTCAGAGCTGAACTTGTAACTATGGGTATACAAACAATGTAATCACAAAAAAACATTTACATAGACAAAAGAACTACCACAGGAATGGTGTCCATCAAAATCTATACACATATACTAAGTCCCATTTACTTATACAAATACTTATACATGCGTTAATGCCTAATACAAACATCGGGAGATCGCAAATGCGGCCGTGAGAACTCCATTCCGAGATGACCCGTATCATTGTGAATGTCCTCGTCCTCTTGCCTCATCTTCTAAGAGACTCACACGTATAGAACAATCTGTGCGGCGTTTTTACGCCTGGGCAAACACCATTTTAAACAAAAATTTTCACCAATAACAAACAATTCGGTTGTCATAAATCTTTTACTTACTTCTTCATGCATACAATCTAAAACCTGGGTCTTATGGACTTAACTCATAATTAGAGTATGTTATATATGTAGATTTTATCCTTTTCGCATTCCAATCATTATCATGTTCAGATAATTCCATGTCATGTCTTTACAGGTTGTAATTCATATCTCCTACATTTATGGATGTAGTCATCATATTCAGAAAGCAAACTTAGACATATACAATGGCAAATCTAACAGTCGTAGTCATATCAAATACATACAAGGTCAAATCGTAATTTATACGTATGAAGATATCGATGATATTATATTAGTCCATGCGCAGAAGTGCACGGTGATCACAACCAGATACATTATACTCCTGTTCATGCCATTATTCGAACATATCTAAAAACAAATGATTTATCTATTATATCATAATCTATATTTCGATTTATATTACATCTGCGTCAAGGTGATCCGATTCATCTCTTTTTACATGTTTCATGACTTTCTTTCGGCTCTGTGTTGCAAGTTCCTATTCATGTCATTTACATAATTTTGTCTACTTAAAATTTTATGATTCTTTGAACATAATTTACATCCCATAGAGTATGTGTTCTTATAGCTGCAGGTACCCAGATATACATCAAAAGCAGCTGAATTCTTCTCTTATTGTCTATTATTCAAATTTAAATGGTTTATGCTGTTCCATGGTTTATTATACGTATTGAACATATGGTACCCAAGGGTACACATAGTATGGTACAAGCATGCTACTAATAACGTCTTATATTCATGTACTTTTATATGTTTTATTCATCAACGCTCACACACTCATGATGAATCGCGTGGCTTCGCCCACCTGGTAACGGAAACCATGAATGAGATGGGACACGCATACACCAGAACCCGGTTGTGCGCGGCCAGGCATTTTGAATCCTGATGGTCGGCGTCTGCCCGGTCAGTAATAGAAGTCTCAGCAGATTTCAGCGTGAGTGCCAAGCACCATCGACCGCCTACCCATAATGTAAGGTTTGAAGATTGGGTTAGGAGGTTACACCCACTCTGTAACATCCCACTCATTCACATTCTTCTGTCCTAGGTAGTCATAATATCATATGTTCTTTAAGAACTCAGTAGCCTGGTCTTAATCATATATTATGTCTCATATCATTTATGTAGATCTAACAGTTCTTTATCTATTCATAAATTTCTTTGAATGGCTTATCACTTGTTCATTCATGTATTTCATATCATTTGTTATCTTTTCTGGTTATATGTGATAATAATCATATATAACTTAACCACATTATGTGTTCATGACATATTGCCTTCATGTTCATGTTCGTGTTTCAGTTCGTTTTCATATTTCATATCATATTCATGTTTCATGAACACATCTATACATATTGCATTTCCATATTTTTCCCATTTCTGAAGTGATGCAAAGTGCTGTTATGAGTATGACATTTCATATACTGTGATAGTATGACACCTGCTTATTCACACATCACCACAGGTATTCTTGTTCTCTATGAATCTTACTTTACTTAGAAATTCAATCGTCTAATTGGAATCATGCAAACTCAAGTTATGACATTTTCATGCCAAACTAGTCAGCTTGCCCATATTACACTAGGGACAGTTTGAAATACTCATTTTAAGGGGTCTTAACTCCATACCTGACATTGGTTCTTTGTACTCCTTTGAAGCTAAGGTGATAAGGGGTTCTTCCTTTGAAAACTGAATTACTCCAAATCGGAGCACCGAAACTCAAGATATGTCCTGCAACAACTCGACATCTACTTCAGTTCAAAATAGAACCAGAAATTTGCTTGAACATAGCCCCACTTTGAGTGACTTTCTGGGCATAATGGGGTCCGAATTTGAAAATACCTATTTCAGGGAGATTTGTTCTCCTTGAAGTCTAGTTTACCCAGCCACTTGAGTCACTCAAATCGGATAATAAATGACCTAGTTATGGCCAAAATACTAACACTGGTCCAAAGCATAATCCCTTAAGTATCTATTTGATTCTTCTGCAGACCGATACCGCTGGACTAACACTTATGGTACCGGTACCACTCTGTCCGGTACCGGCAGCAACCCTCGGAAATGCCCAAATGGTGGCTTTTCTCCCATTTTCCCATATATCACCCAAACCAACTCAATACTCAATACACACACATCAAACCACCGTATATTCATCTTAGCAACCCTATTCTACTCTTCAAATCATCTTTCAATACTTATCTACACCAAAAACCCATCATGAATTACCCCAAATAACCCATATGGGTCATGAACCAAGTATAAAACCAAAACATAAAGATTAGTTAGGGTTTGTTCTAAACCCAAACTCTATTACTTGCAATTAACCATGAATCCAACCTCAAAGAAAGGATTCCATGGGTCTTCTTGTACCATTTAGGGTTTTACCAACCCTACTTTCAAGAAATCTAGGGTTGGGATGAAATCCTAACAAAACCCTAGAAAGATCAAATGCCAAACAAGAAATCCTTATTGTTGAATACACAAAAAAGCAACAATTATATCGGAATTTAGTACCTTCAGGTCATACTTTGCTCACATTTTGTATAAGAATAGGTACCTTTGATTGTTTTCGTGAGTTTCGACTTGTACTGTGTTTTGGTTTCATATAGTTGTTACAAGAAAGCTTAATATGATCATTGAGGATGATGGTACCGCTGTAAGGAAGCTCGGGCGCAATGCGATGTCGGGAACAAGTGTAGAGGTAAAGGGGTACTCTGCACTGTAACTGCATCGCACCAAAGCAGAAATTCACAAGCACAATCGTAATCGGTACTACCAACCGTATCGGTACTCTAAACAGAAAGGTACCAGTAGCAAAATCGTAATCGGTAATGGCCACTAACCGACACCGCATCAACACATATTATTTCGCGGAATTGAGCAGATTACGATTCCATCGTAAAGTACATTCGCCCTTGACCACCAACTCGAGATTACAATTGAAAAGTGCATGAAAAAGTCAAAGGAAAGTGGTGGAGAAGGAGCTTTGGGGATTCTAGGGTTTTATGAAGCCTCTAAAAGAGTGTTCTTCTCCTATAGTTTTTGCTAGGGCTTATAGAAGGGTGCATGTGGAAAGCCCACTCTTCGCAGATTGGATTCAAGTTCATAACTTTCAGCTAGGATCATTATTAACCCATTTTCTTCAGTAATTTATAATGATTATTTGGTTTTGCAGAACACAGTCGATTCTTCTCGCTTTTTTATGAATAGTTTCTCATCAACAGATTCACTATACACTTCAACGAAGTCTAAACTTATAGCGTTTGTAGTCTAATCTGCGGAACCACCTCCGCAAGGCACAACCTCAATTCCTCTTTATACTCACTGGGACGTGCATGTTGCTAATTTTGTAGAGAAATTCTTGAGCGCCGCCAACCCTATAAAGGCAATTCTTCTTAACAACGTGAACTGGTGAGATCCTTGGTGACACGCGTGCTGATCGCAAATGCAAGCCACAACTGCCATTGTTTAAACAAGGTTTAACATCCCTCGATCTTATTTCATTCTAAAAGAGCGTTTAATGCAAAATCTTCTATCGAAGACCATTCATCAATGGCTCTTAGATGAGATTGTGAACCAAAGAGTGTGGAATTCATCCCAACAGATAGGTGAGTAAACCTAACCCCATCAATCATCTTCTTGTTTTGGTGCTAGTTCATTTAGACTTATACCAATCAAATCAACTGACAACTCATAAATTCTTTAAAATACACATCTTTGGAGAAGGCTCAAGGATCACCTAGAAGACCACTCCCTGTGGAGATGACCAGGACTCCCACAGTAGATACAATGGCATGTGACAACCTTAATTCCTATGGTTTGTAAAATAACCAAAGATACGGAATAAGACATAGAAGCATTTCAGCTGCTGTTGGGAGCAAGTGATCACCCAGCTTGATCTAAAGAGAGTTAGAGGTAATTTTTGCAAATGCACAAATCCTGAGCACGTTCTTCACTCCTTCATATTTTTTTAATTATGCCAGAGGAATCTATGGGCATTTGCTGGAAGTATAGGATTAGCATGTAGGTTTGGGTCACAGAACGGTGCAACGCCGACTTGTAAGAATTGTACCTCCAAGCAGGCCTTTGGAAGAGCTCAGAAGTCAATTGTCAAAGAGTAACTTGCCAATTTCAAATGCCGGACCATCCCGAATCATCAACTTTTTGAATCAAAACTTCTGGCAGCACTTAACCCATTGCGACTCCATGAACCTCCACAAGATGGGAGATCATGTTGCACTCCGCCACCACTGCCAGTAGGAGGGGAAATGTTAACGTCACGGAATCAAGATCAAGCTCCCCTCGCTTCCTTAACTAATGGAAAAGAACTCTCCGAGAGATTTTGCAACCTCAAAGAATCACAATACAAATCATGTGTATCGCCTTCTTTGAAGAGGGGCCAATCACCTCGCGAAGTCTATGATAACCATCTTCTACTCCGTATACTAAGGGTCGATTCCGAGTGAACCCTTATTCATTCAGATAGAGAGACTCTTGAGGATGTTTGCAAGTATTTCTCTCACTGACTCACCACATAATCAGATGGTTTCATTCCCTCGCTTTAAAGGAAAAGGCCAAAAATCTGGTTTCATTTACTGCAACTAATTCAATCTTTATATGAGTACATGCGAAATGAATTCCTTAACAAGCTCCTTCCCTCCCACATCATCTTTCTCAATGCTCATGCAGCAATTAAAATTTTTCAGCAAGTCAGGGTATGTAAACTTTCGCTGGAAAAGTGGAAAGATAAGGATCTCCTATGCATCCTCAATCATTTGATGTTGGACAAGTTCTGTATGTATTAACAGTATATACATCCCAAATAATAAAAATACATCCAAATGATGTAAAAGTGGAGAGTTTTAAGCAGAAAAGTAGGAGGCAATTCAATTCTTTTGACACCATAGTAGAAAATGCTCGAACATGGGAGACTAATACTCCAGATACGCTAAAGCGTGTTGCCAGTACACCAACGTGGGGAGGAATCCATCATCATGAGAAAATGATGATCTCGTAGTTAAAATCGCCACTTAGTGCAAAGTTGGAAGCCATAGAGTTGAAAGAAATTATAGGTGGGTCCTGGGTGCATCGCACCAGTACCATTAATCTATATTTTAAGGAGCCATGCATCATTTGCGATGACCTCACGACTCAACTATGAACGCCTTAAACCTTCCCTGCTAAAGGAGCAAATTCAAATAAGCTTTATACTCCCTTAACTAAATAAAGGTTCCTCTCACCCCATATTCTTCAAACATATGGGTCCGTGTGGGGTGCACCAGACTTTAGTTGGAGAAATGAGGAGGCTCCACACAACATGCCAAACAACCAGGCTCCACCATCAAAACCAAGGTTTTTTCAACCGAAGCTCCATTTTTAGAATCAAGGTCCTCATGATTTCTCATGAACTAATCAAGGTTTCCATTCATTAAATCAAGGGAATCCAAACCCACACCCTTTATCAACCCTCACATAAGAGTAAGTTTATGATATTGTGCACAAGGTGTTCACATAATTCAAATAAATCCATGCAAACAGCCATGAATTTCTAACCGCTTTCGAATGATGAGGATCCCAAATCACTAAGCTAACCTCTTCTTCTACGGGCAATTTTCAATACAGGCAGAAACCCCAGGTCTTAAACGCCATCCAAAACCCCAAGGTCGTAAGTGTTGGAGTTTTAAGTCGCGCTTGAAGTGCAATTCTGAACATTTAGTATCGCCACCACTTTCTAAGTGGTAAGGTAATTGACAAAACCATTCAACCAGTGGAACTGGTACAAGACCAAAATGAACTGGGCCAATGACGAGGTGTCCCGATAGTTTCCTGTAGTTCCCTGGAAGACAGATGTGACTGATTTAGTGAGCCAGAGAAAGACAAGGCTTCCCATATCCCGCCTGCTCCATACCCTCATAGGTTGAGAGCCCCAAAGAAAGTGAATCCACCTTTATATAGAATTTTAAGTGAGCTGGTTCAAATAGGTGAAATGCGGGAACATTCCTTTATTTATTATTGCTGTATTACGCCATATGCCAAGTTTCAAAAGATTTGTGCACGGTAAAAGGAAACTAGGTGTCACAAGGAGGCATTACAGAATGATAATCTACTATTGATTTCAAAACAACTTGCCCTAAAATACAAAGACCTAGGGAAGCTCAATACTATTTCCATAGTGGTAGTAAATCAAAAAGTTGACATGCTCTAGCCGATTTAGGCAAGTGTTAACTTGTTGTCGTCTTTACTCAGTATATGTCGACCTAGGGTTAGGAGAATTAGAGTCAACCAATATCACCCTCCAATTAGCTTACCATAGTGTGAAGATTCCTAGAGGGATAGTGGGCGATGTGGTTGGTACAAGTGATGGGAAAGTTCTATTTTCTGGATTTTAGCCTTTCGTGCTTCGACTCAACCCTGCAGAATCAAGGAACCTCGCCCTAGTGATTCTTGGTAGACCATTTTTACTGTCAAGCACGCCATCATACACTGTAGGGAAAGGACTAATGACACTATCATTTGGTAACATGACTTGGTTAATTTGAATATCTTTAATGTTATCAAGGGAACGAGAGATGAGTGGGAGATGTTCATGTAGGTAAACATGGTTGATCTTTGGCATAAATACTTAGATAATGTCCTATATGATGACCTCTCATGTCTTGTCTAGTGGGCAAACCCAAGCTGCCGGAGGAGGCACTACTGAGTCGTTCCTATACTCCATAATCTAACACAATGAGGCTGAAGTGAATAAGCAAAATTTTAAATTAACTATCAAGCACCAATCGAGGATAGTCGCCATCTTCTTAAGAGAGTGAGACCACCTAAGCTTGAGTTGAAACCTTACCATCACACCTCAAATATGCATTCTAGGGGTAGAAGGAAACCTTTCCGGGTAATCATATCTCTCCTCCTGAGTTAGACCAAGAAAATAAACCGCTGAGATACTGGAACCCCAGAACCGTCTTTGAAGATGACACTGCGTATACACAAGGGAATTAGCCCTTGATCCGCACTCAGAATTCACTTCTGGAAGAGGATGCAACCTCATAGACAACCACAAAGACGACTGAACCCACAACAGAAAGAAGTGGTCAAGAAAGAAGTTCTAAAACTCGGGATAGGCAGTGTTATTTTACCCTATCATGACAAAGTGGGCTCACCCCCAACCCTCGTAGTCCTCAAGAAACTGAGTCGTGGGTAGCAAATGAAAATAATGTGCTAATTCTATTTAAGCCACCTCTCGTTGAGGGTTTGCAGTATACTATAGGAAATCAATGCGGGCATACTGTGTGATCACTTCCTTCACCTTTCGTCGATCAATGTTAGAGTCAGGCATAAATTTTATTTGCTTTTCTATGGTACCTTCGTGGTACAAATCAAATTGCAGATAGCTTTAGAGGATCAAGAGAAAACTACATTCACATGTCCTTGGCAAATTTTGCCTTTTTAGAAATGTTCTTTGATTGGTGTACACCAGAACCTTTCAGCCGTGTGCATGATGATTTTTTTAAGATGATAAAAATCATTTGAAAACACGGATGATTTCACTGGTGACTCATATGAGGGATGTTTGGAGAACCACTTAAGTGCCTTGGAGAGATGTCACAAGAGAAGAACCTCGTGTTAATTAGAAAAGTGTCACTTCATGGTGACACATGGATCGGTTTTAGGGTCACAGGTGATCATAAAAATGCAATCGAGAGCTGAGCAGTCTGTAAAGTCGAGTCGATCTCCAATCACCACCCTAAGTGCGTTGAGACATAAGGTCATTCTGGGACATATTGATCCCATAGGAGATTCATAAAAAGATTTTAGTGCTATAGCTCTGTCCCTATGCAAATCTTGTTTATTAAGGATGCCTCTTTCGCATGTATCGCTGTGCCTTTGAAGCCTTTGATAAACTCAAAACTATGTTAAAAACTCCTCTATCATATCTCCTAATTGAACCTTCCATTTGAGATCATCATGTGATGTTGAAAGCATTGCGCTAGGGCTGTTTGCATGCAAAGGAAAGATAAAAAAGACTTTTGTGATTCACTATGCCAGAAGACTCTAGATTTCGCTTCACAAACTACACAACTACGGGAAAAGAGTTTTCGCCGCCTTCTCGTCTTTTGCCCTATAAAAGTTCAGGTCATACACATTGTAGGGTCTCCCAGAACCATTTTCTACAGATCACGCCGTTAATCACGTTATTCGCTCTATAAAGGGTGATTACCAAGGTTTCCCGCTTGACCAGTGATCCCACCGCGCTACAATTTGAACCTCGACTATTAAAGATAAAAAGCGGGTCGAGAATGTGGTAGCCGACCACTTATCTCGTTAGTTCCTTAATCTAGTTCTCACGGCAAAATTCCATAGGCTTATAATTTTCCCATGAGTGTTCTTGGCTCCTTGTTCATTGCCCATGGTATGCGGACATTGTAAATTATTTGGTGACTGGTCAAATTCCACCCCAATGGACCTCTCAACAAAAGAGGAAATTTTTGGTGGACATTAAGAAATATTATTTTGATGACCTATATTTGTTAACACCGTCTGCATCACTTGATAGAAGGTGCACCAATGAAGATCAAATTGGGTACTCACCTTTGCCACGCGGCTGTGGAGGGCTTCCCTCCGCAAAGGAAACAGATAAAAATTTTCGCAAGCTGGTTTATATCGCCCACTTTAAAGATCGCTTAATTTCGTAAAACTTGTGCCTCGTTAAATAATCGTAGGGGTCACAAGAAGGAACATAATGCTCTACCCCGATTTTTAATCATTGAGATCTTGACCGTTGGGTATGGATCACGGGCCTTTTCTCCTTTTGTGTACCTTTACATTTTTCCGTCGTTGACTATATCGGCGCTTTGAGCTATTCTTAACGAACTAATGACCACAAGGTCATTTTGAAGTTTATAAAGAACACATTTTCTCTCGCTTTGAGTGCCTCATGCAATCGTGCAAGAGTGATGGTGGGGGCGCGCTTGTAACGATCTTTTTTGAGAATTTGTTGAAAAGTATGGAGTCACCCACAAGTTTCACAACTGCATATCACCCATAAACCAATGGTCAAGCCGAATTAGCTAATATGGAGATCAAACACATTTTTTAGAAAAATCCGCTGTCCCAAATCTTTCAAGATTGGTCGCTTCGACTTTGCCTCGATGCTCTTTTGGGCTTAAGTACTGCATTGCTTTTTAAAACTATTCTTAGTGTATGTCTCCCTATAGGCTTGTTTATGGAAAGGCTTGTCATCTGCCGGTAGAAATGGAGCATAGGGCATATTGGGCTATTAAAACTTTAATTTTAATTGGATTCTAAGTAGTACACAAAGCCATCATGCAGATGAACGAGCTTAGGTGAAATTGAGGCGAGTCGCATGAGAGCTCCCGGATTTACAAATGAGGCTCGCCGTTCCATGATAAGACCATCAAGGCGGAAAACTCTTGAACCTAACCTAAAAAGTACGCGTATACTTGAAGTTGCATACGTTTCTGTGCAAATCTCCCTGCCTCTGGACTGCCCATTCGTTGTCAAGGTAGTTTACCCATATATAAAAGGGGAGATTGAACCAAAAATGGAAATCCTTTAAAGCCACACACCAGCTTCGATTGGCACTCCAAAAGTGCTATTTCGGAGCCCTATTTCAGATAGGCTCAGTGCTTTTTGTGCACTAATCATGTCAATTAAGCCAATTGAAATGTTAGGGTCTACTTAGTATCACTTATGCCATTTAGAGGTTATTTCTGGCTGTTTTGGTGTGTTTTTGGATACCTCAGGAGTCACTAAATATCGATATATTGTGGCCGAAATTATGAAGTGAGATCGAACCCAACATCAGCCATATCAAACATATCAAAATTCAAATTGCTGAATGAAGGCAAAGTGCGGATGAAAATGGCTTTTAAAGGAGCAAGAGGGCAATGCAAAGAAGAATTGAAGAATTCCAGAAACGCCATGATTACGGTGGGTCACTGGATTGCGAAAATTGAATTAGTGCCAGGTGTTTCAAAGGATCCCAGCGAAATTGGCACTCTCATTAGGCTTCAAAAATTTCCGCTTAATCACTCCGTGCCTAGTGAAATTATACATTTTTTATTCTTAGTGTACTCGCTGAGAAAGAGCGAAATTTCGCTAGCTAGCTAAATTGGCGTTGCATAGCTGCGAACAATTTTCTGATTTCACATCTCTCGTGCAATTTCTGCACGGCAAATTGTTCTCGTATAGCGAACCTCCCGCCTTATCATCTTTAGTAATTAATGCCAACCGACTTCATTTTGGTGTATTACCCTCCTTGTCCTTGTATTATCCAAATACAAATAGCTTTTGTATTTTCACATTGTGGCCTATATAAGCTCCCTTCCAGATTGTAACCCCATAATCTGGGCACATTCATTTTATGTAACACTCCTAAAGTAGTTTTCCATTTAGGTTTGTTTTTTTCTCTCTCTCTCTCCTCTTTTTCTCATTTTCTAGGCTACCAAACAACCTCCTCTTGAGATGACAACTCAAGAGATGCTTGGCTGCTCTTTCTTGAAGAGGAATGTGTGCCAGCTCTGTCAAGCAAGGCCAAGTAGTTTGCCTCTCATGTTTTAAATGCCACAAATCAGATGCATGGCCCCATACTTTCTAACTAGGGGTTGAATATCATTGCATCGTCATTACCTTGGCCAATACTTACCATGCTTAGGTACAATGTATACTTATTGCTAGATGCACTATTATTCTTAGGATGGCCTCACGAGCCACCTAAATGAGGTCGATGTTGTGGTTTCAAACTAAAAGGGCTCAGAATGCATGTTACCTCTGTGTTGACTAATTAGGAGTGATTCTAGGGTTAGTTTGCTAGTTAAACAAAGATCCACAAGCCATGGCGTGACTATAGGTTGCCGTCATAATGCGAGGATATAACCCTGGAGACACTTGTTCCAATCTATGCTATCAAGTTAGTGACCTAAATCTTCAAAGTTATCATTTCACACTTAATTTTAAGCTTACGCTTATTCAAGAACTAAACAATCCCCGATCAAGCTTTTGAAACAAAACAAAATCCAAAAATCCAAACTAAAAGCCTCACCATTTTCAACATCACATGCAAGTCATTCATAGGATGAAAACCCATCCTTTTGTTCGACCAGATCAAATATGCCGCAAAGAGCTTCGACTACGCAGAGAGGGAATATAGGAAAACAAATTGCTGATTCCGCCACCCATCGCGGCACCAACGCTGCCGCAGCCGGGATGGTGCCAAACTGTTGATAAGTTGAAGTGTACTTGTGATCAATATCATAAGTGAAGGTGACCTTTAACCCTTTTTGAATTTCGCCGTTTAACTCGCAAGTTTTCATCACTTCTACAGCCACCATCGCTTTGTTTTTTCATAGCTTCGCTTATTTTAGGCTAACAAATAATCCTTTTTGCAAGTTTGTTTGTGCTCTTTGTTGTGTCTTAGTTGTGTAACAGGTGTTTATGCACCACTGGGAAAGAGAGACATCAGACCACAGAGAATCTGGGCACATCAAGTTGAACAAGGCGTTGAATTAAGCAAAGTTGTAAGAGCCTAAATGGATCCCCTTAACTGAGGGAACAGCAAGAGAGTCGCCAAAATTTTAATGAATTCAATGTGCTTCATAGATCGATGAGAGGGATCACATCCACCCCCTCCTAGAGTTAGTGCCCCTTCCTCTCAGATCACACCTCCCATGCTGAAGATAGCAAAGGAGGTCTATTTAGTGCCCTCTACTCCCACATATCATGGTATGGAAAATGAAAATCCATACAATACTAAGGATTGGGTGAGGTTTGCACAACCTTTAAGGAAGGTATGATTGACATGGATTTGCTAAAGCTAAAAGCATTTCCATTGACCCTAAAGGACAAGGCCAAGATTTGGCTTAACTCACTGAGGCCTAGAACCATAAGAAATTGAGTTGAGCTGCAAGCAGAGTTTTTAAAAAAATTCTTCAGTGCTCATAAGACCAACACCAAGAGACAAATTTACACCTTTGTAGCTCAAGATGGTGAGGTTCTACCGCTGGTCGGGATAGACCCATGGAGACCATTAGTGCTTTTATCCATATCATGGTTTCGATACATGGATGCTTGTAAACCACTCGGCGGCGTACAGCCCCACATAAAGCGCGCTAAAGTCCATGTGGGTGGGGAGATTTTCTGAGTAACCTGATGAAGCCATGGATTTTCAATATGTGGCTGAAACTTAAGGGCTTCGATGAACCAAACCTGAGAGAAATGGAAAGAAAATGCCTTTAGCCAAACCCTAGGAGTGGGATGTATGCACTGCCAGAGGATATAGAAATGAAAGCTGAATAACCCAATGGGGAAGCGGAGGGAGCCACAGGGTAAGGTTCCATG
Source organism: Tetrastigma voinierianum (assembly GCA_016808115.1). NCBI lineage: Eukaryota > Viridiplantae > Streptophyta > Magnoliopsida > Vitales > Vitaceae > Tetrastigma > Tetrastigma voinierianum. The sequence continues at coordinate 3,689,554 of JAEQBH010000178.1, read as the reverse complement.
AAGTGCATGCAAGGATCGAAACACCGCTACAAAGCCAACCCATTCACCGAAGCCCAAACCCACGCGTAATCCAGTAATATGATACGAGTGCTCCATCAATGAAGGATTTGATGTCGTAGCAAGCAACAAGCGTAGGTCATCATGCCACCACAACCCATCGTTCAATATGGTAATACCCTACACCCAATCGAGGAATCACCCTAACCTCATGGAGACCTAATCCCGCCATGTACCCCCAACCATTAAAACTACTTTAATGTTCCAATCTTCTGCAACTAATAACCACCTCCGCATCCTCATTCCGTGGGAATGTGCCATTTTAATTTCAGTGGCGGTGGTGGGTAACTTTGCGGAAGAACAAAGTGGATCAATGCACAATCGGGCACAAAGTATCATACCAGAGCACACCTAACAAGAGAATAGACGGGCTTCTTAGAGCAACTTTAATTTAGTGGGCCAGACAACTTCAGTGTATTCAATCACAAAGATCATAACAAAATTCGGAGGTAAGCCGGTGGAGAGAGGAAGGTTCCTTCCACATTGCCAAATCCAAAGGAGTCCACAGATAGGTTTATCTAGCAATTCAGAATGGATGAGGTGAAAGCTATAATTACACTAAGGGAGTGGAAAAGAGGTTGATCAACCAATGCCAAACCCGTTTGGGAAACCAGAGCAGAAATGGAGCCATAACACATTTTTTCTGAAAGAGGACTCAATGAAACATAGCATGCCACCCATTTCCACAGCACTTAGAGGCAAGAAAAAAAGCAAGGCATCTCAAGAAAGTGTGCATCCTGTGGTCTTAAGGCGTGTAAAAGTCAACATACTCTCGGATACAATCAAATGTAAGTCCCTGCCTATGCAAAATTCAAAGATCTTTGCACAATCAAGAAGGGATTAGGCATTGAGAAGAAGTACTTTAACTGGAATGTCAGTGCCATAATCCAAAGTAAGAACCCCACAAATACAGTGATCTCGTGATCTCCCACAAGCCTCGCAATATCGTGGACTTGTATAGACAAATCCCTTACCTGACTTAGAGCATTTGTGAACCTTATCGCCATACTCGTGTATAAGCAGTTAGATTGCGAACTAAACCTACCAACATTACACTATCATTACTGCTGATAGGATCAAAGAAGATCCTAAGGATAGTTGAAGATGCCTGGTGAATAGACAAATTTAATAAACGAGATTGTAGTGCCTTATTACGAGCCAATTGCAAAATGAACCCAATCATGTGCCAATTATCCTAGGAAGACCATTTCGCCGCATCGCTATCGCGCATATCAATCATTAAATGGAGTCATGCAACTTATATTTGGCAATATGACTCAGCTTTTGATATATTCCATTCAACACAACACCACGCGGCGATGAAAGAAAATCTAATGACTGATGAAGTTTCAGTTCAAATGGTCAACACGTTAGAAAGCTAAGCGTCCTGGTAGAATTGCAAGGAAGAAGTCGCCAGGCGCAGCAAGAGGTTTGGTATTGCCATCAACACCCACCTGTAGGCAATTGATCAATCTCGGGACCATCGCGAGGGACTACGCCACCAATGGGAAGTCCAACACCATGGAGCTCAGCTTCAGCCACCCACTGGCTTCGAGGAGATCATTCTCCTTGACCCTCCTTGAGCATTTTGCAAAATGGAAGCTGATTTCGGAGTTCTCGCCAAACCAAATTGCAGCTCAACAATTTACTTTTTGCTTTAATTTAATACCTTGAAAATACTTCTATATTATTTTTAAAAGTTTCTTAACTTAGCAAGCCCACATTTAGTAATTTCGTCTATTTTACAACATTTTATATTAAATCTTGCACGCATCATATAATAATTTTTTATTTTTTATTGGCCAATGTTTGGGTCAAAATTTAAGTGCATGGTGAAGAGGGTTTAGCCAAATCTCTATAATAGCGAAATTAGCGGGAAATGGCTCTTCGGGTCAGCCTCTTTGTTTATAAAAACAGGAAGGGTCGGGCTTCTCGTCACACCATCCCTCCCTCCCAAGATTTCCGAAAGTCACCCCCACAGAGTCCCTCAGCTAATCGCTTCCCCAGTCACAAACAGACTCACCCGTGCCCTCAGACGACCGAGCCTCCGACTTAGGTCAAGCCTTAGCTTCGGCGCGCACTCACGCCCCTAGAGCTCCTGAGCCGGCCGATCCATGTCTTCCCAAGATTTGTCTCCACCGCCATTGCTCACGCGACCATCGCCGCCCACGCCATAGCCACTTCATCACGCGACCCGACACAACACCAGAGCTTAGCTACCAGTAGCGTCGCCGCCTGCGACACCACCCGCCCCTCGGTTCTATACCACCCGGGATCGCCGTGTTCCTAGCCAGCCAGGTCCCGAGTCGATCACTATCAGCCCCCGTCTCGCCCAGATCTTATTTCGATAATGGGCCGCGCAAAGGCATTAGGGCGAACCCGCCTTCGCCACGGTCGCATCATTTAGGCTGACCAGCTAGAGAGCAGTGCTCCCAGCCTCTGGCCTCCGGTCCCTGCCCCCACCATCTCCAACCCCCGAGGGTGCCCTCGAGGAGCCTGGGGATTCGGGGACGAGAGCCACTCTGATTGACCCCGGCCTCACACTGTGACTCTCGGGCCGGGAGAGGCCAGAGTCCCGCTCCCGGCTGAAAGCCCGCACATCAGCCCGGTGAGGCCTATCCTCATCCAGCCTGGCCACCGCCAGCCACATCTCGCAGCACCGGAGACGACATCAGGTCACCTCAATCGTCGCCGCCTTCAGATCGCAGGAGACCGCTGCTCATTCAGCGCACCCCATTCCCATGGAATGTCGATCATACTCGAGACTTCACCGTGCAGAGTCTCACGATGTCCCAAGATTACGGCTGATCTCAGTTCAGGATTCATGAGGCTGATCGAAAGACCATTCCCGCCGCCATTCATGACCCCGGAGGCGCTTTATTATCCGGTTGTTATGCGCTTCTTTCACTGATGACCTTCGGAGTGATCTGGTCCCGCTGAGTCTGGGCCACGATGTGACGATCGCCTTCAAGAGTACGAGCGACAGATATTTCATTTAAATAGCCCGCGTGAACACCGGCGAATTCAAAGGTTACCGAAAGCCGGGCCCACCCACCGCTAGGGAGATGGTTCGTGATATCGCCTCGCACATCGCAATGTGGCTAAGTGTTTCTTCCGAGGCAGCCTCCCGCCTGGGAGGTTGCCGCATTGAGATCATCTGGTTCCAGATAACCCACTATTCACAAAACATTATGCACGAGTGGGGCCATCCTAGAGGCTCTTTACTCCGATTCCCGTGAGGGGACATCGGTTTAGGTCCCTGGTGAGTCATGGTTGACCCCCTGATGCATTTCGAAGAAAAAGTGTCCAATCTAAGGGGTCTCCGCCCGAAAGGCAGAGATCTCCGCCGCCGACATGCCAGATCAATAAGCTCGTGTCCTTGAGCATTTTAGCCTTCCCGAGGAGTTCCTGACAGAGAGGAGGATCCATGCCCTCAGTCCCCTGCCATTGAGCGAGTAGATGGTCATGCTCAGATTCTTTCCTCCAAAGAAGAGACTGAGTGAGGTAAATTCTGATCAGTGGTCGAGGATTCCCATTAGAGATGATATGTATGCTCCCGAGCCTGGAGGTGGCAGAGAGAGTCCCAAACGTACCCTGATATGTCCCGCATGTTCTCTCCTCCACATTCTACATCAGCGGTCAGAATTCGATACACCTGGCTCCACCTTACTCTCCCGCACACGATTCGATTCGAGGGCGTTCACGCCAAACGGTGAGAGATAGCGCAGTGATGACGCCATGTTCATCGGGCAACGCCACCCAAAGACAGATTCGAGGTTGCCCGCCGTCACCCGGCCGTCACAGCGCATTACACCTCACTGGGCCCTCCGGCGTTCCGATCTTGTGAGAGAGACCACCCCACAGCTAGCAAGAATTTCAGATGCAAAGTTTGGCCATAAAGAAGAAGAATATGATCCACTCCACCACCACAACAACAGGTGGTTAGGTTTCTTTTATGTTTTTATAGTTACCACTTGTATCAACCACATACTAATTTTGATTTGAGATTTAGTTGTTATCAAGTAGTAGGCGCATACTTTGTAGTATGTTTAATATATCTCATACTTTAAATATTTTTGGCTATGATCGTTTATTCAAGATATATATACAAACTTTCGCATAATATCATGTGTCAGGCTCCTTCACCATGTGTAATTGTTTTTGTTCCTTCAATTGAACAATTGAATTGCTTTCCAATTGAACAATTGAATTGTTTTAATTGGCTAAATTAATCGGGTTTAATTGAACAAATTTGAATTAAGCCTTTTAATTGAAAAAACAAACCTTGTATGTTACCTTAATGTTAGAACCAATTCCATGTTTGAAATAATTTTTGACGCTTGAAGCTACTGTTGATGCCTACTAACATTTCTCCCTTAAGCTAATTCACACACTGCACACCAGATTGTTTCAATAGATTGTGAATTTGTATACCTCCTTTCACTTTGCATAGCCGGCTTTAGGCATGTTGGCAACCTAGGATAGGTTTATGTTACCCACATTCAAGACCATGTAGTCTTCAAAAGGAAAAGAAAGAAAAACAAAAAGAAAAAGAAAAAGAAAAGAAGAAAAAGAAAAATAAAGTTTAATACTTTATTTTGAAACCCGAAAGCACGTCCGAGGGGTGTATGGCGAAAAGCCAATTCGTGCCACAGTAGGCTGAGCTAAAATCAACAAAATTTATATAAGAAATTTGTTTTGGGCCACCGTCAGAGAGAATGCTTTAATAAGAAGATGTGGGCTGGGTTCAGTGGTCGAACACTGATGGCTATCCTAGGAATGATTTATGCCAAGTGCAAGACATGGCTTTCTATTTGGACTTTTGGATTTTTGTTTCAAAAAACATGGGAAGTAGTTTAACCTGGTCGAGAAATTATAAAAACCGAAATGAAGTGTGAAAAGTTAACTTTTGAAGATTTAGGTCACTAACTTGGCAACTAGTGGCAAACAAGTGTCCTCGGGTTTTATCCTCTGCTATGACAAGCAACCTATAAGTCCAAGGCATAACCGGATCTATATTTAACTAGCAAACTCAAATCTCTAAAAAAAACAACTCCTATTTGAGTTAAATACAGTAATACATTTAAGGCCTCTTAGTTTGAAAACCCTAACATTAAATATCATCTCGTAGGCTCAGAAGACCATCTAATGAACCACAGTACATCGAAGCAATAAGTATGCACTGTGATCCTAAAGCATGGAGAGTATTGGCCAACCGTAACAACATTCAATGCTATTCAATCTCATTTGAGAAGATGAGGCCATATGGGTCACAAAGACTGTGACTTTCAAGACAAGAGGACAATACGGTATGCCCCACCAACAAGCTAGCTTCCTTCCTTTCAAAGAAGAGAGGCTTTGGGGCCAAGCATCTCTGGAGCTGTTTCATCCTCAAGAGGTGTTTGGAAGCCTAGAAAGTAAGGGAAAGAGGAGAGAGAAGAGAGGAAAATAAAACCCCAAATAAAATACTTAGAGACTTTATTTACAAAATGAAAACTTTACAAATTCTTCTCTCCTCAAAATTGTTGCTTCCCAAAATTTTGGTATTGATTACAAAGATGAGAGGTCTTATATAGGCCACCTCAATACATGAAAAATACCAAAGTTCTACAAATTCCGCTAAGTTAAAGGACACAAGAGAGGTAATACACCAAATTGAGTCTACAAGAAGATTAAATACAAAAACATGACGAGGCAGTTGAATGCCAGAGTGAAGAATTCCTCAATAGGTAGCGAACAGACAGTGGCAATTAAATAGGAAATTTCACACATTTTGGCAGTACTTTATTAGCCACTTCACAGCTAGCTTAAATTTTCGTGAGTAGCGAACATGAAATTTCGCTTAGGAACACGTTTGTTAAAACCTCGTGTTCAGCGAAAATCCACAATTTCGGGCTGAACTTGCGAATGGCTAAATTCCGCTTAAACTCACAAATCCCCAACAGCTCTTCAGTGCTTAGCTTAAAAATTGGTCGCTCGCTGATTTTCATCGCTTGCCTCTTGCCTCTACCGCATCAATTTTTCTTCACTCGCCTTCAGTTTTCATTAATAATATTGGATTTGGCTGGTTGATGGTCGACACTTGAGTTCAAACTGTTATTCATCATGCATCTCCATATTGAAACTTCTAAAGTGCGCAAAAACCCGCAAACAGCCAAAATACTCTCTAATGGCATAAGTGATAATAAGAAGACTTGAACACTTCAATTGGTATAAAAATGACACAGATTAATGCGCAAAGCACTCAAAACTTATCTAATATAGGGTTCAAAATTGCACTTTTGGCACTAATTCACATTCCAACCGAAACGTTACAGTCCCTTAGCAATGCAAAAACAAAAAGTGAGATGCAATGAGTGATTTCAAAGTTTACGGGTTTATACACATAATAAGTACCTTTTAAACTGAAAAATGGACACCAAGTTTGAAAACCGACATGAAAGAGCCAAAACCATACAAGAACAATTTTAGGTCAATATTGGTTCCATGATTCTCAACTTGAATTTCCACGTAAGTCTAATGGTTCTTTTATGTAACCAGATTAAGTCAATAAATTGCAAAATTTGTTCCCTCCCCCCCAACCTAGCACCGATGATGTGTCTTAAGTTGTTGAACAACTTGATATATTAGTTACACTTTTCTTTCTTTTTCAACTATATTGTAGGATGCAATGCTTAAAATTCAGTTCACCGGAAGTCCGTGTAACGTGGGTCCACCACACCCCAACCAATTAAGGTTTAGTATCAAGCCAAAAGGATTACCCACCACAAACTCTAAAGGCTTCACCCTGACCCGAATGACTTCAAAATCAAGCACCTACACTGCTAGGACTCACCTATCCACCCATGTAATCGAACACTTAAATCGATGACTCCCAACCACTAAGGCTTAGGGCACTCCAAGGCTTCAGCTTCCACACACCCCTGACCGGTGCTCTGCTCTTGCCAAACTCAACACCTTATTTTGTTTTTCTTCTTCTTTCTTTTCTTTTCTTTTTTCTTTTCTTTTCTTTTTCTTTCTTTGAAGCTTCACACCACGTGGGTCCTGGAAGGCAAAACACAAACCTATCCTAGGCTGCCAACATGCCTAAGGCCTAGCTTGCAAAGCTTAAAGGAAGTAAACAAATTCACAGCCTATTGAAACAATCAAGGTGCGCGGTGTGAATTGTTCATGGGAGAAATGTTCAAGTTGAGTACGTTGAACCTGTAATTGACCTTTAGCACCTTAATTAAGGCATGGAATTTGCTCTAACATAAAGGTGACAAACAATGATTCAATTTTCCAACAAAAAGTACCCAATTGTCCAATCTGTAGCAATTCAATTGTTCAATTGAAAAGAAAAAATGAAATATACATGGTAAAGGCACAAAAAACATGGTATGCAAAGTTTGTATATATATATACCGGTTAGCTTTTTGATATAGCCAAAGTGGCGTAGTACATGGCTATCAAAGCTAAACATACAAAGTCATCACGCTCTACTATACTAATAAGCATGAATCCTAATCAAAATCATGAGCTGATAAAGTCGGTAACTATACAAATTCATAAAAGAGACCTAACCACCTCCACCGGGCCGTGGTGGTGGTGGCCCGGCTGCCGCCGCCGCAGCCAAAACATCTTAAATAGGTCGCTGGCCCGTGGTGGGCCCTCCCTCTTCGTGATCAGAACCACGAGGAAGGCCCGGCGCGGGGCCATGACCGGCCGTGGGGCTACAGAGCGATTGACTCCCGGGGCCAGCCCTCTACCCCGGGGCCGCTCGTAGTCGCTAGTGAGCATGGCATCCATCACACCGTTATCTCTCTGTGAGCCGCGCATGAATGTACCCGGGCGCATCGGTGTGTCAATAGGATGGGCCGGGAGTATCTCTACGCACCGGCCGACATATGGGCCTGTGGAGCAGAGGGGATGGCAGGATATCTGGAACCGACTCGCCGATTCTGGGCGCAGTGGGCAGTGCAGGCAGATCATTCAGATGGTGGTCCTCAAATTTCTCCCCACCGGTGAGACTCCTCGGTCATGTGGTCGTAGCGGAAAGATACGGTATAGTCATCAATTCGCTTCCATCGACATGACTAGGGGCATCGAACCTCATCTCGAACCCGTAGAGCCCTATCGCAGGGAATGCTCCGCTTCGTATTTCAGGGTCCTTCCGATGACCTTCTCTCGAACTCGCAACAGGCCATCACCGGGCCGTAGGATCAACCAAAATCCCCAGGATCCGGGTAAAGAGTCCCCGCATACTCTCCACGGCATCGTAAATGCCGAGAACGGACGTGTCGCCCCAAATGCGCCGGCCTATCGTTAAAGATAAGCGAGGCGAGTCGCCTCGTAAAATACCGGGTCCAAAGAAGGGTGTGTCTCTGCCGGCGCGGTCGTGAACCATCTCGCGATGAGGCAGGGCTCAATCTTCAGAACCCTCTCAGACATCGGCGGCGACTTGCGCTGCGAGTCGCTCAAATATTTCCGCCGCTTCCCGAAAGTAATTCCCGCGGCGATCATCAATACCGAATCGAAGGCTCACGCGACTTAGCTCATCCTCTGGGACGTCATCGAAAGTGAACCGCAGCATTCACTCGGTAGTAATACCGCCTGGGTCATGAAAGGCAATAAATAATTTCCCGATCAATCTCATGGACTCCCAGATCTAGGATCGGGCCGGGCCATGGGACGTCGAGTACTCACTCCTCGGCATGGAACTGGCTCACGATGGAGTCGTACATTCCCCGGAATGGGGTTCCCTACAAACAATGGCCTCCGAATCCTCGAGGCAGGCGACAGCTGAGGTGATGAAGTCGCCTCCGCAGCAGATAGATCAGACGGCCAAGGGTCGCGAGAGTGTGATGATGACTCCGCCCGCCCGATGTGCGGGCCCGCTTGAGTGGCCTCGCCTCCTCAACTTCCTCTGAGGCATGTGTGATGGGGCACGGGTCCCATCCAGAACCGATAGCTGGAATCCTCAGGCTCTCGTGCACGCCAGGACCGATGGTACCGGAGTTGGGATCTGAAATGGGCCTCCTCAGATCCGACCACCATGCAATGGACGGACCCACCGAGTAATGAATCCATACCGAGATTCAGAAAATAATGATCGAAAAGGGCTCGAACAAATGTACCGAGGCTCTATACCTTTAACCCAGCTCCCCAAAACGACTAATCACTCCTCAATCGCCGATGAATCGTACAATGGCCGCGAATCAGTCACGCTCCGACTAGCTAAACAAGCTCGGGAGACCGAACATCAAATGTCGTGGCACCAAACGCTGAACCAAAGGCACCGTAGTTCCGAATCGGCACGGAGGCTCACCGGCGCTCGGGTAGTGACGGCCTACCGTGCGCGATCGGGTCGAGCGGCGCCGCGTTGCGGTGGATGCTCGCCAACAAATGCGCCTGGCCACCGATCGGCAGGTGTAGGCGCGCGGATGCACAGCGTAGGTACCGGCGTCGTCACGCTTAACGCAGCGGCGCCGGGCGCGGTCTCGCGGCGCTAAGGTCAAGGAGCTCGTGGTTTTCGCGTAAGCTTCGCTGTGGGAGGAAAGATAGGCTATCTATTCTGCTATCCTCCCATGTGTTTATATAGAACCAACATGGGCGCAAAACGATGGTCTTCCCGCCTTACCTTTCGCTATTTTTAGCGACCGCTCAAACCGAAAGGCACACTCACTCCAGATTTCAAAATTTTAAAATTAATTAATAAATATATAAAATAAGAATTATTATTTATAAAATTTTAATATAAGGTACTAGAATTAAAATTTAAAACACACACATACTATACAAATCTAAATGCACAAAAATGAAAACAAGTGTTAAAAAATTTTCTAAAAAATAATCCTAAATCATCAAAATTAACTAACTTAAGACAAAGTAAAATTGTGGAACCGCAATTCTGTTTAAACAACGGAACTAGCCAATCCCAAAATTACCTGGGAGAAGCCCATGAGTAATGATCTCCCTTAACCCATGCGCAGTCCCGTCACCCATGGTGTTTGGTGCCCAAATGTTGCATCTCGTCTCCTCTCGTGATGGCTTCCTGGACTGAGCAATTGGCTTGTAGAAGTTGGTGCTGGACGTGATCAAACTTTCTTTCATCTTCGACTCCATCTCTCCTCGAATTCCTTAGGACATTTTGCTTTCCCACACCGACCAATTGAAACAACTTCATTAGTTCGATTATTTTCAGCAATCTCATGTTTGTTCAAATGAAAGATGCTTTAACTCCAAAAGCCAGTGTTACCAAAGCAGTTTGTGGCTGACTCCATTCCGCAATTTATGATTGTACTTCACGCCGTAAATGGTCTCTCCGGCATGACGGTACATGATTGTTCATCAGACTGCTCAATGGAGTCAAGAACTCACAGAATTCATCAGATAGTGAATTTGTCTATCACCATGATATCCTCAATCTTATCCTCTCAGGATTTTCACCATCATTGCCAATGAGAGTGTGATATTGGGTAGGTCAAGTTCACCTAGACCCCAACCTCCACAGATATCAACATAATGTGAGGTTCACATCGCTCCTAAATCAAGCAATGATTTCTTCGGGCAATTCTGGGTACCAATATTGATCAAATTGTGGGAGATCTTGGATCCTTGTATTTGATAGGGTATTTGCTTTGGATTATGGCAATCGACTTGTTCGCTGAGAAATGCCTTCTCTTCCTCAATGCCTAATCCCCTCTTTGATTAAAGACCTTTCAAAAAATTCTTATAAGCAGTGGACTTGTTTAATTATGTCCAACGAGGTATGTTAACCTTCACTTGCCTTAGGACCCTAAAATGCCTGCTTGTTGAGATGCCTTCTTCTCTGCCTCTAAAGTGCTTGTAAATGGAGGTGGTATGCGTGGTCAATAACCCCTTAGGAGAATATGCCTGATTGCAAATTCTTCTCCCCGCTCTAGGTTCTTCTAACAGGTTTCGCATTAAGTCGATCAACCCTTTTTCCACTCCTCGTGTACCATAGCCTTAACTTCATCCATTCCCGAATTGTTACGATCCTACCTCGCTTAATCCCTTTAGGATTTGAAGTGTTTGGTGAAGTGAACCCCTTTCTTGCACCTCTAGCAACTTGTTGATCTGTGATTGAACACTGTATGTTGTCAATTTTCAATATATTGCTCAAGCCCACCTCCACTATTCTCTTATTCATGTACTTTCACAAAGATTAATCCTTGGAAGCCATTGTATACTGATGATTCTTTTTTTTGTTCCTTAACAGTCATTTCATCACTTACTCAAATTCAACATGGCTTCGCCCACAGAGAGTTATGGCGGTGGTGGTTGCCGGTAGTGTACCAAATCGGTATGTTCAGCCTCTGGGGTGCGACAAGGTGCTGGGTTCCATGTTAGTGGTGATTCCTCCAAATTTGAATCTTCTGGTGGTATCACATATGGAGCATCAGATTTGACGTGGCCTGAATATTCACGTTGTTGCACATTCGACATCAAATCCTTCACCGAAGGCTTATCGACACCTGTTTCACTGATACAGGATTAAAATTAGTGCCACTGGGTGCAGATTCTTCAACACTGATACCGCCATGGAGCCTTTTTCCTTCAAGCCTCCCATCTTCCTAGCTAAGGTTGAAACTTTTATCACTCATATCCTCCCCGCAAAGGTATAAATCCTCCCTAGCTGGCTAAGGGCCTCATTGTTTCCAATTTCTGTATTAGTCATCCCAACCCTTAGAAGCTACCACATACTGAAAATCCATGGCTGTCGATGCTTACCGTGAAGCCCTCCACACATGAGCCAAAAAGTCACTCATGGAGTAGAGATGATGGTCACCATAAAGTGGTTCACTTAACATCTAAGTGTCAAACCCATGATGTGGGCACGCAACTCGGCAGTCATAAACCCTCCCAACACTGGTAAAACATCTACCTCACTCGCGAGCCAGCGGCAAGGCGTTATACAAATTTATTCTCAAATTGGGTTCTATGAGTTCGGTTAACTCTTCATTATTCGTACCGCAATGTTCAATTTCTCGACGGTTCTTAGGCCTCAATGAGTTGGTTACATTCGCCTTGTCCTTTAGAGTCAAATGCAGAAATGCTTAGCCTGTGCAAATCCACAGCCCATCATGTCCCTCCCTTAAAGGTAAAACCTCCTCAAAACCCTAATATGAGAGCGTGTATGGATTTTCATTTTCCATACCATGATATGTGGGGGAGCAAAGTTTCAAGATGGCCTCATCGGCTACATCCCAGAGAAAATGATGTATGATGGGGCAATTCTGACTTCAGAGGGTGGATGTGATCCCCTGGTTCTGCAAGCATTCGATTCACGGGGTTCCTGTCGACTCAAGGTCTCTGCATGGGATCCATGGTATCGCATGCGACTAACTTCACTTAGCTAGGGTCAAGTTTGTGGTACTTATCCTATGCAATCTACCTGATGTGTCTCTATCCCACTGTTGGATAAACACCTGTTACAAAATTTAGAGACAACAAAGAGCAACTACAGAGCTTGCAAAAAGATTAAAGTTAAATAACAAAAAATTAAAACTGACTAAAAAGGTGAACAGCAGCCACTTTAAAGTAATGAAAAAACCGGGTGCCTCGCAACTCCGAGGATAAAGAGGTAAAAAGGTTACCTTCACTTGTGATGTTGACTCGGCGTGCACTCTCTAACTTACCATTAGTAGTTTGGCACCTCATCCCCGCAACGGCGCCATTTTACCCAGGCTACGCAGGCTGAGCTAAATCAACAAAATTTATATACACCTAAAAGCCCCTACTTCACCGGCCGTAGTTTCAAGCTTACTGCAAAGAGTAGTGGTCTAGGTCGACACGGGATGGGGTTTTCATCCTAGGAATGATTTTGTACAAGTGGGCAAAGAAGCTGTGTAAGGCTTTCTATTCGGACTTTTTGATTTTTGCTTCAAACAAAGGAAGTAGTTTAACTCCATTAGAGAAATTATAAAAACTCGAAATGAAGTGTGAAAAGCTAACTTTGGTAAGATTTGTGGTTCACTAACTGGCAACTTAGGGCAAACAAGTGTCCTCGGTTTTATCCCTCGTTGCTATGACAAGCAACCTATAGTCCACAGATAACCTATCTATATTTAACTAGCAAACCTCACCCTAAAAACAACTCCTATTTGAGTTAACACAGTAAACATGCATTTAAGCTCTTTAGTTTGGAAACCTAACATTTAAATATCATCTCAGAGGCTCAGAAGACCATCTAATGAACCACAGCGACATCTATACAATAAGTATAAAAACGATCCCAAAGCATGGAGAGTATTGGCTAAATCAACAACATTCAAATGCTATTCAACCCTAATTTGAGAAGATGAGGGTCATAACACAAGACTGACTTACAAGAGGACAACATGCATATGCCCCACCACCAAGTTAGCTTCCTTCCTCTTCAAAGAAGAGCTCAGGGGTGTTTGAAACTCAGAAAGTAAGGAAAGGAGAAGAGAAAATAAAACCCTAAATAAAATCTGAGACTTTATTTACAAAAATGAAAACTTACAAATTCTTCTCTCCCCCAATTGTTGCTTCCCAAAATTCTATATTGATTACAAAAGAGGGGTTTATATAGGCCACCTCAATACATAGAAAATGCAAGCTTCTGAAATTTGGCTAAGTTAAGACCAGTAATACACCAAATTTGGAGTCGGTTAGCATTAAATACAAAAACATGAGGCGTGAATTTCGCTAGGAGAAGAATTTGGCTAGGTAGCGAAATCCTGATAGCGAAATAGGAAGTTTATTTAAATCAAGGCTTGGCAATTTCATTTGGCTAGCGAAATTTCGCTAGCTAATGAAATTTCGCTGGCTCAGCGAATTTTTAGGTGATGTGATCGTGAGGAATTCGCTAGGAGCGGTGCTAGCGAAGGCCACGGTGTCTAGCGAAAATCCAGTTTCGGTGAGACTGCGAGGAGATTTTCGTGAGCCTGCGAATTTTCGCGATCAGTAGCGAAGTACTCGCGGGCTTAGCGAAAATTCTTTTGCCGGTTTGCTGCTGATTTTCACCGCTTGCCTCTGCCTTCTATCGCATCAATTTTCTACACTTTGCCTTCAGTTTTTCATTGATTCTTCGGGTCGGGTCGATGAATCGACACTGAGTTCAAACTTCACATCCATCATACATCCCGATATTGAACTCTTAAAGTGCGCAAAACCCGCAAAATAAAGAAAAAATACTTAAATGGCATAAGGATAATACAGAAGACTTGAACACTTCATAATCAGAGTAAATGACATGATTAATGCGCAAAAAGCACTCAAAACCTATCTAATATAGGGTTCAAAATTGCACTTTTTGGGCACTAATCAAAAGCCTTTGAAGCCCGATGCCCTAAGCCTTCATTGGTTGGGAGTCATCGATTTAGTGTTCGTTACATGGGTGGATAGGTAGAGTGTAACGAATTGTAGGTGCTTGATTTTCGAAGTCATTCGAGTCCCGGTGAAGCCCGTAGAGTTTGTGGTCAAGGATCATTTTGGCTTGATGCCCTAAACCTTAATTGGTTGGGAGTCATCGCGGACCTCGTTACACGGATTCTTGTGAAGTCGATTTTAAGCATTGCACCCTACAATGGTGCTGAATAAAGAAAGGAGAGTGTAACTATCCCTATCTAGGTTGTTCAACAAACTTAAGGCCATGTCAAGCAGTCGGGGGAGGGGACAATTTTCCAATTTAATTACTCGATCTGGTTATATTTAGAATCATTAGACTTTGGTGGAAATTCAGGTTGAGAATCATGGAACCAATATTGACCTAAAAATTGTTCTTGTATGGTTTTGGCCCTTCATGCCTGCTTTCAAACTCGTGTCAATTTTTCTCACTTTAAAGGTAATGTTTATTTGTTTATACACCTTTTTGAATCATAAACTTTTTGAAAATCGGTGCATGCATATCCTTTTAGTTTTTGCATTGCTAAGGGACTAGCAACGTTCCGGTTGTTGGGGTGTGATTAGTACCCAAAAAGTGCTATTTTGAGCCTTATTTGAGATAGGTTTTGAGTGCTTTTTGTGCACTAATCATGTCAATTAAGCCAATTGAATTGTTAGGGTTTTCTTAGTATCACTTATGCCGTTTAGAGGTTATTTTTTTATTGTTTTGCAGGTTTTTGGATACCTTGAGAATTCAATATCGATATATGTGCTGAACTATAAGATCGAACCCATTTATCAACCATCAAACATATCAAAATCTGCAATGAAGGAATGAAGGCAAAGTGGATGAAAATGGATGCAGGGAGCAAAAGAGGCAAATGCGTTGAAGAACAAGAATTCCAGAAAATTTCTGCGATTGGGAAAATTTCGCGGGATTGCAAAATTTCGCAATCATAGCTTAAAATTTTCGCAATCCCAGCGTAACTGAGAAAATTCCTAGGGCTCTCAAAATCCCGCTTAATCCACCTGCTCCAGCGAAATTCATACATTTTCGCTTATCTCTAAAAATCTCTCGCTTAGCTAGCGCAAATCACAGCGCATAGCGAAATTCTCCGATTTCGCTTATCTTGTGCACTCACTACCTAGCGAAATTCTCACATTTAGCTTAAAGCCTTCGTCGGCCTAGCGAAATTCATTGCCAGCGAATTTTCACGGGTTTAGCGAAATTTTCGCTTACCTAGCGAAATTGTTCGCATAAATAAACCTCCCGCTCTTATCATCTTTGTGTAATAATGCCAACCGACTCATTCAGTGTATTACCTCCTCGTCTCCTTGTATTAGCCAAAATGTTAGGCTTTCTTGTATTTTCTCATACACTGCGGCTCAAGGCCCCCTCCATTTTGTAACCCTAAGCAATCTTTTGGCACATTTTCATTTTATGTAAATATCTCCCTCAGCTTCATTTAGGGTTTGTTTTTTTCTCTCTTCTCTCTCCTCTTTTTCTCATTTTCTAGGCTATCAAACAACCCTCTTGAGGATGACAACTCAAGAGATGTCACAAGCCTCTTTCTCTTTGAAGAGGAAGGTAGCTACTTTCTGGTTATTGTGGGCAAATAAGTAGGTTGTCTTCATGTTTTAAATGCTACAGTATCAGATATGGCTCTACACTTTCTAACTAGGGTTGGAATATCATTTAATGTCATTACCTTAGCTAATACTTACTATGCTTTGTGGTATAGTGCATACTTATTTGCTAGATGCACTGTTATTCTTTAGATGGCCTTTACGAGCCACTGAAATGAGGTTGAGTGTTAGG
The DNA here is from genome assembly GCA_016808115.1 of Tetrastigma voinierianum. Classification (NCBI taxonomy): domain Eukaryota; kingdom Viridiplantae; phylum Streptophyta; class Magnoliopsida; order Vitales; family Vitaceae; genus Tetrastigma; species Tetrastigma voinierianum. The sequence continues at coordinate 3,673,326 of JAEQBH010000178.1, read as the reverse complement.
GTTTCAAACTAAAAGGGGCTGTAAATGCATGTTACCTGTGTTGACTCAATTAGGAGTGATTCTAGGGTTAGGTTTGCTAGTAAAACAAAGATCCGGTTATGGCGTGGACTATAGGTTGCTTGTCATAATGCGAGGATATAACCCGAGGACACTTGTTCCCCCCATGTTATCAAGTTAGTGACCTAAATCTTCAAAGTTATCATTTCACACTTAATTTTAAGCTTTTACAGTTATTCAGTAACTAAACAACTCCCACTGTTTTGAAACAAACAAAATCCAAAAATCCAAACTAAAAGCCTCACCATTTTCAACACTGATGCAAGTCATTCATAGGATGAAACTCCATCCCCGTGTTCGACCCTAGACTACTCAAGTGCTGCAAGAGCCTGACTACGCAGAGGAGGAAATATGAGGGAAACAAATTTTGTGGATTCCGCTCACCCTACCGTGGCACGAATCAACGCCTAAAGCCATTTCTCGAGCACTTCGACCGTCAAGAGAGTAGTGAGGACATGGTAGATCTGCTTTACCAGGATACTCCTTCAGAGTAAATTCTATCCAACCTTGTCATATATATTTTTTATTTTCTTTCTTGCATTTCTTTTTTCTTTCTTTATTTCAATTACTTTTATCACCAAAAAAAAAAAAAAACACAACAAAATTATTACCCGCCCTCCTTTATTTCTCGACCGCCTCCACTTCTGTTGTGGGGGGTACCTTGTGTGCATTGAGGACAATGCTTGTTTATGTAGTGGGGGTGGGCTTACACTGGTTGGACCCAACTATGCGCATGTTACATGTTCAGCGTATGGCAAAATTTTTCGAATTGAGGCTCTCTTGGGTATAGTAATCGACCAGAATGTAGCGTACGCATGACTTCGTATACACACTCCACGTCATCTCAATGCATTTACACAATAACGCATGCACAAAATCTCTATGTTCATATCAGGAACTTATTAATTCGAATTTCGTTTCTAATTCTCACAAACCACGCACTTTCAACAAACTCTTGCTTTGCCTCGCTATTGCTTTCGTCAGGCATTATTTTAGCATTCCATGTAACTACATGCATCATATTCTCTCGAGGAACACCATTCATAATCGAAAGTGATTTGAAAATATTCGTGTTACATTTTGTGAAATCATTTTGATCTACCCCTTGCACGCATCTTGAGCCTTGAGTTGCCAATTCGGTTCGAACCCTAGGAACCTTGATCACAAGAAATACAAAGTGGGACCCTATGGTATGAAGGTGTCAAAAGAGGGAAGCAATTGTTAGCCCAGAATTACGCCCGACAAGTGCATTGGGAGTGGTGGAGAGAAATGAGCATGCAAAGGAAATCCGATGGAAGGCATCTCGAAAGGATATATTATACATCGACACTACTTCTTCCCTAATCTCATCATTAATTTAGGCAAATTAGGGTTTTAACCCCTTTTTGCACCTCTTTCACATCTCCTTGGTATCACCCACTCTTATTTAGACAAACTTACCCCCACTTCTCACACAAGCAAACCCGAGATCCCAGCCGCTTAGGGTGTTTTCACTCATCCTCATCCGATTCATTCGCCGTCGTACGTACGTGGTAAGCACCCCGCAATTCCTTGAGAAACGCTTTTTCTCGTGGTATTGCTATTATATCTCCATGGATTTGCTCAGTGGTTCTGCTGGTAGTATTTTGCTCTTTGTGGATTAGGGCTTTGGCTAATGGTATGGGGAGAAAGCTTTTATCTGATCTGCATGGGGCTAGCCCGATACTTCTGGAGATAGGCTATTGGGATATTGTTTTATGTGTTTAAATGCATTTTCCTCAGATTTCATTCTGCCATATCTAGCAAGATCTAAGAACACTCGAGTGGCAAGCGCCTAGCTTCTCCATGGAGCTGCTAGAAGAAAAGGAAATCTGACACCTCGCATACCATAAAGAAGGGCAAGGGAAAGCGAAGAGATTCATCTTCTGAGAGTGAGGAGGCATCGGAGAGTGCTGATGAGGAGATCAAAGCCATGTTTGTCGAGGCTTCCTATCTCAGAAATAGGAAAATGGCCCAATCGGACATGGGGTTAGTGGATTTCATCATGAGCTGGTGTGAAGGTGGACACATTTTTGTTCACCCATCCTATCGGGCTATTATTCAAGAGCAGAATTTGCGTTTGTTTGTGCTGAAGTACAGGGTATCTACCTACCTTGGTTCGGGAATTTTATACCAATTTGAGAAAATCAGCTGCAGATACCCCGCTTAGAGACCACCGTGTGATGGGTGCGCTTAAAGATCCTCCATGTCAGCCCCGCTCATGATTGACCTCCCTTAGGGCCATTACTAAGTTCGACGCCCAGTTGTTCGCTGAGACCATGTGCACCCATCCTATTGCCATGAGTGGTTTTATACGCAAGGAATTTGTTCCGGTAGCTCAAGCTCGATTATGTTTGACGAACAAAATTATTCATGATAGAATCGGGCCAAAGGGTAACGAGAAATTTCCAAGCAAGGAAGAAAACTCGCTTATATGAGGTGATGACCGGAAGCTCATTGACTATGCCTTGCTATATGGTGCGTTATGAGGACTTCCAGCCCCCAACCGAAAACAGTATGTCCCATTCCCATCTCTAGCGACAAATCTCAGGAAGCTGCGGGACGAGGAGTGGTTAGGAAAAAGAGACTTCTTCCGGGTCGGGGCCCATTACAAGCCAAACAGAGGCCAAGAGCCGAGCTACATCCACGAGACTCGCCTTCACATCCCCGTGCTATTCCTGACCTCTTCTTGCCTTTCAAATTCAGGGGTCACCTTAGAGCCATCCCTCCGAAAAGAATGGAGGCCTGATTAAGGGGTGGCTTAAATGCATATTGGGGAAGAAGAAACAGTTTGACCACAAAGCCTCCGTGCCTCGAGTCATATTTACCGAGTGAGAGCTTGCAAGAGATGGCCCCCTCCCGACTCGACTCGGGATTCAGAGGAGTTTTGGTGACTCGCGCCGATGAGGAATTTTATTTTCTTCGAATAATACGCACGATGGAGGACATCAAGTAGTAGCATAGTAGGCTAGATTAGGGTGGTGTTGGCAATTGAGTAGAGACCTCGGCCATGTCATGCCAACACCCATTTTGTTCATATTGCCCTATTTGTGTAGCCTATGGTCGTTACAAGCCTTACAGACCTTTTTGATTTCAATTGTGTTAGTTGTTCCTCTTGACTTTTATGCATAGTAGTTGCGTGGTAATGTTAAACTGTTGCCTCTATAATATCGTTCATTTCAGTTTAGTGCTTGCATGGCAACTCTTCTTTTCTCAATTCCATGGTCCTTTATATGAATAGCTTGGTTTTGTGATAGTTTGTTGTTATGTTCATTGCTAGAAACTGTGGTTTTAATTGAGTCAGACGGGTGCACATTATGTTAGGTTGAAGTACTATGTTTAATTTTTGCCCTTTTGAGAAACTTGCAAAGCATAACTACACCTACCGCATTTTGTTGGAAATCATAATCAGTAGGTGTCACTAGTTTAAATCTTGCTAGGGACTAGCAAGATGCAGGTTGGGGGGTGTGTTGAATACACGAAAGAGCAACAATTATATCGGAATTTAGTACCTTCAGGTCATACTTTGCTGACATTTTGTATAAGAATAGGTACCTTTGATTGTTTTCATAAGTCGACTTTTGTACTGTGCTCTTCGGTTTCATGCATAGTTGTTACAAGGGTTCGGTTCCAAAAAGCGAATATGGATCATTGAGGATGATGGCAGCCGCCAGGGTGAAGCTAGAAGTGTAATGATGTCAGAACAAGTGTGAGGGCAGCTGGTACAGTACCGTGCAAAACCGCACGTACCCCAAAGCAGAAATCAACAATGACCAACCCAGATCGGGTAACACTGCTTCTGCACGGCACTCCCTAAACAAAAAGCACCAGTGAGCAAATCGGGTACCGTACCAACATGGCCATTTTATGGAATTGAGCAGGATTACGATTCCAATGCAAGGGTACATTCGTCCTTTGACCACCAACTCGAGATTACAATGGAAAAGGGTATAAAAGCCAAAGGAAAGGTGGAGAAGGAGCTTTGGGATTTCTAGGGTTTTGGTTTCATAAAAAGAGTGTTCTTTCTCATAGTTTTTGCTAGGGTTTATAGAGTAGCATAGGAGACTTCACTTTTCTGCAGATTTTGGATTTCAAGTTCATGTAACCTTTCAGTTAGATCACACAACTCAGCTTTCTTTCTCAAAAGAGTTTGTGCTTTTTTGATTCTTTGGTTTTGGTAATTGAAGCTTGATTTTCTCAAGTTTCTTTATGAATAGATTCTCATCAATTATGATTCGCTATAATTTCAATGAAGTTCTAAACTCTTATGCTGGGGTTCTAACGGGGGAAACTCACCCTGATCAAGGTAATAACCCTCAATTCCTCTTTTATACTTCAATGGGATTGTATGATGTTAAGCACTTGTAGAGAACTTTATAAAACCTTAGTTGGCATCTTCTCTTGACAACGTGGTGAACGTAGAGATCCTTGGTACACGCTGTGCTTTTATTACAAATGCAAGCTAAGAGTCTGAGTTAATTGCTGAAATGCGTTTAACATCCTCGATCAGAGCCATTCTAAAAGAGCATTTAATGCAAAATCTTCCGTCGAAGACCATTCATCAATGGCTCTTAGATGAGATTGTGAACCAAGAGGTGGGAATTACTTGATCAATAGTGAGTGGAAACCTAAGAACCCCATCAATCATCTTCTTGTTTTAAAGTAGTCTATTTAATTAATTACTCAATCAACCAACCGCAACCCCATAAATTCTTTTTAAATACACATCTTTTGGAGAATAGCTCCTAAGGATCACCTAGAAGACCACTCCATGTGGAGATGACCTGTGGACTCCCACAGTATTACAATGCTAGACGACCTTAATTCCTACGCTTGGGAATAAATTCAGTATACGAATAAGATGAAGCACTTATATCCAAGGTTGCTCCATACAACCCAAAACATGTATCCATACCTGAAATCTCTTCTCTTTATTCTTCTCTTCTCTTCCTCTTCCTCTTCCTCTTCTTCTTCTTCTCCCCTTCCCTTCTCTTCTCTACGTTTTGGTCTCTCAAAAATGAGAGACCAATTGATCTTCTCTAATTTTTAGTTTAATTTTTCTTTTAATTTCAATTTGGTCCCAGCTATGCTCACAAGTCAAATAAAAAAAAACCCATTTTTGGTTTTAAGTCTCTCTAATTGCCTTTAATCACATAACTCCTTCTATTTGCATTTCCTTTTCAAGCATTTTATACATTAACCCCTAGCCTTTCCCATTTATGACCACTAGGTCCTCAGGTGGTAAATTACATATTTACCCTTTGCTCTCGTATTAATTTCCGGGTCTATCATTTTATTTCCGAAAAAGTCCATTTAGCTTTTAATAACCCTAAACAAGTCCGAAAACCGCTAGGGTATATTTCAAGGTGTTACACATAGAGAAAAACTTGGTATTAAATTGGGAAAAATGCCATTTTATGGTCAACCAGGGAATTGTGTTGGGGCATATTATTTTAGAAAATGGGATCGAAGTTGACAAGGCAAAAATTGACTTGATTTCCAAACTGCCCTTCCCACAAATGTTAAGACTATAAGACACTTCTTAGGTCATGTAGGTTTCTATAGGAGGTTCATCATGGACTTCAAAATTGCTGCTTCCTCTTTACAAATCATTGGAAAAAGATGCCAAATTCATGTGGGATGCAGAGTGCCAAAAGAGATTTTAGGAGCTCAAGGCCTATCTAACCACTGCACCAATAGTGAGGGCCCCAAATTGCAATTACCTTTCGAGGTGATGTGCGATGCAAGCGATCTCACCATTGGATCAGTACTCGGGCAAAGGGAAGGAGGAAAGCCTTATGTGGTCTATTATGCAAGCAAGACATTGAATGAAGCCCAGAGGAATTACACAACCACAAAAAAGGAGCTACTGGCAGTGGTCTATGCCTTAGATAAGTTTCGAGCTTATTTGGTTGGGTCGGACATAATCATATTCACGGATCATTCATCCTTGAAATACCTGCTCACCAAACAAAATGCTAAGGCTAGGCTTATCAGGTGGGTCCTCCTGCTGCAAGAGTTCAACCTGCAGATCAAGGACAAAAAGAGTGTGGAAAATGTTGTTGCCGACCACCTCTCGAGATTAACGATAGCACACAACACTCACAACCCTCCAATCAATGATGAGTTCCTTGAGGAGTCCCTGCTCCTGGTTGAGAAGACACCCTGGTATGCCCACATCGCAAATTACTTGGCAACAGGGGAGCTACCAGCAGATTGGAAAGCACAAGACAAGAAATTCTTCTTTGCAAAAATTCACTCCTATTATTGGGAAGAACCCTTCTTGTACAAATACTATGCTGATCAGATAATTAGAAGGTGTGTGCCTAAAGCAGAGCAACAAGGAATACCCAGCCATTGCCATGAGAATGCATGTGGAGGCCATTTCGCTTCCCAGAAAACTGCTAGGAAGGTGCTGCAGTCTGGGTTTCATTGGCCCTCTCTTTTCAAGGATGCCCATACCATGTGCAAGGAATGCGACAAATGCCAAAGGTTAGGGAAAATTTATCGCCGTCACATGATGCCTTTAAACCCGATTTTGGTAGTTGACCTTTGACGATGGGCACGATTTAACGTGGACCATTCCTTCTCCTTCGATACCTCTACATTTTGAAATGAGTCGACTATGTGTCAAGTGGGTTGAAGCAAATTCCTTGCAGAAAGCGCCACTACGTAGAGTGGTACTAAAATTCTTAAAAGAGAACATACTCTCGAGATTTAGGGTCCCCAAAGCCATAATTAGTGATGGAGGTTCGTATTCGCAATCAAACCGTCGAGAACCTCACTAAGTATGGTGTCACATAGCAACCAATTACATACCAATTCCCGCACCAAAGGGTCAGGTTGAGCTAGCCAACAGGGAAATCAAGACAATACTGATGAAAGTGGTGAACTCTAACCAAAAGGATTGGTCTCTTAAGCTGCTGGACTCTTTGTGGGCATACAGAACAGCCTACAAGACCATTTTAGGCATGTCTCCTTATCGCCTAGTTTATGACAAAGCATGTCACCTGCCTGTGGAAATTGAGTATAAGGCATGGTGGGCAGTGAAGAAACTGAACTTGGATATGGGCAAAGTTGGTCTCAAAAGACTCCTCGATATCAACTTGCTGGAAGAACTGAGGAATGATGCCTACTCCAACTCAAAAATTGCAAAAATAAGCTGAAGAAGTGGCATGATCAACTAATAGCTCGTAAACATTTCAAACAAGGAGACCAAGTGTTGCTCTATGACTCCAAACTCCACCTCTTCTTTCCAAGTGCTTAAATCAAGATGGACTGACCATTCACCATCCACAGAGGTCTATCCTAATGGATCGTTAGAATCTGCTCAATTCCAAAGACAATAGGAAGCAACCAAGGTTAATGGGCAAAAGGTCGGGGCTTACATATCTAGGTGCACCACCTCGCCAGACAAGGAGAAGATCTCCCTCCTTGACCCTCCATGATTGCAAGGAATTGCCTGACAGGGAGTGGATTCTGCAGTATCTCAGAAGCCTCAAATTTTCTTTTTGCTGCTATTTTGGTTTCTTTACTTTTAGTTTTTTTTAGTGATTTTATTGATTCCCTTGTTTTAAATTAGCTCTTCCTTTGAAAATTTTCTCTTAATACAGTCATTTCTCAATCTTTTGCTTTTCTCGTTTTGCAAAAAGGTAGTTGAGTCGGGGGCTTGCTTTGTGCCTCGAGTTTCCAGTTGCAAAATTTTCGTGAACTCAGGAATTTCGTGTGTTGCGAAACTCGCAACCTCGGCACTGCTCATTTCTCTTCCCGCTTCGCCTACGACACTTCGTTCCCTACACCCGCCACACTCCATTTCAACTGCCCAATTAATAGGCATTTAAAGCCATTAATTGACCAAAACCCTTCACTTACACCCCCCCCTCTCTATTTAAACCTTTATCCTTTCGATTTCAAATCTCCCTTTTCAGTTTGAAGTCCCCCTCTCCACCTCCTCTCCTTCTCTTGTCCAACCATGGTGAAGACCCGCAGAGGACACACTTTTAGGCCTAGGGTGCGTCGCTCCTCCCCTCTCCCTACCGGAAGCTCCAATCCAGGCCCTGCCCCAGCCGTTCTCGCTCCTCCTCCGACTGGACTAGTACCCACTCCACTGCCAACTCCTGCAGACTCCCTTGATGTGCTAGTAGCTGCAGCAGTCGTAGCCACTCCACTAGCAGCACCTCAGCCCGTCCAGGACAAGGGCGACTCTTCATCGGCTATTGAATGAGGAGGTAGCACTTCCATCCATAGCTTTCCAATCCGGACCCCATTGCGGAATGTCACATTTGGTTGGGGGGAGAGTTAGCGAAGGAAGTGACTTTTACACTGTTGATATCATTTGTTTTTACACTTTTTAGTCCACTGTCTGTTCAAGCAAAGCCCATTTTGTATGTTTTGTGGCTTGCTTTTTGCTCATTTTTGTGAAAGCTGTTTGTTTGTTTTTGGAAAAGCTGAAAACATAGTGACATACATTTCTATACATACCATACATCTCATTTTCTTAATTCAAATTGCAACCAATTTTTGCCCCCATTTTTTTAGGGTTTTGCCTAGCCTGCAATTTGGAAAATTGACACACCGCCCAATGCCATTGATGCTAGATTAGTTCCATGCATGATTAAGCAAATGATTAGTTGAAGTCTCATGGTGTTTAGCCTTCTACTCCCACCTTTAGCTAACCACACATAGTGCATATCAGTTTTCTTCAAATAGCCGAAACTCGTGATACTCTCCCTTACTTTGCAAAACCTACCCTAGTTTCGTTGACCACTTGTAATAGGTTGAGGACCCCTAAGAAAGAAGGCCAATGAAGTCTTCCAAAAAGAAAAAGAAAACGAAAAAGAAAAAGAAAAAGAATAGAAAAGTCACGACACTTTGCCTTGAAAGTAAGGGAGCCACCGACTGGTTGGGAGCCACCGACTTAGCGCTCGCTACGTGGGTGGACGTAGCGAGGTTTCAATGAGTTGTGCTGGAGTTTTGAAATCATTCGAGTCCGGGTGAAACCTCGAAGAGCAGGTGGCTGAAAGATCCTTATAACTCGATGCCCTAAGCCTTAGATGGTTGGGAGTCATCGTGGACCCCATTACATGGACTTTGGTGAGGTCGACCTGGCCAAGATTGCACCCTACAATACAAAAAAGAAATACAGAAATAAGAGGGGGCCGATTTATTTAGGGTCAATAATGTTCTGTGTCTTGACAAGAGCTTGGTTGGGGGAGAGCAGCTTAAAGGTGTTATTGTTAAAAACTGATCACATAAACACTTAGCTTTTGGTGGAAGTTTCAGGTCGATTCCCTTGGGTTGGATACCCTTCTGAAACTTGGCTCTGTATGGCACTCTTTCTCCCGAGATAGTCATTGTGCAGGGTTTTTTGGTGATTCACACTAAGGGTAGGGCATTACTTATCCATATACTTTTTGAGAATACCGACCCTTTTGTTTGAGCATAACTTGCCTGCTGTTTCCTTCTCTTTATCATTGCTAAGGGACTAGCAATGTGTCGGTTGGGGGGAGTGATTAGTACCCAAATAGTGATATTTTGAGCCCTGTTTAGTGTAGGTTTTGAGCACTTTTTGTGTACTAATCAACTTAAATAACCCAATTGACACACTAAGGTCCCGGCTATACTACTAATCATATTTTGTGGATATTTTTGTAGTTTTGCAAGCCAATTACACCATTATCGTCGAGTCGACTCAAATACGAAGAACTCGAGCCAAACTCGAAGCTGAATGTACAAGTTAGAAGGCAATTGGAGCTAAAAAAAAGAAGAAGAGAGGAGCATTGCAGAGATTTTGTAGTGTTGTGAAGCCCTGTTTGCTGTTTGACCACCTTTTTGACTGCTTTTTGTGATATTTTCCCAAACTGTCCTCCATGTAATTTTGTTGTTTTCATACTTTTTTGTAATTTCCTCGACTATGAGCAGTATATAAGCCTCAGTCAAGCTCTGTATAATCAGTCAATGACTATCAATCAATAAAATTGGAGCCAAAGCTTTCAGCTCTCCCGCCATGGTGATTTTTCCTCATTTTCTCTCCATTTCTTGCATTTTCTCACCTTCCAAACACCCCTTGAGGATGACAAATCAAGGGATGCTTAGCTAAACCTCCCTCATCCTTGAAGAGGAGGGTCACTGGGTTCTTAAGTTAAAACATTGTCCTCCTGTTTCCAACGCAGGCATTTATTACCATTTATGTCTCTGCATTTCACTTTATGTTTAAATCCTTGTGATGTACACTGATTGGCCAGTACTTGGCAAGCTTTAAGGGCTCAGTGGATACTTACTGCTAGATCCCTCATGCTCACTTACTGCCATTTATCGTTCTCGCATAGGGTCAAGGGACTCGCTTTTCACCGCTTGAAACATTAATGGTCCAAGCAAATGTTGTATCTTAGAGATAAACTTCTAGTGGTTCGATTTTATAGCTAAACAAAGATCGTTCGAAATGACTATAGCCATCCTCCCTAACGCTTAGGAAACTGACTCGAGGACATTTCACCGTCTTAGGAACCCAAGCCCAAAGGCCAAGACTTCATGAGTTCTTTTACACTTTATTTCACTCACATTTCAGTCTTTTCAAACCATAACCTTAATCGCTTTCTTACAAAAACCCTAAATCCAAAGTGAAAAACACCAATTTCAATCAATCAGAATCATTTTGCGAAGAAAACCTATCCTCGAGTTCGACCCTAAACCACTATGATCGTTAATAGCTTTGCATACGGCAGAGAGGAATTAGGTTACAAATATTGCTGATTCTAGAACACCCACTGCGGGCAAGTACGCATCACTCGCTCTTTCCGATTTCTTTTTCTCCTTTTCTCTCACTTTATGGGCAGCCAAACACCCTCCGAGGATGACAACTCGGAGGATGAGTGGCTAAACCCCCTTCATCCTTGAAAACAATGGTTATTGGAGGAGGGTTCCAAGGGTGCTGGGGGTTTCTCACAGTTTCAACGCAGGTGATTGTTGTTTTTGTGTTTCCTCTCAACCCTAGGTTCAAATCCCTTCGATGCATCTTGAATGACCTGTACTTCGAAATCTTATAGGGTTCAGTGGATGCTTATTGGTAGATCCACTAAGATTCATTAGTTGCCATTTATTAGTCATTGTAAGATGGGTCAAGGAGCTAGGTTTCATTGACTGAGGCCATTAATGTTCAATAAATGCCATCTTTCAAAAGGAAATTTATTAGGGTTCAGTTTTTATAGCCACATGAAGATCCAGTTCGGGAAATGACTATAGGTCATCCTCCCCAACGCAAGGAAATGGACCCGAGAACCCCTCAGTGACCTTTAGAACCCAAATCCAACAGCCTGACACTTCAAGGATACTTCTTTTACATTTTATTTTATTTAAATTTCAGTTTCCAAACATTAAACCCCCATGTTTTTTACCAAAACCTTAAAATCCAAATTGAAATTCACCAATTTGAGCCAATTGCAAATCATTTTGTGCGAAGAAAACCCATCCCCGGAAGTTCTAATTTAAGCCGCTATACGGCAAAGAGCTAGGCTACAACAGTAGAAGGTATAGGTTTACAAATTTTGTTGGTTTGGAGCTGCCTAGCTACATGTTTACATGCGAACCAAAATGGCGTCGTTTCTAGGGATGGTGCCTAAGTGCAAATGATGACCTGATGAATACTTGTGATCCTCATCACAAGTCATGGTGAATTTATTTTATCATTTTTTTTCCTATATATATTTTACGGTTAGTCTTCTTAGTTTCAGTTCACAGTTTATTTATTTTTAGGTAACCATAACCTTTTAGGTAGGATTGTTTCTTGGTCGTTGGGTGTTTGCCCTATTTTTGTTGTAGGAATCCATGTTTCAGTGGATTAGAAATCCAAAAGGCAGGTTGATTAAAGTCAGTATTCTTCAATAGCCCAATTCTAAATTGAATATCAGTTTGAGGCCAATGGAACATCTAGAGGAAGAACAACACGGTCAGTACCCAATGGAGAGAAATCCTAATACATATAGGTCCATGAGGGACTATAGAAACCCTCCACGGATGAGTGTGCCCTCATGCATGGTACCTCAAACAAATTCACCATATAGAAATGCTTATAACCCTAGTTAGGGGAACCACCTAAATCACTCATGGGGACAGTATGCACCTCCTGCTTCTCCATATTATTCTTCAACTCCTCAGCCTCAACCACCACAGTCAACCTCTCCAGTTGAGCAAGCCATCCTGAACCTCACCAAGCTAGTAGGTGACTTTGTGGAAGAGCAGAAGACATTCAATGCCCAATTAAGTCAAAGAATTCATAATGTGGAGAACTCTCTGAACCAAAAATTAGATGGGATTCAAAGTGAAATGGAGCAGAAATTTACAACCTCCAGAACTCCATTTCAAGGCTCACCAATCAACAGCATGTTCACCAAGAGGAAGGAATCCGTAAGAGTGCCTTGATCACACTACGTTGGAGGAGAAATGTAAACAGCAAAATGAAGCAATCTCCCCATTGCTGACTGAGGAGGGCAGTGGAAAGGAAGTAGTTGAAGAGCCTTAAAAGCCTATTCTTAAACCACCTCCCACAAAGTTGAATCCTAGTGCCACTGCCCAAGTCACCAACAGCCCATTGCCAGCAGCGCCATCTCCTGACCTAGTGTATGTCCAACTTGTAGCACAATCCACACCCAAAACTCTTGTTGCTAAAGCTAAGGCCAGTCCATCACTGCTTGTGCAAAACTTAAAGAAGTTAGTGGCCTCTGATCAAACCTTTGCCACTACATCACAAACATTAGCAGTTGCTCACACTGCATGGCATAGCGAATGGTTCGGGTGCTGGTCCAGACATGGAGCACATGGACCTCAGTAATTCCATTAGCTCCATCAGTTTCAGCAGCCTCCAAAGGCTTGAGAAACTGGTTTTTGGGGCTCAAAAGATTCCCACTTTTGTTTTGATTTTTTTGCTTTTATTTTTATTTTATTTTATGTTGATTTATTTAATTTTCTCTTTAGGTTCTCTAATTTTAATTTAATTTTTGTTTTCTGGCTTATTTTTCATTTTTCCTTTTTTTTTTTAATTTTTACTGTGTTTATTTTTGCAGGTTGTTGCTTAGTTTATGCACCAGAAGCCAAAATCCAGAAATTTTGCAGGTTGTGAAAATCTGCAGCCTACACTATTCCTCTTTTTGTTTGTTTTTGTCACTGTTCATGTTTTTTGTCTTTTAATATATATATATATATATATTTCTCTAAAAAAAAAATTGCCTTTGAAAATGTTTTTAAAAAAAAATAAATAAATATAATAATTTCGCATGATTGCGAAATTTCGCAACCTCCTCCAGTTTCGTAACCCAATTTTGTTTGGACCATAACTTTTTCATCCGAACTCTGTTTTAGGCGTTCTTGGTACCGTTGGAAAGCGTAGAGAGTGTAGAATATAAATCTAGCCAGAAAGAATACTTTTGAAATTTATATAAAGGCAAAATTTTCAAAATGCTCCAACTGGTCACTTTTTTTCTCTCTTTTCTTCTTCTAACTTGTTCATTTGAAGCCCAAATGGAGTGAATAAGGTCTCGGTGGAAAGCGTACAAAGTCTCCTATCCAAAAATGGGTACATCTCATCAAGGAGGTAGCACTTCCTTCCCTAAATTTCCAATCCCCATTAAGTGGACAATGAGACATTTGGTCGTGAGAGCTAGCGAAGGTGCTGGGCCTTTATTTTCGTGTTTTGTTTCATTTTGGAAAGTGTGCCTATTTTGTTAAGTTTAATGAATATCTATTTAGTTTCCTTGTATAGTTGTTTTGTTTTGTTTAGAAGCCAAGTTAGTTTGTTTTGAAAAGCTGAAAATATAGTCTTTTTTTTTTATTTAATACATACCTTACAAATTATGACTAGCAAATGAAATACCCATTGTATTTAACTAATAGTTTCTGAATTGAATTAATCACTGTTGATGTATTTGATTGTATCTAATGTGGATGATTAGTTGACTTTGTTATGCTTAATCTTTCTTCCACCTCTAGCTAACCATACACAGTGCACATTAGGTTTCAACAATAGGCTGAAGAACTGCCTAACCTCCTAAACTTTGCAACACCTACCCTAATTTCATTGTCTACCTTTAATAGGTTAAGGACCCCCATGAAAAGAAGACCAATGAAGTCTTCCAAAATAAAAAGAAGTGAAAAAGAAAAAGAAAAAGAAAAAGAAATCCATGACACTTTGCCTTGAAACCTAGCACAACCGAGGGGTATACGATTTGTGTCTTTAAAGCCCTGGTGCCCTAAACTTAATGGATCGGGTTGGGAGCCACCAACTAGTGCCGCTGGCATGGGTGGATGGGTGAGGTTTAGCGAGTTGTAGTGCCGGAGTGCCTCGAAATCATCTAGTCCGGTAAAACTAAGAGTTACGGGTCGAAAAGATCCTTACACTTGATGCCCTAAGCCTTAATTGGTTGGGAGTCGTCAGTGGATCCCCATTACATGGACTTTGGTGAGGTGGATTCCTCAGCATTGCACCCTACAACACAAAAATAAGTGTGGAATAAGAATGGAGCCAGATTTATTTAGGTTGGTCAATGTTCTAGGTCTCGCAAAGAGTTTGGTCATGTGGAGAGAGGCAGCCAGCGTTTTACTATTAAAAACTGATCACATAAACACTTAGATTTTGGTGGAAGTTTCAGGTCGATTCCCTTGAGTTGGATACTCTTCTAAAACTTGATTTTGTATGGCATTCAATTTCTCGAGATAGTTATTGGGCAAGGGTTTTGGTGATTCTTACTGATGGTTAGGCATTACTCATTCACAACCTTTTTGAAACACCATTTTTTTTGTGCACATAATTTTGATATTGTTTTGCATGCGCTTTCTTTCTTTCTTTCATTGCTAAGGGACTAGCAATGCCGGTTGGGGTGTGGATTAGCGCCAAAAAGTGCTATTTGAACCCCCGTTTATCACAGGTTTTGAGCAATTTTTGTGTACTAATCAGCGTAATTAACCCAATTGGCACATTAAGGTCCCGGCTAGACTACTGATCGCATTTTGTGGCTATTTTTGTAGTTTTTGCAAGATTATCAAGTCAATTCAAACACGAAGAACCCGAGTTGAACTCATCAAGCAGTGCATCAGATTCTGAAGGAAAGAATAGCAAAATTGAAAAACGGAGCACCGCAGAATTTTCATAGGCTGCTGTGGCCTCGCATCCATCAAAAAGCTTTTCCTGCTGCCACTATTCACCTCCTGCACTATTCACCTTTCCTGCTTTTTGACATTTTGACCTTTTTGTTACATTTTTTAGTTTCTTCCCAATTTGTCCCTTGTAATAGCTTTTGCTTTTGCTTTTTTGGTATTTTGTAAAGGGGGTTTGGCTATAAAAGCCCCAGACAAGCACTATAACATGATCTTCTCAATTAATAAAACTTTTGGGCAGGAACTTTCAGCTCTTCCCGCTCTTTTCTAGTTTCTCTCTTTTTCTCTTCTTTTCACTCACTTTTTGGGCAGCCGAACACCCTCCGAGGATGGAAACTCAGAGGATGAGCGGCTAAACCCCCTTCATCCTTGAAGACGAAGGTTACTGGAGGAGGGTTCCAAGGGTGCTGGGGGGTTTCTGCCAGCTTTCAACGTTGTGTGATTACTGGCTGCTTTTGTGTTTCCTCTCAACCCTAGGTTCAAATCCCTTCGATGCATCTTGAATGACCTATACTTGGTAATCTTTTAGGGTTCAGTGGATGCTTATTGCTAGATCCACTGAGATTCATTAGTTTCCATTTATAAGTCACTATAAGATGGGTCAAGGAGATAGGTTTCAATGATTTAGGCCATTAATGTTCAATAAATGCCATATTTCAAAAGGAAATTTATTAGGGTTTAGTTTTTATAGCCACATGAAGATCTAGTTTGGGAAATGACTATAGGTCATCCTGCCCAACGAGAGGAAATGGACCCGAGAACCCCTCAGTGACCTTTAGAACCCAAATCTAGTAGCCTGACACTTCAAGGATACTTCTTTTACATTTTATTTTATTTAAATTTCAGTTTCCAAACATTAAACCCCCCTGTTTTTACCAAAACCTTAAAATCCAAATTGAATTCACCACTAGCCACCGCAAATCATTTCATACGAAGAAAACCTATCCCTAAGTTCGACCCTAGAGCCGCTATACTACAATAGCTAGGCTACAGTAGTAGAAGGTATATGTTTACAAATTTTGTTGGTTCGGAGATGCCTAGCTACACATTTACGTGTGAACCACAGGTTCGGAATAAGATTCTGTGGTTCTAACATGGTTCGGAATAATGTCGCGACATAAAGAAATAATGTCACGATAGAGCAAAAATAATGTCGCGACATAAAGAAATAATGTCGCGATAATACAATGCATTGTCCTCAAAATTGAAATTTTAACATTTGCAACCACCAGAAGATACAAATCAAGATTCAATACATCTAGTACTCACTCAAATCATACTGCGGAAGGACATGTCTAACAATAAATAACAACAATTCAAGTATGAACAGTACATCTCATTTCTTCATTCAGCTTCATTAAATCATGATTATAATCAAAATATTCAAGGAATGGACACAGCAAAGCTAATATTCATTTTCTGCTCCATAAAAATACACTCCCCCAAACTTTAACTATGCATTATCCTTAAAGAACAAGTTAGGGAAAAAGGAAAACTCCTCCTTGTAGCACTTTCTACATAATGAGTTAAAGGTAGAATGCTTCCAAAATAAAAATCCATCTCTAATTTCAGCTTCATGTCCTGAAAAGTCAACAAAAGAAACTTAACTAATTATAAATTCAAAATAAAACTCGAATTAAACAAAATCAAACTATCAAACAATTCAAAATTTTTCTTGGGTTGCCTCCCAAGTAGCTGCTCATGTTTTATGTCTTTAGCTGCTCCAAAGGGTGTACTTGCAACTACTATGTAAGGACCACTCCATCTTGACTTTAGTTTTCCTTGGAATAGCTTGAGCTTGGAATTGTACAGTAGGACTAGCTCTCCTGCTTTGAATTTTCTCCTCATAATTTTCTGTTCATGCCACTTATTTATCTTATCCTTATAGATTCTGGCATTATCATAAACTTCATTCCTCAACTTTTTCAGTTCATTCATTTAGAGTCATCTCTTTTCTTTTGAAGCTTGGAAATCACAATTCAGTTTCTTAATAGCCCGCATAACTGTATATTTAAGTTCAAGAGGGAGATAACAAGGCTTCCTATAAAAGTTTTGTAAGCAATTCTATATGCCCACAATGCATTGTTTAGCTTTAGAGACCAGTCTTTTCTGCCTAAGTTCACTGTTTTCTCTAGAATATTTTTTATTTCCCTATTTGAAATCTCAGCTTGCCCATTTGACTGATGGTGATAAGCCAACCCCATTACATGTTTGATTCCATATATGCTTGTGAGTTTTGCAGACACTTTGTTTGCAAAATGGCTTCCCTCATCACTAATGATTATTCTGGGTGTTCCAAATCTGCTCAAAATATTTCTTTGAATGAACCCCACCATTGTCTTTATCATTTTATGGAATGACACATTATACCCATTTGGATACATAATCAACAACTAGGAGAACGTATAGATTTCCAAATGAGGATGGGAAAGGTCCCATGAAGTCTATCCCCCATACATAAAAAATTTGCACCACCAGGATTCATTGCAGGGGTATCTCATTTCTTATGCTTATGTTGCCCATTCTCTGACATTTATCACAATGTTTCACCCTTTCAAAATAGTCTCTGAATAGAGTAGGCCAATAAAAACCTAATTGGAGAATTTTATGGGCTGTTCTTTCTCCTGAAAAATGTCCTTCATTTGGTGATGCATGACATTTATCAAGAATTTCACCTTGTTCTGTTTCTGGCGCACATCTCCTGATTATCATATATGCTCCTCTTTTGAAAAGTAGTGGGTCATCCCATATATAAAATCTGCTATCAATTCTTAATTTTCTTTTCTATTAGTAAATTTGAACTTCGGTGGCGTAATTCCCACCCAGGCTAAGTAATTCCTGATATCGACATACCGGGGTATTTGGGTGATGAAAGAAAAAGTACAACTCATCGGGAAAGAAATTTTCTGCTATTTGATTCCTTTTCACTGCTGGTAAGCTTTTCTAATCTGAACAAGTGATCAACTATCACATTGTCACTACCCTTCTTATCTTTGATTTCTAAATCAAACTCTTTCAACAGTAATACCCATCTTATTAGTCTTGGTTTTGCATCTTTCTTTTCCATCAGATATTTAATCGTTGCATGATCAGTGTGTATTATAACATGGGACCCCAATATGTAAGGCTTGAATTTTTCACAAGCAAACACCATTGCCAGAATCTCCTTTTCCGTGGTAGAGTAGTTCTCTTATGCCTCATTGAAGGTTTTTCTGCCATAGTATATGGCCCTGAATATCTTTTCAGTTCTTTATCCCAATACTGCTCCCATTGCATAGTTATTGGCATCACACATTATTTCAAACTTTTGTTCCAGTCAGGTGTTACCATGATGGGAGCTGTAACCAATCTGGACTTAATTTCTTAAATGTAGATGCGCGGTTGTAATCAAAATTTGCCATCCTTTCCAACAACACATAATGGTCTCTCAAGATTTTTAAAGAAGTCCTTATAAATCTCTTGTAAATCTAACATGTCCTAGGAAATTTCTTATCCGCTTTTCGCATTGTAGGTGGCAAGAGAGTTTTATGTGAAACCTTTTGCTTGTTCTTTACAACTTGATTAAATCTTTATGCCCCAGGCAATACCCTTTATTACCATGAATTGGAATTTTTCCCAATTTAGAGCTAAATTCTTGTCTTGGCACCTCTAAAGTACTGTTTCCAAATTTTCTAAGCATTTCTCAAAACTGGTCCATATACTGAGAAGTCATCCATGAAGATTTCCATAGCTTCCACCAAATTTGAGAACATAGACATCATACACCTTTGAAAGTTGGCAGAAGCATTACATAATCCAAATGGCATCCTTCTAAAGGAAAAGGTGCCGTAAAGACATATAAATGTAGTCTTCTCACGGTCTCGAGGCTACAAACAATCTAGTTATATCCGAAGAATATCCATCGAAATGAAATGGGGGTGTCACGCTAACACATCCGGTATTTGATCAATAAAGGGTAAAGGATAGTGATCCTTTCTAGTTATAGTATTCAAATTTATGTAGTCAATACCTTCCATCCTGTCACAATTCTTGTAGGAATCAATGCATTCTTCTCATTTCTGATCACAGTGAATCCACCCTTCTTGGGAACCACATGAATTGGGCTTTACCGAGAATACGTATGAGATTGCGAATATAAACCACGCATTGACCATTTATTACTTCTTTTTAAATGACTTCTTTCATTATTAAGGTTGAGTCTTCTTTGGCATTCACCAATGGAAGTCTTTGCATTTATCTAGAGGTTTTGTATGGAAATAGAAGAGTTCCTTTAGAATCTTCTTGACCAAACGGTGTACCTTGTATTTATTGAAGAATATACGATAGTTTTGTTCTTGACTCATTGATACGGCTGATATAATCACGGTTTTGCATTTTGTAGTCTGAAACTGCCAAATGTCAGGTAATTCCTTCAAGGTTAACCCTTCTGAACTTGTTTCTATTTATTTTGCCTTATCTTCATTTTTGCTTGATTTTTCTATATACTTTTCTCATTCAAACTTAAGACTGTTTCCTTTAAATCAAAACTGGAAGTCATAAATTCACAATCAAGAACCTCAAGTTACTGAAAATTCATCTCATTTTTATTGATTAAATCTTGAACATTACAACAAAAAATCAATTCAGGAGTGAGGGGAACTATTTTTTCTACAGTCTTACAATTTGTGCTTTCACATTCATACTGTTTCAAGCTTTTGTTTAGGTTGAAGTGTGCTGCTTCTTCCCCGACCCTAAGAGTGACCTCTCATTTCTTAACATCTATCAAGGCTTAGCTGATGATAGTGAAAAGGTCTTCGAGATGGCATTAAGTGGAACTTGTGTGTCTTCACTCCTCCATAACTACAAAGTCCATGCAAGGAAAATAAATTTTCCCGCATGATGAAATACATCTTCAAGGACTCCTACAGTTTCTAGTCACATTTTCCATGCGTAGGGCCATAGGCTGTGGAGTAAGCTCCCCCGAGCTTAGTCTCTTCATTACGACTGATGGTATCAAATTGATCTTACTTTGAATCACGTAAAGCCTTCTTAAATTCAACATTTCCCGATAGTGTTCTGATGAATGGTGAAAACTGCAGGATCCTGCGTCTTTATTGGTAGGCTTCTCACGGATCCAACGCCTTTGCACATGGATGTCACACTCACCACTCTTTCTTCAAAAAATCTCTTCTTCTTACTAAAAATGTCCTTCAGAAACTTAGTATAGTTAAGCATCTGAGCCAATCTAGAGAACATATTAATCTCTATCTTCTTGAACATATCCAAGAATCTCTGAAGCACTCCTCCTTTTGCTTTACGAAGCCTCAGGAATGGAACAAAATAAGCATATAAACGAATTCCTCTTGCTATGATTTCCTTTCGCTATTTTTCGATTTGCACCTCTTGTCTCTCTGATCTCTTGTCGATTTTAGTTGCTCGGCACGAGTCTCTTCTCCGTTTCTTCTTTCTTAGTCTTTTACGTCATTTTCTACTCATCTTCTTTTCTGCTTTCCAATTCTCTACCACTCCTCAGAGTCACCACCGTTCAATCCTTAGGATTCTTCTTTGTATCACTTGGGAAGGTATCCTTGGACTAGTTACCGCATTGCTAGGCAATGCCTAATTTCTAGATTTTTAGAGGCATTAGTGTTGGCATGACACATTGTGTTTGAAATGTTGCTAGATCGTGGAATTCTGCTCATGAATATTTACCAGCCTCTTATTCTCTCCCATGAATGTCAACATTTGATCTTCAGAGGATTGAGATCTCCTTTATCTTGGATTTTCTGCTCTTTGACTCCTTGTTGCTACTGTCCTTGGAACCCATGTGGAGCATATCGTTGTTGAAAATTCTGCACTGGTCTTGGACCTTGCTGTGCTCCACCTCCATATGAGAAATTCTCATAGTTCCTTAGTTCTAGTGTGTAATGAGTTGGAAAATAGAGGTTTGGCTTACAATTGTTGCTTCTGTTACTGTTGACAAACTGAGCCTCCTCAACCTGATAGGGACCCTCATACGTTAGTCCCTTATTAGCACTACTCTACTGCTCATTTCCTTCCACTTTTCCCACTTCATGTGTTGAATGCATTCTTCTTTCTTGGTTTCAATGCATTAAGTTTGGATTTTATGGTAGTCATCCTGTTCAGCTCTATCAGCCCCATTTCCTTTCAATCTGCTACTGCTCCCTAAAGTCTCAGATGGAGCTCTGTAGTTGCTTTTTGCTAGATCTTCAATCAACTGTCTTTCCTCTTCAGCACTTTTCCTTTTAATGCTCCACAGCAGGCCACATCAATTATACCTTAGGAGGTGTACTTCATAGAGTGGTCAAAGATGTCCTTCTAGGTTGTCAAATCTATTCCATGCATTGGACATGATACTGACAATCTCTTATATCTCTCCATGCATTGCCGTCTTTCATCCTCTCCTTGTTTAAAACATGATTTCCCCTCTCATTTACGACAAGGGCAAGAGGAAGAATGCGCTCATGTAAGCCCCCACCAACTCTTCCCAATTGTTCAACGATCCATAAGGCGGTGATTCAAATAGTAGGCGCCACATATCTCAGTGAAAAAGGGAAGAGTTGCAACTTGATCACCTTAGGTCTCACCCCATTCAACTTTACTATATTTGCCATCCTTAGAAATCTTCCCATATGCTCATTGGGGTCTTCACTAGGATGGCTAGTATATTGATGCTACTGCACCATTGTGATCAAAGTTGGATTTAACTCAAAATTGTTGGCCTTTATAGCAGTTTGTCTCAAAACATAATATTCATCTCTAATGACCGACCTAAAAAAAATCCTCTATAGTCCTTTGCCTCTAAGGTCTTTCTGCTGTTACTTCTGCCTAAGTGTTTTGATGTACCTCTCTCTGTTTTGCCATAACTGCTAATTCAACACTTCGAACTTTCTTTAGATTTCTTAGTGTCTTCTCCAATTCTATGTCCAAAGGCAGCGATTCTGCTTCTAGTTTTCTATGCATGTAAGATCTTCCTGAAATGGAAACACACTAAGATCAAATGAAATCAATGGAAAACAGCTATATCACTATAAGCTCATAAAACATTTTCAATAGCTTACTCAGCTACTACAGTTAAAACTATTTTTGTAAATTTTTTGAATTTTTTTTTTGTTGATAAAACAGAGAAAAATGTCCAAATTAGCAATTCTTTCTTTGGTTGGAATATTAATATTTAAATTCTCATTCAAATCCCCAGCAACGGCGCCATAAACTTGTTGATGTGTAATAAACCTATTCTATATGTACCAAATTTTTGTCATTGCTGCCCATAACTATTCAGTCCCCTATAGTGGTGTCATAAACTTGATATATATCTGATTATTTAAAATAGACAATAAAACTACAACCAATTTCTAACATTACCACCAGGGACTATTCCATCCAAAGCAGGAATGCCGAAATCTTGTTGTTTGACTAAAAATTATAAGAAATGTTTTTTGATGTGTATGTAATAATGCAAATTTATATTAGGTCTAATTCTTTGCAAGTGCACAGGTCATACAAGTAATAAAAGTGGATTTTAAGTCCATATATCATTCCCACGAGGATTGATGAGCGATCTAAAGATCAATTACCCCTACTACTCAAGATCCTTACTATTTTAAGTCAAAAGTACAAAATTGATTTGTTTAAACTAAAGAAAGAATGACTGATTAAAATTCTATAACTATAAAAAAATTCAAAATAAATTGGAATTGAAAGTTCATGAGTATAGTTAACACTGGAAAATAGATCAATGTTCTTATCCCCATAGACAAGATAATGCAAGCCTTCTCCAATCGAATTGGTATCTCATCCTTCGAATTTGAGTAAACTCTCTATCTCCTTGATTAGATCTATGCTAACATAGGATCAAGATCATTCCATCAAATAAAGAAGAAACCTCTAATCAATTAAACTGATACATCAACCAACTAATCCTCACACCATGAGTAAATTAGTGATCTATCAGAGTTCATTAGTTCCATAATATTAGTCTAGCATGCCCCCAAGTAACTGCGCTATACTCTCAAGAATGTCCATCTCTGTGTCATTTAGAGGGCCTCTAGGAAATCAGAGGAAGGTATAACCCCTTTTTGGGTACAAGCTACTAATATTAAGAACAATTAATTTCAAGAACAACACAAGTTAGATAAATTCAAGATTTCTAACTCTGACATTCTTTTAAGTTCTGCAGAAAATGATAACTATCACCAGTCCATTCCTAGAGGGAGCTCACTCTCTTAATACCGGATTGCGAATAACAATGACTAATTGATCAGGAAAATTCATTAAAATTGCAAGCCAACTTAAATAAATGAACTCCAGAAAATTTCCAAATTCCATTGAAATCAGACAGTAATGAAAACAAAATTTTTACAATGACCCAGCTCAAAACTCCAGCCTAGATCACTGCTCAAATCCAAAGAAAATACCAACTAAAATGTAAGCTAAAACTAAATTGACGAAAATAAAAAAAAGAAAAAAAAAGAAAAAATAATATACAAAGGAGACTTCAGCTACCTAGATGTTCTAGGTTTAGAAAATACAATGCGCTCTCCTAGAGCTTTTTTTTATAGGCTCATATTGGGCCTAAAAGCGAGGCGAAATCCACTTGCATAAAATCCACAAATCTTTGCCCTAGCTGGCGATGTCGAGTGAGGTCCTGACATCGAGTTATCAAGCCCATTAGTGATATGCTCTGTAGCCAATTAGCATATACATTGTCATTATATGTTTATATACATGAGGCATTTATCATTTATCTTATTTATTTGCATTGTGGTTTAACTTGATAAAATCGGATCCTTCAGATAGTTGGCTCGGCTTTATGTCATCAAGTATGTGACACATTAGTAAAACCTTAAAGCGTAGAACCAGCATTCTAAATAGTCTATGTTCGATCATTAATGTGGGAATAATAATGAAATAAGACTATTATGTTTACGAGAAAAGAGACCATCATTTTCTGCGGTCATGAACATAAGATGTTACTAAGACATAAGTACATGTTAAGAAGTTCATGTTATTGGGCGACCCGCTGAAATACTGCATGGATTATGTCATCAGTAATTCTACCGTTGTAGTAGTGGTATTTGAGTCAGCCGACTTGAATTCACCATGGATTCCTACATGAGGAACCGTGTCTTGGCGTGGCTCAATGAGAGTGCCGTGACGCCAGTCATGTAATCGACACCCCCTCTCATAGTGGAATCGATCGATAACATAATTACTAAGAATTAAATCGTGTGGTAATATTCTAAGCCCCTGAGTTATGAGGTGGTCTCTGGCAGACATTATAACTACCCGAATCAGAAGTGGTGTTTCGAAAAACCTTACCATAGTATAATATTAGTCCTTTGTCACACGATGTCTCGATTAAGCACAAAGCATGGATGAAGTCATCTTTATACAACTTAATCATTTCTTGATTCTCAAGTAGACTAACTAAAAAAATGATATTGATAACTCCTATCAATCTCATTCGAGCACGGCCATGCATTTCTCAATCTCACTTATCAAGAGGCCAATAGACATCTCACTCAATTAAGAGCGGGACAAATTCCTTCACTATCACTCACATTCCTCCCACCGATTCTTGCATGCTGAGCCTGTGCTTTGTATTACCATCTGTTAGTCGATTAAGTGTTGTAGATTAATTCCGATGTCGCGACATTGCCTTTCCTGTGTTGCGACATTGAGTTGATGTTGCAACATTGAATTGATGTCGCGACATTGCTCTGTAGTGTTTCAACTTGGATGTCAGTGCGATCTTTGCGACATTCTTTGAAGTTCTACGATACGATGTCCGCGACATTTGGTGATGTCATGACAAGTCGATGTCGCGACATAGCTTATTGATGCCTTTTCTCTTATATTTGTGCCCTGATGTCACGACATTGCTTGTAGTTCACTTGTTGATGTTGCGACATTGCCTCTGCATGTATGATCTTTTCAGTTGATGACGTGACATTGCTATTCCGATGTTTCTACATTGAATCTCGTTGCTCTGATGTCGCGACTTTGTTGTTCCGATGTCTCGACATTGCTGTTCCAATGTTGCGATAAAAACTTGTTAACCAATTTTCCGACACTACTACCAAAGACTAACTAAAGTCCCCGACAATGACTCCTAAAACTTATTGACCAATTTTTCGACACTGACCAAATCTATTTATTTTTGTTTTATCTCTAAAATACCTAACAACAGTGCTACCCAAAAATTTTGTCACTTGTTTTGGGACTGAAATTTTTGTTGTTGGTTTTTCTCTCTTTGAAACATGATAAAAAATACAGATTGATCTCAAAAGATAAATCACTGCAACTGCACAAGTCATACAAGTACTAAAGTGGACAATTAAGTCCGAGTTATCGTTCCCATAGAGATTGATAAGAAAATCTATAGATCAACTACCCCTACAACTCAAGGTCATTAAGTCCGAGTTACCGTTCCCATAGAGATTGATAAGAAAATCTATAGATCAACTACCCCTACTACTCAAGGTCCTCACGATTTAAACTTCAAATTTCTAAAGGTTGTAATTAAACTAAAATTGAAATGCAGAGACTGAAATAACAAAATGGAAATAGTAAAAATCTATTGAAATAATAGAATTGCTTAAATGTAATCCAAACACTAGGAATTGGATCAGTGTTCTGATCATTATTCTGCTGCAGGTTCTTTAAAACATGTATTTGTCCTGGGTTTGAATACTGAACTTGTTCAAGAGAAAGGTAATATAGTTTGGATTCCTCCATACACTATACATTTTGCTAATTAGAGAACCATATTCCATTTCAGGATAAATGGGTCTAATTAGTTACTTGTAATAATTTGACCCTCTTTAAGATCTTATAATTTTTTTCTTCTCCAATACTTCATAATCATTTCTTAGAACTGAAGTCTGCTTGCTCCCATGGATAGAATAACACAAGCCTCCTTTAAAGTAATCGATACCACAATCTGCAAGTTAAGCATAATTCTCCCTCTCCTTTGATTAAAATCTTATCTAACACGGGATCGAGATTGTTACGTAGGCGGGACGACACCTCACAAACATTAAAACGTGCATCGTGCAAAACTAATCCTCACACCATGAGTAAAATTAGTGATCTCGAGAGTTCATTAGTACCATAATATTAGTCTAACATACCCACACGATAATGCTCCGTACTCTTAGGAATCTCCGTCTATGTGTCCTCGGAGGGCCTCTTGGAAATCGAGGCAAGATCTGACCCTTTTAATTTACAAGTTTACTAATATTAAGAAACCGGAGTTCACTACATGAACAATGCAGATTAAATCAATCTAGTTCTCGAAACCTAAAACAATCTGTTTAAATCTTGCAACTCATAACCAAAACACCTGGCCCCTTCCCGAGTAGAGCTTAGCCTTCCATGGCCCGGATTCTGACTATCAATGACTAGTGATCGGAAAAAATTCACTTTGACTATGATCAAAGCGAAGAAAAGGAGAATTCTAGAAAATTTCAAAAAAACCTTGAAGTTCAAGCAGAAATGGAACTAAATATTCATTAATCTCAGCTCAAGATTACAAGTCAGATACCTTATTCCAGTTCTAAGAAAAGGAAAATAAAAGAAATTAAAAGAAGAAAAGAAAAGAAAAGAAAAAATGAAAAATAAAAATCTAACTACTACTGTAGCTACTCCTAATCGCGATTCCTCAGCTGTTCTCCGTCTCTCCTCCCTTATAGGGCTTGTTAAATGATTTGGGCCAAAAATTAAGGCAAATGTCGTGGGTTTCAGTGCAAACCCATTTACTATTTTTTTCGCGACATTACTATTCTATGTCGCGACAGAGCAGTCTTTGTCATGGCCTTATGGCTTTGTCGCAACATTTTATTTTCTTGATTTATGTCGTGACATAGTTTAATAATGTTACGACATAACTTTGTTGAGCTTGGCTTGTGATTATTGCTATATGAAATAACTTTGTCACGATATAAGTTCCATGCCTTGCAGTGTCAATGTTTGAATTGTCTGTTGCGACATAAGGACTCCTATCACAACTGAGTTTTCTATGTCACAACAAACTTTCTTCTTTCTGCTCTTTGTTATGTTGCGACATAGATGTTCTTTGTCGCGACATAGTACACTTCCTTCAGCTTAGTTTTATGTCACAACATAGGTTTGAAGTGTCACAACATAATTTTATGCCTTTTGCTTGGTTTTATGTCATGACATAAAAATCCTTTTTCACAAAATAGCTTTTCTTCCATTGCTTTGTTCTTTGTCACGACATAAAAAACCTTGTTGTGACAAACTCAACAAAGCTCGTCTTCTTGATTTGCTAGCTTTGTCACGACAAAGTTTGCTCATGTCGTGACATAATTTCTTCCTTCTGCAATCTTTTATGTCGCAACATAGTTTCTCAGCCTTCTGCTTTGTTTTATGTCGCGACAATTAATTTCTATGTTGCGACATAGTTTCTCAGCCTTTTGTTTTGTTTTATGCCGCGACATAGTTTTAACTCTTTTGCTCTAACCATGTCACGACAGACTTCGAAAATGTTGTGACATTCTATAGTTCTCCTCTAGGGCTCTTCTCAGCTTTTGTCGCGACATAGCTTTTTAATGTCGCGACCTTCTAAACTTGGCGCTCATGCATTTTTCTCATTTTATGTTGCGACATTATTTAGCTTTGTAGTTGAGTATTGTCGTGACACTGTTGCGACAATCTGCACTGCCTGACTTAGCCGATTCTGCTGTTGCTCTAATTTTTTGCCCCATTTGCAATTTTTTTTTTTTTTAGCTTCTTTTCTCTAAAATCCTGCAAAACCCAAATTTTGCATTAAAATTGGACATTAAGCCTTAAAATATGCATGAAAAATTGGATTAAAATTAGATGAGTTTTAGACTTATCATGTCGCGACACTACTCTGTAGTGTTTCAACTTGGATGCTCAGGTCTGATGTTGCGACATTGCTATAGTTCTCTGTTTTGATGTCATGACATTTAATTGATGTTACGACACTGAGTCGATGTCGTGACATAGCTTATTGATGCCTTTGCTCTTACATTTTGTCCTGATGTTGTGATATTGCTTGTAGTTCACTTGTTCGCGACATTGCCTCTACAAGTATGATCTTTTCAGCTGATGTCGCGACATTGAATCTCGTTGCTTTGAAGTCCTCTGCTAATTTTTTAGCTGATGTCGTGACATTTATTCGGTGTCATGACATTTGACTTGTCTCATCACCTAGGCTGCTTTGATTGGATGTTGCGACATTACTTATCCGATGTCACGACATTGGACGTTTAGATCTCCAGTGTTTAAGCCTTAGCTAATGTCACAACAACGTTTAGTTGATGTCTTCACTGGTTGAAGCTTCTTCTGATGTTGCCATGATGTTAGGGCGATGTCACGACATTTAAACAATTCAGTTCTTCCCACTACAGGCAAAGTTGTAGCCATGTCTGGGCGATGTCGTGACATTGGATGGATGCTATAGTTTGACTGCTGGGGCTTCTCATGATGTTGTGACATTTGCATATCTTTGCCTTCCCCTCTTCAGTTGATATCGTAGCTATGTCATAACATTGCAATAGCATGAAGACCTTCTCCTCATAATGTTGCGACATTGGAAATATGATGTCTCGACATTGGTATTTTTTCTGCACAGTGTTGATTTCTTCTCGATTTTATGCAGAATTCTGCTTCTTTTCCTTAAGTTTCTGCAAAACATAAATCTAGGTGAAAGCTCCATAATTTTACATAAAATTGAACTTTTAAGCCTGAAATATACTTGAAAAATGGGCTTAAAAACATATGAGTTTTAGGCAATCATTGCTTTTATCAGAATGTAATAACAAAAAAATCTTCAACCAAGGCTTAAATTTGTACAGTGTTTAGAAATACAGATTTTGTTATTTTCAGGCTTTAGACTTTCTATTTTAGCATTTTCAACATTGCTAGTTTAGCCTTTTTATCTTTTCATCTTAGCACTCATGCATTCAGTAAAACTGAAATCTCACTTATTCAACAAAGCAACACAAAATTTTTCAATGGACTATTCTTGACTTATTGCACGATTTGAACTTTGAATGAAAGGAAAAGAAATAGAAGAAAAAGAAACTTCTACACAAATTTTCAAACTAATATATATTTATTAATTGAAGTACCTTTTTAATACACTGAATTATAGAGATTTAGAGAGAGGGAGAGAGAGATATATAGGGTGAAGTTTATTTCCTTTTTCTATAGGACTTATAGGATTTGAGATTTACAGGCTCATACTTATAACTAGCACTAGAGGGGGTGAAGTCAGTGATTGGGGGTTGTGACTATACAGTTGAGTTGTCTCCTTTGTTAAGGAAATATCACTCTTGCAGGAGAGCAATTTGCTTTACCAACTCATTTTGTCTTGACCCAATTGACTCCCTCAAACTCACCTTGGGCATTATACATCTTGAGCAGGTTGGCATTAACCATATCAAGACTTTCTGTCCACAGTTTCTCCTTGAAGTTCAGGGAGCATCAAGTTCTTCATCTCTCTTCTGAATGGTTGCCTTGATCTCCTTTTTATGCTCCTTGTACAAATACCCAAAGGCATCTACTTTTTAGAGCAGATTATACTCCATCTTCTTCTCCCAGACTTCAAGGATTTTAAAAAATTCATGGTCCCTCTTCAGCTGTTCAGTGATAAATCCCTTCTGCCTATCTCTAAACTCCGTCCTTAAGGCTCTATCCCTTTCAGCCATCTCTTCTCTCCACTCTCTATCCCTTTGCTGGAGTGCTTCTATCAAATTATCTTCTTTCTTTTTCAACTCCTCTTCAAAACGTGTCTCTCCACCTAAGCTCCTCCTTGAGATGCTCACCTCTTTGTTTCATCTCTTCTCTCATTTCCTTTAGTAGAGATAACAACTCAATATTGTAGTTCTCTTGCGCTTCAGCTCTTATCTTCCCTCTTTCGTTAGCTCCAACTAGAGTTGGTGTTGCTTCTTCAGTGGTGAGGGAGAGCACTGGTTGCTCTATATAATCTTCAAAACCCCCTTTTCTTCATTTTTAAACTCTTCCTCGGCCTCTATTGTAGGGACTATTTCCCCAGGTTGTTATTTCTCCACCCTTCTCTTTTTTTCGATTTTTTCTACCTCTTCACCCTCTACTGGAGTTTTGAGGACTCCAGTGAGAGTGAGAGGAGAGGCTTTTAAGCATTTATCCTCTATTTCATCGAATGTAACACTCCCATTGATACACATGAGAGTGATCAAGGCAGGGTGTGGGTTGTTCCCTGAGAAATTATTCTCAGCATAGTCTAAGATGGGCTGTTCCATAATCTTCCCCATATTCAAAGAATACCCTTTTACCAGTGCATACAAAAGTAATGCACGGTCTTGTCTCACAGTTGAGACATGTTTTGAGGGCATGAAAACAAAGTTAATAAAATAAAACCACACCTTGTTTGCTTTAGTCAAATCTCCTCTATCAATATAGGCGTTTTGGATGGTCATAGTCCTCTACCATTATCCTAGACCATTTATCAGTTCCCAAGCGATTTCTTCAAACCTCAGCCTCTCCTGTAGCTGTTCATATCCGTCCAGTCGCCCACTAGTCTAAGCTTTAAGATTTGGGAGATGGTCCTTTCCCCAACAGGGATCCATCCCCCCTGACATAGCTAGTTAGGTCTTTTCTTTCTCCCAGGTTGGTGTAAAGCTCAACTATTGCCCTCTTTCTTTGTTCCATGTTCTGGCTCACTATCTCCTAGCCCCTTCGTTCAATTTCCTCCTTGAATAGCGGCATGAGATTTTTGAAGCCTCTCTCTTCCACATACCCCTTCTTGGTGAGATGCTTCTTGAAAACATCTGCCCCTTTGTTGGAGTAGAAGGCTCTAGCCTCTCCTACCTAAACTCTTCTGTAGGAGCATTCTCCTAGTTCTTTGATTCTGCCATCTATCTCAAAATCTCCTCTACAACGTTCTCAATTACCTTGTCTACGGTAGGGGAGTTTGGGTTTGACATTGCTTGGTTCTGGTAAGATTTGGAGAAAGCTAGGGTTTAAAAACTTGAGAGGTTTGGTTTGAATTTGAACATCTTCATGAAGTGTGCCATTAAATAAGGAGTTTGCCCTAAGTTTGATGTCACGACAATGTTGTAGCAATGTCGCGACATTTGAAGAAATTTTTTAAGTATCTTTACTTAATGTCGTGACATTGTATTTGCCATGTTGTGACATTGGATTTGCTATGTCGCGACATTGCCTTGATGTTGCGATGATGTCGTAGCGATGTCGCGACATTGCTTCGGATTCCTGATTGACTAAACTTAATGTCGTGACATTGGGATTGTGATGTCGCGACATTGAGTTTTGATGTTGCGACAATGTCTCAATGTTAATTCGGTGTCGCTCTTTTATACTTGCGATGTCACGATATTAGGGCAATGTCATGACAATGTCGTGACATTGGAGAAAATAGTTGAGCCGATGTCGCAACATCGCCACCAATGTCGCGACATTGAGAAAGTGTGTTCCTCCTCCATTTCCGCATACTCTTTTCTTGCTTGTGAATTTAAATATAACCAAAACTAAGCATCTCAATTCAAGCATGGAAACTAAAGCTCATGTTCTCAACTGAGCAATATTCAGTAACTATTCTTGGTACTGCAAAAATTACTAAAACTAGGAATTATCATTCTAAAAAAAAAAAAATTCAACAGATGAGCAATGAAGCTACTATGCAAATTCCAAATCAGAAAAATTTACACTCCCCCAAACTTAACATGTTCACTGTTCTCAAAGAACAAGTTAGGGAAGAAAACTAGTAAAACCCAAAAATATATATATATCGAATTTTTCTAAAGAAAGGAAAAACAACAATTTGCCACTTTAGTACAGGTTGAAAACCTAGAAATCTTCTAGATCTCAAATGATAAAACGTACCTCACCACTGGATTCGTCATGCGAAATCTAGTTAACTAGGAGAATTTCGTTGAATTATGAGATAGTCGAAATGTCGTGTTTTTCGAGGCAATTAGTGTCGGGTGACACATGACAAGCCATGTGTCAAAATGTCTACTTGTAGGACACATGGCTAGCCATGTGTCAACATGCATGCAAGTAGGAAGCCATGTGTCAACATGCATGCAAGTAGGAATGGGTATGAATGGGAGGTGATACCAGTTTGTAGAGGAAGGGAGGAATATAAAGGAAATGAGAAGGAAAAAGGAAAGGGAGAGAAAGGAAAGAAAGAAACAGAGAGAGAAGAAGAAGAAAGGGAGAGAGAAAGAGGGAGAAAAGGAAGTCGGTGTTCTGACGGTCGGAACTCATCGGACTAAGAAGTAAGGTTTGTATATTCGATGAGGGCTACTTTCCAAGAGGTAGGGATTCTTCATATTTTGGTTTATTTCCACCCTAAGGGGTTGTTTGTAAACTACGGGAATGCTGCCCTATTTTGATCCAACGCACTGGCCGGATTTTATCATCTATTTTAGGTTAGGAAAAAGAGGGAATTAGGACTTAGGTCCTTCATAGAAATTGTAGCTGCATCTATGAACTTGATTCTAGGCTTTTGAATCACCCGAATTGGACCTCTACAACTCAATTTATGGTCCATTTTTCGAGACTACAGCAGCTTAGGCTGTCTCTTAGTTTGTGTCCGGATTTTGGAATTGGTTTTCGGTGATGATTTCGTACTGAAATTATGGATTGATGTTCAGGACTGTCTCGTGGCCGTGTGGGGATGGATGTGTGGCTTGAGTAGTGCATATTTGTGGCCTATTTTTGGCTTGGATTTTGATAGTCCTGGGGCTATTCTATGCTCGAGTGGTGGCATGTTTGTGTGGCCTATGATGGTTGTATGTGTGGACTGCTTTATGAGCATCTCTTATGCCATAATTGGTCTTGAGAACCAAGTTGTCTTTGCTTGCTTTTGATTGACTTACTTGATGATAGTTATTTATTGAATGTTGATATATGAATTCTAATATATTGACATTGAGATGAAATGTTGGAAATCCTATCTTCGATATAATTGTCCATGATACATGATTTATTATCCTATGGAATTCATTACATATGAGACATGGAATTGATATCTACGATTTACATAAGCCATTGCATATGCCTTTGAACATCGCATTCATGGGTGTAAGTTCATGGTGTCATCAAACACCAATCTTGGTGGTTGATGAGTGGGCTGAGTACCGTTGAACAAAGTTCAGTGGAGTTCCACTATTCGCAGAGCATGAAAACTTGTGTTGGGTAATAGCAAGCAGGGATAGATACCTCCTCAGGTGAAAGCCCCAGTATTTTTGGTTATACATATGTGTCCAACGGTGAAATCCCGTGAAAGTGTATGAAGGCGTGCGAAGCCTAGGGTGAGACCCTAAAAATTCGCTACCCAAAAAGACACATGTTTTGTTAATAAAATGATCCTTGGAAGTGAAACATCCAATAAATTTTGATTTCTAAAAACTTGATTTTGTTTCAAAGTGATCATTAGATGAAATTCATCGACGATGGATGTTATCACACAATGGCTACGTATTGTGTCATGGAGTCTGTGATGACTCGGATTTTGCATGCATTGAGTGAGCCTCATCTCATTTCATGGCATGGCATGTAGTATTCCATTAGAATTGCATCGTTATATTTGAATGTTGATATATATATATATATATGTGAATGTGTCCAAGTGAACATTGCATGTGCATTTAAGGGGGTAATAGCCTCTATGGGAGTCTCTCTACTAGACGTGGCTCATCCTTTATAAGAAAACATTTCATGTGTAGGGTATACACCTATGGACGACTCTCATTCAAGGATGAGAGGTTGAAGAAATCCGACTTGTGGCTAGTATAGTTCTTTTTGTAAAACTTTGGAAGGAATTAGTTTTGGCATATGCCTGTGTATGTAATAAAGTTTGTAATTAAACTCACAGTAATATGTTTTGAAAATAGCATAAAAATTTTATTGAATGTGGCTAAACGGATCCCGATAAATAGGATTAGACAGTATGGTACCGAGACACATGATATCCATAAGACATTTTTATCCTTTCTTCACGAAGCAGTGTCGGGCGTAGGTAATAATGTAATTACCTAGGACTGTGAATAGATCCCGGTGTGGGATTAGGCTGACATGGGTCTTGAGACATCACGATATCCACAGGTATTTCGGAGGGTTAAAGGTTGGTTAATAGACCCTCGGGTTTTGGGGTGTCACATCTTGGTATCAGAGGCTAGGTTTATGATTTCTTAGGAGTTGATGGGCATGGGCTTAGATCATTGCATTCATTGTGAATTCATGTTTTGTGCTATGTGATTCTGTGTTACATATTGCGTGAATTATATACATGGTAGAATGTATATAGGGAAAAATGAACACTAGGGCTAGATAACATAACCTTAGAAGTTCGGAAAAATGGAATAGTTCAGGATGTGATAGCTGGCTTAGGCACTACTAGTTAGACAAGGAAACATGATCCATTCTTGGATGTTATGTAAGACTCTATTTCTATTTGACTTATGTAGATGGCTGGTAAAGGAAGAGGACACCGAGGAGGTGGGTAAGGTGATAACCAACTACCACCGGCCTTTAACCAACAAGCTTTCATGGAAGCTATTTATATGGCGGTTGCTACAATTGCACAGGCTAGTGCAACGATGAGCCAGGGAGGGTCGAGTAACCTCCAGAGATTGAAAGCACATCATCTTCCAACATTCAGGGGAGGAAGGGACTCAATCATAGCTGATCATTGGTTCCGGTAGGTTGATAAGATCTTGGAGGCTATGGAGATCACCTCCGATGCCACTAAGGTGAAGCTAGCTAAGTTCCAGCTAGAGAATTGAATCCAGTATGATGGGATTTGGATTGACTTCCAGAACCGAGAATGACATGGGAAGAGTTTCGTGGGCTCTTCATGGAAAATCATTTCCTAGCATCTGCTCGACATGTAAAAGCTCGGGAGTTCCTAGAATTATGACAAGGAATAATGACAATGCTTGAGTATGTGGCTAAGTTCACAAAGTTAGCCTGTTTTACTGATGATTATGTGGCCACAGATATGTCCAAGGTGAGAAAATTTGAGAATGGTTTGAAATCATCCATCCGGGGTAAAATTGTGGGACTTCTCCTACAAGACTTGGACTAGATGGTCAGGATTGCTATGGCTATTGAGAGAGAGGTGGATGATGCATGGAACATTCGGGACACAGGTGTTGTGAAAGATAAGAGGCAGGAAAGTCAACCTTCTTCTTTGATTCCGAGTAAAAGCATAAGACTTTACTCCGTAGGGTTTTTCGGGGATAGATTAGGTTGTTATCAAGGCCCGAGTCGAGGTTGATCATCTCTAAGAGTGCTTAAATATTCGGAGAGCATGGCTAGCAGGGCGGGGCATGTACCATTGCCATCGACTGGACACCCGGTAGGATTGTCCTCGAGTGGAGGTACACAGTTCCTCCTTGCCCACACCATGGGCGGAGAATAGTACCCGTCGTAGGGCACTACAGGCTCACACTACTCCACAGTCAAGCGGATAAGACGGCGGAAGTCGATAGCCGAGCTAGGGATCACAAGTTGGGACTTCGGGGACCCAAGGGCATGTCTACGCCATTACACCGCAAACTGATATTCTAGATCAATCGATTATTCAGGGTTTGTTTCTACTCTCGCACCTATGGGCAAGAGTATTGTGTGATTATGATGCATCTCATTCCTTTGTTGCTACATCATGTGTGAAAGAATTGGGCTTAAAGGTCGTAACCTTGGAAGAGTCGTTACATGTGAGTTCTCCCCTAGGAACTAGGGTAAGTGTCAGTTATATCGGGGCCTTGAGCTAGGGTCTCGGGATTCTACTCAAGTAGACCTTAGGGTCTAGACATCCAGTTTGATGTCATCCTTAGGATGAATTTGGTGACAATACATCGAATTCGTCGTGATTATGATCGTAAGAGGGTTATAAACACACACGATTAGTAGTCGCTTTATATTTGAGGGGATAAGCATGATGCTTTACCACTGGGTGTGTACGAATTCTGGGTGCAAGGACGGTTCTGCGGGTTGGGTTGTGAAGCCTCACCTTAGAGGACGAGGCGAGATAGGAGTGGGGTCTACCTCAGGTGGTTTGCGAGTTCTAGAGGAACTGTCGGGATTTCCTCCTCGCTGGGATGTGGACTTCGTTATCAAATTACACCTTGGTATATCGCCTATTTCTATGACTCCGCATAAAATGGCACCTACTGAGTTGCAGGAACTCAAGGTCTATTTGCAAGAATTATTGGACAGGGGTTTTATTAGACTGAGCACTTCACCTTAGGGCACTCTAGTTCTATTTGCCCAGAAGAAGGATAAGACCCTTCGACTTTGCATAGATTATCGGCAGTTGAATAGGGTTACCATTAAGAATAAGTACCCTTTACAGAGGATTGATGATTTATTTGATCAACTGAGAGGGGCGCGCGCGGGTCTACTTGAAGATAGATCTCCGCACCGGTTATCATCAGTTAAGAGTTAAGGAGGCAAACATCCTTAGGACGACGTTTAGAACGCGATATGGGCATTTCGAGTTCATAGTGTGTTATTCGGGTTAACGAATGCTCCAACGACATTCATGGATCTCATGCATAGGTGTTAGTAGACCAAAGAACACATACAAATTTACGACGTTATTACCAAAGGACTATTGTCTAATCCCCGGCAACGGCGCCAAAAACTTGTTGATAGACCAAAGAACACATACAAATTCTGGCGTTGTACCAAAGGACTATTGTCTAATCCCGGCAGCGCCAAAAACTTGTTAGTATTATATATACACCACGATCTCTTAAGCGTAAATTCATTTTGAGTTTTGTTTTGGTCTTCTATTCTTGAGTGCACGGTCGACAAAGTAATAAAATGGATTTAAGATCAGGATATCGATCCCACATAGATCCAAGAATTTTAAATCCAACTACCACATTTCTCAATTTCCATACTATTTGGACCCTGAAATGATAGGATCGACATTAAGATCTTTGGAATATTAAACTAACAAAGGAAAATAACTGAACTACCCAACATACAGAAAGATAAAAAAATTGAAGAATAATGAATTTCTAATAGGAGAAATGAATACTGAGTAGTTATCCTCAGAAGACACATTAAGAGAAGCAGTTATAGTGAACTATCAATTCCTGTAGTTAATTCTGGTAAAATTTCTTGATTATCTCAAGTTTCAAAATCTGTCCAAGGCGTTGTAGTGCAGCTGGATCTCTCCATACTCCACATTTCATTATCTAATTTATGACCTGATTCTCTCGAATACAGGAAATTAGATAACTACTTTAAAAGGACTTCCCTTAATCTGGGTATTTTCTTTTGCAATACTTCATACCCGTTTATAGATTTATAAACCCTTAGCTCCCCAGTTATCAGTCCAAGCAGGATACAACTTCAGATTGCTCCTCCTCGAAATTAGAATAGATCAACCTTTCCTTGATTAGATCTCAGCTAACACGGGATTGGCCTCACTATCCGAATTGAGGTGAACTCTTTGCTTGTTTAAATAGATAACTCATTCGACTCGTTCTTGATTTCAAGTGAGAAGAGGATTTATCTAAGTGAACTTACAAAGCTCAAAAGATCCCTAATAGTGTTATAGTATACTCGCAAAGAAATGTGTACATTACTCGTGAATGTCTTCCCTGTGTCACTCGTAGGACCTCCTTGAAATCGAGCAATGACGCAAATCTTAACGTGGGTATAAGAAACTCATATTCGGGATCCCAAGACAATAAACCTAAAACCAGAAGTAAATTTATTAACTCGAAATTAACAAGTTGCTTAAATCAACAAATGTTAAGATAATTCACCAAGTAACGCTCACTTAATGGAAGCCGGATTCTTAATATCGAATTACACGAGACAAAGATTCCTCCCGATCAATAGAACACCAGAAATCGAAACAATCGGGAATTCTATAAATTTGTCTGAACTTCAAAGACTCTGCAGTAATTTGAAAAGAACAAGAATCACATCTGCTTCAGCTCAAACGATAACATCCAGATTCAGAAAATACAACGAAAAATAAAAATATGAGAGCATAATCTGCTCTAAAACGACGGAAATGAAAAAATTAAGAAAAATAAAAGAAAAGAAAAAAATAAAGAAAGAAAATGAGGCTGCCTATCCGCACTTCCGCCTCGTGTCGTCGCTTTTGAACAGCTGGATAGCCGCGCATGATAGGTTTTCCACGTTCCAATCCCGGCATGCAGAAATTGGCTGTGGGATTTTTTGAATATCCAGCCCAAGTCACCGCTCAAGTCGCGACCCAGCTTCTACCTGACATCATCGAGGTCGCAAGATCGATCCCATCGCCGCGACTCACTTACCGCGTAGCCCGGATTGAAGGCCTGGTGTCGCATCATTATCTCATGCGACATCTTTTCACGCCTTCGCGTTTCGAATTTGTTTTCCTCGAGCAACGCTGACGCCGATATCTTGTCGCGAATTTCAGCTCAAATCATCCGCGCCTTCAATCGATAGTCGGATGTCGCGACATCGATCTTTGTCGCGCATATCACCCGGCGCTCAGACACAGATCCGGTCGCTCCCGCGTCACTTCGACTTCATGTCGCGACACGCCGCTTAGTTCTCTAAGGCTTTGATTCGAGCAGCTCAGCGTCGCACCAAACTTCATGTCGCACATCGCCTAAGCCAATTGCGCTTAACTTGGCTCGCATGTCGCGACTTCGGCCGCTATGTCGCGGACCTCACTTCCATGAAACTTCACCTTCAATCAGCAGACCCGCGGTCGCTGAGACTTCGATCTCGCGTCGCACATCGCCCCATGGCTTGTGGCGCCTTCTTGATATTCTTGATGTCGCGGACTCACTTTAGTTCTGACATCATCGATGCATGCCAGGGACATCAATCTGACGCCGCGACAACACCGGCGCCAGCCATCACCAAACCTTCATAGCTTAGTGTTTGTCGCTGACGACGCTTGCCGCGACGCTCTTGGGGCCTTTGACACCCTCTCAGCTTCACGATCCGGTAATTACTGCTTCGCGACCGTGATCAAATTCCTTCAATACTTTGGGTGCGACCGTAATTTGACCGTGGTAATCCCCAAACTGCATCAATGAATCAGCCAATCTTTTCATTTCGCTTCTACCATTCGACCGTGACTTTCCTCCAATTTACGTATTTTTCACTTTCTTCTCTCTTCCCGCTTAATGACAAATAGGTGAGTTTCTTCCATAATTCTGTATATCAATTATTCAATTTGTTCGAAAACAAAACAAAAATGAGATTCAAAAGAGATGACTTTTAAGCTCATCACAGTGGCATTCTAAACTGGTTTGATCTGCCTATAGGGTCTTCACGTTTACATCCTAATATACTTCAAGTTAGAGGAGGAGCTTGATGATCATTTGAGGATTGTTCTCCAAGTACAGAGACCATCTGCGGTATGCCAAATTCAAAGGAATTTTGGGATTACTACAGGTGAGATTCTGGAGTCATGGTACTGGCTTCAGCTTGTCTGTGCTGAATTATAAGGCTGTGGTGTGTTGGTGGGCTGGGATTGTAGGGTATTACAGGAGGCTCACGAGTACTCTACCTAATAGCCAGTGTTTCACATCAGAATCTGACTAGAAAGAGGCCAAATTATGTAAATAATGTGTGTGAGGCATTCCAGAACTAAAAAACGAGGCCATCAAATTCCTATTCTAAGAATTAGAGGGGGATGTGAGGCATTACTAATGTATCAGATGCCTCGGCGTGATCTGATCGAGATATGTGCTTGATGCAACCAAAAGGGTTGTGGCTTGGTGGTTCTCAGCAAAGCTTAAAGAATCATGAGTAGAATTACCCTATGATATGGATTGGCGGCCATTGTCTGCTATTTCGGAAGATATGGCCCCACTACTCAGTGTAGTAGTCTCAAAGCTTTGGACTATTAAAAAATCACGAATATCTTTACCCAACGGGACCAATATGAGTCACTGGTGATTGAGTGATTGAGATTATGATCACTGGCACACATCCCAAGAAAGCAATGTGGTGGCTGAGGCTTCAAATGAAAAGCTCACAAAGAGTATCACGTATAACTTCAGAGTGGTGATGCCTGGCCGCATCAGAGGATAGTTCGGCCCGCGTTGATCGTGCTCAGTATTTTAGGGGGCCATAGTGGCACCCTTACTTAGTGGCGGTGATTGAGTCCCGGGATGTCAGGATTACTGCAGATATTGTCCACTCATGACCGTACGGGTTACATAAGTGACGGTTACCGGGCCATTCACATAGATGGTAGTCTTCGTATCGGAATATCGTGGTCCCAATCAACAAATTTGAAAGAGGAGATCCTCAAGAAGTTTCACTGCTCACGTTTTTCTGTACATCTATGTGGCACGAAGATGCACCATGATCTTCGTCACCAATATTAATAGAGTGGAATGAAGCAGCAAGTTGGGAATTTTATTCGTCGATGCCTCATGTGTCAACAGGTAAAAGCTGAACATCAGAGGCCGAGGGGGTTACTCTAGCCGTTGGAGGTAGCGTAGTGGAAGTGGGAGCATGTCATGATGGATTTTACGACTCACTTTCCACAGACATCATGAGGAAGATAAGAGGTGTGGTGATCGGATCAACTCACAAAGTCAAAGACACTTTTCGGGTCGCAAGTGCATGACCTCTACTTTGGAAGAATTCTACAAGTTATACATACGAGAGATTATCCAGTTACATGGAGTGTCGGGCTCTATATTATCAGACCGAGATCCTACATTTACAACTCGTTTTTGGGAGAGCTTCTAGTAAGCCTTAGGGACAATATTGATGATAAGCACCCGCTTATCCTGCAGATCTTTCAATAAAGATGACCATCCGTATATGAAAACACGCTGTGAGTACGCGTCTCTCCTGATCTTATGGCAGCTCGAAGAGCATTTAATCTTTTAGTAGATGGCACCCTATGTGGTACTTTATGGGAGACCATGTCGATCTCCGATCTATTGGACAAAGGTGGGAGAAAAACGCTTTGTAGGTCTAGAATTGGTAAGGGACACCCGTGAGAAGGTGGACTTGATACAAAAGCGTCTTTTCACGCCGAGCCGGCTTAAAAAACTACAGTCGATAAACAACAACGAATGAACGAGGTGGATCATGTCTTCTTGAAGGTGATGCCTAAAAGAGGAGTGGTCAGATTTGGTAAGTGGGGAAAGCTGTTGTCGAGGTATATTGAGTCGCTCGAGGT
This sequence comes from Tetrastigma voinierianum, assembly GCA_016808115.1. Lineage (NCBI taxonomy): Eukaryota > Viridiplantae > Streptophyta > Magnoliopsida > Vitales > Vitaceae > Tetrastigma > Tetrastigma voinierianum. The sequence goes on along the minus strand of JAEQBH010000178.1, from coordinate 3,631,934 downwards.
ACTAAAGAGGATAGGTACAATTGCTTATCGGTTGGCTTTACCGCCTAGCTTATTGAGTGTTCATGCGGTATTCCATGTCTCCATGCTTCAAAAGTACACTCTAGATCTGACTCATGTAATGGATTGGGGTGAGCTTGTTATAGATGCGTATGGACCTTGATCTAGGACCTATGCATATTATGGATAATGAGATCAGGTTTAGCGCAATCAAGGCGAGTGCAAAGGTGTCAGGCAGCACCGGCGGTTTATATGCAATGATGGGAATGTGAGGACACGATGCGTACCAATTATCTCATCTTATTTGAGGATGCAGGCACGTTGTTTAGTCATTTGATAATGAAATGACAGTTGCATATGCATGTGATTGTATGTATATGTGTGTGTAAATTTCATGGACGAAATTCTTTCAAGAGAAAGAGAATGTAAAACACGGAAAAAAAAATCTGATTTTTCTAAAGAAATGCAAAATAGTAATTTGCCACTACAGTACAGGTTGAAAACCTAGAAATTTTATAGATCTCAAATGACGAAATAGACCTCTTCAATGGATTCGTCACAAGAAATCTAGTTACCTAGGTGAATTTCATTGAATTATGAGATAGTCAAAATTTCATGTTTTTCGAGGCAATTAGTGTCAGGTGACACATGACAAGCCATGTGTTAAAATACCTGCATGTAGGGCACATGGCAAGCCATGTGTCAAAATGCATGCATGTAGGTGTTGACCAAATTTTCCGACACGGCTACCAAAGACTAACTAAAGTCCTTGACAACGGCGCCAAAAACTTGTTGACTAAAATTTCCGTCACGGCTACCAAAGACTAACTAAAGTCCCTAGTAACGGTACCAAAAACTTGTTGGGACCAAATGATGTATATATGAAAATATGGCCAAGGGAGTGAATGTGGTAAATACTCAAAAACTGATTAGAAACAAAAGTAAGTGTACTCAAAAACTAAAATGAAAAGTATTACCAACACTCAACCCTTTTCACAAGTGCAATGATCATACAAGTAATAAAGCCGACTCTGTGGAGTCCCGATATCGCGGTCTTAATTTGCGGATCAAGGTTCTCTCTAATTGGAATTTGATCACCCTCGAATACAAGGGCTCTTCAATTATTATACCAGCTGAGCGAATAAAATCAATTAATTGAAATAAAAACTGATTTAAAACTAATCCTATCGATGGAGGCGCGAGATCACTAAAATCAAAATCGTTAAAATGAAAAATGCGCTTTAGAGAAACCCCATGAGAGGGTGTTTTCCCCACTCACTGCTGCCTTAAAACCTTAAAAACGAGCATTTATAGTCCTATGAAGTGGGCTTGAAAATGTCTTTCCAAAACAACAGCTTTCGGCCAAAAAACGTTTCACTGATCTCCCATTTAAAAATCTAGGTTTGTTGCGACATAGTTTGTTGCTAACTCTGTTGTGACAAAATCTGGTTTTGTCACGGCAGAGTTTGTTGCTAAAACTCTGTCACAAAAAAATCTGGGTTTGTCGCAATAGCGTTTGTTGCTAACTCTGTTGCAACAAAATCTAGGTTTTGTCGTTGGTTTTGTCGCGACAAAAACTGCTAAGGGACTTGTTTTCTTCTCCAACTTGTTGATGACATAACTTCTTCGTTTGAACTCGGATTTAGGCTTGTGAGGTGTCGTTGGAAATATCTTTGAATGAATAATACAATAATGGGGGAATTTGAACCATTTGATGCTCCATCTGGTACATAAAAATTCATCTTCCCAGTGGCGTGTTGTGAGACACCCGGTTGACTATTCTTTTGTGTATATATCACTCATTTCTTGCCAAATCACTTGCTTTTCATCAATAATCCTACAAAACCAAGTTTAGAGGAAATGTTATGAGTTTTACATGAATATGGATATAAAATGCTCAAAATAGCATGTGAAATGAACTCAAAACATGCATGAATCCTTACACTGTCATCAGACACATGGAAAACCAGCGAGTGACACATGGCTTGCACATTAGTGGATTTGGTAATGAGGATGGCACCACCGGGGAGGTGAGGTATGAGAAAGGAGGTGGGAGAAGAAGGGAGAAAGAAATGATGTCTGAACATCGTAATCGCAATATGGTGTAGGTTCTTATATTCTGACGAGGCAGACTCAAGAGGTAATTCATTTATTCTCACCCAGAGGCGATGAAAGAGGAAGATTACGCACTACACGCGTTTGATTTAAACAGCTTGCTAACGAAGAAATTTTGAGATCTGTCATAGAAATTAGGCATGAATTTTTGATGTTGATTTAATCTAAATGAACCCCCGTTGTTCGCTGCATTACTTTGAGACACCCGGCCCATTTAAAACTCGATCATTGAACTGGCTAATGTTGATTCTGTTACGATTGAACTGAAACAATTATTGGTGATCGGGATTTAGATCAAATGATGCATCCGCGATGGCAGCTTCCATGGTCCGGATTTTGGTCATCATCGACCAAGGTCGCCCCGCGCCCCGAAAGGGCATGCCTAGTGGCCTGGTGACACAGCTGTGTGGACGCTTGTACACCTTATGCCACAATCGGTATTGATCAGGTATCACTATGCAGAGTTGAATAAAGCGATAATTGCTGAAACCACACCGCCCATGGATTAGATATCTTATCACCACGTGGAGGCTTTAGGGTATTTCTTCGAAATTGATATGAGGTCAGGTTACCATCAATTAAAGATCCGGTCAGAGATTGCCCTAAGACAGCTTTTGTAATACCTGCATGGGCATTACGAGTTCTTAGTCATGCAATTTGGACTAACTAATGCCCCATCTGCTTTTATGGATCTTATGAATAGGATCTTTCACCCTTATTTAGATCAGTTTGTTGTAGTATTCATTGATGACATTTTGATCTAATCTGTCATGAAGATCATGAGATGACCCCAGAGTTGTTTTACAGCATTCGGGAGAAAATTAGTCAGATGCCAAATTCAGAATGCCGGGCCTGAAAGAGATAGTGGTTGTTTTCTGTATATGTGATTTCAGTGAGGGGTCACATCCTCAAAAGCTTGATGCAATTGTGACTTGGAAACCACCTACGAATGTGAAAGAGATACGGTTTTCTCGTGGTTTAAGGTGGTACTATCGAAAGCTTGTTGAGGGGTTTTCAAGTTAGCTGTCTTTTCTGACTAAATTCGACAAGGAAAGAGGAAAAAGTTTAGTGTTAGAGTCAAGGTCAAGAAAAGTCATGAACTAAACGAAATGACCTCACTTCAGCTTTTACACTTCCATCAAGAAGGATGGATATACAATATTGTGATGCTCGCAGGCTTAGGGTATGTTAATGCAAGGAAATTAGTAGCATATGCTTTTAAAGACAATTGAAGAAACATGAGTAAAATTTATCCGACACAAAGACCTAGAGCTGGTCGCTATAGTCTTTGCTCACTGGAGCAAAGTGGAGGCTTACTTATATGGGGTTCCATACATCTGAGATAGATCAGTCCAATATCATTCAATACAAAAAGGAGTTAAATATGAGATAGAGGAGATGGGCTGAGCTCTATTATGGATTATGGAGTGCACTATCGAAAAATATCCGAAAGGCTAATGCAGAACATGCTCTCAAAGAGGAAACTCACTGTTCCATATCCTCACTTAAAGGTCAGATAATTCTTCCTAGACTCGGGACAAACTGAGTTTTTAGGTGTGAGACTGTAGTCACAGATAATAGATTACTGTTACATTTCATGTTTTCGTTCAATACCTGAGAGCGTAATATGGCTTACAAGACTGATCCAATCAGTGATTAAGTTGAAAAGGAAGCTAAAGGGATTTCGCATTTAGATGTGCCATTGATGATGGGCCATGTGCCGTGTACCGGACGGAGAATCTTAAAGAAAGAAATTATGGAAGAGGCTCACTCCTTCTGCATATGCATGCATCCCGAAGCACTAAAACATACCTTGAGGGAACAATTGCTCAGGCGGAGGGGTATGAAGAAAGATGCGCAGTTTGTCCCGCATGTCTCATTAGTCGACAAGTTAAGGTCAGTATCAAAGACCTGCAGGTGCTCTTAAGTAATCTCTTCCTGATCCCTCGCTGAATGAGAAAATCAATGGCGGATTCTTGTGGAGAGAATCGTCATTAAGCAGCGATTACATTGTCAACAGGCATTTTCGTTGATGATCGGTCTAAACTACAAAATTTTACTTCCTACCTAGTAAGTTATAATTTAATCAAGTTTAGTTGTATAAGATTTCCAAGGACTTTCATGGTACGCTGCATCGAGCAAAGACATATTGTATCCACTTCCATTTACTTCCCGATTCAATCTAAATTTTTTCTACAGAGAGTTTCCCTCGCATGAAGTCATTTCAAAGATACCTTTCCATCCTCGACGGATAAATAATCCAAATAACCATACATACATTGAAGATATGTCGCGCTCAGGTGTTAGAGTTTAAAGGAAGTCGATGACATTTACCATTAATGGAGTTTGACTATAAACAATATTATCAACTACATTTAAATGGCGCCTTACGGTGTCTATATGGAATAAAGGTAGAACCCATTTATGTGGGATGATAGGTGAGAAAAATTGTTAGAACCCAGAAATTGTTTAGGTCATGATGGGGAGGAACATGGAAGTAATGTGATAGATTAAAAATAGCACAAGATCGATAGAAAAGTTATGATGATAACCGGCTGAGAGATCCGAATTCTCGTGGGGGACTGTGTATTTTTGAGGATATCACCCGGTATGGTGCCGTGATCCGAAAGCAGTAAGCAAGTCCCCGCGCGGACCTTATGAATGCGGCAGTCAGGGCGTAGCGTGATCGGCCGAGGTCAGCGCACTGACCGCCAGAACAATAGATGTCTTTCATGCGTGTTTCGGCGCTTCAAAGTATATGCAGCGCATCCTTCACAGTGTTATGGATCAACCAGTTGAATTGAAAGAAGACTTGACTTATGAAGAAAGACCGATTCAGTTGTTGATCGAAAGGATCGAGTTCTTCGAACAAAAGTGATTCCTTTAGTGAAGGAATTTGTGGATGAATCCACGATAGAGAGGAGCGACATGGGAGCGTGGTCGGATGCAGGCTTCGATTATCCACACTGTTTAGTCGGGTATGATATTTAAATTTCGAGACCGAAATTTTATAAGGAGAATTGAATTATGAACCACTACGAATTTGCAGTTTCCATGAATACTAAATTTCGTTTTCAATCAATTAGGTATTTGATTGGAAATAGTCAAATGAATAGTAATTTTCGAAAAACAAGCCCCAAAAATAAAAATTGTTCATAATAATGTATTGAGTCTAAAGAAGCTGAAATATATTAAAACAAAATTATGCTAAGGAATGAAAATGCGAATTTTTTTACGAAAAATACTTAAAATGGTAATTTGCCATAGAAAAATATGAAATTTTCTGGAATGCCGGATGATGGCTTGAACCGTTGAATTTGTCTCACGAAATCTAGTTACTCAGTCGAATTTCATTGAATTTCAAGACAGTCGAATTTTCATGAAATTCGAGGCGACGAGCGTCTAGTGGACCCCGAAAACGAGATTTTTAGAAAAATCCCAAAAAATGTCAATTATTTAAAGAATGTCAATTTAATATAGATGAAACTGAAGCTTAGGAATGAAATAAATTGTTCCAGACAGCGAATCGAAGAAGTGTGACACGTGGTGCGATGTGGGCCACGTGTCCACACTATAAATAACCCAAAAGATCAACATGGCCAAAAGCTATCATTTGGTCTCAGCCAGAGCCGTGAGAGAGAGAGAGAGAAAGAGAGAAAATCAATCTTATAACCCGACTTCCTGAGTTGGATTAGTCGGATCTCGTTAGGTCGAATTAAGGCGATCTACGAAGAGAGACTACGCGTGGGGTACCAGAATCACAAAAGATTCTGGGTCCCAGGGATTTTGGGTTTTTCGTAAATCGAAAGGTGATGTCAGTGAAATCACGCCATTTAGTAGGAGTTTTCTCCAGTTAATTTTGTCCCCAGGGCATGTGTGTGTCGAGAGATGTTGTCGATTTTTCTTGACCATGGCGCATGTTTTAACCACCAGCGGCATCCACTCATCCGGGTGAGTTATTGAGCCAGATAAAATAGACTAATAGGAGAACATATCTCACGGAAATAGGTCGATCAATTCCATTTGTTGGACTCGAAATACGTGAATAGGATGGCTATGTTAAGGCAGTTTTCAGTTACGTTTGGCAAGTGGTCGATTTGTTTAGGATATATCTTGAGTTTGGTGTCCAGATTTGGGTGATTCAGTTGGATAGAACCACTGCGACCGTATCTCAAAATGAATGCAAAGGAAAGTGTCAAATTGCTGGATTAAGACCCTGAAATCGTGTATCTGAATTGTTTCTGAGTGTAATGATAAATTGACTAGTTTTGAATGAAAAGGCCATAACTTCTTCGTCCGAACTCCGTTTTGGGTGTTCTTGGACTCTATGGAGAGCTCATTGAGTCAAGATTCTATCCATATTCCTGTAGAGTATAGGGGATGATCATAGCATAGCTGAAAATTTATGTTTTGCACGAGTATGCAGGATTTGCTTGGTTATGTCGTGTGAATAATAGGGTTTGGCATGACCATTTCATGGCATGTTGTAGATATTGTATCAGAGGTAGTAATTTCCATGAGTTATACAAGAAAATCTATATGAGAACAGAGGGTTGAGTTCAATTGATTTGAATCGATTGGAAGTGATTAAATGTAAGGGTTCTTTGGAAGAAGTATAATATAGTTAATGGTTTAATTTGAACATGATTAAGGTATGGATGTTAATGGATTTTATGGATAATGTGACTTGTAGGAGGAAGGTGATAAAGGACAGGAATTGGAGTGGAAAGTTTTGTTTAAGGAGGAAAAAACCCAAATAACTAAGGTGAGGGAAAATGTAAATGTTTATGAAAAAATATATATATTAATGTTTACCAATGCTATATGTTTCATATCTATGTTATAAATGTTCAAATGAGAAAAAAAAAGAAATGTGGTTTTCTTGACTTTAAGTTATGTTGAGAAAATATGAAATGATTATGGTTTCCATAGTTTTATAAAGCATGTGTTGACAAATATGAAATGATTATGGTTTCCATAGTTTTATAAAGTATGATTTATGGTTTCCATATGAAATGAAATGTTTATGAATGAATATTTTATAAATACATGTTTATATGAAAATGTTTGAATCCATGGTTACCCTATGTTACAAAGATAAAGTTTAAAGGAAAGTCGACTAAAGTTCTTTAAGCATGCATGGTACATGTGAGGTTAGGATTTTTTTTATAGAGGGAAGGGAAGAGTGATGCATATTGCCATGCACGTGAAAAGTACAAAAAGTTTACCAATGCATAATGTGATTTATTCCATGGTACATGGTATTTTAAAGGCTTGATTATCGGAGGTTCCTTTTTAAGCCATCGGTGATCGTAAGACTGTTTCCTTGTAGGTTCTTTCATGGGCCAATGGTGGTTAACGGTATGGCATGATTTCTCGAAGGTTCCTTTTTGGGCCATCGGTGATCGTAAGACTGTTTCCTCAGAGGTTCTTTCATGGACCAACGGTCAGTTACTTGTTATCTGGGTTCCATTGAATATATTGATTCAAAAAGGAAAGAAGTATATTGAAAGATATGTTGATACAAAGCTGTTTTACACATTGTATTTGATCTATATGAAAAAACAAAGTAACGTAAATGTTTATTGAAAGGATATGTTTGCTCTGATTGTTTTACACATTGTATTTGACTTATATGGAAAAAGAAGTAAAGTAAATGTTTATAGAAATGAGATCTCTATATATTGTTTTATACGTTGTATTTGAGCGAAGGAAAAAAAATGCAAAGTAAATGTTTAGCAAATGAGATCTACATCTGATTGTTTTACATTGTATTTAAACTATATCTGAAACATTATTTTCCTTATAGTAGTACTCTCCTTGAGCTCCTTTAGCTCACCATTTTCCAAATATTTTAGAAAATGTTTTAGGCGGAAGGCGGCGTGCGATTCGAGCATCCTCAGAGACGTGTTTACTCCGCCTCATTGACCACTTTTGAAAATGTATAGTTTTGTTGTAAATAACTACTTGTGCACCTTTATTTTGTAATGTATATAGGTTTTAAAAGATTGTTTATATATCTATAGTGTTCAGAAAATGATTTTAAAGTTTGATTTGAAATTGGTTGTGGTGGACTTAATGTCCCATTGTTGGATGTGGAGTAAATTAAATTGTTGTAAATTGGGACGTGTCCAGAAACGAGGAAACTCTGCGATTTCTATAAAGGGTTTAATGTTTAAAAAGAAAATAAATAAAAATTGTCATATGTTTCATAAGATTTTAATGGAAAAGCGTAGCAAGTATAAATGGGTTAAGCTTCCATGATTCACTTTTAAAAAGGTTTAAAAGAAATGAAAGGTTTTTTTAAATCCGTAGGAGTGTGGGAGGTCCCCCGGGTTAGGAAAGAAGCAGAGCTTGGGTCCTTCGCTTTGATATAATTGTACATGATACATGATTTATTGTCCATATGACATTCGTACATATGAGACATGGAATTGATATGCGTGGCATAATGCATTATATGCGTGAGACATCGCGTTAAATGGAGTGTAAGTGCATGGTGCCATCGAAACACCATCCTTGGTGTTGATGAGTGAAATTTGATATCGTTGAACAAAGTTGTGAGGAGTTCCATTCGCCAAAAGCATGAAAAACTTGTGTCAAGTAATAGCAAGCGGGGATAGATACCCTCGGGTGAAAGCCGTATTTTTGGTTGCTGCATATGTGTCAATGATTGGCTTAGTGAAAGTGTAGGAAGTTGTGTGAAGCTTGCGGTGAGACCTTGAAAATTCGCTACCAAAAAAGTCACATGTTTTGTTAATAAAATGATCCTTGGAAGTGAAACATCCATTAAGTTTTGATTTCTAAAAACTTGATTTTGTTTCAAAGTGATCATTAGATGAAATTCATCGACGATGGATGTTATCACACATTAAATTGTGTGATAGGAGTTTGTGATGACTCGGATTTTACATGCATTGAGTGAGTCTCATCTCATTTCATGGCATGGCATGTAGTATTCCAATTGCATCATTCTATTGGAATGTTGATATATATATATATATATATATATATATATATATATATATATATATATATATATATATATATACTGCTAATATGCTATGTGTGTGTGTGTGTGTGTGTGTGTGTGTGTGTGTGTGTGTGTGTGTGTGTGTGAAGGTGTCCAAGTGAACATTGCATGTGCATTTATGGGTGTAATAGCCTTTGTAGGAGTCTTTCTACTAGGCGTGGCTCACCCTTTATGGGAAAATATTTCAGGTGCAAGGTATACACCTATGGATAGCTCTCATTAGGGGCCGCGAGGTTGAAGAAAGTTGACCTGTGGTTGGTATAGTTCTTTTTGTAAAACTTCGAAAATAACTAGTTTTGGCATCACAATCATTCGTTTTGAAAATAACATAAAAAATTTTATTGAATGTGGCTAAACGGATCCTGGTAAATGGGATTAGACAGTGTGGTATTGAGACACATGATATCCATAGGAAATTTTGACCTTCGCTTCACAGCTTAGTGTCAGGGCGTAGGTATGTAATTACCTAAGACTCGATGAATGGATCCCAATTAATGGGATTAGATAGCGTGGGTGCCAAGATATACGATATCCACGAGTATTTCCACTGGTTGATGGTTGGTCAACAGACCCTCGAGTTTTTGGGTGCCGAGATATAAGTTTGGATTGAAGTGCTTTCCATTAAGCTTCATAGATATTTGTAGCTCCTTTGTCCTGAAATTAAGAAAAATCTATCTAACATGAATTTCAAATAAGTCAAACAGAACTACTCTACTAACTAAAATATCAAAAGCACACTAATTGAAACAAACTCAAACTATAAAAAAACAAAAATTTCTTGGGTTACCTCCCAAGTTTTTGCTCAATTTTATGTCTCTAACTAGACTTTGCTGCAAAGTGTTCTCTTTTCAGCAATTCAGTCATTCTCTTTAAATCTGGAATTGTTCTTCATTTATGATTCCTCAAAGATAATGATTCAATACCTGACCATTCACTTTAAACTCATTTCTAGAATTGGTTCTCAGTGTCACTACTCCAAAGGGTGTAGTTGCACTACTGTGTAAGGACCACTCCACCTTGACTTCAGTTTTCCTAGAAAAGTCTCATTTTGGAATTGTACAATAGTCCCCATAATCTTTTGATCATTCCACTTCTTGGTCTTATCTTTGTAGATCCTGGCATTGTCATAATCTTCATTTCTCAGCTCTTCCAGTTCATTCATTTGGAGTAATCGCTTTTCTTTAGTAGCTTGAAAATCACAGTTCAGTTTCCTAATTGCCCATATAGCTTTATGTTCTAGTTCCAAAGGAAGGTGACAAGACTTTCCAAATATTATTTTGTATGGGGACATTCAGTGGGGATTTGTAGCAATTACGTAAGCGAGAAATTGCATTATCAGCTTGGCGAGCAGTCTTTCTGAGTTGATTGTTTTCTCTAGTATATTCTTAATCTCCCTATTGGAAATTTCTTCTTGCCCATTTGATTGAGGGTGATAAGCCAATCCCATTACATGTCGACTCCCGTATCTGCCGATGGAGCTCTTGATAGAACATGTAAAATTGATGTAAGCGTGAATTAAATGCAGCATGATATATGCGTTGAGTTCTGCATTAGTGTAGTGGCTTGTCAGAGTGTTGTTCCATAAGGAGAAGTGTGTTAGTCTGGGTGTGGCTATGCAGGTGTTATCTGGATCTAAGGCTTCGAGTGATTTATGATTAATACTCTTGAAAGTTTGATCCTAAACGGGTGATAATTAAATTAATAAGGACAGGGTTTGCCTCCTTGCCACACTCAATAGTTATAATCTAGATAGGGTGGTCATTCGGTATGATGCGGATTCACCTTTGGAAGGTTGATCGTGCCTCACGAGATATCCTTTCTCGGAATATGTTGCCTATCTGCTAGTAGGATTAATACATCTCTACATCAACCTAAACTTGAGAAATGCTTTGATTGATTAAATACTAATCGCCACACGTGGGCAAGGAGATCTGCTCTCGATTTGTCGAAGTGTCACTCTACTCAGATCTCCGAGAGTCTTTATCTTTCAATCTTAGATTCCCGACAAGAGCATGCTAATGTTGGCCAAACATCACCATGTAAAGAAATCACAGAAAATAGAGCAAGTATACATTAGATCCATGAATATACTAAATGAAATTGCATTAATAACTGGTCCATATGAATGTAGCAAGGGTACAACAAAAACCCCAGAAATAAAGCTAACACATCCTGTTGTTACAATCATTGAGTTTTTAATCAGTAGGGGTTCGAGAAAGGATATTAAAATACAAGAATCACACGATCTCTCGAATCATGCATTGTCATCTTCTCTGTCTCATCCATTCTCCTCTCATATTTCTTTCCTTTTCTTCCCCTTCTTATTTGAAATTCTCGTTGATAAAGTTCCGGCAACGTCACGAAGTTGGGCTACTGAGTTGCCTAACCTCAACGTCACAACGAGAGAACGTCGCGACGTTGGGGCTGAGCTCTCTAATCTACTTCTTCAAGCCTCATGACCTTTAAATGTCGCGGTTTTTCACTTGAAATGCCTGGCTTAAGTGTCGAATATAGTAATCAGCTTATTAATGTATGAAATGACACGAAAACATGATAGTATGGGTATATGGTAGTGTTTGAGCACTCATCACACCTTAAACTTAGCTTGTGCTTGTCCTTAAGCGAGAAACAAACTCATAACAAAACACACTCGTGACACCAAAGCGCTACAACATGAGTGTGATATACATGATGCCAAACGGGTGAGTCAGGAAATAGACGAACTTGCAATTGACCTTTATCTACTAAAATCGAGAGCAGGTGTTACAACTTTTTAAGGAACTTAGCTAAGCGAGGTCGGGTTGACCAAGCAACTTAACCCCCCAAGTTTTCAATGACCTTTCGCCGGAAGTCTATGTGTAGTTGTTTCATGATCTCGAACATATACTTAGGGTCCAGAACCCCCAAACTTAAAGTCCATCTCGGCAGAAAGACTCTGACTTACGAAGGATAAACGCCCTTTTTATTCACGTAATACCTAGCATGAAAGAAAACAGAAGTGCACATGGGTTTCAGATTAGTGTTCACATAGAGATCCATTGATGACTCCTACTGAACGGTTAAGGGCGCAGGGCATTTAGTTTCGGGCACCCAGAGTGCTGACAAAATCTAAGTACTGGAGCTATGGGAAGAATCCATCCTCACATCGTATAGTGGGCGGTGAAGTCAATGGCTCTATCCAGGTTGGCTCGGGCATTAGGATTGTGAAAGGTCATGAATTTGTGCCCAGATTCTGATTAGACATCATTTTTTATTCTATGCACACACATCTTTTTTATCTTTATCTTTTTTTTTTCTTTTTTTTTTCAATTTTTTTAATTTAGGGCTCGCTGGCAATCCTCTTTTTCAAAAGGCGGCCCATTACTTAGGTGTTTGAAATTATCTAGGCTCGTAGAATCCTTGTAAGCAAGGTCCGGAGCCTTGATATACCCTGGAGATCACAAGTGTGTGTGTATAGTACCCTTCGATCACGACCCAGATTGGTGGATCGAGCGGGATTACGGGATGCTCGTTTAATTCTTTTTATTTACCTTTTATTTAATTTTCTTTTTCAAAAATGTTACACGGATCCCGACGGACAGTAATGGATCAGTGGAGCCAGGTTTGCTTGATCGTTTTCATTTATCTTATAAAAACATTTTATTTATGTCATTTCCTTTTAGAGATTTCAATTACGCGGAAGCATTTTTAAACGTTAGGCCCATAAACATTTACTCTTATACAATTCGTTTACAAAATGGCATATCATGCCTTTACAAAATGATATACAAAACAATGGTTTAGAGTTTAACTCTTTTGTTCACAAAATGTCACATATTCAAAAGAAATGATAATATGCATATGGCTGGGGTATATACTTATCTGTACAGCTTTCTCTAAGGACTGCAAGCTGCTTGATGCTTGCCTTCTTTCTACATTTACTCGAAACCTGCTCATAGATAAAAACTACATGCTAAGCATTTTCATGCTTAGTGGTTCTATACAGTTCTATTTAAATTTTCAGTTTAACATGACATGCATTTATCATAAAACCATGCCTTTTATATCAAACTATACTCATGCTTATTCACTTTCATACTTTCCTTTACAAATCATTGATCATATCAAAATAGCCATTTCACATGCTTTCAATTTACTAAATCAAAATCATGAGATTGAGCATATACTCGAGGATATGTTGATTTGCAATCCATTTCAACGTCGAAGTTTGTTATTTCACTTTGTCACATACAATTCACATTCGCAGCCAGTTCCATTTGGTGAATCCCATCCTTTTTATCGTCCGGTAATATGCTTAAACATTACTTGATTTGGTCTCGTCGCGATGGATCTTTGGATTAGTGCACCCATATGTAATTCGCTATAAATGCCATACACCATCAAGACGGATGTCGATTGGTGCATCTTGCCAAGTGGGACATTTCTTCAATGGCATACACCATCATGACGGATGTCGATTGGTGCATCTGCGTAAGTCTTGACATTGGTCGATTTGAGTTTGCCTTCGTGGCGGTCGAAGAGTTTGGTGAATCCGCCATGTTAATTAGTTCGGTATATTGATTGGTGAATGTCAAAGTATTAATTCATTCTAATTCGATTAATCACTCACATGCAACTAATCGTCAAACTTTTCAAATATCACATTTTCAAATCCATATGCACTTTCGTAATATCATTTCAAAGATATACTCATTCCATATAATCATTTCAGATTTATTTGGTATACTACCAAAACACTTGAAATAAGAATAGAGGTGATGAAACAAAGCAGTTATCGGCTCTCATTTCCTTCCTTCGATCTCGGTCTAGGTTAAATTTGATCCTCATAGTCTCAATCCCGATAACAATTACGCCACTCTTAGTGGATAAACAATTATTATACATTTTTAGTGAATTACGATTAATCTTCATTAATGGTCTTGGGTTAAGACATTAATCATTTATTAGGGTCCTTAAACTATCAGTGTACGAATATGAGGTGCTCGGAAACAATATCCAAAAATTTTATTGTTGTGAACAGTGTCTGCGCCCGCACAGTAGCGCTCCTTTGTAGTAGCAAAGCTACCTTTATGGCGTACCCGAGGGTGCCATTTTGGCACCGACTTCGGCAGTGTGAGGGCATCTACTGATTGCGTGAGAGCTGCGATTCAGGCGTGGGTTCCACTACGATGAGGCGTAGAAGCCTAATGCCCAGATTTTCCAGTTTGCTCCTTTTTGCGATTTCCTCTAAAAATCACTCAAATTCTCAAAAAAAATCACGGGAATCACTCCCAATAACATTCTAAAGTCAGAAATCTAAACCAACAAGTATTTTCAAAACCCGTAGATGGATTAGGGTTTTCCAACCCCGAGAACATCATTTAAAGAAATCTACAGGAGTTTGGCTCTTACCTCAAATCCTTGCATTTGAAGCGCCCAACCTTTTCCTTCTTCCTTCTTTTGAATCTTGAACAAACATGGAGAGATTCACACAAATCTCAACTATTTCCCAAAACCCTAACCTTTTCTCCTCTTCCCTCTCTAAATACGGTTTTGTGCTCAAAATGGGCATTCACAGACCACGTTTGGTCTTATTTCCCTATTTAAGTGTAAGACTATTGTTTTGACTTACACTAAAATTCCATTTATCATTTTTCTCTTTTGAGGTCTTCATTTCACTTTCATTTATCATTTAATTCACTTCTGTATTTAAGCTTATTCTATTCTTAACACTTAGGTCCTCATTTTACAAATTTCCAAAATTTCCCTTTTTCACTTGGGTTTATTTCCGGGTTCAAACAATTTCTCAATTTAGCATATAATATTTAATCATATTCTCACATATTCATTTCACTTTTCACAATTAAACAATTTATCCATTTTCTATAATAAAATTATTATAAAAATTCTAGGGTATTTTTGGGGCGTTACAGTGTGTGTGTGCGATAAAATACTATCTCACGTAGTGCACACTAGGTGTTTGATTTTTTACCTAAGTGAGATTTGTATGATTTTATTGGCTATTTAGGGAGAGTTTCATCACACTAGGTGTTAGGAGGCCAAGTATAGTTTTGTTAAAGCCTAGAAGATCATCCGACCCACTACCTCGAGTGCTTGATATCAAGAAGCGAAAAATAGAAATTAAGCTTGGCAGACGGTGAAGAACCGATCATGAGAAGTTCGTCAATGCGAGTGCGACCAAGAAATTCGGCCTAATCTCCAAGAACCAATCCTTCATCAAGGAGAAGGGGTTTTACCACTCGAATATTTCTTTTGGCAAAACTCGTGAATAAGGATGGAGGGGCGCTTTACACTTGACCAGGGTCGGTTGCCTGATGGTGGAGCAAGAACTCTCACGCTAATTTAACCACTTATATGCGAAAAGTGCGGGTGCCTGGGGTTTTGGTAGACTTTAGTGCGAAGTCTATCAACCAATACTATAACCTTGAGCTGGTTAACTCTGAAGCCTATGATAGGCTCCACGAAACCCCCAACTATCCCGAAGTTCTTAAGATGTTGAGCAACTAGTAGGGCAAGTGCAAACTGAACAATAAAGGGCACATAGTGCACTTCAAGGCCAAACACTTAGCCTATATTTCCAAGGTATGACATCACTTCATCACATCCCACCTCATTCTGATGACCAATGTGTGTGAAGTGACTAGAAGGGCCTTGCCCATTATGCCATCATCGGAACATCCCGTTTGATGTCGGCCGGGTTATGAAATTAAATCCTCTATAACAAAATATAGACAAATCTCAGGCACCCCTTTCTCATTTATGGTCTATGCAAGTAAGTCGGGGTTCCCCTAGAGAACAATGAGGTTTGGATATTTGGAAGTCAAGCGATAGCTAGTTAGAAAAGACAAACCGAGGGTGTGCACGAGGCTAAAGGAAGTGTATGATTCAAGTAATGAGCCACAGGATGGGAAGGCTCAGGAGCATGCCAATCTGGGTTGGGTTCCGGTAGGTGCCAAGGAGCGGGACAGTCATCCACCCAACCCCTACCCCCACCACCACCACCATCCCAGGAGGAGGACCATGTAAGTCCTCCCACGACACTGGAGGACCAGGTCTATGACCTGACAGCCCGATTTGATGCTTACTGGGATGAGACCCAAGAACACTAGGTCTCCATCAGTCAGGACATGGACACGCTTCGAGCAGACATGAACACCGTCATGCGCAACTGAGTAGCCGTGCGGCGACCAACCGGTCCATCCAATAATGACATGACTCCTCGCCTTTCCGTGTCGCCCATGCACCACGTTGTTGTGACGGGTGATTACTTGGGGAGCTCCCTCCACCCTCGTCTGATATTTGCTTAACATTGAGGACACTATCCAATTTTGTTTGGGGGGTGTGGGTGATAATTTTTTTTTTTTTTAGGTTGTTTTAGTTTTTTTTTTTTTTTTTTAGGTTACAGATGTCTTTGTTTTTATATACAGTTTTTATGTGTTTTTCGTGTTTTAGGTTGCTTTCGCAATATTATGTGTTGTAGGTTTGTTTTAAGTATTGTGTGTGAGTGGATGCCATGATTGCTAATGGGAAGTCATTTTTATTCAAAAAATTCCAAATTTTTCAAAAAGAATGAGCATAAAGTGGAAAGGGACCCTTAGGTTATGCCATGATCTGGAACAGTATGGTACAAAGGTTAGGGTGACTTAGTTTAGTCACCTCCTTATGAAAACCAATCTAAAAACACCAAGAAAAAACTCAATCTTCACCTTGGCTCACCCGAAATCCAGAAATTGTTAAGAGATGTGAACAATGGGAGGACTTTAGGGTTTTTGGATATAGAGGTGCTCTTAGGTCTCTGATGGATGCAAAATTCATTTGGAACAAGGCTAGGAGAGGTTTGTGATTCTCACGTAAACGTGTAGCTAGGCATCTCCAAACCAACAAAATTTATAAACCTATACCTACTACTGTTGTAGCCTAGCTACTGCAGTATAGTGGCTATAGGGTCGAACATAGGGATGGTTTTCTTCGAACAAACGATTTGCAATGAAGTCCAAATGGTGAATTTCAATTTGGATTTAGGGTTTGTAAAAACAGTGGAGGTGAATGTTTGGAAACCAAAAATAAAACGAAATAAAATAAGAAAAAGAACTCCTTGAAGCATTGGGCTATTGGGTTTGAGGTCCTAAGGTAAATGAGAGGTTCTCGGGCCCTTTTCCTTGCGTTTGAGAGGATGACCTATAGTCATTTCCCTAACCGGATCTTCATTTGGCTATCAAAACTGAACCCTAATAATTTTTCCTTTTGAAATATAGCATTTAATGAGCATAAATGGTCCCATATAGTAAAAGCACATCCCCTAAATCTACCCTATATTAACTAATCAAAGGCAACATCCACTGAACCCTAAAAGCTTGCCAAATACAAATTAATCAAGGTACATTTAAGAGATTTAAACCTAGAGTGAGAGATGGAAGCATAAATGATCATAAATGTTAGCATTGAAACGAGAACGTATTTACTAGCGGGTTGCCCAGTAGCCACTTCTCTTCAAGGATGAGAGGGTTTGTAACATCATGAGTTTTCATCCTCGAGGGTGTTTTGGCCAACCGAAAAATGAAAGAAAGCAAAGAAAATGAGAAAAATGCAAAAGCCGGGAACTTAGAATGGCTCTGCTGATTTTGATAATGGCCTAAAAAGATGGATTTCCATTACGATTGCTTATATGGGGCACATAGTCAAACCCCTTTGTTACAAAAAACTACAAAAGCAAAAGCTATTACAGGGGATACAATGGGAAGAAAACCAAAAAGGAGGAATAATAGTCAAAAAATCAAAAGTGGCATGAGCGGTGCGAGGGGAAGAGTCGCAAGGCGGAGCGGGTTGAAGGTGCCTTTGCAAAATTTAACAATCTGCCCAATTTCAAGCTGCGTCCACTTTTCTTCCTACTTTACGCTCCTCTTTCCTCTGGTTTACGATCGCATCTTTCAAAGTTATTCAGTTCTTTATTATTGGATCACTTCGATAATTTTGGAATAAAATAGCTTGCAAAACTACAAAATTATACAAAATACGTCATTAGAATAACAAGGACCTTAATGTGCCGTCGGGTTAATTACAGTTAGTACCGCAAAAAAAGTGCTCAAAACACGCAATAAACGGGGGTTCAAAATAGCATTTTGTTAATCGGGACTATGCTGAATCTACAAAAATCATAGAGGGGTTTACAGTTACGAATTTGTGGGACCTAAAAATTTGAACGTTCATTTTCATAAAAACAAGGCAACGTCACGACGTTCCTGAGAGTCACACTTCCAACGTTGCAACGTTCCCGAGAGTTGCACTTCCAATGTCGCAACGTTGAGATCCAACGTCACGAAGTTCTAGGGAGTGGAAATTCCAACGTCACGACGTTCAAATCCAACGTCGCGATGTTCTCGAGAGGTGCTCAAAACCATTTTTCCAACGTCGCGATGTTGAGAACCAACGTCACGATGTTGAGAACCAACGTCGCGACGTTACAAAGAGCTACTTTTTCCACTTTTCCTCAACGTCATGACGTTACATAGAGGAAGAGTTCCTATTTTTGATACAAAAATTTTCAAGTTAAGGTGCACTCTCCTATTGAGGTTCCGATCCATGTCCAACCCTGGAGTAGATTTCTCTAGCTATATCTCTATCGCCACTTTGCTCTCGGAGCCTGAAAACACAACAACACACAATGCGATCAGATTAGACTTACAGTCTCTGAGAAAATTGACATCTCTAAAATAATAATAAATATTTAAAAATACACTAATGAATTAAAAACTTTGAAATGCTTGGGTTGCCTCCCAAGTAGCGCTTTGTTTAATGTCTTTAGCTCGACTTCCCTGAATCTCAATGTCGGTCTTCAAAAGAGACTAGAAATGCTAACAAATCTCCACAGTGCTCCAATGCACTTCTCAAGGTGGATGGAATATCTTATCTTCATCACCCTCAACTCTCTTGGTTTCTTTCTGTGTCGCAATGAGCTTATCCTTGTAGTTTACCACGTCGCCCTGCATGATCTCCTTGGGGTGAGATTCCTGGATATCATCATTAGGTTCATCATCCAGATGTTTCGTAGCTTGGAATACATAAAATTTGACCTCATCTCCTTGAACTCTCAATTTAAGCTCACCCTCTTGCACATTAATTTGAGCTTTTCCCGTAGCTAAGAAGGGTCTACCAAGTATGATGGGGACTGTATCATCTTCTTCCATGTCTAAGATAACAAAGTCTACTGGGAAGAGGAACTTATCCACTTTCATTAGGACATTTTCAATTACACCCCGTGGGTGTTGGAAGGACTTGTTAGCCAATGGAAAATTTATTATCATCGGTTTTGCTTCTCCTAACTTCAACCTTTTAAACATTGAGAGCGGCATCAAGTTGATGCTTGCTCCCAAGTCACAAAGAGCTTTGCCCGATACCGAGTTTCCTATCAATAATTGTATAGCAAAATTGCCCGGATCTTGACGTTTAGGTGGGAGCTTCTTTTGAGAGGATTCTGTACACTTCGATTAAGAGAGATAGTCTCATACTACTTGTTCTTCTTATTTACTAAGATCTTTTTCATGAACTTCACATAACTTGGCATATTCTCAAGTGCATCCATAAAGGGTATATTGATATGCAATTTCTTGAAGATATCAAGAACCTTATAGAACTGCTTTTCTAACTTACCCTTCTTTAGTCTCTGAGGATAGGGGATAAGTGGGGTTAGATCTCTTGCCACTGGCTTATCCCCTTTCACTACCTCTAGGTGCTTCCCATTGGAGCTGCTTAGTCGGGGCTAATCCCCATCTTTTTGCTCTGTGACAGCCTCTTTTTCTGATCGGTCTGACAATTTTGGGTCTTTTACTAACATTGGTGGGGTTCCTGGTGAAGCTACTCCCCTTCCACTTCTCAGGGTTCTTGCTTTTCAATATTCCTTCCCCTATCTTCTCAGATTCACCTCCGATTTGTTGGGCAGTGAACCTTGCTGCCTCTCAATTAACAACGTGGCCATTCGGCCCATTTGCACCTTCATATTTCTTAACTACGCTGCCTGGTTATTCATTTGAGTTGACTGATTCAACATTTTCACCTTTGTTTCATTCATAAAGGCTCTATGGGAAGTGAGCATTTGAGCTAGTGCTTCTTCCAAATCCACTTTTTTCTCTAATGGCGGTTTTCTTACTTGGGATGGTGGCATGCTATTCTGATTGTTCCTCCATCAATTCGATTGTTACGATTATTCCCATGACCTTAGCTCACAGTTCACGGTCGATGAAGTGATACCTTCAATGTGTTATGGTGGATGAATCTGGGCATCAGATAACCTGCTCTGCTATCATCTGGCAAGCGGAATTTTGTGATCTTGTCTTGTCCTCCACATGATTCACATATCTCCCAACGGTTGGTCTGAATAGCATTTACAACACCTTGTTGCCTTTGTAGCTATTTGGTGAGTTGTGCGACATGATTTACCAAATTGCTTAGGACCTCTGTGTCTGCACCTCCCACTGCCTTTCTCGATATCATCCTGTCCCTGGGCCACTGGTTACTATTAGTAGCCATATCCTCTAGGATTCCATACGCTTGGTCTATAGTCTTCTTCATCAAAGCGCCCCTTATTGAGGCATCTATAATTGTTCTTGTAAAATCACTCAAACCATTGTAAAAGGTGTGGACTTGCATCCATCTAGTCAATCTGTGATGTGGACACCTCCTTAACAGTTCATGAAATCTCTCCCAGGCTTCAGCTAAGTTCTCGCCCTCCAATTATCTAATAGTGTTAATCTCTTACACCAGCTATGCGATCTTTGAGGGCGGGAAAAACTTGGTCAAGAATTTCTGCACCAATTCATTCCATGAGGTAATGGAATCTGGGGGTTGGCTCGTCAACCAATGTTTAGCTCTACCACCTAGTGAAAGCAGGAATAATCTCAATTTAACCGCTTCTTCTGTTACTCCATTGTACTTGACCGTGTCGCATACTTCGATGAAGTTTGTCAAATGCGTGTTCGGATTATCACTTGGTAGCGAGTAGGCCCATATGTTACGGAAGCATCTGCGGGGTTCTTGTTTTATTTCGAAGTTATTCGCTTAGATAGGTGGTCTTATTTATAGCGGCAGGAACAACCATAGGCAATAAGGCAAACTCTTCTAGCAGCATAAAAGGATCATCTAGCTGTATAAATGGCCTAGGGGCATAATGCCTACCATTATTCCCATTATGTCCCCTATTCAGCTCATTCCTCTCTTGGCACTGATCTTGCTCTTCTTGGTTCTGCATGGCTGCTAGCTTTCTCTGGTGCACTTCTCTTTGCTCTCTGCGTAATTGGTTTAAGGTTCTCTCTTGCTCAGGATCGAACAGGAGTAGTTTACCTTGACCCCGTCTTCACATGCACACATGTCAACCTTTACTGCAATCACACACAAAAACAATAGAGACCAAGTTACAAGCACTTGTGTAATAGAATAACCAAGTAAATAAAGATAACAAATCCAGAGTAATATCTAATTGTGTTATTTTCAATATCAACACAAAAATTCTCCCCGACAACGACGCTAAAAACTTGACAGGCTTCAGATAGGTTGTGTAAAATTGATGTAAAGACGTAGGCCCATACGAGCAAGTATACACATCGAGTTTACGTAGTATAGTGGCTTGTCAAGTGTCGTTCCCATAAGAAGAAGTGTGTTGAGTATCGGTATTAGCTCTAGATTATTTTCTGGATCTCAAACTCGAGTGATTTATGATTAATATAACAAAAAGTTGATCCAAAATGAATTGTTAATTCAATTAATAGGAATTTGGGGTTTTGCCTCCTGCCACTCCCGATGGATTATAATCTAGATAGAATTGATCATTCAGTATACTAATGGATTCACACTGGTAGGTTGATCGTGCCAACGAGATATCCTCTCTCGAGGTATATTTGCCTATCTCGCTAGTAGGGTTTAATGCATCTTTGCATCAACCCTAAACTTCGAAATGCTTGAATGATTAAACCTGTCGCGGCGCCCGGAATGGAGATCTCTCTTTCCCGATTTGCAGTGTCGCTCTGCCTGGATCCTGAGTCTTTAACTCTTGATCTCAGATTCTTGGCAAGAGCATGCTAATGTTGGCCAAACATCACCATGTAAATAAATCACAGAAAATATAGCAAGTATACACTAGATCCATGAATATACTGAATGAAATTGCATTAATAACTAGTCCATATGAATGTAGCTAGGGTACAACAAAAACCCTAGAAATAAACCTAACACATTTTGTTATTCATTACAATCATTGAGTTTTTAATCAGTAGGGGATCGAGGAAGGGAATACAAATCTTTGGAATCACACGATCTCTAGAATCATGCTTGTGTTGTCTTCTCCTCTCCTCTTTCTTTCCTTTTCTTCCCCCTCTTATTTGAAATTCTCGCTAACAAAGTCTCGACGACATCGCGACGTTGGGGCGTCACGGTGTTGGGCTACTGAGTTGCTTGACCTCAACGTCGCGATGTTGGGACATTGCGAAGTTGGGACGTCACGAAGTGAGAACATCTCGACGTTGGGGCTGAGTTCTCCAATTACTTCTTCAAGCCTCTACATAGCCTCCAAATGCCGCCGTTTTCACCTGAAATGCATAAGAAGCCGAGTATCAAATATAAGGCTATAAACACACTTATTAATGTATGAAATGACTCGAAAACATGATAAACTGCAGGTATAAGGTGAGTGTTTTGAGCACTCATTGCTAAAAACTTGACGAGCTCCGGATAGGTTGTGTAAAATTGATGTACAAAGGTAGGCCCATATGCACAAGTATACGCGTTGAGTTTATGTAGTGTAGTGGCTTGTCAAGTGTCATTCCCATAAGGAGAAGTGTGTTGTGTACCGGTATTGGCTCTAGATTATTATCTTGATCTCAAACTCGAGTGATTTATGATTAATATAACGAAAAGCTGATCCTAAATGAATTGTTAATTCAATTAATGGGGACTAGGGTTTTGCCTCCCCCTACCACACTCAATGGCTTATAATCTATATAGAATTAATCATTCAGTATATTAACATATTCACACTCGTAGGTTGATCATGCCTACGAGATATCCACTCTCGAGATATAGTCGCCTATCTCGCTAGTAGGGTTTAATGCATCTCTGCATCAACCCTAAACTCTGAAATGCTTGAATGATTAAACCCTAATCGCCACACTAGGAACCAGGAGATCTCTACGCTCTAATTTACCAAGTGTCACTCTATTTGGATCTCCGAGAGTCTTTATCTCTCGATCTCAAATTCCCGGTAAGAGCATGCTAATGTTGGCCAAACATCACCATGTAAATAAATCACAGAAAATAGATCAAGTATACATTAGATCGTGAATATCTTTAGATGAAGCGTAACAACTAGTCCATATGAATGTAGCGAGTCTGGCAAAACCACAAATAAAGCTAATACATCCTGTTGTTCATTACAATCATTGAGTTTTTAATTAGTAGGGGTTTGAGAAAGGAAAGACAAATACATGAATCATACGATCTCTCGAATCATGCATGTGTCGTCCTCTCCGTCTCGTCCCTTCTCCTCTCCTCTTTCTTTCATTTTCTTCCCCCTCTTATTTGAAATTCTTGCTAAAAAAGTCTCGGCAACGTCGTGATGTTGGAACATCGTGACGTTGGGGCGTCGCGACTTTGGGCTACTAAGTTTCTTGACCTTAACATCGCGACATTGGGGCTGAGCTCTCCAATCTACTTCTTCAAGCCTCCGCATAGCCTCCAAATGCCACCGTTTTCACCTAAAATGCATAAGAAGCCGAGTATCAATTGTAAGGCAATAAACACACTTATTAATATATGAAATGAGATAAAAACATGATAAACTACGGGTATTTGATGAGTTTTTTAAGCACTCATCATCTGCTCATTATTTTTGCAAACAGTTTGTTTGCAAAATGGCTTTCCTCATCACTAATGATTGTCCTTAGAGCTCCAAATCTACAAGATATTTCTTTGAATAAATCCCACAACCATGTTGGCATCATTTATGGTACAAGTTATAGCCTCCACCCATTTGGATACATAGTCCACAACAAGGAGAATGTACAAATTTCCAAATGAGGGCAGGAAAGGTCCCATGAAGTCTAGTCCCCATACATAAAAAATCAGCACCACCAGGATTCCTTGTAGTGGTATCTCATTTCTTCTATTTATGTTGCCTATTCTCTAACATTTATCACAATGTTTTACCTATTCAGAACAATCTTTGAATAGAGTAGGCCAATAGAAACCTAATTGGAGAATTTTAAGGTTGTTGTCTCTGTAAGTGTCACTCCATATGGTGTTCTGACATTTATCAAGAATGCCACCTTGTTCTATACAGTACATATTTCTTGTCATCCCGAGCTACTCCTCTTCCTAAACAGCGATAGGTCATCGGATATAAAATGCGATTCCAGTCCCCCAATTTTTCTTTTTGCGTCATTTGGTCGAATTGGCACAAAATTCCTGACTAAGTAATTCACAATATTAGCATACTAGGGTAATTGAACTGACAATTGAAAAAGCTGCTCATTAGGAAAATTTTCTTTTATTTCAACCTCTCTTTCTTTTTGCTTAGGTTTTTCTAATCTTGACAAGTGATCAACTATCACATTATCACTCCCCTTCTTGTCCTTAATTTCTAAATCAAATTCTTACAGCAGTAATACCCATCTGATCATTCTTGGTTTGGCATCTTTCTTTTCCATTGGATACTTAATTGCTGCATGATTAGTGTGTATGATGACATGGAACCCCAATATATATGGTCTAAATTTTTCACAAGTAAACACCATTGCTAGCTTCTCCTATTCTATAGTTGAAAAATTCTCTTGTGCTTCATTGAAGGTTTTGTTGGCACAGTATATTGCTTTGAAAATTTTCTCTGTTCTTTGTCCCAACACTGCTCCCATTGCATAGTCATTGGCATCACACATGATTTCAAAATCCTTGTTCCAATCTGGTGTTGCCATGATGGGAGCTATAACCAATCTGGATTTTATTTATTCAAATGCAGACTTGTATGATTCATTAAAATTAAATTTGGCATCCTTCTCCAGTAGTCTGCATAATGGTCTTGAAATTTTTTAGAAGTATTTGATAAATCTTCTGTAAAATCCTACATGTCCCAAAAAACTTCTGATCCCTTTAACTATAGTAGGAGGCATTAGAGTTTCTATAACATAAATTTTAGCTTGGTCAACTTCAAGTATAGCTACAGAAATTTTGTGCTCCAAGACAATGCCTTCATTTACCATAAAATGGCATTTTTCCCAATTCAGAAGTATAGTTTCCAAGTTGTGTAGGCAATGCTCAAAACTAGATCCATACACAAAATTCGTCCATGAAGATCTTTATATCTTCCTCAATTAAATATGAAAAGATGGACATCATACATCTTTGAAAAGTTGCAAGAGCATTACACAGTCCAAATGGCATCCTTCTAAAAGAAAAGGTGTCATAAGGACATGTGAAAGTAGTTTTCTCCTGGTCCTCAAGGGCTATGGCAATCTGATTATATCTTGAATATCCATCAAGAAAACAAAAATGGGAGTGTCCTACCAACCTATCCATCATTTGATCAATAAAAGGCAAAGGATAACTATCCTTTTTGGTGGCAGTATTCAATTTTTTTGTAATCTATGCACACCCTACATCCTATCATAGTTCTTGTTGGAATCAATTCATTCTTCTCATTTCTAATGACTGTGAATCCACCCTTCTTAGAACCCACATGGTAGGCTCACCAAAGGCTGTTTGAGATTGCATAAATGAATCTGTATTTAGCCATTTAATTACTTCTTTTAAAGGGAACATCTTTCATAAATGGATTAGATCTTATAAGTGTTCTATTGATGTTTTTTCATTTTCCTCCAAGAGGATTTTATGCATGCAAATAGGACTTATTCCTTTCAAGTCTTCTATTGACCAAGCTATTACTTCCTTATACTTTCTGAGAATCTCCAACAGTTTATGTTCTTTATGCTTTGTCAAGTCAGCTGATATGATCATTGGTTTTGATATTTCAGCTTCTAAGAAGGCATACTTCAAATGTTTAGGCAATTCCTTTAGAATTAACCCCTCGGAGCTTGTTCCTACTTCTTGAGCCTTCCCTTCACAACTACTTGATTTTTCTGCGCATACCGTAACGCCTAAAAATAACCTACTTGGAGTTTATATGCTTATATTTAGGGTATAAAATAAGTTACATTGTATTTTTCCGGAATTGATATTGTTAAAGAACAAAAAAAAAATGATAAAACCCGGAAATTATAAAAGAATTAAGGTTAAATAGGTAAAATGTCAAAATGAGGACCCAAGGGTCATAAATGAGAAGTGTATGTGCCAAAGGGGAAGAAGGGTAATAAGTTGAAAAGAAAATGAAAGAGAAAAGAAGGATTAAAATACAAAAATGAGAAATGAGGAAATAATGTGCTAGCCAAACAAGGCCTAGTGAAGGTTTTGAGTTAAGACTAAAAATTGGTCTATGAATAGAATTTCTCATTTATGCATATCTTCACATTGAGAACTAGGGCGTGGTTGAGAGAGTGAGAGAGGAGACCAAGTTGGCTTTATGCTCTCCAAGGATTTGAGTCAAACAAAGAAGAAGGAAGAAGAAGGAAGTGAAAAGAAAGAGATTAAAGGTATAAAACTAACCCTAACCACCTTTAATGTTGTGTTTAGGTTTGATGAAAACAACAAATCATAATAGAAGTGTTTTAAATGGTTGTAGATCAGTTTTGGGGTTGTTTTGGGTTAAGTTTCAAAGTGCTTTTGAGGACTTTTTGTATAAAAGAAATGTTGGGGTTTTAGGGGAGATGCTGTCAAAATTTTCCAAAACCCATGTTTTTGTTTTGGCCATGACTTGCCCATCACTTATCCAAATTGAGTGATTCAAATTTTTAGGTAAACTATACTTCTAGGAGAACAAATATCCTTGAAATAAGTGTATTGAGTTTGGACCGAAATTAGGTAAAGAGCTCATTTCTGTTCGAACAATTTACGGATTCGATTTGAGTGCAGTTTAGTGTTTTGGTATTTAGGCCGTAAGTTGAGTTTCACTCATCCAAATTGAGTGATTAAAATTTCTAGGTAAACTAGACTTCTAGGATAACAAATCTCCTTGAAATAAGTGTATTCAAATTTGGACCCCATTGGACCCAGAAGTTCGTCAAAGTGAAGCTCAATTTTTGGGCAATTTCTAGTTATGTTTTGAAAATATAGTCCCGGTTGTTTTGAACATATCTTGAGTTTCAGTGCTCCGAATTAGATGATTCCAATTTTCAAATAAAATATATTTATAGGGGAACAATGGACTTAAAGGAAGTTGGGTAAAATGTGGCTTATTTGTTCCCATAAAATTTTACTTTGAAAGAAGTTGGGTAGAAAACAACCCTAACTAAAAACCTAAATAAGCCAACTAATATTGTTCTCTAATTGTGATAGATTAGGGGTTTATAACGAGGAAGCCTGACCCAAGAACAGGATTTCGAGGATAGGAATCGAGGAGGGACAACCTTTTTGGGTTTTTTCTCCATACATCTCTTCTTATTTCAAGTTTTGTGATTGTTAGTTGAAATGATTTTCTAGAAAATTGCATATGTGATTTGTTTTAAGCGATTTGGGAAAATTGATTTCAAATGCATTGCCATTAAAAAATTGTAAGAGCAAAATGTATTATTTGGGTATAAATGAATATACAATATTGTAAATTACTATGACTGAGTTTTAATGCCCTTAATAGAATGTTATCCGTCATATTCGAGTTAAGGATAGATTGGTATACCAATTATGGTCAAACTAGCAGTACTGTGAACGAAATTAAATGTAGTGGCATACCGATCCGTAGCCCAGAGGGACAGTATCGGTAGTGTACATTTTAAATGTGATCGCGGCCAGTGAGACCATCTTGTGTTATAAAATGTTTTATAAGGCCTACGGCCCGAATTTGGATCGTCATAAGTTATTAAATATCATATGCACCGAAAGAAATAATTAAATTCGTTTAAGGGAAAAATTATAAGTAAATGTATGAAATGCATGATTTGAGTTTCGAATAAAATATTGCATATGAAATTGTTACTTTGAAGTCAAATGATTTGAAAATGAAAGTATGTGAAATAAGCACATATATATAATGTATATTGAATGGACTATTGAAATTGTGCCTAAAACATTGTTTTAGAAAAGTTGCATATTTGTGTTTAATTGAAATGAAGAGAGAATTGCATAGAAACACTAAGCAGTGCGGCTTGCGTTATTTTTATCATTGTGCGGGTGCAGAGTGACTAGACGAAGCGAGGTAAGTAGAGGTGATCATCGATCGAATCATGCAGATTATAAGTAAATGCTCCGTCACATGCATACATTTCATCCCATGACATTATTTGATCCTTTTTGTAATGAAACCAAAAATGTATAAGTTTTCATGGGAAGAACATATTTGATTTATTTATGGAGATGAACTCTGATAATGTTTTGTAAATGATAATGTCGAAAAGGCATGCATGTGCCATATTGAATAAGTGTTAATTGACAAAGCGGTGGGCGGATCGAAAATGTATATATGGTAAAGGCGGTCGCGTCTCGAGATCCGATTCAGCCTAGGGCGGTCGAATGCGAGTAGCGACACGCTCATTTAGATTGAGTACTATTTCTTTAAATTCAAAGCTTGGAATTAAAATTCAACATCAGATTACCAAATCTTTGGAAATTCATCTCATTCTCATTCATTGAACTCTAAATCTTACAATCCAGTTGGAGTGTATTTAGCTGTCTCCCTACTCTTAAGGTAGGCTCCTTCTTGACATCTATCGAGGTTACTCCGATTACGAGGAAGGGCTGCCCGACCCGCAATGGGACAATTTATCTTCTTCTATGTCGATTACCACAAAGTCTAGAGGGAAAATAAATTTTCCCACCTTGATAAGAACATCTTTAAGGATTCCCTTTGGTTGAGCTAAAGTTAAATCAGCCCATACACTTGACTCATGGTTGTAAGAATTAAGCTCCCCATTGAGTCTCTTCGGTGAATGTGTGGCATCAGGTTAATGCTTGCTTCATAATCACATAATGCTTTACCCATTGCAAAGCTCCCTATGGTGTAGGGAATGGTGAAGCTACTTGGATCCTACTTCTTCAGTGGAAAACTCTTCTAAATTACTACACTGCAAATTGCTGCCAGGCTCACCACTCCTTCATCAACAAATTTCCTCTTCTTGCTTAGTATATCCTTCATGAACTTGGCATAATCAAGGAATATTTATCTCTATTTTCTTGAACATATTCAATAATTTAGAGAATTTCTCATCCATCTTTGATTTCTACAGCCTCTGAGGTAATGGGATAGGAGGCTTATAGGCTTGCACCTCCTCTTTCTTTTTCAAGTTACCCTCTTCAACTGGCTGCTCTTCTTGCACCTCAACTTTCTCACTTTCTTCAATCATTTTTTAAATGTCCAGCTTGGTTTCTTCTTCAGTTTCTACTTTCTCTTCCTTCTCTTCCTTCTCAGTCATCCTCTTCTCATCTTCTTTTCTTTTCTGTAGTTCTCTGCCACTCTTGAGAGCAATTTCCATACAGTCTTTGGGATTCTTCTTGGTGTCACTAGGGAAAGAATCCCTAGACTTATTTTGCATATTCAGGGCTAGCTGCCCTACTTGAACCTCCAGATTCTTTAGAGATGCAATAGTATTGGCCTAAAACACAGTTTTGTTTACCTAGAATGCTGTTAGCTTAGTAAACTTCTGCTCATGAATGTTCAACAATCTTTTGTTCTCACCTATAAAGCTTAACATCTGCTCCTCAAAAGATTGGGACCTCATTTGGCCTTGGTTTTCAAATCTTTTGTTGCCTTGTTAGTGCTGTCCTTGGAAACCATGTGGAGCATACTGATGTTGGAAATTCTGCATTGGTCTTTGACTCGACTATACTCTACTTCCATAGGAAAAATTCTCATGGTTTCTCAATCTAGGTGTGTAGTGGGTAGGAAGGTTGTTGTTGGGCTTGAAATTGATGCTTCTATTTCCACTCATAAACCGAGCCTTCTCCACCTGATAGGGACCCTCATGAGCTAGTCCCTCATCAACTTTGCATTTCTATTAACCTCCTTCCTCTATTCCCATTGGATTAGTTGAATGCTTCTTCTTTCCTGATTGTTTATTTTTCTCGCCAATGCATCTAGTTTTGCTTCTAGTGATGATATCTTGTTCAGCTATATGATACCACTGATGAGTCCAAAAACTCATTAGATTTTTAATCCATTTTTCTGAGCACATTACAAGATAACTGTTAATTTGTATGCAGAAATGTGGATATTTTACTCAAATTTAATTTTGCGGGAAAATACGGTCTTAATTTATTGAAACAGTAGAGACCATCCTACAAAGCGAATTGAAGTCAAGAAGCGAAAATCGGTCTTAGCGGGAAGCAGATTTAATCAACCATTTCAAGTAATGACATCACCAAAATCAACTTTGAGGAAGAAATGGAAGACCTTAACAAGTTGAAGTCGTGACTTAAAGAAAGAGGTTGTGACCAGGATAACCAAGGCAACAAATGAAAGAGGTTGCGACAAAGGAAATGTGTTTAGACTAAAAGAAATAAAGAAAAGAAGGATCTTCATGTCGCGACATCACTTTGATATCGCGGCCTTGACGAGCTCTGATTGGTGCGACACCACTGCGAGGTCGCGACAAGGATCCGTCGATGAAGCCGCAAAAATTAACGCAAGAGAACAAGTAATTATGACTAGTTTTTAAATGAAAATCCATTCGTATGCGACACCACTCGATGTGGCGACATAAAAACGGAAGATTTAAGTTGCAACCAAAAATGAGGTTGAAAAATTCGCAACCTAAAAGCTAAAAGTAGGAAGTCGCACGAGAACTGAAGTTGCTACCATTTACAAATCAAGGATCGAAGCGATGCTCGCGACCGCTCGTTTAGATCACGACTGGATTAAGGTGAGAAGAGGGAGGGGTGGTTGCGACAAATGGCGAGATTGCGACCGGAAGAAAGAATGGAAGCGTAAGCGGTCGACACATCTGCAGTCGCGACATGAAATAAAAACACAGTGAAGCGGAAGATCACCAACCCAATCGCGACCCGAAATCAAAGTCACAACATGAAATCATCCTTTACAAGCGAAAGGTGGTCACAACCTAAAACTACTGTAAGTAGCTCGGAAAATTTGGAAGAAGAGAAGAAGACAACGATGTCGACATGTAGGCGAAGTCGCGACATCAACCTTGGAGAAACATTTAGCAAACTAAGGTGCAGACTACAAACGTGCTCGAGACCATTGATCAAAACGATTGCAAGAAAATTGGATTTATAGCAGAAACAAAGAAGGTCGCGATCCACGAGCAATCAAGAGAAATCCATCATCGCGACATCAACTTAAGGTCGCAACATGGGAATGATTATTTAGGCTTTTCATTTAGAATTCCACAGGCTTTTTAGGATTAGGCCCAATTTCTTTTTAACCCAGTATAAATAGGCGATTTTAGAATAGTAAAGTTAGCTTCACGTCTTGCTACCTAGAAAAGAAAGGAAGACTTAGTGTATATGTTAGAGTAGATTTTATTTCTTTTTCTTTATTTTTAGTTTATTTCTTTTAAAGTTTGAATACGTGGCTGTGCGGCGAGTAAGTGGATTGTTATTTTGTTATTTTTCTTAAATTCTTGCCTGAAAATTTATGAAATCTAGGCAAAATTGGAATTCATTTCTTCTCGATTTTATTGCAATTCACGGGTGGTTGTGCGTGATCGGTACTCAGTTTCTAATTCACAATCTTTGATAATCAAAGCGTATGGCTTCTGTGGTTGATTTACATTTGGTCTGATCTTTCTGCACAAATATGGAGAACAAATTTGGGTTTGGTTTTACTTATTTGGTGTCGTTTGGATTGATAAGTTCCCAATGGTAGTGCAAGATACCGGTTGAGGGAATGTATCTTACTTTCTGATATCAGGATGCTGGCGACACGGGACGGAGATTCTTGAGAGCTAAGAGCATTCTTTTAGGTATAACTAGACTACCATTAATGACTGCCCGAGCTACGAGGATTCATCTTGATAAATCCCCCATTCGCTCATAATTGAAGTTGGAGGGGTGTATTTAACAATATAAATAATCAGAGAGTTCACCTTAATCTAAAGGTAAGTTCCTAACCCCGTGTTAGCTGAGATCTAATCAAGGGAAAGGGACAAACCCATAGATCTGGAGGATGAGCCACTAATTAAGTGGTAGAAACTTTGCGAAAATCCTGAGAAGGAAATGCAAAGTCATTTGTCTGACGAGGAAATGGGTATGAATGTGAGAGAGAGAGAGCACGGGGATCTTTGTGAGAGAGGTACAGAATCATTGGCAGGTTTGAATCTGCATGTGCGAGAGAAACAAGGGTATCAACAGGTGAATGTGGAGAAATCTAATTCCAACAATTAGGAAATCTTGAACAAAACCAGATTCCATATCTGACGAGCAATGTGCTTTAGTCTTTGGAATTAAGCTGTTTTTCATTGTATTTCAGCGATAGTTTTTCGTTTCTCACGAGGAAGGCGATTCCATCCATTCTTATAGTTACAATTTATTTTTATTCATTTTACTTTTGTTTTGACTTAGTTTGATATTCAATGATCTCATGATCTTTAATTTGTGTTGTTTAGATAAAACTTTCACTATGAGTTCTTAGTCCAAATAGTTTGGAATTTTAGTAGTTGGGGTAGTTGATCTTTAATTCATTGCCAATCTCTGTGGGAATGATACCTGGACTTACATTCAGATTTTACTACTTGTATGACCTGTGCAGCTTGCGATTAATGTAGACTTGACCATATTTTAAATCATGAATATTAAGAAAAGTTATTTAATCAAGCAAATTTATCAAAGTGACATGGATCACGAGAGAAGTGTAAGGCTCTTGTAACTATGTATTAATTGAGAACTTTTTAGTCTATATGAAAAGGCAAACAACCCACCTCACTCTCGATCTGTTGCTCCCTTATGTCTCAGATGGAGCTCTATAATTTCTCTTGGCTGAATCCTCAATAAGCTAGTTAGCCTTTTTAGCACTCTTCCTCTTGAATGCTCCACGACAAGCTGCATCAATTATACCCTTCGAAGAGTAGTTCATTGCATAATAGAAGATATCCATTTGGGTGATCTGATCAATCCCATGCATAGGACATCTCTTCAAAAATTTCTTATACCTCTCCCAAGCATTGTAGAGGCTTTCTTCTTCTCCTTGCTTGAAGGCTATTATCTCTTTTATTCTTTCAGATGTGAGGGCTGGTGGGAAAAACCTCTCCATGAAAGCTTCAACCAACTCCTCCTTGTTGATTGATCCATATGACAAAGACTCGAACCAACTGGCTGCTATATTCCTTAATGAGAATGGGAATAGTTGTAGCTTGATAACATTTGGACTGATCCCATTCAACTTCATTGTGTTAGAAATCCTTAAGAACCTCCCCAGATGCTCATTGGGATCCTCACTAGGATGCCTTGTGAATTGATGTTGTTGTACCATAGTGATTAGAGTAGGCTTCAACTCAAAGTTGTTGGCCTCAATGGTCATTGCCTTACAGTTGAGTATTCATTTCTAATGCTTGGCCTCTATAAATCTTCCATTGTTCTATGTCTTTGAGATCTTTCTGCTAATGGTTCTACTGGTACATGTTGATCAATCCCTTCTTGCTTTGTCATAACTGCTTTTTCTTCTATTATAGCCTTCTTCATATTTCTCAAAGTTCTCTCTATTTTAGCGCCCACTCCAGAAGCAGCCTCTCGTAGCGACCCCCGAGCCTCGACCCGACCGACCCGACGGCGACCAACCTAAACCCGAGGGCCTAAGCCATTAATCAACCCTTTAAAGAATTACATTTTATGATCCAAGTCTCGCACCTTTATTATCGTTTTATTAAATTTTCGTTTCAAAAGTGTCGCGACCAATCCCCGACTAATCTCTATTAAGGGATCCAAACCTGAGTCTCGCTTACTATGACATTTTCATAATTATCTTCTCAAAACATTTTGTTTGTGTTATTCCATTTTAGACTTTTTAATTACGCGGAAGCACTTCATTTTGGGCATGCCCATAAACATTTACAATTCAAAAGACCCATAACATTTACATTTAACAAAATGCCTTTACAAAATAGAAGTTCAAAGTTCAAATTGTTTTTACAAAATATCAATGTTCGAAAGAAACGGAGTGAATGCATATGACTGAGAGCATACCCGCGAATTCTTTCTCTATGACTCGAGCTCCGACCTTGGGTCTTGCTTCACTGTCTATCACTCGGTACCTACGCATTGATAAAACAATATGCTAAGCATTTGCATGCTTAGTGGTTCTATACAATTCTCTATTCCATTTTAGTTCAATATAAATCATGCATTTATCAAAATAATGCCTTTATACAATGTTTGTGTAATGTAAAAGATACTTATACAAATACACTTTTTAATACCATTTTCCTTTCGGCTCAGGATTTCAACATAGCTATGGGAGTCAATAAATCACTACATATCAATGGTGAATCCCGCCCCGTTTGTCATTCACAAGAGCAATGTGGCTTCACATTCAATATTACCATCTCACATATGGCTATAGAAGTTTATTATCTGTCATGCATTCAATTGCGAACTCGTCTCCGTTTGTCATTCAAGAGCAATGTGACTTCACATTCAATATTGTTTCATCTCACATATGGCTATGTAAGAGACACATTCTCACGTAAATATCTGGGCCAGAATCATGTCCCCGTTTGTCATTCAGTAGCAATGTGACTTCACATTCAATATTACCATCTCACATATGGATATAGAAGTCGACATTCAAGATGATCATTGGTGATTCCCGTCCCGTTTGTCATTCAAGAGTAAATGTGCTTTCACATTCAATAATTACTTCGCTACCTTCATGATGAATCTGGGCCATGAATCATGTCAGGTCATTCAATAATTTATTTCAAATCAATTTACTTTCATGTAGTAAATTCACTTATGGTTCAAATACACGCACTCATGCAGATATTTGACAAACATTTTGAATATTAATAATTCAAATCGATATATATATATATATATATATATATTTCACAAATAAAGGACAAAGAAAAAATAGAGAATAAAGAACAATTAAATAACAAACCAATTATCGATTCCTTTTCTATTTCAATACCAAATTCCAGTCGTTGTCGCTCTTCTCACTCCGCACTCTTATAAACAAATATAAATTTCACTTTAGTGGTTAAACAAATAATCATACTAAACGAATATTCGCTCGGGTCGATATACAAGGTATGATATGTTTTTCACTTCTAGTCTCATCTCCCCATTCGAATCCCCATTACCCCGCTTCAGGTCCCTAAAACAATCTGGTGATACTAATACAAAGCTTAACGGTGCAAGAGTATGCAAAACAGTACGCTTGAAGCAAAGGGGTACGGCATTCACCTTGACCGGTACCGATATCGCCCTCATCGCCAGCACCGGCACTTCGCTTGAGTTGTACCCATTCACTTGCCCACTGCACCATGGTACCGGTACACTCTTGCGGTACTTGTACCATCTACTAAGCTTTGCCTAGAAATGGGCCGGATTTTGGCATTTTACACATTTTCAA
The DNA here is from genome assembly GCA_016808115.1 of Tetrastigma voinierianum. Lineage (NCBI taxonomy): Eukaryota > Viridiplantae > Streptophyta > Magnoliopsida > Vitales > Vitaceae > Tetrastigma > Tetrastigma voinierianum. Next base: position 3,596,181 of record JAEQBH010000178.1, on the reverse strand, counting down.
TAAACCTCCTCCGAATTCATCCCCATATCAAAATCCACCATGGAATCCACCAAGATAACTCCAAAGGTGGTCGAGAATCAATGAAAAACCCTTTCTTGGGTTGTGGCTTTTCCCAAAATCAAGATCATAAAGAGGAAGTTGTGTGGTTTGGATTTTCGCACCTTATCTCTTCAAAACTCCTCTTGTAGGTCGCTGATCCTTAGGAGGAAGAAATGGGAACAATCCCACCAAAAATCATTCCCTTCGCAAAACCCTAAACACTTTCTCTCCCTTTCTCCTCTCTTTCTCTTCCCAAAAACGTAATTTGCTCATTAATGAGCATCTAAGACCAAGTTTGGTCTTTAAATCTTCTTAAGTGTAAGGCCATGTTTGGCCTACACCCACTCTCATTTCTCATTTTTCATTTTGGTCTTAAGTCACGTATTCTCCATAAGGCCTTGTTTGGCCACCCAATTAATCCCATTTTCCATTTTAAATCTACTATTATTCCACTTTGGTCATTCATTTATCATAAATTCACTTAGACATTTATTCTTTATAACAATTGACCCTTAGGTCCTCATTTTACGAATTTCCACATTTACCCTTTTTCACTTGGGTTATTTCCGGGTTCAATCACTTTCTCAATTTAGCATATAATATTCAATCATATGCTCACACTTTAAATTTACATTTTTCAATTTATCAATTTATCAATTTTCCCGGAAAGACCCAAGTTTGACTCTATTTACACCCGAAATATATAATAAAATTATTATAAAAATTTTAGGGTATTTTTGGGGTGTTACAAGTTCTGACTTTGTCCTTCTGTGCATATATGAAGTGCCCGAAATAATGATAGACTGAGATCAAAGTGAGATCAGTGGCTAAATGAAATATTCTATGATAAGCTCAATAAAAAGATCAGTGACTGAATAAGCCACTATAGTTAAACTATTTTCAAAATTGTGATAAAATACATAAAAGAAAAAATGTCCAAACCAAAGAATTTCTTTTGCAAGAATATTGACTTTTAAACTTTATTTCAATCCCGATAACAAAGGCTAAAAACTTCTTGACCGGGATGATTTTCATAGATCAAAACCGACTTATTCTTGACACTACCAACTGAGATTATTCAATCCCAAGCAGTTATGCCAAAAACTTGTTTGACTTAATATATAAAATATGTTTTCTATTGTGTAGGTAATAATTTGCAATTAAAATTGGTTTTGGTCTAAATCACTGCAAGTGCACAAGTCATACAAGTAATAAAGTGGACTCTATAAGTCCGGATATCATTCCTACGACGATTGATATTAAAATTTAAAGAATCAACTACCCCTACTACTCAAGATCCTCACTATTTGAACCTCTATTTTCCATGATAGATTCAAATTTCTAAAGTAAAAGGAATTAAAGAAGTAAAGAATTTCTAAAATACAAGGATTAGAGTTCATCGGATCAAATAACATCGGGAATGAAATCAAGAGCGGGATTATCAATTTGAAAAATTGATCAAGAAAATGAGTTAATGGACCACGATTTCTTGAATTGTCCAAGAGCAAGGTAGTATAGTCTTGGAATGCCTACTGACACTACACATTTTACTCTCTAGCTAACCATATTCTAAACCCGGTCGATAGGTGCAAAACTGCTTGGACTTTATCATCTTTAATATGCATTTGTTTTCCTTCGACACTTCCTTTATCTTAGAATTTGAAGCACTTGCTCCATGAACGGGATAATGGCTCGCCAACATAATTAGTAACTCAACCATCAATTCGACTAAAATGCTCTCTCTCCATTAGAATCTTAGCTAACACATAATTGGGATTATTCTACCCAATTGAGGTGAAACTTCTAAAGATTAAACTGATATATCAATAAGGGAATCTTATGCCTCGGGAACACACTCCTATTGTCACCTAGGAGGAACATGAAGTTAAATTTAGATCTTCATAGGTGATGTATCTATAGTGATCCTATAAATTCATTAATTTAATGAACTATCGGTCTGATATACCCATAAGTATTTGCTCTTTACTCTTGGTCATCCATCCACTATGTCCTCGAAAGGATCTAGAAATGGAAATCAGATCTGACTCTTTTTGGATATAGAACAACATTGATATTAGAAAGAAACATTTACTAATAACAATACGATTAAATCATCAGTTCATTTCAAGCAGTAGTAAAATACTACGAATAATAATCAACGACAAACTCTTCCCGGAGAACTTGTATACATATACGGATTTTCAATGACAATGACTAGTTGATCAAACAAATTCATTGAAATTTTGATCAAAACTGAAGTAAAACGAATTGCAGAAAAAATTACAGATTCCATTAATGTTCAAACATAAATGAAGCATCGATTTACAATCAAATCAACTCGGAATCAACTCAAATCTACTAATCTAATCCTAAAAGAAAGAAAAATTAAATCTAGAAACAAAACTAAAATGTAAAAAAAAATAAAAATAAAAATTATATACAATGAGACTTTGGCTCTTCAACCTGAAAACATATGAAAAGTGGCTAGAAAGGCTGTTCTCTCGAAAGACTCTGTTGCAGGCACTCAGTCTTAGGCTTGAAAAAACAAGGCGACAATCATGGTGTTCGAAAAGCCCAAGAAAAATCATGCCCTAGTATTGATGTCATGGAAATGTCATGACATTATTGGGACATCGAAACTACTATGTCGTTGGTTGAATCTGGTGTCGCGGCATTGGCTTCATGTGACTAAATTGCTTGATGTCGTCGTGATGTCGCGTTATTTCATCGCCAGTTCACGATCATTGTTGATGTACAACATTGTTAACTGATAGCCATAGCATTGGTCTTTTAATGTTTCAACCTTAGGCGCGGTCGATGTCGACATTGGAGTTGTGATGTAGCAACATTGAAAATGCTATGTGCATTATCATCGCGATCATCGGTATGCCGGGATTGGCGGTGTTCGACATTGCCTCTACAATGTTTTGATTTTGTTTGCAATGTCATGGCGATGTCGTGACATTGCTTTGATTTTGATGATGCTGAGTGTCGATGTCACAGCGATGTCGCGACATTAGTCCTTGAAGTTCCACCCATGTCTGCTTTGATCTGATGTTGGGACATTGGTGATCCGATGTTGCAACATTGGATGTTGAAATCCTCTTTATTTAAAGCTTTTGCGATCTTTCGAGTCGGAAATCATCGTGCGCGATGTCGCGACAATTAAATCTAATTCACCGATTTCTTCCTACGCTGACGATGTTGTGGTAATGTCAGGGCGCGGAGTATATCATGACCTCTCTCCACACGATGTGTGACATTGATCATCCGATGTCCGACGGTAAGTTAATGTTGTGATTGTGGTAGCGATGTTTGACATTCAATTGATGTTCTTGACGATAATCATGGTATGTCTGGCGACATTGCTACGAATCACCTTGCAATCTTGTTTATGCTTCTTTTATCGCGATTTACCTTGCTTTTCCTTGATTTCACCATGAAACATAAATCTGGGTGAACACTCCATGATTTTACATTAAATTGAAATTTTAAGCCTTAAAATTCATGAAAATTGAGCTTAAAAACAAATGAGTTTTGGACTCAACAATAATTTAGATACTACATACTTACACGTGATAGGAATCTTATTATCATGATCTTATCATGATTTCCTTCATGCTATGTTATGCATCTGGACTTCATTAATCCGATTGAAGATCTAAATCAATTCAACATAGGAATATCAAATCAATGAAGATGTCTTTAAAAGTAATAAAAGATTTACAATAGATGCTAAGGAGTTTTTCTTTGGAGCGCTCTAGAAAATACCCCACCATAATCACTCGAGCTTGCAACGCAATATCTCGGGATGTAGGATTTATTTTTATTTTCTTATTTTGTTGCTTTTAGTTTTTATTTTGGTTTTTGATATTTTGGTTTTACTTTTGGAACTCATTGAAGGCATCTTTTTGTAGAAACCATGGCTATATATTGATATTATAATTTATATTGGTTTCTTACATCTAGAGTTCATTCTTTTATTATTCTTCTTTTTAATTTAATCCTGAGCATTTGGGCATTTTTAATTTTGAATATAAGATCTAATGGAGCCAAGCACGTGTCTAATATACTCAGGAAAAAGGAAATGCATCACATTGGCGAGAATTTTTTACAAACAGGCAATTCCCAACTTTCTAGTGAAAACGTGCACTCACCCAAGTGAGTGCAAGAATTGCCTGTCTTGCCTTGTAAGTTCCATTCTCTAATTTTTGTCATACTTTTTCCTTCTCCCCCTCTTCCACTACTATTTTTGAGCTTCATGGGAAGGTAATACTTTCCGCTAGTATTTTTCTTGATTTTTCTTTTTGAACATTGAGGATAATGTATAGTTTGGTTAGGGGGAGAGGGAGGGTGAACCATGGGCTTCTTCACTCTCCATTGCTATATACCTTGTTGGAATTTATTAAATGAGATAAATCAGCCCCTGTTTTTTGTTTTGTTTTTTTTTTTGCATGTTTTTATCTTTTTTTGCACGATTGCTTGCTTGGAGTTTGTTGGTGCTTAGTTATATTTTGAAGTATTGTGATTGAGCTTAAAGATTAGTAGCATAGTTGGGATATCATTGTGTTTAGTTGATCTTAGATTTGAGGATCCCATGGCTATGGACGACTTGGTTATAAAAGTCCCCTTACTTTTCACTTAGCTATTTCCTCTTGGAACTTACCACACACCAAGCACACTAGATCCCTTTCATATGTATGTGAACCGATACTCGATTTTGAGCACACTTATCCTTTTTGATCTATATATGACTATTGTAGTGTTGGGACACCTTCAAAAGAAGGCCAATGAGCCCCTACAAAGCTGAAAAAAAAGAAGATAAGGGAATAAAAAAAATAAAGAAAATCACAAAACGAGATATGAAATAAGTGAGTTGATCCAATTGGAATCCTAAGCACAGTCTAAGAGGCCTTTTAAAGCCTAATGCCCTAAGCCAATTGGTTGTGAGTCATGGACTTCACTGCTCGCTACATGGGATAGAAGATGGATTGATTTCAGAAGTAGGGGCTTTGGCTTTTAGTTAAGTTGTTCGGGGTGAAGTTTGAGGGGAACTTAATGCTCGATGCCCTTAGATGACTGGTAGAGAGTCACCAATGGATCCTTACTACATGGACACTTTTCTAGAATAGCTTAGTTTTGCATCCTACTATTTAGTTTTAATTTTTGAATAAAAAGGTGCATTCTTAATCTGCTTTAGTTCATCATGTGCTTTGTGAGGTGAGTTGAGTTTGGTTGGAGGGGGGGAGGGAGATTTGGTTTTATGCCTATGCTCGCGAACTAGTTACATAAACACTAAGGTCCTCTTGGAAAGGTTGAGTGAGGACTTGGGGACAACCATACATTGTTCACCACGTCATTGGAGACCTTGTCCATTAGAGATATTAAACACTTTGAGATCCTAATAAAGCTCATGTTTACTTAGATCTTCCTTAATGCTTGTTGTATAATTTTTGCACCTTTTTGAATCCATATATTGTTTGGTTGTTTTGCTTTCAATTTTTTTTTAGTGTGTTTGATTTTTTTTTTAAGTTGTTAGATTGTTTTGATCAGTTCTCCCTTAATAAGCTAGTTATGGGTGTGATAACTGCTCAAAAGTGCCATTTTACAGGCTTAATTTCCATATCTTTCTATCCCTTTGAGTGGTAATTACCCCTAATTAACCAATTATGTAGATTGTTAGTCACAAAAGCAAAGTTACTAATGTGTCCATATAGTTTGTGCATTTTGCATCTTTTTAAGCTTATATATAGCACTTTAGGGAATGAGTAAAGATTCAAAGCTTTCGAGGATGATTCACTCATGTGTCAGGGCCATGGAAGTGTAAAGGGACGAGTTTAGGACCTGTTTGAAGGCTTGGATATAAGAAATTCACAAAGAAATGCAGTCGAGAACCAGAACTAGCTCTCAACAAGTTTGAGTGTGAGATTTCTCGCAATCACGCCAATGAGTACAAACCAAAAATTATATGCCCGGATTTGATCCGATTTTAATTTCCTTGCATCTTTAGACCCCATATTGCATTCTAATCACTTAGGAAACATTGTAACTTACCTTGGATGGCCTTAAGGTTGATCAAAACATGTACATTTAGAGGAAACAAGATAAGAAAAACATATACACTGATTTTTGGATTTATTTTCAATAAAGTTTAGGTGAGCATTATTAGCTTCTCTTTATGATTCAGGTGGCAGTGGAAGTGGTATTGAATAATCAAACTCTATCTTTGGATGAAGGTGGATCTGAACTGCAGAAGCATTGGGACCACAGAAGACCAGTGTGGGATTAATGACAGATGTTTCATGTTGTTTGTCAGTTGACATGAGAGTTGGAGTGGAAATGGCGTATTCCTATTAGAGTCTCCTACCTTCTTAACCATAAGGATTTGGTATTCTTATTAAACACATGAGGTTGTCTTGCATCCGTTGTAGTCTAACGGATATCTCCTCTTGACTAATCAAAAGGAGATTAGAAACCTAGGGTTGGAGTAGCTAGTCAACCGATTTTCCATACTTGAGAGAGTTGGGATTTTTTATTTTTCCTTTAGGACAACCTAGGCAGGGTTAAGAGAATCAATTAGCAACGATTCCCCTCTTAGAACAACTAAAACTATTTTTATATATCTTATATTACTCAAGACCATGTCTTGGTGAAACCCTATTCCTTAAGGCCTTCTTTTATTTGATAAAAATCAGTTTTGATCATCCCTTTTCTAAAACAATCAGGTTTTTAATTCTTGCTACTAATTTTTTTCTTTAAAACTTAGACTAAGCCATTCTTTGGGAAGATTACTCATTCCATGGATGACCACAAAACCAACTATGATTCGATGAGTCGGCTACTTTGCTTCCACATTTACTTTAGGAATTATAAATTTTTGTGAGTCTTTTGAATGCCAAAATAACCATCCAATAGCTAGATTTTGGAAACGAACGGTATGGTTGCAGCGAAATGGTATCTCGAATATAGAATCTTGGAATAAGCTTTAGTAAGAAGGGTGAAAGGTTCTCTCACGATAGTGATTCCTCTTGATCATCAGTCAATCTACTACTAGGCACCATCTTCCCACGATAGAGAGGAACCCACTAATCCTAATCCAATTGTTGTGGGTGAAATAACTAGCTATCATCTTCCATCTCATTCTAACCATTGTATACCTCCTATTAACCCGATCTTACAGCTAAAACTAAATATCCCATTATTAATCATGTGTCTTACCAGTAGCTGTAAAGTCATATGCATCTTATGCACTACAATTATCATTTATCTCTATTCCTAGTAAATTATCTAAAGGTTTAGTATATACAAGATGGACCTGAGCCATGGAAAAGAAAATGATGACTCTAGATAAAATGCTACTTAGGAGCTGGTACCTCTTCCAAAAGGAAAAAAGACTATGGGATGTAGATAGGTGTTTGCTATTAAGCATAAATCTGATGGATGGTGGAAAGATTCAAAGCACGATAAGTTTCAAAAGGGTTATACATAATCCTATGGAGTTGATTATCAATATACTTTTGTTCCAATTGCAAAGCTTGATATGATAAGAGTACTTTTATCCTTAGCAGATAATCAAGATTGGCCTCTCCTTCAATTTGAGGTTAAGAACCCATTCTTGCATGGAGATCTTGTTGAAGAAGTATACATGGATCCTTCTCTAGGAATTGAAGATATTCAAATACTACTGATGAGTGTGAAACTCATCTATTTTTAAGTCCTTTTTAATGAATAGTTGAGGCTTAAAAGTTCAATTTAATACAAAATTATGGAAACTTCGCCCAAATTTGCGCTTTGCAGGAATATCATGAAAAATAAATAAACCAACAAGAAAAGAAGTAGAAAATGGTCAAAAGTCTAGAGTCGCGACATCCGGTTGAAATAATACAGCGACATCATCGATAAATCGTGACATCAAAGTAGAGTTGCAACGTGGTTGAGGAATGTCGCGACACGAATTCAGTCGCAACATCGGTTGAAATATGAGTCGCAATATTGGCGAGAATGTCATTGCGACATCAAAGTAGAATTAGCGACATCAACTTTGGGATTAGCGACTCGAAGAGACATCGATAAGAATAATTAAAATTCGCGACACCACAAAAAGCGATGTTGCGATGCGATAAGACGACCACGACCCGTAATGGCGTATCAATTCGAGTCACAACATCATAACAAGGCTATAACATTAAAGACATCAAGTCGAAATTAACGACATTGACACACGTCGCGACACGAAAATAAGTCGCGACATGAGGCAAATTTGTGATGGCGATATACAATTCGAGTTGCGACTCGACCGCGCGACAGTAGAGAAGAGTCCGACATTATTGACGCCGAGTCGCGACATTGTCTTGCGACATGAAAAATTTAGAGTCCGCGACATCAAAATCTGAGTCACGGCACGAAAGGAAACCGCTGACATCATAGTAGCAATGTCGCGGCATCGGTCGTGACATCAGGCTCGACTAGGGCACAAATTTGGGCTTTTCGAGGTCCGCATTATCCGCCTCGTTTTCAGGGGCCAATCATTAGGGCCTATAAATAGAAGCTCTGTTAAGACCAAAATATGATGAGATCAGTGTGTGTGCTAGCTTTTTTGTGCGGCTCTAAGACTATTAGTCCGTGATGATGCCATTAACTTGTTATTGTGACGGAAATATCGAGTCAACCAATTCCAACCACATTCTCAAAACTATTGGAGTCCTCGTGTACCAAAACTTATTGGCGAAGGTATAAAAGTGTATTATCTTATATATATGAGAAGGCTTCATTTAAAAATTTGTTTTGATCTATATCACTACAAGTGCACAGGTCATACAAGTAATAAAAGTGGATTTAAGTCCAGATATCATTCCCACGAGGAGTGATGAGAAATCTAAAGATTAATTGCCTCATCTACTAAAGATCCTTACTATTTGAACTCCAAAGTTTAAAGGTGATTTGTTTAAACTAAAAGAAAGTAAGACTGATTAAAATTCTATAACTATACAATAAAATTCGAAATATTTGGATTGCAAAAGTTCACTGAGTAAATTAACATTGGGAAATAGATTAGTGTACAATTATCAAGTTCTGCATCATTTTCTAACATAGTTCAACCATTAGATTGAAATGAGACTTATTAAGGTACGAATTAGTATGGTTTAGTTTTACTCATACACCGTACATTTCACTCGTTGAGATCCATGTTCATGGGATATGAGTCTACTTAGTTACTTGTAGATTATAATCCTCTTTCTAAGATTTGGGTATTTTTCCTTTCTCTAATTACTTCTTTTAATTCTTTTTTCCCAATAGGTAGAAGGGCTGAAACTACTTCAATCTAATCGGATATCTCATCCTTCAAATATGATAAAATTTTCCTCTCATGATGGAATCTTCGCTATTTGTGAGATAAGATCCTTTCATCAGCCTGAGGAGAAACCTCTGATCAATTAAATTGATACATCATTCCACTATCCTCACACCTTGAGTAAATTAGTGATCCATCGAAGTAATCTTTCAAAATATATTAGTTTAACATACCCCCAAGTAACTGCTCCATACTCTTAGGAATCTCCATCTCTATGTCACTTAGAGGGCATCCTGGAAATCAGAGAAAGATACAGTCCTTTTCGGGGTATAAGCTACTAATATTCAGAACAATTAATTTCAAGAACAACACCAATTAAACAAATTCAAGATTTCTAACTATGATGTTCTTTCAAGTTGCGTAGAAAACAATAATTAACATCAATCCATTCCCAGAGGGAGCTCAGTCTTTCAAAACTGGATTACAAATAACAATGACTAAATGATTAAGAAAATTCATTGAAGGATTACAAGTGGCGAAATAAAATGAGACACAAAATTTCTAAAATTCATTTCAAAATCTGGGCGGTATGAAAATAAAATTTTACAATAAACTCAGATCGAAACTTCACACCAGATCACTGCTCAATTTCAAGAAAAACTAACTAAAAAGCTCAACTAAAACTAAATTAACGGAAATAAATAAAAGAAAAAAATAAAAATAAAAATATACAAAAAAGTCTCCAGCTACCAAGAAGTTCCAGGTTCGACGGAAGCTATGCACAGTGCCATATGTGCTTCTATTTATAGATTTTCAAATGATGGGCCGCATTTTGAGGCTGAAATTGTGGATCCCCAAAAACTAGCCCATGTGGCATCTTTGTCGCAACATTGTTCTATTTATCCTCCAACTTTTTGTTGTGGCTTGCAGTGTTTTGTTGCGACATTCTTTTGTACTTTTTTTCTGGAATTATGTCGCAACATAGTTTGAAAATGTTACGATAGAGTTCTACTTAATTTGTCTTGTAATTGTAGTGACATGAGTGTCTTGTGTTGCGACATTTCTTAGTGCCTGTAGCTTGAATACTCGAATGGTATGTTGCGACATAAAAGCTTTGTTAAGAAAAACTTTCCTTCTTACTTTTCTTGATTGTGTCGCGATAGATTTCTCAGCCTTCAACTTTGTTTTATGTTGCGACATAAGTTTGGAATGTCGTGACATAAACTAACTCTTTTGCTCTAATTGTGTCCTGATAGTCTTTCGTTCTCTTCATGGCGCTTCTCTTTAATTAATGTCGTGACATAATTCTTCTTTGTTGCGACATTCTTTCTGTAGTTCTCATCAACCCTTATCGCAACAATAAAATTCTATGTCACGACATTGTTCCCTTAACATTTAGTTGTGGTTGGCGCAACATACAACTTCTCTATCGTGACATAGCCTTGCACTTTACTATCTTGTCTTACGAACTTTATGTTTGTGACATACTTTGTCATCATGATATTACGCCTTGATCTGTCAATTCTTCGAAATGTTTATCGCAACTTATAAAAAACCACCTTTGTGTGATAACTTGTGCGACTTGTTTCATTACTCTGCCATTTAAATACAGCGGCATAGTTATGTTTTTTCACGACAGTCTTTCTTCCCTCTTCAGCTCTTTATATAGCGACATAGGTTTGATTGTCATGACACTTCTCTACTGCCATTTGCTTGGATCAATGTCACTCTGTGAACAAAGGAATGTCAAACATTCTTCTTCTAGGACTTCTTGATGTTAATGACATAAAGATCCATTGTGCGACATAAAGTTACGTCTTCAATTTCCATTATGTCGCAACATTCATTTCTTTGTTGTAACATTTATTCAATCCTGTGTTTATTAACAACAGGGGTTGTGAGAATGTATAACAATCTTTACTTCCCAGCAGGCTCGGCTTATCTTTGTTGCGACATATCATTCCTTGTTGCGACATAGCCCTGCTAGTTACCTTGAAATTATGTCGCAACATTCTGAACTTATGTCGCGACATTTCTGCCTTAGCTAATTTTTCTCTTTTTTTCTTGCAAAATTTTCTTTTTTGTATTTAAAACCTACAAAACACAAATTTCGATGAATTCTCCATAATTTGGCATTAAAACTAATCATAAACTTCCAAAAATATGCCAGAAAAATGGATTAAAAATAGATGAGTTTATGACTCATCAAGCTCTTATGGTAGAGTTCAAATATCTTTTAGGGAAAGGATCTCCAGAATTTCTCGAAAAGTGGAAGAGTAGCTGAAGCTTTTGTATATATTTTTATTTTTTTAGTCTTTTATTTTTTTATTTTGGTTTTTCATCTTTTGGATTAAAGTAGTGGATCTGAGCTAAAAGATCGAGCTGGATCATTGTAAATCAATTTTCATTTATGTCTGAACTTGAGTTAAATCTAGAGTTAATTATGGAATCCATTTTAGTCAGTTTTGATTACATTTTCAATGAATTTGTTTGATCAACTAGTCATTGTCATTTGTGATCTAGATATGGAAGGCTAAGCTCCCTCTATGAAGGAATTGGTGTTTTGGTTATCATTTTGTAGTTTTTAGATGAATCTTGTGGGTTTGAGTATTGGATTGATTTAATTAATATTGTTCATTAATAGAATTGTTCTAAGTATCAGCAAAGTATGCCTAAAAAAAAAAGAGATGTATATGTGCTCTAATTTCCAGGATCCTTTTGACTGACATAGAGATGGACTACCTAAGAACAAAGAGCATTAACTTAGGGGTATACTAGGCTGATATCTTTAGAACTAATGCACTCTAAATATCACTATTATGAATCATGAACGATGTTCTAACCTCTGACATCAAGGTTCATTTCTAAGTGAAGCATAAATTTGTTCTTGAGGCATAAGGACCACCTAGTGATTGATCATTTTAATATTCAAAGAGTTCATCTTAGTTTGAGGGAATGCTTGTGCTCTTATAAGATGGGAGTGATTATTCTTACCAAACTGCATGTTGAGATGTCAATTAGATTGAAGGAGGCTTGTGTTATCCTGTCTATGGGGGCAAGCAAACTTCAGTCCTAAGAAATTGTTGTGAAGTACTGGTTTAAGAAAAACAACCAGATCTTATAAAGATGATCCAATCCTAAAAGTATCAATTTAGACCCATTGACCTAGTTTAGGAATATGATGTTCTAAAGAGTGAAATGTATAGTGTCAGAAGGTATTCTAAGGCTATACTACTCAGCTCTTGGACAAATCCAGAATTCAAGTCCATGACTATACTATTTTTGAACCTCATGCAATTTGATGATCATAACACTAATCCCATTCCTAGTATTATTGTAACGTCCCAAAAATAGCCTCTTCGTTTTATTATTTTACATTATAGCATTTTTTGCTATTATAAATTTTTATTTTATTTATTAGATATTTTATTGGTTTTAAGTGATAAAAATATAGGTTTTTAAAGTGAGAATTCGCATAGTGGATTAGTTCACCCCAAATTAAACCCTAGTAGTTTTATAACATTTTCAATTTATATTGGAATGTGAAAAAGGGTATTTTGGTAAATTCTCAATTGAGGTTTTGTTTGATATAAAGTGATTAGTCTTGTGTCATAGTATAGATTTATGTTAAGTGTGTGGAATTGAATAGGGTGAGGACTTAAAAGCAAAGACCTAATATGTGCAAATTGCGAGTCTTATATGAAAAATGAGAAAAGTTAATCACATGGGAAGGTGACACATGGAACTTCTAGAAGAATGGATTCCAAATTGGCTTTGGGATTCTTTGAAATCCAGTTGAGCTTGGGAGAATGAGATCCAAAAGTTTTGGCTCTTCTCATTTTGTGCTCTCTAGATATGGTTAAGAGAATGGAAGAAAGGAAGAAGAAAAGATGAAAGGGAAAGAAAGAAGGAAGGAACTGAGGTTTAAGCTTAGAGATTTAGGTATGAAACTATACAACTTCCTCTTTGATTGTCTGTTAAGTTTGAAATTAAAACCCTAATTTTGTATATATATGTTTGAGTTAGAGTTCAAGCCTTTTGCTTTGATTAGGATTGGTTTTGAGTAATTTTTGTATAAAGAAAATGTTGGGGTTTTAGGGGAGATGCTGTCAAAATTTTCGATTTTGTTTTGGCCAAAACTTATCCATCACTCATCCAAATTGAATGATTCAAATTTCTGGGTAAACTAGACTTATAGGGGAAAAAATTTCCTTGAAATAAGTGTAATCAAATTTGGACCCCATTAGACCAAGAAATTCGTCAAAGTGAGCCTTTATTTTCAGGCAAATACTGGTTCTGGTTTGGTACAGTTTTGGTGTTTAGGCCATAAGTTGAGTTTCACTCATCCAAATTTAGTGATTAAAATTTCTGGGTGAACTAGACTTCTATGAGAACAAATGTTTTTTAAATAAGTGTATTCAAATTTGGACCCCATTGTACCCATAAATTCATCTAAGAGGAGCTCTGTTTATAGGAAAAAATATGGTTATGTTTTGAAAATAGAGTAGTCCCGGTTGTTTAGAACATATCTTGAGTTTTAGTGCTCTGAATTGGATGATTCCAATTTATGAATAAAATAGATTTATAGAGGAACAATGGACTTGAAGGAAGTTGGGTAAAATATGACTCATTTGTTCCCAAAATTTTTTACAAATGAAGGTGTATTAGGTAGAAATCAACCCTAGCATGCACGACTGATATTTTCTCTGTTTATGATGGATTAGGGTTGGTGACAAGGAAACCTAAGTAAGATCGGAATTCCAAGGATAGTAGTCAAGGAGCGAACTTTTTAATTTGTTCTTCTCATTTCTTTTCTTGTTGCAGCTTTGTATTGGATTTGTCAAAAACCGAAATGGTTTACATGGGAAAAATGCATGTGTGCTTTGTTTTTAACCATAAACAAATTTTTCTTAAGTGATTGGGAAATTGATTGCAAATGGATTGTCATGAAAAATGCATGAGCGTCAAAATGTGTTTATTGGGGTATATATGTATATACAATATTGTAATTTACTATGACTGAGTATTAATGCCCTTAAGATAATGCTATCCGTCATATTCGAGTTAAAGATAGATTGATATACCAATAAGGGTCAATGTAGCAGTACTGCGAACGACATGATTTATAATGGCATACCGATTCAGAGCCTAGCGGGACAGTATCGGTAGTGTACACAAAATGAATTTTTAAATAACCAATCAGCAGCCTAGCGAGACCGTACTGTGTTATTAAATGTTTTTATACCGGCCTACAGCCCAGCGGGACCATGTCAGTGATTCCGTCATCCTATGCACCGAAAGTCATGGTTAAATTCGTTTAAGGGCAAACTTATAAGTAAATGTGTGAAAAGCATAATTTGAGTTTTGAATGAAAAATTAACATATATATTGTTTATTGCATTGACCATTGGAAATGTGCCAAAATGTTGTTTTCGAAAAGATGCATATTTTGTGTTTGATTGAAATGAGGATAGAAATGCATAGAATCACTAAGCATGAAAATGCTTAGCGCGTTATTTATCATGCAGATGCAGAAGTGAATAGAGGCGAGATCAAGACCACAGGCCCGAGTCATCATTGAATGATGGGAGTATAAACTAATCGTCTCATGCATACACTTCATTCCATGATATCTTGTGACTACATTGTATTGAAATCAAAAGATGTAAAGATCTTCGTAAGAAGATTATATTTTCAATTTTTTTTTATCATGGAATTTACGTTGTGGATTTTCAAAGATAAGATATGAACTCTGACATATTTTGTAAATGATTTGGAAAGGGCATGTAAATTCCGTTTTGTATAAATATTGTACTAAAGTGTTTAGACATGAACTACAATGTTTGTAAATGATTTAAAAAGGGCAAGAATGTTGTCTTGTATAAATGTGGGAATTGAGCAAATGATGGGCTCTCTACCATGATTGATGTATATTTTTATATATATAATTCGTATTAGTAATGAGATCATATTTTCATACATACATAAATATGATTTAAATGGATATTAAATATCCCATTGAAAATAAGTATATGAAATGTGTTTTATAGATAAATGGATTTAGTGGCCCTCGTCCTCGAGTCCGGTCCAGCTGTCGGGTCAGGGGGCGTGACAATTATTCCAACTCAGTGAAACCTCTAATCATCTCGTTTAATTTATCTTTTTCACAAAAAAAAAATTTACAAAAATACAAAAACACAAAAATACTTTCATTCAATTTAAGCTAGTTCATCCAATCTTCAAGTTAAAGGTTCAAACAGTGATGATCTTAAGTAGTTAGGGTAATTGATCTTTAAATTTTCTCATCAGTCCCTTTGGGAATGATATCTAGACTTATAATCCACTTTATTACTTGTATGACCTATGCACTTGAAGTATTTTAGACCAAATTAAATTTTCAGTACATTATCATAAGCAAACAATAGAAAAACAGTATTATTGGTTTATATAAAAAGTAGACAACAAGTTTTTGGCATTATTGCTAAAGACTGAAACAATCTCTGGTAGTAGTGTCAGGAATTTGGTTAATAGTTTTTGGTCTCAACAAGTTTTTGGCGCCATTGTCAGGGATTGAAGTAAAGATTTAAGAATCAATATTCCAACCAAAAAGAAAATTGCTAATTTGGACATTTTTATCTTTTATCAAAATTTTCAAAAAAAAATTCAAAAATAGTTTTAATTAAAAGTAGTTGATTCATCTACTTTTCTTTTTATTGAGCTAAGAATGATATAATCAAATAATAAATCATTCTCACTTTGATTTCAGTGTGTTATTATTTTAAGTACTTCTTACATGCATAGAAGGCTAGAAGCTTAATTGCTACCATTGGACACTAAACTAGAAAGAACATTGAGAAATCTGAAGAATGTGAGAGCAACAGAAGAATCAGTCATGGCAGGACAAAGAGAGACTAATCAAAATATACCAGTTGTTGTAGCTGATAAACCTCAGCAAAGGCAAAGGACAATGGAGGGTTTCTAGAGACCAATTATTAGGGAGGAATATACTTTATAATAAGCTGACTAGCTAGAGGCAGTAACTTTGAATTAAAACACACTTACGTGCTATGGTGCGGCAACACCCCGAGTTCTTGTTCGTAAGTGATGATCCAAATGAGCACCTAGGCATATTCTTAAGAATGGCCAACACAGTGAAGTTGAATGGAGTCGATCCAGATGTGATCAAACTGCAACTGTTTCCATTTTCTCTGAGGGACATAGCAGTTAGTTGGTTTGAGTCATTGCCTTATGGCTCAGTCAACAATTAGGAAAAGCTGGTAGAGGCATACTTTAGCAGATTTTTCCCTCATGCTCTCACTTCGTAGAGGATAAGAGAAATCACTGCTTTCAAACATAAGGAGGATGAATCCTTATACAATGCTTGGGAGAAGTCAGTAGGTACATCGAGGAGATGTCCGATGTATGGTATTGAGCGGTGTCCAAATGGTAGTGAAGCGGATGGCTCAAGTGGATACTTCTACTGCATGCCATGAACTACACTTCTAAAGGAGCGTGGATCTGCGACCTCAGGTATTCAAAGGAAAAGCGAAAGTGCTAAGGAAGCTACTCAGATTATTGAATAACTAGCTAAGAGAAACTACAGAGCTCCATCTAAAGCTTTAGAGAGTAGTAGCAGGCTGAGATGAGGTGGAGTAATTGAGCCTGCATGTTGAAAGGAGATCCCAATCCTTTGAAGATCAAATGCTAAATTTTATGCCTGAGAACAAGAGGATCTTGAATCTGCATGAGAAGAAGTTTGCTAATCTGACAGTGTTTTAGGCAAAGACAAATGTGTTCCGGGCCAATACAAATGCCTCCCTAAAGAATCTGGAAAGTCAAGTAGGGCAGTTGGCCCTTGCTATGCAGAATCAATATAGGGACTCTTTCCCTAGTGATACAAAGAAGAATCTAAAGGACTGCATGACTATTACACTAAGAAGTGGTAAAGAGTTGAAAGTGCGAAAGAAGTTGAGAAGAAACATACTAAGGCTAAAACTGAGAAAGCAGATCATAATTCAACAGACTGTGAGAACAAGAGAAGTAGAACTAGGCTATCAGATGAGATTGAGCAAATGAAATGGCTAAAAATGAGAAAATACAGAAGGAGGAAGTGAGAGCATATCAACCTCTTATCCCATTCCCTTAAAGATTGAAACGATCTAAGCTAGACACTCAATTTAAAAAGTTCTTAACTATGTTTAAGAAGATGTAAATCAACATCCCTTTCGATGAGGCATTACTTGCAAATGTAAATAAAATTATGAAGGACAACATCATCCAAGAAGGAAGTTGGATGAAGGGGATTAGTGAGTTATGCCCAGTGCCGGTGCTATAATTCAGAAGAATCTACCTTAGAAAATGCAAAACCCAAGGGGGCTTCACAATACCATGCACCATTGGGAACTATGAGTTTGGTAAAGCTTTATGTGATTCTAGTGAAAGCATTAACTTGATGCCTCTATTAGTGGTAAAAATATTAAGTTTAGGTGAGTTGACTCCCACTACAACGTCCCTACAAATGGCAGACAGGTCAATGGCACAACCTAAAGGCATCCTAGAAGATGTGCTAGTTAAGGTGGGAAAGTTTATTTTCCTTATTGACTTTATTGTGATAGACATAGAAGATGAAAAGTAGATTCTACTTCTACTTGGCAGACCATTCCTAGCTATAGGAGCAACATTGTTAAATGTGAAAAAGGGGAAGCTTACCTTGAGAGTTGGGACAGAAGAAGTCCACTTCAACCTTAGCAAAAGTCTAAAGCAACATGATGTTGAACAAGCTAAATGTATGAGAATTGACAGTGTAACTCCTGGTTGTAAAGAGCAACATTATGATTTAATGAAAGGGAAATCATTTGATGACTACATCTTTTCTTCATTCTATATTGATGCATTTAAGAAGGAAGAGCTGATTGCAGAAACAGTTTTGAGCTTAAATGAAAGAAGTACAAATAATCTAAATAGAGAAAAAAAGGTCCTAGTAGAAGAAAAAAGGTCTGAGGGTCTTGTACTAAAAGAGTTGCCAAAGCATCTAAAAAATGTGTTTCTAGGAGAAGAAAGATCCAAACCTATGATAATAGCAGAAAATTTGATTACGGAAAAAGAGCAAAAGGTTGTAGAAATTCTAAGAAAGCAGAAGGAGGCTATTGCTTGGTCAATAAAAGATTTGAAAGGGATCAACCCATCCATTTGTATGCAAAAAATCCTGATAGAGGAGGATGGTAAGACTTCTATTGAGCACTAGAGAAGAATGAATCTAATGATGAAAGAATTGGTGGAGAAGGAGGTTCTCAAATAGCTAAATGTAGAATTTATATATGCCATATTAGATAGCCCTTGGGTGAGTCCAGTCCATGTAGTTCCAAAGAAGGGAGGTTTCATAGTTATCAGAAATGAAAAGAATGAGCTTATTCCCACAAGAACTATGACTGGATGGAGAGTCTGCATTGATTAGAGAAAGCTGAACACTGCTACCAGGAAAGATCACTATCCTTTTCCATTTATTGATCAGATGTGGGACATGCTAGCAGGACATTAATGAGTATAAAACTCATCTATGTTTTGAGTTCATTTCACAGGCTATTTTGAGCATTTTATATCCATATTCATGTAAAACTCATAAAATTTCCTCTAAAATTGGTTTTGTAGGATTCTTGATCAAAAGCATGTGATTTGGAAAGAAATGAGAAATATATTTAAAAAATAAGAGTCAACTGGGTGTCTCACATGGTTCCATTCTTCATTCAAAGAGCTTTCCAACAATATGTCACATGCCCAAAACCGAGTTAAAATGAAGAAGTTATGGCCTTAACAAGTTGGAGAAGAAAAATTGGCTGCTGAGCATAAATAATGTCGCGACACAGCAAAAAGAATGTCGCAACAAAGAAAAAAAAATTGTCGCGATAAAGCCAGCAACAAAGCCAAAATGCTGATGTCGCGACTCAAAATGCTGATGTCATGACTAAAAAATGCTAATGCCGCGACATAGAAAAAAAATGTCATGACAAAGCAAAAAAATGTCACAACAAAGCCAAAATGCTGATGTCGCAACCCAAAAATGCTGATGTCGCAACTCAAAAATGTTGATGTCGCGACTTCAAAATATTGATGTCATGACTCAAGTGCTAGAAAAATCAACTCAAAAATGCTGATGTCACGACTCAAGTGCTGGAAAAACCAGAAAAGCCCGAAAATTGATATTTTGGCATCTTTTCAAGCCCATTTTCACCCAAGGACTATAAATACTAATTTTTTAGATTTTTAACAAAACAAAAAAACGAGGAGGAGAGAGAAAATCTCTCATGAGGGTTTCTCTCTCTATAACCTACCCATTTTTTTAGTTTAGCTTAGGGCTTTGCTTTTTAGTAGATCTTAGAGTAGTTTTAGAGGGTACATTTGTATTGAAGAGATTTAGTCTTTGTGCTGGATATTCCATTATTCTTTTGTTAAGATGAAAATTGAAACTCAAATCTAGATTTTTCTCTCACTCCTTGTCTCTTGATTTCTTTCTTTATTTTCTTACTTGTTGTTTGATTAGTGATGATTGGAATCCAATAAGGGAACAGTAAACACCCTCCCCAGGGTGCAGTTAATTGTTAGACATTCGATTTGTAGATTTTAGTTTATTTGTAGGTTTGAGGCGATTTTTATATAATTGTGATACATTCATATAATGAGTTGTTCTGAATATTAGTAGTTTATACCTAGAAAAGGGTTGTATTTTGATCTAATTTTCAGGAGGCCCTTTGAGTGACATAGAGATAGAGATTCCTAAGAGTATGGAGCAGTTACTTGGGAGTATGTTAGACTAATATTATGGAACTCATGAACTCTGAAAGATTACTTTGATAGATCACTAATTTACTCATTGTGTGAGGATTAGTTGGATGATGTATCCGTTTAATTGATCAAAAGTTTCTCCTTTGTCTGATGGAATGATCTTGGTCCCATTTTAGCATAGATCTAATCAAGGAGATAGAGAGTTTGATCATATTCGAAGGATGAGATACCAATTAGATTGGAGAAGGCTTTCATTGTCTTGTCTATGGGGGCAAGAATTCTTCAATCCTAAGAATAGGGTGTGAAGTACTAGAAAGGAAAAATACCCAGTTCATAGAAAGAGGATTATATTCTATAAGTAACTGATTAGACCCATGTGTCTAGAAGGAATATGGTTCTCTAATTAGTGAAATGCAAAGTGTCAGGAGGAATCCAAGGTTATACTACATTGCTCAAATCCAGCATTCAACTCATAAATGTTGTGCTTTCAAGGAAATGCAAATTAATTGTTCAATGATTATCACCATCCCTAGTGCCTCTCTTCATACATTTTAGAATTAAGTAGTTGTTTGTTTGGTAGATTTTATGATTAGTATTAAATCAATTTTTATTTTGATTAAATTGATTTTGTCGCACCATCTATTTGATCATCCCAAATAGTGAAGAGCCCTTATGTCGAAGGTGCTCAAATTCGATTAGAGAGAACCTCGATCCTCGTAGATGCGATATCGAGACTTTTTACGATCCACTTTATTACTTGTATGACCCGAGCACTTGCGGAGGCGGATGAGTTTTGGTGATTGGAGTACTTGAGTGCTATTTGAGCCATTTAAGATAGGTTTGAGTGCTTTGTGAACTAATCATATTAATTAAGCCCGATTGACACGTGTAGGTCCTTTAGTACTAATGATTGTATTTCGAAATTTGTTTGTGGTAGTTTTGCGGGTTCATAAACTGTATCCCACCATCTTAAGCTAAAGCGTATCGAAGTTGAGCGATCTACAGTTATCACGGATTATATTCCCGATTATCAAGGCGGGGATGAAGGAATTGAAGATGGGAAATAAGGCTGGATACGAGGTTGGATGATGCGGGATGTCTGCGGGAGAAGATATGAGAATTTCGCTAGAATAGCGGGGGTACGCAATTATAAGCGAAATTTTAGCTATGTAGTGTAATTTAAGCTGCATAAGCGAAATTTATACTCTTGAAAAATTTCACTGCATAGCAAAATTTTCGCTATATTAGAGAAATTTTCGCTATAATAGAGAAATTTTCCCTATAATAGCGAAATTTTCGCTATTATAGCTAAAATTTTTGGCTATAGCGAGTGTGCGCCGTATTTTGGGTTGAAACTGACCTGTTTTAGTTTTTCCATTTCTACCCTCCTTTGTAATGAATCTTATTTTGATTAGATTAGGTTTTTCACCTTTTCTAAGTCTATATAAGCCATCTGCAAACATTTTGTAACTAACTTTCATTTAAAAGCATTTTTCGATTATGGCCCTGTTCTCGAAGCCTCCATTTGCTCTCTTCTCTCTCTTTCTCTCACTTTCTAGGCTGCCAAACACACCCTTTGAGGATGACAACTCAAAGGATGTTTAGCTAAAGCCTCTAAACCTTGAAGAGGAGGGTTGCTAGCTAGGTTGATGTGGTTTCTTAGGGGTTCCTCTATTTTTCAAGACGCAGGTACTACGTATTTATGTTCCAAACTTTCAAAACTAGGTTTAAAAGCTATTTGATGTATTTTCCTTGGTCACTACTTGGCATGCTTTTTGGTTAAGTGTATTCTTAATGGTAGATAAAGCGGCGTCCATTAGATGTCATTTGGAAAAACCATTGAGGGTAGGATTAAATATTGGATTTCAGCTGCAAGAACATTAAAATGCTCGATGGAAATGCCACATAGTTCGAAAAGGAATGTTACTAAGGGTTAGTTTTTAAAGTTAAGCAAAGATGAGGTTTGGAAATGGCTATATGTCATTTGCCACTAATGCGAGAAATAACTTAGGGTTCAACACCAAGCCATATCATACCAAGCCCAGTGGCTGAAACTTGAGGTCTTCTTTTTTGTTTATTTGAATTTCATACATTAACTTAGTAATGACAACCCTTTGTTTTGGTACAAATCAAAAATCAAACAAAAGCCTCACCATTTTGAATCATTATACAAATCATTTAAGATGAAAACCGTCCCGGTGTTCGATCTTAGAGCCATTTATACTCTGATGAGTCATCTTTATAGCGATATCGATGGATTTAGGTATAAATTTTGTTGATTCATAACACCTCTTTGTGCATCACGAATCAAATGGCGCCGTTCTTGGGGATAGTCTTAGAACTACGAATGATGAGTTGGTAGGTACTTGTAATCTCTCATTATCGATGTGGTGACCTTTAACCTTTTGAAGGATTCGGTGTTTAGAATTTCAAGTTTTTTACTCAACAGTCACTACTGAGCTGTTTTTTTTTATATATAACAGTCATTTTATTTTTGACTAACAACGATCTTTTAGCGAGCCACATTTGTTTGCTCTTTGCTTTGTCTCTTTTTGTGTCACGGTATTTATGTATCACTTTGGGATAGAGGTATATCGGAGTAGATTGCGAGTTAGTACACCAGGTGAACAAAGGTTGTGATGGTGTACCTGATGAGCAAATGGATCCTCCACGAAAAACGACAAAGTCGTGAGTGCTCAGGTGAATCCTACGACATATAAACCGATGAGAGACCACATACACCCTCCTAGAGTGAGTGCACCTTCCTGCATCATACCACCTACTGATGATGTGGCAGTGAGACCCTATCTGGTGCCCCTGCTTCCCACTTTTCATGGAATGGAAAATGAAAATCCATATACGCATATCTGGGAGTTCGAGGAAGTTTGCATTACTTTTAAAGAACGTGTGTCTGACATGGACCTGCTTAAGCTGAAGGCATTCCCTTTAACAGCGAAAAATGACCAAAGATTTGGCTCAGTTCAGTAGGAAACGATTAGAAATTGGTAGATCTTCAAGTTGAATTTTGAAGAAATTTTTCGTCTGACAGAACCAGCCTTGATTTAAAGAAGGCAAATCTACCTTACCGACTCTGATAATGAAGTTTTATCGGTGATGGGAGAGATTCATGGGGAGACCATCGATTGCACATCCCACACCATGGGTTTAATACATGGATGCTTGTGAATCACTTTTATGATGGTATGTCTCAGAGCCATGAAGCCATTCTTTGAAACTTTATGTGTGGAGGGACTTACGATCAGAACCGGATGAAGCCATGGACTTTTTGAACTATGTAAGCCCAGAAACCACCAAGGCATGGGATGAACCAAATCCGAGAGAGCGAAAGAATGAGGCCTTTGGCTTCCCACGAGGGAGGAATTTATGCACTTTAGAAGGCTCTGGAGATAGAAACAAAGCGGCAGCTGACTGAAGGTTGGAGGAGCTTAAAATGAGAAATCGGCATGAAGTGCAAGCAGTGAATGAATTACTGCATCTTAACCGACTTACTATAATTGTCGGTCAGTAGCCATCTGGAAACATTGTTCTATAAGCTCCTTGATGAGGACTTAATACAGAGCATGCCCATGTCTTGAGCGAAATAAGCCACCTACAGATGCTCCTTATGGAAACACATATAACCCCGATTGGAGGAATCATCCAAACCTATCATGGAAGCCAAACCTCATATGCTCCCAAGGCAATGATTTAGCTCCACTTGGCCTGGCAGTAGCCTCAGCATGCCTCTGTTGAGCGAGGCAGTGCAATTTAAGAAAGGTAGTGGGTACCTTTGTGGAAGGCAAGAGTGTTGAATGTTCAAACTAATCAGAAAATTGAAACAGTAGAGAGCTCACTCAACAAGAAATTAGATAGCATGCATTATGAGTTGCAAAGTTCCATTTCCAGGTTGTCTAACCAGCAGCAAGGTCTTGAAAAAGGGAAATTCCCTTCGGACATAGAAACCTTAGAGAATGTAGAATGGCTTTGCCGATGATCCCAATACAAGAATTGATGAAGTCAAGCGGTAGTGACTTTGAGAAGTGGTAAGAGCGGGACGAGTCCGGAACCAACCCAGCTCCATGGTGGATTTGAACCACGAGGGAAGAAACGACCCAGATGGGGAAGAGGTGAAAAATAGTGTACAACCTCCTTTCCCACGGGCATCGAAAAGGAAAATTCAGTTAGCAAACTGGGAAATTTTAGAGTACTCTGACAAGTGAAGTTAACATTCACTCTTCTTGATATGATCAAGCAAGTCCCAGCGTGTCTGAAATTTTTAAAAGGAGTTATGCACGGTGAAAAGAGGCTTTAATGTGAATAAAAGGCCTTTTTGGCCAGAACTAGCCCCAGAATCTTATCATTGGAGTGCATTTTTCAAGACTCTATGAAGTATATATCAAAGACGGGATGTCCTCTGATCTACGATTTCATCGGGGCACTTATGTAGAAAAAACTTACTAGACTTGGGAGCTAGTGAACCTACGCCATATTCCATGTCTGGCCCGGCTTAGGTTGGGAGGCTGACCACTTTCATCACACTATCTCTAGTAGATGGAGTCACATTAAAATACCAAAGGGGACCATTGAGGATGTTCTAATACAAGTGGACAAATTCTACTACCCAGTGGATTTTGTCGTACTTGAAACAAAGCCGGTTGCAATAGGGGCCAACCATGTACTTGTTCGTTGGACCAAAAGACATATACAAATTTATGACACTATTACCAAAGGACTATTATCTAATCCCCAGCAATAGTGCCATGAAACTTGTTGATTATATTTCCTTACCAAATATCTTGTCTCGACCAGTTTCTGAAGAATAGATACATTTTCACTTTTTTTATGTTGATCCATGATTCTGCAGAGTGCAATTAGAACAAGTAATAAAGTGGATTTTAGTCGGTCTCGATCCACAGAGATCTCAAAGAGTTTTCAATCAACTACCACGACTACTCGAGCTCACATACTATTTGGACTATGATAGACAATTTGAATCATCTTTGAAAACCCAAAATAATGAAAACTAAAAGAATTGAATTAATAACAAATGAATTGAATACTGAAATAATAAAATAACAAATTTAGATTGAACGATTATGCAAGGAGCATCACAAGAAAATAAAGCTATCGCAAACATCAATTCCTTGATTGCCTTTGTAATTTTGCTTCGCAGACCACGGTTAAAACTAGTCGAGGCGTATGAAAGTGCATTTGGATCTCTCCACCTCCCTTTGTTCATCATCTAACCTTATTTGTTTCTTTCGAACGATGGGTTAGATAACTACCTTCATCTGGGGGCTGCCTTGTTGCAGGTATTTTCTTTTTCAATGCCATTACCGACTGGATTGTGGCTTTGAGCTCTGAAATTATAGTCATTGCGGTTACACTATCTTTGGTTTCTATTCCTCAAAATTAGAACATCTCATTCCTTCCTTGATACGTTCATTTTGCCTTGGGATTCAGTTGCTCCATTCGATGGGGCGGAGCTCTGAAATGTTGGTGTCGTCGTTCAGCTCATTCGTCTCCCAGTGAAAAGAGGATTTATCAATTTAATCACCGCAGGCACATTAAATCGCAATGACGAGGTTAGCATACGTCCACGAATTGCTCATCACTCTCGAGATACCTTTGTGTCACTGGCGGAGGGTATACGGAAATCGGAAAAACGGGAGCGATACGTTTATGGGTGGCTGACAAGCGATGTTAGGATCAATTCCACAAAATAAACAAAACTAGCAAGAGTGATTTACAAAGCTGGGAAGTTCGGCATCGATGAATAAAATTACGCGGAAAAATAATTTATGAAGATGAGTCATTTCAATGAAGGTGGGTTTCTAAACCACTTGAATTACACACATCCATTTAGCTTCTTTGATGAAACCACGTAATTAGAAGCGGTAGTTAAAAATCAAAAATTTATCTGGAATTCAAGCAGCAGACCAGTAATTTGAAGAAATATAAATGCGCATTCAAGCTAAGAGCTTTCTTGACTAACGTTTAGATCCAAATTTAAAACAAATATGAACTAATCTAAAATAAAAACAAAGAAAGAAAAAGAAAATTAAAAATACGAGAGCCTTGGCCTCCAGATCTACTTTCAAGTTGCGAAGTTGCGTTCCTTGATGGCGGCTACATATTTATAGGGTTAAAAGTTGGGCCCTAGACCCCGATGCACCTCTTGGACTTGAGTTAAGCGCGGCCCGGTGGTTGTGATATCGCGACATCAATTCTTTATCGCGACCTCTTGTTATGCAAGTCTTTATCGCGAAGCCTTTGTTTAGTCGCGACATGTCTTTGAGTAGGCGATGTCGCGATAAGCAGTCTTGTCGCGACCTCTTTCTTTGGACCCGATGTCGCGGCGAAACTGCGCGTCGCGACGCGCTCTTTGTATTTGATGTCGCGGCCGACTGATATTTGTCGCGACCTTACGGTCTTCGGATATCGCGACCTCTTTATGATGTCGCGACCTCTGTTCGCCTTACATTATCGCGTATTTAATGATGCGACCTCCCGAAATCTTACAATTGATGTCGCGACAACTAGGTGTTATCGCGACTTCTTTTCTTAATTGTATCGCGGCCAAATGAATGATGTCGCGACTTCAGCTGCAATGGTGATGCCGACGACAGTCTTATCGCGACCTTCTTTTGATTGCAAGCGATGCCGCGCGACCAGCGGGCCGATCTTCGACCTTCTCTCTTTAGGCGATGCCGACCTTAGTTTCCTTACGGTGATGCCAGCATTTGCGCCCTGGTCGATTATTAATGTCGCGGCGCATCGCGACATAAATATTCCGGTCGATTGTTTATCCTTACGCCGCCTTCTTTTTGGTGTCACGACCCCGCATTGTCCGCTATCGCGGGTTTAGTGCATAGCGATCTGCGAATGATATCCACGACATCTTATCTTCTTCTTCGCCGATTCTGGTTGCGACTTTGAGTTTCTTTCACGCCCGGTAACTAGTTTTATCTTTAATTACGATTCATTCGAGACTGAGCTTGTAGTTGCAACCTTAATTTGTATTTGATTGTCAGAAGGCTTCATGACATCAAATCTAACTTTCGCGCCTCTCCCGCTGCAATTTCCTTCACCCAGCATCGCATCAAGCCACCACATTCGCCCTTTATTGCAATTTCTCGCTTCTTTGAATTCCTCGCGTACATTAGCTGCGGAAGTATTCCATATTCCCGCACATAAATCAGCCTTTAGAATAAAATAATCAGAAAATGGACTGAAATAGATGACTTTTAAGCTCATCAAACTCCCCCAAACTTAAAATTTTGCGTGTCCTCAAGCAAAGAAAAGAAATATTTGTTTGTCCTCAAACAAAAGGACATTTTTCTGTTTTGTTTTGCATTTGCAACCAATTTAATTGAAAAACTAAAATTGCATTCGTTTATTGTATATTTAGCTTCAAGTCCAGATAAAGGTTAGTTTCTACTCAATCAAGTGTACATAACTAAATTGTTGAATTTATTTTATAAACAAGATAAATAATCGATCCCACAAGAGTAGTTAGTCTACTTCTCAACTTGTTGAGTTAGCTAACCCCTACTCTTTCTTGTCGATCTCCCCATCGATAATCTTTTCTCCTCGACCTTTCCCCATTTCCCCCACCTTTACATCCGTCGCCTCCCGGCTATCTTTCACTGCTAGGGCTTTCTCGCTAGTCTTCTCAGACTTTGATCCACGCTAATCTCCATTCCGTATATTGCATTTATAGTCTCAGCTCCATATGGAACCCAAACCCCTCTGACGAAAATATAGTTCTCCTTTCTGCCAACAAGGTTTGAGTAAAATTCTCTCACAACTGCTGCATAACCCGTTTTTTGATGTTTGCAGAATTTTTCCCACTCTCTTTGCTTTATCAACTCTTTCGAACTAGGGGAGACGGTGACGATCGAATCCCCTTTCTTCTATAAACTCTTCTCGCATAGTGTTCCATACCTGAGTGTTTCTTCCTTCGAAATGAAGTCATCCTCCTCCTCTTCTTGTTGCCTCCTTTCCTCTTTCTCTTGCCTGTGGATTTGAACTTAGTTGTTTGAATGGCTGTTCTGTATGGGTTCCCGGATAGACCTCCTTAAAGTTGAGCATGCTCCTCCATGATTTCCACTCAGTTTGGGATGAGGATTGTAGGATTCGGCCATTAGAGAAATTGAAAGGTCGGTAGGAAGGATTCGGATCTAAGTTTGTGGAATTTAGAAAATCGGGAATCTGCTTGAAGGTGAAAAGTTGAATTTAGCGAGGAAAAAAATGATATTGGAAGGAGCTTCTCAACGATTATAATTCAATTATGATTGTATTCTTATTATTATTAGTATTTAAACATGTGACTTGATTTCTTTATTGTGTGTGTTATAGATAAATTTAGGGCAAAATTAAAAGTTGCCCGGTATGAACTTTTCTTTGATGTCATAACTTATGGATTATACGTGGGAGGACAAGTGTCTTTGAGTTGCGACATGTCGGGCATCTCATGACGATGATAAGTTGTCAGCGACCTCGCCCCACTCTTTTGAAGGACTTGCTCTTGTCGCGACCCGAATGTTACTTTGTCATGACCTCTGACCCATCTGTGAAATACCTTTTAATTCGCGACCTCATTCTTGCTCTTCCTCGATCTTGGCGAGTCACGACATCAACCCATTGCGACTTAGTTTAATCGCGACATAAGTTTTGTCGCGACCTAGTACGCAATTACCTCAAATTTAATGAGCAGAACTGACTTTTGGCTATTTATCGATTCCCATGAATTCTCGATGATTAAAATCATTCGCATCTGACGTTCAACATATTCTCTTCACATTACTTGAATTTATGTAGGAGAACACCTCCCCTTTTCAAGAGTGCGTTCCTTCACATTGAATTGGCTGGGGTTATGCTGAGTTTGTTCCTTCTTGCAGACCATTCACATAAGCGCTCTGCAAAATTTCAGAGAAAGGATTTAATTAGGCAAGTACTTCTCAAAGTACTAACTAATCCAGTATAAGAACCAAAGAAAACAAAATCAAGGTGAATTCTAAAAATCAAAGTCTAAAATCAGAAGCGAAATCTCTATGGTTGCCTCCCATCAGTTACTCGAGATTTTGAGTCCTTAGAAGCTAGACTTGCTGTTACGATTCTCTCTCTCTCTTAATGAACATTTGGAGCTCTTCCTTTCTTTCCTCCACCTTTTGATAATGCTTCGAGTCTTTGTCCATTGACTTTATTCTTCCCGGTATCAGTCTTTAATGTTACTATTCCAAATGTAGTGCTTGACACTCTGTGTATGATCACTCCATTTGGATTTAACTTCATGGAATAACTTCAATCTGGGTTAAAAAGAAGAACTTCATTCCTCTGCTCTACGAACTCTTTTCGAGAATCCTACGATCGTACCATTTATTTGTTTTTGTCTTGTATATTCTAGCATTATCGTAGGCTTCATTTCGGTTCTTGAGTTCATTGGTTAAGACAATCTCTCTTCCTTTGCGGTTTTAAAATCAAGTTCGACTTCTTGATAGCCATAGCTTTGTATTCCGGTCTAAATTAGATGACATGGTTTGCAAAGACAACTACGTATGGGGACATTCCAATGGGAGTTTGAATCTCTGGAGTCCTGTAAGCCCAAAGTATCATCAAGTTTGGAGAAGACCAATCCTTCCTGCTTGAACTTACAGTCTTTTCCAGGATTCTTTTAATCTCCACTTTTGGAAATCTCTGCTGTCCATTAGTCTGGGGATGATAAGCTAGACTCCTTATATGCTTGATCCCATACCTGCTCATGAGTTTTGCAAATATTTTGTTTGCAAAATGGCTTCCCCCATCACTAATGATAGTTCTAGGTGTTCCAAATCTGCTCAAAATATTCTTTTGTAAGAAACTAAGCGTATTAGTAACCATTCCTTGAATGACCCACTTTGCTTCCACCCATTTGGAAACATAATCCCACTTTGCCAACCAATATACAGGTTTCAAATGATGAATTGGGAATGGTCCATAAAATCTATTCCCATACATGGTACAACCATTATACCTTTTAGGGACATTTCATTTACATGGCGATATTTCAATCTTTTGGCATCTATCACCTGATTTGACCCATTAACACAATCTGCGAAGATAGTGGGCCAATAAAATCAGTTGGAGTATCTTGTAAATTGTTCTTTCTCGGAAAAATACCCCATATGGTAATGGCTGGCATTCCTCAATATTTTACATTGTTCACTCTACGCTCTTACGATAATCATGTCGACACCTCTTTTAAATAAACGGTGATTCATCCCGGATGTAGTACCTCTTTGTCGATCCTGAAACTTTCTTTACGTTGGTATTTGAATTCTGCGAGGAACTACTCCTGACTAGGTAATTCACAATATCAGCATATAATGGAAGTTGAAATGACACCTTAAACAGTTGTTCATCTGGGAAGTTCTCTGTTACTTCTGCCTCCTCCTTTTCTGTTTCATTCTTTTCTACTCTGGACAAGTGATCAGCTATCACATTGTCACACCGCACATATTTAATTTCGGATCGAACTCTTGTTCGCGGCACCCACCTTATCAGTCTTGGCTTAGCTTCCTTTTTTGACGCCGGATATTTGATGGGTATGATCTGTGTGAACTATAACATAGGATACAAAATGTATGGCCTAAATTTCCTACAGCAAACACTATGGCTAGCATCTCCTTTTCGGTTGTGGAATAGTTTTCTTGTGCTTCATTGGGGATTACGCTAGCATAGTATATGGCTCTGAATATTTTCTCTTTTCTTTGCCCAATCTGACCCCGTTTGCGAATCAAGCGTAGCATGTGTTCGAATCCACGATCCCGTGCAGATTTTTAGCCATGATAGGTGCCAGACCGTCGATCTTGATTTCTTCAAAGGTAGCCTTGGGGAATCATCAGAATTAAACTGTGTCCTTCTCGATAATGCATAATTAGTGCGGCTATCTTTGAAGTCTTTGATGAATCTCACATAAAATCCGATGCCCGAAACTCCTTATCCCTTCTTGTTGTGGGAGGTGCAAGGGTTTTGATAATGGAAATTTTGGATTGGTCCACTTCTAGCCCTGTAGCAGAAATTTTATGACCAAGAACAATACCTTATGTTACCATGAAATGGCATTTTTCCCAATTTAATGCTAGTTGTTTGTCCTTGCATCTTTGAAGTACTGTTTCTAGGTTGTTCAAACATTGTTCAAAACTAGACCCATACACTATGAAGTCATGTAAAAATTTCCATGACTTCCCTCAACTTCATCGAGAACATCGACATCATACATGTTGGAAAGTAAGCGGGGCATTGCGGTAAATGGCATCATACGAGGCAAAGGTACCATAGGGGCATGGTGTAGTCTGCTTGTCCTCAAGGTGCAATTGCAATCTGATTTGTAGCTGAATACCGATCGAGAAACAAAATGGGGGTCATCACCGCTGTCGTCAACATCGATCAATGAAGGTAAAGGAAATGATCTTTCACGGTTCGTGTTCGCTTCACGCGCATGTCGATGCATACCTCTCCATCACAGCCGATATTTCTTGTTGGAATTAATTCATTTCTTTCATTAGGATCCACGATCAAATCCACGCTCTTTGGAACCATGGTGGGCTAACGGGCATACGAAGTATAGATAAAACCTGACATTTAACCATTTTAGCACTTCCTTTACGACTACTTCTTTCATTACGCATTGAGTCTCCTTTGATGTTGGCAATTGGCTGCATTTAACCGGCCGGTATTTTGTGCATGCATATTGATGGACTGATACCTTTTAACTCTTCAATAGACCAAGCTATAGACTCCTTATGATTCCTTAAAATTTCCAACAACCTCTGTTCCTCAGCATCAATGCATACTCTCCATCCTGTCACTGTTCTTGTTGGAATTAATTCATTTCTTTCATTGCGGATCACAGTAAATCCACCTTTCTTTGGAACCACATGGGTATTAACCAGGGTAATACGAAATTGCATAGATAAAACCAACAACCATTTGAGCACCTCCTTCCTGACTACTTCTTTCATTACTGGATTCGGTCTCCTTTGATGTTCAACAGCTGGCTTTGTATTTTCTTCCAATAGTATTTTGTGCATGCATATTGATGGACTGATACCTTTTAACTCTTTAATAGACCAAGCTATAGACTCCTTATGATTCCTTAAAATTTCCAGCAACCTCTGTTCTCGGCATCACGAGTCTAGCGAAGTATTCTTAGTTTACTCTTTGGCGGTTCCATGTAAGCATACTTTAAATAACGGTAACTCCTTTAAAACTAGCCGCTTCTTCCTTTGGTTTCTTGATGAAATTCCCTTTTCTTCATTTTTGTCTCCTTTTTCATCCCATTTTATTCCAGAGACTCATCTCTTTTTCGGTGAGATATAAGGCGTACCAGTGTCAGATCAAAACCTTCAAGATCTTGGAAATTCATCTCATTTCATTGATTGAAAGTTAGTAATTACAATCATAGTAAAGTAAGTGTGACATATACATCTTCTATTGACTTGATATCTTCCCTTTATCTTCTAAATTCCTCAAACTTACAGTTAATTGAGTGAGTTGCCTCTTCTCCCAACTCTGAGAGTGAGAATTCCCTTACATATACTTCGATTGTTTGCTCTGGTAAAGGAATGACCTTACAGCCATGAGGACTTGTGAATCTTCTTCCATATCCGATTATGATGAAGTATTTGGAAAATAAATTCCCACCTTTACCGGTATCTTTATAGTTCCTTCGGGTTTGCGAGGGTTCTCTGCCATTTAAGGGTAACAATTAGTGATAAATCTCCCCCAAACTTAACTTAGCATGAATGGGACATTAAATTGATCTTTGAGTCTAAAGAGCTTCACAGAGCTTCGAACTCTCAGTAGTGCGAGGGAATGGTGAAGCTCCACAGATCCTTAAATCTTTTCTAGTAAAGTCTCTCTTGATCACGGCCTTTGCAGTTGCGGTCAGATTCCACAGTCCCTTCTTGACAATCACTATCTTTGCTCAATATGTCTTTCAAAAATTTTGCATAAAGTGGCATCTGAGTCACCACTTAATGGCATCTTGATCTCCCGGCTTGAAGGTTCAAAATCACAAAGCGTTCCCTCTATCTTTGATTTTTGCGACCTCGTGGAAATGCGATTTGCGAGGCGGATTGTTCTGGGTTTTTCTTCCACACTTCCTTCTTACCGACAATTTGTTCCTTCTTTCTTTCCTTCTCCG
Source organism: Tetrastigma voinierianum (assembly GCA_016808115.1). NCBI lineage: Eukaryota > Viridiplantae > Streptophyta > Magnoliopsida > Vitales > Vitaceae > Tetrastigma > Tetrastigma voinierianum. The sequence goes on along the minus strand of JAEQBH010000178.1, from coordinate 3,562,882 downwards.
GTGTTTGACGTATGCAGGGCCTTCCACATCTCCTGTTGCTTTCATGCTGCATCTTTTCCTCGAAGTTTTCCCACTTCTGGCACTGCCATAGTCTTTCGGATTCTTCGTGTCATGGAAAAACATCTTTCATACAGTTTCGGGTTTAAAGGCCAGTGCCCTATTTATGTCTCAGTTCTTGAGGCATTAATTAGTCTCCCGAAAAAATTGAGAATTGGTATTTGAGGCTTCGGTCGCAAACTTTTCTATTCTGGAGGGTTTAACGACTTCTTGTTGTCTCCCATGAATTTTAACATTTGATCTTAAATGGTTGAGCTTCTCCTCGACTAAGTACTCGTTCTATTTTCACCTCCTTCTCTTTGTTATGGAACCTTGGTAGTTCTTGATATCTGTTGAGGATTACCGGCCGCGCCTTGGGCGCCTTGAGGCCCCTCCACCCATAGAAAAATTTTCGCGGTTCCTTAGTCTTTGGATGATGGTGTCTTCCAGCGGGTTAAGTTTGGGTTTGAGTGATAGCTTCTTGGCTCCCCAAATTACTTAACCTCCGCATCATAAAGCGGAGTTCTTCGGTGGATACGTCGACACTTCATCTCGATAGTTCCTTTCATTCACTCTATTTCATGAAGCGATTGTGCATCTTCCCTCTCTTGCTTGTCCATTCTATTATGATGGCATCTACTTTGCCTCATGGCTGTCATCTTGTTCAGCTCAGCAGTGACTCCTCTTCCTCTCGCAATTACTCTTGAAAATAGTGGAGCTTTCATATTGTATTTAGCCGGGTCCTCGATCGGATATCTTGCCCTCTTCTGCTCTTCGTTTAGATGTCTGACATGAAGCACATCAATAATGCGCCAGATGTATCATTCAAAGCATGATACACTATGTCCGCTTCTGTGTCTTTAGATCTATTTCCATGCATTGGAAATCTTTTGGCAACCTTTTGAATCTCCCATGCTGCAAGGCTCTCATCTTCCCCTGTTTGGAGACAATTATCTCTCTCCTTCTCTCTTTGAGGTGGAGTGATGGGGAAGAATCTACCCAAGTAGGCTTCTACAAGCTCACTCCCAGTATCACGAGCCATATGGTGAGATTCATACCATGTGGCTGCTGTATCTCTTGAAAATGGGAATAAAATGCAGTTTATGACCTCACAGTCTCACCCATTCAAACTGCGTGTTTTCCATCTGAAACCTTCAGTGCTCATTTAGGTCTTAATGGGATGACCCGGTGAAGCGTATTCTGACATTATAATCAATCGCGGCCAGTTTAAAGTTATTTGCATCAGCGTAAGTACATCGGATTGCGAGTATTCATCTGAATAATAGGTCTCCAAAGTCCTCCATTGTATAGGTGATTGGGCCTTAGTTCTTGTTCTTTGTCACTTGATCCCGGTCTTGCCTTTCACATACGCCATACACAGGTTTTATGCCCTTTTCGTTTTTCTCAAGCTTCTGAGTGTTTTCTCTAATTCTGTATCTGCTGGAATCAGATCAGTGTTCTGTTTCCTATGCATTAAAGTTTTCCCTAAAATAAAAACATACTCACATTAATAGGATTAGTCGAGCTTGACAAATATTTTTCAGCGTATAAAAACTATTAAGGTTAGTGGCTAAAAATAACCCTTTGCTTGAAAAACTATTTTGTTCTTTTTCTTTTAAATGTCCAAATTAGTATTTCCTTCTTTCATCACGAATATTGATCTATAAATTCTTCGATCCGTGGCGTAAAAACTTATTCGTTGGACCAAAGACATATACAAATTTATGATACTTTATTACCAAGGGACCATTATCTAATCCCGGTAATAGTGCCATGAAACTTGTTGATTATATTTAGATTTGCAAGTATACTGATATAAAATGGTTTCTGAAGAATAGATACATTTCCTTTTTATGTTGATCCATGATTACGCAGTGCGGTCGAACAAGTAATAAAGTGGATTTTTGTCAGATATCGATCCACAGAGATCTGTAATTTTCAATCAACTTCTACGACTACTCAAGCTCTATATACTATTTGGATATGATAGACAATTTGAATCAGCTTTGAAAGCCTTAAAATAATAGAAAACTAAAAGAATTGAATTAATAACAAATAGATTGAATAAAATAATAAAATAACAAATTTAAGATTGAGCAGATTATATACAAAGGAGCATCACGAAAATAAAACTATCGTGAAACATCAATTCCTTCAGTTACTACTTTGTAATTTTGCTTCATGAACCACGATTTAAAACTAGTAGGAGTAGCAGAGGTGCGTTTGGATCTCTCCACTCCACTTTTCATCATCTAACCTTATTTGTTTCTTTCGAAGACGATTAGGTTAGATAACTACCTTTAATCTGAGGTACGCCTTGTTGCAGGTATTTTCTTTTGATACTTCATACACAACCTAGGTTATGAAACTGAGCTCCTAAATTATAGTCATTGCCTAAGAGTTTACACTATCTTTAGTTCTCTTTCTCAAAATTAGAGCATTTCGTTTCTTTCCTTGATTAGATCCTTGCTAACACGAGTTAGATTCACCATTCGAATCAAGGCGAACTCTCTTTGCATGTTTAAATTGATAAATCGTTCAACTCATTCTAGTCTCCAGTGAAAGAGGATTTATCAATTTAATCACCTGAAGCTTACGATAAAATCCTGATAAGCGGCTCGCACTCTAGATCCACGAATTGCTTTCATCCTCTCGGGAGATACCTTCCTGGCATCACTTTCAGAGGGCCTCCGATCGGAGACTTGAGACAATGCGTTTATGGGTGGCTGACAGCGATATTGGGATCAATTCCACAAAATAAACAAAACCTGACAAGTAGATTTACAAGCGAAGTTCGGCATCGATGAATAAAATTACTGCCCGGGGAAAGATAATTTCGACGGTAGAGTCATTTCAATGGAAATTGGGTTTCTAAACCACTTATTACACCATACATTGAAGCTGGCAGTCAAGAAACCAACGCAATTAGAGCTGGTGGTTCGAAATCCAAAAATTTGTCTGGAATTCAAACAACCGGGAATAGTAATTTGAAAGAAATATAAATCTGCGTTGACTAAAACTGCTTGGTGCGTTCGGATCCAAATTTAAAACAAAAATCACGAACTAATCTAAAATAAAAACAAAGAAAGAAAAGAAAATACAAGAGCCTTGGTAACGGATCTCTCAAGTCACCCGAAGTGCGTTCGCCCGATATGACTACATATTTATAGGGTTACGGTTATTTGTTGTACACTCTTTTGGACTTGATTCAGCCCGATTAGTTTGTCAATGTCGCGACATCAATTCTTTATCGCGACCTCTGTTGTCTAAGTCTTTGTCGCAGAAGCCTTTGTTTGGTCGTGACATGTCTTTGGTGGAACTGATGTCGCGACAGCTTGATCTTGTCGCGACCTCTTTTCTTTGGAACTGATGTCGCGACAGCTTACTGACGTCGCGACCTTATCTCTTTGTATTTGATGTCGCTGACGACTCAGTATTGTCGACAACCACGGTCTTTGCGGCGGATGTCGCTACCTCTTTATGATGTCGCGACCTACGTTCCTGTTTATTGTGCGATTGTTTAATGATGCTTCGCGACCTCAGTCTTTGCGATTGATTATCGCGACAATGCGTGTTAATCGCCTTCTTCTGTTGTTGTCGCGACCCATTTGAATGATGTCAGCGACTTCGCTGTGTAGTTGATGTCGGCGGCTTGATCTTATCGCGACCTTCTTTTCGGTCTGGCGATCGCCGACCATTTAGTTGATGTAGTGACCTTCTCTCTTTGGGTGATGATGCCGACCTTAGTTTCCTTACCAAGGCGTGCTCGCGGCGCTATTCAATGTTGATATCGCGGCGCATCGGATGTTGCGAAATAAATGTTCAATCAATTGTTTATCTTCTGTCGCAACTTCTTTTTGGTGTCGCGACCTCATTTATCCACTAAAAGCGGGTTTAATTCTACTTCGCGACCTCGAATGATGTGCGACATCATATCTTCTTCTTCATCATTCACGGTTGCTTGACTTTGGTTTCTTTCACGCCCGGCTAGTTTTGTCTTCAATTCGCTTCATTTGCGTGGAGCTTTGTAGTTTGCAAACATAATATGTATTCGATTCTTGTAAAGACTACGACATCAAATCCTTTAATCCTTTTGCCTCTCCTGCTCTTGATTTCCTTGACCCGAGTTACATCGATCTTTGCTCATTACATTCGCTCCTTTTCTGCAATTTACGCTCTTTGGGTCCACGATGCACGATGGTTTGGTGAAGTATTCCATATTCACGCACATAAAATCGACCTTTTTTAGAATAAAAATAAATCGGAAAAATGGGTAGAAAATAGATGACTTTAAGCTCGTCGGTACCCATCATATTAAGGCCCATTCTTGGCTGTGATGCCATTATAAATTGCCAAAATGGGGTTAAGCAACTCACCTTTGGGAACATGACTTTGGAACTCAATATCTTCCACCTAAGTAAAAGACATATGCAACCAATGGAGGATGACTGTGAAGAAGTTTGCATAATAGATACAATTCTTGAAGAACAGGCTAATGAGCAACAAGTGCAAGATGTACTGAGGTTATTTAGGTTCCTTGAAGAGCAAAGGAACCTCGATACGTAGGCTTTGATGCGAAGTCTTTGGAGAAAAAAGGTGGAAATTCTCTACCTTTACTAAGCTTGGAGAGAGAGGAAAGGAATCTGACAAGCTGGATCTCAAACCCACACTTTGTGGAATTAAAATATACATTTTGGAAAGCAAGCGTGTCCAGTTGTAATACTCGTCACTCACAGCCACTCCACGGAGGGACAATCTCTTTGCACCTCAAGATGAACAAGCAAGCTTTGGGGTGGAAAATTTCCGATTTAAAAGGCATCAACTCAACAATCTGCACCCATCACATTTATTTAAGAGAGTCAAAGCACATTGGCGACCACGGAGGAGATTGAATCCTATACGGGAGTAAAGTGCCGTGAAATCTGAGATTCTTTGTAAGTAGGTATCATTACCCAATATCGATAGCACTTGGGTAAGCCCGACCCGAATTAGTGCGAAAGTTAGGGGTGACCAGCGTAAAAATGAAAAGGGTGAGGTGTGTGCAGCCTTACGCCTAGTTGGAGGTATGCATAGATTACGGAGGCTCGTCACATTAACAGAAAGATCACTTTCATTTGCCCTTCATTGATGTTCGACTTCTTGAGAGTTTAGGCACCGTTTCTATTGCTTTTTAGATGGGTATTCAGGGTACTTTCAGATAGTGATTGCACCAGAAGATCAAGAAAAGACCACTTTTACTTGTCCATTTGGAACTTATGCCTACAGGAGGATGCCTTTTGGTCTTTGCAACGCCCTTGCCACCTTCCAGAGATGTATGCTTAGTATATTCAGCGATATGGTGGAGCGCATAATGGAAGTCTACATGGATGACATCACTGTATACGGAGGTGATTTTGAAGAATGTCTGACTAATCTTAAAGCTGTCCTACAAAGGTGCATTGAAAAGAACCTGGTGCTTAATTGGAAGAAATGCCATTTTATGGTGAACGAGGGTTGTCTTTAGGGCATATCATTTTCGAGGGGAATAGAAGTTGACAAGGCAAAAAATTGAACTTATTTCAAGCGCCTTCTCGACAAATGTAAAAGCGGTTAAGCGATTCATGGCCGTACGGGCTTTCACAGGAGATTCTCCGAGGACTTTTCGAAGATTGCTAAGCCCCTTTATAATTTGCTGGAAGAAGATGCTAAATTTGCTTAGGAAGAGACTAGTAGAGAAGAGCTTTGAAGAGCTGAGGTCATTGACCTTTGCGCAGTAGTCACCGAACGATTGCCGGTTGCCTTTGGTGATGTGTGATGCAAGTGATCTTGCTATTGGAAGCGATTCTTGGACAAAGAGAAGGTGGAAAACCTGTAGTCTAATATGCAAGCAAAACCTTGAATGAAGCACAAGGAACTATACTACAGAGAAAGAATTGTTGGCGATGATCTATACATAAACAAATTTCAGCGTACTTGGTTAGATGCGATATAGTCATTTACGAATCATTCCTCTTTGAAATATCCTAACGAAGCAAATGCAGTAGGGCTTTATCAGATGGGTTCATACCTTTAGAATTCAATTTGCAAATTATGGACAAAAAGGGGGTAGAGAATGTTGTGGCGGACCATCTTTCGAGATTAACCATAGCCCACAACACTCATAGCCCCCCAATCAACGATGAATTTCCTGAAGAATCTCTAATGCGATTGGAGAATGCTCCCTGGTATGCTCACATTGCGATTTCCTAGCAACATAGAAATTCAGTGATTGGAAAAGAGCAGATAGAGTATTTCTTAGCAAAGATCCATTCCTATTATTGGGAAGAACCTTTCTTGTTTAAATACTGTGCAGATCATATAATTAGGAAGTGTGTGCCTAAAGAAGAACAACAGGGAATTCTAAGCCACTGCCATGAGAATGCTTGTGGTGGTCACTTTGCTTCCCGGAAAACTGACAATGAAGGTCTTTGCTTGATCCCGGTTTCTCGCAGCCTTCTCTTAAAAGCTCACCAAATGTGCGAGTATGTGATAGATGCAAAGGCTCGGAAATTGTCTGTGGGCATATGATGCCCTAAGCCCAATTTTAGTAGTCGAGCTAATTGATGTTTGGGGCATCGATTTCCATGGGACGCACTGCATGTCTTATGGGCATGCATACATATTGGTGGGGGTAGACTATGTATCTAAATGGGTTGAGGCAATCCCCTGCAAAACCAATGACCACAGGGTGGTGCTCAAATTCTTGAAGGCAAACATCTTTTCCAGGTTTAGGGTACCAAAAGCCATTATTAGTGATGGGGGTTCACACTTTTGTAACAAGTCTTTCGAAAACCTCATGGCTAAATATGGTGTTAAACACAAATTGGCTACCCCTTACCATCCTCAAACAAGTGGTCAAGTAGATCTTGCCAATTGATTAGTACCCAAAAAGTGCTATTTTGAGTCCTATTCAAGATAGGTTTTGAGTGCTATTTGCGTACTAATCATGTGAATTAAGCCAATTGACATGTGCAGGTCCACTTAGTACCACTGATTTCGTTTCGAGTTTGTTTTTGGTAATTTTGCAGTTTTGCGAGGCCTCGGTCATATTTTCAAGTTTGAATTGTCGTATTGGTGCTGAATGTTAAGAATTCTCGGGTGATTTCATCAAGCAAAATGAAGAAATGTCAAGTAGGCGATGAAATGAAGATGCGAGGAAGCAATCAGGATGATTTTAAGCTATGCATTCTGCGAAAATTTATGAAAAGTTATGAAAATTTGTAACCATAATTCATAATCCTGTAATTCATGCAGGTTTTTCGCTATCTTTAGCGAAATTTAAATATCATAGCGAAAATTCGCTATCATAGCGAAAGTTACTGTGCATAGCGAAAATTTGAAATTTCGCTATGCCTTGTATTTTCGCTATGATAGCGAAATTCACTGCATAGCGAAATCTCTCCCTCTGTGTTTTGGTTCCAAACGACCTCGTTTTGTATAATTCCCATTTTATCCCTATTGGCAATCATATGTTTTAGGTAATTTTGGTGGCTTCACACATTTTGGTTGGCTCTTGCCAGCCACGCCCATGGCTTTGTAACCCTAACTTTTTTATCAAGCTTTTAGCCCGCAACTTTGTTTTTAGGTTACAGTTCTTCTCTCTTCTCTCTCTTCTTTCTCTCGTTTTCTTGGCTGCCAAACACACCCCTTGAGGATGACAACTCAAGGGATGGCAGCTAAGCCTCAAAGCCTTGAAGAGGAGGTTGCTGAAAACGGTTATTGGTGGTTTTGTGGGTGTCCATAAGTGTTTTAAATGGAACAGGTACTGCATTTATTGTTCCAAACTTCCCAAACTAGGGTTTAATGCTATTTAACGTGTTTCTTTTGGTCAATACTTGTCATGCTTTAGGGTTCAGTGCATTCTTAATGGTAGATGCACTGACATTCATTAGATGTCATTTACGAGCCATTGAAATGAGGTTAAATGCTATGTTTTCAAACTATTGGAACATTAAATGCTCAGTATTTGTTTTAACTCAAATAAGTGTTTAAAGGTTAGTTTTAAAAGCTAAACAAAGATCGGTTTTTGGTTATGACCCCATATGTCATTTGCTGCAATGAGAGGGAAATGACCCGAGAGACACCTTAATAACCATTTATCAAGCTAGTGACGAGCCTTCAAAGGTCACCATTTCACCGCTTCATTTTAAGCTATTTCGATTAGCCAGTGACGCAACTCGACACTTTTAATCACGAAATCCGAAAATCCAAACAAAAAAATCGACCATTTTGAATCATGATACAAATCATTTGTGGGATGAAAACCCATCCCCGTGTTCGACCGACCACTATACTGCGGTGGCTTGACTCTGGCGTGGGAGAATATAGGATACAAAATTTTTTGATTCGAATCGCCTCTTGTGTACGCGAATCAAATAGCGCGGATTGCAGGATGGTGCCAACTACGGATGAGTTGATATGAACTTGTAATCTACATTACAGTATTGGTATAACATAATCCTTTTGAATTTACGTTTGTAAAGTGCAGTTTCTTTTAAAACATTCTTGCCTTGTGTTTATTCTTCACAGTCGGTTAATTTTGATTTTAGCCTTTCTTGATCCTTTTGGCAAGCTTTGTTTGTGTTCTTTGCTTTGTCTCATTTTGTGTGATAGGTGTTTATGCAACACTAGGATAGAGATAGTTCAGGTAGACTGCAAAGAATCAGTACACCAGTTGAGCAAGGCTGTGAAATCAGTGTACACAGTGATCAAATGGATCCTCTACCTGAGGAACATCAAAGTCAGCAAGGTACTCCAGTGAATCCATCGTCTGGTCGATAGGGATCCACGCCACCCTCCACAGAGTTAGTGCTCCTTCTGCATCATACCTCTGAGGATGTGGGCGGTGAGACCCTACCTGTTGCCTGCTTCCCACATTTCATGGTATGGAGAATGAAAATCCATACACCCATATAAGGGATTTTGAGGAAGTGTGCGTAACCTTTAAGGAGGGTGCAATTGACATGGATTTGTTGAAGTTGAAGGCGTTTCCTTTGACCCTTAAAGACAAGCTTCGAGACGAGAACCATGTCGGAAGGCGGGCGGAAATTTGTAGGCGGAGATTCTAAAAAATTCTTCAGTGCTCACAAGACCAACAATTTGAAGAGGCAAATCTACACATTTGCTGCCCATGACAATGAGAGGTTCTACCAATGTTGGGAGAGGTTCATGGAGACCATTAGTGCTTGTCCACATCATGGTTTCGACACTTGGATGCTTGTAAACCACTTCTATGGTGGTATGTCTCCAGCCATGAAGCAACTTTTGGAAACAATGTGTGGAGGGGACTTCCTGAGCAAGCACCTAGATGAAGCCATGGATTTTTTGAATTATGTGGCTGAAACTTCCAAGGGATGGGATGACGAGCCAAGGGAGAGGTGGAGAAAGTGGGCTAACTAGCCCACCAAAGGGAGGTATTTTGCACTTTAGAAGATATGGAGATGAAAGCGAAAATATCAACCTTAATTAAGGTGGAAATTTGGAAGAAAAAAGACTCCATGAAGTGCAGGCAGTGACTGAAAATCCTGCATATGCCAACTCATGCATCAATTGACAATCCAATGGCCACACAGAAGAACATTGTCCAATAGCCCCCTCAGTGAGAGAGTTTGTGCCCGGGGCATGCGTCTTAGTGGGGCGATACAAACCATGACCTAATGCCCGAAATACGGTAATACTTATAATTCCAATTAGGCACTCAATCTCTCTTGGAAGCCTAATCCCCCTGCTTATGTGCCCCCTGGTGCCAAACAACAGTTTGGTTCCTCATCTCAATCATAGCCATCACCATCCTCTTCTCCTGTTGAACAAGCTATTTTAAACTTGAGCAAGGTGGTAGGCAATTTTGTGGAAGAACAAAAGGGGATCAATGTACAATTGGCTCAAAGGAATTATCTTGTGGAAAGTACCTGAACAGAGAATAGATGGGCTTAGAAGCGGCCTTAATTGGAAGATTGAGAATCTCACGGCTATTACGGTCAGCGGGATTACCAATTGTGAGTCTCGGGAGAGAGGAAGATTCACTTCCCAGGCAGCGAATCGAAAGGAGTCCATGAATAGGTTCATCCGGCAACTGGGGATGGATGAAGTGAAACTATCAACACTTTGGCGGTGGAAAGAAATTGAGCAACCGGTGCCATATTTGCTCAGAAAGCGAGAAAAGAAAAGGAGGCTACAGGCTAGAGGATAATAATCAGGTGAAGATTCAGTGAAGAAAAACATGCCCCTCCATTCCTCGAAGCAGCCAAATGAAAAAAATTCCAAACCAAGCGAATTTGGGAGGTGCTAAGGCAAGTGAAGGTAAATATCCTTTGCTTGACATGATCAAGCAGGTCCCAACTTATGAAAAGTTCTTAAAGGACCTTTGCGCCTGATCAAAAGAGGGTTAAGCATTAAACTAGCCTTCCTAACACCCAGCAGAGTCAGTTCCCATTATTGACGAACCCGGTGAAATCTGAGGATCGAGATCCCATGATATCGGTCTTTCATTGGAGGGACTTGCATAGACAAACAACATTTGTTGTGGACTTGGGGGGCCGGTGTAAACCTACTTCCATATTAGGTATATAAGTAGTTGGGTTTGGGAGGCTTAAAAGCCTACCAACATCACTCATCATTAAGCGATCGATGGTAAAAATTCCCTGAGGAATAGTTGAGAGGATGTATTAGTGAGGTGGACTAAATTCTACCTAGTGGATTTTGTAGTGGCAATCTGAACCAATATGAAATAGGCCCAATCATGTATGAGTATCACAGGAAGATATTTTGGCCACTTCCAATGCAGTGTCAGTGCAGATAGATGTCTGACTCATTTAGCGACTATGACATTGAGCTCAAATATTTTCACTTGAATAACAAAAACCTGAAGCTGGTGGAAGATAATGAAACAAGAGGCGTGAAGTCGCTCAATTGGTCAATCTTAGGGAAACCAAATGCTTTAATTGCAAGCGAGGAATTGGGAAAGGTGGCTGAGTGATTGGAATTGGGTGCCTCGGTCACTTATACGAGACGATGGTCGATGACATAAGCCCGATTAGGAAAATTTCAGCAAGAGGAACAAACATGAAGACTCCCGGCCGCGAGGTCACTGCTAGGGTCAAAGGAGCTCCTCCTCCTTGACCACTCGGCAGATAATTCGGTGAAATTGAAATTTGGTTTGGTCTTAGTGGAGGCCAAGCTGCGAGTTCCACCGGATTTTGATTTTACTTACGTCAGTGAATTGCCCTGTTTTATATATTTTGTAACTTTTTCCTTTTCTAATTTTAGCTAAATATAAAATATTATTTTTATTTTTATTTTATATTTTATATATATATATATATATATATATATATATATATATATATATATATATATATATTACTTTTATATTATTATATTTTAATTTAACTAAATTAAAATTTTGTTTTACTGCCTGAGGATGAAATGGGGCAAGAACTTCATATAATAAGCGAAATTAAACATAGGTGGCTCTTGACTTAAGGGACCATTCAGTTACCCAAAACCGTTTTATAAAAAGGGGGCCCCCGCTCATTTTCATTCCACGCCTTCACATCCCTTTGAGCCCCTGCTTTGAGCCCTCCCGTGCCCTGCATCCACGCCTGAGCCTCCCCTGCTTTGAGCTCTGCGCCACCAGCAGCCGAGCCTAGGTTCCCTACTGAGAGCCCCTGCCGTGAGCCATTTCGCTATGCCTTGTATTTTCGTTATGATAGCGAAATTTCGCTATCATAGCGAGAATTTTAAACTAAAGCGAGAATTCAGCATAGCGAAATCTCTCCCAATGTTTTGGTTCCAAACGATCACTTTGCTATAATTCCCATTTTGCTATTGGCAATCATATGTTTTAGGTATTTTGGTATTTCACACATTTTGGATGGCTATATAAGCCACCTTATAGCACATGCCAGCTTTTTGATCAAGCTTTTGGCATGACTTTGTTTTTAGGTTACGGGTTTTTCTCCTCTTCTCTCTCTCTTCTTTCTCTCATTTTCTTTAACACCAAACACACCCCTTAGGGATGACAACTCTCAAGGGATGTAACAATATAAAGCCTTGAAGAGGAGGTTTCTAGCTTGGATTGGTGGTGGTTTGGAAGTGTCCTCATGTTTTAAATGGAGCAGATCTTTGCATTTATTGTTCGCTTCCCAAACTAGGGTTTAATGCTATTTAACGATGTTTCTTTTGGTCAAGACTTGTCATACTTTAGGGTTCGATACATTCTTAATGGTAGATGTATGACATTCATTAGATGTCATTCTGAGCCATTGAAATGAGAGTTCATGCTATGTTTCAAAACTATTGGAACATTAAATCTTTCGATGTTGTTTTAAAATAAATTAAAATTATTTAAGTTGAGTTTTAAACTATGGCAATAAGATCCGTTTGGTGACTATATGTCATTGCCATAATGCGAAATGACCAGGGACACCTTAATAACCCCATTTTATCTGACCTTTAGTGACCCAAGCCTTCAAGGTCACCATTCATTTTAAGCTATTTGAGTTAGCCTAGTGACACCAACTCCAACACTTTTTAATACAAATCCGAAAATCCAAACAAAAGTCTGACCATTTTGAATCATGTCCTAGAATCATTTGTGGGTAAAAGCCCATCCCAGTATTGACCCTGAATACTATCTTTAGCATTAGCTTGACTCTACGACGTTACAGGAGGAATATAGGATACAAATTTTGTTGATTCCGAATCACCCTACTATGGCACAAATCACCAATAGGGAGATAAAGACCATTCTAATGAAGGTGGTGAATAGCAACAGAAAAGATTGGTCCCTCAAATTGCTTGATTCACTGTGGGCCTACAGAACAACTTTCAAAACGATTCTTGGAATGTCCCCTTATCGTTTGGTCTATGGCAAGGCACCTTGCGTCTTCCCATTAGGTAATTTTCTACAAAGCATGGTAGGCAATCAAGGCTGAACATAGTTTAAGTAGGGCAGGGCTCAGAAAGATTTCCTTGATCTCAATGGTGGAAGATCACGAATGCCTGCCTTAGACTCGAAGATTGCAAGGAAAGATGAAAAGATGGCATGATCAGATGATATCCTGCAAGAATTTCAAAAAGGGGGACCAAGTCCTCCTGTATGACTCCAATACCTTTTCGAAGTGACTTCAAATCTAGATGGATTGGACCATTCATCCATTCATCGGGCATACCCAGTAGCTCAGTGAATTTACTCAACCTAAAGGATATTAGAGTGTTCAGGTCAATGAATGAGGAAGTGAAGCCACATCTTTGCCTGACACATTGCAAACGGAGGAAATTCACCTCATGATGCTCCATGTGAGCAGTCCCGACCATTGAGTTGGTTTGATGCAAAGGACAGCTGCGACTCAAATTTGGTTTTCTTATTAGTCAAATTTTAGTTTATTTTATTTTTTGTATTTTATTTATTTATTTTAGTTTTTAATTAAAACCTTTTTTTTATGTTCAGTTTTATATTTTAATTTTAATTTTATTTATTTCTTTTTATTTTATTTTAATTATTTTATTTCTGTTTTTTTTATTTGCGAGGTTGGCGGGGTTTTAAGTGCGCTATAATGAAATTTTTAGCCTGCGACTCCTCTACCCAATCCATTAAAAAAAGCCCCAAGCCATTTTCCAATCACACTTTGGACCACCCGCTGGGTGCGCGCTGGGCTCCCCTCCCTGCCTCGCACCACGGCCAGAGCCATTGTCACCACCGATCCAGGCAGCGCGCCTCCCTCCCAGCACGCTGGCGCCCAGGCCAGAGAGCCATGCTTTGCCGCGAGCCGTGGCGGATTTTTTTTTTTTTTTGGCGTGGCAGCTCTGCCAAAGTCCCCTACTGCTGCTTTGCATTGCCTCGCGCGGCGGGTGGTACCATCGATCCCGAGAGCTGAGTCTACAGCCATGGATTCGCACCAGCGAGCCCGCCGATTACGAGCCCGAGTCAGACATTACCTACGAGAGATGTTGCTGCATCCAGTACGGCTGGTAGTTCTCGGCTCGAGATATAAGGCACCTCACATTGGCTGCGTGGTGGCCCGATTGAAGTCCTACCCACACTTTATATTCCAAGAGCCCCTCGGTTCTCGCCCCATAGGCGATACGGACCAGTGGGACCTCGCCCCTCTCCTATGCCATCCGTCTACGGACATTTGGCTGGGGAGTCATGCAGTTTAGGCTAGAAACCTTAGCCTCCTCCAATTGATCGAGTTCATGGGTCCGAGTTGTCTCCGCGTATTCTGGGTTCCGCAGCGTCCGATGTTGCATTGTGATCAGATCGGGAATGTGAATTGTCATGCCAAGGATTTCCACGGGGAGTCATATTATGATTTGCCAGCATTGGCAACGGACTCACTATTCAGAGATTCGATGCGGTGGTTGGTCAGGTACTCATTCGCTGGCATTCATGACTCAGGCGATTTTTCAATCCCGAGATTGGTACTAGGTTTTACTCACTATGACCTCCCGGGGCGTCGGTCGGTCGATCTGGTTGTGCTCGATGGCCATCACAGGTTCTGGGCGCTAATATCACTTGTTGCTTTAGGCACGCGTGGTTACGGCGACTCCACAGTGTGGTGACTCGACCATCGCCTAGAGAGATGGTTCACTCTCTCTCTCTCTCTCTCGGGATACCACAGCCGGATCTGTACTTTTCACCGACTTCCTCATGGTCTCCTCACAAACCGTGCCGGTCCGATATGTTTAAACGACGTATTTCTGTGAAGGGGATTGCAGTTCGGCATGGCCAGAGCTTGTCACTGACCGGCTTTGCTACATTTTGAGGAGAAGTTGCCGTAGGACCTGGCCGAGCCAAACTATTCCCTTATTGATCTGAGGTTGCAATACGAAAGTCTATAGCATCTAGGTTCACAGAATACGGTATAGAAGCGTCGTGATTGTCCTCATATCTTATCCGTGGCGTTTTTATCTCATTTTTCTCATTTCTTTTACTGTGAATAGGTGAGGATGATTTTGCAGGAAGGGACCTACCTAGGGGTGACAGCCAATTCAGTGGTGGAGGTGGAGGGACTTCAATTGGGATCATCGCCGGTTCCTCCCCCTTTAGCTCCTCACGAAGGGCTGGCCCATCCTCCACATCGCAAAACCACGAGCACATCCACGGTACTTCAAAGTTTCAGCTGTTTTGGATGCGGTCTGAGAGCGTTAGTAGCCGGATAACTGACCAAGGTCCTCTCTTAGAATATTGCCTTCCTTCAGTCGAGCCACCTGGTCTCCTTGATTCTGATGACCGAGCTATCATTACCTTTCAAACCCGGTCATTTGTTTTCGATTCGGCATCCTCTCGTTGGATGTGCTGTGCTTGTAGGCGACCAGGTCCTGACATCACCAGTGGGGTGGTCTCACTTCCTTCTCCTAGCTTTCCTTTCCACTAGCTTAGTCTTTGGACAGGTTATACTTTGGTTGGGGGGGGGAGAGTAGTGTGGAAGTGGCATTTATCTTACATTTGTTTTTGTTTTATACTTGTTGTTGTTTTAGTTTTATCAACTGCCTATTTGTCTTGTATAAATTTATTTAGTATATATGTATTAGCAATGGCGTGGCGGTTGTTTATTCTGTTCAGTATGTATAGTGTTGACTATGATAAGCTTGTACTATCATACAGTTCTCATAAATCTTTTATAGTGTTGCATTTTCTGTGCACTAATTTTTTATTGTATTTATTATTATTTACTTAACTTTTGTATATGCATAATGTTTAGCCTTGCGGTGTCGTTGAACAGCCCTTTTCTGGTGTCTAACGTTCAGAGGAATACATAGAGTTAGTGGTTGACTGATTAACTTTTGTTATGTTTAGCTGTCTCTTACCTTTAGCTCACCACACGCGAGCGCGTTAGATCTCAATGATAGGCTAGAAATGACACACCCTACGTTGCAAATCCTAACCTAGTGTTGTTTATCACTTGAATAGATTATGGACCCCCGTACATAGAAATGTGCCTCTTCCCAAAAATGAAAAAGAAAAAGAAGAATATCAAAATGCTTTGCTTTGCCTTCAAACCCTAGCACGGTGCGAGGGGTATATGGCGAGAAAGCCTTTAAAGCCAGTGCCCTGACCTTCTTGGTTGAGTGTGACTTGAGTGTTACGCTACCACGGGTGGATGGGTCAGGTTTACAGCGAGTTGTAGGTGTTGGAGGCTCGAAATCATTCGGAGTCCGGGGTGAAACCTTTAGAGTTTATAGTGTGAAGATTTGCGACGATTCCCTAAACCTTCATTGGTTGGGTCGTCGGTTAATCCAGTTACGGACTTTGGTAAAGTCGACCCTCGCGATGCACCTACAGCGCAAAAAAGAGGTGTGTAATAAGAGGCAGGTCTGATCTATTTAGGTTATTAGCACACAAGGTTATGGCACTAGCTGAGCGGGGGGGGGGGGGGGAGAGTATGGTTCGTGGTTAAGATTGAGACACGATAATGCGAATTTTTCGCTACAGTGTGAAATTAGCTACATATGAAATTCGCTAGTAGCGAAATTTCGCTATATAGCGAAAATTTCAGCATAGCGAGGTATTCGCTATGCGGTATAATTCCTTCTACTCATATTCTCTATAAATGTGAATTTCGCTATATAGCGAATTTTTTGCTATAGTGAAGTGATGCAGCAATGTTTTGGTTCAAAGCATGACCTGGATTTTGGTTTTTCCATTTCTACCTTCACTGTAATGATACTATTTAGGTTAGATTGGGGTTTTTCACCTTTTTGTAAGGCTATATAAGCCATCTTATAAACATTTTGTAACCTAACTTTCATTTAAAGCATTTTTCGATTCACATTTTGTTCTCGGCCTCATTTGCTCTCTTCTCTCTCTTGCTCTCTCACTTTCTAGGGCGCAGACATACCGCTTTGAGAATGACAACTCAAAGGATGTTTGGCTAAAGCCTCTAAACCTTGAAGAGGAGGGTTGCTAGCTAGGTTGATGTGGTTTGCTAGGGTTCCTCTGTTTTTCAAGATGCAGGTACTGCGTATTTATGTTCCAAACTTTCAAAACTAGGTTTAAAAGCTATTTGATGTATTTTCCTTTGTCAATACTTGGCATGCTTTTTGGTTCGATTGTATTCTTAATGGTAGATACAGGCATCCAAATCTAAATATCATTACCAGGCCATTGAGGTAGGTTAAATCTTGGTTCGAAATTCACGGAACATTAAATCTCATTAAATGCCATAATTTAAGAAGAATATTACTAAGGTTGGTTTTTAAAGTTAAACAAAGATCTAGGTTTTGGAAATGGCTATATGTCATTTTGCACTCTAATCTTGAGGGAAATCTTGAGGACACCTTTCAACCATATCATACCAAACTAGTGGCCCGAAACTTCCAAAGGTCTTCTTTTTACATTTTATTTGAATTTCCTTAGGTCTTAGTGACAACAACCCTTGTTTTAGTACAAAATCAAAATCAATCAAAAACCTGCAATCATTATACAAATAATTTGTAAGACGAAACCCCATCCCAATGTTAGGTACCCAGAGCCACTATCTGCGAGTAGTCATCTTCTGGCGATGTCCGATCAGTTAAAGTATAAATTTTGTTGATTCATAACACCTGCTGTGCATGCGAATCAGTTGGTAATACTTTTCATTTCAGTTTTTTAGTACACTTACTTTTTAAAATCAAGTTTTTTGAGTATTTACTGACAGGCGTTTACATGATTGTGTTTTTGAAGATATGCAATAAAAAATGCAAATTGCCTAATCGTGCAAAATTATGCATTTCATTAAGTAATGGTGTCTCAGATGCAGAATATCGATCCTGGGGAAAACCTTAATCGTGTAGTGGGCTAAGTACCAAAATTATAATACTTATTTAATATTCAAACCCAGTAAATCATGATGGCTAGCGGAGTAAAATTAGATTAAATTCTCTTAATGTCTGTCTTCAAACGTGAAAAATGATCAAAATGATTTTAAGGTTAGGGTGTTGGTGTTGTTGGACAGTCCTACTATGTAATGTTGTGGTTTTATTCCATTATCTAGTATACATGTTCTCCAATGCAACTCTTATCTACTGTAATTAAAGCCTTTCTCAAGGTCATTTAACCTCCCTTTATTACTAGGTTTCTTGCTCCTTGGCTCAACCCCAAGCATTAAAGGTGCATGGAATGCAAAGAACCCCAAACCTCTAATTATTAGATAATCCTATATTGCAAGTTTAGTGGCAACCACCTATGTCTAATTCTTCATTCACTTCTCAGATCTTACAAAGAACTACTCACATATTAAGATTGATTAGAAATTAATATGTTTATTTCAAACAAGCATGAGTTAATGGTAAAACAAATATATATATATATATATATATGATAATGGAATTATGAAAACTCAACACTTTAACATAATATTCATGTCGATTCACTGCTTTAACCACAAAATTAGAACCTCATGATGTTACGTTCCGTACAAAAAAGAAAAGTAGATTTAATAATAAGGATGAAAACTGTGATCGAAGGAATAACGGTCCAGTTCTTCAGTCTCTCTCTAAGATAGGCCTTCAAGTCTCCTTTCATACATTTCCAAAAACCTGGTTCCTCGAGCTCTAGCACTCTGAGTATTTTGAACTCAGTGGGTTCTTAGTTCTTTATAGCTTCTTCACAAGATAAGGTTTGTTAAGTTTTTCTCGCAACATTGTGACGTTGGAACATTGCGACGTTGAGCTGTTTTTACGCACAATCTTCTCGGGGACTCACATAGGGCTCCATTTCGACATTTTTTCCCTCACAAAACCCAATACAACTAAATATTAGAAAAGTAATAAAAACGAGGTTATATATATATATATGAAACCGATCCCAAATCTCTCTAAATCTTAGGTTTGTAATGAGTGTTTTTGGGCACTCATCACACCCCCAAACTTAGATTCTTGCTTGTTAATGAGTCAAAAACTCATTCAATTTTTAGTCCATTTTTCTAATTTTACTTACAATGTAATTGCTTGTTTTTTTGCAGAAATATAAAGCAGAAATGAAAATTCCAGCAAGAATCAGAAGTGAAAACAGATCAATGGCCTAGGTGAGGTCACGACAAAGAATCGAGGTCGGGATCAGAAGTCATACTATGCTGAATGAAAAACTGTTACGACAAAAGAGAAGTTATCGAGACAAAAAAAGGGCTTCAAGGAAGAATTTAATGTTGCGGCATAAAAATAAAATTAGCGACTAGAAAGAAGAGCATTATGGCTTAAGCAAATTCTTAGGAGTGTAACAAGTAATTCAATATGCAGTAGTTTCGAGATTCAGAACTGAATTTGCAGGTGCATTACAGCAGTGATGTAAGCGACAAAGCTTTGTTGCGACAATGGAAACTTTGAGACCAAAGACGGAGACTTCAAGAGGAAGATCGAGATCCTTGACATGTGTGAATGAGGTGACACAAAAAGAAGACATTCTTGGTCGCAATATATAATGGATGCCATGACCAGGAAGGAATGTTGAATGGACTACCGCGCAGGTCTCTACGAGGAGCAATTTGGCTAGACAAAATATAAGTTAGGGACACAGTTGAGTTACTTTACTACAGAATTAATGACATCGTGAACTAACGATTAAAACATGTTGCGACTAAGTTTGAGCCACTGCGACAAAAACAAGGTAAAAAGAACCACTACTCAGTCGTGACACACTTTTTAAGTCACAAGCAATGAAATAAGCAATTTGAAGCAGTTTGGCGAAGAAATACGAGAGTTCGGCACCAGTGAGAGAAATAGAGTCCACGGTATACTTTTGAGGATGCGACATAAATTTAGTGGGGAAGAAACAATTTTAAAATGACCTAAATCATGTCACGACAAGACAATGAAAAGACAAATAATTTTAAATCGCGACATGAAAGGAGCGACAACATGATGGTGTGACAAAGAAATATAAGGGTGCGACGCCTTGATTCGGTTCGCGTCTGAGAATGGTGAATGACAAGATAGCTAAATCGCGACATGGGCGGGGTTGTAACATAGAATTTATTAAAGGGTCAGAAAAGCTTGGTCGTAACAAAGATCAATATAACTAGAAACAAAAATGATGTCACGACATGGAATTGAGGTCGCGACATATATTACCTGCCAGGAAGAAACGGTCGGTCGTGATATACTTTTGGGATTGCGACAGTCTGATTAAAGAAACTAGTGGCGCAAACTAATGACCATGTGACAAGAAGAAAATAAGTAGACCCGACCAAAGTTCGATCGCGACGCGGAGGCTCAAAACCGAGGTGTGCTGTAGCAACGCGAAAAACTCGGCGAAACGTGTTTGATAGCGATGATGTGTGACATCAAATCCAGTGTGACATAGAAATGTAGTAAGAACGGAAGTGGGCCGCGTAGATTGGTCGACATTCTGAAACAAGAAAAAGGAATTTAGAGTTTCATGCCTTCACTTGCTGATGCGACAAGAATTCGTATTTAAATGGTACTCAGCCATTTTTATTGAAGAAACAAGTTGCAACATAAAACATTAGGTCGTAGCTCAACAAATGCAAGTACAAAGTGAAAGAAGTCGCGACCAATTTCCTGAGGTCACGACCGACTTGACAAATGAGACAGGATTTTCTGCGTGAAACTTTTAGGTGCTTGACGCTAAAAGCGAATGGTTGAATAGAGTGAATTTAGAAGTGCGGAAGTATTGGAATCGGGCCCTAATTCTTTAAGGTTATAAATAAGGCATTTGCAGTTTGTCAGCGACTTTCACGTTTTAAAACCCCATGTGCAGAAGAGGAGGAGGAGAGACTCCTTTGTATATTTTAAGACTAAGTTTTTTTTCTTTCTTTTTTTTCTTTCCTTTTACGGATGCAGACAGTGTGCTAAAGAATATAAAATTTAGTTGTTTTATTCTCTATGCTCTTTTCTAATTAAACGAATTAAATGAAGTTTCAACAATTTTTTTGAATGATTTCTTATAGAGATATATTCTGAGTGGATGTTCTTGAGTGACATATTATAGATTTGCTGATTACGTGAATTAAGAAGCACAACTTCACTATATTAAGTTTAAACCATTAATAAGATACTCTGCATAAGTGAAATTTACCTGGATTGAAATTTATTTGGTTGATGTGTTATTAAATGGATATGTTTCTTAATAGTGATGCAGAATACCCTTCAAGTATGTATCACCTTTCGATTTTTAGGAGACCCTCGGTGACATGAGATGCAGATTCAGAGTTGAGACATTAAATTTGTGGGATGTTGAACTACTATTGAAGAACTATTAAACTACAGGTTAACTAGATAAATTCCGAGTTCACTCATGAGGTGATGTTGGAGGAATATTTATCCAATTTAAATAATCAAAAGATTTCACCTTAATCACATTGGAAGCTCTTGAACTTTGTATTAGATTTAAAGGTCAAATAAAGGGTGGAACTATCCACTAGATTTAATGGATGAGTCATCAATCAGTTGTAGAATTACACAATAGCCCTTATGGAGCAGAAAATGGACCTCAAGAAATGGGTATGAAGTGAGAAGAAAAAATACCGGATCTTGTTAAGATTGTCTCCACAAATGCTTGATTAGACCCATGTCTTGAGAAGCTAGGACCTCCTAGTCAGTGAATTATGGAGAAATCCAACGCATTGTTGACATCTTGGACAATTCAAATCCAGTATAAATGAGTAACAATGCATGATGAAGTGTTGTTTCCTGATATCTTTGATATTATTTCATTTCTCCATGACCAGTCGATTCGTTACAATATATTTTGTTTTGTTATTTGTTCTATTATTATAGATTCTTTCTTTTACTTTTAGATGTATTCTCTAGAACATTCTTTCTAGTTAGCGAGAAAAATGTCACGCTAGTGATCGAGATAGTATGGATCTTGATGAATTGGGTAGTTGATTTTGAGAATAGGTCAATCTCTGTGGGAATAATGTCTCTGGACTTACATCAATTTTACTACTTTGCTGACCTGTGCACTTGCAGTGTCATAGACTAAACTATTCATAATTCGAGTATTCGTCGGTTTTATTCAATTTAAGAAAACTCAGTTAAATTGCGCGACACATTCGAAGAATTTATGCGGTTTTAACATATAGGTGTTAAGTTTGGTGGTTTGGACTATATCTTCACAGACGATCAAGTTTTATGGCGTCGTTGCCAGGGATTGAAAGGATTTGAATAAATAAATATTCTGACAAAAGAGAGAAGTGTTAATTTGGACATTTCTTTGTGCATGAAAAAGTATAAAAGCAGTTTGATAGCGTTGTTTACTCTGCTCAAGTGCTTTGAAACTTTCAAGGTCTATAATTTGTGATGCCACTGTTTCCAATATATCTCAATATGTGCTCCATTTCGGGAGGTGGTAATGCCACAGGAAGCAGAATCGAATTTGCTTCATGTGAGTTAAGTGGAAGAACAACAGGGGCTTAAGAACGTTAGCAGAGCAGAAAAAGCAACCATGGAAAATGAAAGAATTGATCAGAAAGTTGAACAAGAAACAATAGCAGAAAGGCCTCCAATTCAAGATACAATGGAGGATTTCTAGAGGCCTGTCATCCAAGCAGAATACTCAGCAATCAGATAACCTTCTATTGAGGCTAACAGCTTTGAGCTGAAACCAGCCTTGATCACCATGGTTCAGTAGAATCAGTTTACTGGTCATCCCACTGAAGATCCTAATGAACACCTTGGCAGATTCCTCAAGATGGCAAAAACAGTTAAGCTGAATGGTGTGAGACCAGAGGTGGTAAAGCTACACCTCTTTCCCTTTTCCTTAAGAATGTGCAACCATGGTAGAATCATTACCATATGTCGGTTCCGGGAAGAGTTGGTGGAAAGCATTCTAGGCATATTTTACCTCCATCCCTGGCCCCGAGAAGAAGGAAATCATAGTGTTCTAACAAGGGAGGATAAGCTTGTATACTACATGGAAGGCACAAAAGGTCTTTGAGATGTCTATGCATGGGGATACAATCGAGGTACAAATGGTCATGTCTATCCTCTAAGATAGTACTTCTAAGAATTTATCATAAATGCTTCTATTGGGGCATTCAAGAGAGGAAAACCTCTTGGAAGGCAAGGAATTTGATATTGAGACCTAGCGATTACAGTAGCAAAGCTTATACGGGTACAAGGAGATGCTGATAATCACGAGAGGGAGTGGAGTCATTGAACTTAACAAGATGATTGCCATGGAAGCAAAGTTAGATGCTATTATGCACAATATGGATAAACAAGATAAAAAAACTGCATTTTGCCCATGAGATTTGTGCAGTAGAGGGAGGTGGAATCAGGAGAAGTGTTGAGGGATCAGCTGATGAAGATCCTTATGTAGTTGAGGAGGCCCAATTACGGATGAGTGAGAGAATCTCGTTTCAAACTGAATCCCTAATCTTGCCCACCTATAATCAGGGAACCATGAGAACTTCTCATATGGTGGAGGAGCATCAGGCCAAAGGCAGAGGCAAAATTTCGATAAGGTATCACCACAGGTTCGTGACAACGTGACAAAGAAAAGCGAGAAATGAATATCAAGGTTAGAAGAGGACCCAGTCGTTTGAGGAGCAGATGTTGTAGTTCAAGGAGGATAACAAAAGTTGTTTCACTCCCATGAACAGAAATTTGCTGAGTTGGAAGCTCTTAAATCCAACTCACAAATGTTTCAATCAAACACCAATGCTTCCCTGAAGAACTTGGAAACATAGGTTGGGCAACTGGCCTTGACCTTGTAGAACCAGAACAAGAATGCATTCCCTAGTGACACTCTAAAAAATCCAAAGGACTGTATGGCAGTCCAGCTGAGAATGAGCTGAGAGTATGAGTATGACAAGCGAAAGAGAAAGAGACTAATAAAGAAGAGAAAGCAGGCTGGAGATGTGGAAGAGCATAGCGGAGGGACTACGAAGCAGAGAAGTAAGAGTGCAAAGCGAGCGGCTGAGAAGCGATGAAGCAAAAAATAGAAAGGAGAAGGTTAAAGCTTACACCCCTGCAGTCCCATTTCCACGGAGGATTCAGAAGGCAAAGAAGGAAGAACAATTTTCTAAATTCTTAGAAATTTTCAAGAAGATAGAAATCAATATTCCCTTTGCAAAGGCATTGACTCAAATGCCTAATTATGCAAAATTTCTGAAAGATATACTGAACAGGAAGAAGAAGATTGATGAGGAAGGAATAGTGAACTTAACCACTTAAGTCACGGTTATTATTTACCATGGCAAAATGAAGGACCCAACTGACTTCTGTTTCACACTCCAGTAAAGGAAATATCTAGTTCAAGAAGGCTTTATGTGACTCGAGGAGCCAGCATCAACAGTACACTTTATCAGTGAGTAAAGATTGGTTTGGAGACTTACCCCAGCAACAATTACACTGATGGCTGATAGCGATCTGTATTAACAAGGTGTTCTTAAGTGTTTGTTGGTAGGAAATTTATCTTCCTTGTGGACTTTGGTTATGAAAATGGAAAGAAGACAACCGGGTCCCTCTGTTGTTAGGAAGTATCCCTTCTTAGCAACTAGACTTCCTTAATTGATGTCTGGTGAAGCTAACCACGAGGGTAGGAAATGAAGCGGTCGCTGATCAGAACAAACATAGCCAATCTGATCACGGAAAATTGTAATGTTGTGAATATGATAGTCCCTATCGGTTTTGACTTGATCTGAATGCAACCTTTAGCGATATCGTGAAAATGAGATGAATTCTAGTATCTTGAGTGTTGAATTCTTCGTTTGTTGCATTCTAATTGTGAAGTGACTTGATCCAGGTTTGGATTAACGGTCAGAAAATTCAAGCAACCGAGGAAAAGTTACTCAGCAAAATTGGCCACAGAAGGGTTAATTTTGAAAGAATTGCCTAGTCATCTAAAATATGCTTTCTTAGAACCAAAAGCAGTAATCATAATGCTTGGATGCATTTGATAGTAAGAACAGCTGTGAATTTTAAGAAGCATAAGGAGGCTATTGCACGGTCAATAAGAATCTAAGTGTGGTTGCTTCTAACACCATGCACAAATCCCTAGAATGTGTGATACGAAAACATGATTGAACACGAAGGAGGCTACAGGCTACTGTGATGAAAGATGTTGTAAGAAAGGAAGTCAGAGTAGCAATCTGCGGGATTTATTTATGCAATATCAGACAATACCAGGTGACCTCAGTTATGGTTCTGAAGGTTGGATTCATTGATCAGAAATGAAGGAATGATCGATTCCTCTGAGCGTGACAGGATGGAGGGGTGTGTATAGATTACGAGAAATTGAATACAGCCGGAAAGATCTTTCCCTTTGCCTTTCATTGATCGGGTCTTGGAAGGACAGCATGACATCCTCCTTCTATTTTCTTGATGGATATTTCTGACAACCAATTCTGTGCACTGGGACCCGGGAAAACTACTTTCGGCGCCCTTATGGTACTTTGGCACCGAAGATGTTGGTTATGCAGTGCTCTGCAAAGATCAGCCCATGAGTATGAGTATGTTCTCATATTTGCGGGCGGTTATGGAGTGTTATGGATGACTTCACGAGTTTATGGATCTGGTTTTGGGCATTTTTGCAGGAATTTGGGGGTGCTTTAAGGGTGCGGGGTGAACCTAGAATTGGGAAAAATGTCATTTCATGGTGATAAAAGGCATTGTAGTTGGGCATAGAATTTCTACAGCAGGGCTGGAAGTAGACCAAGTGAAGGTTTCCATTATAAAGGCTCTTCTTTCACCAACAACAGTAGAGGGAATAAGAAGTTTCTTGGGACATGCTGGGTTTTATAAGAGATTTATTAGAGACTTCTCAAAAATAGCAAGACCATTATATAAGACCAGAGAGGAAGGATGCAAGTTTAATTTGATGAGTCCTGCCAATATTCATTTGAGGAGATCAAATCCAGATTAGTTGAAGCTCCTATCATGGCCAAACCAAATTGGAACAAAGAATTTGAGATTATGATGACTATGCAATAGGAGTTGTATTGGGACAGAAAGCTGACAAAGTGTTTAGGGCCATATATTATTCCAGCAAAACTTTCAATGAAGCTTAAGAGAATTACTCAACTACTGAAAAGGAGATGCTGGCTATGGTATTTGCATGCGAAAAGTTCAGGCCATATATATTAGGGTCCCATGTTATCATCCATACTGATCATGCTACAATCAAATATTTGATGGCGAAGAAGAAGTTAAGCCAAGATTGATCAGATGGGTGCTGTTACTACAGGAATTTGAACTGGAGATCAAGGATAAGAAAGGTTGTGACAATGTGATAGATGATCACTTGTCAAGAGTTGAAAAAAACTACTGTGAAAAAAGAAGAAATGAAAGTAGCAGAAAATTTTCCAGATTAGCAGTTATTTCAGTTGTCATTCCAATTACCTTGGTATGCTAATATTGTGAACTTTCACAGCTTGTGGGCTGTTACGGAATTCAGCTACTGTGTGAGGAAAAGTGAGAGCAACAGGGTTTATGCAGATGATATTATTATTCAAAAGAGGAGCTGATATGATCATCAGAGAGGTGTGTACCAGAAAGTGAACAAGGCAAAATTTTACAAGAATGTCATGCATCACCTTATGGAGGACACTTTGCAGGAGACAAAACAACCCACAAAATTCTCCAATCAGGTTTTTATTGGCCTACTATTTTCAAGGATTGTTTTGAATGGGTGAAACTTTGTGATTAGGGCCAAAGAATGGGAATGCTCCGGCAAAACATGAAATGCCTACGCATAGTATCTGGTGGTGCAATTATTTGATGTATGGGAATAGACTTCATGGGGCCTTTTCCATCTTCTTTTAAAATGTACATACTCCACAACTGTGGATTATGTATCGAATGGGTGGAAACATGACATGTCTAAAACGTCACTAATATCTGGTTGTAGGATTCTTACAAAGAAATATCTAAGCATATTTGGGACACCTAAGACTATTATTAGTGATGGAGGGAGCCACTTTGCAAACAAAGTGTTTGAGAAACTCATGAAACGGTATGGAGACCAAAACACATAATGATTGCTTATCAAATCATAAAACAAAAATAGGCAACTCAGAATTTTCCAAACAAGGAGATAAAGAAAGTGCCCAGGCGAGTTCGACGCAAGGATTAGTCTTTGAAGCCCAGTGATGCATTGTGGGCCTACAGGACTGCATATAAAACTCCCATTGGAATATCCCCATACATACTTGTCTTTGGAAAACCTTGTCACCTCCCTCTTGGATTGGAATATAAAGCTATGTGGGCCATCGAAGAGAAGTTTTGACTCCAAAGCTACTACTGGGGAGAGAAAGACTACTCAGATTTGAATGAATTGGAAGAGCTGAGAAATGAAGCTTATGATAATGCCAGAATTTAGAAGGACAAGACAAAGAAATGGCATGATCAAAAGATTTTGAGGAGGGAATTCAAGACAGGAGATCAGGCCATGTTATTTAACTCCAGATTAAAGCTTTTTCCAAGGAAACTGAAATCAAAATGGAGTGGCCCTTATACATTAGTGGCAAGTACAACCTTTAGGGCAGTGACATTTAAAACCAGTAATGGATAAGAGTTTAAAGTAAATGGTCAACGATTAAAGCAGTATCTTGGAAGAAATATGATTGATTCCTTGTAACACCCCGAAATATACCCTAGCAGTTTTCGGACTTGTTTAGGGTATATTATAAGGTAAATAGAAATTTTCGGGAAATAAAACGAGAGACCCGGAATTAATAATAAATCCAAGGGTAAATATGTAATTTACCACTTGAGGACATAAAAGGCATAAAAGCATAAGATTATATGTACTTATGGAATTTGAGAAAGAATTTAGGCCTAAATTAGAATATGCCTGATGGACTTGCAAAATATAAGGAAAGTGGAGGATAAAAGGCAAATTAGAAGAGCTTAAAAACAAAAATGGGTTTTGACTTGACTTGAAACATGGCCTTAACTTAAAGTGGGATTAAGACAATTTGGTCATTTGAACAACGTGAATGAGAAGAGAGGAGAAGGGGAGGAAGAAGAAGAGAGAGAAGGAAGAAGAAGAAGAAGAGGAGGAGTTCAGAAAGATTCAAGGTATGGAACTTTGGATTTTTGTGGCAGATTCTATGATTTTTAGTATGGAACTTTGTACTTAAATTGTATGGATACATGTTTGTGGGTTGTGGGTTGTGAGAAACCCCAACCTAAAATGAGTTCTTGTAGCAAATCATCATAAATCCATTTGTTTTTCTACGAGGTTTTGTTATGAAGATCTAGGTCCCATTACATGTGTTTTGGGGTTCTAAGTGTTATATGGGCATGGACTATTAACGTTCGTATTTCTAGGTTTGATAAGAACCACAGATTTCTTGAAGATGGGTTGAGTAAAACCTAGGCCTTGTATAAAAGATGAATAGAAAGCATGTTTGAGTTCAATAGAGTTCATAAGAGGTGTATTGAAAGATAATTTAAGTAGAAAAGAGATTACAAGATGAATTTGGAGTGGTTTTGACGTGTTTATGGAGTATTGGGTTGATTTGGGTATCAACATATGGAAAAATGGGAGAAAACACACATTCTGGGCATTTTTCGGTGACGTATGCAGAGTACACCTTAGACACATTGTTAAGCCTTTTTCTATATAGACTGAAGCCTCTCAAACTAGCTACAGGCACTACAATTCTCTTATACCCATGTCACTTTGGATAAGTTGGCTTGCTAAAGTAAATTTCTCTTAATGTTCATGATTAAAAATAAGGGTTTAGTCAACGACAATGCAAGTGCACAGGTCATACAAGTAGTAAATGCGAGATATTTAGTCCGGGTATCCTTCCCACAGTTGATAGCGAATTACAGTCCAACTACTTTAACTACAAAAATTTCATATAGCCCCGGACTCCGACTCATAGTGAAAGTTTTATCAAGCGACAAAATTAAAAATCTATACTATTGAATATACTCAAATTAAAGCTAAAAAAACAAAAGTGAATGACTAAAAAATAAATTGTACATAAAGAATGGATTGAATCGGTTTACTGTGGCTTGAAAACTATCAATGAAATACAATGAGCAGTCAATTCCAGCATTATAATACATTTACTCTTAATTTCTATGTGGATCGATTTTGTCGAGATTTCCCTATTATTGGAATTGGATTTCTCAGATTTCATGATTTAATATCTTTGCTTCTCTCGAAGACAAGATCAAACCATTCTTCCCGTATTCCACGTTCTCCTCTTACAAGATCTGGGTATTTTTTCTTTCTCAATACTTCACACCTGCATTGTGGCCCAGAGCTTTTACTTTACCTTCTCAGGTTTGGTAAGTTTCTACTACTTAATGGGTGAAACCGACCTCCGGATCTATGGGTTTATCCCTTTCCCTTGATTAGATCTAAGCTAACGGGGGATGGAGCGTGCAGCTAGATTAGGTGAACTCTCTGATTATTAACATTGTTAAATACACCCTCCAGCTTCAGTGTAAGGGAATGGGGAGATTTATCAAAATGAACTCTCGAGCTCGAGGTTCGTGATGGTAGTCAAACATACGAAAGAATGTTTCTCGACTCGGGGAATCTCAGTCGTGTCACGAGAGGGCATCCTGGATATCGAGTAGACCACATTCCCTCAAATTGGTACTAGGTACTACTATTGGGAACTTATCCATTAAAAAACGACACCGATTAAGTAAAAAACGAACCCAATTAACTCTCAGTAAATTGTATGCGGAAAGGCGCAACGAAATGTAAATCAAATCAAATTGTTGTGCTCACAGTCTGCATTACGAATCAAGAAATAGATGGGTACGCACAACCAACACTTGTATTATCAGCGAGAAGAAATGAATTCGAAATTTATCTAGATTTCATAAATTTCGAGACGAGTATGCGAAGAAAAATAACGAGAACTAACAATCGGCTACACTTTCGTCTACGCACAGTTCGATTCAAAACCAAAAAATAAAACTAAAATAAAAATAAAAAAATCTATTCAAATATACAGCAGGTTCCTCTTCTTTTCCTTTTCTTTGGATAGTCAGAAGGAGAAAAAACTACTTTACCATTCTAAAGCTATCAATTTATCTTTGTAAAAGAATGGGCGAAGATCCCCAAAAATGCTCCGGTGGAAATCCAAAAGCCCGACTCACTATTCTATATTTGGAGCTTCAAATTGATGTAGCGAACATGGACTCTCTTGATGTCTTGTGATCAGTCGCGACCTCTTCCTTTTTTGTTGCAACCAATTTGTCTTGCAAATGCCTTGATCAATGGTCGCGACATTGAAGTCATGTCGCGACATCATTTGTTCAGTGTTCCTTCAGTGTCGATGTCGCGACCTTAGTCCCATGTCGCGACATCATTTTCTTTCATTCTTTCACCTTTTGAGTTGAGACATCAATTTTAGGTTGCGACCACTTTCTTTTATTTGTATGGCTGACTTCGTATTTGTGACTTTGATTTCTTAGTCGTAATTATGTTGGTAGTCTTTTTTGCCTTCATGTATCGATTTGCTCTGCGACTTCATGGTGATGTCGCGACCTCTTTCTTCCTATTTATGTTCTTGGGTTGCAACCTCAGTTCCTACGTTGCAACTAATTTCTTCTTCCCAACTATTTCCCAGGTCGCGACATCAAGGTGGTGTCGTGACCTCACTTTCTTCTGCTCAACTCTTCTTCAGGTCGCGACCTTATTGAGTGGTCGGGACATCATCTCTGGTCATTGATCTTGAATCTTCCTGTTTTTATGTCACGACATCAAAGTGATGTCGTGACATAAATTATGTCCTTTTGGCGTCGCAACCTCCTCTTTCAAGTCACGACTTCACTTGTTCACATTTCAGTTTCTTATTCAAAGCCAAATTTGTTGATGTCGTGACCTGGAATGGTAGCAAGCCCAGGCTTTAAATCGCGACACTAACTTTCCGATCGTGACTTCAATTCTTCATATTTGAATTCTAACCGATTTTGCTAAGACTGAGTTTATATTTGTATTTTCTGCAAAATGAAATTTGAGTCAATTATCCACTTTTCTTCAAACAATTCAACATTTATCTCATAATAAAGTCAGAAAAATGGATTAAAAACCTAATGAGCTTTTAGACTCGTCAAATTCCCCCAAACTTAAGATTTTGCTTGTCCCCAAGCAAAGAAAAAAAAGAATTGTTTGTCCTCAAACAAATAAACAGAAAATTTTAAGGACATTTAGATTCATACCACAGTCTTTCTCATTCCACCTTTACGATCTGGAATTAGAGATACCAATATTATTTCAAATTTCAGTTTTGATGCAAGAACGGGCAGAAATATACCGCCATCACAAATTTCTTGATGAACTAATGTATTCAAACAGTTTATTCAACAAGTCTTGTTCTGTGTGTGTGTGTAGGTCTTCAATCCTTTCATCTTCATGTTAGACTGGTTAATCTTAAGGAGTTTTATACTCTTGTTTGTCAAAGTCCCATATGTGATTTTCATATTGATCTCCCGCTAATGTGAAGTAAATCCAACCTTGAAATCATGAGATCTTTAGGGCTTATGTCTGGAAACAGTGGTGGGTAGATAATGGAAAATTTAAGTAGTAAATCTTAGGTTCCCATCTTTTCTCTCGGCTGACTTTGCCTCGCTTTCACCCCTTTTTCTTCTTTGTTCTTTCTGATTCTCCTCGATCTGCTGATTCTTGTTCACTGTTTTCCTTTGTGAGCAGATTCTTTTGTTCTTTAACTCTTTTGCTCTTTTCTAAGATTTGGAATAGTGCAATGTTTTTGTCAGGCTTTTTATTACCTCTTAGAGAACTTTGGGCACAAAGCTCCCATACCGGTTGGCATTAGGGTGCGTGTTAAAACACCCCTCTGAGCTTAATTGTTCAAGGAAATAGGCCACAAGACAAAACTTATTCTTATTTCACTAACTTCGCTTCTTTACTTCTTCAACTCCTTCATTGTCAAAATTTAGATATTATTCCCCAAACTTGTTTCTTCTTTATATTAAACTTTTTTACGAGCTAGGCTGGATAATTGGGGCTCTTTGCTGCGAGGTTTATTGAGAGAATTTAGGTTTAGTTCTTTGCTCATTCGAAATAAGAGCTTGTTGGCTCGAATCAGGAACCAGAGAAATTATGCTTAAGCATATTTTGAGGTGGAAACTTAGAAAGCTCAAGCTTCCAGGATGGCCTCTATCACTTCACCAGTGATTGTTTTCATCTTAGATTTACTTCCGATCAATAATCAGACAAGTTAAGTATGAACTCTCAATCTAAATTTCCCAGATGTTCCTAATTCTGTCAAAGTTTCATAAGTTTTGTTGACATAAGTGTATTATTTCTTTAGACTTGTATTTATTCTTGTTTACTTACATTATTTCAACCAAGTATTTTGTTCCCATAGCAATAACAATTTTCCAATTTTACAACTAAACTAAATTTAAACATTAAATACTCTAATTTCGATTTTAATTATTGGAACCTGATTCTTTCCAAATTTATGTTCTTGGAAAAAAAAAAAAACATAATTATTTATTTGATTCTTGAACAGAAAAATAAATAACTCTGAGAAACAAAATTTCATATATTCACAGACAATCAATTTGTAGAGTCCAACAAAAATTTATTTCAATATCAAAAATATTTGATATTGTATGTCCTTTCTTTAAAAATAAAACTGTAACTAAATTCGAGAAAAACTCTCTATTTCTTGATCTAAAATCCTATATCTTCCCCTTGAAGGTTGCTGCTCCTGCTTCAAAATTTGGTTCACCAGACCTTGAGCTCCTCCAAGAGTGATTCAGCGATTAACAAGATTGATTGACAAATTGGAGCTTCCACTGGATGATGGGTTTCTAATTAACCGCTTCTTCTGTTCCTTCCCATCAACCACTCTCTTGATTACACCAAGTTTTATGGAATAAAGAATGGAATTGGTTTGTTTTCGCTCCATTCATTCCATAAACCCTACAATGTTCTAACCTTTAGACTCTTCTTTTCTCTTATTCTTCTTTTCTCCATTCTCTTCGTTTATTTTCTCTGTTCTCATCCTTTATAGTGAATTAAATCTCTTGAACTAAGGCCATTTATTCTTTCTTTTAAATTTTAGATGAATTAGTTAAATGAGGTTCCTCAATTCTTATTTCTTTTGATATTTCCAATGAGTTTGGGCCTTTGTGAGAATATTAATCGTCTTTCTTGAATTTATTAAATTTCCTCTGATTATTCTCCTCGAAACTGACCATACTAAACAATTTGGTTCAATCAAGACATTGATTTCTGTTTCTGCATTAATAACTATTTATTTCAAAGATTCTGAATGAATGATGCAGAACTGAAAGGTTAGGGTGAATTGTAGTCTAGTTGAATTTGAAGTGGAATAGATGTTGGGTTTAATGTCATGACAACGCTTTGGGAGTCAAGACATTAACTATTTGGCCACTAAATTAATGATTTTCAATGAATATTTTTTTTTTTTTTTTTTTTTTTACTGTTGGACGCCCAAAATTAGAGGTTTTAACTTTTTCAGGATTTTTATGGTCACGACTTCAAAATTTTATGTCATGACCTAAAAATTTAGGTCACGACAGAAAATTGTGTTGCACTTCATAAAAATGTTCTTTCTCTCCTTATTTCGGTTGTAATCTCATCATTATTTTGACTTTCTTTTCCACTTTTTATTTTTTCACATAAAGACTCTTGGTTGCCTACTTTTTGAATTAATGTCATGAATTCAAAACATGTTTATTCAATTTCACAAATAATTTCAATTTATTCACTTCCATTCAAATTAACTACAACTTCAACTTATCTTATCATGCACAAATTTAGCAACTCTATCATGCATCACATTCAACAATTAAGCATCAAAAACAAGATAAAATTCCCCAAACTTTCAATCATAAGAGTCAAAGACAAATTGAAAATTCAAATCAAGAAGAAGAAGAAGAAAAAACTCCGCCTTTTTGGTCTCTTATGTCGATTGAAGTTTGACTGCATGTTTCCTTTTAATAATCTTCATTGTCCTGTAAAACTAAAAAATATATATATTTAACTACTCTTTAATCTTTAATCACTAATGAATACAATTACAAGAATCTATTAAAAATTTAAAACACTAAATCAGAAATGGAGCAAGAAAAATTTAGTAAATAAACTGGTGTGGGATTGGCTTCCTACTGTAAGCTCTTCCATTTTAGTCTTCAACCGACTTTCACGCCATTGTTCGTTCTTCAATTTTCTTCATTCGTAATTCAAGGGTGTATCTTCCAATTGCTTTTTCTCAAGATGTTTTTAATTTCGACTCATTAACTTTGAAACTCTCATGATTGCTGGTTCTATGTCACCGCCTAAACTGCAGTTGATACCACCGTAAATGGTCCAATTTTATTTGACTTCACTCTTCTCGAAAGAGTCTTAACTGAGTTGAAGAACAAGATCCATCTCCCTCGCCTTGAATTCTCCTCAAAATTGATCATGCCATTTTTGTTTTGTTCTTGTAGATTATGGCACTATCATAGGCTTCATTCCTCAACTCTTCCAATTCATTTAACTGGAGTAACCTATCTTCTTTAGCAGCTTTAAAATCAAAATTAAGCTTCTTGATGGCCCACATAGCTTTATATTCTAGCTCAAGAGGTAGGTGACAAGGTTTTCCAAAGACAAGTCTCAGATGGGAGACATTCCAATGGGAGTTTTAAAAGCAACCTGTATGCCCATAGTGTATCAATGCTTCAAAGACCAATCTCCTACTTGAGCTATGCTTTTTCTGCACTTTCTTTATTTCCCGTTGGAAATTTCAAATACTGTTTTGAGGGGATGATAAGCCAAGCCCATACTGTGCTCTCGATACCACATTCCGTCATGAGTTTGTCAAACACCTTATTTCAAAATGGCTTCTCCACTACACTTAGAAGCCCGTGTCCCAAATCACGAGAATATTTCTTGTAAAAAACCCTATTGAACTATATTGGCATCATTCTATGGACATGTCAGCCGCTTCTACTCCATTTTGATACATAATCCACCGTTAGGAGTATGTATATATTTCCAAATGAAACTCGGAAAAGGCCTCTATAAAATCCATTCCCCCATACATCAAACAACCGCACCACTGTGATACCTTTGCAGGGCATCTCATGCCTTTTGTCGATATTTCCCATTCTTTGGCATCGATCACACAATCTCATCCATTCAAAACAGCCCTTAAAAATCGTAGCTAGTAGAATCCTGACCTGGAGAATTTTATGGGTCAGTTTATCTCCCGCAGGTGTCCTCCATAAGGTGGAGTGCATGACATTCTGTAAAATCTTGCTTTGCTCACCTTTGGTACACATCTCCTTATAATCGATGAGCCCTTTAAACAATAATGGGTCATCCCGTATGTAGTACCTGTTGTCGGGCCCCACTTTTTCTTCAGAATGACCTCGATGGTATAATTCCACAAGCTAAGAAATTCACAATATCAAAGATACCAGGTGATTGAGGATAGCCGAAATAACCGCTCATCTGGAAAATTTTCTATTTCTTCCTTCTTCTCGACAAAGAGAATTTTCTACTCGACATGGATCAACTATCACATTTGTCACTAATTTTCTTGTCTTTATTTCTACATCAAATTTCGCAATAATATGGTAACCTCCACCTAATCAATTTTGTTTCTTTGCTTCTTCTTTGCCATTAGATATTTAATTGCTGCGATGATCGGGCAGTATACAACATGGGACCCCAAAATGTATGGCCTCGAACTTTCACATGCAAATACTATTGCCAACATCTCATTTTCAAAGAGTAGAGTAATTTTCTTGTGCTTCATTAAAGGTTTTGCTAGCATAGTAGATGGCCTTGAAACACTTTTTTCATCTTTTCTGCCCCAATATGTACTCCCATTGCAAAAATCACCGCATCACATGATTTTTCAAATTCTCTGCTCTAATCTCTGTTTAAGCAGAGCTTTAATCTAGTCTCGATTTTGATTTCTTCAAATGCTTTTCAAGTGTGATTCATCAAAATAGAACTTAGTATTCTTTCACAGCCTCCGTATAGTGGTCTAGCAATTTTTGAGAAATTTCGATAAATCTTCTATAAAACTAAAGCACGCCCTAAGAAACTTTGATTCCCTTTGACTCCAGAAGTGGTGGCATTAGGTTTCTTATAATTGAATCTTTCGCCTGGTCTACCTCAAGCCCCATCGCAAACTGTGCCCCAAGACAATCCTTTGTAACCATAAATGGCATTTTTCCCAATCTGCAGCCAGATTCTTGTCTTTGCACCTTGGAAGTAATCTGGGTCCCCAAAGTTGTGGTGCAGCATTGTTCAAAACTCGGATCCATACACTCGATAATCATCCATGAAGATCTCCATAACTTCTTCCTCGCTATATCAAAATATGCATATCATGCATCTTTGAAAGTACCAAGAGCATTACACAAACCAAATGGGCATGTAAAGTGGTTTTCTCCCTGATCTTCAAAGCAATAGCAATTTGGTTATATCCGCAGTATCCATCAAGAAAACAAAACAGGGTGTCCCGCCAACCTATCCAAAGATCTCGATCAATGAAAGGCAGGGGAAAATGATCCTTTCTGGTTGCAATATTCAATTTTCTGTAGTCAATACACACCTCCATCCCGGGTCACAGCTCTTGCAGGAATCTACCATTCTTTTCATTTCGATCACAAGAACCCACCTTCTCGGGAACCATGCACTGGGCTTACCCAAGAACTATATGATATAGCATATATAAAACCCGCATTTAACCATTTCAGAACTTCTTTCATCACTGGGTTCAGCCTCCTTTGATGTTCAATAGAAGTTTTTGCATTATCTTCCAGCAATATTTTGTGCATAAAAATGGAGGGGTTGATACCCTTCAGATCTTCAATGGACCAAGCAATTGCTTCCGTGTATTTTCGAATTACCAAAGAACTTTATTCTTCACCACCAATGCAAACGACATGATAACCTGGTTTTCTTTTCCGTTCTAAAACTCATATTTTAAATGACTGCAATTCTTTTTCCAGTGTTAGCCCTCTCGCACTAGCTCTCGGCCGCGAGTTTGTCGCTTCTCGTCGCTTATTTCATCTCGACCGTTTCATTTATACTGAGATTATTTCCCTATAAACACATTCAAGGCGATTCACAATCAAAGCTCTCAAGGTACTGAAAATTCATCTCAATTTCATTGATAGAGTGTTGAATGATACAATCAGAATCCAGTTCATGATTGTGCCACGGTAGGGTGATTCGGAATCAACAATATTTTGTTTCCTAATTTACCGCTTAGTCAAGCTTACCGCTGAAGATAAATGGTCAGGGTCGAACACGGATGGCTCATCCCATTTAATGATTTGCAATGTTGATGGAAAATGGTGAGACTTTTGTTTGGATTTGTAATTGTTTAAAAAACAGGGAAGTTGTTTGTTCACCGACTAATCAGAATGGCTTAATGTGAAATGTGAAATGTAACTTGAAGGCTCTGGGTCACTAGCTTGATAATATGGGGCTATTAAAATGTCCTCGGGTTATTTCCTCGCATTAGCGTAAATGACATATAGTCAAAGCCAAAACCGAATCTTTGTTTAGCTATAAAACCTAACCCTAGAACCACTCCTATTTGAGTCAAACCAAGACAAGCATTCAAAGTCCCATTCAGCTAGGAACCCTAGCATTTAACCTCTTTTAATGGCTCAATGAGATTCAGTTGATATCAAGGTATCTGTACCATTTAAGAATGCACTCGAACCCTAAAGTATGACAAGTATTGGACCAAAAGAAAGACATTAAATGGCATTAAACCCTAGTTTGGAAAGTTGGGAACCATAAATGCCGTGACCAGAACATTCAGCATAAGGACAACCCGCAATGTACCCCAAACCAAGCTTAGCAACCCTCCCCTTCAAAGCTATGAGGCTTAGCTGGGCATCCCTTTGAGTTGTCATCCTCAAGGTGTTTAAGTACGAGAAAATGAGAGAAAGAAGAGAGAGAAGTGAGCAGTAAACCTAAATGAAAAGTCATGAAACTCAGATATAATGGAAAAAGTTACTTAGGGTTACAAAGTTTGAGGGGCTTATATAGCCAACCCTAATGTGTGAAATGACAAAAATGCCTAAAATAAGAGATTACATTAAGGACAAAATGGTAATTGATCAAAACGTGGTCGTTTGGAATCAAAAATATCAAAAACACAGGGCAGCCATTTTCGCTATGCAACAAATTTCGCTAGTATTGCGAAAATTTCTCTATGCTAGCGAAATTTTTGTGAGATAGCGAAATTGAGAAATTATTAGGGGAACAAAGAATTCCCGCTTAGCTGTTAAATTTCGCTAGGCCTAGCGAAATTTTCACATTAGGATTGCGTAAATTCTCGCTATGATTGCGAAATTTTCGTCTCAACGAAATTTTCGCGAATCATAGCGAAAAACCCCGGGTTTGCTCCTCGTCCCTATTTGGCTACGCATCCTCCTTTATTCAATCCACTTCACACTTCATTTTGAATGATGAAAAATTGTAAATCCTCAAAGATTCCTAAGACATATCTTGACATCAAACTTGAAATCACTCACGGGAGGCACGCAAAACCCGCAAACTTCATCAAAAACAAACTCGAAACGGAATCGCTGGTACTATGGACCCGCAGACACATCAATTGTTTAATTGATATGATTAGTGCGCCAGTAGCACCCAAAACCTATCTTAAATAGGGCCCAAAATAGCACTTTTTGGGCACTAATCGGGCCTATCATCGAGAAGGCTATTGTTTCATGTGTACCATACAACTGTCTGCCTCTACATTAGGATGTTCCAGACTCCTATTAATATTAAAATGCATTGCTTCATCCCCAACTCTGAGTGTCAGTTCACTTTTCTGTACATCTATCAAGGCAGCTCCTGTTGCTAAGAAAGGTCTTCCCAACAACAAAGGAAATTGGGTATCTTCTTCCATCTACATGATAACAAAATCCACTGGGAAAATGAATTTCCCAACCTTGACAAGTACATCTTCCACGCCCTATGGTCAGGCCATTGGATCCATCGCCCATTTCAGGATGTAATTGTTGTTGCAGTTCCTCAAACTAAGCTCCCGCACCACCGATAGAGGCATCAAATTTATACTTCTGCGCCTAATCACATAAAGCTTTCCCGAATTCATATTTCCCTATGGAGCGTGGAATGGTGAAACCGCCAGTGTCTTTTCATCTTTGCCGGGAGTCATTGATAATGGCACCGCAAGTAAGCGCCGTTAACTATACCTTCCTCGCCTTATCTTTCTTTTTCTCGTCTCAAAGATCTCCTTCATAAATTTTTGCATAAAAGAGGCATTTGGCTGATCACCTCCGCAAATGTGGGATATTTATTTCATTTTCTCAAAATATCCAAGAATTTAGGAAACTGCTCTTCTCTTCGATCAAGTCTCTCGTGGAAATGGCACTTCAGTGTATACGCCGTACTCCTTCCTTCTTCCTCGTCATTACTTTTTTCAAATTGTCTAACTGGGTTGTTCTTCTTCTTTATTTTCAAATTTTCTCCGTCTCACTTCTTCTTTCCTCGTCTGCTGCTCAAATCCTTCCCACTTAATCAGACCGCCATGCGCCTGTCTCTTCTCCTGGAAGCCACGCCAGGAATGCACCCTTGCTCGATTGGCATATTCAGTAGGCCGCTGTCTCTACTTGTGTCTCTAAATTTTCAAATGGTGTTAGTATTCTTCTTCGAAATATTTGAGCATCGACTTGAAAGCTTCCCAAGCCGATAGTTTCGCTCATGGAATCTGTATCAAATTCTCTGTCGCCCCCATGAACCTGCAGGCAAGGCAACATTTGTTCTTCAAATGGTTGGGTTCTCCTCTGACCATGATATTCATTTCTGCCTTCACCTCCTTGCTGCTGCTGCTGGAACCTTGGTGGCTGCTGATATCCTTGTTGAGGATGTTGTCCCTGCCTTGGGCCGTGTAATGCCCCTCCACCATATGAGAAATTCTCATGGTTCTCAAATAATGATTGTAGTGTAAGGTGTTAGACGGCTTGAAATGATAACTTCTTTGCTCGTTCACGTACTTAACCTCCTCAGCACCATAAGAATCTTCTTCTGTTGGCACATCAAAGATTCTCTTATAAGTTCTTTTTCCACGTCTATTTCATGAGCAGTAGCATCTTTCTCTCTGTTTCTCATTCATCCTATGCATTATGGCATCCAACTTTCGCTTCTCCATGGCCGCCATCTCGCTTCACCTCCATGACCCTTTTCCTCTATTGTTTCCCTGCTGAAACCCAGATGGAGCTTCAAGTATTACATTTCTGCCAAGTCTTCTATCAGATCTCTCGCCTCTTCAGCACTTTTTCGTTTGAATGCTCCACAACATGAAGCATCGATAATTCCCTTAGATGTATCATTTAGAGCATGATACACTATGTCCATCCGGGTCTTCAGATCTATTCCATGCATTGGGCACCTCTTCAGCAACCTCTTGAATCTTTCCTAAGCTACATATAGGCTCTCATCTTCCTTGTTGTTAGTTATTATCTCTTCGTCTCTCGGCGATGGGGGAAAGAATCGCCTGGCAGCTTCTACCAACTCTTCCCAAGTATCAATAGAACCATATGGTAATGATTCATACCATGTGGCTGCTATGTCTCTCAAAGAAAATGGGAAGAGATGCAACTTTATCACCTCTGGTCTCACACTATCTGGGCTTCACTCAGATTCGGGCCATTCAGAAATCTCCTGTGTGCTCATTTGGTCTTCGGTGGATGACCAAGAACCTGATGTTGGCCGAACCATTGTAATTAAGGTCGGGCTTTAGTTCAAAAATTATTTGCATCCACAAATATCGCCCTGATTGCAAAATACTCTTCTTGAATAATAGGTCTTAAATCCTCCTTACTGTGCTCTGCAATGGGGGCCTCCGACCGCTGTTCTTGTTCCTCTGTTTGGTCATGTCTCCTATCCGTCATGGTTATGTCATTCTTTTTTGTTCTTCTTAAGCTCCTGAGTGTCTTTTCCAATTCAAAGGGTTCGCCGAAATCAGCCGAATCCCGTTTCTATGCATTAAAGGTTTTTTTTTAATCAAAATACACTCAGATTAATAGGATTAGTCAAACTTAAACAATTATATCCAACATGGCTTGTTAAAAATTAGTGGCTGATGTAGCCACTGCTTGAAAAGCTATTTTTTGTTCTTTTCTTAAAAATGTCCAAATTAGTATTTCCTTCTTTTGTCAGGATATTGATCTAATTAATCTTTCATCCCCGACAACTACGCCATAAAAACTTGTCTGCTTTTCTATATAGACTAAAACCCCTCAAACTAATATAGCTACTGTGCTGAGCCTGCACAATTCTTCTTATACCCATGTCACTTCTGGAGGTCGACTCATGAAAAGTAAATTTCTTAATGTCTGTGATTAAAATAAGGGTTTAGTCTACGACACAAGTGCACAGGTCATACAAGTAGTAAATCAATGTAAGTCTAGGTATCATTCCTACGTAGATTGATAGCGAATTACGTGTCATTCATTCTCAACTACTAAAACTTCATACTATTTGGACTCAAGACTCAGGTAGTGAAAGTTTTATCAAACGATAAAAATTAAAAAAAAATCTATACTATTGAATATACTAAATTAGATCAAAACAAAAGGATGACTAAAAATAAATTGTACATAAAAGAATGGATTCGCGCATCGGAGAAACGAAACTATCAATGAAATATAATGGAACAAATAATTCTAGCACTAAAACCATACTGCTCTATGTATGGATCTGATTTTTGTCCAAGATTTCCTAATTATTTGAATTGGATTTCTCCGTTTTCACTGATTTAATATCCTTGCTTCTCTCGAAGACAAGATCAAACCAGGTACCCGTATTCCACATTCTCTTGCAAGATTTGGGTATTTTTCTTTCTCAATACTTCACACTCATTTCCTGTTGACAACAGAACTTTTACTTTACCTTCTCAGGATTTTAGCTAAGTTTCCACTACTTAATGGGTGGCTCAACCTCCGGATCTATGGGTTTATCCCTTTCCCTTGATTAGGTCTTAAGTTAACACTGGGATCTAACGCACCTTTAGATTTTCTTTTCTTTTCATTACAGAACTCTTCATTATTAATATTGTTGGGGTCATAATCCTCCAACTCTAATTATGAGCGAATGGGGATTTATCAAAATGAACTCTCAGAGCTCGCACCATCAATGGTAGTTGAACATACCTTAAAAGAATGTTCTCAACTCTCAGGAATTCCGTCCCTGTCACGCAAAGGCATCCTTCTGGATATCGAGTAAGATACATTCCTCAACTCGGTACTAGGTACCACTATCGGGAACTTATCCTAATAAAAATGACACCGATTAAGTAAAAACCGAACCTAAATTAATTATTCGTGAATTGTGCAGAAAGATTCGAACTAAATGTAAATCAAATCCAGCTTGAGCCGCGCCGATTATCGCATTGCTAATCAAGAAATGGAGGCCGATCACGCACAACCACCGTAATTGCAATAAACTGAAGAAATGAATTTCAGAAATTTGTCTAGATTTATAAATTTCCAAAGTAAGAATATCAAGAAAATAATGTAACTAACAATCCAAATTTCTACTGCCTCTCACAGTCACAGATTCAAAACTAAAAAATAAACTAAAAAATATAAAATAGTAAATAAAAATCTATTCTAAAATATACACTGAGTTCCTCTTCTTTTCCCTTTGCTGGGTAGTCAAGAAGGAGAAAAACTACTTTACCATTCTAAAGCTATCTATTAATACTGTAAAAAGAA
Organism: Tetrastigma voinierianum; assembly: GCA_016808115.1. NCBI lineage: Eukaryota > Viridiplantae > Streptophyta > Magnoliopsida > Vitales > Vitaceae > Tetrastigma > Tetrastigma voinierianum. The sequence goes on along the minus strand of JAEQBH010000178.1, from coordinate 3,520,204 downwards.
TTTGGGCCGAATCCCCAAAATGCTAAAGGTGGAAATCCAAAGAAAAAGCCCAGCTCACTGTTCTATGTCGCGACTTCAAATTGATGTCGCGATATGGATTTCTCTTGATGGCTTGTGATCAGTCGCGACCTCTTCCTTTTTTGTTGCAACCAATTTGTCTTGCAAATGCCTTGATCAATGGTCGGGACATCGAAGTCATGTCGCGACATCATTTGTTCAGTGTTCCTTCAGTGTCGATGTCGCGACCTCAGTCCCATGTCGCGACATCATTTTCTTTCATTCTTTCACCTTCTGAGTTGCGACATCAATTTTAGGTTGCGACCACTTTGTTGTTATATTTGATGACTTCCGGCGCTTGACTTTGATTTCGTCGCAATTGTGTTGGTAGTCTTTTGCCTTCATGTATTTCTCAATTTATGTCGCGACTTCATGGTGATGTCGCGACCTCTTTTTCTTCCTATTTTTTCTTCAAGTTAACCTCAATTTATCACGCAGTAAATCCAATTTCTTTCTTCCCAACTATTTTTGTGTCGCATGATTATGCAGGTCGTGGACTCTCACTTCTTCTCGCTCAACTCTTCGTGTCGCGAATTCCATTGAGTAGTCGAACATCATCTCCGGTCCTTGATCTTAATCTTCCTCAGGAAAGTATGTCGCGACATCAAAGTGATGTCGCATACATAAATTATAAGTCCTTTTCAGCGCCGCAACCTCCTCTTTCAAGTCACGATCAATTTGTTCACGTTTCATTTCTATTCAAAGCCAAATTTGTTGATGTCGTGGATCTGGAATGGTCGGGCACCGAGCTCGGGTCGCGACCTAACTTTCCTGGGCCGTGACTTCACCTCGCTGGCAGCCGATTTCTTCCGATTTCAATAAAATTCTCGAGTTTCTTCACACATTTTTCCTACAAAATGAAATCTGAAATAATTATCCACGTTTTTCAAAACGAACATTTATCCTCATAATAAAGTCGAAAATGGATTTAAAAACCCAATGAGCTTTTTAGACTCACCACTTGTACCTAAGACACCCCTCCGTAACCGAACCCGGTATCTTCAAGACACGTAAGTGAAAGAAAAGGACACCTCGTTTATTTTGACCAGTTTTTGTATTGTAGCCATAACTTGCTCATTTCTTATCCGATTTGAGTGATTCAAGGAAAACCAAACATCCAGAAATAGGTACCTTCAAATTCTGATTGTATGTGGCCCAAAAATTCACTCAAAGTGGGGCCATGTTTAAGCCAAATTTCTGGTTCTGTTTTTGAACATGTGAGTAGTGTCCGGCTGTTTAGGACATAACTCGAGTTTCTATACTGATTTAGGTGATTCTGTCTGGAGAAGAACCCTAGAACCTACTTTAATGGAGTACAAAGAAAAAGTGTCAAATATGGAGTCAAGACACTGGAAAATGAGTATTACAAACTGTCCCAAGTGTAATATCGATAAATTGACTAGTTGGCATGAAAATGCTATAACTTTAGTTTGGATGATCCGATTGAATGATTCCAATTCTAAGTAAAGTAGATTCGTAGAGGAATAAGAACACATGAATGAGGTGTGATTTCATAGACATCATACTTACAAGTATATGAAGTGCCATGTGTAATAGGCATGAAACAAGGAAAATATAGAAAATGCAACATGTATAAATGTGTTCATGAAACATGAATGTGATATGCAAAATGAAAACGAACTGAAACATGAATATGAATATGATAGGTAATTTGTCATGAACACATAATGTGGTTAAGTTATATATGATTATTATCACATATAACCAGAAATGATAATAAAATGATAGGAAATATATGAATGAGTATAATGGAATGAATATATGAATGAGTATACATGAATGAGTATATGATTTGAATGAGTATATGAACGAAAAGATAATGTGAAATGTGAGTATGAATGAATGTGTATACATGAATGAGTATACATGAAATAAGTGACATAGATTGAGTACATCTTTGAAAAGATAATACGAAGTGAAATTGGAATCGAAATGTGATTATGATCACTTATGAATGCTATTCGGTGAGATACAGTATAAGTATACATATATATTTGATTTGAATTGATTGTTATTCAAAATGTTTTGTCACATCCATAAATGACATGAAGAATGTGTATCGTGTTTATAATCGATTATGAGTTTTATTTGTGAAATATACATATGTGGAAAGTATGATATCGATTTGAATTATCGTTATTCGAAATGTTTGTCAAGCACATATGCATGTGCATGCATTTGAATCCAGGTGTTTCTAAATTATCGCATAAAAGTAAATTATTGATGAAAGGTATCACATTGACCGACATGACGGATTCACCAACTGAATTTGCTATGAAGGTAATCAGAATATTGGAATGTGAAATCACATTTTTATCAATGACCAACATGATGTGATCTAGTCAACCGCCACATGAAGGTAACCGTAATTGCTAAATGTGAAATCACATTGCTACTGAATGACAAACATGACAGGATTCCCCAAGTGAATCTGTCATGAATGTCGATTTCTATAGCCATATGTGAGATGGTAATAATTGAATGGCGGAATCATTGCTACCGAATTTAATAAATGTGACAGGATTCCCCAAGTGAATATGTCGTGAATGTCGATTTCTATAGCCATATGTGAGAAAGATAAAGAATTGAATGCGAAATCACATCGCTAATTTAATGACAAATGTGACAGGATTCCCAAGTGAACTGGGCCGTGGAATGTCGCATTTCTATAGCCATATGTGATGGTAATAATTGAATGCGAAATCACATTGCTACCGACGACAAATGCGACAAGATTCCCAAGTGAATCTGGCCGTGAATGCCCATTTCTATAGCCATATGTGAAGGTACTGACGCGAAATCACATTGCATCGAATGGACAAACAGACGATTCCCTAAGTGAATCTATCGTGAATGCCGATTTCTATAGCCACATATGTGAGATGCAGGTAATAATTGAATGCGAATCACATTGCTATCGACGATAAATGTGATGATTCCCGCGAACTGGCTCGTGAATGTCGCATTTCTATACTATGTGAGACGGGTGATATTAATGTCGAACCACATTGCTACTGAATGACAAACAAGACAATATTCATCAACTGAATATGTCGTGAATGTCGATTTCTATAGCCATATGTGAGATGGTGATAGAATGAAACCAGTTATCATATCGAATGACAAACAAGACAGATTCACCAATCGACCGTCTCCGAATGTCGACTTTATAGCTATATGTGAAATCACAAACCAAAAGTGAAAATGACATTGAAAATTGTATTTGTTTTCAATATCTTTTACATTATACGCATATGTAAAAGACATTACTTTTGTTAATGCATTTTGTTAAATGTGAATGTTGATGCTGGTCTTTTCGAATTTATGCTTATGATCGTTTCAAAAGAAGTGCTTCGCACTAAAAGTAAAATGGAACAAAAAACAAAATGTTTCGTAAAGATAATTGAAATGCTCTGAGTAAACAGTGGTCTACTGGATCCGCCAACCGGCCGAGTAGGGATTCGGGGTCGACACTTTCTTTTGAAAAAATGGTACTTAATAAAACGATAGCTAAAAGAATTAAACGGCATCCCGCATCATGAAATGTAATTATAAAGGAGTTGATTAATGGCTTCGACTGTGATAATGATAAGAGTCTAATATGTATTATATTAGTCCGACGGACCTCATGAATTGATATCACTTGATCCGTCTGATTTGCCATCAGATGTATAAGTTTGTTTTAATATGATCCGGTTAATGCATACATGTAAGATATGAATTAAAACTTGTAAAGATATGACACGTGGATGTAGATACGACCGAGAAAATGATATGGAATCTAAAAGGATAAAATCTACATGTATAATATGATACGAAAGTAGTCACATAAATAATAGGCTTTGCAGATCAGAGGGCAAAGGTAAAATGTAAAAAGATAGTGACGATCATTATTGCTATTGGTCGTTACTGTCTATATGTTCCCACTCGTTTAAAGTTTAGCACACTATGTTCAATCCGTGGTACCAAGAGAGATAAAGAGGATGTGATATTCCACACCAAAGAAGATGTGCCATCTCGTAGATAGAAAAGTCACTAGCAATCGTTTCGCGATCTTCGATGTTTGTATTAAACATAAATATGTATGTTTGTAAAAGTAACGAGATTGGTATATGTATGTATTAATGACACCACTCCGTGGTAGTTCTTTGTATATGTAAATGATTTTGGCTATTACAAAATTGTTTGTACACCATGGTGTATAAGTCCACTTGGAAAAAGGTAAAGAGTCACAAGAGCATGGTTTCGCACTCGAACCGGTTCAAATCCGCCTAACCTGCCTTAATTTGAATCGGGGCATGACCTAGTTCTAAAGTGGAAGAAAATTGCTGAAACAAGAAATTCATAGCAAGTAGTCCAAATGGCAAGGACTCAAATCGAAAAATTGTGGAGGCAAATCACACAATAGTTTATTTTTTTTATGTTGGTGTCACTAACTTAGTTTAAATTTTTCTGCTTTTAGTTAGAATTTTCTTTTATATATTAATTGTTTAAAATTTTAATAGTGATTCTTATGTGTCAATAAGGACTTGAATAAAGATAGAGTCTCAGTACTGCAATTTGCAAAGAAAAAAGTACACAAGACTACAAGGGAAGTACTCTACTCCTGATTTATATTAATTGTTTCTTGGGAGAATGAATGATCAAGCTCGTGGGGAATTTTATTTTCCATTCAATATTGAACTGATGCTTCATGAGTTGATTTATATTTCAAATTTGAACGATGAAGATTGGATTATTTTGTTTGTTTGAATTGCCTATTGATCTACTTTTATGAATTGGATGTCACAATCAAATTTTCACTATTGGTAGGTGTAAGGCCACCCCACGTAAACCCCCATCTGCTACTTCCAATCATTGTAGTGAACTCAGAAAGCCAAACCGTGCCGCTTATCGGAAGGCCGTATAAAATTTTTTTTTTTCAAGGACATATCCCAAAACTTGTATAAAAGTTTTCCTTTATGCTGAAAACCCGTATAAAAGTTTTCTCCTTTAAGCGCCGAAAAACCCCAGATAAAGCTTCTTTCTTGCAGGTCAAAATACGCATAAAGGACATATCCCAAAACCTGTATATACAGTTTACACTTTTCAAAATATGGCAACCAACACAATCTTTTAAAGAGCCTCATGCTCATCACATTTTCACAATATAAAACTATGTACATACATATGCTCAACTCCAGATAAATTTCAAAGATTTTAAGTTACATGGCAGTTTGACATACAGTCACTCTACAAAAGTCGAATCCTAATATGCTCCAAATGTCTCGTTGCGTGCTCGTACTGAAAATAGTTTTTAAACAAAATAATGAGCTAAACGAGTCGTTGAATGTATGCTTTATAAACGCTTGCTTTTTTGAAAATATCTCAAACTCAGAAACTCTTTTTATTAAGATATTTTCCGTAAACTTTGCCTTCGCTCAAGCTTTTAAAAGTTTCTAAAAAAAATTCTCATACTTCTCATTTTTACTTTGCTTTGTTTAAAAGTTTGTAAAACTTCTTCTTACTTGCTTGCTTTAAAGTTTATGGAAATTTTCATAAATCTCTCGCTTGTTTGGCTTTACTCGCTTTAAAAGTTTATAAACTCTTCTATAATGTGCGGGAGCCCGGGTCAACCGCGCTTTAAAAGTTTATAAACCTTATAAACACACGAGAGCCTGTGCCTGAATCATTGCTTTAAAAGTTTATAAAACTTTTCATAAATGCGGGAGCCTGGGCTCAACCGCTTGTTTACCAGTGGTTGATTTTCAAAACTGTGTGAAAAATGTTTATAAATCAAGATCAACCACTGAAGTCTTTCTTGCTTCACGTCCCCAAGAAAACATGGGAGCCCTCTGGCTTCAAACTGCAATGCATGGAAGCACCTGGTCCATCACCTAGGTGGAAGAGCCTGACTCAATTCCCTTTCTGTAAATATGGGCGGAATGATCTCGCTTTACATCACCATAATCTAGCTAGCATGCTAACCCTTATACTCCAAAAGACGCGCGCCACTGGGCCTCCTTAAATACCATGACGCACAGAACTAAGTTTGTCGACCAAGAAATCTAAAACGTGATAAAATGATTGCCCTAACACTCATCAAGACGTATTTAAATACTCTAACCGTGATGTTTGCTTTAAAACTAGGATTTTGTTAGCCCGTTTATAAAATATATTTTGTTTGCTTGTTGCTTGCTCTTTGAGATATGGTTTTACAACTCAAAACCATTGCTTGCTTTCTTTTTAAAAGTATGGTTGAATACATCAAAACCATTACTTGTTTGCTTTTCACATATGGTTTAAATAAAAACCATTGTTTGCTTAAAAACTCATTGCTTGCTTGCTTTAAAATATGGTTGAGTTAATGAAAAACTATTAAATACTCAAAGGTAAATAGTTCATAATAATGTACTAGTATTTGAAAATAGGTTTAGAACACTCACCTTTTGTTTACCAAAACTGAGAGCACGACTCCACAACTTTCCCGCCTCGCTTAGCCCCACACACTCAAACGAATACGACAAAACATTAATCGTCACAGATAGTTAAAACTTAACGTACTTCACAAGAAAGTCACTTTAGGGTCACACAACATTCATATAAATCTAAATGAACAAATTACCCTTGAGCACTAAAAAGCCCCTAACAAAAAAACCACTCATTTTGGCAAACCTTTTTCCAACAATTCTCTGGACTTTATTACCCAAAAATTATTCAAACGGGCTTCAAATATTATGCAACTCTCCATATCAGTCCTTTATATATCCAATGACATCTCTTTAAAATTTCAATTTAAAATTCCTTCTCTAAGGCCCTCAACCACATAACACAAATTACAACATTTTTTTGATGCCAAATTGGTGTTAGCTCACCGAATCACCTAACGTTATCCTGATTTCTCGGGGGGTCTTAACTCCATAAATTGGAAATGGTTTCTTCAATTGGTTTGAATCTATATTCTAAGGTTTCTTCTCCAATTGAGTCCAATTTGGATCACCAAAACTCAAGTTATTATATATTTTGCATCTAGATTACTTTAAATTAAGGTGCAATGCACCTGCACATACCCACTTGAAAATTTTCTGGGAACTTTGGGATTACAATTTGCATGCACTTCCTTCATATAAATTATTCCCCTAGAATTATATTTTACCCATAATTTTGAATCACTCAATTTGGATGAGTGAAACTCTACTTATGGCAAAAACACTACAACAATACCCTTAACAGAGCATAACCAGTGAGCTACAAGAGCTCACCTTCAACAGATTGGAGCCCAGAGCTACAATTTTCTCTTGGTCCTTATATACATTTGTAGCCCTATCTCCTATGTAAGGTTATTTACCAGTTAGAACACCCATTTGGATGATTATAACTTAATCTATAGTCAAAACAAGAACAGGGTTTTAACAAAAATCGGACAAAGATTCCTTTAAAACTCAACATTCTCCTTTTTACAGAACCATTCTCAAAACCAATCCAACCAACCAAGATAAATACAAAGCAACCTCAAACCCTAGCTCTAGGAACTAGATCAAGAACCCAAGAACTATGAAAATCCATATAAAGGTCCAAAAGTCCAATAATCTATACCAAAACCTCTGGGAATCCAAAAATATACATACAATTCCAATACAAAATGATTCTAGGTATTTCTCTCTCCCTTTCTTTCTTCCTTCTTCCTCTCTTTCTTCACCAAAACGTGAAGCCTCTAGTTTGAGAGAATTAAATGAGGGTTTTGTTTGACTCATGCCCTTTTATAACTTACCTCGCTTTAATTAGAATTAGTCCTCAATCACTTTAATATTTGAAATCCAACTTATGTTATTTCTACTGCATACTCTCTTCTCATTATATCCTTTATGTCCTACTAATCAATTAGCAACTTTACCCTTCTTCTAGTACAACATTCCAAGTTAAATAAATTTATGATTCAATTTCATCCCAACAACAACCCCAAAATACTTTATATCGACACTGGGTGCACATATGTGCCCCAATGGTTACACATACCCGTACACCCTCCCTGTGGATGGGGCTACAAATCCTCCTCCTTTAGAACATTTCGTCCCTCAAATGAACAAACTAAACTCCAAAGGAAAGGAAAATACCTCATTCTCTGGAAAATAATCAGGATACTGACGGCCATCCGAGCCTCCGCTCCTGCAGTCGCCCCTCTCATGATTCTTCCATGACTTTAACTAAAGGAATCACCTTACTCCTTAACACCTGCTCCTTGCGATCTAAGCAATCTACAATGTGTTTTTCCTGCAAGTCGATTCTCCTTTAGCTGCACTCAGTTGCTCTCTCAACACATGTGAAGGCTGATTCGGGATATATTTCCTTAACATCGACATGCGGAATGTGTCATGAATCCTTGATAACTTCTGGGGGGTAACTTCAATCAGAAGCTACGTCCCACCTTGCTCACAACTTTATCAGGTCTGGTATATCTCTTGACCAAGCTTGCCTCGCTTCCCGAATCTCAAAACACCCTTCTAAGGGGAAATTTTCAAAAAGACCCGGTCACCTATCTCGAATTGCAAGTCTCTACGACGGTTGTCCGCATAACTTTTCTCGTTTATCTCTTTACTATCTTTGGGTTATCACTGAAACAACTTTCTTACTCTGCGTAATCTCGCACTAATTAGGGCCTATACTAGCTCTCTCACCAACTCATCCCAAAGACACCGGAGTCCTACATTTCGCTCATACAAGACTTCAATGGAGCCATCTCTATACCGGCCTGATAGCTGTTGTTGTAGGCGAACTCCATTAGTGCCAAATGAGTATCCCAACTCCCTGAATTCCATCACACAAGTTCTCAAAGATAATTCCTTCCAACATCTCGAATGGTCCTTTCTCGACCGACCATCCGTCTGAGGATGAAATGTCAGGCTAAAGTCGTAGGTGAGTACTCTAGTTGCTCGCAACCAGCCAAACTGATGAGAACCCGGTCTCATCCAAACTATCAAAACTAGAACCCCAAGGAAGTCTCACTATCTCATCCATACAACTAAAGCCAACCTCTTCCAAAGAATCTTCAACATTAACTCATGAAATGAGTGTATCGCCAATCGAGCAACTATCACCCATATAGCATCATGTCAGTTCCCCCGAGTCCGCATTCAAAATCCGAGACGACTTTCTCCCATTTCCATACCGGAATAGGAGTAACTTTGATCTCTCCTACGCCTCGATGCTTCTCATTTTGCACCCGCCGATTACAAAAGCTGTGGAAGCATCCGGGAGACGAAACTTCGCAATCTCTCTTTCTTCATCCCATTCCACCAAAGAATGTTCTTTCAAAGTCCTCGTATACATCTTGGTACTCACCGGATGCATAGCATACGTTGCATGAATGTGCTTCTTCCATAATGTCTCTTCACCGCCATATACCCGCACACACATTCCTCCGGGCCTTCATCATCATGACGCCATCTCAATTCAAACTCGCTTTCTTTCCTTTTCTATCTCTTCCTTGCTTAATCATCCGTGGATCCCGCAGAATCGCCTGCCATAATCCGATCCACTAGGAGGCCCAACAGAAATGTGTCTAACAATGCTCCGAATCCTCACCTCCAATATCACCCCTAAACTCTCGTGATCCACCAACAAAGGGAAGATAACCCATCCTCATATGAGACAAAGAACTCTATGGTCGCCTACTGTGGCATTTCATTATTACTTATGATTAGCTTTCCTAGATGGTACCTAATATACAAATAAGAAACCTTAATCAACTCCGCTTCATCTTCTTTGCCCCAGTTTAGCTCTTTCCCGAGGAAAATATACTGTAGACTTTATGATCTATAAGGATCCCGCATGAAAACTACATAAGTAATAGTTCCATATTTTGCTGGGCAAACACAACTATTGCAAGCTCTAAGTCGTGTGTAGGGTACCTCTCATGCTTCTTCAAATTGCTCCAGAGGCATATGCGATCACCCTATCATTCCCTGAGAGATCAAACACAAACTAAGTACCTCACGAGAACCATCAATATAAACCACAAACCCATCTCTCTTCCCATCAGCAAGCTAGAACTCGAGCTTGCTAACTCACCCTTTCAACTCGAAATCAATGTGCATCCAATCTAACTCATACTCTTGACATATTTCCTCGCTTACTGGTCACCTGGTCGTTTATCTCGAGAACCTCAACAAACTTCCCCTCACTCGCTAAACCAAGGAAGCTTCAATCTCCTACACACTTTTCGCTTGGCTTCCAATTTAACACAGCCCCTCACTGGGATCCACACTCACCCCTCACCAGATCACATGACCTAGAATGTCACCCCATCAAGCCAAAACCAGACTCGGTCAACTCGCATACAACTCCGCCCCTTAGGGTCTCGAACACAATCCCTGTGTGCTTTGAATATTCCTCTGGCCACCCAATACACTAGGATATCATCGATAAAAAACTATGACAACCTATCCAAATACTCATTGAAATACTGGTTCATCAAATCCATAATGTCGTTTCTGAGCATTAGTCAAGCCAAACGCATCACTAGAAACTCATAACGCCCGTAGCTTGTCCTTTACAATGCGCCTTAGGTACATCACCTCTGCACCTTTAACTCAGATGATACCCCGATTCCTCAAGTCTATCTTCGAGTATACTCAGACCCTTGAGTTGACTAATAACCCATCGATCCTAGAGGGATACTGACGAGGATGGTAACCTCTAGTCAACCATTCGTAATCTATACACAACCGCAAACTCCCATCTTCTTTTTTCTCACGAAGAGAACTGATTCCCATGGGGATATGCTCGGTCGAATAGAACTCCCTTAATTAACAATTCTTCCAATCGAGCCCTAAGCTCCTCAACTTTGCGGTGAGCTATCCAGGGGCGAGGAATGAAAATAAAGCTCGCCTCCCGGGATCAAATCAATGGTGAACTCCACTCTCTATCCGAGGTAATCCCGCAATCATCTGGGAACACATCCGAACCCCAACAACCAGGAATCTCATCCACTAGAGTCCTTCTTCCCCAAGGCTCACTTTACATAAGCTAGATAACCCCGACAACCTTTCATGCAGATTTCTTTCCCAGGCCGCCTGAGATCAAAGTAAGATAACTCTCTGTGTATTCCCCTGAACTTCACCTCCAATTTCCCTGGCTTATGCAACTTTACTTCCTTTTTATAACAATCTAATGTGGCTCTATAGCGAGATAGCCAATCCATGCTGAGAACCACATCAAAATCCCTTATATCTAAGGCCACAAGATCCACCGGTAACTCCTGTCCCCCAATCAGAACTCTACTATCTCTGACTAATTTGTCTGAGAATAACGGATCTCCAACTGGAAGGGAAACTCTCATACAACCCTCTAATGGCTGGGTCTCTATCTGGAAGCGATCTAAGAAAGGCTTAGATGCAAATGAATGTGTGGCCCCGGTCCACTATCGATACATCGCGACGGGCGATAGAGCCAATATTATCGTTGACTACATCTGAGCCGCATCTCGCATCCCGTCGAGCCACAAAGATAAACTCCGCCCGAGCGGCCTCCGTCCGCATCCCCGGGGCCCACCCGCTCTACCATGATCGCGGACCAAGGGCCGCGCCTCGCCCCTCGGGAAACCTCTCCTCAAGACTGAAAGTGCCCATATCTCCTCGGTGCTGGGGTAGCTAGGTCATACCAATGTCTCAGACTAATCAACCCAGGGCACTCTCTAATGAAATGGCCTCCCGCCATAATGGAAACACCTGCATTCATTCTTACACTCAAAATGTCGCTCCGATATAACACGTATGGGAGGAATAATTGTGCCATCGCTAGCAACCGGAGGCCTCACCCATCCCCGACTACGACATAGCTCCCGACTTGCACCTCTACCTATAACCTTCGTGCACTTTGCTTTTCTTTCTATTGTACTAACTCAAGCTCTGTTGGGAAGTGCCTGGTGCACTCCTCTTACTTTCTTTCCTACTATGATACATAGCCATAGTACTTTGCTCAACTCTCAGAGCGGCCTCAACTAAGTCCCTAAATCTATTATGAGGAACTGCGAGAATGCACTCTAACTTGTGGTCGTAATCCTACCTAAAACCTTTGCACTTTGGGACTCACACCGTATATATGGAACCACTGCAACTGGGGCTTCCGAGAACCTCTTCTCATAGCTCTGATACTCAACATGTTCTTCTACTTAACTAAGAACTCCTCAATCTTCGAATCCTTGGGACTCAGAAGAATCTATCAAATAACTCAATAAATTAGTCCCATGATATACCATCAGATACTCCTATCCATGGCATCCCACTACGAACACTCGTCTTCCATCGTAAAATTGGAAAACAAGACTTTGATCATCTATGCAGCTCATAACTCACAGAACTTAGTTTTACTCTATCTAACCATAACCAGTCAGCTCCTGACGCACGTTGCCATATGGCTTGGTGCCCAAATTTTCGTGACTTCCTCTCTATCGAACTCCCGTGTTCTTTAAGAATCACCTAGGCGGTGGAGGTCGCGTCTCATCGACGAGTCGCGGTGGCCACTATCCGAGCAACTGCGCTACCCGCTCCGCCGTAAACAATCCCGGGCACTTGAGCCCCTCCCCCGGTGGCCCGTATGGTCCGTACCGACTTCACACTGGAGGCCGATTCACGGAGGCTGTGAAGGAACCAACTACGCGCTCATCTCTTCAGTAATCGCAGACGTCTAAACCTGAATGACTCCTAGCACGACCGATGTCCCTCTCGCCCGATATAGTGTTGTATTTGCAAAAATCAACTGGGCGTATTACTCTCAATCACCTCATATGTATGTACTTTGAGTTTGAAATGCATGGTCGCCGCAGAGTGTAAAAGGCATAGCCCAAAACCACGACATGCTTAATAACATAGGCTCCCTAAGATCCCGCTCCTCGATATTTGAACTCTGTCACACTCCACCCCTACTAGCTGTGAGGTGTCTGCTTCATCCCACGGGGGTAAACCCCAAATGTTATTCCTCCAACGACTAGAGAACCTATGAAGCTTAAGCCGCAGTTGTTTGGTCGAAAACTTGTATAAAATTTTTCTTTCTAAACCAGGATTTTATAAAATTTCTAAGAAGATAACACCGCATACAGTCATATCCCAAAACCCAGATATACAAATGACACTTTTCAAAATATGGCAACCAACACCCTTTCAAAGAGCCTCAGCTCATCACATTTCAATACAAATTCATGTACATACATATGCTCAACTCGTACACAAATCTAAAGCATTCTTGCATGTTATTTAATACAGAATTCTACAAGTCGAGAATCCTAATATGCTCCAGTCATTCAAATGTGCCTATACCGGAAAATGGAAGTTTTTAAACAATAAAACAATGAGCTAAACGAGCCTGAGTGTATGCTTTATAAATGTTTGCTTTTTCTGAAAATATCTCAAACTCGTAAATTCTTTATAAGATATTTTCCAAAAACCTTTGTTTGCTTTGCTTTTAAAAGTTTCAAAACTTTTCGTATTTGCTTGCTTTCTTGCTTTTACGTGCTTTAAAGTTTCTAAACTCTTCTTACTTGCTTGCTTTTAAAAGCTTAGTAAAACTTTTAGTAAATCTCTTGCTTCGTCAGATTTACCTTGCTTTAAAAGTTTATAAAACTTTTCATAAACGCTGAGCCTCGGGCTTCAACTCGCTGCTTTAAAAAGTCTATAAACTTTTCTATAAATCTCTTGTTTGCTTACTTTACCTTGTTTTTAAAAGTTTATGTAAACTTTTTCATAAATGCAGGAGCCTAGGCTTCAATCGCTGCTTTAAAAAGCTATAAAACCTTTATAAAACACAGGAGTCACTCAATCATTACTGAAAAAGTTTATAAACTTTTCAAAATGCGGGAGACTGCTCAATCGTTGTTTACTGTACGCATGATTTTCAAAACTATGTGAAAAATGTTTATAAATCAAGATCAACCACTGAAGCCTTTCTTTGCTTCACTGTCCCTAGTAAACATTTGAGCCTGAGTTTGAACTCAGGTTTGAAGGACTCGGTCCGCATCACTAGTGGAAGAGCCTGTCAATTCCCTTTTCATAAATATGGTGGAATAACCTTGGTCTACATCACCATAATCTAGCTAGCGCGCTAACCCTATATACTCCAATACGTGCCACGGTCTCCTTTAAATACCATGATGCATGAACTAAGTTTGCCGACCAAGAAAATCTAAAATGCATGAAATGATGTCTCAATACCACTGCAAGACGCATTTTAATACTCGACTGCATGCTTGCTTAAACTAGAGATTTTCAAGTAGGGCCTGCTTTTATAAAATATACTTTTGTTTGCTTGCTTGTTTGCTCTTTGAGATAGTAATGTTACAAACTCCAAACCATTGCTTGCTTGCTTTTTAAAAGTATGGTTGAATACATCAAACTATTACTTGTTTGTTTTTCACATATGGTTCAAATCAAAACCATTGTTTGCTTAAAAAACTCATTGCTTGCTTGCTTTAAATATATTATTAATTAACTGATTAAATACTAAAGTAGTAAAATAAATACTAATACACTAAGATTTGAAAAATAGGTTTAGAATACTCACCTTTTGTTATATCAAAACTCTGAGCACGACTCACAACTTTCCCGCCTTTGCTTTTAGCCTACACACTCAAACGAATACGGCGAAAACATTAATTGCTTGAGTATAGCATAAAACTTAACGTACTTCAAAAGCAAGTCACTTTTGGGTCACACAACATTCATATAAATCCAAATGAACAAATTACCCTTAAGCACTAAAAAGCTCCTAACAAAAAAAAAAAAACCACTTCATTTTGGCAACCTTTTCACAATACTTCTGACTTGTTACTCCAAAATTATTCACACGGTCTTCAAAAATTATGAAACTCTCCAGATCCGTTCTTATATATCCAATGACATCTCTTTAAATTTTCAATTTAAAATTCCTTCTAAGGCTCTCAACCACATAACACAAGTTACAACATTTTGATGCCAAATTGGTTAGTCTAATCGAATCACCTACTGTTATCCTTGATTTATGGGGTCTTAACTCCATAAATTGGAAATGGTTTCTTCACTCATTTGAAGCTATGGTTTTAAGTATTCTTCTCCAATTGGAATCATCCAATTTGGATCACCAAAACTCAAGTTATTGTATTTTATCTAGATTACTCAAATTGCGCAATGCACTCCAATAAATCTCCACTTTGAAAATTTGGGCACTTGGGTTTACAATTTTCATGCACTTCCTTTAGCTAACTTATTCCCTGAAGTCTATTTTACCTATAATTTTGAATAACTCCAATTTGACAGAGTGGAACTCTACTTACTAAAAATGACTATGGAACAATACCCAAAAACAGAGATAATCAATGAGCTACTAATGAGCTCATCTTTCAGTCCGTATTTGGGAGACTTAGAGCTACAATTTGCCCTTGGTCCCTTATATACATTTTTAGCCCTATCTATTATGGTTCTTTACCAGTTAGAATCAATTCATTTGGATAATTATAACTTAATCTATAGCCAAAACAAGAACAGGGGTTTTAATAAAAAATTTGACAGCATTCCCTTTAAAAACCCAACATTCTCCTTTTTTACAACCATTCCTCAAAACCAATCCAACCAACCAAGACAACACAAAATAACCTCAAACCCTAGCTCTAGAACTAGATCAAGAACCCAAGGACCATGGAAATCCATATAGTTGTCCAAAAGTCCAATAATCTATACCAAAACCCTAGAAATCCAAAAATATACATAATTCCAATACAAAACATACCTTATTTCTCTTTCTCTCTCCCTCTTCTTCTTCCTCTTTCTTCCTCTTTCTCTTCCTCTCTTCTTCTCACCCTTTCAAAACGGAAGCCTTATTTTGAGATTCTAAATGAGGGTTTTGGTTTGTCTCATGCCCTTTTTATAATCTCATCTTGCCTTAATTACAATTAGGTCCTTCAATCACTTTAATATTTGAAATCCAACTTATAATAGTTTTTACTTGCATACTCTTCTCATCTTATATCCTTTATGTCCCATTTTGAATCAATTACAACTTTACCCTTCTTCTGGGTGACAACATTCCGGTTAAATAAATTTATGATTCTACAATTTCATCCTGAACAACAACTCCTAAAATACTACAATGACATTCCTCAGGCACATATATGCCCCTACGCATCGTACCGTACACCCTCCTGACGGGGCGCATTTGAACTGCTCGAAGACTAGAAATTTCTCATGTCGCGACATTTAGGCTCGGTGTCACTTACCCATGAATCGAAAACACGAATAAGAAATATCGCAGACGTTATCATTTTATCGTCACGCAATTGTTTTATGTCAGAACATTAACTGATGGATCGCAAAAAAATGTAGTTTCAAAAGACTGAGATAAGACAGAATGTCGCGACAGAGGGATCTAGGTCACGACCAAAAAAAAAATTGAAGAAAGAGAGAAATAGGTCGCGACATCAATTCATTGGTCAATGGGCCATCATGGTCGCAACAAACTTGTGTAGATCGCGACCATAATTGTCTAAAATATAATAAATTGTGGTTCTAAACCTTCTGATTTAGGCGTCGCAAATTTAAATGGGACATTTAGTTTAGCAATTAGTGTTGAACTTAGGCATTAATGTAGCAACATTCCATAAGACAATGATGACATTGAGCCCACCCATTATAAAGACTGAAACTGAATAGTCAATTTCATCAAGAATTCCAACTAAAGGGTATCTTTACCAACTTTCCATTCTTTCCTTCTACTACCAAAACCCTAAACCAATGTGCCCAATTCCACCCTCACCCATGGCAGAAGCAACCAAATCCCAATTCGAATCTTAACGTATCAATAGATGAGTTCATGAGTGATCTATCACAAGGAATGGAGGAGGTTCATCCGAACCTCGCTCAGACTATGTGACGACGTAACAAGAAACCAACAAATCGAGGAACCAGCGTGAGGAAGAAAGGGCCTCAAAAAGATAGAGGGTAGCAAACAAATCAAGAAGAAGAACTTAAGAGGACAAAGATATTTTATCTCTCGCAGTAAGCAAAGGATTTAGCGGACTAAGGTGTCAAGCAACAAGGGCTTCACAATAAAGAGGATTCAAAGATGATTTCTTCGTAGATTATAGAAAAGAGAGGTAGGGAGAGCTTCTGTGCACATGCACCGCCTGGATTCTTTGCTCTCGACAGGGAATTCTATGCAAACATGGTGGGTATGAGAGAAGAAACAGTTTACGTGCGAGGAGTCTGGGTACCCTTTGGGCATAAAAGAATCAATGAGATGTTCAAACTAAAGGAACTCAAGCATGGTTCCAAATTTAAGAAAATGGCAGTAATCCCTGAGATCATAAGAGGATTATCGACCTCCCGATCACAAGGTGGAAGTGGGAAGCCACAAAGAAGAACCCTACCACGCTTATCAAAGAGGCCCCCACCGAGGAAGCTAAGGCCTGGTTCTACTTCCTATCTTCAAGACCCATCCCACCTAAAGATCAGGTGCAGTGAGAGAGTTGTGAGGCACCATTCTATATGCCCTCAAGGGCTATAAAATGAATTTTGGGGTTTCATAGAGGGTCGATCGAGGATGCTCACTCGAGCAACAAAGAGGACTAATCCTCACCCAACAACAATCGCTATTATGCATTCGCCAGAGAGGATCATGGGATGAAGAAGAAACCTGCCCCAAGTTATCTCCTCTAACCCTTATTGGGGTGACAAAAGGGCCCATAAACAAAAAGCAAAAGGGGATGGTAGAAGTAAAAGCAGAGCCTGCTGAGAAGAATGGCAATAGGGAAATGGAAACCATTCCAGAGAAAATCCCTCCAGCGGAAGAGGAAGAAATGCATTTCAGAATGAGCCCACTAAGCCATTCCTACCCTGATATGATAGAGAATTTCCCTAAGCAAGTAGAAAGCTCAAGAAAATGAGAAGGGAACACTGAAATCATGGAAATGTTGAGGACAATGAAGAAAGAAATGGAAGAAAGGGAACATAAATGGGAAAAATAGCAGCAATTCAAAGAAGAATTCTTAGAAGCTGAATTCAGGAGGAAAGAACAATTATTTGAGCAGACTTTAAGGCGGAGAGAGGAAGAATGGAGAGAAGAGATGAACATAAGAGAAAAGGAAATGGGAGAAAAGATGAAAGCCAGATTGGAAGCCTTCTACAACAACCGGTTTAGAAGAGATGAAGAAGTGCTTACCATTCTAAGGAAAAGAGAAGCTAAGATGGAGGGTAACTGATTCGTGCCACAGTAGGTGTTCCAGAATCAACAAAATTTATAACCTAAATTCCTCCTACTACCGTAGCAAAGCTACTGTAGTATAGCGGTTCTAGGGTCGAACTCAGGGATGGGTTTTCTTCATACAAATGTGATTTACTGTGCTGAAGGCAAATGGTGAATTTGGTTCGATTTTAGTTTGGTAAAACAAAGGAGGGCTGGAGGTTTAAAAACTAAAATAAATAAGTTAAAATGTAAATAGAACTCCCAGCAATGTGATACCGGGCTTAGGATGCTAGCAACCGAGGGTTACCAATATTTCGTGGTTTGAGAGGATGACCAGTAGTCATCTCCCGAACCTAGATCTTCATTTAGCTATAAAACCTAACCCAAATAATTATCTTTTGAAAATGGTGTTCACTAAGCAGCAAAGTGGGTCACCGCATGTTAAAAATAAGTCCTTCTTGACTCACCTTCCAATGGGTCATAGAGGGTAATCGAATAATCCAGTGATCTAGTAATACATCCACTGAACCCTAAAGCTTACCAAATAATAGCCATTCAAGGAGATTCAAGGATAAAACCTAAAGTTAGAAAGGGAACACAAACTCCGCTGTAAAGGAGCATCATGTGGAAGAACATGGGAACCTCCAAATTTTTAAGATCATGTACCCAGCAGCCTTCCACTTCAAGGAGGAAAGGGTTTTAGCCGCTCATCCTCAGAGGGTGTTTGGCTGCCCAAAATATGAGAGAAAATGGAAAAGAGCGGGAAAGATAAAAGCTTCCCGCCAATTTTATTAATGATCAAAAAGTTCTCTTTGATTACAGTGCATGAGCTTATATATTGCCCTAGCCAAACAAAATTAAAAAAAAAACCAAAATCAAAAGCTATTACAAGGGACAAATTTGGAAGAAAACCAGTATGCATAGAATGGGTGCAAAAGGCGCAGAAGTCAATGTTGCATGATGAATGAATAGTGTTGCAGATAGTTCATATACAGAGGCACTCGCGAATCGCATTATACTGTGAGGGTTGCTAAAATATCGCAATCCCGCAAAATTTTTATCAGGTTACTTTTCTGCATTTTCTACTCTTCTTTCCTTCCGCCGGGGTCTCTAATCTCGTGATAGATGACTTTGACTACCGTGGCTTGGATCATCTAACAATTTTGTATAAATAGCTTGCAAAAAACTACAAAATTAGCTATGTAAATTAGTGATCATAGAATAACAGTGGACCTACTGTTCAAATCGGGTTAATTACATCGGGACAGTACATAAAAGTGCTCAAACTTGCACAAATATTCAAAATAGCACTTTTTTGAAAGCACTAATAACACCCCCACCTACACATTACAAATTCCTTAGCAATGAAAGGAAGAAAGAAGAGAGCATACAAAACAATAACAAACATGCATACGTAAAATTATATTTCAAAAGGTCAGGAATGAGTAATGCCTTAACCCTCAATGAGAATCAATCAAACCTCGCCTGTCAACTATCTCGAATGAATACCATGCAAAATTTGAGCATCAAAAGAGCCTCCCTCCTATGAATCAACTAGAGACTTCCACCAAAACCAAAGTGTTTGTTTGATTGTCAAGTCATCACAACCACCGAACCGCACCCTAACCAAGCCACGCCTACAATTCAGACACTATCCAACCTAAATAGATCAGACCCACCTTTATTCCACAACTCTTTCGGTTGTAGATGCAAATGCCGAGGAATCGACCACTAAAGTCCATGTAAAGGGGATCTCACCGGTTATTCCTCCCAACCCAATTAAGGCCAGGCATCAAGCCATGATCTTTCAACACTAACTCTTTCAGATTTCACCCTGACCCGAATGAATTTGAAACTCCAGCACCTACAACTCGCTAAACTCCACCCATCCATCTGCAGCGATCACTAAGTCAAGCTGCTCCCAACCAATACTGGCTTAGGGGCACCGGGCTTTAAAAAAGCTTTCGCCATATACCCTAGATCATAGTCGAGTTTCATGTAAAGCGTTAGTAATTTTTCTTTCTTTTCTTTTCTTTCTTATTTTTCTTTTCTTTCTATTCTTCGTTTCGAAGACACATCGGGTCTTGTATCATGGGGTCCCAAACTATTATGGTCAACTAAACTAGGATAGGTTTCGTAAAGTTTAGAGGTTAGGCGCCAAACTTATTATTAAAACCTGACAGGCATAGTGCGTGGTTATTGAGCTGAAGAAAAGCGTCAAAAGCAAAGAAGGATCAACTAATCATCCACTAATTGGGGCATGAAACCAATCTAACATAACTAAAATTGGATAGTGTTTCAATTTTTCAAACCGCATGCTGTAAGTAAACACAAAAATGGGTGGTGCAATTTTGAAAAAGTAAGTCATAGTATAATACCTTCACAAAAGGAAAATCGCCAGCCACCGAACATCACACACGGGTTTGCTCAAAATAGTAACAAAAACATAAATAAATGCCACTTCCTTCACTAACTCTCCCCCCAACCAAATGTCACATTGTCCGCAATGGGGCTCGGATTGGAAATTTAGGGAAGGAAGTGCTACCTCCTTGATGATATGTACTCATTGATGCGAGATCAAGAAGCTTTCCATCGAGACCTTGCTCACCAATTGGGTTTCAAATAAAACAAGAGAGAAGAAAAGAGAGAAAAAGACCATTTGGAGAATTTTTAAATTTATACCATCATAATTTCAAAGTGTTCTTTCTAGCTATATTTGATTTCCTCACCTTTCTAGTCGATTTCCAATCTGCATTCAAAATACCCAAAACGGAGTTCGATGAAAAGTTATGGTCAAAACAAAATCAAGCTACTGGTAAGGGAGGGGTTGGGTGAATTTTCGCAGCTGCGAAGGTCATGGAAATTTCACAAGTGTGCGAATTTTTTTATTTTTTTTTAACATTTTCAAAGACCAAAAAAATTTTTTTTTTGTTTTTTTTTTAATGAGATATATATATATATATATATATATATATATATATATATATATATATATATATATATATATATATATTATAAAGACAAAACATGAATAGTGCAATAAAACCAAAAATGTGAACTCAGAAGCTAATGCAATGAAATTTATGTATTTTGCCTTATGCTCCAAAAAATTACAAAAACCCGCAAAATAAACACAAGAAAATTTTTAAAATGCAAAAATGAAAATTTAATCTAAAACAAAGATTAACTAAAAATTAGAGAAAATCTAAGAAGAAAATTAAAGCAAATCAAAATAAAATAAATAAGACAAGAAAATGAAAATAAAAGTGTAGATCATGGCCTCTAAAACCGCCGAAGCCTTGGAGGCCGCCGAAACCGCGGAGCTTCAAAATGTCGAGGTTCAGTGCTCCAACTTCCGAACCAAAGACTGAACCATCCACAGGCCATGCGCATGGGCCGCCAAATGTATTTGATGTAGGTGGCAAAATATGAGAGGGCCACTAACTTCCTAAAGTTATGCAAAGACAAAGTAAAGGCAGACGGGTGGCCTTTATGGTGTGTGTTTCGTGATCGAGGTGCCGCAGTGTAAGCAAGATATACACTGAGTCAATAGGTGTGGTAATCAAGTGCTCGGGTGTTCTTCAATGCCTTCCTCATCAATAAGGAAGGATTTCTTCTCCTCCACGGCCCATAGACAACACATGATTCGGGGCATACGCACTCCTCGAGCTTCTCGCCGGTTCCTCTTCAATTCCTCCTACAATGAGTATGTTCACCCAAATAGTGTCGCCGACACTCTTCCTCCGATTCCCTCCTTCTCATGAACAAGTCGGGACAAGAGCTTGAGATGGATCATGCAGTGGATGTCAAATTTCTAATCAATTTTGCTCTGGAGCCCATCCAATTCCTTGTTCGTGGAGCTCTCCATCGTGTCACTTCGATTAGCCTCGACATTCACTCGTCCTTCCGTTCCTCTATGAAAAATTATTCACTAGCTCGCTTTCAAGCTTAGTATTGCTTGCTCAATCGAAGACGCCAATCAGTGGTGGTTGTGGTGGTTGAGGAGTTGAGGCATAATATGGAGAAGCATGAGGTGCATAGTATGGAGGTCTTGGTTCCCATGAGGAATTTGTGTGGTTCCCCCAACTAGGGTTGTAAGTATTGTCAAATGGTGCATTAGTTGGGGAAACATCAGGTAGTTAAGGTGCACTCATCCATGGAGGGTTTCTTTATACCCCTCACGGACCTAAATGGGCCGGATTTCTCTACTGGTTGCTGATTCTGCCATGGAAGGTTTCTATAATCCCTCATTGACATATATGCACTAGGGCTTCTCTCCACTGAGCACTCACTGTACTGCTCTCTCTCTTCCATTTGGTTAGTATTCAAATTCATTCCAGTTCCTCAGAGAAAATCGACTCCCTGAGTAGCCTCGCTCTCGGATTTCTTAATCCACTGAAATTCCTCAGAGTAAAACAGGCAAACACCCAACGACCAAGAAGCAATCCTACCTAAAAGGTTAGGGTTACTTAAAAAAATTAAATAAATTGTGAACTAAAACTAAGAAGACTAACAGTAAAGTATATACAGGAAAAAAAATTCACCAGGACTTGTGATGAGGATCACAAGTGTTCATCAGGTCATCATCTGCACTTAGGCACCATCCCCGACAATAGCGCCATTTGATTCATACCACAATAGGTGTTCCGAAATCAACAAAATTTATAACCTAAATTCCTCCTACTGTCGTAGCAAAGCTACTACAATATAGCGATTCTAGGGTCGAACTCAGGGATGGGTTTTCTTCACACAAATGATTTACAGTGAAGGCCAAAATGGTGAATTTGGTTTGGATTTTCAGATTTGGTAAAAACAGTGAGGTTTTGAGGGTTTAAAACTGAAAATAAAATAAGTTAAAATGTAAAATAGAACTTCTTAAAGTATCAGTATACTGGGCTTAGGATGCCAAGGCAATCGAGGGTTTTTGTGGTCATTTCTCAAGATTTGAGATGATGACCTTATAGTCATTTCCCCCAACCGGACTTTCATTTAGCTATAAAACTTAACCCAAAATAATTATCTTTTTTTTGAAAATGGTGTCTACTAAGCAAAGAAGTGGTCACCGATAGTGAAAATAAGTCTCCTTTGACTTTACCTTCCAACGGGTCATACAGTGGTAAACTAATGAATCTTTAGTGGATCTTAGCAATACGCCCACGAACCCTAAAAGCTTACCAAATAATAGCCATTCAAGGAGATTCGAAGGATAAAACTTAAAGTTAGAAAGGAACACAAACCGCCTGAGTAATTGGGGGCAAGAAGAACATGGAACCTCCAAACTTTAAGATCTTGTGTGTGTACCCAAAGAAATTTCCACTTCAAGGAGGAAAGGGTTTTAGCCTACCATTCGAAATGGCCATCCTGAGGGTGTTCGCTACCGAAAATGAAAGAAAATGGGGAGAAAGATAGAGAAAATGAAAAAGAGTGGGAAAGAGAAAGCTTCCAGCCAATTTTATTAATGATCAAAAAGTTCTCTTTGATTACAGTGCAGGAGCTTATATACTACCCCAACCAAGAAAAATTACAAAAAAAAACCAAAATGAAAAGCTATTACAAGGGACAAATTTGAAAGAAAACCAAAAAGTGGCAAAAAGGAGTCAAAAGGTAAAGGCGAGGAAGTCAATAAAGGTAAGATGAATGAATGGGAAGGCGTGCAGGCAATTTCAAGAACTTGCGAAAATTTGTAACCACATCACTTGTAATATTGCTCCTTTTTTCTGCATTCTGCTCTTCTTTCACTCTGGTCTCACGATGCATTGATGACTTTGATTCAAATTCTTCATACTTAGATCGACAATTTGGTATAAATGGTTGCAAAAACTACAAAATTAACCACAAAATGTCGATGGCGCAAAGGACATGTTAATGTGCAAATTGGGTTAGTCTGGCCCGATTAGTATTTTACAAAAATATCAACCTACAATAAACGGGGTTCAAAATAGCTTTTGAGCACTAGTAACAAAGACTTCAAGGTACCTATATATGAGAACGAATTTAAGAGGTTTTGGGAAGTTGATGAGGATAGGGATAGGGTGAATAGTAATATGAAGAAAAAATCTTGCATGAGAGTTTGGATTTGATCAACTAAAATTTATCAACATCTTTGGGTTGTGTATCTCACATTTTGGAAGAGCTCTTGAATCAAAATGGGCTTAGGCTCAAAGCCACCTGAATCAATCTTGTAAAATTTAACAAACTGATTTAATCTCCATGGTAGAACCCACACCCTCGAGAGAAAACAAAAAGACCAGACCTGCTCCTTCTCCAAATTTTCCCCATGTTCCATATCCTCCCAACATCATACCAAAAAAAATCTTATAAGAGAAAGGAGGAGTGAGATAGCACAATTATTTTCATTGTATTTCTTCAATATCATTAATATAGTTCAAGAGAATTTCGTGTCTTGTGAATTGTTATTAGTGGATGATTAGGTTTTGTTATTTTCAATAATGTTCAACGAGTATATCTTGTTGCGGTGGGACCTAATTTAACTGAATAGGTGGTTTGTTTTAGATGCATGAATCTTATATTTGAGTGGTGTGTTTGTGTCATTTATTGTGGTCTCTGAGAAATATTTCTATGTGCTCAAGCCTTATTACAATGACAATGACCTTGTTAAATCAGAACAACAACGCAAAATGAGAACTGGTGGTGTTATAAGAAGTTGCAGTTTTAGTTTGAATAGGTTTAAATTACCAAAATTAGACTGTACACAATTGAAGAACAAATAAGATGATTGAAGTTGTATGTAGTAAGTCAGTATTAATCTAAGAAAAAATAATACACATGGTCACGAAAATTCTGAAACTTTGAGAAGGATTAAAGAACATCTTAAGGATGATGCGTATGGGTGCTGAGATCTGAGAACTTGTTAGTATTGTTGGTCAAAAGGCTAAATCCCTAACAACTAACAAAGAAAGTGATGAGGCCATCTTTGGATTTGTCAAACCTACCCTCATTATATATGAAAAGGCCTACACTCTAGTTCAGGGCTTTTGAGCCAAAAATACTATTTCTTCAAATAAGTAGCAATCTGAAACTTGAAATCCCTCATAATCATGTGCAACAAGAACCCCAAATTACTCAGTTTTCAGAATAAGGATGTGTGTGAAAGAAACAAGTTTGGGGGAATATATTTCTTTTGGATTACAGGGATGAAGAGGAAAATAATTGAAGAAATAGAGAAAAATAAGTTGAAGAAGGAAATAAGTTTTTGTCTTGTGGCATATCTCTTTGGTTTCAATTAAGCTCATAAGGGTGTTTCAGCTTACCAATAAGCAACTGGTATGGAGTTGCCCCAGCCCAGGATTCTCTAAGAGTGATGAAAGCCTATGAAGAACCAAATGTGCATATTAATTCTTTGACAATGGAGAAAGCGAAAAGGGTTCAGTAAAAGGAATGGCGTGATAGAAGTTGAGATGGCAACCAAGACAGCATCGAGTGATGTATAGAGCCCAGGTACAGGGGAGTTTACATGTTACACAAGGAAGGAAGGATAAAGATGAGGCCATTGCTAAAAAAGAGGGAATCTGAGTAATTGTAGCCCTAAAATTTCCAATTGTCTACGATTATCAAGCGACATTAAGTAAAGACCTCTTTGATCTGAGCAGGTGAATTATCATTGAGTGGAGACGAAATATGAAAAACAAGCTGTGGAACTTTTTGACTAGTTTTCTAAGAGATCCCGAAGATTAACTAATCGGCGAGAGATGGCGAAGAAAGAAAGAAGACCTACACACTCACGGGAACAAGATTCTATTGGCGAAATGTTTTCATGCGGGAATTCATCGATTTATTATGTAATAGAGGTTGAAAATATTCCTGTTTCACGGACTTAGTTTGAAATGATTTTGCAATGTTCAAGTAAAGGGTGGAATAAGAAAAACGCGTAGAACAATGTCCTTGAAAATAAAGTTAAATTGTTTGAGGAGCAAACAATCTTCTTTTCTTTGCTTGGGGACGAAACAAGAATTTTAAGTTTAAGGAAATTTGATGAGTCAAAAAACTCATTGAATTTTTAGTCCACTTACCGATTTTATTTGATGTAATTGCTTGTTTTCTAAATAAATATGTACTATTTACCAAATTTATATTTTAGAAATGTAAAAGCATAAATAAAATCAAATCGAAGTGAAAACAAATGAGAATAGCCTTGGTGGTCGTGATAGAGAATCGAAGTCGGGACCAGAAGTCATACTATCTTCGAATAATGAAAAAGCGTTGCGACAAAGAAGTTATTAGAGACAAGAATAAAGGAGCTTCAAGGAAAATTTAATGTCATTGACAAAAATAAGATGACTCTTGAGGAAAGAAAGAACAATTATGGCTATAATGATTCTTGAGGTCGCGAGAGTAATTGATAACACCGGCGGGTTTCAAATCGCGATGAGAAATTTGAGTCACGCCTGAAAGTGATGTAACAAAAGGTATTGCGACAATGGAAGAAGCTTGTTGAGATTAATAGCCAGAAGGAACTTCAAGGTAGATCAGATCGCGACATCAGATAAAGTCGACATGAAAAGACATTCTTGAACCACGATGATAATGGTCAATGTGAGCAGGAAGGATCTTATGGGTCTCTACCAGGAAATTTGAGGGTTGCAACAAAAATATAAGTTGGAACCACCTGTGATTAAGGTAGGCCAAATTATGTGATATAAAGCGTGAACCTAGAAGATTAAGCATGTTTAAAAACAGTTTGAAGGCCACTATGCATGACGAAACAAAGGTAAAAGGACCACTATAAATTACGCGTTGCACTTTTTGAGTCCGCGTGTCAATGAAGAAGCTGAATTGAGGAAGAAGCGATTTGTGACAGCAGGAAGTTCGCGCGGCCGATCATAAGGAGAAATGGGTCGCGACATGCACGAAGTGTGACGGCATGGCACGCAGTCGTGACATAAACCCCGACGGGAAGAAATGATTTAAGAGACATAAATCCCATCCGGCGACAAGACAGTGAAAAGACCGGCATAAACACAAGTGCGCTGCATGAAAGATTAGTTGTGACCAACAATCTGAGTTCTTTGACAAAGAAATGAATTACCGTGACCGCGGTGATGGGCGGTAAGAGCGGCCCGGTCGCGACATAGAATTTATTAAAGGGTTAGAAAAGCGTGGTCGTAACAAAGGTCAATATAGTTGACAACATAAATGATGTTGAGACATGGAATTGAGGTCGCGACATATATTTCAGCAAAAGGAAGAACAGTCAGGTCGCGACATACTTTTGAGGTCGCGACAAGAATTCTGATTAAAGAAACTGCGGCATGACCTAATGACCCGCTGGCGACGAAAATAGCGGACAGCAAGTTGGTGACTTTGCTTGAGAAGGCTCGAACCGGCCTGAAAGGTAATCGTAACTTGAAAAAGAAGCGCGAGCAAACCTGAAGTTGACAACATAAATGATATTGGCGACATCAAATCAGTCCTGACACATAAATGTAGTAAGCGGAGAGAGTCATTTCGCGACATGGAATTGAGGTCCGCGACGTTCTGGAAACAAGTCATGCCAAAGTTCTCACTTCGATAACCTTGCTGTAGTCCGCGAAAAAGAATTCATATGTGACGACTAATCAAGTGCGAGAAAAACAAATCTGAGAAAACATTGAAGTCGTAGCTTAACAAATCTGTCTGAAGTGAAGAAGAAGTGGCGACCTTGACTTCCCTAAGAGTCTCAATAGTAGACTAACAAACCAGACCAGGATTTTCTGCGTCTCAACGCTGGTGCAACTAAAGCGTTGAGTTGGTGATTGGTGCCCAAAAGTGCTGAACCCCAATGAATGGGGTTTTAGAGTGCTTTTCTGCGCGCAATCATCATGTCATCTCTGTTCAAGTCTTCTTAGTTTCACTTATGCCGTTTAAAGTTATTTTTGGTTGTTTTGCGGTTTTGAAGCGTACTTTGGGAGTTAAAATAATAAGACATATGATGAATCATGAAGATTGCAGACAATTGTCAACCTCGATCATGTACCAATCGAAAGAGAATAGAGGCAAAGTGAAGAAATCAGTCTGAGTGCCAGAGGGACAGGGAGCAAGCGTTGAAGAATCAGCAATTCGGGGAATTTCGCTAGATTAAGCTTGTGGGATTAAATTTATGCGACCTTAGAAAATTTATGATCATAAATTATGTAATTTTCAAAGAACTCCGGGTTTTATTCAGCACTATTCTAGCGGGAATTTTGCATTTTAAGCTACTCACAAGAATTTGCTAAGCTAGCGAGAAATTACGCTGCAATGCCATGGCTAAAGAAATTTCTGATTTTCCGATATCTCTTGGTGATTTATTCAGCGAAAGTACAAGTAGCAGTATTGATATCTGTAAGCGAAATTCAGCACACTTGTATCTTTTGTAATTAATGCAAGCAGACTTCAATTTTGGTGTACTCCTTGTCCTTAAATTATGGCAAAATCTTAGGCTTTTGTTAGCAGTTTCCACATAAATGGGTGCTTTATATAAACCCCCCTTTTGTAACAAAAAAAGAAAGAAGTGGAGAAATCTTTTGGCACATTTTTTACTTTATATGTAAATATCTCGCCCTTTAGTTAGGGTTTGGTTTTTTCTCTCTTCTCTCTCCTCTTTCCCTTATTTTTCTTGGGCGCGAACACCCTCTTCGGAGGATGACAACTGACTCGAACCAACAGCTAAAGCCTACTTTGCTGAAGAAGGGAAGGAAGAGCGCTTGTTGGTGGGTAGCAGGTTGTCCTCTTGTGTTGAGATTCTGATCGTGTTTATGACCCTATATTCTCAAAATATGGTTGAATAGCATTGAATATTGTTGTGATACCATGCTTTAGGATACGGTGCATCACTGTGCTTTAAGATATGCGTGGTTCATTAGATGTCTTTACAGGGGCCATTGAAATGATATTTAATGTTAGGGTTTCAAAGCGTAAGGGGGCCATAGATGCACGTTATGTTGACTCAATAGGAGTTGATTTTAGGGTGAGGGTTTGCTAGTTAAACATAGATCGGTTGTGGCTTGGACTATGGGTTGCTTGTCATAACGAGATAACGAGAACACTTGTTTGCCCTAGATTTACCAAGTTGGCTGACCTAAATCTTCAAGTTAGCTTTCACACTTCATTTTCCAGTTTTTCTGATTAATCGAGTTTCAAACTCATCACCGCATTTTGAAACAAAAATCAAAAAGTCGAATAGAGTACATTCTTTGCATATGCGACATCTTTATTTAGGATGAAAACGTAAAAGTGTTCGACTGAACCACTATACTGCAGTAGCAGCTTGACCTTCGTGGGAGGAACAGGTATATAGATTTATTAGTTTTAGCTCGACCCTCTTGTGACGCAGTCAATCCTTTTGTTCACAGGGGATGGTGCGAGCTCTACTATGATGAGTTGAGGTATTACTGTGATCTTTATCACAAGTGAGAAATTGGCTTTTAACTCTTTTGTAACCCGATTCGCGAGAGGCGCCGGTTTTCATCATTTTGCGATGGCCTTGCGCGTTTTTACGCTTTTCATTAGGTTTAATTTTGTTAGCTAATTTTAACCTTTTTTCTATGATTTTGTTGGTGCTCTTTGTTGTCTCTGAATTTTGTGGCTGGGTTTGTGATGGGATAAGTGCATGGATGAGCTTCTGTAGAATCGGTACACAACTTGACCCGGTCCGGTGAAGTCGGTGTACACGATTGATACCATGGATCCATTTACTGAAGAGTAGAGTCGTAGGGGCCCCGATGACAATGCCTATAGAACCATAGGGGATCACATCCACCCTCTAGGGTTGGTGCCCTCTTCATCTTTCTGGAGAATGTAAGCGTTGAGGCCCACTTGACACCCTACTCCCCACATGTGTTTATGTGGAAAATGAAAATCCATACACATATAGAGATTTTGAGGGAAATGCACTACCTTTAGGAAGGAGGAATGATGGACATGGTTGCTTAAGCTAGAAACTCTTCACTAGCCCCTAAGGACAAGGCAAGATTTGGCTAAACTCATTGAGGCCTAGAACCATTAGAAATTGGGGGAGTGAAGACTCTGATGAGTCTGAAAGGTATTCTTTGGTGCTCATCAAGACCATGTGAAAAGACAGAATTTATACCTTTCTGGCTCTACTGATGAGTGTGGTTTTATCAGTGGTGGGAGAGACATGGAGACCATGGTGCATCACCCATCATGGGTTTGATACATGGATCTTTGATAAGCATTTCATCTTGATGATATACCACATATAGTGACTTTTGAAGCTGGAGAGACTTTCTAAATCTTATCGACCAGCTCTTATGGATTTCTTAAGTCATCTGGCTGAAGCTTCTAAAGGTTGGGATGAGCCTAATACAAATGCTGAAAGAATGAGACCATCAGTCAACCAAGGGAGGTGGGATATTATGCTGTCTGAAGAATGAAGCCAAACTGGATTTCAACTTCTTAGGAGGTCGGAGGAACGAGTGCAGCTCCATGAAGTCTGCGGTGTGAAGAGCTCACAAAAGCAATCCACACTAATTTCCAATCCCACATTACATCTAGTAGAGCAGTGTCCTATAAGCTCTGAAGGATTTGATGTCGAGGAATATTGCAAATCTTTGGCCAGAATAATACAAGCCACCACAACCAAATGCCCCACTATAAAAGCTCTTCTGAATTAAGTCAGAAGAATACCCAACCTTTCACGGAAACCTTTACTTTATTTTTGAATTTTGACCACGATTTGGTTCCCAATTCAACCACAAACCACCATCCTCATCTCACGTGGAGCAAACCATTTTAAATTTGAAGGTAAAGATTGGCCAGCGTGACTTTGCTGGAAGGCAAAAGATAATATATTTGTTGGCACGGATTAATCTTGTTAATACCGACTGCGAAAAATATAGGCTTGAGAGTCTAAACGAGAAAGTGATAACCTCGTATTGATCACGAATCAGCATATTCTTGGAAGTGCAGGGAAGGTTCCGCTTCCCAATGCCAAACCGAGGGCGGTAGGATCGTCAACAATTGAAATGGTGGATGAAATTGAAGAATTATAATCTGCGAGGAGTGGGAGGAAAGAGTTGATCATTGCGTACCCAGAACAGGTTGAAGAATCATTGGAAAGTGCGATCTGGGAGCATATTCTCTGCAAGGAGGGATTGTGAAATCTAGCATACCACCTCCTCCACGAGCGCCCAGGAGGTAAGAAGAAGGCATCTCGCAGCGAACCCAGAGGTCTTACCGAGCAAGTAACAACATACCTCTCTGTGGATCAATAAGGCTCAGATGTTCATTTGCTCTGAGAATTTTTTGAAGATCTTTGCCTTGATCAAGAAGGTTAGGCGTGAAAAAGGCATTTGTACTGAACAGTAAGTTGCCATAATCAGAAATGCCAGTCAAGCTGGGATCCGAGGATCTCCCACAATTTGTTGATATTGGTGGGGAATTTGCGTAGACAGTCATTGCTTGATTTAGGGGAGCTGAGCGTGTGAGACCTAATCGGGTGTCGTATACAAAAGCGGTTAAGGTTTAGGTGAGACTTAAACCTACAACATCACACTATCATTGGCGACTCGTCCGGGTTAAAATCTAAAGGACATTGAGGATGTCTTGGTGAAAATAGACAAAATTCTACTACCCGAGTAGATTTTGTAGTGCTTATGCGAAGCGATTACTGCAAGTGTGAACCCAACTGTCAGGCCATTTGACCCCTGACCAATACGTAATAAATTCCGAGAATGGTCATGCAACTTACCTTTGGTAACATGACCTTGGAGTTAATATCTTTCATTTGAACAACCAACAAAGTTAAACATGAAAATCAAATAAGCGATAAAAGTTGTTTCAAATATGGCCCGAGTATCACGAGGAAATGCGATTGTCGAGGGTATAGCGGGTAATCAGCCAAAGAAGTGAAGAGATACCAGATGTGCATCAACGCCTTTATAGCCAATTCTGCAGATTCAAAAGCCGGTGAGGAATGACTAACAATTGGACGCAGACCTGTAGATCGACCAGTGCTGCGAGGGGGTTGAGGAGATCATTCTCATGACCCTCGCCAGTAATTTTGAAATTGTTTGGTCAGGGCGATTTTAACTGGTTCTGGAATTCAACAATTTGCTTTTGTCTTAATTTAGTTAATTTGATAATTTAGATTATTTTTAAATTTCCTAATTATGATTTTCCTTTTAGTAATTTGTTTATATCTTTATTATTTTATATTAAGAATTATAGTTTATATATATAATAATTCTCATTATAAATTTTTTTAGTTCGTATAGTATCGATAAAATAACTTGAATTCGATTCTTGGTGGTATAATCGTTTGGGCCAAATTCGCTAAAAATAGCGAAAACTAGTGTAGGAGACCCTTAGGCTACCGTAAGCAGCCTATTAAACCTATGAGAGGGGATGTGAAGAGTTAACTCATATCTCCACTCTCGACTTAGTAGACACAGTCCCGACCTCTACTTGTGCCGTCACTCCGCGAGGCGATTGCACACGGCGAGCCCGCGGTGCCTACGCCTGCCGTAGCCCAGCGCATCGCCCACCGCAAGTTCAACGCCAGTTTGTTTTTGCTCGGTGGTTGGCCTTTGCTCGAACGCTTGTGGCAATACGAGGGTGTGACTCGACCCGATGAGCCCCGAGGTTGGTGCTCCGACTTGATGTGACTTCGATTGCCTCCGGTGAGCCTCGATTGGTGATGATTACTCTGAATTGTTGATGAGTCTAGCCACTTCCGGGTATTATTCAATTTCGAATATGGTTACGTACTGGTGAATCCATGCGTATGGTTGAGTCGTACACACACGGCGAGCCCCGGTAATCTCGTCCGACTCGGTATCACCGGTCCCGGCGGTACCTAGGAGCCTTATGGGATTCTGACTCACGTTGAACCGCGGATGACCTCGAGACTACGGCTGCCGGAGGGGGTTACTGACGGAGCCTCAGGGCACGCACGTCGGGCGCCGGCGGGAGTCTGTCTTCCTCCGGCCCAGCGACCATCACCGATCCCATCGGCGCGATGACGCGTCGCGCCTGGGTTCCGCGACCTCGGTCGAGCGTTGCGTGAGGAACGTTCGAGTATCTGCGACTCTGGTAGAGACTTTCAGTAGAGTCGTACTGATGTCCCGGCGAGGCGATCGAGTTTAGGAGTCCATGAGGTGTCGGATTATTACTCGCTTTCTGACTCCGGCGGCATTATTACCCACAGGCGATCGCTGCGGTTCTATCGTATACATATATTGACATCTCGAGAACGGGTAAATTAGGCGTGAGCTGCGATTCTCTTCCGGTGGCGCCCGGGTATAGGCGTGACTGGCACGACTGGGTACGCGTATACCGCCCGTCTGCGAGAGGGTTATGATTGGGCCCACCCACCTCGCCAGTAAGTTCGACGGCGACCTTCTGGCCGGACCCGTATTTTACGCAGGAAGCGACTCACGCGCTCGGATCGCTCTTGTCGATATTTGCCGGTGTCCCGTTCCGCTTCTGGCTGCGTCTGCGGCGGAGAATATCTTGGAAATACTAAGATCAGGGGGATAATACAGATTCGATCCATGGCGGGCGAGAGTAGCATCGCTTGACCATTTGAGGAAATCATCGGAGGACTGAAGTGCGGCGGCATTCATTGCGATGAGACTACTGCCGGGGTTCCGAGCATGGGATTCCCGAAGGAATGGATTGAGATGATTCGATGCCCTTTTGGTTGGCGGAGGCGGTGATGACCATACCGGTATCTTTCCACCTCCGGCAGCCCGAGGACCGGGAGGAGTGCGCCGACGGATCAGTGGACTCCACGAGTGATATGCACGCCTTTGACCCAGGGGGTACGAAGGAGTCGGCTGCGTGATGTCCCTCTCCCCACATACCATCCATGACCATGGCAATGATTACGACCCATCCTACTCGGCGCACCATTCACGAGCGCCATTTCATGATAAGAAGTAGCAGATTGTGATGGATGCTATGCTGATTAGCAGCCACCGCAGGCCGACCGGATCGAGGAGGTTGACTGGGGTGTCTCCATCTTTGCTTGATGAATTATGAGCTCACACACGGGTCTTCCTCGTGTTCGTCAGAGAGAGGAGCCCACCACAGACGCAGCCTCTTTGGATGTTTTGGCTGCAGCAGCAGCAACTTCAGACCCACCACCACGGCCGGTGAGGTGTGGTTGGGTTTCTTTATGATTTGGCGGATTACCCATTTATCAGCGCTACTAATTTTGATTAGGATTTATGTATTGGTGGCGTGTGTTGCTTTGTATTCATGTATTAGCCATTTTTAGCTATGTCGGAAACTGGTCTATATATCTGATTTTTGCATACCATGTTTTGTGCCTTTACCATGTATAATTGTTTTTCTTTTCAATTGAACAATTGAATTGCTTCAAATTGGACAATTGAATTGACTTTTGTTGGAGAATAGAATCACTATTTGTCACCTTTATGTTAGAACAAATTCCATGTTTGATATAATTTTTGGTCAGTTGAAGTTCTGACATAACGACTTGAACATTTCTCCCTTATGCTAATTCACCTGCCTTCTTGCTGAGATTGTTCCAATAAGTACGTGAATTTGTATACTCCTTTCACGCATGGCCTTGCAGATGTTGGCAACCTAGGATAGGTTGTGTTGCCATTTGAGAATAATGTGTTGTCTTCAAAAAAAAAAAAAAAAAAAAAAAAAAAAAGAAAAAATAAAGTCGTGATGAAGTTTTGCCTTGACGACCATGGAATTAAGGTGGGGTATATGAAAGTGAAGCTTTGAGCCGCCCTAAGCCTTAGTGGTTGAGTCATCGATTTGGTGTTGCGTTTGTGGGTGTAGGTAGAGTTTAACGATTTGTAGGTGTAACCCGATTTTCGAAATCTCATTCGGGGTGAAAATGTAGAGTTTGTGGTCACGATCACTTTTGGCTCGTGCCCTAAACCTTAGTGTGGTTGGGAGTCCTTCGAGTGGACCCCGATTACAGTACTTTGATGAAGATGGGATACTAACATTGCACCCACCACATTTGTAGTTGAATAAAGAAGAAGACGGCGTAACTATCACTTATCTGGAGTTATTCAGCGACTCAAAAGGCCATGCCCGATTTGGGTTGGGGGGGACAATTTTACAATTTATTGGCCCGATCGGTTACATAAAGAACCATTGTGACTTTGGTGGAGACCGGAGTTGAGAATCATGGAACCAATGACTGGTATTCTTGTATGGTTTGAAGCTCTTTCATGGCCAGTTTTCAAACTTGGTGTCGATTTTACGGTTTGAGTCTTTGTTATATGTACATAAACCTTTTGAATCATAAACTTTTTGAGAATCACTACATGCATCTCCTTTTCGTTTTTGCATTGCTAAGGGACTAACGCTTCCCGGGTTGGGGAGTAGTGGTAAAAGTCTATTTTATCTATATTGAATGGTTTTGAGGTGCTTTGCGCACCTAATCATGTCATTTATGCCAATTGAAGTGTTCAAGTCTTCTTAGTTCACTTATGCCATTTGGGGATTTTTATTTTTGGATTATTTCGGAACACAGTACTTTGGGAGTTAGATATGCCGAGGAACATGATGAATCATGAGAGAGATTGAGATTGTCAACTCATGTTGATCATACCAAAAATCAAAGAGAATGAAGAAGGCAAGTGAGAAGAAAATCAATCTGCGTGTAGAGGACATGAGAACAGCGTTGAAGAATGAAACCATTAAAGATTGCGAGAACTAACGGGATTACATGCGATAGAAAATTTATAATCTGCTGGCAGTATGGTATTTTAAACTAGACTCGAGTTTTCTTCAAATATGAAGTACTGCGATTTGTTTTAAGCTATACCGTTAACAGCGAGCCCATTCAATATGTGAAGTGCCGGAGACTCTGTGAGAATTTCTGTTCGCCTCTTGATGATTTATTCATTAGAAATTTGTGCTTCTTAGCGAAATTGATGTGAAATTCACTTGCCTTAATCTGCTTTGTAATTAATCTGAAATGAGCTGAGTTTTTAGTTGTGTCCACCTTCTCTTGTCCTTAAATTAGCCAAAATGTTAGACTTTGTGTGGTTTCACGTTGGCATAAACACCAGTTTGTAACCAAAGAAAGTGGAGAAATCTTTTATGGCATGGTACACTTTTATGTCTCTGTGACTTTAAGTTAGGGGTTTGGTTTTCTCTTCTCTCTCCTCTTTCCCTTATTTTTTCTTGGCTGCCAAACACCTGCTTGAGGATGACAACTCAAGAATTAGCGGCTTAAGCCTCTTTTCTTTATGAAAGAGGAAGGGATAAAGCGGTGATTGGGCATGTATCGCAGAGGTTGTCTTGTGATTAAGGATTCACGGTCTTGTGTTTATGATTTATTCTCAAAGTATGGTTTGAATAGCATTGAATGTTATTGATTTGGCCAATACCCACCATGCTTTGGGATCCTGCAGTGCATACTTATTGTGCTAGATGTCTTGTGGTTCATTAGATGATTCTGTGACCATTGAAATGATTGTGTTCAGGGTTCAAGCGTAAAGGGAGCCATAGATGCCACGTTATGCGTGTTGACTCTAAATAGGAGTTGTTGATTTTGGGTGAGGTTGCTAGTTAAACATAGATCCGATTTGTGTAGCTTGGACTATGGGTTGCTTGCCATAGCGAGGATAAAACGAGGACGTTTGCCTAGTTTACCAAGTTGGTAAATCTTCAAGTTAACTTTTCACACTTCATTTTCGGATTTTTTATAGTTGTCGGTTCAAACTCATCACCTTGTTTTTGAAACAAAAATCAAATTGAAAGCCTTACGCTTCTTGCACTTATGCAAAATCATTCGTAGGATGAACCCATCCGTGTTCGACCCTAGATCTTGCCGGTAGCTTGACTCTGTGATGAAGCAGTATCTCTCTGATGCAGCTCAGCATATACGTAGCCTGTCAGTTGACCATTAGTTTGAAGTGTCCACGGAGCCTTGGAATGGACCGATTTAAAGAAGGGTTACATAAATAGGTGTACCGCAGTTTAATAAAGCGACCACGTTTTTGCGGAAGCCATTGGAGGAAGAGGAAGAAGACTCGTATATTTTAAGAATTTTTTCTTTTTTTCCTTTTTTGGATGAACGGTAATGCTATAATGTAATCTTTGGTTGATTTTGGTATATATTTTTCTAATTACGACTGGAATTAATGAAGTTCAACAATTTTTAAGATTACCGTTTCTTCGAGGAATTATAGTATAGTGGATGTTCTTGATCAACACTCCATTGTAGGTGTATTTACATAGATAAAAGCACAGCTTCCACTGAGATGGATTTATTATTATGATCTTCACATAAGTGAAAGTACTTGGATTGAAATTTATTTGGTTGATGTGTTATTGAATGGATATGTTCTCAATAGTATTGGTATTGAATACCTTCCAAATTGTGTATCTACTCTGTTATTTGGGAGACCCTCTGAGGTGATACCAGATGGAGATTCAACGAGAGTTGGGAACATTCAATTGGTGGGTATGTTAGACCCCATTGAAGAACTATTGAGCTTTGAGAGTTCACTTAGATAAATTCAGTTCCTCATAGTGTTTGATCTTGTCAAATTTAAATAATCGAATTTCATGGCCAATTTGTTGGAAGGCTCTTAAACCTGTGTGTTAGCTGAGATCTAATCAAGGGAATGGAATTATCCTCGTTAATGGATAGTCATCAATCAAGTTCAGGATTTGTAGAAATTTTGCGACCCTTACTTGGGAGGCAAATACGTAGTCTCGAAATGGTTATGAAGTATTGAGAAAGAAAAAATACCCAAATCTTGTTAAGATTGTGCAAAGAACAAGTAACTAGTTAGACCCTTATCTTCGAGAGAAGCAGGGACCTCTAGTCAGTGAATTATGAAGAAATCCAACCGCATTGTTAGGCATCTTGGACAATTCCAAATCCAGCACAAAACAGAGTAACAATGCATGATGGTGCAGAAATTGGTTGTTTCACAATACTTCTTTGATAGTGTTCATTTCTCACAGCGAATTGATTCAGTCACAGTATATTTTGTTTTGTTATTTGTTCTATTATCATAAAATTCAACTTTCTTTTACTTTTAGATGTATACTCTAGAAACGGTATTTTCTAGTTAGGCGAGAAAGCGTCACATAGAGATCCAGATAGTATGGATCTTAAGTAGTTAGGGTAGTTGATTTTGAGAATCCAAGTCAATCTTTGTGGGAATGATATCTGGACTTACATCCAATTTTTACTACTTGTATGACCTGTGTACTTGCAGTGTAATAGACTAAACCTATTCATAATTCCAAAACATTAAATAAATTTTATTCAATTTTAAGAAAACTCCAGTCCAATTTGACACAGATATAGGAAAATTGTAAGGTTCATGTATAGGTGTTAAGTTGAGTGGTTTGGTCTATATCTTCACAGACGATGACTTGTCCCCAAGCAAGAAACAAACTCTAAACCAGACACACATGAAAAATAACATAATAAACTCAACGACACAAGTGTGATGCACATGTTGCCAAACAGAAGGATCAAAATGAACCGAGTTCACAAATCTTGCCCTTTTGTTTCTAAATTCAGAGGATCCTTAAGGTTGTTCGACTTTCGAAAGAATTCAGCTAGGCACGGTTCGGTTGACAAGTGATTCAACCTCCTAGGTTTTCGATGGCCTTTCCCAAGAAGTCTATGTGCATTCGATGCATGATCTCTAGCATATAACTCGGTTCCGGGACCCCCGAACTTGAATTCAACTTGCCTATTTAAGAGAATCTAAATACGAAAGGATAAGAATGCACCATTTTTATTCATACTAACCTACCTACTCATGAAAGAAATCCTAGTGCCTAAAAGTTTTAGTTGAGTGTTCCTGTAGCGAGGATTCGTTGGTGAATCCCCACTAGTTGGTTAAGGGCACCAGGCATTCAGTTCCCCTCAAACTTCACCCTGAACACTCAACCAAACCTAAGGGTCCTAGACTATGGGAAACTTCCATCCACTGTCCCATGTAACGGGCAGTGAAGTCAATGGCTCCCAGCCAGTTGGCTCGGGGCATTAGGCTTTGAAAAGTCTCTCAGACTATGCCCGAGATTCCGACTAGAAGATCCCACTAATTCTACTCACACTTTTTTTTTTTTTAAAGATGGGGCTCGATAGCAATCCTCTTTTTCTCAGGTGTCCCATCACTTAGGTGTTTAGAAATGCCTAAGGTTTGTTGAACGTTAGTAAGACAGGTTCGGAGCCTAGGCATACCCTGGAGATCACATGCATGAGTGTGTGGTAGACTAATCTAAAATTGGCTTCTTGAACACCACGGAGGTGACTTCACTATGTCATCCATAACTATCCAAACATGTAATTCCCGAGCATCTAACAACCTAAGGATCCTTTCTTGTTACTTGCCATGTGTGTTTCAAAAATTTGGAGAGGTAAAAAAGATCCTTGATTGGCAATCATGGCATTACTCACACATACTACCTAACACAACCTTAAAACATGAAATTAAACTTAGAAATCCTAACACACAAACCTAAAGCAGCGTGAAAATCTGAAACATAAACTATAATATAAATACATAAGCAAATACCTAATATATCGCGTTAAAGTAAATGATATGAATGATAACTACTGACCTCTTCCTAAAAATAAGAATAAATATCATAATTGAGTGAAATAAAATGGGATGAGACTCATGTGATCAGGATCATGTATTAATGAGTGATGTGATAATGAGTAGCCTCGGGTCGATCTTTCTTGGATGACTCTTTGGTTTTTGAGGGCGTGCGCATGTCGATACTGAGTGCATCTATGTCACAACTCATGGTGACTGGTGTGGGTCTCCTCGAGAGCATCGAACACTGAAGTGGATCACGAGACACGGTCTCTAGGGTAGGAAGGGTGGGGACATCAGGCTCAGTAGGAGGCCAGTGGAAAGTGGTTGTGTCACACCCAGATTACCGTCAGGCAGATTGGAGAATTCGAACCGGTTTCGGGGTGCGAAACCATATACTGGGACTCTTTACCTGTTTTTTTTTTTTCAGAGTTAACTTATACCTGTGGGTATACAAACAATTTT
This sequence comes from Tetrastigma voinierianum, assembly GCA_016808115.1. Classification (NCBI taxonomy): domain Eukaryota; kingdom Viridiplantae; phylum Streptophyta; class Magnoliopsida; order Vitales; family Vitaceae; genus Tetrastigma; species Tetrastigma voinierianum. Next base: position 3,479,969 of record JAEQBH010000178.1, on the reverse strand, counting down.
TGTAATAACCAAAAATCATTTACATATACAAAGGAACTACCACCGGAGTGGTATCCATTAAATCATACCTGAATGTAAGTCCCATTTACTTACACAAATGCCCGCCATGTACATATCTGTAATACAAACATCGGAATCGAGCTTGATCTTTGGTGAGCACCTATCTACGAAGATGGCCGTCTTCAGGTGTGGAATGTCTATCCTCTTTATCTCCTTTTCGATTACCTACGGATTGAACACGTCTTTAAGCTTTATGCTTAGTGAGACATATAAACGATGCTTGACCCGATAACAATGTCGTCGTCACCATCTTTTTACATTTACTTTTTCTTATGCATGAAGCAGCCTATTCTTATGTGACTTCTAACTCATATCATGTATTATACATGTAGATTTTATCCTTTTGAGATTCCATATCATTATCTTGTTACGTGTCTTCCATGTCTCATGTCTTTTACAAGTTTCAATTCATATCTTCTACATGTATATGGCATAGTCAGATCATATTGAAAACAAACTTATACATATACTGTCGTAAGCTCGGAACATATAAGTCATTATCAAATACATACGAGAGGATCAAATTAGACGGATGCATCGTTTAATTCATTTAGTTATCATTTATTAAATTTTCGTTTCAAAAAGTGTCGTCACGAATCAGACTCATTGGTTAGTGAGATCCAAGCGGAAACTGTTTACTCAGACATTTTCAATTTTCATCTCAAAACATCTATTTGGTTTTATTAAATTTTAGTTTTCAAAAGTGTCGCGACCCGAATCCCCTACTCGACTTGGTTGGTGATCCAAGTCGGAGCCCGCTTTACTCCCACATTTTCAATTATCATCTCAAAACATCTGTTTGGTTTCATTAAATTTTCGTTTTCAAAAGTAGTGCTGTGGCCGAGATCGAGCTTGACCGGTTTAGCCGAATCAGCCCAGGAGCGATTTCTCCATTTTCAATTATCTTCTCAAACATTTTGTTTTGTGCTATTCCATTTAGACTTTTATTACGAAACACTTCATTATGGGCAACCACAAACATTTACAACTAACAAAATGCATTTACAAATAATGCCTTTATATCCATATACTCATGCTATTCATTTTGTGCTTTGTTCTATCATTTATCATATACAACATGCATTTCAATGCAATAATTCAATTCACAATTCAATTTGGCAATTTACGCTATATCTGAAAAAATCCCATTTACCTTTCGTCAATGTTGGTTATTTCACTTTGACTATTCAATTCACATTTATAGCGGATTCCGTTTAATTAATCCCCACTTATTATCATTCGGTAATGTGCCTACACATTTGCTTCGGTCTCCCATCTTGGCGGATGATGTTTGGTGCACGACTTGTGGTATCACTTGTCGGTCTCCGTCGCCCAGCGGATGCCGTTTGGTGCACCCGACATGTGGTATCCATTATTAGGTCTCCATCATGATGGATCTTTGTTTTAGTGCGACGTGTGGCCGTACTTATTCGGTCCCATCATAGCCGGATGCCGAATTGCACCCAGCAAGTGGTACTCAATTGTGGTCTCCCATCGCGGCGGATCTTTGTTTGGTGCACCGGAAACATGTAGTATCGATCAAATACATACGCCCGTCGCGGCGGATGCCGTTGGTGCGTCCAGCGGTGAACATTTCTTCAATACCATATGATGGATGGCGATTGGTCGCATCCCGCCAAGTGGGGCGTTGAACAAGTGATGCGCCGTGACCGGTCGTTTAGGTGCATCCCGTCGGAAGCGGTTTGTCGATATATCCACCAATTCACATTTATGACGTATTCCATTTAATGAATCTCGTCTTTATCATCATTCGCATTCATTAGGTTTTCAAATATCACATTTCAATTCCATTTTCACTTTCGTATTCATATTTATGTCGGATTACGTTTGATGAATCCCGTCCTTATCATCGTTCACATTCATTTAGTTTCAAATATCACATTTGATTTTCAAAATTTCACTTCATTATTCATATTTATGGCCAGTTCCGTTTGATGAATCATCATCATCGTTCACATTCATTCGGTTTTCAAATATCACATTTCAATTCCATATTCACTTTCGTATTATCTTTTCAAAGATATACTCAATCTATGTACTTATTTCATATACTCATTCATGTACTCATTTCATATACTCATTCATATACTCATTCACATACTCATTCATGTGCTCATTTCATATACTCATTCATATACTCATTCACATACTCATTCATGTGCTCATTTCTCATTTCATATACTCATTCATGTACTCATTTCATATAGTCATTCATATACTCATTCACATACTCATTCATGTGCTCATTTCGTATACTCATTCATATACTCATTCACATACTCATTCACATACTCATTCATATATTCATTCACTTATACTCATTCACATGTACTCATTCATATATTCATTCACGTATACTCATTCATATATTTCCTATCATTTGTTATAATTTTTCGGGTTATATGTGATAATAATCATATATAACTTAACCACATTATGTGTTCATGACAAATTGCCTTTCATGTTCATATTCATGTTGCAGTTCGTTTTCATTTTCCATATCACCTTCATGTTTCACGAACAAGTCTATACATTTTGCATTTCCTATACTTTTCTTGTTTCATGCCTATTATATATGGCATTCCATATACTTGTACAGTATGATGCTTATGTATTCACCCCATCATTCGTGTATTCTTGTCCTCAACGAATCTATTTTACTTAGAAATTGGAATACATTCCAATTGGATCATCGAGCAAAGTTATGGCATTTTTCATGCCAAACTAGTCAATTCTTAGATTTTGCAGGAAGTTTATAATATATTTCAGTGTCTTGATTCCATATTTTGACACTTGTTCTTTGTACTTCTTTAAATATAAGGTTCTGGGGTTACTCCAACTGGAATCACTTGATTCGAACCAGAAACTCGAGTTATGTTCTAAACAACTCGGACTACTCTATGATCAAACTGATGCAGGAATTGGCTTGCACATAGCCCCACTTTGAGTGAATTTATGGGCTACTTACAGTCCGAATTGGACGATTCCTATTTCTGGATGTTTGGTTCACCTTGAAGTCTAGTTTACTTAGCCACTTTAATCACTAAAATCGGATAATAAATGAAGCGGGTATGGCTAACATACGAACCTTTGAAGTCCAAGAAAATAGATGGTGTACCGCACTGCTTTGTCTTGGTCTACGGGTTCAGGTGTCTGCATTGGGAGATCACTTAGAAAAATGCCCAGAATGTGTGCTTTTATCCATTTTCCATATGTTGATACCCAAATCAACCCAATACTCCATAAACACATCAAAACCACTCCAAATTCATCTTGTAATCTCTTTTCTACTCAAATTATCTTTCAATACACCTCTTATGAACTCTATTGAACTCAAGCATGCTTTCTATTCATCTCTTATACAAGGCCTAGGTTTTACTCAACCCATCTTCAAGAAATCTAGGGTTCTTATCAAAACCTAGAATAAGAACAAATGTCCATGCTTTACATAACACTTAGAACCCCCCAAAGAAACACATGTAATGGGACCTCTGAATCTTCTCATAACAAAACCCTAGAAAAACAAAGGGATTTATAATGATTTCCATACAAGAACTCATTTTAGGGTTAGGTTTCTCACAACCCACAACCCACAAATATGTATCCATACAAATCTATACAAAGTTCCATACCCAAGGTTAGTTTCCATACCTTTTTTATCTTGGCTTCACCTCTTCTTCTCTTCTTCTTCTCTTCCTCTTCCTCTTAACTACTCCTTTTCCTCCTCCGCTTCTCTTCCTCACGGTTTGGTTCTCAAATGAGACCAATTGGTCTTAAATCCCATTTTTAAGTTAAGGCCATGTTTGGCCTTTACATTTTAAACATTTTCTCATTTTTGATCGTTTTCATTAACATATCTTTTCTATGCATATTATAATTATTTGGATTACTTTGTTTATTTGGACATTTCTATAGTTCATATTGGCATATAAACTTATGGTTTTATGCCTTTCATATCCTCAAGTGGTAAATGACTAATTTACCCTTGGCTTTATGATTAATTCCGGGTCTATCGTTTTATTTCCCAAAAATTCCTATTTAGCTTATAATATACCTACAAGTCAAGCGCTGAGGTATATTTAGTATTCCTGACTCTCCCCTCCTTATAAGAATTTCATCCTCAAAATTCATACTATGCGCTTTGTCTGTTCTATGTCAAGTCCTTTCTTTTCATATCTTTTACATATGACCTTTCTTATACTTTCTTTTCATTTAGCTCGGCTGGAGCGTGACTCTCACTTCTGAATGATTCTTAAGGATTAGAAGCTGGTAACCCTTGTTCCTTGGGGTTAACACTTTCAATAGCTTCTTCAACTGGATTAGGAGGACGGTCCATCTATGCAAACACAAGGACATCCACATAAGGCCAACACAATTCTATACATATGCTTTTCTATCTTTTCTATCATATACTCTATCTAGAATGCTTTAACATAGGCACTGCAAAGCTAAACACAGGCTCTAATACCAACTTGTCACGCCCGATTATCGGTCCATTGATGGTGAATCCGACCGGTTTCGAGTCTGAGACTCCTTATGCGGGACTCTTTACTTGTTTTTTTGAGCTGAACTTATACCTATTGGGTATACAAACAATTTTGTAATAACCAAAAATCATTTACATATAAAGGAACTACCAGGAGTGGTATCCATTAAAATACATACACATATGCTAAGTCCCATTTACTTATACAAATACTTATACATGTACATATCCTAATACAAACCTTCGAGAGATCGCGGAAAACAATCTTTGGTGAGCACCTATCTACGGGATAGCCAAATCTTGCTAGTGTGGAATGTCACATCCTCTTTATCTCTCCCTCTTCGGTACTTACACAGATTGAACACCGTGCTAAAACTGCGCTTAGTGGGAACATATAAACGATAACGACCAATACTTGATGTCCTTGATCACCATCTTTTTATTTACTTTCATATGCATAGAAACGAAGCCTATTCTTATGTGACTTATCATATCATAAGTATACATGTAGATTTTATCCTTTTCAGATTCCATATCATTATCTTGTTCGTATTACTTCCATGTCTCATGTCTTTTACAAGTTTCAATTCATATCTTCTACATGTATGGCATGTCAGATCATATTCAAAACAAACTTATACATATACAATCGCAAATCGGAACATATCAAAAAGTCCTCAAATACATACGAAGTCGAGTGGCGATACATCGTTTAATTCATTTAGTTATCGTTTATTAAATTTTAGTTTTGAAAAGGAATTAGCCGACGAATCCCAGGCTTCGACCCTGTTTTGAATCCAAGTTGGAGCGGTTTGCTCCGACATTTCAATTTTCATCTCAAAACATTGTTTGGTTTTAGTAAATTTTTCGTTTTCAAAGAAAGTGTCGCGACGAATCCCGGCTTCAACCCAGGTTGGCGAATCAGCGAGGATCAGGTTTTACTCAGGCATTTTCAATTATCTTCTCAAAACATTTTGTTTGTGTTATTCCATTTTAGACTTTTTAATTATGTGGAAACACTTCATTATGGGCAACCCATAAACATTTACAACTAACAAAATGCATTTACAAATAATGCCTTTATATCCACATATACTCATGCTATTCCTTTTCGCATGCTTTCATTTTACACATCATTTATCATATCACAACATGCATTTTCAATGCAATAATTCAATTCACAATTCAATTTATGAGATTTGCACATATACAAAAAACATCCCATTTACACTCGTCAATGTTGGTTATTTCACTTTGACTATTCAATTCACATTTCTGACGGATTCCGTTTAATGAATCTCGCCCTTATTATCATTCGGTAATGTGCCTACACATTTTCTGGCTTCGGTCTCTCATCATGACGGATCTTTGTTTGGTGCACCCGACGTGTGGTATCGCTATTGGTCTCCCCCATCATGACGGATGCCGTTTGGTGCACCCCGACATGTGGTATCCATTATTCGGTCTCCCATCATGACAGATGCTATTTGGTTCACCCCGACATGTGGTATTACTTATTCGGTCTCCCATCATGACGGATGCCGTTTGGTGCACCCCGACAAGTGGTATCAATTATTCGGTCTCCAATCGCCAGCGGATCTTTATTTGGTGCACCCCAACATGTGGTATCAATCAAATACCATACGCCATCTGGATGCCCGATTTGTGCATCTGCAGCCAAGGGGAACATTTCTTCAATGCCATACCATCATGGCGGATCTTGCGATTGGTGCATCCCGCTTGAAGTGGGACATTGGACAAATTCCGGGGTGCCTTTGGCGGCGGATGCAGTTTGGTGCATCCCGTCAGGCGGTTTATTCGATATATCAATAATTCACATTTATGAAGAGCGGATTCGGTTAATGAATTCGTCTTTATCATCGTCGCATTCATTGATTTTCAAATATCGCGTTTCAATTCCATTTTCACTTTTCGTATTCATATTTATGGCGGTTAGTTTGATGAATAAAATCACTATCATCATTCACATTCGGTGGTTTCAAATATCACATTTCAATTCCATTTTCACTTTTGTATTCATATTTATGACGGATTCCGTTTGATGAATCCCGTCCTTATCATCGTTCACATTCATTCAGTTTTCAAATATCACATTTCAATTCCATATTCACTTTCATATTATCTTTTCAAAGATATACTCAATCTATGTACTTACTTCATATACTCATTCATGTACTCATTTCATATACTCATTCACATACTCATTCATGTGCTAATTTCATATACTCATTCATATACTCATTCACATACTCATTCATGTGCTCATTTCATATACTCATTCATATACTCATTCACGTATACTCATTCATGTGCTCATTGCTCATTTCATATACTCATTCATGTACTCATTTCATATAGTCATTCATATACTCATTCACATACTCATTCATGTGCTCATTTCATATACTCATTCATGTACTCATTTCATATAGTCATTCATATACTCATTCACATACTCATTCATGTGCTCATTTCATATACTCATTCATATACTCATTCACATTCTCATTCACATACTCATTCATATATTCATTCACGTACACTCATTCATATATTCATTCACGTATACTCATTCATATATTTCCTATCATTTGTTATCATTTTCTGGTTATATGTGATAATAATCATATATAACTTAACCACATTATGTGTTCATGACAAATTGCCTTTCATGTTTAATATTCATGTTCAGTTAGTTTCATTTTCCGTATCACCTTCATGTTTCACGAACACGTCTATACATTTTGCATTTCCTATACTTTTCTTGTTTCGTACCCTGTACCTGCGGCATTCCATATACTTGTACAGTATGATGCTTATGTATTAACACATCATTCGTGTATTCTTGTCCCTCAACGAATCTATTTTACTTAGATATTGGAATCATTCCAATTAGATCATCCAAACTAAAGTTATGGCATTTTCATGCCAAACTAGTCAATTGCCGATTTTGCAGGACGGTTGTAATACTCATTTTCAGTGTCTTGGGAGGAGGAGGAGGAGGCGGCTCATATTTGACACTTGTTCTTTGTACTCCTTTAAATATAAGGTTCTAAGTGTTCTACTCCATCTGGAATCACTCAATTCGAACACCAGAGGCTTCCAGTTATGTTCTAACTTGACTCGAATTTACTCTGTAGTCAATGATGCGAGGGTCTGGCTTGCACATAGCCCCACTTTGAGTGAATTTTAGGGCTACTTACAGTCCTAATTTGACGATGCCTATTTCTGGATGTTTGGTTCGCCTTGAAGTCTAGTTTAATTAGCCACTTTAATCACTCAAATCGGATAAGAAATGAGCAAGTGATGGCTACAATACGAACACTAGTCAAAATAAAGCAGGGTGTACCACTTTTTGTTCGCACTTGTCCCGGTGCGGGTTATTACGGAGAAACTGTCTGATGCAGGGTTCAAGGTGTAATAAGTGCAGTCCTTAAAAATGCCCAGAATGTGTGCTTTTCTCCCATTTTTCCATATGTTGATACCCAAATCAACCCAATACTCCATAAACACGTCAAAACCACTCCAAATTCAAATTGTAATATCTTTTCTACTCAAATTATCTTTCAATACACCTCATATGAACTCTATTGAACTCAAACAAGCTTTCTATTCATCTCTTATACAAGGCCTAGGTTTTACTCAACCCATCTTCAAGAAATCTAGGGTTCTTATCAAAACCTAGAACAAGAACAAACATGTCGATACTTTACATAACACTTAGAACCCCCAAAACACATGTAATGGGACCTCTGAATCTTCTCATAACAAAACCTAGAAAACGAGGGATTTATGATGATTTCCATACAAGAACTCATTTTAGGGTTAGGTTTCTCACAACCACTGACCCACGAAACATGTATCCATACAAATCTATACAAAGTTCCATACTTTCGAGGTTAGTTTTATACCTTTTATCTTGGCCACCTCTTCTTCTCTTCTTCTTCTCTTCCTCTTCCTCTTTTTCTTCCTTTTCCTCCTCCCTTCTCTTCTACGGTTTTTGGTTCTCCAAAATGAGACCAAATTTGGTCTTAAATCCCATTTTTAAGTTAAGGCCATGTTTGGCCTTTACATTTTTAAACATTTTTCTCATTTTTGCAATTAGGCCCCTTATTTCTTTGTATTTCTATTCCATCTTTTCTCTAATTGCCTTGAATCCCATAACTTCTTCTATTACATTTCATTTTCTCAAAATTCCATATTGGCATATAAACTTATGGTTTATGCCTTCCATATCTCAGTGGTAAATGACTAATTTACCCTTTGCTTCTATGATTAATTAAATTACATCGTTTTATTTCGAAATTCCTATTTAGCTTATAATATACCTAAACAAGTCAGAAAGCGCTGGGAATTTATGTTCGGAGATGTCTGAGGATGGGTGGTGGGTGGTTGGTTAGCCTCACCTGGGGTCTCCTCAAGCATGCTAAACAAATTTTGGTATGTTGTCAACTCTTCCTCATCTGAAGGTTCATGACCCTAGTCATAAATGGCCTAGGATCGAGGAACGCCCGGCTTATCCTTCTTAATGACGATGGCCTTAATGGGATGGATCAGGCCTCGTTCATCCTCACTTGACACCCTGCGTTCTTACCTGAGAACCATAGATGAGAAAGAGGTGCTTGGGTTTTGAATCCAGTTATAGAGGATGGCATCCTCTATGACCTGACCGACATCAAACGAGATGTCCTGAATAATGGCGAAATTGAGCAATGCCCTTTTCACTGTCACCTCGCAAACATTCGTCGTCGAAATGAAACAAGAGGTGATAAAATGGTGCCACACCTTAGGGATATAGGCTAAGTGTTTGGCCTTGAAGTGCACGACGTGCCCCTCATTGTTTAATTTTCCATTCATGCAACTGGTTTGTTGTAGCATCCTAAGGACTTACGGGTAGTTAGGGTTCTCGTGAGTAGATCATGAGCCTCGGGGGTTAGCAGAGGCTCCAAAGGTTATAATAGCGATTGATAGACTTCACACTGAAGTCTACCAACACCCCATGGACCCAGACCTTCTTAAGAACTTGAGCTGCTAGGTTGGCGTAGAATTCCCGCATAACCATCGTGGCAGTCGGCCTTGGGGATTGGCACAAAGCACCCCACCCCTTCCTGGCTATAGTTTTTCAGAAAAAATTATTAGGATGTTGGAATCCCTTCTCCTTAATGAAGGAGCAATTGGCAGAGATGAGACCTAACTTCTCGGTAGCGCTCTCATTGACAAATTTATCATGGTCGTAGGCTAGAGAGGGTTCTTCACTGGCCCAGCTACTTTTCGAGCTCATTTTTCGCTTTTTGCTTGACATTGGGCATGGGATGGGGTGGTGTTTGGATGATCCGGAGGGTGAAATCACGCTCTAGTTGGCTTCCGCACCCTTACTTGAAGTGCACTCTACCAAATGACCCGAAAGAATCCCCCAAAACTCACTTAGGCAAAAGAACAAACACTTAATGGGCACTAAGTGAGATGGTGTCTTAATTGAAGGCAAATGGGTCTGTAACCCCCAACCAAACCTAGGGTACCTTCTTGGACACAAACAGCCTAGAAAAAGTGACAATAGAACGAAATCGAGACCTGAACTGAGCAAAAAATCAGCCCAAAAGAAAGTCTCCAAATGACGGTGGACACTGGTGTTTGCGGAGCTAGGATGTGCCTAGGGATTTGGAGGTTGCTAAGGATGGCTAGGTGATTCGTTTGCCGTAGGGTATCCTGAATCAAAAAAATTTATACCTAATACCTCCTATTGTCGTAGCATTGCTACTGTAGTATAGTGGCTCTAGGATCGTCCACAGGGATGGGTTTTCTTCGTAGAAATGATGGACTTATACTGGTGGTTTCTATTTGGATATTGGGATTTGAGAAAAACAGTGGATTGTAATGGTTGAAAACTGAAAATAAAATGAGTTAAAATGTAAAATAGAAATCCTTGAAGTGTTAGGTTCCTAGGGTAAATGAGGGTTTCTTAGGCTCATTTCCTCGTGTTAGGGAGGATGACCTATAGTTGTCTCCCAAAATGGATCTTGGTTTAGCTATAAAACTCGACCCTCAATAACTATCTTTCGAAAATGGCATTCACTGTCCATTAATGCTCTCCATTAGTGAAAACAACCGTCTCCTTGACTCACCTTCCAATGGCTCATAAATGGTAACTAATGAACATCACTGGATCTAGCATTAAGCATCCAATGAGAACCAAAATTTACCAAATACTGACCATTCAAGGTGATTCGAAGGGATCAAAACCTGGAGTTACAAGAAAGAACATTAATAACGGTGAATACCTGCGTGAAAAACCATGAAACCCCTCAATTTGCCTTAGATCCTTTGCCCAGTGACCTTCCACTTCAAGGATGAAGGTGTAACGCCCTAAAAATACCCTAACAATTTCAGAACATGTTTAGGGTATAAAATAAAGTAAATAAAATTTTTTTGGAATTTAAATCCTAAGAACGAAAAAAATATACAACCCGGAAATTTTATAGGAGCTAAATAAATTTGGTAAAAATGTCAAATGGGGACCCAAGGGTCGTAAATGAGGAGTGTAGTGTTAAAAATATGAATGAAATGAAAATAAATGTGAAATGAAGCTTTAAAATTAGAATAATGAGAAATGGGAATTAGTGTGTAGGCCAAATAAGGCCTTATGAAGGATTTTGACTTAAGACCAAATTTTGTCTTGTAAAAGGGCATAACTCTCATTTGTGCATTTTGCGTTTGGAGAGAAAGAGAGACACGGATTGAGAGAGAAGAAGGAGAAGCCATTGTTGTTTTCTTCTCCGTGTAATCAAGAGATGAAGTGATCGAAGGAGGAAGAAGAAAGAAAGAGAAGAAGAGCTTAAGGTAAGAAAAAACCCAAAACCTAACCTCTTTTTCTTGTGTTTGGATTTGGGGGAAAAACCTAACCTTATGTAAAGGTGATTTTGATTGGTTTTAGATCTGTTTTGGGGTTGTTTTGGGTCAAGTTTTGAAGTGTATTGTTGATTGGTATTGGTTTGGACTGGTTTTGAGGAATGTTTGTAAAGAGGAAATGTTGGGTTTTCAAAGGAAATGCTGTCAAAACCCTTGTTCTTTTTTTGGCTATAGATTAAGTTATAATCATCCAAATGAAGTGATTCTAATAGGTAAAGAACCATAATAGATAGGGCTACAAATTTATAGAAAGGGTCAGGAGCAAATTGCAGCACTAAGGCTCACGAATATGGGCTTAAAGGTGAGTTTGGGCAGCTCACGGGTATGGTTTGTTTTAGGTGTAGTTGTGGTGTTTTGGCCATAAGTTGAGTTTCACTCATCCAAATTGAGTGATTAAAAATTCTGGGTAAACTATACTTCTAGGTTAATAATTTACGTGAAGGAATTGTAATTAAATTGTAACCCCAAAGTGCAGAAATCTGTCAAAGTGGAGCTATATGCAGATTCTGTTTTGCAAAATAGATGAGTCTAGATGTAAAATGCAATAACTTGAGTTTGGGTGATCCAAATTGGATGATTCCAATTGGAGAAGAAACCTTAGAACCATAGATTAAAATTAGTGAAGTAACCATTACCAATTTATGGTGTTAAGACCCCAAAAATAAAAAATAAAAAGTGGGCGATCAAGTGAGCTGGGTATATTGACTAGTTTAGCATTAAAAATTCCGTAACTTGAGTTTGGGTGATCCAAATTGGATGATTCTAGAAGAAACCTTATATCCATATCATAAAATTAGTGAAGTAACAATTACCAATTTATGGAGTTAAGACCCTAGAAATAAAAAAAAAAAAAAAAACAGTGGGTGATCCAGTGAGCTGGGCATATCGACTAGTTTGGCATTAAAATGTCATAACTTGAGTTTGGGTTATCCAAATGAGATGATTCCAATTCCTACTGAAAATAGAACTCCTAGAGACACTTGAGCTAACCATGTGATTTTCATTTTATTTGACTAAGTGACGAGGAGGAAGCCGCGTGAAGTGAGATTACGAAGATTTGAATCAAAGCGACGATTTTTGGTTTGTTCTCAAATTCTCTCTCTATTTCTAAAATATTTGAATAATTACGAAAAGATTTCAATTTTGGAAATGATTGAAAAGAAAATGAATATTGATTTTTGTTTGAAATTATTTGTTTTAAGTGATTTGAGACAATTGCTTGTCAAAACGAATTTGCATAAGAAAATTTCATGAATGTGAAAATGTTCTATTTGCATACAAATGTATATATATATATATATATATATTATTTTAAATTGTATTGAATGATTTTAATGCCCTTAAGAAGAATGGTAACCGTTAAATTAGAGTTAAAGGATAAATTCATTATACGATAAAAGTCAAACAAGCATATTGATAAATTAGATCGAAGTAGCCAAGCGGGCCAAATTATATATATATATATATATATATATATATATATATATATATATATATATATATATATCGACTGCAACCAGCTGAGACCGTGCGGTGATTTGTTATCACATTGCATCGAAAGCATAGTTAAATTTGACCAAGGAAAAATGATAATGAGATTAAAAAGTGCACGATTTGTGCTTTTAATGATTTTTTTCTTTCTTTCTACCATGTAATGCATAGCTTGAGATGACCAATGGTGTAGTGATTTATTGAATATTATATAGATCACGTGTTATCTTGCATTGGTCATTGAAAATTGTACAAAAGCATTGTTTTATAAATATTACATGTTTCGATTTAAAAATGAAATGAAGAGAATGAAGCGTATAGAACCATAAACATGAAATTCTTAGCGTGTTGTTTTTATCAACGAGCAGGTATCGTGTGAATAGGTACAAGGGAGAAGACTGCACAAGCATAGAGCCAACGTCAAAGTCATTTGGAGGAGAAGTAAAACTCCGTGACACGCATGTTTGAAATTGAATTGACTCTTTTTGTATAGAATATCTTGTGAAAGTTAAACTCTGATTCTATTTTGTAAATGTTTTCTATATTGAAAACTCTGATAAATTTGTAAATGATTACAAATGTGGGAGTTATCCTAAAATGATGGGCAACCATGAAAATGTTTTAGTTTCTACAAAATGTTTAATGTATATTTTAAGTATACCCAGTAGTGTTTGATGGTTTGGTGTGAAAATGTATTCACATTTGTATTGAATTTTTCGTATTTAGTTGAAAATGAGAAAGTGAAGGCAGCGTTCTGATTTGGTTCGGATCCCTTGGGTGGGTTGGGTCGGGTACTAGCCAGTGATTAGGTTATTACAGAAGGGGTTTTAGCTGCTCATTCTCTGAGTTGTCATCCTTAGAGGGTGTTTGGCCAGTGAGAAAGTAAAGGAAAATGAGAGAAAATGAGAGAAAAATAAGGCTTCATCGGCAAGCTTTTTTTTATTTCCAAGAATGATCATTACAAAGTCTTCTCACCGACATATATGACATATTGCCACTGCAAATTACCAAAATGTAGTAAGAAAAAAATTATTACATAGGGACAAATTTGGAAAACGCAAAAGAGTACAAAAGAAAAGTCAACAAAATGAAGAGCAACCAAATTCACAATCTTGGCAAAATTCACAGGGGTTGCGAAAATTTGCAGCCCTGCGAAATTTCTTAACCCTTGCGAAATTGCCAGGTTTGCCTAATTTCTTCTCGTTGCTTCTCTTCTCTTTCTTGGTTTTGATCTGTATCCTGGTTTTGAAGCAGGTTCTCGTGATTGGTAGACTCTTTAATCTTGTAAAGAGCAGCCTTGAAAACTACAAAATTTTCCATGAAATGTGATCAGTAGCATAGCTAGGTCATTAACATGTCAATTGGGATAATTAGGTTGATTACTACGTAAAAAGTGCTCAAAACCTATAATAATAAGGATGTAAAATAGCACTATTTGGGTAGTAATCATTCCCCTAACCGACACATTGCTATTCCCTTAGCAATGAAGGAAAAAGAAAGCAAACAAAACAAGATCAGTTATATAAATGTCCACAAAAATGATGTTTCAAAAGTGAGGGGATAATGCACAACCTTCGACAAGAGTCACCAAAATTCCTACCCAACAGCTCTTTCAAAAAGACTGTGTGCTATGCAAAATAAAGTTTCAAAAGAGGTTCAACTCCTAGAGAACCAACCCGATGCCTTCCACAAAAACCTAAGTGTTTGATTTGATTAGGTTTCCCTCAAAATGGGGATCAATAAACTGTTTCCTTCCCTGACCTAGCTTTTATCCAAACCTAGCAGCCTAACCAACTTCAATAGATCAGGACCCAACTTCATTTTATAACTTCCTTTTTTTTTTTTTTTTGTAGGGGTGCAATGCTGAGGGTATCAAACTCACAAGTGTCCATGTAATGGGGGTCCACCGATGACTCCCAACCAATTAAGGTTTAGGCATCAAGTCATATATGATCTTTCACCACTGCACCCCCTTCAGTTTCACCTTGACTCTAATGAGTTTGAGGACCACACCTACAATTTGCTAAACTCCGCCTATTCACCCATGTATAGAAAGCAATAAATGACTCCCAAATCCGCCTGGTTTATAGCACTGGCTTTAAAGACTTTCATATACCCTCGGACCGTGTCTTCTGCTCAAGGCAAACCGTCAACTTTCTCTTTCTCTTCTTTTTCTATTTCTTTTCTCTTTTTTTTCTTTTCTTTCTTTTCTTAAAAGACTCATTGGTCTTTTATTCAAGGGTCCCAACCTATTAAAGGTGGTTAAAAGTACTAGGTCGGACTTTTTACAGGGGCCTAAGAGGCAAGGTAGTTTTTCAGCCTAAAAATGAAATCTAATGTGCATAGTGTGTGGTTAGTTCAAAGTGAAAGAAAAAGGTTGAGTACAATAAGAATTTCACCAGGTTATCAACTCACACCATTCTAACATCAACAATCATTGGAACAAAATTTCAATTTCTCAAACTACAAGCTGGGCATTATAAAAAAAAATAAAAAATTGTAAATGAGAAACTATAGTCTTTATAACATGTGCTGAAGTAAAAAGGTATAACTAGTAACAACAACTAACTGCTAGCAAGTCATGCAATGCTACTCAAAAGGACTTGCTAAAAAAAAAAGCGACAACATAAAATAAAAATCACTTCCTTCATTAACTCTCCCCCCAACCAACTACCACATTGTCCTCAATGGGGGTCCGGAGGAGAAACTTAAAGACGAAAGAGCTACCTCCTTAAGTAGAGGCAGAGGGTGGAATGTCATCCTCACCTAGGCGTGATTTATGCACTGGGAGTGGGACTTGCCGCTATTGCTACAAGGAGATCCAATGTAGCCGCACGTGGGGCCAGGCTCATGAACCAGCCCCGAGAGGCCTAGGTAGGTACTGGTGGGATGGGAAGGATTTGAGGCAAACCTAGGTGGCTCTAAATCACTTATGGATGGTGGTGTGTTTTTGTGCAACTACTTTTCTAGCGTACAAGATTAGCACCCAAAAAGTGCTATTTTGAACCCTATATTAGATAGGTTTTGAGTGCTTTACACTCAACTGCCATTTATGCCAATTGAAGTGTTCCAAGCCCTTTCTTAGTATCACTTATGCCAGTTTAGAGGTTATTTTTGCTTGTTTCGTAGGTTTTTGAGCAGACTTCGAGTTCAATATCAAGACATATGATGAATCATGAAGATTGAACTCAATCGGTCACCATCAAATGTACTGCTAAAAATCAAAGAAAGAATGAAGGTAAAGTGATGAAATCGATGCAAGAGAGGACAGAAGCAATGCAAAGATGAATCGCGAAATCCCAGAATTTCACTAAGATTATGGTAATTCGCCGGGACATGTAATTTCGCATCTTTGTTTAAAAATTTCGCAATCTTAGCTTAAATTACCACACTCGCTAGACACTAGAATTTCGCTACAAAGTAATCGTTCCTAGCGAATTTTGCATTTTCGTCATTATTGCCTCGCTGTTGTTAATTTCATTAGCTAGCTTAAATCACCACGCCTAGCTAAATTTTGCATTGCTGATTCTGTGATTTCTACAATAGCGAAATTTTCGCTAGCTAGCGAAATTTTCGCTGCCTAGCGAAATTTTTGAGCCTTAGCGAAATTTTTGAGCCTTAGCGAAATTCACTGCCTTGTCATGCTTTTGTAATTAATGCAACCGACTTCAATTTTGGTGTATTACTTATCATTCCTAAAATTAGCCAAATTGTTAGGCTTTCGGGTATTTTCTTGCATACATCGGGTGGCCTATATAAGCCCTCCCATTTTGTAACTCAAGGAAGAAATCGAGGCAATTTTGGTAAGTTTTTATTTTTGTCCCTTAGTTTGCTAGAAGCTGGCTTCTTTCTCTTCTCTCTCCTCTTTTCCTTATTTTCGGTCATAAACACCCTCTGAGGATGACAACTCAAGAGATGCTGCTGCTTCCTTTCTTTGAAGAGAAAGGGCTAGCTTCAGCATAAGTATATGCAGGTTGTCCTTCTTGTATTAAAAGCCATGTACTGTGTTTATGGCCCTATCTTCTCGTAATATGGTTGGAATAGCATTGAATGTTATTAATTTGGCCAATACTTACCATGTTATGATGCTGTAATGCATACTTAGTTGTTGGGGATGAATCTAAGTCTGTAATAGATGGTCTTTACGAGCCTCTCGAGATGATATTTTAATGTTGTGGTTTCCAAACCAAAGGGCAATAGATGCATGTTATCTGTTAACTCAAATAGGAGTTGATTTTAGGTGAGGTTTGCTAGTTAAACATAGATCCTAAGTGTGGTTTCAATTATAGGTTGTTTATTATAACGCTGCGAGGATACAAACCCAGATACTCTCATACTGGGCCTCTAAGTTACCGAGTTAGTGGACTAAATCTTCAAAGTTAATTCTTCACACTTCATTTTCGCTTTTACAGCTTAATCGGGCTAAACTCATCACACTCGCTGAAACAAAACCCAAAAGTCCAACAGAAAGCCTTACCTTTTACACTTATGCAAATCATTCCTGTGATGAAAAACCCATCCCCGTGTTCGACCTTTAGATCACTATACGCAAAGAGGTTTGACCACGGCAGTAGGAGGAAACTCAGGCATATAAACATTGTTGATTCAAATTCAATTTACCGTGGCACCTAATCAAAATGGCGCCGTCGGGCAGATGGTGCCAAACCCAGTCAATGCATGTTTGAAGTGTACTCTGTGATCAACATCACAAGTGAAGGTAATCTTTTAACTCTTTTGTAACCTACTGCAAAGAATCGTAGTTTTCATCACTATGAATATCACTATTATTTTTTTTTATACGCTTTATTTTAGCTAACCCTAACCTTGCAAGTTGGTTTGTGCTCTTTGTCGTGTCTCGCCAGGTCAGCCAGGTATGCAAGTGGCTTCGGATGTAGGAACTTCGTGAAGATCGCATACATCACATACACCTGACTAGCCGCTGAAGTCAAGTGGCACACACCGATACCATGGATCCACTAACACCGAAGAACAACAGAGTCACCGAACCCCAATGAATCCAATGCACCTTATAGAACCATGAGGGATCACACATCCACCTCCTAGAGAGCGCGCCCCATCCCGTATCATTCTCCTCGTCAAGATGGGCGTTGAGGCCATATTCGTACCCCTACTCCCCACATATCATGGTGGTATGGAAAATGAAAACTATACACTCATATTAGGGATTTTGAGGAGCTCGTAATACTCAAGGAAGGTATGATGACATGGATTTGCTGAAGCTAAAAGCATTTGACCGACTTAAAGGACAAGGCCAAGATTCGCTAAACCACCGGTGCCTAGAACCATTGGGGAAATTGGGCCGAGATGCAGCGTAATTCCTCCAAGAAGTTTTTCAAAGGTTCATAAGACTAATAATTTGAAAAGACAAATTTACACCTTTGGCAAACTGTGATGCTTAGAGGTTTTATCGTTGTTTGGGAGAGATTTATGGGAGACTATCAGCATGCCCACATCACGTTTGATACATGGATGCTGGTAAACCACTTCTATAGGAAACTTCCCGCCATAGCAGCTTTGGAAACTACATGTGGAGGGAGACTTTCGAGTAAGCATCCCTGACGCTTTGCTTGATTTTAAATTACGTGGTTGAAACTCTAAGGGGCTGGGATGAGCCAAACCTCACGGAAACGGGAGAAACAACGAGGCCTTTCAAACAACCTTGCAGAGGAGGGATTTATAAGAACGCTTCAGAGGATATAGAAATGAAAAAGCTAGGATTTCAACCTAAGCTAGGAAGGAGGAGCTTAATGAGGGCTCCATGAAGTACATGTGCTGGATCGAAAATCCCGCACACACTAACTTCGTGACTAATTAATCCTCAGACATCCAAAGAATGCTGTCCTATGGCCCTACAAAGGAAGGATTTGATGTCGTAATGTGCAAATACCGTAGTACAAATATGTTTCACCAATAAACCTTTTACCGCCCTCATGCAGGAAATACTTTACACTCCCAATTTGAGTGAATCAATTGTCCTTCCCCTGAAGCTCCACTTCCCGCTTACACTCCCTGTGCAAGCAACCACGCTTTGTTCCCCACTTCAACCACAACCACCACCATCCTCATCCCAGGAACAAGCCATTTTAAATTTGAGTAAGGGTGGTAGGCAACTTTGGTGGAAGAGCAAAAGGAATCAATGCAAATCGGCACAGCGATCGACACTGTAGAAAGACACTCGAATAAGAGAATAGATGGGCTCGAGAGCACCCAAACCCAAAATTACAACTACAGTATTCTGTCACCAAGTATCAAGTTGTTAGAGGTACAAGAAAGAGGAAGGTTCCTTCCCAACAAAGGCTAAACCTAAAGGGGAATCCATGAGTAGGATCATCCAACAATCTCTGAATGGATGTGAGGTTAAGGCTATAATACTCCCAAGAAGTGGAAAAGAGGTTGATCAACCCATGCCAAAGCCTGTTGAAGAATCCAATCAGGGAGGAGAATTGCAGTCTGAGCATATTCTCCTAAAGGAAGATTCAATGAAATACCGCATACCACCTCTATTTCCACAAGCACTTAGAGGTAAGAAGAAGGCATCTCAGCAAGCAGGCATTTTAGAGAAATCTCAAGAAAAAGGAAGGTTAACATACCCTATTGACATAATCAAATGAACCTCGCTATGCAAAATTTTGAAAGATTCACATTGAATCGCATGATTGGGGTATCGAGAAAAGGTATTTTTATCAATGTCGCTACATAATCCAAAGTAAGAATCCGCCAACACAAGGGATCCAAAGATCTCCCACAATTTCAGTCAATATTGGTGGAATCTGTACAGACAAGTCATTACTTGATCTAGAGCCGTCAACCTATCGTCGTATTCTGCGGTACAAGCAGCTAGGTTTCGTGTGGAACTTAAACCACTAACATCACACTTTCATCGGGCCGATAGATCGTAAAAATCCCTATGATAGTTGAGGATGTCTTGGTGAAAATAGACAAATTTACTACCCAATAGATTTTGTGGTGCTTGACATCGAGCCAATTGCGACGAAAACCCAACTATGCCAATCATATTAGGAAGACCATTTCTACTAGCAAAACAATGCAATAATAAAATGTTTGAATGGAGTCATGCAACTTACCTTGTAATACAGGACTATGGAGCTGAACATCTTTCATCTGAACAACAAGCAAAGTTGCTAGAACATGAAAAATCAAATAATCGACGGTTGTTCAAATGTTCAAAAGACAAGCAGTGGCACGTTGTCCGTGAATAAGTGTGGAGTAATCAGCCAAGGAGATGAAGCAGAGGCCGGGTCTTGCCATCAACACCCACCGCAGCCAATGCTCACCCAATGTTATCAAACGAGGAACAGGTCAACAAATGGGTACCTAAATAATGGAGTCACCTAAAGCACAAGTAGGAGTCGAGAGGAGATCATTCTCTCGAATTCTCTTGAGTAATTTTTGGAGAATGAGTTTGAACTGTGTTTTTAAAACTAATTGCAGTTCATAATTTTGCTTTTTGTTTTAATTCCGCAATTTTAACATTTTAGTTATTTGTGGCACTTTAATTTATCGCTTCCAATGCTTTTAGTACTTTGTTTACACTATAGTACTTAGTATTAATTTTTACTACAATGATATATATAGTAAATTTTATTATAATACTTTTATTTCATATTAGTCATAATTAATATAGCAATTTTGAATTTCGTGAAGTGCAAGAGTAATAAATTCGCTAAAAATAGCGAAAATGGTGCTTGAGACCCTTCGGCTGCCACAAACAAGCCTATTTTAACCTGGGTGGTTGTCCATTTTTCCACTCACATTCCTCCCTCCCAAAATAAGCTCAGTCTCCCAAATTTCGCACCGCTCGGTCACTACCATCGCCGGAGTTGCTCACTGGATCAGCCGCCAAGGTCGCCGCCCGCTCGCACCCCCACGCATCCTCGCCCTGCCCGGGCGCCCCGCCCCCCACCTGACCGAGCCCCGGCCGATCCCCGACCGAGCTCCACTCTAGCCAGCATCAGCCACAAGACGAGCCCCGATCGTCACAACTGAGTTGTCGCCTGCACCGAGCCACCCTGGCATCGAGCTCTCGCGAGCCCCTACCGCCGCCCCAGACCTCGCCCATGGTTCAGCCATTTTTGCCCCCCCGCCTCATTCGTCCTCCCATCGAAATTATTTGGCTATTCTGCAGCCTGCTTTCACTGCAAACAAGGAGCCTGCTCATCCGCTTGTTTCAGAGGCCTAAACACCTCCAGCAGTGCCTCGCCCAGAGATACGCAGCCTCAACAAGATTTTCAAAGTGAGCTCCAGCTCCCTTCCAAGATTTTATTCAGATTTTAGATATGGTTCGCACTTGAGGTCTCACTTCCTTCCTACCGCTGGTTAGATTCAAGACACCCGAGAGAGAGGCTCCCACCCGGTCCCACCCAAAGACTATCACGGCCCCTCGAGGCAGACCCCAGAGCCTCGTGGATTTCGTCGTTATCAGACACGGATGGGACCTCGGGCCCCATCACCTGTACCTCAGAGGAGAGCTAGGAGGGCCCGGCCCTCCAAGCGGGCCCGGCCCTCCAAGCGGGCCCGCACATTAGGCCCCGGCGAGTCATCTTCCCTCCCCGCTCCCAGCCCATCACCAACATACACCTACCGCGAGGTGACATCATCGCCTCACCACTCCGCCTCCAGATCGGGAGGTGATCTGCGCCACGCAGGGCCGAGCTGAATCAACAACATTTATATACCTAGTCTCCTGCACGCTCTTTGCAGTCAAGCTAATGAGTATAGTGGTCTAGGGTCGAACACGGGATGGGTTTTCATCCTAGAAATGGCTCAGATAAGGCGCGAAGGTAAGGCTTTATTCGATTGATTTGTGTCAAAAGTCAGAATGGTTTAAACCTGAAATTGCAAAACTGAATGGTAAAACTGGAAATTTAAAAGTGAAGAAATTTAAACTTTGAAGATTTAGGTCACCAACTTGACAAGCTAGGGCAAACACATGTCCTCAGGTTTTATCCTCCTATGTGAGTCAACACAGGATGCAGTTATGGCCCCTTTTTGTTTAAAACCCTAACATTCAATTATCATTTTTAGAGGCTCGTAAAGACCATCTAAAGAACAACAGTGCATCTCTCACCCGAGCACTGCGTCCTAAAGCATGGAGAGTATTGGCCAAAATAATAACAAGAATGCTATTTAACCCTAATTTGAAGAACCCTAACATGTAAATATTATCTCGTGAGGCTCGTAAAAACCATCTAAAGAACAATGTACCCCAAAGCATGGAGAGTATTGGCCAAGACAATAACATCCTGGCTGTTATGCAACTGAATTTCGAAAATAAGGGCCATAAATACACTACCCGTGACTCTTTAGTAATAAGAGGACAACATGCTTAACCCCACCACCAAGCCAGCTTCTTCCTCTTCAAAGAAAGAGGCTTACCAAGCATCTCTCGAAATAAGCCATCCTCAAGAGGTGTGTTTGGCAGCTGGGAAAGTGAAAGAAAGAAGAGAGAAAGAAGAGAGAGAAGAGAGAAAATAAAAGCAAAACTTAAAAATAAAACAATTTATTTACAAAAGCAGTAAATGAAAAGAACTTACAAACGTACCAAAAACTCAGACTCCTTCTATCCTCCTCTTTTATTAAAACATGAGGGTATTTATAGCCCTCCCTAAGGTGCATGAAATTACTAAAACCCTAATAACTAGGCTAAGTTATTAGACAAAAGAGTGCAATAAACCAAGTTTGAAGGCGGTTGCATTAATTACAAGCATGATTTTAGGCTTTTCCAAATTTCGCTACAGGCAGAATTTCGCTTACTAGCTTAATTTGGCAAGGGTTATTAATTTGGCAATGGCTTAGCTGATTTGCAAGGCTGAATTTCATTAGTTGGCTTAAATGCCGTTAGCGAAATTGTCGCGAGAAGCGAATTTCGCAAATGCACAAGCAGCAGTTGGCTAGCCGAATTTAATTTTCGCCGAGATTGCGAACCCGTTTCATAACAGCCATAAATTCGCTAGAATGCAATCAAGGGCAATGTGCTGCTAAAATTCCTCGCTTTGCTGTTCCTGCAAGCCTCTCGTCCCGCTCTTCTAAATCGCATCTCATTTCTCCACTTTCCTTTGTTTTTCATTGATTTTTGGGCTTGCTGATGGTCGAGACTAAACTTCCAACCTCATGATTGATCATTTGCATTGTGGCTGGGCCTGAAGTGCATAAATACCTGCAAAACAACCAAAAACATGTCTAAATGGCATAAGTGTTACTAAGGTAACATGAACACTTCAATTGGGATATATGACATGATTAATGATCAAAAAGTACTCAAAACCTATCTAATATAGGGTTCAAAATTGCACTTTTTGAGCACTAATCAGGAGGCCGTTGTTCGTAGGGCACCCCATTCCGGGGAATACTGCACTACATTCGAGGGACTTTCATCAGGAGTCATTCTACGATGTCCCGGCGCTGAGGGCTGATCCCGCATTTAGGAGTCCATGAGAGACACTGATCGAGATTATTCACTACTGCCCTTCATGACTCCGAGGCAGCATTATTACCCACGAAAGTGGTGTCGGCAGCCTCTATCATTCTATGACATCTCGAGGAGCGCATGGTCCGCCGCGGAGCTTCAGCTTCCTTCATCGATGATCGCGCTGAGTACTCTCAGAGCGGCCGATATTTCAGTAGGCCTTTCTTTGGCCCCAAGCGTGATACCGCCGGCCAATGCAGAGGGTTATAGAGATTGGGCCCACCCGACTCAGCGCGAGATGGTTCGACCACCGGCCGCAGACACCACGTATGGACCAAGATTTCTTTTCAGGAGGCAGCTCCCGCCCGTATGTTGCATCGACCATTTATTCCGACCGCCTATTCCTCGTCAAAGATTATGTACAATGAGGGGGAGCCATTCGAGGCTTTTACGGATCTCGTAGGATACTGGTTTAGTCCCTCTGAGCTGGTGATGACCTCCTTGATGCATTTCCTCGAGGAGAAGGTCCATCTATGAAAGCTCAAAAGAGCAGAGAGTCTTCCGCTGCTGATGCGCCGAGACTGCTCGCAGTTCAGAGTTATTTGGGACCCCGTGAGGAGCCCAAAGGATTGAGAGGAGGATTAGATGCCCTCCGGTCTCGCGGAGCGGGTGATGACCATACCCGCATCTTCCACCCCTCCGACGCCAGGACCAGATGATAAGATCGGATCAAAGTGGCTTCAGGACTCCCCACGTAGACGTATATGCCCGCCTGAGCTCCGAGGATGCAGGAGTCCAGCTCCGCAGATGTCACCTCTATCTCCTCCTCCACACACCACATCCGCCGTGAGGGCCGCAGCCTCGATACACCCGGTCCATCCCCATTCAGCGCACCATTCGAGTATGTTCACACCCGCCTGAGAGATCGCAGGTGTGATGCTACGCACCGCCTCACTCAGCGTACCATTGTGCAACCTAAAGATCGAGGCTGGCCCAATGGTCACTCTATGCTCAAGAGATCATGACGCACTCTGGGGCTTCCCTCGTGTTCCCGACGAGAGAGAGCCCCACCACGCACGCAGCCTATTTGGATGTTTCTAGCGCAACAAGAGCAAATTTTCAGACCCACCACCACCACAAGAGTTGAGGTGGTTGAAGTTTCTTTTAGTGATTTTGTATAGTTACTACTTTATCAATCATTTACCAATTTTGTTTAGGATTTATGTATTAGCCATAGTAGGCATAGATATTTTTGTAAAGTTTAGCTTTGGTATGTATGTACTAGCCATTTTGGCTTATCAAGCTATCCATTTCATATATATATATAAAGATTTCTTGCATACCATGTTTTGTGCTTTACCATATGTAATCGTTTTCTTTTTCAATTGAACAATTTGAATTATTTCAACGACAATTGAATTCGGCCTTTGTTGAGAATAGAATCTCGTTTGTCAC
Organism: Tetrastigma voinierianum; assembly: GCA_016808115.1. Classification (NCBI taxonomy): domain Eukaryota; kingdom Viridiplantae; phylum Streptophyta; class Magnoliopsida; order Vitales; family Vitaceae; genus Tetrastigma; species Tetrastigma voinierianum. The sequence continues at coordinate 3,455,082 of JAEQBH010000178.1, read as the reverse complement.
CTTTATGTTAGAACAAATTCCATGCTTGTCACTGTCGCCTGAAGTTCCAAAGATGCTCAACTTGGAAAATTTCCCTTATGCTAATTCAAGATCCGCACCCGTAAATATTTCAATAGGTCAGAATTCGCTTTACTTCCTTCGCATAGCCGGTCTTAAGCACAAGTGTTGGCAACCTAAGATAGGTTTGTGTTACCCACACTTGAAGAACAATTTTGTCTTCCAAAAAGGAAAAGAAAAGGAAGCAAAAGAAAAGAAAAAGCAAAAAAGAAAAGAAAAATAAAGTCGTGAAGTTCATTAAAACCCGAGCACGGTCCGAGGGGTGTATGGCGAAAGCCTTGAAACCCGATGCCCTAAGCCTTAATTGGTTGGGAGTCATCGATCTAGCGTTCGCCATAATGTGATAGGTAGAGTCTCAATCTACTTGTTATGCTTTGATTTCTTCGGGTCATTCGTAATCCGTGAAGCCTGTGAGAGTTCGCGGGTCATGATCCTTTTCGCTTGATGCCCTAAACCTTAATTGGTCAGAGTCATCGGTGGACCTTCGCTACACTGACTTTGGGTGAAATCGGATTTTGAAGCATTGCACCCTACAATATAGTTGAATAAAGAAAGAAGTGCGTAGCTATCCTTATTCAGGTTATTCAACAATTTTAAGGCCGTGATACAAGCTAGTTTGTATGGATAAATTTTGCAATTTATCAAGCTTAACTTCTGCTTATATAAAGAACCATTGAATGACTTAGGTGGAAATTCAAGTTGATAATCATGGAATCAATATTGACCTAAAAATTTGTTCTTGTATGATGGCTCTTTCTTATGTCGGTTTTCAAACTCTGTGTCCATTTTTCACTTTTAAGGACAATGTTTATATGTACATACACCTTTTGAATCATAAACTTTTGAAAAATCACTGCATATATCTCCTTTTAGTTTTTGCATCGCTAAGGGACTAGCACGTTTAGGTTGAGGGTGTGATTAGTGCCCAGTGCTATTTTGAACCCTATATTAGATAGGTTTGAGTGCTTTCTTGCACTAATCATATATTTGTACGATGGAAGTGTTCAGAATCTTCTTAGTATCATATCTTAGTTTAGAGGTTATTTTTGTAGTTATTTCTTGAGTTTTTGCGTACTTTGGGAGTTCAATATCAAGACATATGATGAATCATGAAGATTGAACTCAATTGTCAATATAAACGGACCAAAAATCAAAGAAAGAATGAAGCGAAAGTGATGGAAATCGTGCGTGAGAGGACGGAAGCAATGCGGTGATGTGAATCGGCCAAATCGGGAACCGCTAAGATTGAAAATTTATTTGGGATTGCGAAAATTTCGCAACCTTAACGAAAATTGCAATCTTAAGCCAATTATAATTTAAGCTAGACACCGGGAATTTCTTCAAACCTTGTTCTAGCGAGAAATTTTGTTAAGCTTCTCCGTAAATTTCGCTAAGCTAGTGAAATTTAGCTAGCTAAGCGAGCACCCTTTGCCTAATAGAAATTTTGCATTTTTATTTATCTCTTGGTGATTTAAGCTGGCTAATGAAATTTAGCCTATGCGAAATTTTCGCTAACTAACGAGGAATTTTTCGCTAGCTAAAATTCACTCTCTAGCGAGAATTTTCGCCCCCAACGAAATTTTTGAGCATAGCGAAGTCGTTTGCCTGTCATGCTTTTGTAGTGTGTAGACTTCAATTTGGTGTATTACTCTCTTGTCCCTAAAATTAGCCAAATTGTTAGGCTTTGTGGTATTTTCATACATTGGGTGGCCTATATAAGCCCCTCCCATTTGTAACTTAGAAGGAAGAAATTGAGGGAAACGATTTTTGGTAAGTTTTATTTTGTCTATTAGTTTTAGTTAGGGTTTGCTTTTAATACGCTCTCTTATCTTTCCCTTATTTTCTTGGCACCCAAACACCCCTCTTGAGGATAATGACTCGAAGATGCTTGGCTAAGCCTCTTTTCTTTGAGAAAGAGAAAGGAAGCTAGCTTGGTGGTGGGGCATATGCGAGGTTGTCTCTTGTATTAAAGCTACAGTGCAGTGTTTATGGCCTATCTTCAAAATATGGTTGAATAAGCATTGAATGTTATTAATTTGGCCAATACTTACCATGCTTTAGGATGTGAGTCATACTTATTGCTAGATGCCTTGTGGTTCATTAGATAGTCTTTACGAGCCTGAGATGATATTTAATGTTAGGGTTTGTGAAAAGACGATAGATGCATGTTATACATGTTAACTGAATAGGAGTTGATTTTAGGGTGAGGTTTGCTAGTTAAACATAGATGGGTTGTGGCTTGGACTATAGGTTGCTTGTCTTGGCGAGGGGATAGGGCAGGGACACTTGTTTGCCTGGATTGCAGGAGTTGGTGACCTCGTCTTCAAAGTTAACTTTTCACACTTCATTTTCAGTTTTTACAGTTAATCAGTTTTCAAACTCATCACACTGTTTTTGAAACAAAAATCCAAAAAGTCCAAATAGAAAGCCTTACCTTTTTACACTTATGCAAATCATTCCTAGGATGAAACCGTCCAGTGTTTGACCACTGAACGGCTATCTGCGAGTAGCTTGACTACGGCGATGAGAAGAACACAGGTATAAATATTCATTTCGACTACTATATAGCTGAATCATGCCATCGACGGCGGCATGGAAAGTAGCGAAAGAGGCTAAAGTAGCTGTGAAAGTGCGGATTGCAGTCATAATGGCAAGAAAATCATTGGGAGAAATAGGAATAGTCTCATGGGTGGTCGGAAAGTAGGTCGGCTAAAGGCTGCGCGAGCCGCAAACGCTAGAGGCTCGAGGCGTTGTAGGCGAGAGTGCGTAGGCGGAGGAAAGGATGTGGAAGGCTGGAATGTGAGGCTCCTCAGCAGCTGAGGGTGGGCGATCCTCTACTAGGTCTCTGAGTGGGAGAGGAGGAGCACCTGGTAAAAAATGCCACTTTTCTATAGTGAAAACAGCCTCACAAACTCAATGGCGCTCTAATTGGGGCTCAATCGGGAAACCAAGGTGTTCTAACACCTAAGATAGCTTGCCGCGAGGAAGCGGGGAGGGATGTCACCATTACATTTAGGAAGTTCTTCTGGGTGTATCTTTTCCTCGAAAGTAAAAGAGAAGCGGAGTCATGATGAGTTACGTAGGGTTGAGCCAGAAACCTCGGAAATGCGTTATAGAGCCTCTAGTATGGCTCCTTCTCACAGACAAATGTTGAAATAAATTGAGTGCGACACATGATCGATGAAAAGCATCAGGTTAGAGGCTGTAGGTATGAAAAAATGGCCCATTGAGGTGTCTCTAGAAAGGATCGAACAATCTCGAGGTGAGGGGCTGGGGCCCTTGTACGTACTCCGGCCCGAGTTGGCGAAAGCTCTAGGAGGTGAATGTGGCGGCTATGTCAGGCACTCGAAGTATTCCCTCCACATTCATCGATAGAAAAGTGTGGGGCGATAGGATTAACGGTCGCACAGGAGTCATGGTGTGGTGGTCGATGACCACACGCGAATAGAGAGGCAGGGGTGGAGTCATGAAGGGTCACAGGGAGTAGCTGATTAATTGCCAAAGTGCTATTTTGAGCCACACTGTTATTATAGGTTTTGAGTGCTTTTGTGTACTAATCATTCTAATTAACGCGATTTTCATCAAGGTCCCTACCACCATTCTCTTGATCGCGTTTTGTGGCAAATTTTACGGTTTTGCAAGCTAATTATGCCAAAATTGTTGGTCGATCAAGCGAAGAATTCGAGTCAAACTTAGCATTGCGAGATCAAAGACGAGGAAGAATAGCGAAACGAAGAAAATGGAGCATTACGGGAATGTTTTCTGCGAGCAACTGTGCATTCTCGGCATTCCCTTCCTGTGCTTTGCCCGTTCCTGGCACAGCGCCTCAGATTTTATTTGCATTTTTGTTTCTTCTGCTAACCGCATAATAGCTTTTGTTTTTGGTTTTTAACTTCCCTTACCTTTGACACTATCGAAGCCTCAGTCTGTACAAACTTTTAATGAACTCACTTCACTTCACGTCGGCAATGAACGGGGCGGCCGGTTCGCCTTCTCCTTTGCGAACCTCCTCTTTGAGGATGACAACTCGAGGAGGATGAGGTTAGCTAGACCTCTTCCTCCGCCGAAGGGAGGAGCTGCCCCAGACAGCAGTTTGGAGTGGCCAGCGGTCCTCTGTTTTTAACGTAGGCATTTATTTTCATTTATGTTCCTATCCTTCACTCTAGGTTTAAATCTCCTAGATACATCTTGATTGACTAGTATTTGGCAATCTTTTAGGGTTCATTGAATGCTTATTGTTAGATTCAGTGATATTCATTAGTTGCCCTCTATTTGTTACTGTAAGATGGGTCCAGGAGGTAGGTTTCCTTTGTGCAGGGTATGAATGTTCGTTAAATCTGAGTTCTCTTTATTTTTCATGTATCTGATTATGGGCCATTTAGTTCACCTTCTCACCTTGGAGTTCAAATCTCTTAAGCATGCCCTCGCTTAATGTGTATCTGTGAGAAGCTTTTGGAGTTGATGGATACTTTCATTAGATCAGCTGATGTGATTAGTTGTCTTCTATTAGTTATTATGGGGTAGGGTTTTTTTGAGGATGTGTTTTTCCTTTGCTAGGGACATTTATGCCTAATAAAATGCTTTCTATCAAAAGGAAAATTATTAGGGTTTAGGTTTTAAAGCTAAATGAAGATAGATTAGGAATGACTATATGTCATCACTCCGGCCAGAGGAAAAAAGACCAGAGGACATGTTGGTTGCCTTAAAACCCTAAAGCAGTGGCCCGAGCAGCAAGGGGTTCTATTTTACATTTTTCTTATTTTAGTTTCCTTTGTAAACAATCGGCTTCCCCCTTTGTTTTAGCAAACCTTAAAATTCAAATTGAAATTCACCATTTTCAGACTCCCCTTGCAAATCATTTATTAAAGAAAACCCATCCTTGAGTTCGACCACAGAGCCACTATCTTTGCGATAGCTTTGCTATGGCGAGTAGAAGAATAGGTTTATAAATATTGTTGGTCCGTCACCCTCGTAGTACGAATCAAATTCATTTGATTAGTTACGGTAGAGTGGTGTTCGGAATCAGCAAGGTATAACTTTGGGATTCTGCTTCTTGACATAACAAAAACTGTGTATAATGACTCTGAAAATCGAAAACGAAGAGATAAGTTTTCCAAATTGAAAAAGAGTTACGGTGCATTGAAAATGGTGTTTTCTCGTTGGATTCAAAGGGTTTGTGGAAGCGATGTGTGTCAGTTGAAAAAATTTAAATAACTAAGTGAGAAGTTGAGAGAGGAAATCATGAAGTCTCGGGCCCCTTTGGGCTTAGGGTTCTAAGTTAACCACCATGTGCTCGGGTCTTTATCCTCGCATTTGGGGCATGACATATAGTCTGAAACCAGATCATTTGGCTAAAACTAGACCTGGGTTTTCCCTTTTGAGATAACATTTTATTGGCGAAATGTCCTGCGACAAAAAGCATCTCAAAAACACTACCTCGATAACTAATAGGAATAACCTAGCGAACCTCGGTGGATCTGGCTCAGTATCCTTGTTTCTTTCCAAATACACATTAAAGGAACATGTAAGAGGCCACAGCATAATTGAAACGAGGACCTAATGCCATAAACTAAACATGAAAGCATGAGGCTGCATTTAAGCCTAAAAGCAACACCCGGTGGCCTTCCTTCAAGGATCGGGGGCATTGGCCAAGCATCATGATTTGTCATCATCGGGGTGTTGGCTTCTGAAAAAATACAAGAAAGTGAAGGGAAGAAAATCACCCGGCAATGAGAGAGGAGGAAGCATCGTGCCTGACTGATTGATTGAATGACAAAAAGTTGATTTGATTACAAGCATGGCTGAGTTTATATAGGCTCAAAAATAAGGAAATTACAAAAGTGTTATAAAGAACCAAAATTACATAAGGGCAAACTTGTATAAAACCACCCGACAAGTGGATCAAAAAAGCGATCAACGAGGCGGAGTAAGGCAGCATTTTGCCTTTCTATATAAGTAAAACCCCTCAATTAACATGAATTCTGAGAGCCTTACACTTCTCTTGCATCTATGTCACTTTGGATAAGTGTGCTTGATAAAATAATATTCTCTTAATGTTCATGATTTAAAATTAAGGGTCAAGTCTATGACACTGCAAGTGAGTCACTCTAGTAGTAAAATGAATGTAAGTCTAGGTATCATTCCATAGAGATTGTGACGAATTAAAAGATCGACTACCAAACTACTAAAATTCCATACTATTTGGACTAAGAATTTATAGTGAGTTTTATCAAAGTAACAAAAATTAAAAGATCCTATACTATTGAATATTGTCAAACTAAAGTAAAACAAAAATAAATAGATAAGTAATTGTATCTATAAGAATGGATTGAATCAGTTTCCTATGAGAAACGAAGACTATAAGTGAAATACAATGAAACAGTCAATTCCAACACTAAATACATTGCTCTGTTCTATGTATGGATCTAGTTTTGTCCAAGATTTCCTAATTGTTGGAATGGGATTTCTCCAAATTCACCAGTTAGATATCTTTGCTTCTCTCGAAGACAAGTTCAAACCAGCTACCTGTATTCCAAATTCTCTTGCAAGATTTGGGTATTTTTCTCTCTCAATACTTTAGACCCATTATTTGTTGACAGCAGACCTTTTGCTTTTCCTTCTCAGAATTTTCGCAAAGTTTCTACCACTTAGTTGGTGGCTCAACCTCCAGATCTATGGTTCGTCCCTTTTCCTTGATTAGATCTAAACTAACACGGGGTTAGGAACTTACCTTTAGATTAAGGTGAACTCTCTGATTATTTATATTGTTAAATACACCCCTCCAACTTCAATTATGGCCAATGGGGATTATCAAAATGAACTCTCAAAGCTCAACGAGTTCATCAATGGTAGTCGAACATACGAGAAAAAGAATGCTCGGCTCGGGAATCTCGATCTACGTAATCCGCCTTGTGAGGGGCATCTGAATGTCGAGCAAGATACATTCCCTCAGTGGTATTGCACTACTATTGGGGAACTTATAGACCTCAAATAAACCACACTGATTAAGTAAAACCGAAACAAGTAGTTCTCCATATTTGTGCGCGGGAAGGCGTAACTAAATGTAAATCAAATCAATGGTACAATAATACGGTCTGCGTGCGAGTGAAATAGAGCAGATCACGTGCGTACTTTGTAATTGCAATAAAACTGAGAAGAAATGAATTCCAGAAATTTGTCTAGATTTCATAAATTTTCAGGCAGTAATTCTAAGAAAATAACATAAATAAAATCCAGCTCTACTCGTCTCTGCACAGTTCGCAGATTCAAATCCAGAAAAGAAATAAACTAAAAATAAAGAAAATAAAAAAATCTACTCTAAACTATACACTGAGTTCCTCTCCTTTCCCCTCTTTCTGGGTAGTGAAGACGGAAGCTACTTTACCATTCTATAGTTGTCTATTTATACTGTAAAAATAAATTGGGCCGAATCCCCAAAAAGCTCCAGGTGGAATTTCCTAAAGAAAAAGCCCATCTCACTGTCCTATGTCGCGACTTCAAGTTGATGTCGAACATGAACTCCCTTGGTGCCGGTTCGATCGCGACCTTGTTGCTTACATTCGCGACCGATTTTCTTACAATTGCTCGATCGGTGGTCGCGACGCCGTTTGTAATCCGCGACTTTCTTTGCGCCGATGTTTCTCCGGTGTTGATGTCGCGACGCCGGTTTCATTTGTGACATTGTTGTCTTTCTCTTCTTAGATTACGAGTTCGCGTGCGATTACGGTTGCGACCACCTTTCTGTTTGTATGATGATTTCATGTTGTGACTTTGATTTATTGATCGCGATTGTGTTGGTGGTCTTCTGCCTTCATAGGTTTCAATTTTTTATGTCGCGACCTCATAGTGATGTCGCGACATCTTTTGCTGCCCATTTATTTTCTTCTGGTCGCAACCTCGGTTTCTTTGTTCTGACGAATTCCCTCCTTCCACATTTATTCTGGAGTCGCGACCTCATCATTTGCTCTTTACGATTGCATGTAGTCCCGATTGCTCAAAGTAGTTGTAACCTTGATTTGTATCATCTCTTCTTGGTCGCGACCTAAGCAGTGGTCATGACATCGTTCTGATCCTTGATTTGTAAATGGTTGCCACCTGGTTCTTGTAAGGGCTTTTGGTTTGCCAGGTTGCGACCTCCTTTAAACCTCTATTTTCGGTTGCAACTTAAATCTTCCTGTCTTTATGTCACGACATGAAAATTCACTATGATAGCGAAATTTCGCTATCATAAGCGAGTATCGACATGGCAATTTTGTACTTGTTCAACTCTTTGTTCCATTGCTTCCTGAAATCTTTTATTCCACTACCACACTATTTCATTTCTTCTAGCTTTGATATTTTCATTCCAGGCTTGTTGAAGTGATGAAAACCATATGAAATTGATGGAAATCAACCGAGCTTTGGTTATGATTGGATTGACACGATAATTTGGCTTCGATTCAGTAAAACTACAAAACAACCTCGAATGCAATCGAGAAGTGCAATAGGCGAACATGTCAATTGGGTTAATTATAACAATTAGTACACAAAAGCGCTCAAAACCTGGCCAAAATAAGGTTCAAATAGCACTTTTTGGGTACTAATCAAATTTCTACAAAGAAAAAGCCCGACTCAGCGTCTGTAACCGCAGCTTGAGTTGATGTCGCGACATAAGATCCCACTGATTACTTGATTCGATTCGCGACCTTATTTGCTTACATTGCGACAGTTTTCTTACATTTGCTCACTTATCGATGGTAGCGACATCGTTGTAGTCGCGACTTTCTTTCTTCGATCAGTTTCTCGGTGTTGATGTCGGCCTCGAGTTTCATGTCGCGACATTGTTGTCTTTCTCTTCTTTGAAGCCGAGGTTGCGGCGGCGGATTTTAGGTGCGGCTTGACCTTTACGTTTGTATGATGATTTCATGTTGTGACTTTGATTTCTTGAGTCGCGATTGTGTTGGTGGTCTTACGCCCCATAGGTTTCAATTTTTATGTTGCGACCTCATAGTGATGTCACGACATCTTTCTTCGCCCATTCTTTTCTTACAGTCGCCAACCTGGGTTCTTTGTTGCAGCAATTTCCTCCTTCCACCTTTATTCTAGGTCGCGACCTCAAGGTGATGTCGCGACCTCATCATTACTCTTAGATTGCATGTAGTCCCAATTGCTCAAAGTAGTTGTAACCTTGATTTATTATGCTCATCTCTTCTTAGAATTAGCGACCTAAGCAATTAATTAGCGACATACGTTCCGATCCTTGATTTGTAAATGGTTGCCACACCAGTTCTTGGCAAGGGCTTCGGTTTGGCTTCAGGTTGCGACCTCCTTTAAACCTCTATTTTCGGTTGCTACTTAAATCTTCCTGTCTTTATGTCACGACATGAAATGGAGCCCTTCATTTAAAAACTAGTTGCAACCTTGTTCTCTTGCAAAGACCTCTCTCTTGTGGCTTCATAGACGAATCCTTGTCCGCGACCTTCTCGGGTGATGTTGCGTCCTCGAGTTGTATTAGGTTGGTGTCACGACATCGGAGTTATGCCGACATGGATTTCTTTTGAATCACGCCTTTGGATTAGACCACATTTCTTTTGTGCCTTTTCTTCAAATGCTGACTTCACCACATTCCTTTTGGATTCGGAAGCCGTTTTCCGGTTGACTTCAATTATGGCATGGCTAGTTTATTTAATTTTGATGAGATTTTAGCTTTCTTTGTATTTTCTGCAAAATGGAATTTAGTAAAATATCCACATTGCAAACAAATCAACATTTATCTTGTAACCTCGGAAAAATGGAATAAAATCTAATGAGTTTTTGGACTCATCAAATTCCCCCAAACGTAATATTTTGCTTGTCCCCAAGCAAAGAAAAGAAAGAATTGTTTGTCCTCAAACAAATAAGCTTAAAAAAAAAAAAAAATTTAAGGACATTTTTCTGATCCATTCAACATTCTTCCTCATTCCACCTTCTAATGTGGAAATAAGAAATACCAGCATCATTTTAAATTTCAGTTTCGATTCAAGAATAAGAAATGGTATACTTCTATCACAAATTTCTTGATGAGCCTTTAATGTATTTAAGCAGTTTATTCAACAGATCTTGTTGCATTGTGTATGTGTGCAGGTCTTCAATCCTTTTCATCTTCATGTTGAATTTAGTTAATCTTCTGGGAGTTTTCTTGGACTGTTTGTCAAAGTCCCATAAGCTGGTTTTTCATATTGATCTCCACTAATGTAGGTAAATTCAACCTTCAAGATCAATGAGGTCTTTCAAGCTTGTAATGTTAGGCTTAGGTAATTTGGTAGTATCTCAGGAAAATTTTAGGATTTGCAAATCACCGATTCTGCTTTCTGCTGTACTTGTTGCGCTGACTTTCACCACTTTTTTTTCCTTTGTACTTGTTGATTCTCGCCGATCTTGGCGATTCTTCTTTTGAATTCTTTTTATGGGATTTCAATTTCCATATGTCTTTATTCAGAGCCCCGAGTTCCTTTGTTTTGAACTCTTTTGCTTTTGTTTTCTAAGGTTGGGAATAGTACAATGTTTTGTGTCTTCTTGAGCTTTCTATTACTCTTGAGAACTTTGGTACAGCAACTCCATACCGATTGGTATTGGGTCTTGGGTAATTTAAACACCCCTCTGACTTAATTGTTCAAGGGAAATAGGCCACAAGACAAAACTTATTCCTTTTTTCAAAAATTTCTGCATCTTTACTTCTTCACCTCCTTCATTGTAACATTTGGAATTATTTTTTTCCCCAAACTTGTTTCTTTCTTTATAATAGACTTTTTCTATACTGGAAATTGGATAATTTGGGCTCTTTGCTACAGGATTATTGCAAGGAAGGGAATTTAGGTTTTCAGTTGCTGTTTGTTGAAGAAATAAGGCTTATTTGAAAATGATGGGAACTAAATATGCTTTAGCTATATTGAGGGTAGGCTTAGAAAAGCTCAAACTACCAAGGATGGCCTCTATCACTTCTTGTTGACTGTTTTCACCTAAGATTTCACCTCAATCAATAATCTAACAAGTTCTAGGACTATGGACTCTCAATCCTGAATTTCCCAGAAGATGTTCCTAATTCCTCTCAAAGTTTCATAAGTTTTGTTGACCCAAGTGTATTATTTCTTCAAGACTTGTACTTATTTACTGTCTACTTACATTATTTCAACCAAGTACTTTGTTCAATCGGCAATAACTTCATTTTCCGATTTTTAAATCTATACTGAATTTAAACAATGTGTGGCCTCTAATTTCAGTTTAATAATTCATCCCCTTATTCTTTTGATTTGTTCTTGAAAGAAACGAAATTGTTTATTTGATTCATGCAGAAAAGGCATTTATTCTTTTCATCTTTAAGCAATTGACACAAAATAAAATTTCTCAAGATCAATTGATCATCGATAAACATCTAATTATTCACAATCAACAAGCAAAAGAGTAACTATCAAATGAAAAATTCAATAAAACTCAAGACACTTCGGATAAACAAAATGAATTTATATTAAATTTTAGAGGAATGTATGGATTGATAACATAGCGGAGAAAAACTTTTAGTTTCCCTTTGCTTTGCTTTGTATGCCTTTTGAGATTTTTAACGTTGGGAGGATCTACATCAAAACAGGCCTCGCTGGGATCAAACCTAGGGAATTTATTCGACTTTGTCTTTGAAGAAGCGAGGGGATTTCTTTGCCTTTTACTTTAGATATTTCATTGTTGAGTTATCTTTGCATGAATAAGCATGTCTTGTCTCTTTCCACACGGTCGCCCCATTCCTTCCACCTCGGAGATACATTCGCAGCTTGGACAAGTTACGATTGATTAAGTCCATACTTTCCAACCGGGTTTTCTTCTATACTCATCATTATCTTTCCAGCTAGCACGATCTCTTTCTTTCATTAACCTCTGAACTCCTTATATAAATGCTTGAACCCATCGATCTTCCTCGTCGTATTTATTCTCCATTTCTATCTTTACGCTTCATTATGACGGTCGGTATCCTTTTGAATTGATTATTATAGAGCTTGCATCTTGTCTTTATTACGTCCAATTATCTTTTCTTCTTGTTTCAACCGGTTCTCTGGTGTTTCTTCCTCTACGAGTTCTCAGTTTCTTCCATATGCGCTCCTTTCTTTTGGATCTGACCTCCATAAATTTTTCTACGATCCATTCTTTCCTTTCCCATTTGAGTTCTCTCTCCTCCATTTCCTTTTCATTGCTCACGAGAACATTTCACGATTTGAAATTTCCTTCTCTACTTACGGATCATACCTTGAGCAAGCACTTGTTCTAACTATACGGAAAGACAGGATAGGTTGGAGCTTACCGAGAGGTTCTTGCATTACACTTAGGAAGGATAGCATGCGGCACTTTCTCTATTTCTCTTCTATCCAATTTACGCATTTGTCTCTGTCTATTCATCTACTACCATCACCTCCTTCTGCCTCTTTCCTTTAGGTCCCCTTGTCACTCCTGTTAGGGTTAGAGGGGAAACCCAAGGACACTTTTCTTCTTCCTCCCAATTTCCCTTCACCCCTGCCCATAAACAAAGTCTGGTAATAGTGGTAGGGTGAGGGATCAGTCCTCTTTTATTACCATGGTGGTATCCTCTGATTGATTCTTCGATCAGAATACCTATGTTCATTTTGTATCATTTCAAAAAGGCATACAAAAGAATGGACTCCTGTTCTCTGACTGAGCAAAGGTGTTTAGTAGGCATTATCACAGAACATATGAAGTAAAACCATACCTTTGCTTCTTCAGTTAGAGCTCCTCTTTTGATGGCATGGTGGGGGTTCTTCTTCGTCACTTCCCATTTCCCTTTTCCTCCAGTCAACCGATTCACTATCTTTTCATAATTTGGGTTTTCCAATAACTTCTTATACTTTGACCCATGCTTAAAATCTTAATTTAAAATTTTCATTTGTTCTTATCATCAAGGCACCTTGAGCACCTCTCATAAATGAGTCATCCTTCATTGACCATATTTGCATAGAATTCCTGAGGAAGAGCTGAAAATTAAGATTGTGCTGTAAAGAATCCCCAACCTCTTTTCTCTGTACTTCTGAAAATGGGGGAATTATTTTACCAAAGCCTCTTTCGCACACAAATTACTTGTCAAACATCACCTTGTTCCACAATTCTTGAGCTTCTTCCGAAATGAAGTCTTTTTCTTCTTCTGTTGCTTCTTTCTCGGGTAGCTCATCCTCCTCAGGGTTGGTTTCCTTTTTCAACATTTACTTCTTCCGCAAGGTGAGTTTCAGTTTGTATCTCTTCTCTTGCCTCATTCTTGTCTACGCTTGATTTGTCGATCAACCCATTAAGATTCTGACTTCTTCTTGATGTCTTTGCCATTTAGTGAAGGTACGCGAGGGTATTGCTGAGCTCTCTGGTTCTAGGGTTTCACGATTTCAAAAAGATGGATGTAGAAGTGGAAAGGTTGGGATGAATTACTGGGTTTAATGTTTGAAGTGGAGCAATTTCAATCGCCCGGTGCGATATGGGAGTCGCGACATTAAATATTTAGCCTCTTAATTAATGATTTTCAATGAATTTTATTTTTAATGCTGGGACGCCCAATATGAGAGGTTTAAAATCCTACTTTTATTGGATTTAGGACTTTACGAGTTTGCAACTTGAGGGTTTTTTGTTGCGACACGAGTGGTCGAGAAGACAAGGGAATTTTTTTTTTTTTTTTTTGATGTCCGCGACTTTCTGCTTCTTTCCTTTCCTTCTTTATTTAAAAGAGTCGGTGACCTGGTTTTTTTGTTTTGACTTCCCTTTTCTAGTTAGCGTTTCATCCGACATTCTTGGTTACAACTTTTGGATTAGTGTTGCGACGAGGAACATTTTCAGGTCTTCTATAAACAATCAAATTCCACAGCCACCACTTTGTTCAAATTCAATCAGGAACAAGCGCAGCTAAATTCATCTTACCATTCGTGGAAATATTAAACAAAACCCATCCACTATGCATCACATTCAAAATTTAAGCACCGAGAACAAAATAAAAATTTGAAACTCCAATCATGCCATACTCGGAGACAAAATTTAAATAAATCAAGAAGAATTATCGCCTTTGTCTCTTATGCCGATTGAAGTTTGATTGTAGATGCTCTCCCTTTTGCTCATCTTTCATTGTCCTGCAAAACTAACAAATATTTACCTACTCTTGATAAACTATAGGTGATCAAATTTCATAAAGCTATCGAAATGTAAACCACAAAAATTGTAAACTATAACAAAGAAAAAATTAAAACAAGCCAGTGTGGATTGCCTTCCACAAAAATTTGCTCAATTTTAGTGCTTTAGTTGGACTTTCTACCTTCCATTGTTCCTGTTTCTTCAATTTCCCTTATTCGGAGCAGGGTTACTCTTCCAATTGCTTTCTCCCAAGGTAGTGTGTTTTTAATCTCGACCATTAACTTTGAACTCTCCTTGGTGCCACGTTCTAAGTGTCTTTGCTGGCCTTGTGCTTGATACCTTGTATATAGTCCCTCCATTTGGTTAAGCTTTCCAGAGAAGAGTCTTGATGCGGGTTGAATAACAGGACTTGATCTCCTACCTTGAATTCCCTCCTCAAAATTCTTTGATCATGCCATTTTTTGTTTTATCCTTGTAGATTATGGCACTATCATAGACTTCATTCCTCAACTCTTCCAATTCATTTAAGCATGGCCAAGCCTCTCTTCTTTGTAGCTTTGAAAAATCAAAATTAAGCTTCTTGATGGCCCACATGGCTTATATTCTAGCTCGAAGGTAGATGACAAAGGTTTCCAAAGACAAATCGTAATAGGGACATTTCAATGGGAGTTTAAAGGCTACATCCGTATGCGGAAGTGCATCATCAAAGCCTTGAACCAATCTCTATGTGGAACTACGATTTTCCAGAATTTTCTTTATCTCCTGTTGGAGATTTCAGCTTGCCATTTGTTTGAGGTGATAAGCCCGAGCTCATAATGTGTTTGATACCATATCTGCTCATGGGTTTGTGCTACCTTATTTGCAAAATGGCTCCTCCATCACTGATTATAGTTAAGGTGTCCCAAATGCACTTCACAGAAAATATTTTTGTAAAAATCCATGGCCCCCGTATTGGCATCATTCTTTGAATGATTGCTGCTCAACCCATTTTGATACATAATCCACGGCTAGGGTATGTATAGAATTTCCAAATAGTGGAAAAGGCCCATAGAATCCAATCCCATACATCAAACAATTGCACCACCGGGATACCTTGCACGGGGCATCTCATGCACTTTAACGTCATTGCCCATTCTTTGGCATTGATCACGCCTTCACCCATTCAAAAGCAGTCCTTAAAATAGTAGGCAAATCGACTAGAGAATTTTGTGGGTTGTTTTATCTCACCAAAATGTCCTCCTTATGGTGATGCATGACATTCTTGTAAATCTTCTTTGCTCACCCTCACAGTACACATCTCCTTATAATCAGACCAGCTCCTCTTTTAACCCGATAATAGATTAAGTCGGATCTTAATTTTCTTTGTCAGTCCTTAGATTTTCTGTGGTATTGAATTACAGTGTATAATTCCACAAGCTAAGAAGTTCACGTATCAACATGCAGGTGTTTGGAGTATTAAATTTGGAATATTTGTTCATCTGGAAAATTTTCTGCTATTTCTCTTTCTTAACAACTAATAAATTAGGTTTCTCCACTCTTGAATGAGTGATCGAAATTTATCATTGTGAAACACTCTTGTCTTTATTTCTAAATCAAACTCCTGTAATAACAGTACCCACCTAATTAGCCTTGGCTTTGCTTCTTTCTTTGCCATTAGATACTTAATTGTTGCATGATCAGTGTGTATAATAACATGGGACCCCAAAATGTATGGCCTAAATTTTTCACATGCAAATACTATTGCCAGCATCTCCTTTTCGATAAGTAATTTTCTGAGCTTCATTAGTTTGCCTAGCATAGTATATGGCCTTAGACACTTGCAACTCTTGTCCAATCAAACCATTGCAAAATCACTAGCATCACACATGATTTCAAATTCTACTGTTCCAATCTGGTTTTGCCATGTTGAACTTCAACTAATCACGGATTGATTTCTTGAAAAAGAATTACGGCGGGTTCATCGAAAATAGAACTTAGTATCCTTTCGACCAATGCGCATAGTGGTCTAGCAATTTTTGAGAAATCTACGATAAATCCATACCTTAAAATCCGGCATGTCTAAGAAACTTCTAATTCCCTTGACTGTAGTGGGTGGCATCAGATTTCTTATAGTTGACTTTTCGCTTGATCTACCTCGAGCCTACTATAGAAATCATGTGCCCAAGGAGACGATTCATACGTAACCATAAAATGGCATTTTCCCAATTTAGAAGCTAGATTCTTGTCCTTGCCTTTGAAATGCATTTGAAGTATGCAGAGCCTTTATTCAAAGCTGGATCCTTTAACTATAAATCATCTGTGAAAATCTCATAACTATTACGTAAATCGAGAAAATATAGACATCATGCATCTTTGGAAGGTACTAGGAGCGTTACACAAACCGATAGCATTCTCCTAAAATCAAGTACCAAATGGGCATGTAAGATAGTTTTCTTACAATCCCTCAGGTGCAATAACCCATTTGGTTATATCCAGGTATCCGTAAGAAAACAAAAGTGAGGATGTCTACCAACTATCGTCCCGTCAATGAAAAGCGAGGAAAATGATCCTTTACAGTTGCAGTATTCAATTTCTGTAGTCAATACACACCCTCCATCCTATCACACGGTTCTTGTAGGAATCAGTTCATTCTTTTCATTTCTGATCTTTGATGAATCCACCTTTCTTGGAACCCACATGCATTAGGCTTGCAAGACTATCTATAGCATATATAAAACCTGCATTTAACCATTTTCGAACTTCTTTGCGTGCTTCTTTTCCATCATTGGGTTCGACCTCCTTTGATGTAATATAAGTTTTTGCATTATCTGTAATATTTTGTGCATGCAAATGGAGAGGGGTTGATACCTTTGAGATCTTCAATTGATAGCAATTGCTTCCCTTGTATTTTCTCGAGATTTCCGGTATACGTTCTTCGACCGGTCCAATCTGGTGATATGATACTTGGTTTTTCTCTTTTAAGTTCTAAAAACTCCATATTGCAAATAGTGGAGCAAAATTCTTTCAATGTTAACCCATACGCACTAATTTCACTCCTTGAGTTTCGCTGTTTAGTACACATACTTCATCTTGGCTATTTTCATTTACTTCTTTCGAGAAATCGAAATTCAATTCAACATTGAAGGCTTTTTTATTTACTAAGGCCATTACAACTACTGCATCTACATCAGGATGTTCCAAACTCTATTAATATTAAAATGCACTGCTTCATTTCCCACCCTCAGTGTCAGTTCACTTTAATACATCTATCGAGGAAGCTTGGGTTTGCTAAGAAAGGTCACCTTTCTTCTGAGAACTTGTGTATCTTCCTCCATCTGCATGATAACAAAATCCACTGGGAAGATGAATTTCCCAACCTTAACAAGTACATCTTCAAGAATACCTTCTGGTTGTGCCATTGATCTATCAGCCATTTGCAATGTAATTGTTGTTGGTGTAAGTTCCCCCAAATTAAGTCTTTATTACAGCGATAGAGGCATCAAATTTATACTAGCGCAGAATCACGTAAAGCTTTCTTGAATTCATATTTCCACTATGAAGGAGAATGGGTAAGCTATGAGGTCCTTGTTTTTCTTTGAGCTTTTCTTTGGATAAGCTGCCGCTGCCAGTGTAGTCAAGTTCACTATTCCCTCCTCGGCTATCTTCCTTTTCTTGCTGGTATCTCCTTCGAAACTTTGCATAAATAGGCATTTGGTTGATCGCCTCTGTGAATGGGATATTGATTTATTTTCTTGAAAATGTGAAAGAACTTAAATTTGTTCTTCTCTTTTGCCTTGAAGTCTGTGGAAATGGCACACTCGGGTGTGTATCTTCGTCGCCTTCCTTACGTTTGCATCATTACTTCCTTTAGTGTTGATAATGATAAACCTTCTCTCGCTGCTTTCCAGTCTAACAGCGTACGCGTAGCCTCTTCTTTCCTTTCTTTCCTTCGAACATTGCTGAATCCTTCCCACTTCTTGGCCCAGATTACCCATCACGGGTCTTTGGATTCTTTTGAGTGTTCTTGGGAATGTACCGCTACTTTATGATTTGGCATATTTAGGGCGAGTTGCCACACTTGTGTCTCGATTTTTCAGCGAGGCGCGTATTCTTGAAACACTTAGTGTCGGACTTGAAGCTTCCGCGATTAAACGAGTTTCTATTCATGGAAGTGTAATAGTCTCTTGTTGTTGTCCCCATGAGCTGCGACATTTGTTCTTCAAATGGTTGAGTCCTCCCCTTTGACCACGATAATCATTTACGCCTTCGCTACGGATCTTCTTCTTGGAACCTTGGTGGTGTTGATATGCTGTTGAGGATTATATCCACGTACCTTGGGCCTTGTAGTGCCCTCACCATATGAGAAATTCTCATGGTTCCTGATCTTTGGTATAATGTGAGTAAGTTAGGATTTTACTTAAAATGGTAATTTCTTGGCTCATTCACGTACTTAACGCCTCCTTAGCACCATAGAATGTTCTACGGTGGTACATCGGCACTTAACTACTCATAAGTTCTCTTTCCTTTGCTCCTATTTCATGGCGGTGTGCATTTCTCTCATGTTTGTCCATCCACATGCATTATGGCATCTAACTTTTGCCTCCATGGCTGTCATCTTGCTCGGCTCCATGACCCCGCCTTCTCTATTGTTCTGCGAAAACTCGGATGGAGCTTTTCATATTGCATTTGGCCCCGAGGTCTTCTATCAGGATCTCTAACCTGCTTCGACACTTTTCGTTTGGATGTCCACGCGGGAAGCATCAATAATACCCTTAGATGTATCATTTAAGGCCTTGATGCACTATATCCATCTGGGTTTTTAAAGTGATTCCCATGCATAGGGCACCTCTTGGCAACCTCTTGAATCTTTCCCATTTACATATAAGGAGCTCTCCATCTTCCCCTTGTTGAAACAATATTATCTCTCTTCTTCTCTATGAGGTGAGAGATGGGGGAAAGAACCTGCCTAAGTATGCCTCTACCAACTCTTCCTAAGTATCAACTGAACCATATGGTAATGATTCATACCATGTGGCTTCTATATCTCTCAAAGAAAATGGGAAGAGATCTGACTTTGTAACCTCACGGTCTCGCGCCCATTGACTATTGTATTTTTTCCATCTGAGAAATCTTCGGGGTGCTCGTTTGGGTCTTGAGTCGGGTGACCCGATGGCCAGTGTTGCCACCATTGTAATCAAGGTTGGCTTTAGTTCGAGAGATTATTTGCATCCGCAGGTAGAATTTGTCGATTGCATAATACTCTTCTGAATAATAGGCCTCGAGAAATCCTCCATTATTATCGATGTCCTAGGAGGCCTTTTATTTCTTGTCTGCTCTCTGTCAGTCATGTCTCTCTTCTGCCATAGCTGCGTTTTCTGCTCTTTTTGTCTTTCTTAAGCTTAGAGTGTTCTTTCCAATTCGATTATCTACTTTGGAATCGGTCGAGAATCACTGTTTTCCTATGCATTAAAGGATTTCCTAAAATCAAAACACATTCAGATTAATAGGATTAGTCAAACAAAAAAAATTATTTTCAATATGGCTTGTTAAAGACTAGTGGTTGATGTAGCCACTTCTTGAAAAGCTATTTTTGTTCTTTTTGTTTTATACAATGTCCAAATTAGTATTTCCTTCTTTTGTCAGAATATTGATCTATTTAATTCTTAATCCCGACAGCGGCATCATAAAAACTTTTGTTTTGCCTTTTTCTATATAGACTAAAACCCCTCAAATTAACATAGTTACTAGAGCCTTACACTTCTCTTGCATCTATGTCACTTTGGATAAGTGTGCTTCATAAAATAATATTCTCTTAATGTTCATGATTTAAAATTAAGGGTCAAGTCTATATTACTTGCAAAGTGCCACGAGTCATACAAGTACATTAAAATCGAATGTAAGTCTAGGTATCATTCCCATAAGTTAGCTTAGCAATTAAAGATCAACTACCCAAGCTACTAAAATTCCATATACTATTTGGACTAAGAATTTATAGTGAGTTTTATCAAATGACAAAAATTAAAGATCCTATACTATTGAATATTGTCAAACTAAGCTAAAACAAAAGTAAATGAATAAAAATTAATTGTATCTATAAGAATGGATTGAATCAGTTTCTGTGAAAGCGAGGCCTGGTGAAATACAATCTAGAAGCGGTCGATTCGACACTAAAGTACAATGCTACATTCTATGTATGGATACGGTTTTGTCGAATTTCCTAATTGTTGGAATGGGATTTCTCCATATTCACAGTTAGATATCCTTGCTTCTCTCGAAAACAAGATCAAACCGGTACTGTATTCCAAATTCCTTGCAGATTTGGGTATTTTCTCTCTCATTACTAGGCCCATTTCGATTATTGTGAGACCTTTGAAACTTTCCTTCCTACCGGGATTTTCCGCTTAAAGTTTCTACCACTTAGTTGGTGGCTCGACCTCGAGATCTATGGTTCGTCCCTTTTATTGATTAGATCTAGGTAACCACGGGGGTTGAGACTTACCTTTAGATTAAGGTGAACTCGATTATTTATATTGTTAAATACACCCCTCACGACTTGATTATAGGCGAATGAGGGATTTATCAAATGAACTCTCAAAGCTCAGCAGTTCATCAATGGTAGTCGAACATACCCGAGAAAAGAATAACCACTCGGCTCTCGGGAATCTCAGTCTGTGTCACACGAGGGCATCTGGATATCGGAGTAAGATCGTTCCCTTAATTGGTATTAGAGTACTACTATTGGGAACTTATCAGATTCGGATAAGCGACACCAAGTAAGTAGAGCCAGAAACAAGTAGTTCTCCATATTTGTACGGGAAGAGCGTAGCTAAATGCTTAAATCAAATCAGCGAGCTGCTCACGAATTCTGCATTCTTGAATTAAGAGAAATGGGTACAGATCCATTACAGCCTTTGTAATTGCAATAAGCGAAGAAATGAATTCGAGAGAATTTGTATAGATTTCATAAAATTTTAATTAGTAGTTACAGAAAATAACATAAATAAAATCCATTTCTACTCGTTTATGCAGTTCAGATTGAAATCCAGAAAGAAATAAACTAAAAATAAAGAAAAATAAAACAATCTCTCCCCACAAACTATATATGGTTCCTCTCCTTTCCCCTCTTTAAGGTAGTGAAGACGGAAGCTACTTTACCATTCTATAGTTGTGTTATCTTTGTAAAAAATAAATTCATTGAGATCACAGCTCGAGTGGAATTTCTGAAAAGAAAAGCCCATCTCAACGCGTCCTATGTGTGACTTCAAGTTGATGTCGCGACATGATTCCATTAATTACGCCGATTCGGTCGCGACCTTGTTGCTTACATTTGCGACCCAGTTTTCTTCACCGATTGCACCACGATGATGGTAGCGACCGTTTGTAGTCCGCGACTTTCTTTGCTCGGTGTTTCTCGGTGTTGATATCGCGACTTAGTTTCATGTTCGCGACATTGTTGTCTTTCTCTTCTTCCTAGATTACAGATTCGACGGCGATTTGGGATTGCGACCACCTTTACGTTTGTATGATGATTTCATGTTGTGACTTTGATTTCTTAATTATGGCGATTGTGTTGGTGGTCTTACGCGCCTTCATAGGTTTCAATTTTTATGTCGCGACCTCATAGTGATATCGCGACATCTTTTTCTTTGCCATTTCTTTTCTTACGAAATTACGCAACCTCGGTTCTTTGTTGCAACGAATTTCCTCCTTCCCACATTTGTTACAAATTAGCGACCTCATGTTGCTCACATTTCGATTGCATAGTCCCAATTGCTCAAAAGTAGTTGTAACCTTGATTTATTATGCTCATCTCTTCTTCAGGTCGCGACCTAAACGAGTGGTCGCGACATTGTTTCTGATCCTTGATTTGTAAATGGTTGCCACACCAGTTCTTGGCAAGGGCTTTGGTTTGGCTTCAGGTTGCGACCTCCTTTAAACCTCTATTTTCGGTTGCAACTTAAATCTTCCTGTCTTTATGTCGCGACATAAGAGTGGTGTTTCGACATGAAATGGAGCCCTTCATTTAAAAACTAGTTGCAACCTTGTTCTCTTGCAAAGACCTCTCTCTTGTGGCTTCATAGACGAATCCTTGTCACGACCTCGAGGTGATGTCGATCTCGGTTGTATTCGATTGGTGTGTCGGCGACATCGGGCTGTGCGACATGGATTTCTTCTTTTGGATATTGCCTTTAGTTCCGACCACATTTCTTTATCGCAACTTCTTTCTTCAAGTAACGACTTCACCCCTTTTAGGACTTCCATTTCTTCCTCAAAGCTGAATTTGGTGATGTCGTGACTTGGGCTTTGTTGGCAACTAAAGCTTCTTGTGCGACCCGATTTTCGATTGCGACTTGATTCTGCGTAAGGCGGTTTGTCGAGTTTTCTTTGAGATTTTAGCTTTTCTTGTATTTTCTGCAAAATGGGTTTGATAAAAAATATCCCATTTATGAGCAAATCAACATTTATCTTGTAATATACTCAGAAAAATGGAATAAAAATCTAATGAGTTTTTGGACTCATCAGTGTCCGCAGTGGCAGTGTTGGGTTGTGAAAATTAGCAGCTTGCAAATTTATGAGTGCGAAAATTCGTAACTATGAAATTTCGCAACTTCTGCAATTCTTAGAATTATAAATTTACAACCACAAAACTCAGCAACTTGCTCCCCCTTCTTCAGTAATTTTGCTCCGAGCTTCCTTTGATTTGATCTTGTTAGTTTTGCAACCGGGTTCATCGTGTTGAATCGGGTGAGGAATTAGAGGTATTTGACACCGCAAAACTATAAAATATCTACAAATGTGATCGACAATGAAGATGGACCCAATGTATCAATTGAAAGTTATTGAAGTCGATTAAATCACATAAAAGCGTAAAGCACATACTTAAATAAGGTTCAAAATTGCCTTATTTGGGTACTAATCACTCCCCTAACCGAGACATTGCTAGTCCCTTAACAGCATGTGAAAAGAGAAGAAAGATCATACGAGGATATGTTTTGCAAAATGGACTGCACATTCAAAAGTATGTGCAAATAATGCCCAACCTTCGATTATGACAAATTGGGACTGTATAAAGACCGGCAGGAGGCACATGCCATACGAGGAGCGGAGTTTCGGGGCGACAATTATTCGAAATCGAGCTGAACTTCCACCCAAAATCTAAGTGTTTTGAATTGATCGGTTTGCACCAATAATTTGCTAAGCTACCTCACCCCAACCAAACTCATCCAATACCTTAGACTATTGATAACCTAAATAGATTCGGTTCCACTTATTTCATCCCTTCTATTGTATTGTAGGATTGCAATCGCAGCTTCGACTTCATCAAAGTCAGTGTAGCGAGTTCACCCGATGACTCAACTAACTAAGGTTTAGGGCATCAAAGTCAAAAGGATCTTTTAACCCGCAGACTCTGAGGTTTCACCGGACTTGGAATGATTTAAAGATTCAGCACCCTCTGACTAAACTTCACTTGAGTCCACCCATGCCTTAGAAACCTGAGTCGATGACTCCCAACCCGGTTGGCTTAGGGCACCGGGGGCACAAGGGGGTTTACACCATATACCCTTCGGACCGTGCTCGGGTTTCAAGGCAAAGCTCCGCGACTTTACTTATCTTTTTTTTTTCTTTTGTCTTTTCTTTTTCTTTTGGAAGACACATTGGCCTTCATTCTTTGGGAACTCTAACCTATTATGGGTTGTCAACAAAGCTAAGGTTGGTTTTGCAAAGAAAGAGAAATATCTGCAAACTCTCGACCTAATGATGGCCCGGTATTGCCTTTGTGTGTAGCGGAGAATGGTGGAAGGCAGGGGGATATTGATTGGTACCAAAGTGTTATTTTTGAGTCTATTTAAGATAGGTTTTGAGTGCTTTTTGCGACTAATCCCATATTGGTCGCCGATTGACATGTGCGGTCAGTTTAATACCTAACGATTTTGTTTTTCGAGGTTGTTTTTGGTAGTTTGCGAGGTTTGCAGGATAGCGAAATTCGCTATCATAGAAAAGAATGCTGACCATAGCGAAAATTCAAATTTTCGCTATGCACACTAATTTTCGCTATGATAGCGGAATTCCTATGCATAAGCGAAGTACTACCCCTCATTTGTGATCCAAACGACCCTGGATTTGTCTTAATTCCCATTTTGTCCCCAATGTAATCATATTATTTTGGTTATTTTGCTATTTCACATCTTGTAAGGCTATATAAAGCCACCTTATGGACAAATTATAACCACAACTTTCTTCAACTTTCAATCCCACCTGACTTTTCATTTTGAGTTCGGTTTTTCTCTCCTCTCTCTCTTCTTTCTCTCATTTTCTCGGCTGCCAAACACACCCCTTTGGGGATGACAACTCAAGGGATGTTTGGCTAAGCCTCAAAACCTTGAAGAGGAGGGTTGCTAGGTTGGTTAATGGTGGTTGGCAAGTGTTCCTCTATTTTAAATGAAGCAGGTACTGCATTTATGTGTTTCAAACTTTCGAGCTAGGGTTTAATGCTATTTAATGTATTTCCTTTTGGTCGATACTTGGCATGCTTTAGGGTTCGGTGTATTCTTAATGGTAAGGCTGCTTGGCATCCATTAGATGTCATTCACGAGCCACTAAAGTAGGTTAAATACTTGGATTTCAAGCTATGGCTGTTAAGGTTCGATAAATGCGCCCGGTTGACTAGGAATGTTTTTAAGGGTTGGTTTTTTAAAGCTAAACAAAGATCCGGTTTTTGGCCAATGACTATATGTCATTTGCCTGTCTGAAGAAATCTTGAGGACACCTTTATAACCTCATTAGGCCAATCCTAGTGACCCAAACTAGGTCTCCAGTCTACACCTTATTTTAAGGCGGGCTTGCAGGTTAACCCAGTGACAGCAAACACCCGCACTTTTCAATACTAATCAAAAATCCAAATGAAAGCCTCACCATTTGAACCATGATACAAATCATTTGTAAGATGAAAACCCATCCCGTGTTCGACCCTAGGCGCTATGCTACGGTAGCTTGACTACGGCGATGGGAGAAAATGAAACAAATTTTGTTGATTCGGGATCACCTACCGTGTAGCCTGAATCAAATGAATTGGTGTCGTTACGAGGGATGGTTGCCAAACTACAGATGATGAGTTGATATGTACTTGTAATCCTCATTACAAGTATTGGTGACCTTTTTAAACCTTTTTGATTTTCATTGTTTAGAATTTCAGTTTTTTTTTACTCAACAGTCATTATTGGGTTGTTTTTACCATTACAGTCCTTTTATATTTTGGCTAACACTGATCCTTTTTGGCAAGCCTTTTTGTTGTTCTTTGCTTTGTCTCATTTTGTGTTACAGGTGTGTATGCATCACTGGGATATAGGGAGGTAGACTGCAAAGAGTTAGTGCACCAATTTAGCAAAGTTGTGAAGTCAGGTGTACTTACGGTGAGCAAAATGGATCCTCTGGGAGCAATGAGAGTCGATGACGGCTCCGATGAATCGACGACGTATAGGTCGATGAGGGACCACGGCCACCCTCCTAGAGTTAGTGCTCCTTCTGCGTCATACCACTCTTTGAGGATGTGGCGCGTTAAGACCCTATCGATGCCCCTTTACTTCCAACTTTTCATGGTATGGAAAATGAAAATCCATACACACATTCGTGATTTTTGAGGAAGTATCACGTAACTTTTAAGGAGGGTATAGCCGATATGGTTGTTGAGTTGAAGGCATTCCCGGCCCTCAAGGACAAAGCCAAAATATGAAACCCCATCCGAGGCCGAGAACGATTAGAAATTGGGCTGATCTTCAAGCTGAATTTTTGAAGAAGTTCTTGATACAACGAAGACCAACGGTTGAAGGCTAAATCTACACTTACTCGGCTTTATGATATTAGAAGTTTTATCGGTGTTGGGAGAGATTCATGGAGACCATCGGTGCACATCCCACACCATGGTTTATACATGGATGCTAGTGAATCATTTCTATGATGGCATGTCTCCGGCTATGAAGCTGCTGGAAACCATGTGGGGTGACACTAGAGGCAAGAAACCAGGATGAAGCCATGGACTTTTGAATTATGTGGTACGAAAACTGAGCATGGGATGAGCAGATCAAGGGAAGCTGAAAGAATGAGGCCTTCGACCCACCCAAGGGGAGGCATGTATGCACTTTCCGAAGACACGGAGATGAAAGCAAAACTAACCACTTTGACCCGAAGGTTAGAGGAACTGGAAATGAGAAACCAGCATGAAGTGCAAGCAGTGAATGAGTTGCCTGCATCTCAACCAACTTGTTTTAATTGTTAGTAAAATAGCCACCTTGGGGAGCACTGTCCAGTAGTTCCTTCAATAAGGGAATTAATGCAAGAGCATGCCCATGTCTTGGGTCAAAATCAGCCACCTACAAATGCTCCATATGGTAACACCTATAACCCAAGTGGAGAAATCATCTGACCTTTCATGGAAGCCAAAACCCACGCATATGCTTCTCAGGAGCGAGAGAGGCGGTTAGCTCCACTTAAATCTGACAACATCCTCCACCTTCTCTCCTGTTGAGCAAGCCATCTTGAATTTGAGCAAGGTGGTGGGAAATTTTGTGGAGGAGTAGAAAGCCATCAATGTCCAAACCAATCAGAAGATTGAGGCAGTCGAGAACTCACTCAACAAGAAATTGGACATTATGTGCAGAGATTTCGGGTTGTCTACCAGGGGTTAAAAAGGGAAATTTCCTTCGAACCACGACAAAACCTTAAGGGAGTGCATGAAATAGGCTCAGCCGGAGTGATCGAATGCAAATTGATGAAGTAAAGCAGTAGTGACCTTGAAGTGGTAAGGCGAGACCCGGCGGTTCGACTACCAACCAAAAAGCGACTCCATAGTAGTTGATCCGCCAGAGGAAGAACAATCAGCAATAAGGGAAGAGGTGAAGCCCAGTGTACCCCCTCCTTTCCCACAGGCACTTCGAAAAAAGAAAAATTCAATCAACCAAACTGAAATTTTAGAAGTATTACGACAAGTGAAAGTTAACATTCCTCTCCTTTGCATTGAGCAAGTCCCCACATATGCAAAATTTTTTGAAGGACTTATGTAATTAAAGAGGCTTCAATGTGAATAAAAGGCCTTTTTGACCGAACAAGTAAGTGCTATCATTGAATCTGAGACTCTGTGAAATATAAGGACCGGGATGCATCCTACAATCTCGATTAATATAGGAGGCATTAGTGTAGAAAAGCATTAGACTTGGGAGCCTAGTGTGAACCCTCTTTGCCATATTCCATGTACAGCGACTTGGTTTGGGAGAACTACAACCCACTTCCATCCTTTTACTTGTCTCTGGCCGATAGATTACATTAAAATACTGAGAGGGACCATTGAAGATGTTTTAATACAAGTGGGCAGATTCTACTATCCAGTGGATTTTGTCGTACTTGATACAGAGCCGGTTGCAGTGGGGGCCAATCATGTGCCCATCATGTTGGGAAGGCCATTCTTAGCTAGCCGAGACCATAATAAAGCGTCGAAGTAGAGATTTATACAACTCACGTTTGGGAATATGACTGGGAACTCAATATCTTTCCATTTGAGTAAAAGGCATATACACCAGTGGAACGTGAAGAAGTTTGCATAATAGATACAATTCTTGAAGAACAGGCTAATGAAGCGACAAATTGCAGAATATTATTAACCTAGGGTGTTGAGTGCCTTGTAGGCAACAAGAACCTTAATGCATGAGCTTAGTGCGGGGGGGTCTTTGGAGAAAGAAAATATAAATTCTACTACCTCTACATTGGTAGTGAAGAACCAAGGAACCTCAGATTATAGCTAACCCACATGGTTAATTCAAATGCATTTTTCACGGAAGAAAGCGAACGTCATCGAGGTTATAGCGCCATGGCCCGCTGACGCTGGGGGCGACTGTTTTTCGCAGACAACGGCTTTGGGAACGGAAAAATTTTAGTTAAGCGCATCCTTGCAATCATACGCTGGCTGAGAAGAGGAATCGTGTGATTACGGAAGAGTTGAATCTCACTTTGGGGTGATTATGTGAAGTCCTAAAATTAACTGCGGTGGTATCATTTACTCTATATCTGATAGCACGTGGGTGAGCCCAACCCAGGTAGTGCCCAAGAAGTCAGGAGTGACCAATGTAAAAAATGAAAAGGGCAAGGAATTGTCTACCCGACTTACCACCGGTTGGAGGGTATGCATAGATTACAGGAGGCTCAATGAAGTAATAGAAAATCCACTTCCTTTACCCTTCATTGATCATCTTCTTGAGAAAGTTCTGGACTTCCATTCAGCCTTTTTTAGATAGGTATTGAGGTACTTTTGAATGATTTTGAAGATCAAGAAAAGACCACCTTTACTTGTCCATTTGGCACTTATGCCTATAGGAGGATGCCTTTTGGTCTTTGCAACGCCCCTGCCACCTTTCAGAGATGTATGCTTAGTATGTTTAGTGATATGGTGGAGCACATAATGGAAGTATACATGGATGACATCACTATATATGGAGGTGATTTTGAAGAATGTCTAACTAATCTTGGAAGGTATCTGCTTGAGTGCATTGAAAAGAATGCAGTGCTTTCAGTAGGGCTCTGCCATTTATAGTGAACCAGGAATTATCTTTGAGGGCATATTATTTTGTGAGAGAGATAGAAGTTGACAAGGAAAAAATTGAGACTTATTTCCAAAGCTAGTCTCCAACAAATGTAAAAGCAGGTTAGGCAATTCCTTGGCCATGCTGAAGCTGGGAAAGTTGCATTAAGGACTTTTCGAGAGATTGCTAAGCCCCTTTATAATTTGCTAGAAAGATGCTATGTTTGTTTGGGAAAAAGAATGTCAGGAGGCTTGAAGAAATTTGAAGTCCCATTTGACCTTGCACCAATAGATGCGAGCACCCGGTTAACGGTTGCCTTTTGAGGTGATGTGTGATCTGAGTGATCTTCTTGTGGAGCGATTCTTGGCGAAGAAAATGAACCTCATGTGATCTATTGTAAGCAAGGCAGATGAAGCACAAAGGAACTATGCTACTCTGAGGAGAAGAATTGTTGGCGGAGTGGTCTCACGCCTTAGACAAATTCGAGCATATTTGGTTGGGTCACGATATGATCATTTTTCTGAATCATTAAGCTTTGAAATATACGACGACAAAATGCTAAGGCAAGGCTTTATCAGATGGGTTCTTAAGCTACAGAATTTAACTTGCAAATTAAAGACAAAAAGGGGTAGAAAGTGTGGTGGCGAACCATCTTTCAAGATTAACAATAGCCCGTGACACTCATAGCCAGCCATCGATGATGAATTTCACGATGAATCATTAATGCGGTGGAAAAAGCTCCACTGGTATGCTCATTGCCAATTTCCTGCCTTGGGAGAAATCCCATCGATTGGAAAGAACATGATAGGAGTATTTCTTGGCAAGATCCATTCCTATTATTGGGAAGAGCCCTTCTTGTTTTAAATCTTGTGCGAGATCGGATAATCGAGGAGTATTGTGCTGAAGAAGAACAACGAGGAGATTCTAAGCCAGCATGCGAGTGCACGTGGTGGTCACTGCTTCCCAAAGACGGCAATGAAGGAGTCTTTGCGATCCCCGGTTTCCTCTTGGCCTTCCACTGTTTAAAGGCCACCGATGTGAATCATCATGGATCACAAAGGCCGGGAGTAGCTCATGCATTATGTGATGCCTCGTTGATTTTAGTGAGTGGGTGTTTGATGTTTGGGGCATCGATTTCATGGGACCTTCCCCCACGTCTTATGGTCATACATACATATTGGTGGGAGTAGACTACGTGTCCAAATGGGTTGAGGCAATCCCCTGCAAAACCAACGACCACAGGTTGGTGCTCAAATTCTTGAAAGCAAACATCTTTTCTAGGTTTAGAAAAGCCATTATTAGTGATAGGGGTTCACACATTTACGCTAACAAACCTTTGAAAACCTCATGGCTAAATATGGTGTGGAAACACGGGTATACCCACCACCATCCTCGAGCAGTGGTCAAGTAGAACTTGCCCGATAGAGGTCTAAAGACCATTGGTGGTGAGCGACAACGAAAAGATTGGTCCATCAAATTTAACTTGATTCCCTTTGTGGGCCCTCTGGAGACAACTTTAAAGCGATTCTTGGAATGTCAATTAGTACCCAAAAAGTGCTATTTTGGGCCCCCTATTCGAGATAGGTTTTGGCAGGAATGCACTTTTGCGGCAATCATATCAATTAAGCCAGTTGATTATTCAGGTCATAGTTTCATGCGTTCCATTTCGAGATTGTTTTGGATAGTTTTGTGGGTTTGAGAACCCGAGCGACAAGCATAGCTTCTTATTGGTGTTAGTCACGAGAATCCTCGATGATTTCAGGAGCCGAGGCGATGAAATGTCGAGATTCAATGAAGGGTGAAGCGAAGTGATGAATAAAGTGCAGCAAGAGAGGATGTATGAGGCAAAACAGAACAGAGCAATCCTGTGATTTTTGCTTATGATTACGGTAGGTAATTTTCATTGGATTATGAAAAATTTGTGAATCATAGCTTAAAATTTTCATAATCCTAGCGAACAATTTTCATAGTTACTTAAATTTGCCAATAATAAATTCATCGTGCCTAACTAAATTCTTCCAATTTCGCTATCTTCACGTACCTCAACAGGTTCAATAACTAGTGTTTTAATGTAATTTAACAGTCATTAATCACCGTTGATAACTTAAATTTCCATTTTCACATTTCTCAGAGAATTTCTACAGGGTTAGCTAAATTTCTGCTACATAATAAATTTTCGCTATGCTAGCGAAATTTCCTGCATAACGAAATCTCAGCCCCTGTGTTTTTGGTATACTTGATCCCAAACGACCACGTTTTGATGTATTACCATTTTGACCCTTATGTAATTTCATATTTTAGGTATTTTGGTATTTTCACACCTTGCTGGACTATATAAACCCCCACCTCTTTGTAACCTAAAGCAACTTTTCATTTAATACGCTTTTCCGCAGCCATTCGAGGGCGGTTCTATTTCTGCTTCTTCTCCTCTTTCTTTCATTTTCTCATTGCCAAACACCCCTCAGGATGACAACTCAAGGATGCTCGCTAAGCCTCATAGCCTTGGAAGAGGAGGGTTGCTTGGTTTTCAGTTGCCAGGTTGTCCTCCTCTCATGCTTTTGAATGTTACAGTGCACGTATTTGTGGTTCTACCTTTCCAAACTAGGGTTTAATGCCATTTAATGTCTTTTCCTCGTCAATATCAAGCATATGCTAGTGGTTCAAGCAGATTTAATGGTAGATGCACTCGACATTCTTTAGATGTCATTTACGAGCCATAGGAATGTGAGGTTAAATGCTAGGGTTTCAAACCGGAATCGATTCTTGAATGTTTAGTACTGGTCGACTCAACAGAGTGGCTTTTGTGTGGTTAGGTTTTATAGCTAACAAAGATCCTGCTTTGCTTTGACTATATGTCATTTGCCCTAATGCGAGGAAAGAACCCGAGGACACTGTGGATTACTCCCATGTTGTCAAGCTAGTGACCCAAGCTCAAGGTTACCATTTCACACTTTCATTTAGTTTACACATGGGCCAACCGTTGAACAACCAACCTCCCCCCTCGTTTTTAACAACAAAAACCAAAACTAAACTAAAGCCTCACCATTTTCAAACACTTATGCTAATCATTCGTGGGATGAAAACCCATCCCCGTGTTCGACCCTAGACCACTATAATGTAGTAGCTTGACTACGGAAGTAGGAGGAACTTAGGAATATAAATTTTGTTGATTCCGCATCACCCTACCGTGGCACGAATCAAATGTCGCCGTTGCCGAGGATGGTGCCAATCTACGTTTGATGAGTTGATGTGTACTTGTAATCCACATTACAAGTGTTGGTGACCTTTCAGTCCTTTTTGAATTTAGTGTGCAGGAACTGTAAGTTTTCTTCACTTGGCAATACCGAATCGTTTTTGTTTCTGCGCCGCTTGTTTTAACTAACACCGACTTCTTTTCGCAAGCTTTGTCTGTTCTTTGTCTCTCGTTTACTTTGTTTAATGTGTGTTTATGCAAGACTGGACGTAGGGATCAGTAGATTGGTGGTAGAAGGAATGAGTGCACCAATTGAATAACAAGGCCGTGAAATCGTTGTGCACAAGTGGACTAAATGGATCCTCTAACTGAGGAACAACAGTCAACAAACGCTCCATGAATCAAACGGCATTTAGATCGATGAGGGAACACATACACCCTCCTAGAGTTAGTTCTCCCGCATCATACCTCCTGGGCCGAGAATGTAGCAAGGGAGACCTACTCAAGGCCCTGCCTCCCACATTTCATGGTATGGAGAATGAAAATCCATATTTACACATACGCATTGAGGAAGTATGCATAACTTTTATGAGGGTATAACCGACATGGATTTGCCTAAGCCGAAAGCATTTCCACTCGATTGACCAAGGACAAAAGCCAAAATTTGCTCAATTCACCGAGGCCGAGAACGACAGAAATTGGCCGACCTTCGTTTCGACTTTTTGAAGAAATTCTTCAAGGCAACCAAGACCATCAGCCAAGAGGCAAGATCTACACCTTCTTACTGGGCCTATGACAACGAGAAATTCTACCAATGCTGGAAGAGATTCATGGATCCCATCAGCCGCCCACATCATGGTTTCGACACTGATGTTAGTGAATCATTTCTATAATAGTATGTCCCCGCCATGAAACACCGCTGTAAACCATGTGCAGGTGATTTTTGGCAAAATCCATGAAGCTATGGATTTTTGTGCTATGTGGTTGAAACTTCCAAGGATGGGATGAGCCAACCCGAGAGAGGCGGAGAAAATGAGGCCTCGAACACCAAAGAGAGGAATTTACACTTTCGTGAGGACATGAAATGAAAGCAAAATCTCAACCTCAGCTGGGGAAGCGGGAGGAGCTAGAAGAAAGAGGTTCCATGAAGTGCGTGCAAAGGATCGAAAACACCGCACATGCCAACCCATTTCATCGCCTGTCAACCCACCGTTAATCCAGAGAACAAAGATCCGACCGCCCCATCGTGAAGGGATTTGGATGTCGAATATGCAAATGTTTGCAGTCAATACAAGCCACAACCCAATGCCCCATATGGTAATACCTACAATTCCAATTGAAAAATCACCCTAACCTCTCCTGGAAACCTAATCCCCCCGCCATGCGTTCTCGTGTTCCAAACAACGCTTGTTCTCATCTCAACCACAAATTGCCATCATCCTCTTCACCCGCTGAACAAGCTATATTGAATTCGAGCAAGGTGGTAGGCAATTTTGTGGAAGAACAAAAGTGGATCAATGCACACTATAACAAAGGATTGACACTGTGAGAAAGTACACTGAACAAAAAGAATAGACGGGTTTGAGAGCAATCTTAATCGTGGTATCAGACAACTCCACGCATTTAATCACAAAGATCAACAATATTCTGTAGGTACAGAGAGAGTAAGGTTCTCCCAAACATTGCCAAATCCAAAAGTGGGTCCATAAGGTAGCTCACAAAGAATTCAGCACGGATGAAGTTTAAGGCCATAATCACTCCGAGGAGTGAAGGAAGTAGAGCAACCAAAACCATGACTGTCAAGACACATGCAAAGAAAAGAGCCGAGCTCGAGAGGTAACTATCAAGGAAGCACCAAAGGAAGAGAAGCATTCCCCTCCATTTCCCCAAGCACTACGAGGCAAGAAAATCCCAAACCAAGCTGAAATTGGGAGGTGCTAAGGCAAGTGAAGGTAACAACATTCCAATTATTCGACATGATTAAGCAAGTCCCAACTTATGCAAAGTTCTTGAAGGACCTATGCACAGTCAAGAAAGGATTGGGCATTGAGAAGAAAGCCTTCCTAACCGAGCAAGTCAATGCCATAATCCAAAGCAAGAACCCAGTCAAATATAAGGATCCGTGGATCCCCACACCCATTCAACATTGGAGGACTTCAAGATAGACAAGGCATTGCTCGACTGGGGGCCGCAAACCCGGTCGCCATACAGCAGTATAAGGCAGTTTAGAGAGCCAAACCTACCAACATCACTCTTGTCATCACCGATAGATAAGTGAAAATTCCTAAGGAATAGTCGAGGATGTGTCAGTAAAGATAGACAAATTCTACTACCCAAGAGACTTTCTAAGGTTTCGACAATCGAGCCATTCGTGTGTTCGGGCCCAATCACGCGCCAATTACTCCGGAAGACCATTTCGCCACCGCCAATGCAAATTATCAATCGCCGAAATGGAGTCATGCAACTCACGCTTGGCAACATGACATTGAGCTCAACATTTTTCACTGTTACGCGCCGCGAAGGTGATAGCGAAGGAAGCGATGAAGTCCGCTTCACTATCGCACGCGCTGAAGCCAAAAAGTCCATAAATCGCAATAATCGCTAACCGCGATGAAGCACTTGATCGGGAGCTGTCATCACACCCGCAGCTACTGTTAGCCCAAATTCACCTGAGGAGCAAATCAACAACCATAGGCCACACGGCCGCAAAGACAAGCAATGCCGGTTAAGGAAGCCCTCCTCGACCCCATGAATGGAGCTGGCAGTCTGAGTCGATTTGGTGTCAAATGAAAACTAAATTGCAGCCAAACTTTTATTAAAATCGATTAATTTTGGTAGTTTTTATTTAGTAACTTTCCTTTTAGTACTTTTCGTTAAGAGCTTTTCCTTTGGCAACTAAAATTTAAATTTTTTTTTAGGTTTTTTGTTAAAAATAATAATTGTTTTTATTATTTTTGTTTCTAATCTCGCCTTAAACCAAATTTTTATATGTCTTATTTTGCGTAATGATGAGCCAATGTAATTTCGCTATAATAGCTTAAATTAGGTTTGTAGTGGCTCTTCTGGCCTAAGACCAATCGTCGCCTAACCGGGATTTATAAAGCGGGAGGAAGAGAGGGCCACATCTTCATTCCAATTTCTTTCCCCTCAGCCTCCAAAGAGGCCGCGCCTCGCCCAAAGATCGCCGCCCGGCCTGACCGCACTCCGCTCTCCACTCCTAGCCTCGAAAGGTTGAGCCCCGAGGTCCATAGCCACCCGCCCCGGCCGCCTCGCCGCGGCGCGAGTGCCTCGAGTTTCAGCACCGCTGCAGCCACCGCAGCCCCGCGTTCCCGGCTCGCTTGCTCTGTCACGCGCGTTCGCCCACCTACCAAGAACCAAGGCATTCTACACCAACCTCAAGCGCCCAATCGGCCGACCCGTGTCTCCGCCGGTCCCGAGTCTCCCCTGCTCGTGCCCCGGGCCATCTCCACAGGCCAAGCTCTAGCCTTGCCCGCCTCCGGCCCCTCCACTAGCCGTGGTTTGCCTTGTCCACCCGAGCCCCGGTCCCGAAGGTGCGCAGTGCACTCTTTCCCCCCACCATGAGCCCTAGTCCGCCTTTATAGACTCTCCGACTACGTACACGGTCCGCACCCTGGGGGTGGTTCTCGCGC
The DNA here is from genome assembly GCA_016808115.1 of Tetrastigma voinierianum. Lineage (NCBI taxonomy): Eukaryota > Viridiplantae > Streptophyta > Magnoliopsida > Vitales > Vitaceae > Tetrastigma > Tetrastigma voinierianum. The sequence continues at coordinate 3,419,515 of JAEQBH010000178.1, read as the reverse complement.
GACTCAAGGCCGATTCAAGACTCAGAGATGGAGGGTCCGCACACTATTATAGCTGCCCGTGCCCATTCTCCTCCAAGCAGTACCGGCAGCTGAAGCACTTCACGTAGGGTCCCAAAGAGTAAGTCCCCGAGGAGCCCCAGGTTCGGGAGGTACCAGACGAGGATTTGACCTCTGCCCTCCCCGTTGCTCCTCGTAGACGATCTAGAGGGCCCGCCTCCGCGCCCGCATCGTCCCACCGGAGTCCTCATCATCAAGGCCTCAGCCATCACAGTCCCCGTCAGCAGCAGAGGCGAGCACATCGCCCAATCTTTCGCCCACTTCGAGGATCGACGACTCTTTACTGTGGGACCGATTCGGGAACGCCTGCACCACGCCGTAGATTTCCACGGAGAGTCGTATTACGACGCGTCGGCGCCGACCGCCGACCCCGGTTCGTGGACTCTATGAGACTGACACGCATTACTCCCATCGTCGCATGACACCGAGGTAGCTCTATTACCCCGGTGGTACCGCCTACCACCCATGACTTCCCGGGGAGCGCCGAGTCCGCCGGAGCCCGGATTCGCATGGATGATCGACCGGAGTGCTCCGAAGCGGCGGACATATCAGCCTACATTAAAGCCCGCGCAGCTGGCCAATTCCCGGGAGGTTATCGAGATTGGCCTCACCGACAGAGTACGGCGCGTGGCGGGAGATGGTCCGCATTCTCGCCGACACTATACAGACCTCGCACTCTTCAGAGGCGCCCCGCCGATGCTTTCTCATTGATCACCTGCCCGACTGCCTCTTCCCCGCTACAAAGACTACCAGACAGAGTAGGGGGAGCCATACTGAGGCTCTCAGACCGATCTCGCAGGGATTCTCGTTCGCCTCCCTCTGAGTCAGTGATGACCTCCCCGCCGCATTAAGATAAGGTCCACCGCGAAGGGCTCAGCTCGAAATGAGCATACCTTTGTTTCGATGTCGCGACCATCGAAAGCCAGTCTCACTCGGGCTTTCCAAAGGAGCCTCGTATCGAGAGGAGTATCGTATACCCGTGTCCCGTCTATGGAGAGAGCCATGGTGATGACTATTTCTTTTCTCCTCCAAACAGCCAGACCAGAGGAGGTACGGATGAGGAGGCAAGAGGGACCCCAGAGGAGATGATCCCGCTCCCGAGGTGACGGAGAGGAGCCCAAAGGCCATTTATCTCCTCCATCTCCCTCCCACCCGCTCTCAAATTACGCCCCCGGGCTGACACTCCCGCCCATCATATACAAATAAGCAAAGATTCCTCCGAGCACGTCCATGCTCGGCCGAGGGAGCTCACAAACAGCAGGATGCCGGCTCATTCGCCGTCACTCACAATGTGCATCGAGGGATGACCGTAGGATCGACTCTCGAGCCGAGACCACTCGGGGCATTGTCAGCACCATGCTCGTCAGACATGAGTCCTGGCCCTCGCCTCGAGCCGCACATCACATGAGCCCACGCAGCTGTTCTCCTTAGACATGCTAGCCACAAGAAGAAGAATTTTTCAGATCCACCACCACCGCGAAATGGTGGTCACACATTCTATCTCTAACTTCCACCTCATGACATGTTTCTACTTTGGTCAGAGGAAAAGTTAGAGTTAGGAGTGTCTTTTATTATGTTTTTTACGCTGCTTTATCAACTCATTTACTATTTGTATAGGATTCATGTATTAATAATAGTATGACACTTTGTTATGATTAGCTATATCAAGCATGTATTAGCTTATTTTGGTTATATCAAAAGTTTATAGCAATTTATTTACATTTTACTACACCTTTGTAATTCATTTATGTCTCCATTTTGTATATTTTCTGCCTTTAGTCGGAGAATTGAAACCCTGTATGTTACCTTAATGATAGGACAATTCCATGCATGATTTAGTTTTTGGTCAATTGAGATTTCAGCATAGTCAACCTTGAACATTCCCCCTTTGGCTAATGCACACACTGCACACCAGGTTGTACCAATAGGTTGCGAAGCTATATCTCTTTCCACTTTCAAGAAGCCTCGCCTTAAATTTGTCGGGACGACCCATAATAGGTTTGTGTTACCCATGAATGAAGACCAATGAACAAAAGGAAAAGACAAACAAAAGAAAAGAAAAGAAGAAAGAAAATAAAAGTCGTGACGCTTGCTCAACCCTAACATGGTTCGAGTGCATGGCAAAGTCTTGCAGAAGCCCTGGCTCCAAACCTCATCTGCTGGGAGCACCCACTTATGGTGTTCGCTACATGGGTGGATGGGCAGAGCTTAAATGTTGTAGGTGCGCACTAAGTCACTGAGTCCTGGGTGAAGCCCCGCAGTTTGTGGTCAAGTGATCCTTTCGCTCGATGCCCTAAACCTTAATCGTCGAGTCACCTGCGGACTCCCTTTACACCGACCGGTGAAGTCAGTTTTTGGCATTGCACCCTACAAGTTAGTCAAATAAAGAAATAAGAGAGTAGCTAATCCTATTTAGGTTGTTTAACGCTATAGTCATGGTAAAGAAGTAGGGAGGGAATAAATTTCCAATTTATTGGCTCAAACTGGTTACCTTAGGAACAATTAGATTTCCGAGGAAATTCAGGTTGATTTCCTTGAAATTGGCATTGCCCTAAAACTGTTCTTACATGGCTTTTGTTCTTCATGTCGGTTTTCACATACAGGGTGTAAAATTATTCATGCTAAAAGTGTAAAGCTAAATCCGTACATACACTTTTTGACCCAAATACACTTTTTGTAAAAGCACAAAGATGCATCATCCTATTTTTTTGTTCACATTGCTAAGGACACTCAGCAACGTGTCGGGTTAGTGTGGATTAGTACCAAAAAAGTGTTATTTTGAGCCCTTATTCAAGATAGGGTTTTGAGTACTTTTTAAGACTAATCATATCAATTAAGCTTAATTGATGTAAAGTGTGTCCACTTAGTTTCACTAATTCCATTCCGAGATTGTTTTGGATAGTTTTGTAGGTTTTTGAGTAACCCTCGATCAGCAAGCATATTTATTGGTGTTGAATGCGAGATCCTCGATGATTTCACCGAGCCAGTAAGATGAAATATCAACATTCAACACTAAAGGCAAAGGATGAATAAGAAGTGTAGAGAGTGATGCAAATGAGCAAACAGTAGCTGTGAGCAACTTCAGGTGATTTTTCGTTATGATTACTTAAAATTTCAAGGCCGGGATTACATGTAAAATTTCAAGCAATCATAGCTAAATTGAATCCTAGCTAGCTCAGAATTTTCGCTAGCTAGCCTAAATTTCGCTAGTTAGCTTAAATTTACCGTGCTCAGCTAAATTTTCCAATTTCTATATCTCACGTACCCCGTTAGGTTGCTTGGGTTTCGCTGAAGCACAAATTAATCGGTTGATAGCGAGTTCTCCCATTCGCTTATCTCTCAGAGAATTTCCGGCTTAGGCTAGCCGAAATTTCATTGCAGAGCTAAATTCGCTATGCGAATTTTCCCCAGAGATAGCAACTCAACCCTTGTGTTTTTTGGTATAGTTGATCCCAAACGACCACGTTTTGATGTATTACCATTTTGACCCTTATGTAATTTCACATTTTAGGTATTTTTGTATTTTCACACCTTGGGTTAGACTATATAAACCCCCACCTCTTTGTAACCCTAAGCAACTTTTCATTTAATACAGTTTTTCCCCATTTTCATTTGGTAGGTTCTATTTTGCCTTTCCTTTCTATTTTTTCTTGGTTTTTACAAACACCCTCTGAGGATGACAACTCATATGATGTTTACAGTTTCATACTAAAGAGGAGGGACATAGCTTGGTTGTCATTAAAGTTGTCCTCATGTTCAATGTTACGTACGATTTGTCTTGGGCTTTCCAAACTAGGTTAATGCCATTTAATGTCTTTCCTTGGTCAATTTTGCCATGCTTAGGTTCAAGTGCATTTTAATGGTAGATGCACTAACATTCTTTAGATGTCATTCGCCACGGAATGAGGCTTAAATGTTGTGGTTTCAAACCGAATGGGACTTTTGGAATGTTTAGTACTTCAAGGTTGACTCAAATAGGAGTGGTTTTTGTGGTTAGGTTTTATAGCTAAACAAAGATCCGATTTTGCTTTGACTATTATATGTCATTTCCCTAATGCGTAGGAAAGAACCCGAGACACCGTATCACCCCCATGCTCGCTGGGCTAGTGACCCAAGCCTCTGCTGTTACCATTTCACACTTTCATTTAAGCCACATACCAACCAAGGAACAACCAACCTCCCCTGTTTTTAACAAAATCCGAAAATCCAAACTAAAGCCTCACCATTTTCAAACACCGAGACCACTGTGATGAAAACCCATCCCCGTGTTCTAATTCTAGACCACTATATCGGCAAAGAGTTTTGACCCGCTGGGCAAAGAGGAGAACATAGAACATAAATTTTGTCGATTCCGCATCACCCTACCGTGGGCACGACCAGAGGGTTATCGGGTTCTTGAACGATTTCAAGCTCATCACCTTCTTGTTTCAGTGCTCCACGTGCATCAATTTTATGCTTTGCCTAGACATTCATTGCTTACTGTTCCTCTACGAAATTACCCACCACTTTGCTCAAGTTCAAGAGATTGCTTCGCTTCAACTGAGATGTCGATCGTGGTATTGTGCTCGAGATTAAGAACCATAGGTTGTGCAAATAGGATGCACACTGGGAGGCTTTGCCTAGAGAGATTTCGGGCGGTTCCTCCACTAGATTATAGGTATTACCATAAGGTGCATTAGTTGGAGGCTTGTATTGACCAACAAAAATGGCTTGATCAGCAAACATCTCTCTTACTGCTGGAATGGTGGGACATTGCTCTCCCACATGCTCAGTTGACTAACTGATGAAGCAAGGCTTGCTTGGCATAAGAGTCTTAGTCACTGCTTGCACCTCATGCTGTTTTCTCATTTCAAGTTCTTCTAACCTTCTAGCTAAGGTTAAAAGTTTTGCCTTCATGTCCAAGTCCTCTAGAAGGGAGTACATGCCACCCTTGTGCTTCTGACGGAGGTCTCAAATTTCTCTATCTCCTCGTTGGGCTCATCCTCAACCTTTGGATGTCAACAACATAATACTATGAATTACAAGGCTTCTTTTGGATTTTTGCTCAAGAAATCTCCTCCACACATAGTTTCTAGCAATTGTTTCATGGCTGAGAAATTCCATCATAAAAGTAATGACTGAAGAACCATGTGTCAAGAAACCACATGAGACAAGCATTCGTTGCTTTCCATATACCTTTCCCAAAGATGTGCATAAATTTTTTCATTCTCATTAGCTGAGAAGATGGAGATTTTCCTCTTCAGGTTGTTTGTTCTATGGGTGGAGAAAATTTTCTTTAAGAACTCAGCCTGCATCTCGGTCCAGTTCCAAATGGTCCCCGGGGCTCAGTGGAGTCAGCCGCATTCGCTTATTCTTCAATGTGAAGGGGAAAAGCTTGAGCCTCATTAAGTCCACAGTGGTTGTATCTTCCTTAAAGGTGTTGCAAACCTCTTCAAATTCCATGATATGTGTATAGGGGTTCTCACTCTCCATGCCATGGAACGTGGGAAGCAAAGGCACAAGATAAGGTCTAACAACCATTTCCTCAGTTGAAGGCACAATGCAGGAGGGTGCATTCATTCTTGGAGGGTGTATATGGTCCCTCATGGACCTAATTATACAGTTGTGTTTTCCATTAAAATCTTATGAAATATGGTGGGAAAAACTTTTTTTTTTCCTTTTCATCAAACCCTTTTTCTACGCTTAAACATTTTATAGAAAATCAAGCAGAGTTTCCTCTGTTTTCCTGCATAACCCAATTTACAACACCTATAATAAAACAATTTAATTTACTCCACATCCAACAATGGGACATCAAGTCCACCACAACAATTTAAAATCAAACTTTAAAATCAATTTCTGAACACTATAAATATATAACCAATTTTTTTTTTCTATAAATGATGGGCTCGAGTCGGGAATTACACCCAACCGCCTATGTACCTCTACCAAACAGAGGATCAGAGCTCTCATAGTTCATTTCTTTAAAACATATATATATATATCACAAAATAAAGGTGCACAAGTAGTTATTTACAACAAAAATTATACATTTTCAAAAAGGTGGTCGCCACGCGAGGCGCTGTGTCACCGTCCCGTAGGATGCCTCGATCCGCAAGTCAATCCTCTCACAAGAAAAGTTTTATAAACATTTGGTGCTGTGAGCTAAATCAGCTTAGTGAGAGTACAGTTCATAGGAAAATAAAGTTTCCAGATATAGTTCAAATACAATGTGTAAAACAATTGTTAACCACTGTTAGTTCATGAAAGATCCTCCGAGGAAACAGTTTTACGATCACCGATGGCTCAATAGGAACCTCCGATAAATCGTGCCTTTCTTTTAAATACCATTGCACTATGGAATAAATCACATTGTGTGTTGGTAACCTTTTCGTACTTTTCACGTGCATGGCAATATGCATCACTCTTCCCTTCCCTCTATAAACAAAATCCTATCCCTTTCCCATGTACCATGCACGCATAAAGTACTTTAGTCGACTTTCCTTTAAACTTTATCTTTGTAACATATGGTAACCATGGATTCAAACATTTTCATATAAACATATATATATATATAGAATATATGTTCATAAACATTTTATTTAATATGGAAACCATAAATCATGCTTTATAAATCTATGGAAACCATAATCATTTCATATTTTCTCAACATAATTTAAAGTCAAGAAAACCACATTTTTTTTTTCATTTGAACATTTATAACATAGATATGAAAACATATACATTGGTAAACATTAATATATATATTTTTTCATAAACATTTACATTTTCCCTCACCTTAGTTATTTAAGCCCTTTTTCCTCCTTTAAACAAAACTTTCCACTTCAATTCTTGTCCTTATCACCTTCCTCTACAAGTCACATTATCCATAAAATCCATTAACATCCATACCTAATCATGTTCAATTAAACCATTAACTATATTATACTTTCCCAAAGAACCCCAAGCATTTATCTACTTCCCAATTGATTAAAATCAATTGAACTCAACCTCTTTTGTTTTTCATGATTTTCTTATGATAACTCATGGAAATTACTACCCCATACAATAGCCCACAACATGCCATGAAATAGTTATGTCAAAATCCGGTTATATTCTCAACGACATAACCAAGCAACCTGCACACTTGGTTTAAAACATAAATTTTCAGCCACGTTTTGATCATCTACTGTCCTCTACAGGGCTGGAAGCTTGACTCGATAGGATTTCCATAGAGTCCATAAACACCCAAAACGGAGTTCGGACGAAGAAGTGGCCTTCGGAAGTTGGAGGCCATGACCATTTGTCCCACCCGAATTAGCAGGTCGATCCACCAATGAATTTCTAAGTCCCAAAGTGCTCACTCGATATACCTATTTCACTTTAGAGATATGTTCTCCATCAATCTAGTTTACCCAATTTGAATCACCAATTAGGGATGAGTGACGGCAAGTTATGGCCAAAAATACGTACTATGAGGTCAGCGGGAAAACCGGACACATTCCTGACACACACACATGCCCTTAGACACACCCTACCTCAATTAGCGTGATTTTCCGGGACACCGCCTTTTCTCGGTTTTCTTGAAAACCCGAACTTTGAACCTTGGCAAAATCTTGTGATTCCGGTACCCACGCGGAGCTCTTGTCGCATAGAACAACTTTAACTCTTAACCCAACGAGATCCGACTGACGAAAACTCGTGAATCGTAGAGAAGCTTTGCCTTTTCTTTTCTTTTATCTCTCTCTCTCTCTCTCTCTCTCTCTCTCTCTTACTTATTTGTTCTTAGACCAAAATGAGATCTGGCATGTTTGATATTTCTTAAAGAGCGAGTGGGCCAGTGGACACTCTGCTCACATACGCTCACGTGTCACACTTCTTGGTTTCGGCTCTCTCCCTAAACAATTTATTTCTGGTCCCACTTCGCCCATCTCGCCCCATCTATCTTAAATGGACATTCTTTTTCAGGATTTTTCTAAAAATCTTGTTTTCGAGGTCCACTCGACTCTCATCGCCTCAAATTTCGTGAAAATTCGACTGTCTCGGAATTCAACGAAATTCGCCTGGGTGACTAGATTTCGCGAGGAATTCCATTTCATCATCCGAGATCTAGAAAAATTACGGATTTTTTCAAGCGGTAAATTACTGTTTTGCCCTTTTCCAAAAAAATTACATTTTCCCAGGGTTTTACATTCTCACCCCTTAAAATAATTTCGTTTTAACTGCTTCAGCCTTTAGACTCAATACACTCGAACTTTTCGATTCTTCCTTCGTATTCATTTTTCGAAACTTATTATATATTTGACTGTTTCCAGTCAAATACATACTTATCGAAAACGAAATTTACTATTCATTGAAACCTTAAATTCAGGGTCTTACAATTACCCCTCCTTATAAAAATTTCTTCCTCAAAATTTAATTTTCAAACCTGACTAAAACAGGTGTGGATACTGAGTCCGCATCTAATCTTCACGTTCTCATGTTGCTTCATCTCTGTCGTGATTCATCCACAACACCTTCACTAAATGAATCACTTTGTTCCGAAGAACCTGATCCTTTCGATCAACAATCTGAACCGGTCTTTCTTCATAAGTCAAGTCTTCTTTCAATTCAACCAGTTGATTCCTTAACACATGTGAAGGATCTGCCATATACTTTCGAAGCATAGAAACTTGAAAGACATCATGTATTCTGGCCAATTTAGGTGGCAACCTCAACCGATACGCTACCTCCCCAATTCTTTCCACAATTTCATAAGGTCCCATATAGCGGGGACTTAACTTCCCTTTCTTTCCAAATCACAACACCCCTTTCCAGGGTGATATCCTCAAAATACCTAATCCCCCACCTGAAATGTCAGATCTCTCCTTCAGTTATCAGCATAACTTTTCTGTCGATCTTGTGCTATCTTTAATCTATCCCTGATAACCTTAACATTATCTGTCGTGACTTGGATAATTTTTTGACCTAACAATGTTCTCTCACATACCTCATACCAACATAATGGAGTTCTACACTTCCTTCCATATAAGGCCTCGTAAGGCGCTATTTCAATGCTTGATTGATAACTACTGGTTGCAGCAAACTCATTAATGGTGTGATATCTATCCCAACTTCCTTTAAACTCTAACACACAAGCCCCCGAGCATATCTTCCAATGTTCGTATGGTTCTTTCGTGATTGCCATCCCGTCTCGAGAATGGAAAGTCAGACCAAATGTAATCTAGTACCCGTGAGCTTCCTATAATGGGCGTGACCGTGAAGTAAACTTTGCCTGATACTATTGATACCGGTGTACCGTGAAGTAGTACAATCTCTTTACATACAACCCTGGCCAACTTCTCAACCGAGTCAACACAGTAGAAATGGCTAATTTCGCACTCCATCAATCACCCATATCGCGTCATAACAACTCTAGCAATGAGGAAGTCTTACCACAAAATCCATCGTGATTCTCTCCCATTTCCACTGAGGGATCGGAAGAGACTGTGAGAGCCCTGCAAGTCCTTGATGCTCAACCTTAACTTGTTGACAAATGAGACATCTAGAGACAAATTCTGCAACATCTCTCTTCATCCTCCACTAATGGTGTTCCCACAGGGTATGATACATTTTAGTACTTCCTAGATGCATCGCATATGCAGAAGAGTGAGCCTCTTCCATAATTTCTTTCTTTAATCCTTCCACATTCGATATACACAACCTGTGACCCATCATCAATGTACCATCTACTTGTACAAAAAATCCCTTCAGCTACCTAGATTTAGCTTCCCTTTTCAAAATAATCACGGTCGGATCTTGAGTTTGTAGCTCCCTTATCCTGTCTATTAGTACCGGACGAACATGAAATGTAGCTTGTAAAGCTCCAGTATCTGTCAACTCTAATCTCACACCTAAAGACCTCAATTCCACAAGTATAGGGAGGTACATAGCCTTTAGGGGTGATATGGAACCCATAGGTTTCCTACTGAGAGCATCAGCTACCACATTAGCTTTTCCCAGATAGTACTCAATAGTGCACTCATAATCCTTAATGAGCTCAACCCATCTCCTCTATCTCATATTTAACTCCTTCTATGTGAATAAATATTGCAGTTTCTTGCGGATCTATAAACATTCCGCATGGAACCCCATATAAGTATCACCCATATCTCGTAGAGCAAAGACTACAACAGCCAGCTCTAGGTCGTGTGTCAGATAATTCTGCTCATGCTTCTTCAATTGTCTCGAAGCATATGCTATCACATTTTGGCAGATTAACACACACCCTAAGTCGTGCTTGGAAGCATCACAATACACTGTATATCCATCCCGCCTCGACTAGTAAAAGAATCCTGGGCCGAGGACAATTTCTGCTTTAGTTCATCGGCTTTCTTTGCCGACATGCTCTCCGACCATATAAACTTTTCCTTTCCTTGTCAATTTAGTTAAAGGAGCCGCTAACTTCGAAAACCCCTCAACAAATTTTCGATAGTACCCTGCCAAACCCATAAAACTTCGTATCTCTGTCACATTTATAGGTGGTTTCCAGTTCACAATTCCCTCAATATTTTGAGGATCAACATAAACACCCTCTGCTGAAATCAAATGTCCTAGAAAAGCAACATTGTCTAACCAGAACTGGCATTTACTGAATTTGGCATACAACTAATTTTCCCTCAGAATATGTAAAGCAATTCTTAAATGCTCCTCATGATCTTCCTTACTGCCTGAATAGATCAAAATGTCATCAATGAATACTATAACAAATTGACCTAAATAAGGCTGAAAGATCCTATTCCAAGATCCCTAAAAGCAGTTGGGGCATTAGTTAGTCCAAACGGCATGACTAAGAAATCGTAATGCCCATACCGTGCTCTCCGAAGTCGCTCGGGGAACATCCTCTGACCGATCTTTAATTGATGGTAACCCGACCTCGCATCAATTTTCTTAAAATACCGCTCCCCTCTCGTAATTGATCAAAAAGATCATCAATCCATGGAAGTGGGTATTGATTATGTATTGTCACTTTATTCAACTCTCTGTTATCAATACACAATCTTAGACTTCCATCATTTTTCTTCACAAACAGAACCGAGCTCCCCAAGGTGAAGTACTCGGCCTGACAAAACCCTTACTCACAAGCTCCTCCATCTGTACTTTCAATTCTTTCAACTCTAAAGGAGCCATCATGTAAGGTGCCTTAGAGATTAGTTTTGTCCCAGGGGCCAATTCAATATGAAAATCAATCTCTTTATCTAGAGGTATACTTGGAAGATCCTTTGGAAATACATCCGGAAATTCTCTAACTACCGGAATATCTTCCAGTTAACTACCACTATCCCTCACCTCAATGGCATGCCAGTACCCCGATATGATCTCCAAGAGCACCTTACACTTTCATAGCCGTCATAATGTCAAGTAGGTACATCTTCCAGAACCCACAGAACACTCTATCTCCCTAGTCCGTTAACTCCAACCTCTTTCTATAACAATCCACTGTAGGAAGAGATACAACTATACTATAGTCTATAGGCTGGGACTCCACATTAACATTTGAAACAAACCCCATAGAAATAAGAGAATGTGTAGCTCCAGGGTCTATGAGAATATGAGCATCACGACTAAAGACTGAAATTATACTGTCACAACATCGGGAGGATTATCAGCATCCTTGGGTAACCGCAAATACCCTAGCTTGGGTCATAGGTCGACTTGGAGGTCCTCTGGGTGGCTAACCTCTACCTGCTGGTACACTAGGTCTACTAGAAGGAGTAGAACCTCTACCGAGTGCCCCTTTCTGATCCTGACCTCTACCAACTGAAAATGGCCTCTGTACTAGTGCCACTGTAGCTGACCCACTGCCGGAGGCTAATTGTGGACATTCCTTTGCAAAATGTCTTGATTGTCCACATCTGTAACAAACATCGGTATCCCATCTGCATTGCTCATGGAATCCCTCCCACACTTAATGCATTGTTTTCTGTGGTCGGCGAAGTTCCATTTGCGGGTTTTACCGAATCGATTGGATCGTTGTTCTGAGTCGTTTTACCACCGTCATTGCGGGGTTTCCTCCTTCATTCACTTTTACCGGATCCACCGAGTCCAAGAAGATCCATCTCTTCGCCCTGCGACCCCTCGTGCAATTTGGAGGAGATAATCCCAACCTCTTCTATCCCGATGGGCGCCAACCACCTCGGTCTATTGAGTATGAGAGACCACGCCACAAAACTCTTAACCTCTTCTCAAATTTCACTACAAACCTCTTACTTTTCTATACCTCGTGGTCACAAAATAGAGGAACATAGTCGTGCACTAGTTTCGAGAACTTCTTTTCGTAACCTGTCACTGACATGGTCCCTTGCTCGAGCTTGAAAAATTCTTCAATTTTCTCTGCTCTTTATGCATCGGTAGATAGAATTTCAGAAACTCCTTAAACTCGGGTCCGTGACACCCCCTTCGAAACCTGCCTCTCGCATACCTTCCACCAATCAAGTGCTATGTCTCTCAACAAAGGTGCAGAATATGTCACCATCCGCTTCATCTGGAAAGCATCCCATAACACCGAACACTCTCATTACCCTCTACCACGACTCATGTCTTTGGGGATCCCCTATTCCATCATAATTCTCTTTGCCCTAATTTCCTTACCCTCTCAATGGACATTGCTCCGGCCTCACGAGGCCGACCTAAAATGTTGTGGCTAACATCTAAGCCATCCGATCGCTTCGCATATATTAACTCGTCGGCTCGAGGACGTGACGGGTCCTACCTCAAGGCTCTAAATAACTGAGGTGGAATAGGAACATTAACAGACTCATCCATATGTTCCTCAACTAGAGTAGACAACTCAACAGGAACCCTCCTCTTAGTTGGACGACCTCGACGAAGCATTTTCTGTAAAATTTAAACATATCATATGTTATCATATGACATTTAAATTATTAAAATAACTCGTGCACCTTTAAATAAAACATTAAATCATTTAAGGACGTGGAGATTTTTCAAACCACCATAACATTTTAAAACCCAATTCTCGATACCACGTCGAAGGACCCAACCTGTTTCTTTCTTAACCCTAGGGACCCTCCCGACACTCCTATGAATTTTAGAAAACATATCTTTTAAACCCTTTTTAAAAGTGAATCTGTGGAACAAACCCATTTATAAAGTTGTGTTTTCCATTAAAATCTTATGAAACATGGTGGGAAAAACTTCTTTTTTTTTTTCTTTTCATCAAACCATTTTTTTAAGCTTAAACATTTTATAGAAAATTCCGTAGAGTTTCTCTGCTTAAGATTACCTGATCTGCAAGCACAGTAGGGTGATCCCAATCAACAAAATTTATATCCTGTTCTCCTACTCGTCGTAGTCAAGTCATCACAAGATAGTTTCGTCAGTGGTCGAACACGGATGGGTTTTCAGCCGTTACTGATGAATATCCACCCGATTGGAACATAAATGCAAATGGACTAAAAAAATTTATCCCTTAACCCACTTAAAGATCACATGCGTTTATAAAAATCTTAAGGAAGGGTAAACGAACTCAATTTGTAGACGATTCGCCAAACCTTCAAAGCTCATAGCTCGCTTGTTCGATCTTCAAAGGTGTCGCTCGAAAAGCTTCTTACCACCCTCTACAAGTATCTACACACCAACAAAAATAAACGATCTTTTGAATGCTAGTTCGCTCGTTTTCAAAACGAAATTAGGGTTTTTCTTTCTGCTTTTAGGTCGTTCACTTTGTGAAAAGACAACTACACACATAAACATATATGTTCACATATATATTTATATAAGCTCTAGAGCCACAACATGAATTTATTATATATTTAAAACACTTTTAAATAATAATAATTTAAATTCAAATCCTTATCCGATAAGGAAATCCACTAAATATTTAACCATAACCGTAACCATAACCGTTATGTAATAAACTAATTTATTACGTAAAACCATAAATCGTTATGTGTAATAAACTAATTTATTGGCGTAAAACCATAATCTTGTTATGTAATAAATGAATTTATTATAGAGAGTGAAAAACCATAACCGTTATTATTTGTTCTTAATGTGCGACCCTATAGGTTCAATTAACATTGACAGTAGGCCCAAATCACATTTTGATCCTACAAGTCATAAGTGGCCTCTAGCAAGACATTATGACTACCCAAGTTAAATGAAAAGCTTATGATCCGAGACAACCTTAATATAGCTAATGACATAATCCTTGTCTCATGATATCTTTTTGACAATATAAGGCATGGACAAAGTCAACCTATAATGTTTCCTATCTTTGATTATTGAAACTCACTAGACTGACTAAACAAACGACATTGATCTCCATCAATTCATTCAGCACTACATGCATTTCGCCTCAATTGTCGAGGGGGACCCGTAGATATTCTTTTATAATAAGAGGGACAATTTCATCTTAATCAAGCCATATCTCACTACATAATTCTTATTATGTTCGCTAAGTATAACCTTATAGTCATCTGATTAAAGACAACGTTTGGATTATATCAAAACACAATATTCCTTATGTTGAGAACTATAGCGATCTCAGGTCAAAGGATTTAATGACACAACTATTAGAGATTAACTTATGACTTTGATCCATGTATTAATCTCAAGACGGGTCTGTCTAATATTTGTTCTCAACAAATAGATATAAATTTGATTTGTATCTCATACACATATTCATCCCATGAATATCAATCAAACTTATACTAATTCTTTAATTCATTGTTATTCCCATAACAATAATCGACAGGACATTTAGAATAATTAATAATATTATTCAAGGACATTATATATAATAAACATGCAAATCATCATAATAAATTCTCATAAATATCAAAATACCATGTCCATACACAAAGCCTGTGAGCACTGGTTACATCAATCTCCTCCACTTGCGCTAGGCCCATTCATCAATGTATCTAATACCTATGAACCTAGCATGACAATCATGCTTGCTTCAGGGTAGAGGCTTAGTCAATGGATCAAGAACATTTATGTAATCGCAATGCTGCTTTGCTTTGAACTTTTCCTAAACAATCGCACTCCATTTAAACAAAATACATATCCCGACCGCGATCGAAATCTTCTCTCTTTGTCGATTGGAAGTCAGACCAGGTAACCATTTACAACCAGATCATCTTCCAATCCATTCATACACCAAGAACATATCTTGACCTTTCGTATACTTAAGAATGTTCTCACAACCGCTTCCAGTGACTCAATCGATCTCGACCGGGTATCTACTAGTTATGCTTAAAGCATAAGATACATCTGGTCTAGTGCACAACATGGCATACATGATAGATCTTATTGCTGAAGCATAAGGAATCTAACTCATCTGCTCTCGCTCATCTTTAGTGTTAGGACACTGAGATTTGCTAAGAGTAATAACATGAGACATGGGCAAGTATCCTTCGAATTCCGCATACCGAACCAAGCTTCAAGACCCTTGTCTATGTAGCACCCTTGACTTAGACCAATCGCCCTAGATCTATCTCTACAGATCTTTATCCCTAGGATATGCTTCGCCAGTCTTTCATCAGAAACACTTCCTAACCAAGACTCGACACTCTCGCAAGGTGGATATCATTCTAATGAGTAAAATGTCATCAACATATAAGACCGTAAATACAATCGCGCTCCCACTAATTTTCACAAGGCTCATCTTCATTTTCGACAAATCCAAACCCTTGACCGATTCATCAAAACGAAGATTCCAACCTCCCGAGAGGCTCGTTTCAAACCATAAATGGATCTTTAAAGCTTGGTATACTTTACCGTAATTCTTAGTTTGCATTAAAAACCCTCAAAGTTGTGTCATGTACACATCCTCAAGTAAGTTTCCATTAAGAAACACGCTTTAACATCCATTTTCTCCAAAACTCATAATCATGATATAAAGAATGGCAATAAGAATTCTCGATAGACTTACTATTAGTTATTGTGTGAAAAGTTTCATCATACTATACCATGAGTTTGTTTGAAACCTTTGCAACTAGCCTTGCTTTGTAAGTATGCACTTCGGGCTATCCATGTCGGGCTTTTCTTTTTAAAAACCCATTTGCACCCAATGGTTTTTGTACCTTCGCAATAATCAAGGTCCATACTGATTATCATACATGGACCGACTTCGTACTCATGGCCTCTAACCATTTCGTAGTCTCGCATCCAACATAGCCTTCTTGATAGGTAGTGGGTTCATTTTGATCAACTAACAATACATCATGGTTATCGCACACAAGAAATCCATATCTCGCTCATGACGATTCTATCGTGATCTACGTAAATTCTTTGTGCTATAGAGGTGTGTCAACAATAGTTTGTTGACTATGAGTATCCACAAAGTAGCTCAATGTTATCTTGTGGTTCTCGAACTTCTTCTCGAGTTGTACCTTACTCCCACTCGGGTTCCCTTTAAATAAATTCCTTTCTGTAAAGACACCATTCGAGCAACAAACACTTTGTTCTCTATGGATTGTGTAATATCCCTTAGTCTCTTTAGGATACCCCACAAAAGACATTTATCGAATTGGCTCATCTTATTTGAAACTTGACGTTTACATGCTTCTCACAACCCCAAATCTTAAGAAAGACAGGGCCTTTTACCATTCCACACTTCATATGGTGTCTTTTTCAACCGCTGATGGAACTTGATTTAGTGTGAATGCAAATGAGCCCAAGTGCATAACCCCAAAAGGTAAATGGAAGATCCGTTGGACTCATCATAGATCGAACCATATCTAATAAAGTTCACTTCTCCTCTGCACACACCATTCCACCGGTATGCCTGTGGGAGTTAATTGTGAAATGATTCCACAAGTTCTAAGATGGTCATCAAATTCTTGTTCAATATTCGCCACCTCGATCGTATCAAGGCCTTTGATTTGGCTTGCCAAGCTGGGTTTTGTAATTTCATTTTGAAAAGATTTGAACATTTCAAATGATTCGTATTTATGTCTCATCAAGTAGACATAACCTTATCTACCGAAGTCATCAAGAAATGTACGAAGTACTTGTAACCCTCCTCTAGCGTCTCGAACTTAATGGTCCACATACACCGTATGTATGAGATCCACATTTCATCGCCCTTTCACCGTGTCCGCAAAGGGATCCTTTGTCATCTACCCAATAGACAAGATTCACATGTATCATATGATTCAAAATCAAATGAATTCAAAAATCCAACTTGACGGAGTTTCGAGACGCGCTTTCATTTATACGTGCCAAGGCGACAATGCCAAAGATAGGTCAATTTGTAAATCATTGGACTTAAATTTCTTAGTAGTTATGTTATTACTTTTTATTCTCGCATTTCAGAAAATGTGAGATCCACATCCAAAGATCTACTACCTAGAACTAGAACTGTATAACATAAATAATTCAAGAACTAGTCTCACCATTTCTTCTTTCTTTTTTAGATCCTCTAAACATAGCTTTGTAGTTTCTCTTCCAATGACCAGTGTTCATTGTAAAGAAACAAACACCTCCTCGGGGGTTTTTAAATTTTGGGTTCAGGTTTGGGTTTAAGGAGAATTGGACTTTCTTTGCCCTCGTCTCTCGCTTCTCGTTTCCCCTCGCCCTCGGGGCTACCATTTCAACCACGTAACATGGCTAGGCTTGGATTTAATATTCCGCTCAGCGGTTTTAAGCATCGTATGCAGCTCAGAGATAGATTTGTCCATTTCATTCATGTTATAGTTCATGACAAACTGGCCATAAGTATCAGGAAGTGAATTCAGGATCAAATCGCCGCCAACTCTCGCTCAATGGAAATCCAGCCTATCAAGGTGCTCAATATAGCCTTTCATTTTAGAACACGAGCACGAACTCAAGTACCTCACCATCTGCAGAAGAATGTAAAGGGTTCTTGGCAGTTCCCATACCTTCGCTCTGCTTGTTGTTGAAACATTTCCTTAAGATTGGAGAGATCATATCATAAGCTTCCATATTTTCCATCCTTTCCGGTTCGGGAACTCACGGTAGAAGTAGCATCACATGCAACATCAATAGAGTCATTATGATGCTTCATACATTCTTTCACTCTAGAACATTCTCACCGGTTCTTCGTGGGAGAGGTTCATCCAAGACATAAAGCTTCCTTTTCTTGTTTGAGAACACTCCTCAAATTTCGAAAAACAAGCCATGAAGATAGCCCCAATAAGTTTATCCTTCTCAAGGACTGATCACGTTGACATAGTAGAATCTGTTGTTGTTATTGTCGTCATCTATAATGAATACAAAGTTTGATGGGCATTTTGATTATGAAAGATTCTCACTCAAATTAACAAACCTCAAGAATAATCATATTAATCTGCTGAGCTAAGATCCATATTTACTCAACTTTTAAGTCATTTTCGTAATTTACACTTAAAATTAAGTTATTTGTAGGTAACTCTTACCAATTACATCTCATGTAATCCTTAGATATTTATGGGATTTTGACATCATATGTCCCGACATGTTTAAATCCCATCTTATGCCATTAAACAAAACCGTTTTGATAACCTTAATAAAGTTAAACCATTTTTAAACATAAGGGTGAAACCATTACTCATCTTGTCTCCCTAATGTAACCTAATGTACTTCTACTTTGGTAGAACCCACATTAAGGTGATAAAAGGTTTGACAAGTGTTTAAATATGGATGGCATGTTAACTTTAAATTTTATGTGAGGGATCTTGATTGATTTTAATTTTCAATTAATAGATTCTATCATACATCTAAGATCACATACTCATGTAACATCATACACATACATGCATATAATAAATGTGTCACAAGAGTGGTTTTATCTAGATTGATCTCCATAAGCCAATATGAAGATCAACAATATAACAGTAGCTCCATGGAGGCCGATTGAATTCACCAATCAAGATAGACACCTAGCTCCTCCATCATCACGGTTGACGTGCATGACTTCAAATAGTTTGCATTTTCCTTTTGTTTTATTACAACAACAAATAAATACTACTAATAGTAAAATAAACTTACAATAAAAACAAAACGGCATGCAAACGATTAATAATTACAACCCTTGTAAAAAACACACAATAACCTCGTCAATCACATTGGTCAAAAGGCCATATCAGGGCACCATGAAGCAACACAACATGCAAAATATATTATGTTATCATATAACATAAACAATTTATTAAAAGAAATAAATTATAATAGCAGTGTTTAAACCAATTAAATTCATATGTGCTACGCCGAGTCAGTTACGGGCGTTCCGTCTAGTCATTAGCGGCTGGTCGGGTCACTCATGTGGCTCAGGCATCCCTTAAAAAATTTTTTTTTTTCTGGTTTTAAATTAACCATTTTTATCGATAAGGAAACAAATTTATATCATTCTATATTTAAAACGCTTTAAATAGTAACAATTTAAATTAAAATCCTTATCAAATAAGGGAACGAATTTATTTATATTATTATATAGTTTAAAACTCTTTTAAATAATAACAATTTAAATACGACTCTTATCGATATGAAACGAATTTATATTATTATTAAAACCCTTTACAATTATTTTTAACTAATAAGAAAATATAACAAATTAATTATTTGTTATAATTTAAATCACGAATTTAAACTTTCTCAAAATTAAATTCGAATTTAGATAACAACTAATTGTTGTTTGTAAATTAAAATAATCTCATCATTTTAAATTACACATAGGGCTAATTTTCGCACCACCATAAACAATCATTGATAAATCAGAATTGATATATGAATCCAGTCCATGTATTAATCTGATTAAGACAAAGCCAGAATCATATAACATGCTATTAAACACTTTAATGGCAATATCCCATCTTGGATTCTTAATCATATTAACTAATCCTTTAGGCTCGGATTCAATCACCACACCTAACAAAACCTCGTTAACTATGTCGTCAGACAAACCATAATATCACATATATTCAAAACGCAAAACATGCCGTGAATCATATACATCACATACATATGATCAAATATGGCATTATCGATTTTATGAAACACAAGTGGCTCATACCACCGTTGGGTTACATGGTGGATGAATTATTCAACTGATTGGAACATAAATGCAAAAGAGAATTTAAAAAAATTTTATCCCTTAACTCCACCAAAGATCACATGCTTCATAAAAACGAAGGAAGGGTAAACGAAATCCTCACTCTCCTTGTGTGACGATTCACAAACCTTCAAAGCCTATGCCTTGGTTTGTTCGGATCTTCAAAGGTGCCGCCTTCTAAAGCTTACCTCACCCTCTAAGTATCCACACACTCCAACAAAATAAAACGATCTTTGAATGCTAGTTCCGCTCATTTCTCAAAACTAAATTAGGTTTTCTTTTCTCTGCTTTTAGGTTGGTTCACTTTGTGAAAGACAATCTCACGCCACATAAAAATATATATGTCTCATATATATTTATATAAGTCTTCTAGGTTTTTGGGGCCAAACATGAATTTATTATATATTTAAAACACTTTTAAATAATAATAATTTAAATTCAAACTTTATCTCATGCTAAGGAAACTAATTAAATATTTAAACCATAACTCTAATTCATAACCGTTATGTAATAAACGACTTATTACGTAAAACCATAACTATTATGTAATAAATGAATTCTATTATAGAGAGTGAAAACCATAACCGTTATTATTTGTTCTATAATGTGTGAATTATAGGTTCAATTAACATTGGCAAGAGGGCCCAAATCACATTTGATCCTATGTCATATGGCCTCTAGCAAGACATTATGACTACCCAAGTTAAATGAAAAGCTCATGATCCGAGACAACCTTAATATAGCTAATGACATAATCCTTTTGTCTCATGATATCTTGACAGAATATAAGGCATGGACAAAGTCAACCTTATATCGTTCTATCTTTGATTACTCGAAACTCAATTAGACTGACTAAACAAATGACATTGATCCCCATCAATTCATTCGAAACGGCCATGCATTTCGCCTCAATTGTCGAGGGGACCCGTAGATATCTCTCTTATAATAAGAGGGACAAATTTCCATCTTAATCAAGCCATATCTCACTACATAATTCTTATTATGTTCAAGTATAACCTTATAGTCATCCGATTAAAGACAACGTTTGATTATATCAAAACACAATATTCCTTATGTTGAGAACTATAGCGATCTCAGTCAAAGGATCACCTGATAATAACTATTAGAGATTAACTTAAGACTTTGATCCATGTATTAATCTCAAGATCTGGTCTGGTCTAATATTTGAAATTCTCAACAAATAGATATACCTGATTTTGTATCTCTACACATATTCATCCCATGAATATCAATCAAACTTATACTAATCTTAATTCATTGTTATTCCCATAACAATAACCGATTAGGGACATTTAGAATAACACAATATTATTCAAGGACATTATATATAATAAACATGCAAATCATCATAATAATAAATTCTCATAAATAGTCAAAATACCATGTCCATACAATAGGCCTAGAGCACTATTACTAACATTTTCTTCGTACAAATGATTTGAGTGGGAAATCAAACTGCATTAAATTGATTTCGGTTTAAAATTGTGGGTTGGTGGTTTGCAAACTGAAATTTAAATAAAGTAAAATGTAAAATAGAACTCCTTGAAGTCTCGGGCCACTGGTTTAGGGTTCTAAGGTAACCAACATGTCCCCGGGTATTTTTTTCCTCGCGTTGGGGAGGATGACATATAGTCATTTCCCGAACCGGATCTTCATTTAGCTTTAAAAACTAAACCCTATGATTTTCCCTTTGAAACATAGCATTTTAAATGGGCATAAATGTTCCTAACAAATGGAAAACACATCCAAAACCCTACCCACTCGATAACTAGCAGAGACAACTAACCGAGCCTCAATGAATCTAGTGAAAGTATCCATTGAACCCAAAAAGCTTGCCAAATACATTAAAGAGAGCATGCTTAAGAGATTTAACCTAAGTGAGAAGCAGGAACACAAACAAATCATAAATACGTGCGTTAAAAAACAAAGGGGAACTCTGAGTTACCTCCAGACACCCTAGCCAACACCGGCCCTCTTCAGAGGAAGAGGTCTAGCCGAACATCCCTCTGAGTTGTCATCCTCGCAGGGAGTGTTTGGCAGCGAGAAATGGAAAAGAAAAGGAAAGAAAAAGGAAGGGTCGCTGGAAACCGCTCCCGCTTCTCTATATCCGGGTCAAGTCTATCTTGATTTGTACAAATCGAAACTTATATAGATGTCAGCAAGGGAAGTTACAAAAACTAAATCTAAGGTTATTACAGGGGTAAAATGGAAACCAAAAGCAAAGCAAACAGTGGTGTAGCGAGAAAAAGCAGTGAACGGCAAATAGGAGAACAGCTACCGAGTCAATAAGGCTCAGAGAAGCTTTCCCGCAATGTGTTTTTCTTCACATTTTACTCTTCTTTCCTTCTCGACTTTGATCCGCAATGTTGAGTTTGGACTTGAATTCTTCGTGCTTTGACTACTCAACAATATTGGCACATAATTAGCTCACAAAACTCGCAAATTTTGCCGCCACGCAGAACATTAAAAACAGAGGACCGTAATGTGTAAATCGGGTTAATTATAACACTAGTACACAAAAGCGCCAAAACCTATTAAAAATAGGGTTCAAAATAGCACTTTTTGGGCACTAATCACACCCCCCAACCTACACATTGCTAGTCCCTTAGCAATGAAATAAAGAAAGAAAGAAAGAAAGAGCATACAAAACGATAACAAAATTATATTACAAAAAGGTTGCAGTTCAAAAAGGTTGCGAAGAAGTAATGCCTAACCCTAAGTAAGAATAATCAACGCCGTGTCCAATAACCAACATAAGAGAACGAATCTCCATACAAAACTGAAAGTATCAAAAGAGCCTCCATCCTGAATAACCAACTTCCACCAAAATCTAAGTGTTTGTTTATCAGCTCTCAATAATAAACTGTCAAACTGCACTCTCCCCCCAACCTAGCTACTACCACGACCTAGCATGCTAACAAACCTAAATAGATCAGGACCCACCCTTATTCCATTAATTTTTGGCGCAGGTGCAATGCCGAGGAATCGACTCCTCACCAAAGTCCATGTCACGGATTCACCGATGACTCCCAACCAATGAAGGTTTAGGGCATCAAGCCATGAGGATCTTTCGACCACAAACTCTTCAGGTTTCACCCCGGACTTCGAATGATTTCGAGACTCCAGCACCTACAACTTGTTAAACTCCACCCATCCACCCATGTAACGACACTAAGCTCCACACTCCCAACCGAAGCTTAGTAGTACCTGCTTAGCGTTACCATATACCCTGACCACGCCGGGTTTCAAGGCAAAGATCACTTTTATTCTTTTCTTTTCTTTTTTCTTTTCTTTTCATTTCTTTTCTTTTCTCGTTTTCTTTCTTCTTTTCTTTTTCCATTGTGGGTCCTAACCCATTAAAGGTGGTCACGAAACTAGGGTAGTTATGCAAAGTAAAGGAGGGTGCATGCTTTTCACTATCAATGAAATCTAATGTGCTTTGTGTGTGGTTAGCTAAAGGTGGAAGAAAAAGGTCGAAATCAATAAGAATTCAACTAATCATTCACTCAACTAAGCATGGAACCAATCTAACATCAATAGAATTGGACACAACTTCAATTTTTCAAACCACAGGTTAGGCAAAACCACAAAAAATTTTGATTACAAAATGGGTCCAGATTTTGAAAAAAATAAGCTGTTTAGTATAACAGCTTTATAGAAAGGGGACCCAGCAAGCCACTAAACATCACAAAATGGGCTTAAACAAAATGATAACAAAACATAAATACAAAATCCACTTCCTTTACTAACTCTCCCCCCAACCTAAACATCTCGGTGTCCGAAATGGGGCTCGGAATGGAAAATTAGAGAAGGAAGTGTTACCTCCATGATGAGATGTGATCACTTCTGGATAGGAAACTTCGCAAGCTTTCCATCGACACCTTATTCAATTCGCTTATCTTCAAATAAACAAGAGAAGAAAAGTATAGTGCGACCAATTCACCATTTTAAAATTACACTTTCATAATAATCTCAAAATGTTCTTTCTGGCCATATTTGATTCTACACTCTAAGCTTTCCAACTGTACCGTTAACATTAAACGGAGTTCATTAAAACCATGAGCGGGAACAAAATCGATATTAAACTGGTAAGATACGAAAATTTTTGCAGCAATAGGGCTTCGCTACTAAATAAAATTCTAAGATTTCCTCGCTAAGCTCATGAAAATTTTGTTATGTCTAATAGCGAAAATTTTGATTTTTTTTTTTTGAAAAATCAAATAAAATAAAATCCAATAAAAAAAATAATATATATATAAAACGATTTTTTTAATTTATAAATTTAAAAAAAAATTTTTTTTTTAAGAGACAAATTTATATATATATATATATATATATATATATATATATATATATATATATATATATATATATATATATATAAATAAAAATAATAAAAAAATTTTTTTTTTTTTGAAATAAAAATAATATATATAAAAAATAAAAAAAAATTTTTTTTTGAAATAAAATAATATATAAAGAAAACAAACGTTTTTTTTTTTTTAATAAAATATAAAATAAAGAAAAAAACAAATCAAATACCGTGCACCGCTTGTCTTGTGAGCTGAAGGATCGCTTACTTCGCTTAGAATTTGCTTTATGCCGATCCATTTCGCTAGGCACTGCTCCTAGCTTAAAAATTTTCATTTTCGCTCTCACAGATTTTCGCTAAGTTAGCGAATTTCGCAGCTTTAGCTTAAAATTTCTATCTATAGCGAAATTTGAGCATTTCGCTATAATTGCGAAATTTTCGCTATAGTTATAAAAATTCTCGTTTTCTACTGCCTAACTCCTCTCTTCAATAAGCTCCAAAATTTCACTAAAACTGCAAAAATTAATGCAAGAAAATTAAGAAAAATTGCAGAAGAGTAAAATTAATCAAAACATAAATTAACTAAAAATTAGATAAACCAATAAAGAAAATTAACGAACCAAAAATAAAATACTATAAAACAAGATAAAGAAGGAAAAAAATAAAACAAAAGTGGGGAGGAGCTTAGAAATGCTTCGAGGTTAAGGTGCTCCAACCCGAACCCAAGACCGGGAATCCAACCACTCACATGGCAGAGTAATGCCATTTTCTTGATGTAGTGGCAAAAATCTGAGCAATGGCCACTAGCTTGAAGTTCCGTGATGACATGCGTTGGTCGACTTAGCTCAGGAGCCGCAGGTTTCGAAGCCACAGTGTGTTGGTCGGGTGCGTGAAAGTAGAATACATAATGCGGCATCAAGGGGCTACTGGCAAGGTATTTATGTCTTCAAATGGCGCGGTGTCCAAATTCCATGGGTTTAAGGAATGACATTCTTTTTTGGGCACTTCCACTACTTTGTTTTATCGCCTCCCGCCAAGGAAATGATTTCTTCTTGGTTCTCCTTGAAAAACAATATCGCCACAGATCCGAGGATTCATCCAATCCTTTAGATAATTCAATAAAATCCTCTATAAGCTCCTGGTGTGGCTGTTGTTCACACTGCTCCTCTGCCATTATGTCACTTTGACAATCCTCCTCTGGTGGACATTGTTGTCGCATCACCAGCTCTCACGGAATCTCAAGTAGTCATTCCGCTTACGCTCAAAATCGTAATGTTCATCCCATCTAATCTTGGTCCAGAATTCTCCCTGGAAGATGGATTTTTTCACTCAATTGCATTTAATTCCTTTGCTCTCACCACAAAGATCACCCAGCCAGGCAGTCTAGAATTGCTTTCTGGTCAATCGGGGAGATTATCGATGGTCGAGGCTGAGACAAAGAAGCATACTGTGGATGTGGAGGAGGTGCATAAGTTGGGGTAACACTGTAGGAGGGTGTACTCATCCATTGGTCTCATAGTCCCTCATGTAATCTATTCCGATTTGGATTTCTCCTGCTGCTAGCTGATTTTGCCATGCAAGGTTCCTATAGTCCCTCATTGTTATTAAGTTCTGTGGTTAAATTCTCCCACATCACATTGCTCTTCATACGGGGTTCCATTTTCTCTCAATTCAAACTTCACTGAAAATGCAATCCCGCAGCTTGAAATAAAATAAAACAACACGTAAACGATCTCGGCAGACTTTTTTTTTTTTTTTATATGAAATGAAAATAAAAATGACAATGAAATATAAAAAGAAATTCACCAAAACTTGTGGATGAGGATCACAAGTGCCCAATACCTCCCTGATCGCGACTAAGGCACCATCCCTGACGCTTATTTGATCAGTACACAAGAGGGGGTGATCCTAATCAAATAAAATTTATATCCTGAAAGTCTTCCCATCGCCGCAGAGTCGTTCATCGCAGATAGCTAGCTCAGGGTCGAACACAGTACGCTTCTTCAGACAAACGACGGTGAGTTGAAATCAAACTGTACTAAATTCGATTTGCCTGCAAAAACAGTTGGTGGTTTGCAAACTGAAATTTAAATAAAAATGTAAAATAGAACTCTAAGTCTCGGCCACCGTTTAGGGTTCTAAGGTAACCAACATGTCCCCGGGTATTTTTTCCTCTGCTTGGGGAGGATGACATATAGTCATTTCCCGAACCGGATCTTCATTTAGCTTTAAAACTAAACCCTATACTTTCCGAAACATAGCATTTAAATGGGCATAAATGTTCCACAGCTGAAAACCACATCTCAAAAACCCTACTCCACGTATAACTAGCAGAGACAACTAACCCAGCCTCAACGACCCAGTGAAAACCATTGAACCCAAAAAGCGCCAAATACATTAAAGAGAGCATGCTTAAGTAGATTTTAAACTATGAGAAGTGTGAACACAAACAACCATAAATACGTTGCGTTAAAAACGTGGAACCGTGAGTTACCTTCACACTTAGCTACACCGCCCTCTTCAAAGAGGAAGAGGTCTAGTCGAACATCCTCTCGAGTTGTCATCCCTCGCAGGAGGTTTGCACCCGAGAAAATGGAAAAGAAAAGGAGCAGGCAGTGGGAAAATAAGCCGCAAACGCTCCGCTTCTCTATATATCCGAAGTCAGGTCTCCATCTTTGATTTGTACAAACTGAGACTTATATAGATGCTCGCAAGGGAAGCAAAAAACCAAAATCTAAGGTTATTACGGTAAAATGGAAACCAAAAGAAAAGCAAACAGGGTGGAAGGAAAAGCAAGAACGGGCAGCAGGAGGAACGCTGCTGAGCCGGGAACAAGCCTGTGGAGAAGCTTTCCTGCAGTGGTGTTTTTCTTCACATTTTGCTCTTCTTTCCTTCTGATCTTTGATCTGCAATGTTGAGTTTGACTTGAATTCTTCGTGCTTGGATCGACTCAACAATATTGGCATAATTAGCTCACAAAAACTGCAAAATTTGCCACAAAATGTGATCATTAAAATAGTAAGGACCGTAATGTGTAAATCGGGGTAATTATAACAATTAGTACACAAAAAGCGCTCAAAACCTATTAAAAATAGGGTTCAAAATAGCACTTTTTGGGCACTAATCATTACCTAATTTACAATTGTTTGCCTTTTTCTATATAGACTAAAAACCCCTCAAATGTACATAATTACAAGAGCCTTACACTTCTCTTGCACCCATGTCACTTTGGATAAATTTACTTAATTAAATAAATTTGTCTGATGTTTGTGGATTTTAAAATTGGGTTTAGCCTATGACACGTTAAGTGCACAAAGGTCATACAAGTAGTAAATCAATGTGTAAGTCCGTGTATCATTCTACGTATATTAATAAGAATTAGATCAATTACCCCAACTACCGAAGTTCTATACTATTTGACTAAAAGAATTTGATATTGAAAATTTGTCTAAAACGATAGATCCAAGACTATTAACTAAAAATAGAAATTGGAATAACATGAAATCAACTAAAAATATAAAGAACAAAATACTAGATCTAACTGCTCTGTGAGAAACGAAACCACGTTGAATTACAATGAAATGGGCTCAATTCCCGTGCATGAAAGTACATCGCTTCTATCGTATTTGATGGATCTGATTTGTCCAAGATTGTCAAATGTTGCAGTTGGATTTCTCCACATTCACTATTAGAAGTTATTGTTTCTCTCAAATCAAGATCGTAAATCCGCTTACTTGTATGTCCTGCTTCCGCTTAAAAAACTGGGTATTTTTCTTTTCAATACTTCATACCTATCTTCGATGACTGGTATCTTTTGCTTTCTTCTCGTGAATTTTGCAAAAGTTCTACCACTTACCCTGTGGCTCATCCTCCGCATCTATTGATTCATATCATTTCCTTGATTAGATCTCAAATAACACAGGTCGAAAACTTTCTTTAGATTGAGGAACTCTTCCATTGTTTATATTGTTAAATGTTCCTCCAACTTCAACTACGAGAATGGGGGTATTTATCAAAATGAATCCGTGAGCTTAGCGCTCATCACCGGTAGTCTAACATACCCATAAGAGAATGCTCTCAGCTCTCAGGAATCTCCATCTCTATGTCACGCATAGGGCATCCTGGAAATCAAAGCAAGATACACTCCTTAAACTGGTATTCGGTACTACTATTGGGAACTTATCGATTCAAAAACGACACCAAGTAAATCCTAACCCAAATAATTTTCTCCAGATTTTGCGTAAAAGACTCAGAACTAACTCTAATCTAAATCCAAGAGAGTCGCTGCCCAATTACTGCATTACGATTAAAGAAATGGAGTACCAATCACATACATCCACTATAATCGCAATGAAACTAAGAAGAAATGAATTCCAGAAATTTGTCTAGATTTCATAAATTCTTCAAGCGCATTTAAGAAGAAAAATAACATAAATAGAAATCCAGCCCACTCAAGCCGCACATCATAGATCTCGGGATCAGAAAAGAATTCAAGAACAAACAAATAAAAATAAAAATAAAACTAAAATTCTACTTTCTAGACTATTAATCGAGTTCCTCTCCTCCTTTTCCTGGGTAGTGAAGACTGAAGCTACTTTACTATTCTAACACCGTCTACTATAACCTGTCAAAACAAAATGGGCCTAATGCAAAAACTTCGTGTGGAATTCCAAAAGAAAGCCTAGTTTATCGTTGTCTCAGTCACACTTCGTCGTGTCGACCGGATTTCCTTTGTTTGCCTTTTTTTGTTCGCCCAGACTCTACTTTGTTGGGCGACTGTGCTCCTTGCAACTGCTTGGATTAATGGTCACAACATCATTTGTGGTCGCGACCTACTGGCTTAGTGTTTCAAGAGCTGATACAGCTCGCGGACCGCGTTGTCACGTCGCGACCTCGTTTGTCTCTTCCTTCTTCGCACTCGAGTCACGACCTCGCCCGAGCCAAACTCCTCTTCCTCGCTAGCTGGCATGTCGCGACCCTACCTTAGGTTAAACTATATTTCTAGCTTCCAACCGCCGTTCTAGGTTGTGACTTCCTTTCTCGGGTCGCACCTGCTGCAGGTCTTCGCCTTCACATACAGTTTCGATTTAAGTCGGGCGCGACTCAAGTCGATGTCGCACCCTTTGATGTTCATTTCTTGTGGTTGCAACCTCCACCCTTTGTTGCCACCGCTTCCTTCCAACCTCTATCTGTGTTGCGAATTTCAAGGTGATGTCGCGACCTCTTTTAGTGTTCATTTCTGATTGCATGTAGTCCCAATTGCTCAAAAATAGTTGCGACCTGGATTTCTTCTACTCGCCGTGCTTCTTCAAAGGTCAAAGACCGAATGATTGGTCACTACATCGCTTGTGGTCCTTGATTAATAAAGTGGTCGCAACTTCCGCCAAGTGCTGACTCTGTTGGTTTCGCCTCTAGGTTACACTCTCTTTGTTCTCTTCAACCTTAGTCAGCTCAGAACTTCAATCTCTTTGTTGAGACTCCATTTCCTGTTTTCATGTCGCGACCTCAAATGACCTCAACCGTACGTCAGCGACTCTCAAATGGAGCCCTCATTTAAAAAAACTAGTTGCAACTTCATTTTCGCAAAGACCTTCCCTTAGGCTTCATTTATAGATCCATGTCACACTCGCTTATATTTCAATCTGATCGCGACATCAGCGTGGTGTCGCGACCGAAGATTCTACCTTGAATAATTCCTTAATCTCCAACCAGCCACTCCTTTGTCATGCCTCTTCACTTGTTGCTTTGGTCATTCTCGTTGAAAGTCAACCAAGTCAATGATCAAGCTTTTTCATTTGCGAATTTCATTTCGCTTGCAGTTGATCTCTTCGTGTTTTACGATTTTCTTTATGTCAGACTTTTCGCCGCAAAATTAAATTTGAGTAAATATCCACGCTTCTACATACGAAAAATTTATCTTGTAATATGCCTTTAAAATGGATTAAAAAATCAAATGAGTTTTTAGACTCATCAAATTTCAACTTAAAATTTTGCTTATCCTACAAAGAAAAGAGTAAGAATTGTTTGGTCCTCAAACAATTGCTTTAAATTTTAAGGACAGTTTTCTAATTCATGTCACAGTCTTTCTTATTCCACCTTCTAACTTGAAATAGGAGATAGCAGCGTCATTTTAAATCTCAGTTTCGATTCAAGAAAAAGGAATGGTCTCTACTTCTATCACAAATTTCTTGATGAAATAATGTATTTAAACAGTTTATTCAACAAGTCTTATTCTCTGTCTGTGTGTAGGTCTTCAATCCTTTTCATCTTCATGTTGAATTTAGTTAATCTTTTTGGAGTTTTCTTAGACAGTTGGTCAAAGTCCCATAGGCTTGTTTTTCATATTGATCTCCACTAATGTAGGTAAATTCAACCTTCAAGATCAATGAGGTCCTTTCAGGTCAGAATGTCATTTAGGTAATCAAGTAGATAATGGGAAAATTTAAGTCGCAAATCACCCAAGCCACTTTTCTTTGTACTTATCATTTCTCAGCTTTCACCCTTTTTCTTCTTTGTACTTGTTGATTCTCCTCAATCTTGGTCTGATTCATCTTTTTGAAATCTTTTTATGGCATTTTGATTTCCACTTGCACTTTATTCAGGTCAGTTCCCTTGTTCTAGAACTCTTTTGCTTCTGTTTTTCTAAGGATGGGAATAGTGCAATACTTGTCTTCTTAGGCTTTCTATCACCCTTAGAGAACTTCTCACAGCAACCCCATACCAGTTGGCATTAGGTAAATTAGGTGTTAAACACCCCTACGAGTTTAATTGTTCAAAGGAAATAGGCCACAAGACAAAACTTATTCCCTTTTTTCATCAATTTCTGCTTCTTTTTCCCTAATCTTTCAAGTTATTTCTTCTCCTCCTACCTGGTAATATTTGGAAATATTTTTCCCCCAAACTAGTTTCTTCCTTTACAAGAGGACCTTATGTGCTGAAACCTGATAATTTTGGCTCATTGCAGGATTATTAAAAGGAAGGGATTCGTGATTTCACTAAGCCGCCATTTGAAGAATTAAGGCTTGTTTGGCTCAAATCATGGAACTAGAGGGTATACTTTAGCATATATTGAGGGTAGGCTTGGAAAAGCTCAAACTGCCAAGGATGGCCTCTATCACTTCTTGTTGGCCGTTTTTACCTAAGATTTCGCCTCAATCAATAATATAACAAGTTCTAGGACCATGGACTCTTAATCATGAATTTCCCAAGATGTCTTAAATTTTTCTCAAAGTCACAAGTTTTGTTGACCAAGTGTATTGTTTCTTCAAGACTTGTACTTATTCACTGCTTATTTACACACTTTCAAACTGCTATTTGTTCCTTCAAAGAATATCCATTTTTCCACTTTGCAATCTAAACTGGATTTAAAACATTCAGTCGCAACCCTAATTCCAAATATTAGTCCATGCCTTATTTTCCTTAGTTATTTTAGTCAGACCTCAATTTCACCACATGCACTTTCTTCTACTTTATTGTTTCAACGTCCAAAGATTCTTGGTCGCGACTTACAGAATTATCATATGAATTTAAAAAAATTTCTCGTGGCTTCCTAAACAATCAAATTCACAAAGAATTCAATTCACCATCCAATCAAAACAAAGATAATTCAATTCATCTTCTTCATCATCCAAATACTAACAAATCCGCATTCATTATGCATCATATCTAAATTTAAGCACAAAATAAAATAATATCTCTCAAACTTTCAATCTGCGCCATATCGTATAGACAAAAATTAAATAGTTTCAAGTAGCGGTACACCGCCCTTTTGTCTCTCTTTTGCATTGGAAGTTTGATTGTGATGTTCCTCTCCTGTACCTTTCTACATCCAAAATAAAAAAAAATGATTACTTACTTTTCAATCGATGAATAAAATACACAGCTATTAGAAATTTTAACACAAAAAGTTAATAGGGAAAAAACTTAAACAACCGATGTGGATCGCTTCCACAAAGCCAATTTTTAGTCTTTAGCTGGACTTGCTGCTACCATATTTCTGTTTCTTCAAATTTTCTCATTCAGAACTAAGAGTCACTCTTCCACTTGCATTCTCCCAAGGTAGTGCTTAATCTCTGACCATTAACCTTGAATTCCTCATGATTGTCGGGTTCATGTCATTGTCTCCAAAATTTTAATTTGATACTACTCAGAGCACGGTCCACTCCATTTTGATTTAAGCTTCCCTAGAAAGAGTCTTAGTCTGGAGTTGAATAATAGGACCTGATCTCCTGCTTTGAATTCTCACCTCAAAATCCTTTAATCATGCCATTTTTGCTTATCTTTGTAGATTCCGCACTACTATAAGCTTCATTCTCAACTCTTCCAATTCATTTAGCTAGAGTAGCCTCTCTTCTTTAGCAACCTTGAAATCAAAATTTAGCTTCTTGATGGCCCACATAGCTTTATATTCTAGCTCAAGAGGAAGGTGGCAAGGTTTTCCATAGACAAGCCTGTATAGGGACATTCCAATGGGAGTTTTAAAAGCAGTCCTATATGCCCAGAGTGCATCATCAAGCTTCAGAGACCAATCTCTTATGCTGGAGCTTACAGTCTTTTCAAGAATTTTCTTTATCTCCTAGTTGGAAATTTCAGCTTGCCCATTTGTTTAAGGATGATAAGCCAAGCTCATAATGTGTTTGATACCATATCTGCCCATAAGTTTGTCAAACACTTTATTTGCAAAGTGGCTT
This sequence comes from Tetrastigma voinierianum, assembly GCA_016808115.1. Lineage (NCBI taxonomy): Eukaryota > Viridiplantae > Streptophyta > Magnoliopsida > Vitales > Vitaceae > Tetrastigma > Tetrastigma voinierianum. The sequence goes on along the minus strand of JAEQBH010000178.1, from coordinate 3,386,400 downwards.
CCTCCATCACCATTATAGTTCCGTGTCCTAAATCACAGAATATTTCTTTGTAAAAATCCAACAACTGTGTTAGCATCATTTCTGGGACAAGTTGTTGTTCAACCTATTTTGATACATAATCCAACTTAGGAGTATGTATATATTTCCAAAATGAAGCCGGTAAGGCCTTTATAAAAATCTATTCCCCATGCATCAAATAGTCATGACTACTAGGATATCTCATAGGGCATTTCATGCCTTTTGGTCGATATTTCATTCTTTTGGCATTGATCACATAGCTTCAAATCTATATTCAAAATGGGCCTTGAAAATAGAATAACAAAATCCAGACCGAGAATTTTGTGGGCTGTTTTGTCTCCTTAAACAGTCCTCCATATGGTGACATGACATTCCTGTAAAATCTTAGTTTTGCTCACCTTCTCCAGACACATCTTCCAGCGATCATATCAGCCCATCTTTAAACAAGAGCTGGTCATCCTGTATGTAGTACCTGGCCGCTGTACTCTAGTTTTCAGAATCAGACTCGTGGCATAATTCCAATAAGCTAAGAAGTTCACAACACGCAAGATCAAGGTGATTGATCGACAGCCGGAATAACCGTCATCCGGAAAATTTCGCTATTTCCTTCTTTATCTTGCACACAATATGTTTTTCCACTCTTGACAAGTGATCGCCTATCACATTGTCACAACCTTTGTCTTTTATTTCTAGATCAAATTCCCTGCATTAACACACCACTGACACCTTGCTCTTGCCTTTCTTGCCATTAGATATTTACTTGTCAGACAGATCGCTGGGTGTATAATAACACGGACCCCAAATGTATATGGCCCAATTTTTCACATGCAAATACTATTGCCGCATCTCCTTCAAAGAGTAGAGTAATTTTCATGAGCTCATTGAAGGCTCACGGGCATAGTATATCTTGAATACTTTTTCACTTTTCTGTCCTAACATACCATTGTAAAATCACTAAGATCAATACTATGATTTCAAATTCTCACCTAACTGCTTGCCAAGGATGGGAGCTTCAACTAGTCTGGATTTGATCTCTTCCAAAGAATTCTGGCAGGATTCATCAAAATTGAACCTAGTATCTTTTTCCAACAATCTGCATAGTGGTTTAGCAATTTTTGAGAAATCTCTAATAAATCTTCTGTACAATCCAGCATGTCCTAAAAAACTTCTGATTCCCTTTATCAGAGTGGTTGGCACGTATTTTTATAATTGAAACTTTGCTCGGGTCTACTTCTAGCCCTCGTCGCAAAACATGTGCCTAAGACAATTCCTTCAGAACCATAAAGTGGCATTTTTCCCAATTCAGAAGCAAATTCATTCCGCACCTTCAAGTATCATTCCCAAGTTATGCAGGCATTGTTCAAAACTAGATCCATACACTGTGAAATCATCCATGAAGATCTCCATAACTTCTTCTGCCAAATCGTAAAACATAGGCATCATGCATCTTGGAATGTACCATGACATATTTAAAACCAAAACGGCATTCTTCTGGGTGCAAAAAGTACCAAATGGGCATGTAAAGGTGGTTTTCTTCTGATCCTCAGGTGCAATGGCAATTTGGTTGTATCCAGAGTATCCATTAAGAAAACAAAAGTGAGGGTGTCCTGCCAACCTATCTAGCATCTGATCAATGAAAGGCAAGGGAAAATGATCCTTTCTTGTTGCAGTATTTAGTTTTCTATAGTCAATACACACCCTCCATCTCGTTTCTACGCCTGTAGGGAACTTGGTCATCTTTCATTTCCTCGATCACAAGTGAATCCACCTTCTTAGAAACCATGCATGTAATCGGGCTCACCCAAGAACCATATGATATAGCATATATAAAACCTGCATCTTAACCATTTCAGAACTTTTCGACAACTTCTTTCTTCATTGTGTCTACCCTTTCATAAACAATAAGTTTTCGCATTATCATTCAAGAATATTTTATGCATACAAATAGAGGGATCTGATACCTTCGTATCCTCAATTGACCAAGCAATAGCTTTGTACTTTCCACTCAGTAGCTTCTTTTCTTTCAAATTCGCCAATGCAAATTGATATGATGACTCCGGTTTTCTCTTTTTGGTTCTAAGAACTCATATTTCAAATGATCGCACCTTCAATATTAACCCTTCGCACTAGTTTCGTCGCAGTTTTCTCGTCCTCGTCGCATACATCATCTTGACTGTGTTCATTCATGCTTGAGACTGTTTCTATGTTAGTACTCATAAAACGCGCCACAATCAATACTCTCAAGATAACAAAATTCATCCTCACTCTCACTGATAGAATATTGAAGAGCAATACTAAAATTCAACTCCAACACCGAGAAGACTATTGTTTTCTACATCCATACAACTTTCTCGCATCTACATCGTGGTGTTCCAAACTCCAATTAAGATTAAAGTGCACTGCTTCATTCCCCACCCTTAGTGTTAGTTCACCTTTCTGCACATCTATCAAGGCAGCTCTTGTTGCTAAGAAGGGTCTTCCTAGCAGTAAAGGAACTTGGGTGTCTTCCTCCATCTTCATAATAACAAAATCCATAGGGAAGATGAATTTTCCCAACTTGACAAGCACATCTTCAAGAACACCTTCTCTCGGTTGTGCTTACTGGACTGGCCACCATTTGCAATGTGATTGCTGTCAGCAATTTCCCCTAAACTTAGTTTCGCCGCACCACCGACAGAGGCATCACCCGAGGCCAGCACCTCGTAATCACATAAGGCCTTCTTGAATTCATATTTCCCTATGGAGCAGGGGATGGTGAAACTGCCTGGGTCCTTCATTTTGCCGGAGCTTTAAGTCGATAACCGTGACCCCAAGTGAGCGCCAAGTCTACTCATTCCTTCCCGCCTATTTTCCTTTCTTGTTCAAGACTTCTCTTATAAATTTTGAATAGTTAGGCATTTGGTTGATTACTCCAAGAATGGGATATTGATTTCTATCTTCTTGAAGATGTCCAAGAATCTAGAAAACTGCCTTCCCTTTTCGCTCTCAAGCCTTCCTGGGAAATGGCACCGTATGTGTATAAGCCGGTACTCTCTCCTTCTATTTCTCGTCACTATTTCCCTTCAGCCGTTTCACCAGGCATTCTTCTCTCGCTTCGTAGCTTCCCAAGTTTGCCTCTTCTCCTTCTTTCCAGCTCCTTTGCTCTACACGCCCTTATTTCCTTCTTTCTTGTCAGAAGTTGCTCAATTTCTTCCCACTTAACCGAACCGCCATGTACCCTTGATTCTTTTTGAGTGTCACTAGGAATATACCCTCGCTTCCGATTTGGCATATTATACAATCGCCTTACTTGTGTATCCAAGTTTTCAATGAGGCACTTGTATTCTCTCAAATACTGAGTATCGTACTCTTGAAAGCTTCCAAGTTAGACAGTTTATGTTCATGAAAGTGTATAGTTTCATTGGCCCCCGTGAACTCGTAGCATTTGTTCTTCAAAAAATGGTTGAGTCCTCCATGACTCGAGTAGTCATTTCCGCTTCACCCTCGATGTCGCTACAACCTCGGGTGGCCGCCGGGAGTATCCCCTGCATGGATTATGTCCATGCCTCGGGCCTTGTAATGCCCCTCCACCATGCTATGAGAAATTTCATGTTTTAGTACTGGATCAGAATGTGTGCGGTGTTAGGATTTGGCTTGAAATTATAACTTCTGGTTCATTCACGCACTTTAACCTCTCAACCCCATAAGTGTCCTCTTCTCGTTGGTATTTCAACACTCTTCTCATCGTTTCCACTCGCTCCTATCTCATGAGCAGCAGATTTTTCTTTCCCTCGTCATTCATCCTATGCATGATGGCATCTAACTTTGCCTCCATAGCTATCATTTTACTCAGCTCCATGACCCATTTTCCTCTGTTGTTACCCCTTGAAAACTCGGGGCGGAGCTCTATATCAGACTGGGCTAGGTCTTCTATCAGATCCCTGTTCTTCCAAGACTTTTTCTTTGAATGCTCCACAAAGACAAAAGCCGATAATGCCTTTAGATGTATCATTTAAGGCATGATACTATATCCATCTAGGTTTTTAAATCAATTCCATGCATAGGGCACCTTCAACAACCTCTCGAATCTCTCAGTTAAGTATATAGGTTTCATCTTCCCCCGTTGAATACTATTATCTCTTTTCTTCTCTCCGAGGTGAGAGATGGGGGAAAGAACCTGCCCAAGTATGCTTCCACCAAATTTTCCAGCATCAACTAACCATATGGTAATGACTCATACCATGTGGTCACTTATATCTCTTAAAGAAAATGGGAAGAGGTAGCTTTATCACCTCCGCCCACACCATTTAGGTTCAATCAGATTTCGCTATCCCGAGAAATCTACCTGTGTGCTCGTTGGGGTCTTCTGGGGTGACCAAGAATCGATGTCGCTTCCACCATTGTTATCAAAGCCGGCTTTAGTTCAAAGTTATTTGCATCCACAAGAGGGTCAGTTTTATTACAGCCTTCCCGACGATAGCCTCCAGAAACCCTCCATCAGGTCGGCATTGTGGAGGCCTTCTCTGCCGCGCCCTTTTGCCTCTCACAGTTCGTCATGGCCCTCATCCACGCCATGGTTGCGCTCTCTACTCTTTAGCCTTTCTTAAGCTTCGAAAGTGTTCTTTATAATTCAAAGGTCTATCGGGCAAATGTGTCTGAACTCGCTTCGTGCATTAAAGGATTTCCAATTGAAACACACTGTGATTAATAGGATTAGTAACTAAAAAAATTATTTTCAACATGGCTTGTTAAAGATCGCTGGTTATAATGTACCTACCGGCTTGTATAGTCGCTTTTATTTTCTTTATGTGTCCAAATTAGCATTTCCTCTTTTGTTAGAATATTGATCTATTCAACTTTTAATCATGTGCAACTAGAGCCATAAAACTTGTTTGCCTTTTTCTATATAGACTAAAAACCCCTCAAATGTACATAATTACAAGAGCCTTACACTTCTCTTGCACCCATGTCACTTTGGATAAATTTGCTTAATTAAATAAATTTGTCTTGATGTTTAGGATTTTGTGGTTTAGCTCCATGACACTGCAAGTGCACAGGTCATACAAGTAGTAAAATCTGAATGTAAGTCCAGGTATCATTCCCACAGAGATTGACAAGAATTAGAGATTAATTACCCCAACTACTGAAGTTCAATACTATTTGGACTAAAAGAATTTGATATTGAAATTTTGTCTAAAATGATAGATCCTAGACTATTAACAAAAAATAGAATTGGAATAACATGAAATCAACGAAAAATATAAAGAATAAAATACTGGATCTAATCCGTTCCCTGTGAGAAACAAAACTATCGCTGAATTACAATGAACAAACACCCTCGCGATGAAAGTACATCGCTTCTATCAGATTGGAGTGGATCCGGATTTGTCCAAGATCGCTTAAATGTTGCAAAGCTTGGATTTCTCCACATTCACTAGTTAAAGTTCTTGTTTCTCTCGAAATCAAGATCGAATCCAAGCATTTGTATGTCTCGCCTCCGCTTCTAAGATCTCGCATTTTTCTTTCTCAATACTATACCCATCTCTTGATGATCGCAAATCTTTGCTTTCCTTCTCGTGATTTTGCAAAAAGTTCTACCACTTAATTGATGGCTCATCCTTCAGATCTATTGATTCATCCTTTCCTTACTAGATCTCAACCAACACAAGGTCGGAACTTCTTGCATTTTTGAGGTGAACTCTGATTTTGTATTGTTAAATGTCTCTCCTAACTTTTACCATGAAAGGAATGGGGTATTTATCAAATGAACCCTTCGTAGCTCAGCAGTCATCAATATAGTCCAACATACCCATAAGAGAATACTCCTAGCTCTGAATCTCCATCTCTATGTCACGAGGGCATCCTGGAAATCAGAGCAAGATACACTCCTTAAACTGGTATTCGGTACTACTATTGGGAACTTATAGATTCAAAAACGACACCAAGTAAGTAAATCCTAACCCAAATAATTTTCTCTAGATTTTTCCAGAAAATACTATAACTAACTCTAATTCAAATCCAATAGAGCTATGTTTACTCATCAAGCATTTAACATTAAAGAAATGGAGTACCGATCACATACATCCACTATAATCGCAGAATGAAACTAAGAAGAAATGAATCTTAAATTTGTCTAGATTTATAAATTTTCGTGCAATAATTTTAAAGAAAATAACATAAATATAAATCCAGCTCCCACTCAAGCCGCACAGTCATAGATTCAGGATCCGTAAAAGAATTCAAGAACAAACAAATAAAATAAAATTCTCCTCTCTTTTTCTCGGTAGTAAAGACTCGGTTACTCATATTCTAACACGACTATTTATAATCACAAAGAAAACGGGCCTAATGCAAAAACCCTGTGGAATTCTAAAAGAAAGCCTACAATGATTGTTCTAGGGTCGTGACTCTGCTGGTGTAACGACTGGATTTCTTTGTTTGCTCTTGTCTGGGCCAGACCTTGTTACTTTGTTGGCGACTCAGTCCTTGTAACATTGGGATTTAATACTCACATCGTTTGTGGTCGCGACCTCAGAGGGTTGCTTCTCAAGAATTGATGTCGCGACCACGGTCTCACGTCGCGACTTCCTTGTCTTTCCTTTCTTCTACAATCTCGAGTCACGACTCTCGCCTCGAGTCAAGACTCCTTCTTCCTTGTCATACGCACGCTGCGACCTCGGGCCTTAGGGTTGTAACCATTTCTATTTCAACTCCGCCTAAGTTCTAGGCTGTGACTTTCTTCTTGGTCGTGTTAACTTACTGTAGAAATTTCTCGCCCACAGGTTTCGACTAAGCTTACATCACATGTCACACCTCTTTGATGTTCATTTCCTCTTCCGGTCGCAACCTCAATTCTTGTTGCCACCACTTTCTTCCTTCCAACTTCACATCCAGTGTCACACCGAAGGTGATGCCGGCCTCTTTTAGTGTCTATTTCCTGATTGTACGAGTCCCAATTGCTCAAAAGTAGTTGCGAATTTCCAGATTTATTCTTCCTGCTTCTTCAAAGTCATGACCAAATGAGTGGTTACACATCGCTTGTGGTCCTGATTAATAAAGTGGTCAATCTCCGCTGGCAAGGACTTCGCCGCTTCGGCTTCAAGTTTCACCCTTTGCTCTTCCACTCTTAGTTTGGCTGCAACTTCAATCTCATTGAGACTCCATTTCCGTTTTCATGTCTCGTCCTCAAATGCAACCCTTAATTTAAAACTAGATTTGCAACTTCATTTTCTTTCGAGACGCCTTCCTTGTGGCTTCATTCTGTGGTCCGTATCGCGACCTTAGATTGACGTCGCGACCTCAGTTGTCTTCAATCGGCGTCGCGACATCAGCGTGGTGTCGTGACCGAAGATTCTACCTTGAATAATTCCTTTAGTCTCAACCACGCTGCCTTTGTCGCAACCTCTTTCACTTATTGCTTTGGTCATTCTGGTTGCAAGCTCAACTTCAAGTCACGACTTCGCTTTTCATTTGCGACTTCATTTATGCTTGTAGGCTGATCTCTTCTGGTTTTTGCTGGGATTTTCTTTTTTGCTGTACTTTTTTGCAAAATTAAATTTAAGTAAAATATCCACGTTTCTGCATACGAATCAACATTTATGTGTCTTTCCAGAAAAATGGATTAAAATCAAACCAGGTTTTAGACTCCATCAACAACACACCGTAATAAAACAATTTAATTTACTCCATATCCAACAATGGGACATCAAGTCCACCACAACAATTTCAAACCAAACTTTAAAATCATTTTCTGAACTCTATAGATATATAAACAAGTTTTTTTCTATAACTGTTGGGCTCAAGTCGGGAATTACACCCAACTACCTACGTACCTCTACCAAACAGAGGATCAAAGCTCTCGTAGTTCATTTCTTTAAAAGATATATATATATATATATATATATATATATATATATATATATATATATATATATATATATATATATATCACAAAATTAAGGTTTACAAGTAGTTATTTACAACAAAAACTATACATTTTCAAAAAGGTGTTCATTGCATGAGGCGGAGGTGTCATTGGCCCAAAGGATGTAGCCTGCTTGATCTACGCGAGAAATGTTTTATAAAACGTTTGGAAAAAGGTAGTAAAGACTCGGTGAGGATATAGTTAAGCAGGAAATAAAAAGTTTATATACAGTTCAAATACAATGTGTAAAACAATTGTATAGAAATCTCATTTACTTTACTTTCTTTTCCTTCCAGATATAGTTCAAATACAATATGTAAAACAATTGTATAAAGATCTCATTTCCATAAACATTTACTTTACTTTCTTTTCTTGAATCCCGAGTCATATCGATAGGTTTTGCCTACCGTTAACCACCGTTGGTCCATGAAAGAACCTCCGAGGAAACAATCTTACGATCACCGATGGCCAAATAGGAACCTCCAATAAATCGTGCCTTTCTTTTAAATACCATTGCACTATGGAATAAAGCACATTGTGCGTTGGTAACCTTTTTGTACGTTTCACATGCATGCGATATCGTACTCTTCCCTTCCTCATAAACAATCCTATCCCTTGCCCACATGTACCATGCACGTAAAGTACTTTAGTTGACTTTCCTTTAAACTTTATCTTTGTAACATAGGGTAACCATGAATTCAAACATTTTCATATAAACATATATATATATATATATATATATATAGAATATATGTTCATAAACATTTCATTTAATATGGAAACCATAAATCATGCTTTATAAAACTATGGAAACCATAATCATTTCATATTTTCTCAACATAATTTAAAGTCAAAGAAAACCATTTCCTTTTTCATTTGAACATTTATAACATAGATATGAAAACATACATTGGTAAGAAAAACATTAATATATATATATATAGATATATATTTTTATAAACATTTACATTTTCTGTCACCTTAGTTATTTAACCCATTTTTCCTCCTTTAAACAAAACATTCCACCTTCACCTTTGTCGCTAACTTTCCTCCTACAAGTCATTATCCATAAAATCCATTAGCATCCATACCTTAATCATGTTCAATTAAACCGTAACTATATGCTTTCCAGCAACCATAAGCATTTAATCACTTCGATTGATTAAAATCAATTGAACTCGACCTCTTTTGTTTTCATGCTTTTCTTATACTAACTCATGATACTACCTTACAATAGCCCACAGCATGCCATAGAAATAGTTATGTCAAAATCAGGTTGTTCTCGTGACATAACCAAACCTTTTTGCACGCAGTTTCCAAAACTTATAAATTTACCATTGCGTTTTGATCATCCACTGTCCTCTACAAGCATATGTTCTCCTATCAATCTAGTTTACCCAACATTTTGAATCACTCAATTAAGATGAGTGATGGCAGTGTTATGGCCAAAATACAGTCATGGGGTCGAAGGGAAAACTAGACAGCATCTCCCTTAGACACACACACATGCCCTTAGACAGAAATTAACCCGAGTAGGAGAAAAACCCTACCTCAATTAGCATGATATTTCAGGACATCGCCTTTTCTCGATTTTCTTGAAAACCCGAACTTTGAACCTTTGTAAAATCTTGTGATTTCGATGCACAGCGAGATACCGTTGCGATAGAGTAACTTTAACTCTTAACCCAGCTGGTCAGAAGCCAGGCGGCTTCGTGAATCATAGAGAGAAGCTTGCATTTTTATTTTCTCTCTCTCTCTCTCTTGGTTTGGTCTTAGACCAAAAATGAGATCTTTTGGCATGTTTGATATTTTAGGTTATTTATAGTGTGGACACGTGGCTCACGTCGCGCCATGTGTCACACTTCTTCGGTTCCGTTCTCACCCCGAAACAATTTATTTCGTCCCAGTTTCAGTTCCATTCAGTTCCATCTATCTTAAATGGACATTCTTTTTTGGGATTTTTCTAAAAATCTTGTTTCCGGTCTGATCGCGAGTAAGCGCCGAATTTCGTGAAAACCATTTGTCTCGAGAATTCAGCGAAATTTTCTGGGTGATAGATTTCTCGAAAGCGATTCACTTGTTGAAGTCCGTTCATCATCCCGAGATCTAGAAAAAATTACGATTTTCGGTAAGTGCAGTTTTCATTTTCGGAAAAATTACATTTTTCCAGGGTTTTAAATTCTCACCCATTAAAATATTTTCTTTTTAATATGTTTCAGTTCCTTTAGACTCAATACTTTATTCTGAACATTTTAAATTCTTCAGGACCCATTTTTCAAAACTTACTATTTATTTGACCGTTTCCAGTAAAATACATACTTATCGAAAACGAAATTTACTATTCATTGAAACCTTAAATTCAGGGTCTTACACTGCTGCTCTTCATGTGGTGGTTCCATTGGATCAAAATTCAAGTTCACTTCACAATCTGATTCCTGTGGAACACTGGTTTTCACTAATCTTCCTTTTGTATTCCTATTCCAATGGAACATGCACTCCTGCAGCAAGAACAGGGCAAACACCAGACAACAAAGAAACAATCCAACCTAAATGGTTAGAGTTAGTTTCTAAAAAAAAAAAATAGTGAAATGAAACTAATAAAAATTGACTGTATAATACTAAAAAGAATGACGAAAGAAAATTCACCTGAAATTGTGATTAAGATCACAAGTGTTCGGTATGTTGTCATTTGCACTTAGGCACCGTCCCCGGTAGCGGCGCCATTTGATTCGTGTGCCGTAGGGTATCCTAAATCAATAAAATTTATACCTAATACCTCCTATTGATGTAGCATTGCTACAGCAGTATAGTGGCTCTAGGATCGTCCACAAGGATGGGTTTTCTTCGTAGAAATGACTAATACTGAGGTTCTACACTAGTGATTTCTCTTTAAAGATTGGGATTTGATAAAAACAATGGGTTGTAATGGTTGAAAACTGAAAATAAAATGAGTTAAAATGTAAAATAGAAATCCTTGAAGTGTTAAGTCACTAGGGTTAGGTTCCTAAGGTAAATGAGGGTTTCTTAGGTTCATTTCCTCGCGTTGGGGAGGATGACCTAGAGTTATCTCCCAAACCGGATCTTGGTTTAGCTGTAAAACTTGACCCTTAATAGCTATCTTTTGAAAATGGCATTCACTGTACATTAATGCTCTCCATAAAAGAAAACAACCGTCTCCTTGACTCGCCTTCCAATGGCTTATAAATGGTAACTAATGAACATCACTGGATCTAGCATTAGCATCGAGAACGAAAAGTTTAATGCCCGACCGTTGAGTGATCAAAACCCCGGAGTTACAGAAGAGCATTATGCGGTGACCTGTAAAACCATGAAACCCCTCAGTTTGCCTTAGATCCTTTGTCGAGTGACCTTCCACTTCAAGGATAAAGGGGTTTTAGCCGCTCATCCTTTGAGTTGTCATCCTCAGAGGTTGTTTGGCCAGTGAGAAAGTGAAGGAAAATGAGAGAAAAATGAGGCTTCCTTAGCAATTTTTTTTTTTTTTCCAAGAATGATCATTACAAAGTCTTCTCATCAGCATATATGCCATACTACCACTGCAAATTATTAAAATGTAGTAAGCAAAAAATTATTACATAAGGACAAATTTGGAAAACACAAAAGAGTACAAAAGAAAAGTAAAAAAAATGAGGAGCAGCCAAATTCACAGTCCTTGCAAAATTTGTAGGGGCTACGAAAATTCGTAGGGGCTGCCAAAATTCGCAGCCCTGCGAAATTTCGCAACCCTTGCAAAATTCCCAAGGTTGCCTAATTTCTTCTTTGCACTGCTTCTCTTCTTCTCTTCTTCCAGTTTTTTATCTATAGCTCTGGTTTCAGCTTGAGTTCTTTGTGATTGAGCTTACTCTTTAATCTTGGAAAAATTGGCCTGTGAAAACCACAAAATTTACCATGAAATATGATCAGTAGCATAGCTAGGACATTAACATGTCAATCGAGGTAATTAGGCTGATTACTACGCAAAAAGTGCTCAAAACCTATATTAATAAAGGTGTAAAACAACACTATTTGGGTAGTAATCACTAGGATGAGCTTGGACTAGATTTGGTCGGAGCACCTGCAAAAATCGAAGAGCACATTAGGGTTTTTCAAATTGACAGAGGTGAGAATATGACCGTTTCTGTTTCTAAAAACAGGGTAATGTCACGACGTTCGGGCCAATGTCGAGACGTTCGAAAGTGAAGCGTCGACGTTGGAACCAGCGTCAGCGACATGGCGAAGGCTTACTTTCACATCGGCGTTGATTCACGAACATCGCAACATTCGAGAGTGTTATTTGAAGCGTCCGCGACGTTAGAACCAGCGTCGCGACATTGCGGAAGACTACTTTTCCACATCATAGCGTTGATTCTGACGTCGTGGCGTTCGAGAAGTATTTTTCAACGTCCGCGATGTTGAGTCCCAGCGTTGCGGCGTTCAGCGAGTATTTTTTCAATGGCGCGACGTTCCCAAGAGGTATTTTTTTTTTCAACTAGTCCAACGTCGCGACGTTCCCGCGACCATCACCCAGAATTTTTACAAAAAATTTCTAAGTGTAGAAAACCCCCTTGATTCAGCTTAACTCTTACAAGTGCGCACAAAAACTCTCATCTTTATTTCTCCTTCGCCCGCGGCTTCTCGAACCTCACGAACATTACAACACAAATACATCAAAATTAAAACAAGCAAAATCAAACCTAGCAAGCTTAAAACAAAAAAAAAAAAACAAAAAATGATGACAAAAAGGATTTAAAAGCTTGGGTTGCCTCCTAAGTAGTGCTTTGTTTACTGTCGTTAGCTCGACCAAGCTGTGTCTCCGTAACTAGTGCTCAACCACAAAAAACTTCTGGAAAACCAAAATTTCGTGGCCCCGAGCATTTCTTATGTTGGTTTCAAACTTGTGGTGGACTTGTGCTTCTCGAATTTATTACCAAGATAAGGCTTCAAATTTCGTAATCCACTACCAAGAGTATGTACCTATGCCCATAGGACGATGGAAATGGACCCATAAAGTCAATGCCCTAGACATTAAAAAGTTCTACCTCTAGAATATTCGTCAATGGAATTTCATTTCTTCTTCCAATGTTCCCGGTCCTTTGACACAAATCACAGGACTTTGCAAACAAGTGTGCATCTTTGAATACAGAGGGCCAATAAAAGCCCGATTATAGTACCTTTGTTGTTGTTCTCTGTCCATTTAAATGGCCCCAACACTCTAAGGAGTGGCAGTGCATCAGTATCTCACCCACTTCACTTTTCGACACACACCTTCGAATAATCTGATCGGCGCACTGTTTAAAAAGGATTGGGTCTTCCCAGAAATAACGCTTCACTTCTGCAAAGAATCTCTTCTTTTGTTGATAAGTGAGGTCAGGTGGAATAATACCGGCAGAAAGATAATTGGCTATGTCCGAAAACCATGGGGATGTTTTAGCATGTGACAAAGCTAGTATCTACTCATCTGGCAACGTGTCATCAATTTGCAAATGATGTTTCTGCACTGTTTCTAGAGTTTCCAGTCTTGACAGATGATCGGCTGCCATATTTTGGAACCCTTATTATCTTGAATCTCCACATCAAATTATTGCAATAGGAGCACCCACCGAATAAGTCTAGGTTTCGCGTCTTTCTTAGTCATAAAGTATTTGATTATGGAATGATATGTGAACACAATAACTTTGTTTCCTATAAGATAAGGTCTGAATTTGCCAAAGGCAAACACAATAGCTAACAATTCTTTCTCTGTTGTGGAATAACTAAGTTGCGCATCATTCAACGTTCAATTGGCATAGTAGATGGCATAGAAGACTTTTTCTTTTCTGCAGCCCACGAGACCCAAGCGCAAAAGTCACTTGCATCACACATAAGTTTGATTGAGATTCCAATCACGGGCGACTCTTATGGGGCGGGGTCAACTTCTTTTCGACAACTCAAAAGCATTCATACATGGCTCATTGAACTCAAACATAACACCTTGCATGAGAAGGCTAGACAAAGGCTTTGAAACTTTTGAGAAATCTTGGATGAACCGTCTATAAAAACCCGCATGGCCAAGAAAACTACGTACTCCCTTTACTGATGTAAGAGGGGGCAGTTTCTCTATGATCTCAATCTTAGCCAATCAACCTCAATTCCTCTTCCAGATATGCGATGCCCCAGTACTATGCCTTCTCTCACCATAAAGTGGCATTTTTCCCAATTTAAAACTAAATTGGTTTCCATGCACCTTTTCAGTACGAAGGTCAGATTATGGAGGCAGTTTTCAAATGTAGAACCAATCACAGAGAAATCATCCATGAAGACTTCAATGGATTTTTCGACCATGTCCGAAAATATTGCCATCATGCATCTGTGAAAGGTTCCCGGGGCGTTACACAGCCCAAATGACATTCTCCAGAAAGTGAATGTGCCATAAGGGCATGTGAAGGTGGTTTTCTCCTGATCTTCCGGAGTGATGGTGATCTGATTGTATCCCGAATATCCATCTAGAAAGTAAAAGTACTCATTCCTCACAAGTCTATCTAACATCTTATCAATAAATGGAAGTGGAAAATGGTTCTTTCTAGTCACTTTGTTCAGTCTCCTATAGTCAATACAAATTCTCCATCCTGTAACTGTTCTGGTCGGGAGTAGTTCATTTTTCTCATTTATTATCACCATAGTTCCTCCTTTCTTAGGCACCACCTGAATAGGGCTCACCCATGAACTGTCAGAGATGGGCTATATCACTCTTGCATCTAACCATTTAAGTACCTCCTTCCGAACTACCTCTTTCATTGAAGGATTAAAGCTTCTCTAGGCATCCTTTATGGCCCTTTATCTTTCCTCGATAATATCTTGTGCCATAGATGGCCTGATCCCCTTTATATCAGCTAGGGACCATTCAATCGCTTCCTTATGCTCCTTAAGGATCTTCAACAATTTCTCCTCCTCCATGTTAGAGAGCGAGGATGAAATCATAACTGGTAGTGTAGATTCCTCCTTAAGATAAGCGTATCTCAAATGATTGAAATTACTTCTCTTCATGATAGGGGTTTCTCAATAGAGGAGTAATCGGCTTAGAGCGCTAGCTCCCAATTCAAAGTACTTTCTTCTATTTGGTGAAAGAATCCATCCATTTACACTCTTGGCTTGTCTCATCTTCCTGAAGGGAAGGGTCATCATGCGTCGGTACAGTCTCCGATGGTTTGAATGACCCGATTGGCTAGACACTATAATACTCTAGCACATCTACTCTAAAGCAACTATCATTATCAAGTGGATGCTCTACTAGTGTTGAGAAAACATTGGTCTACTTCTCTTCTTGAACTCTCAACTTTGAGTTCGCAGCACACACATCAATCATTGCCCTTCCCGTGGCTAAGAATGGTCGTCCAAGGATAATTGGGACCTCTTTATCGTCTTGCATGTCTAGAAGGATAAAATCTACAAGAAAGATAAATTTGTCCACTGCTTTATCCTCCTATGATACCACGGATAGATTAGTAATCGATCCATAATATAAGGTGACTATAGTCAGGCTACGCTTCTCTGGTGATTTCTTAAAGATCGACCACGGCATAAGATTAATGCTCGCACTTAGATCACCTGAGAGCTGCTCAAATCTTTGCATTCCCAATAGCACATGGGATTGTGAAGCTACCTAGATCTTTCAACTTAGGTGGAAACTTCTTTTGCAATATAGCACTACATTCTTCCAACAAAGCGACAGTCTCATAGTCTCCCAACTTCCTTTTCTTTGACAAGATGTCCTTCATGAACTTCACGTATCGGCATTTGTAGTGCTTGACAATGGGATGTTGATGTAGGCTTTGAAAATATCCATGAACTTGCAAAATTGCTTATCCAATTTGTTCTTTCTTAGTCTCTGTGGATATGGGATAATAGGCTTCTCATCATATGAAGGTTTCTGAGCTTCAACTTCCTCTGGTGTGTTTAAGACTGGTTTCTTTACTAACTTTCCAGCCTCTTCAGCGACTTCGGCACTGTTTTTCTCACTTCCCGCTGGATTTTCAACCTCTTCGTGGGCCTCAACTGATTATTCCAAAGTCTTCCCACTCCTAAGGGTTATAGATTTGCAGTGCTCCTTTCCTTCTCTCCTTGGGTTGACCTCTGAAGTACTAGGAAAATTCCCTTATTGCCTCTCGCAAAATATCAAAGCCATTTGGCCCATCTGGACTTCCAAATTTCTGAGTTGGGCTGCTTGATTGTTCAGTGACGTCCTAGTCTAATTCTCGAACTTATCATGTGACTTCATCATATTCATATGCATATCAGCCAACTGTTCCATTTTTCAGATCTAGACTCGACTTCTTCTATTGAGGTGGTTGGAGAGGTTTGGCTTGCTCCATAGGATTACCTGCATTTTGATTTTTCCATGAAAAGTTAGGATGGTTCTTCCACCACGGTTATGGTATTATATGGGTTGAAGTTACGATTTTGAGAATTCGCCATATATTGAGCTTACTTGGGTTAAAATCTCCCATGGCATTCATCATTAGGCACTGAGATGTGGGATGAGGTCCATGACATTGCTCGCATGCAAGTGGGGTTTCTTCAATCTTATGTGCAAATAATTGAAACCTAATTGTTGAGAAGCTTGTAGTTGTTTTGAGAGCGTAGACACTTAAGCAGATAAGTTTGTGAACATGTCTAAGTCAAACACCCCATCTGGTTTCTTCGGTGTTACTCTTTCAGCCGTGTTGTGATCATTCATAGCGTGTTCTCAGGGTGATAAGCCTCCACTTCATTCTTTCCCATAATCGCTCCTCCAACAAAAGCATCAATAAGAGTCCTAGTGGGACAACTCAAACCATTGTAGAAATGATAGACCTCCATCCATTTGATGAAACTATGGTGAGGGCATTTTCTCAACAGATCTTTGAATCTCTCCCACGCTTTGTAGAATTACTCTCCCTCGTATTGATAAAAACCACGGATGTCAATTCTCAACTTTGCTGCTTTTGCTTTGGTGGAAAAAATCTAGCAAGAAATTTGTTCGATAAGTCATCCCATGATGTTATTGAATCCGGCGGTTCTGAAATAAGCCAATGCTTAGCTTTCTCCTTCAATGAAAATGGGAACAATCTAAGCCGAATAGCATCATCGCTCACCCCATTATATTTCAATGTATCACACACCTCCAAAAAAATCAGGATATGAGCATTCGGATCCTCATGTGCAAGCCCATGGAATTGAATTCCTTGCAGTAACTAGAGAGTGATGGACTTAAGCTCGAAATTATTTTCTTGTATTGCCGGTCTCCTAATCACAGGTAGAGTAACCGCAGATGGGCGACCATAATCTCTTATAGGTGGCAACATAGTATCCATATTTGTCGCATCTTGGTGTATACTGCCTTCTCTAATCGAACCAGCATCATCTTCTCTATTTTCTTCCATCGGTCCCATAGGTAGTCATTCCATTCTGGCTGCTTCTCTCTTATCCCTCATAATTCTTTTCAAAGTTCTCTCAATCTCAGGATCCAAAGGAATAAGATTTTCAGCAAAATCTTGTCGCATACAACCTAACGTACCTGCAATTTTTTCATAAAACAAAAAAAAAAAAGTATACAAAATTAAATCAAAATAAATGTCTGAAGCACCAAAGAAGTACTTAGTGTTGATATTAGCATAAACACCACGATAAAAAATAAATCATTCCTTGGAAACGACGCCAAAAACTTGATAGGCGTTTACGTGATTGTGTTTTAGAAGATATGCAAAAAGAAATGCAAATTGTCTAATCGCGCAAGTGTATGCTCGTCAAGTAATATAGTGTACTCAAGGTATGGATATCGATCCACAGGGAAAACCTTAATCGTAGTAGGCTAAGTACCAAAATTATAATACTTATTTAATATTCAAACTACCAATCGTGATGGCTAAGCGGAAGTAAAATCGAATTAAATTACTACTGATGTCCTGTGCGCTTCAGATGTGAAAATGATCAAAATGGTGCAAAAAGGTTAGGGTGTTGGTGTTGTTAGACAGTCCTACTATGTAATGTTGTGGTTCTATTCCATTATGTAGTATACATGTTCTCCAAGGCGGCTCTTATCTACTGTAATTAAAGCCTTTCTCAAGGTCATTTAAACTCCCTTTATCACTAGGTTTCTTGCTCCTTGGCTCGACCCGAGCATTAAGGTGCATGGGTGCAAAGAACCCCCAAGCCTCTTAATTATTGATAATCCTATATTACCAAGTTTATTAGGTTAACCCACCTATGTCTAACTCTTCATTCACTTCTCATATCTTACAAAGAACCACACACATATTAAGATTGATCATAAATTAATATGTTGATTTCAACCAAGCATGAGTTAATGGTAAAACAAATATATATAAGATAATGGAATTATGAAAAGTCGACACTTTAACATAGTATGTCAATTCACTACCAACACCTAAACCGCAAAATTAGAACCTCATGATGTTCTGCTCCATTCTGAAAAGAAAGCAAGACTTAATAATAAGGATAGAAAGCCTCAATGATGTCGAAGGAATGACGATCTCTAGGATTCTTCAAGTCTAAGATAGGCCTTGAGTCTCCTTTCTTGTTCCAAACCCAGTTCGCAAACCCTAACCTTGTAAATGTTTTTGGAACCCTAAATTGGATTCTCTACGTATTCCTTTTATAGCTTCTTCATGAGATAAGGTTTGTTAAGTTTTCCTCTTGACGTCAAGTGTTAGAAGCAGCTACCAATCTTCTCGGGACTCTTGTAAAGGCTCCATTTCGGCATTTTCCTCACAAAGGAACCCAATGACTAAATATTAGAGATATAATCAAAACAAGGTCATATATATATGAAACTAATCCCAAATCTCGCTAAATCTCGGGTTTGTAATGAGTTTTTTTGGTTACTCATCATTTACCACATTCACTTCCTTGGCCAAATTTTCATATATACATCATTTGGTCTTTACAAGTTACCAAGCTTTGTTGTCGAGTTAGCCGTTCTTTCTCTTGTTGGAAGTTGACATTTGAAGAACGGGAGATTTGCTTATTTAGGCTATTTTTATTTTTATTTTTGGTTGTGATTTGTTTCTTAGCTAATTTCTTTTTACTGTTAGTATTTTTATACTTTTTTTTCTTTTTTTTTTCTTCTTATTTGTAGGTACTTATGGAGGAATATTCAGAAGATGAGCCTCCATAGAAGCAAAGCTTGACTTCCTTATTCATCATTTGGACCCCGAATTCACAATGACTCCTCATGGAACAAAATTATTGCCTTATCAAAGGGAGTTCAAACCCACATTTCGGGAGGAAGAAGAGTTGTCTCTGGTAAGAGTGGGTACACATCTACATGGATGGGAACAAGAAGATGATTAGTCTTCATGAGCATAAATTTCCAGATTTAGATGCCTTCCAAGTCAACACTAGTACTAGATTGAAAAATGTAGAAGCTCAAATAGGACACTTAGTCTAATCATTCAAAGAAAAATTCTCTAGGACCTCTCCTAGTAATACTTTGACAAATCCCAATGAATGCATGGATACTCCTTTGAGAAATGTGTATGAATTTCCTATCCTGAAATTGTGGAAGAAGGTGAAAATGCGTTGGAAATTAAGAACAAGGCACTGCTAAACAACTTAAAGGATGAAGAGCCATTAGTGGATAAACTAAAATTTGAAGAAGAAAGTCAAGTAATGGCCATTGAAAACATTTTGGTGAAGATTGACACATTTACATTCCCTATGGATTTTGTGACTTGGAAGGCAGTGGGGGGATCTACAAAATTCTCATATACAAGAAGAACACTTCCTTCCTCAAACCAAGCATGGATTGACGTCAACGGGGAGGCTGCCTTGTATGGGTGAGAAAGCCAGTTCAATCTCCCAACCAACCATTGCAATGAGATGACGAGAAAAGAACCATGTGCATAAAAATGTGTAGCTTGCTTCCATCAAGAGGGTATATGTTTGAAGAGTCCCCATTTCTCATAGATGTGCTTGCATCTGTACTTTATAAAAATTGTTTGAAAGAAAGAAATTAATGGCTAAATCATTAGCCACAATTAAAGAGGATTCTAAGTTTCTTATTCCTCTTCAAAATATGGAAGAAATCATCCTTGAGCTAAATGGTTATAAAGAGGAAGTGTTGTCCAAGATGGATGATTGGCCAAATGGAAGCACTAGTACTTTTCCAATGAGTCTAGCTAGACTCTAAAAATGGAGCAGCTTCTTAGGAGGCAACCTAAGCTAAGTAATAAGGATTCTATCCATTCTCTTTTTCTTTTTCTATTTTTAGCTACATTATTTTTTTCTTCTTTTTTTTACTATTAGGATGAAAATTCCAACAGTGTTTTAACTTTGTTTGTTAATGTTTTCATAATAAAGTAGGTTTGAAGCTCAACATGTTGTCATGACTAGTTTGCAAGAGCAAAGGCAAGGAGTTGGAAAGTGGTTGATATACTTATAGTGCTTGAAGTGTGAAAATGATGGAGTTGAGATGTTGAGCAAATTTGAAGTCTTTGAAATGAAATGAACCGAATTGAATTGAAATATAAATTTCGAAGGTTCATGATCATGCTAGAGGAGAATTGAAGACAAGAGGTGAGTTTAAGCATGAATGAAAGAATTAAGGGTTGCTATTGGAGGAATTTTGAGAGAATATATGACAGGACCCTTCCCAGACCTTATCTAAACTCTTGTCTGGAGGATCCTGCCGGGCACTTCAACGGACTCCTCGAAACCGACTCGTCGGATCGAAGAAATCCGAGAAGTGAACCCTAACTTTCTATAACCGGTTTACTCGTTTAAACTCAGAAATTAAATTTTCTTTTAATTAGTTGGGAGTGATAAAAATTTCGCAACTTTTGTTTAAAATATTTTTATAAAATTTTTAAATGACACTGGCTTGCATTTTGATAAACCAAAATTTACTGTCAAAAATTTACACTTCTACTAAAACCTCAATTCCTCCCAGCTTCTTTATTCCCAAACTTGCAATAATCATTATCATGGCTACCAACATGCACCACATCAACACTCAATTCTCAATTTATAAATACAAACTTACAAACTTAATTAGAATATATCTAGATGCATCATATATATGAAATGCATGGATAGTTACAAATATACAATTTCAAAATCTAAATATGTGTTGTTCAATTACATATCCATCATACAAAAGTTTTACATCATAGGTCATAAATATTACTATATAGACAACAAAATGATGACGTCCTGTCATCCGCGATAGCACACATTGGAATATAAATAGCTAAAAAATGAACAAACAAGTTAGTGCAACGAAAATATGTATCACATACACTAACATGACAATTTATCATCACAGGCGATTTAAAACTAACGCCAACATGAAGCTTACTAAGTCATCTCAACCACTACGTTACGGAATTTACTACATCGCACGTAGGGCGCTAAAGAGTATCCGCGGCGACTTCACAATGTGAATTTCTTGCGCCTTGATTGTAGTGCTAAAACTCTGAGCAGCTTCTGACGGAATTTCTTTGCATCGCCACATAGTGCCAAACTATACAAATAATAACTAAATGGTATTGTCTGCATCGCAGCGTAAGCGCTTATACTTCTATGGCGAGCAACTACGAATGAAATTTTAACGCCGTCGGCGTAGTGCTAACTTTCTTTATTGTGAGAGACTATGGGCCCGAATTTATTGCATGATCACCATAGCTAAATCTCATTATATCTTAAGGAATATACATTGGTTTTAAAGCATTTACTTAGTGTCAAAGCACAAATCTAACTAATTCAAACTTAAAACTCTTTTTCAAATATTTTCTTTTAGATTGTAACTACCATATTCATTACCAACATCAACCATTTACATGAAGCGGGGAAAAAGATCTTAAGTGGCGAACCACTTACCTTGAAGTTGCGTCACTCCCACGTCAAAAGCGTCTCTCTGAGGCTCGTGGGCGTCGCTCGTGCAAATCACCTACACAATATTCCTAAATGCATTACTAGTGACAAAATTTTCAATTCTCAAGCTATAGTCGAATCTTAATTAAGACCATTTTTCTCTATATATTATCCTCCTAACTTGTTTCTACTCAACGAGACTCTCTAATCCCAATTTTATGTAAAGAAGTTTTAGTTTTGACCCTTAAGGATCACCCCACTCGGTCCGTTTAATTTACGAACTGGAAAGAAAAATTATATTTTTACTCAAAACGGATGAGGCCCATGCGAGCGAGGTGGTAGCCTTATTTTGCTCAGGTCTTCGATTTTCCTTGTTCTTCTTCCTACGGTTCACTTATATCACCTTCTAGTCACACGAAATTGACTTTTGTTTCTTCACTCATTTGAAGCTATGGTTCTAAGGTTTCTTCTCCAAATGGAATCACCCAATTTGGATCACCAAAACTCAAGTTATTGTATTTTATACCTAGATTACTCAAATTGGCATATAGAATGCGCACATAGCTCCACTTTGAAATATTTGGGCACTCTAGAGGTTAAAATTTGTTTGAACTTCATTGACTCATATTCCTATAAGTATATTTTACCCGTAATTTTGAATCCGCTCCAATTTGGATGAGTGAAACTCATATGACCAAAAAACACTACAACCATACCTAAACGAGGCAAAATCAATGAGCTACACGAGTTCACCTTCGGTCAAGTATTTTGGAGCCTTAGAGATAAATTTTCTCTTGGTCCCTTCTATACATTTGTTTCCACATCTCTTATGGTTTGCTTTGCAATTAGAATCAATTCATTTGGATGATTCTAGCAATTATAGCCAAAACAAAAGCAGTGGTTTCTTTGAAATTTTTATTGTGATTCCTTTAAGAACCTAACATTCTCCTTTGTTTTTTTTTTTTTTTTTTTCTAACGATCCTCAAAACCATAATACCTCAATAATCAACATGAAAGTCATTCAAAACCACTCCATAACACTTGTGTTGGTGGTTTGGAACTCCATACAACAAAACCCTAGGTAAAATCTTGTAGATTCAACCAAGGTTGATTCATGCCCACCGATAGGTGTATTGGAATCAACAAAATTTATATCCTAAGCTCCCTCACTACTTGCGTAGCAAAACTACTCTGACATAAGCTCTAGGGTGTTTCTGAGGATAGGTTTCTTCATACAAATGATTTGCAGTGATTCAAAAATGGTGAATTCAATTTGGATTTTTAAGGTTTGATGAAAACAGTGGATTTTGGTGAAAAACAGTGGAGGTTGATGGTGTGCAAATTAAAATTAAAATGAACAAAAATAAGAAAAAGAACTCCTTGAAGCATTCGGCTACTGGTTTTAGGTCCTAAGGCAAATGAGAGGTCCCCAGGTTCATTTCCTCGCGTTGGGGAGGATGACATATAGTCATCTCCCCGGCAGGATCTTCATTTAACCAAAGCTAAACCCTCATAATTTTCTTGTGATAGAAAGCATTTATTTAGCATTTATGGTTCCTACCGATTAAACATGTCTCAAAACCTACCCTTCGGTAACTAATGGAGACAACTAGGCATCAATGAATCTAGTGAGTATCCATTGAACCCCAGCTTGCCAAATACATATTAGGGAGAGCATGCTTAAGAGTTTTAACCTAAAAGGTTGAAATCCAGCACTTAACTCCTACCTCAGGTGAAACAAATGAGGCAACTAATGGATATCGGTGTATCTAAAGCTAAGAATACTTTGAACCTAAAACTGCCAAGTATTGGCCAAAGAAAGTACATCAAAAAGCTTTAAACCTAGAGTTGCAAATTTGGGAACCAAAATGTAAAAATCTGCTGCGTGAAAAACAGGGGAACTACGAGTTTACTTTAAAACGTTGTCCAGTAGCCCTCCTCTTCAAGGAGGAAGTGGTTTTATCCGCTCATCCTCCAAGTTTTCATCCTTGGAAGGTGTTTGGCAACCAAGAAAGGGAGAGAAAATGAGAGAAAATAAGAAAAACGGGAGAACTGAGCCCTAATTTTATTCACAGTAAGTAGTCTCTCTGACAGTGTATACAAATGAAACTATATATTGCCCTAAACCAGTGAAATACCATACAATCCAAATATAAGTGATTACAACAAGGGTAGAAAGGAGAAAAACCAAAATTTGTAGCAAAAACAACAAGTGCGTGAAATGCAGGAGAACAGGCTACTGGAGGAACAATGCGCAGGATGCACAGTGCTCGCAGGAGAAGCTTTCCTGCAGTGGTGTTTTTCTTCACTTTTTGCTCTTCTTTCCTTCTAGGATCTGATCTGCAACGATGAGTTCAACTTGGGTTCTTCATGTTTTAATTGACTCGATAAATTTGGCATAATTAGCTAGCAAAAACTGCAAATTTTGCCACAAAATGCGATTAGTAGAATAGTAGGGACCTTAATATGCAAATCGGGTTAATTAGAATGATTAGTACACAAAAAGCACTCAAAACCTATAATAAATAGGGCTCAAAATAACACTTTTTGGGCACTAATCAAAGGTCCACCAATTCTTCTAAAACCCATATAAATATGATGATTCCATGTTTATTTTCCACCAATTGGGGTTTTACTCTCATAACTCCAGCAATTCAAAGGTTTATGTGATCTTTCCATAAAACCTAGACCAAAGGAGCAACTAATTCTCCATACCAAACCTTAATAATCCAATTACCCATGATTCCAAGGCAAACACATACCTGAATTTTTTTGGACTTCTTCTCCTTCTCCGCTACTTCTTCCCTCTTCTTCCTCTTCCTTGCTCTTCTCCTCTCCCGCGTGAGCCCTAGCCTTTGAGACCAAAAAATGAGTTTATTTCTTGTTTTTCCCATTTTTATATTCTAATATTTCCTTTAATTGCCATCAAGTCCTTCATCCTTTTAATTTTTCAAATCGGTTTGTTTTTATATGATGGCCCATCTCTATAAACCCAATGGTTTTCATATACTTTTTATGAATTACAATTCGCCCTTGTTCAAGTACTACAATTAGGGTTCATAATTTATAATTTCCTAATTTCATTTCAGAATATTACAATGTAACATAGTGCTGGTATACGCCCCTCTGGCATCATGTGCGTATCTTATCTCGGAATGGGGCGTTTAGCAGTAATTTAGTCGTCAACCTTAAATTGATAATTCTCCTAGCATGCATGAGATTCAATTAATCTAATGTAGAGATTTATTTTACCTCTCTAATCCATCTTTTTAACACTAAGAGGTTATAGATCGAAACTAGGGGTTTACAATTTCTTCCCCCCTTAAAAAATTTCGTCCTCAAAATTTAAATTGCGTACCTTATTCAAACAATGAGGGTATTAGACGCATACGTAGCGGGCTCCGCGTAGCCTCTTCTGCCCCATTATTTTGCCATAGCACCTTCACTAGCGGAATCACTTTATTACGCAACAATTGATCTCTACGATCTAGTTTCCTCTTGGATGCTCCTCGTAGGTGGCAGAGTTTTCCTTCAAGCTGAATAGGTTGCTCCTTAGGAAATATGAAGGTTCGGTTATATACTTCGTAGCATGGTGTGGAACACGTCGTGGATGTTGTTCTTTCAGCCAGTAGCCTCAATCGATAAATAACCACCCACCTTGTCTACTATCTCATAGGGCCTATATATAGTGGACTCAGCTTTTCCATGCCAGAACCTCAAAATACCCTTCCATGGCGAGACTGCGTAGGAATATGATCACCCATTTCAAACTTAGGATCTGGAGTCTTGATTGTGCTGGCTTTTACGCACGTAGTTTGCTATCTTCAACGGCTCTCGTATCATGTTACTGTAGTTTACTTGTCGATTAGTGCCGAAGTCTGATTTTGAACCACATATTAGATAGGTTTTGAGTGCTTTTTGCGCATTAATCATGTCATTATACCAATTGAAGTGTTGAGTCTTTAAGTAGCACTTATGCCATTTAAGAGTATTTTGGCTGTTTCTTGATTTTGCGCACTTTAGAAGTTCAATATCGGAATGTATGATGAATCATGAAGTTTGAACTCAAGTGTCGGCCATCAACCTGACCCGAAAATCAATGAAAAGCTGACGAAAGTGAAGAAAAATTGATACGTGAAGGCAGGCAGCGGTGAAAATCAGCAAACCAACAATTTCACTCAGCCTGCGAAAATTTATTTGGGATTGCGAAAATTCGCGAGTTTAGAGAAAATTCGCAGTTCAATGAAATTGTGGATTTTCGCTAGACACCAGGGTTTTCGCTAGGCACTGTTCCTAGCGAAATTTCATAATTTCGCTACTCACGAAAATTTCGCTAAGCGAAGTGCCCCTCCTAAGCGAAATTGCATACGTCATGTTTTGTATTTAATGCTAGCAGGCTCCAAATTTGGTGTATTACTCTCTTGTCCTTGCTTGAATTGTAGGCTTTGTTTGTATGTTGAGGTGGGCTATATAAACCCCCTCTCTTTTGTAATCAATATAGAATTTTTGGGAAATAACAATTTGGGGAGAGAAAGAATTTGTAGTTTTCATTTTGTAAATAAAGTCTCGTATTTTATTTGGGTTTTATTTTCCTCTCTTCTCTCTCCTCTTTCCCATACTTTCTAGGCTTCCAAACACCCCTCTTGAGGATGACAACTCGAGAGATGCTTAGCTAAGCTCCTTTAACTGAAGAGGAAGGAAGGTAGCTTGGTTGTGGGGCATATGCATGTTGTCCTCTTATCTTTGAAGTCCACGAACCACTTTGTATTTATGGTCCTCATCTTCTCAAATTAGGGTTGAATAGCTTTGAATGTTATTGATTTGTGATACTCTCCATGCTTTAGGATGCAGTGCATACTTATTGCTAGATGCCTTTGTGGTTCGTGAATGATCTTTCTGAGCCTCACAAAAATGATATTTGTGACTGTGCTAGGGTTTCAAGCGAAAAAGGGCTTGCAAGTTTGCATGCTGTGTTGACTCAAATAGGAGTTGTTGTTAGGGTGAGGTTTGCTAGTTAAACATAGATCGGTTACCGGGGACTATAGGTTGCTTGTCATAGCAGCGGATAGCTTAGGACACTTGTTGCCCTAACACCAAGTTAGTGACCTGCATCTTCAAAGTTAACTTTTTTCACACTTTACTTTCGGTTTACAATTCCTCAATTTTCAAACTACTTCCCTTTGTTTTTTGAAGCAAATCCAAAAAAAGTCCAAATAAGCACCGCAGCCGTGCACTTATGCGAATCATTCTAGGATGAAAACCCATCCGTGTTAGGCCACAGGCCACTATCACGCGGTAGCTTGACTACGGTAGTAGGAACAGGTGTATATAAATTTTGTTGATTTTAGCTCAGCCTACTGTACCACGAATCAAATGGCGTCGTTAGAGGATGGTGCCAAACTACGATGGTAAGTTGGAAGTGTACTTGTGATCAACATCCGCAAAGTTAGGTAACCTTTTTACCTCTTTGTCACTTTCGATTACGGGAGCGCGGTTTTGTCACTTTCAGTGGCCCCCTTGCTTGTTTACTGCTTTTAGTCGGTTTAATTTTTGTTATTTGCTTTAATCTTTTTGCAAGCTCATGGTGCTCTTTGTTGTCTCTAAATTTTTAATAACGAGGTGTTTATGCAACAGTGGGATAGAGACACATCAGGTAGATTGCATAGGATAAGTACACAACTTGACCTAGCTAGTGAAGTTAGTGTACATACTGATACCATGGATCCCATACATGAGGAACAACAGAGTCAACCAGGAACCCCCATGAATCCAAATGCTTATAGAACCATGAGGGATCACATCCACCCTCCCCAAGTCGAGTGCCCCACGTCACGTATCATTCCTCTTCTTTGAAGATGTAGCGGTGAGGTATATTTAGTACCCTTACTCCCCACATATCATGGTATGGAAAATGAAAATCCATACACTCATATTAGGGATTTTGAGGGGAGGTTTGCACTACCTTTAAGGAGTATGATGGACATGGATTTCAAAGCTGAAGCTAAAAGCATTTCCATTGACTCACAAGGACAAGGCGAATATGAAACCAACTGTTGAGGCCTAGAACCATTCGAGTGAAGTGAATTTGCGGTGAATTCTGAAGGGTTCTTCAGAGCTCATAAGACTAATAATTTGAAGAGACAAATTTACACCTTTGCAGCTCAGGATGGTGAGAGGTTTTACCAGTGTTGGGAGAGATTTATGGAAACCATCAGTGCATGCCCACATCATGGGTTTGACACTTGGATGTTGGTGAACCGCACAGATGGTGGCCTGTCTCTTGCCATGAGCGGCTTTTGGAAACCATGTGTGGAGGAGACTTTCTAAGCAAACATCTGATGAAGCCATGGATTTTTAAATTACGTGGGCGGGACTTCCCTAAGGGTTGGGATGAGCCTAACCCTAGGAATTGGAAAGGATGAGACCGCAGTCAACCAAAGGAGTGGGATGTATCACCTTTGCCCGGAAGGAAGCTAGAGATGAGAGCTGGTTCCAGCCCAGCAAGGGAAAGTGGAGGCTTGAGCGAAACGGCTCAGAGGTGCATGCGTGTTGAAAATCCTGCACACACCAATCCTTGCACTAATTTTCAATCCTGACACATCCATGAAACGGTGTCCATAGCGTGTTGAAGGATTTGATGTCGAATGTACAAACAACGTAGGACAATACAAGCCACAACAATCCAATGCTCCATATGGTAATACCTCTGATTCCGATTGGAGGAATCACCACTAACCTTGCATGGAGACCAGCCCCCGATAACATGTACTTTGAGGGCCAAACCTCAGTTTAGTACCCTCTCAACCACAACCACACCATCCTCATCTCTGTGGAGCAAGCCATATTAATTTGAGTAAAGTGGTAGGCAACTTTGTTGAGAACAAAAAGGAATCAATGTGCGGCGAAGCACGAAAAGAGTTGATCTTGTAAGAAATTCTGCTTGAATAAGAGAATAGATGGGCTTGAGGCAATCCTCAAGCCAGAAAATTGACAACCTACAGTATTCAATCACCAAGATCAACAAGTTGCTAGAGTACCAAGAAAGAGGGTTCCCTTCACAAACACTTCCAAATCTGGGAATTCATGAGGTAGGATCATCGACAATTCGAGTAATGGATGAAGTTAAAGTATAATTACGAGTGGAAAAGGGTTGATCAACCCATGCCAAAAGCCTGTTGAAGAATCAGAAGGAGAAGAATTGCAATCGAGCATATTCTCCTAAAGGAGGATTGATAATCACGCACCACCTCCATTTCCCTGGCTTGCCGTAAGAAGGCATCTCGGCCAGCGAGGCATTTATGGTCACCAAGAGGCAGAGTGAAGTTATACCTCTGTTGGACATAATTAAACAAGTCCACCTTATGCAAAATTTTGAAAGATCTTTGCCTGATCAAAGAAGGGATTAGGCATTGAGGAAAGGCATTTCTCCTTGAACAAGTCGAGTGCCATAATCAGAAAGCAAATACCACATCAAATCTGAGATCTAGGATCTCCACAATTTCAGTCAATATTGGTGGGAATTGCATAGAGAAATCATTAGCGGTTAGGGCAGTGTGAACCTCGTACCGTATTAGGTATCTGGCCGGTTAAGGTCTAGGTGAACTTAAACCTACCAATATCACGCTCGTTGGTAGATAGATCGGTGAAAATCCTGAGGATAGTTGAGGATGTCTTAGTGAAGATAGACAAATTCTACTATCAGTAGATTTTTGTGGTGCGAGGTAATTGCAGAGTCAACCCAATCATGTACCAATCATCTTAGGAAGACCGTGCCCGGCCGCGACCGTCACGATCATAAAGTGCCCAGGAATGGAGTCATACCGTTAACCTTTGGTAACATGACTTTGGAGTTAAACATCTTTCATTTGAACAGAAACATGAGGTTGTAGAACAGGAAAATCCAATAACTATGAAGTTGTTTTGCAAATGGTCGGTGTGCGGAAAACAAGGTGTCCGGGGTGCGGGAGGGTCGGTCCCAGCAGATGAAGAAAGGTTTAGTCTTGCCATCAACACCAGCGCAAGCCAGCTTGCTCAGTCGAAGCCATCGGTGAGGCGGATCAGCAATTGGGCACCAACCGTGGAATCAGCCCGAGCTCTTGCATGGGTTGAGGAGATCATTCTCCTTATTTGCCAAAGGTAATTTTGAGATTGAACTGGTTGGGGTGTTTTCAAGCAGTGCAATTCCCATAATTTTCTGTCTTAATTTAGTTAATTTTGATAGTTTCAGTTATTTTTCGAAAATTTTTTAACTTTGCATTTTTCATTTTCTAGTAATTTAGTTTGTATAGTATAGTATTGTGTTTTAAATTTTAATTACAGTACATATAGTAAATTTTATAATAATAATTCTTATTTTATATATTATCAATATTAAAGCTAAAATTTTTGAAGTGCAGGAGGTGTAGCAGCTTTAACAAAAAAATTCGCTAAAATGGCAAAAATATGAGAAATGGCTCGCCCCGGTTGCTTCAACTAGGCTATAAGAAGGGGAGGGTTGGCCAAACAATCTTCATACTCCCCTTCCTATGAAACCATGGTCTCTGTTCTGCCGTTGCTGAGCTTTCGACTTCCGTCATCGCCCGGCCCACCCCTTTGCCGCCGTTAGCGCGTGACGAGGCCGCAGTACCCTCCGCCTGTGCATCCTTGCCCGCCACCTACACCTCGTACGGCGGTGGCGAATACTGGCCCGGCATCGCCCGCAGCGGCGCCCACTACGACCGTCCTTTGCGGACTGGCAGTCAACTGCCAGAGACGCCGGTGAGCCTCCGTTGCGGTCCAGGTAGTGCCTTTGGTTGGCCCGGGTGCCACTGTCGACATTTGATCAGTTATCGAGCCTTGTTTAGCCTAGTCCGGTGTTTTTCGATTGCGACCGGTGAGCGCGGTTCGTAAACGATTGAGTGATTGATCGTCTTCCCGGGGCCTCGGTTCGGAGATCTGAGCCTGTTGCATTTTTCGGTGAGTCGAGCCCTTTTCCGGTATTTTATTTCGATCTGATATGGTTCGTACTAAGGTGGGTCAGCATTGACCCGCGGTGAGATTGGTGCAGAGGAGGCCCGGCTTCCGGTCAGCTCGATTACCATCGCTGGTCCGGCGCGTGCACGAGAGGCCTCGGGGATTCCGACTCTGCCGGACCACGGATGGGACCCCATGCCCATCACTTGTACCTCGGAAGGAGGTTCGGAGGCGGGCCCTCAGCGGGCCGCACATCGGGCCCGAGCGAGTCATCATCCTCTCGGCCGCGGCGGAATCACCGATCCTATCTATTCTTGGCGACTTCATCACCTCATTGTCTGCCTCGAGGATTCGGAGGCCGTTGTTAAATGGGAACCCCATTCGGAATGCGACTCCGCGCCATGAGGCCGTTCCATCGGGAGTCGTACTCACGACGTCCACGCGGCGAAGGGTGATCCTAGATGCAGGGGAGTCATGAGATTGATTGAGGATTATTGCTGTGCCTTTCATGACCGGCGTGTGCCCACGAGTGATGCTGAGTTCTACCGCTCGATGGCGTCTAGAGGATCGGCTGAGTGCGTGAGGCTTCGATTCGGTATTGATGATCGCGCGGAGTACTCGAAGCGGCCCGATATTTAGCTGACTCTTGGCTGCGTATGCCGACGTCGCAGGAGTTCTGGGTGGGCCCGCGCCTCGTCGCGAGATGGATTCGAGCTGGCGAGGAGACACCAGCTGGCGGACCCGGTATTTTCACACGAGGAGCGGCTCCGCCTCATATCTTTGTGATAGACCATTTGTTCGGGGCGGAGAGCTTATTCGGGTTGCGGTATTACGTGCGGCGGAGGGGGCAATATTGGAGGCTCTTTGCACGATCTCGGAGGGATATTGGTTCGGTCCTCTGAGCAGTGATGACCTCCTTGCTGACACGAGGATAAAGTCCACGGGGAAGGACCTAGTGCAGCCAGAGAGCATTCCTACGATCTGGGAACTCCTTACCGGAGTTCTCGAGTATGGGATTCGAAGGAGCCGGGATCGAGATGAGGGTTCGATACCCCCTGGTCGTAATCGGTGGAGGCGGGTGATGACTATGCCGTATCTTTCCCGCTACGACCACCGGGACCCGGGAGAATGCTGGGTCGGGGGGCTGAGACCACCATACGGATCGATATCTTGCCTGCGCGAGATACGCGAGTCGGTTCGCGAGATATCGCGCTAATCCCTCCTCGCGAGACTACATCGAGCTGCAGCGGATACTCCCGGCCCATCTGTCGACACACCATTAGCGAGTACATTCATGCCCGGCTAGAGAGATAGGCGGTGTGATGGATGCCATCGCTCACTAAGCGGCCGCGAGCGACCGGGATCGAGAGGCGGCCCGTGTCGCACTCATGCTTCGGCGGATCATGGCGCGCGGAGCTTTCTCGTGTTCTGATCGAGAGAAGGAGCCCACCGCAGGCGGCCTATTTAGATGTTTTGGCGGCGGCGGCGGCGGACCCACCACCACCACCACGTGGTGGTGGTTGGTCTCTTTATGATTTTGTATAGTTACAGTTTATCAGCACTCTTGATTTTGATTAGGATTCATGTATTAGCCTGGAAGTAGGCGTGATATTTTTGTATGTTTAGCTTTATTATGCATGTACTAGCCACTTTGGCTTCATATCAAAAACTAACCGATATATATATATACAAACTTTTGCATACCATGTTTGTGCTTTACCATGTATTTGTTTTTCTTTTCAATTGAACAATTGGTGCACAATTGGACAATTGGTGCTGTGGAAAATTGAAGCCTTGTTTGTCATATGAAGAAAAGGAAGCGAAGCGAAACGCTTGCGCTTGTGTTGGGACAAATTCCATGCTTGGATTAATTTTTGGTCAATTACGGTTCGGCATACTTTCAACTTGAACATTTCTCCGTATGCTGAATTCACACCTTTACTTTTCGAGATTGTTTCAATAAGTGTGAATTTGTTTACTTCCTTCGCTTTCTGTAGGCCTTAGGCATGTTGGCAACCTAGGATAGGTTTGTGTTACCCATACTTTAAGACCAATGTTGTCTTCCAAAAAGAAAAAGAAAAAGAAAAGAAGAAAAAGAAAAATAAGGTCGTGAAGTTTTGCGCTTGAAGCAGAAACGCGGTGGGGGTGTATGGCGAAGCCTTTGAAGCGATGCCACTAAGCCTTAATTGGTTGGGAGTCATCGATTTAGTGTTCGTTACATGGGTGGATAGGTAGAGTCCTAACGAATTATAGGTGTGATTTCGAGTCATTCGAGTCAGGGGTGAAGCGCTTTAGAGTTTGTGGTCGATGATCCTTTGGCTGATGCCTAAACCTTAATTGGTTGGGAGTCATCGGTGAATCCGGTGCGGACTTTAGTGAAGTCGAATTTTAAGCATTGCATCCTCTGATGTAGTTGAATAAAAGAAGTGCGTAACTATCCTTATCTAGGATGTTCAGCGACTTAAGGCCATGTCGGTGCTAGGTTGGGAGGACAAATTTTGCAATTTATTGGCGTGTCTGGTTATATAAAGAACCATTAGACTTAGGTGGAAATTCAAGTTGAGAATCGTGGATCCAAGATTGACCTAGAATTGTTCTTGTATGGATTTAGTTCTTTCATATCAGTTTACAACTTTGATGTCAATTTTTCAGTTTAAAGGTACTGTTTATATATACATAAACCCATAACCTTTTTGAAAATCACTACATGCATCTCCTTTTTGTTTTTGCATTCTTCGGGACTAGCAGCCGTTTAGGTTGGGGGTGTGATTAGTGCCCCGAAGAAGTGCGATTTTGAACCACATATTAGATAGGTTTGAGTGCTTTTTAACGCCAATGTCTCCATTGCTCTGGTGAAGTGTTCAAAGTCTTCTTAGTAACATATGCCATTTAGAGGTATTTTGCGTTTGTTTGCGGGTTTGCGCACTTTAAGAAGTTCAATATCGGGATGTATAATGAATCATGAGTTTGAACTCAAGTGTCACTTATCAACCGACCAGAATCAATGGCGAAGGCAAAGTGAAGAAAAATTGATGCGTAGAAGGCAGGGAGGCAAAGCGGTGAAAATCGACAAACCTGACAATTTTAAGCTAAGCTGAAAATTTACATTTGGGATTGCAAAAATTTCGCGGGTTTAGTGAAAATTTGTAGTTCGAGCGAAATTGTGGATTTTATTTAGACACCAGGAGTTTCGCTAGGCATTCCTATTGAAATTTCATGATTAAGCTACTCACAAAATTTCGCTAGTATGAGAATTCGCTATCATGAAATTACCAAGCCTTAAGCGAATTTCTATTCATATGCCTTGTGATTTAAGCTACCTAAGCGCGAAATTCTTGTGCTCTAGCGGAAATTCAACGCCTCGATCATGTTTTTGTATTTAATGCTATGAGCTCAAATTTGGTGTATTACTCTCTTGTCCTTTAACTTAGCCAAATTTGTAGGCTTTTTGGTATTTTCATGTATTGAGGTGGCCTATATAAACCCCTCTCTTTTTGTAATCAATATAGAATTTTGGGGGAAGCAACAATTTGGGAGAGAAGAAATTTTGTAAGTTTTCATTTTTGTAAATAAAGTCTCGTATTTTATTTAGGGTTTATTTTCCTCTCTTCTCTCTCCTTTTTCCTTACTTTCTGGGCTTCCAAACACCCCTCTTGAGGATGTATTATTTCGAGATGCTTGGCTCGCCTCCTTTCTTCCCGAAGAGGAAGGAAGCTAGCTTGGTTGTGGGGCATATTCATGTTGTCCTCTTGTCTTGAAAGTCCACCCAGTGCTGTATTTATGGTCCTCATCTTCTCAAATTAGGGTTGAATAGCTTTGAATGTTATTGATTTGTGATACTCTCCTTTAGGATGCGAGCATACTTATTGCTAGATACCTTGTGGTTCATTAGATGGTCTTCTGAGCCTACAAATGATATTTAATGCTAGGGTTTCAAAGCGAAAAAGGGCCATAGGCGCATGCTACACAATTGACTCAAATAGGAGTTGTTGTTAGGGTGAGTTTGCTAGTTAAACATAGATCGGGTTATGCCGGGGACTATAGGTTGCTTGTCATACTTGAGGATAAAACCGAGGACCTTGTTTGCCCTAACTTACCAAGTTAGTGACCTACATCTTCAAAGTTAACTTTTTCACACTTTGCTTTTCGGTTTTTACAATTCCTCGATTTTCAAACTACTTCCACTTGTTTTGAAGCAAATCGAAAAGTCCAAATAGAAAGCCTTGCAACGTGCGCTATGCAAATCATTCCTAGGATGAAAACCCATCCCGTGTTGACCTAGACCACTATCTGCGAGTGGCTTGACTACGACGTGTAGTAAGAACAAAGTGTATGTAAATTTTGTTGATTTGCTTTCGACTGCGTAGCGCGAATCGGTATCTTGGGCGATCTCTAGACGGTGTCTTACCTCCCGGCTTAGTCCCAGCCCGGGCGGGGTTCTACACTGCACCATACAATGCCTCATAGGGTGCCATACCAATACTAGACTGATAACTATTGTTGTAAGCAAACTCTATCAATGCTAGGTAATTATCCCAGCTGATTAGTGCCCAAAAAGTGCTATTTTGAGCCCTATTTAAGATAGGTTTTGAGTGCTTTTTGCGCACTAATCATATGAGTTAGGCCAATTGACATGTGCATGTCTACTTAGTGCTACTGATTTGGTTTCGAGTTTGTTTTTGTTAATTTTGCAGGTTTTTTTTGCGAGCCTCAACCAATAATATCAAGTTTGATGTCGAATGGGTGTTGAATGCTGAGGATTCAAGGTGATTTCATCAACCAAAAATGAAGAAATGTGAAGTGGAATTGATGAAAGAGATCACGATGTAAAGCGGGCGTAGGAGGCAAACCGAGAGCCGGCTATGCATTGCGAAATTTTATAATCTAAGCGAATTTTCGCTATGCATTCGCGAAAATTTTTCGTAATCTAGCGAAATTTTATGCTCTACAAATTTTCGTAAAACATGAAATTTCGTTATCATAAGCGAGTACGTGCATAGCAAAAATTTGAATTTCACTATGCCTGTTTTTTTTCGCTATCATAGCGAAATTTTTCTCTATAACCAATGAAATTCACTACATGGCGGTATTTGCCCATGTGTTTTTGATGTTTTTGATTCCAAGCGACCACGTTTGATTAATTACCATTTTGTCCTGTTAGCAATCTCATATTTTAGGCATTTTGTCATTTCACACATTGGGGTTATTATATAAGCTCCCTACAGCTTTGTAACCCTAACTTCCATGATACAAGCTCCCTTTGACTTTAGTTTTAGGTTATATTTGCTCTCTTCTCTCTCCTCTTCTCTCAATTTTCTTGGTGCAAACACACGCCCAGGGATGACAAATCAAGGGATGCTTGGCTAAGCCTCAAAGCCTTGAAGAGGAGGGTTTTAAGCAGTTGTTGGTGGTTTGGCGATTGATATGTGCTTTTAATGATTGGTCACTGCATTTATGGTTCAAGCTTCCCAAGCAGGGTTTAATGCTATTTAATGTCTTTATTTGGTCAATACTTATCGTACTTTAGGGTTGATGCATTCTTAATGGTAGATGCAGACATTCTTTAGATGTCATTTACGAGCCATTGAAATGAGGTTAAATGCTAGGTTTTCAGCTGATTGGAACATTGAATGCTCGATGTTGACTTGACTGAGAATAGGGTGTTTTAGGGTTAGGTTTTATAGCTAAACAAAGATCCGGTTTTGGCCTTGATTATATGTCATTTGCCCTAATGCGAGGAAATAACCCGAGGACACCTTAATAACCCCATTGTATCAAGCTAGTGACCCAAGCCTTCAAGGTCACCATTTCACACTTCACTTTAAGCCATTTCAATCAAACAGTGAGCAACCAATCTCCTATGTTTTCACCTAAGTCCAAAAATCCAAATAAAAGTCTCACCATTTTCAAACATGATGGGAATCATTCGTGGGATGAAAACCCATCCCCGTGTTCGACCCTAGACCGCTATACTACAGTAGCTTGACTACGGCAGTAGGAGGAATATAGGAAACAAATTTTTGTTGATTAGGATCACCTACCCGATGTACGAATCACGACTTCCCTTAAACTCCATCGCACGGGCTCAACCTTATCTTGAGAGAGTGCGAATGGTTCTCTACGATTGGCCATCTGTGTGGGTGGAAGCGGTATTGAGTGTAATGCGGTGCCCATAGCATCTTGTAGCTTGAGCGGAATCGAGAAGTGAGCGAGGATCTTGTCGAATACAATGGACCTTTGGTGCTCCGTGTAGCCTCCTGATCATCTACATACAGCTGTATATCTTTACAGGGAATAGGTATTATTAGTAGCAGTAGAAGTGGAGCTGACCGTCAATCTATCCACAATAGCAGAAATAGCATCATGTCCTGTGTGTCTGGGAAGTTACGTCCCACGAAATCCATCGTGATCTTTCCCATTTCCTTTCGAAATGGATAAAGGCGTAATGAAGCACAACGGGTTTGATGTTCAATCTTAATTTGTTGACAAGTTAGGCGCTAGATCACGAACTACGCTATCTCTCTTCATACCTCTCTACCGGTAGTGGTCTCTCGAGTCAGATGCATCTTAGTACTCCTGGATGCATCGCATATCTTGATGAGTGTGCGGCTTCCATGATTCCTTCTTCAACTCTATCACGTCTGGGACATAATCTACGACACTGAGTGTCCCATCACCTCGTAGGTGAAGTTACTCTGTTGTCCGGCCTCTATCTTGCTTCTCAATTTAATCAAATACAGGTCACGAGCTTGCGAGTCTCTAACCGTCCACTAACCTTGGCTAGAACATGAAAAATTTGCTATTAGAGTGCTGACTCTGCTTGTCTCTAGCCCGACCCCCATAGATCTCGGTTCTACTAGCATTGTCAAGTGATACGCTTTAAGGTGATAGGGAACTAGAGGGCTTCTGCTTAGCGCATGCGCTGCTACATTTGCCTTGCACGGGTGGTATTCAATGGTGCGATCATAGTCTTTGATGAGTTATCCACCTCGTCTCGTATTCAAATCTTTTGTGAGAATAGATCTTTGCGGCTTTTGTGATGATGAATCTACAAGGTACTCCATAGAGTAGTGTCGCCATATTCTCCAGCGAACACTACGGCCGTAACTCTAAATGCGTGCGTTGGATATTTTACTTCATGCTTCTTTAATTGCCTTGAAGCATAAGCTATCACTCTATCACGTTGCATCAACACACAACCTAAACCTTGCCTGGAGGCATCACAATATACTGTAAATCCCTCACTTCCTGAGGGGAGTGTAAGTACTGGTGCAGTAGTCAGTCTTTGCTTTAACTCATCGAAACTATTCTGACAGGCTTCTGACCAGATGAACTTCTCTTCTTTTCTTGTTAACTTGGTCAGTGGAGTAGCTATCTTTGAGAACCCTTCTACGAACTTTCTATAGTAACCAGCTAAACCCGAAACCGACTTGATTCGTTCGTAGGTGGTTTCCAATTACAATGGCCTCTATTTTGAGGTCTCTTTGAAATACCCTCGGCGGATACCACATGTCCCAAGAATGCTGCACCGATCTAGCAAAATTGGCGCCCGATGAACTTTGCGCCGTGATGCTCTCACGAGTTTAGTAACATATCCTCAGTGCTCTTGCATGCTCTTCATCTTTACTACTTGAATATGCGGGATATCATCGATGAAGACTATGGCGAACATGTCAATAAGGTCGAAGACACGATTCATCAAATCCGCAAAAATTTTGCTGGAGCGTTGGTTAGGCCGAATGGCATCACCAAATTTAATGCCAATATCTAGTTAAAATTTGTCTTGAGGAACATCTTCACATGCCGTCGGTGATCGTAGATCTATCTTTGAGAAGACCTTAGCTCCTTGTAGCTGATCAAATAGATCATCGATTCTTGGCAATGGATACTGATTTCGGATGGTTACTTTGTTGAACTGTCTATAATCGATGCATAAATGAAGGCTCCCATCTTTCTTTTTAACAAACAACACTGGAGCTCCCCACGGTGATGTACTCGT
This sequence comes from Tetrastigma voinierianum, assembly GCA_016808115.1. Lineage (NCBI taxonomy): Eukaryota > Viridiplantae > Streptophyta > Magnoliopsida > Vitales > Vitaceae > Tetrastigma > Tetrastigma voinierianum. The sequence continues at coordinate 3,347,683 of JAEQBH010000178.1, read as the reverse complement.
CTTAACGAAGCCTTTACTCAACAATTCTTCCATTTGCACCTTCAATTCTTTTAGCTCTACTGGTGCCATCCGGTACGGCGCTATAGAGATGGGCTCTGTGCCAGGCGCTAGTTCAATCTCGAATTCAATCTCTCTGTCCGGCGGTAACCCTGGTAGATCCTCAGGAAATACATCAAAGAACTCTTTCACCCACAGGGAACTTACCCTTGTGCATCTCACTTGTTGCAGATTCTATTGCATCGCCCGGTACCCACGGCATGCTTTACGAAGACATCTTGTTTGCTTGTATTCTGATTAAGCGTGAAAGTATCTTCCTCTCCGCCCAAAGATCACTTACGGTTCCCACAGGGGCTAACTAAAGCCCGGACCTCTTTCTGTAGCAATGTGATGTGCGATGTTTAGCTAACCAATCCATGCCAGAATGATGTCAGAAGTCATGAATATAAGTACTATTATATCAACCTCGAACTCATGACTTGCTATAGTCACTACCACAGTAGGCTCTGGCCATGATCGCGAATCACCGTCAAGGAAGTGACACTACCATACGACACTCGGTCGGTCTCATCTATATCCCGACTCTCTACATGAACTCTCTAGAAATAAAAAGAATGGGTGTCTGGGTCCCACAATGTATGAACATCAGTATCAAATAAAGAAATGGTACCTGTGACCACATCTGGGGTAGCATCGGCCGCTTGCTGGGTCACCATATATACTCTGGAAGCCTGACTTCGAGGTCTACCTGTCGGTGCTCTGGATGGTCTACTAAGCTGTCCTCTAGGAGGTATGCCTCTGCACCTTTCATGCTTGGGGTGCCATGCACTGTGCTCCTCCCGGTCTGGGGGCCTCCACATCGGGTCCACGACTCCCAGAAAGTGCGCTTACGGTGTAGTTATGGCCTGGCCGACTCGGCGTCCAGCGCACTTAAACCAGTCCCTCATGAAATGGCCCTCTGACGCATCCAAAACACCGATCCTGCGCCCAGAAGGCTTTCGTAGTGTGATCGGCCACATCCTGCTGCTGGTCGGCTCCTCCAGCTGCGGCTCACGGACCTGGCGATGACTGAAAGCGGAGACTCGGCCGCTGGGGTCTCGGCTGCTGCCCAGGCTATGACCATCGTGGGCGTGACCACTCTTAGGCATCTTCTTGGCCTCTCCACGATGGCTGCCGGTCCGGCTCCTCTTCCCGGCCCAGTGTGGCTTTGACCCGGGGCGGTCACATGCACTCTGCTACTTTAGTGGCTGCCTCCACCCATTGCCCATCCTCACAGTATGTGATGCGGATCTGTGGACATAATAGGAGTTGGTTGATGTGATCTTCTCTTGTAGTGTTCTTCTCTGGAAGGGTGGGCGGATATCAGTTCACTGGACACTCTTTGGGGTGAGGAGCTCCCTGCTCCAATCTATAAAACTCTTCAACTTTGGCATCTTTATAGATTTTAGGAAAAAATCTCTCTGTAAATTCTCTCTTGAACTCCGCCCATATGACACCCTCTGGGTGTGCTCTCTAATGTGCCTTCCACCAGTCCTTGGAGCGATCTTTAAGTAGGAAGGCAGAATAGGAGACCCTCTGTTCCTCTGTACACCCCATCATCTAAAAAATCTCTTTGTTTGCCTCATGAATAGCGCTCTCTACGGGTCTCGCTACCATCATACGACCGCGCTAATTTCGGGCACGCTGTGCCGATATCCCGGACTCTCGCGGCTGCTGAAGGGCCGGTGCTAGCATCTGTGCCATACATTCCCGCCGCCACGGAATGGGTCCTAGGGTGAGCTACAGTCGTCTTGATTTGTGATGGCGTGGGTGTGCGAACTCTGGCACGTTAGCGGACTTCGTCCAACTGCTCTCTATCTAGTGTGGGTGCCTCTACCACGGTGCACTGTCGCATCCTGAGCGACCTCGGCTGTGCATAGCTAATGTGTACTAGTCTGTATATGAGTGACAAATCAAAATTTCAAGTTCGGCCACTAACTCAATATAATGCGGCATGATAATTCCATGCGATATTTAACTCACAATTTAATGCATATTCATAATATCTCTTTGAATTCAAAATACTATAACTTATGCTTTAAGCTTATACGTCAGTAAAACATACTCTTGAAATTTGAAGAATGATGTGTACACAGAATAACTTCATGCCTTAAGTATAACTAGCACACAATTTGTGCGAAATAGTTCAAACTTTTCTCTTAAAACTTTCTTTCAACTGAACGAGAACCTGGCTTTGATACCAACTTGACAGGACCCTTCCCAGACCTTATCTAAACTCTTTATCACGGAGAGATCCTGCCGGGCACTTCGCGGACTCCTCGAAAACATTTCGTCGGATCTAAAATCAGAAGTGAACCTACTGACTTTCTATAACCGTTTTACTCGTTTAAGCTGCTAAATTAAATTTTATTTTAATTGGTTTGGGAGTGATAAAATTTTAGCAACTTTTGTTTCAAATATTTTTATAAAATTTTGCGACATTAGTTGCGTTTTTAATAAACGAAATTTACTGTCAAAAGTTACTTCTCTTAAACATAATTCCTCAAACTTCTTTATTCCCAAACTATGATAATCATTATCATATTTTCACCAACATGCATCAACACTCAAAATTCTCAATTTTATAAGCCTAAACTTACAAACTTACAAACTTAAGTAGAATATATCTGATGCATCATATATGAAATGCATGGATATTCTAAATCATACAATTTCAAAATCAAAATATGTGTTTAATTTCAATTAAATATCCATCTCAAATACAAAAGTTTTATCATTGGTCATAAATGCGTAGCCCACCTATATAGACAACAAAAAATGATGACGTCCTGTCGTCACGATAGCACACAATGGAATATAAATAGCTAAAAATGAACAAACAAATTTAGTGCGGCGAATATATATCACATACACCCGACATGACAATTTATCACATTTGTTTATGGTTTCTTTCAAAACACTATGTATATCCTTTAATTATTTTTAACCATCACGAGTACGTTTAAAACTAACGCCAGCGTGAGAAAACACTAAGTCATCTCCTTTTTACGTTACGAATTTACTACATACTTACGTAGGAGCGCTAAATCTTATCAGCGGCGGCTTCTGATACGGAATTTCACGCATCTGATTGTAGTGCTAAAACTCTGGGCAATAAAATGGAATTCTTGCATCGCCACATAGTTCCAAACTATACAATAATGGCTATATATGTGAATTATGCGCACATCTAGCGTAGCGCTTATACTTTCTATGAAATTGAGCAACTACGTATGGAATTTTCTGCATCGTCGCGTAGTGCTAACTACTATTGTGAAGCGACTATGGGCCGAATTTATTGCATTATCTGTAGCTAAAATCTCATTATATCTTAAGAGGAATATACATGGGTTTAAAACTACATTTACTTGATGTCAAAAGCACAAATCTAACTCGTTTTGAAACTTATAAAACTCTCTTTTCAAATATTTTCTTTTTAGATTACTTAACTACCATATTCATTACCAACATCAACCATTTACATGAAACTGGGAAAAGATCTTAAGTGGCGAACCACTTACCTTGAAGCCTCGTCACTCCCCGTCAAGCGTCTCTACGAGGCTCGTGGACGTCGCTCCCGTGCTCTTCACCTACACAATATTCCTCATCATTACTAGTGACAAAATTTTCAATCCTCTACTATAAGGTCAAGAATCTCAATTAAGACCATTTTCTCTTATATATCCTCTAACGTTCTACTCAGCAGAGACTCTCTAATCCCAATTTTATATAAAGTTTTAGTTTTGACCCTTAAGGATCACCGCAGCGGTCCGTTTAATTTGAAGGCTTGGAACGAAAAATTTATATTTTTACTCAAAGCAGGACTGACCCATGCGAAGCAGTGGTAGCATTTGCTGGGTCTCAGTTTTCCTTAAGTTCTTACTCTCGGTTCACTTATATCATCTTCTAGTCACACGAAATTGCCTTTTGTTTCTTCACTCATTTGAAGCTGCAGTTCCTAGGTTTCTTCTCCAAATTGGAATCACCCGATTTGGATCACCCAAAACTCAGGATTGTGTATTTTATACCTAGATTACTCAAATTGGCATAACAGAATCTGCACATAGCTCCACTTTGAAATATTTCTGGGCACTCTGGGGTTAAACTTTGCTTGAACTTCCTTCAGCTAACTTATTCCCCTAGAAGTCTATTTTACCCATAATTTTGAATCACTCAATTTGGATGAGTGAAACTCCACTTATGACCAAAACACTACAACCATACCCAAAACAGAGCAAAATTAGTGAGCAACACGAGTTCACCTTTCAGTCTTTATTTTGGAGCCTTAGAGATACAATTTGCTCTTGATCCCTTCTATACATTTGTTTCCCTATCTCTTATGGTTTTTTACCAATTGGAATCAATTCATTTGGATGATTCTAACTTAATTTATAGCCAAAACAAAACGGGGTTTTAGAATTTTTAGCCGTAATTCCTTTAAAAACAAACATTCTCCTTTGTTTTGTTTTTTTTTTTTTTTTTTACAACCAATCCTCAAAACCGTAATACCTCAATAATCAACATGAAAGTCATTCAAAACCACTCCATAACACTTGTATTGGTGATTTGAACTCCATACAACAAAACCTAGGTAAAATCATGAATTCAGCAGGTCCACCAATTCTTCTAAAACCCATATAAATATGATGATTCCATGTTTATTTACCAATTGGGGTTTTACTCTCATAACCCCAACAGCAATTCAAAAGGTTTATGTGATCTTTCCACAAAACCTAGACGAAAGAGCAACTAATTCTCCATACCAAACCCTTAATAATCCATTACATGATTGAAAGCGAAACACATACACGAATTTTTGGACTTCTTCTCCTTCTCCTTCTTCTTCCTCCTCTTCCCTCTTCCTTGCTCTTCTTTCCTCTCCAAAACGTGAGCCCTAGCCTTTGGAGACCAAAAATGAGTTTGGCTTCTTGTTTTTCCCATTTTTATATTCTAATATTTCCTTTAATTGCCATCAAGTCCTTCATGCTTTTAATTTTTCAAATCAGTTTTGTTTTTATATGATGGCCCATCTCTGCACAAGCTTAATGGTTTTCATATCCTTTTATGAATTACAATTTAACCCTTGTTCAGAATCTTGCAATTCGGGTTCCATAATTTATAATTTCCTAATTTCATTTCGAATATTCTGATGTAACACTTAGTGCTCGTATATGCCCTACGGCATCATGTCTTGTATACTCTCTCGGGACGAGGGTGCTAATTTAGTCGTCAACCTTAAATTGATAATTCTCTAACGCCATGAGATTCAATTAATCTAATGTAGAGATTTATTTTACCTCTCTAATCCATCTTTTAACACTAAAAGGTTATAGATCGAAACTAGGGGTTTACAATATATAAGCATGAAGGACTTATGAAGGATAACAAGTGATATGGGCAAGAGATAGAGAAAGGAGAACCTAAGGAATCAAGAAATTATCACACTGGACAGCATTGAACATTCTGATTTTTCTATATTGATTTAGGCTTCAAATGGTTCACCTCAGCCCATGAGGACATTGTACATTGAAAGAGCTTTCCAATGAGTCCTTACACATCCAACTTCGAGCTAAAATGAAGGGGATATGAGGATAACAAGTTGGAAGAAGGAAGCAGGGGAGTCTTGAGCAGCGTGACTAGCACCACGATCCACCTTGAGCTCTCAAACTGTAAAACTCATTTTCTTCTTCTACTTTACACCCTATCCGGCCATACTCTTTCCCTCCAACCTTTGCAACTTCTAACCACCTTCAAATTTATTTCTCATCCACTCAAATCCTAACTCACATCCCTCCCCAATCCATCTCCAAGCTTCAAAACCCATCATAAACCCACAAACTTACCATTCTTGAACCCCAACTTTCCATCCATCATTCCAAGCATCAAAGAGGAGTTACAATGAAAAAAAAATGTGTGCTTTGTTGTTTGTTTTTGGGTTCTTTGTGGATCATTGTTGATTGTGGAGTGATTTATATGTATTGAAGGAAGTTTTGAAGAATCAAAACTCACTCATTTGGGGTGATGAAAGTTGGTGCACACCAAGTGTTTGAGAAAATGCCACAACCACTTTCATGGCTCCAAAGAAGCAAAAGAGTGTAGAAAGGGGTAGTACACAAATGTCAAGGTCTAAAAATCTTCAAGGTTTCTATTCAAAGTGGCCGAGATTAGAAAGGGAAGTTCACTTTTCCCAACTCTCTCTATTGCCCTTTTACTTTATTGGTTCCTTTTGCTTATTACTAGACATTTAGGACAATGTTCATCCCAAAGTTTGGGGTGTTTATTTTGGTTGGTTTATCATGTCATACCCCACATGTTGCACATGATAACTTTGAGGATGAAATTGTCCTATGCTTTTTATGGATGATGACTTTGTTTGATGCTTTCCAGCACATCTTAGTTTTGGTTTATTAAGATTAATTGAGTTTTGTTTGTAGTTGTGATGTCAATGAAGATCTTAATTGAACCCTTGAGATATGGACAATATTCAAGATAATAGGACTTAATGCTTAATAAGTTATCTCTCTAATAGGCTATTTAGTCATTGGTTTCTCAAAATCCATGCACTTGGTCACTAAGTACCCTTGAAAAGCAGTTTTTGCTTGGGTTAGAGAAGGTTTATTAGAATCCATCTCTCTTTGATCTCCATAAGTTCTACAACTTGTTCTATTATCGCTTGAGATGAAATCCTAGGCAACAAAACAAGTGAGAAATGATATAGGCCATCCTTGGAAAGATTGAACCTTTCAAGCTAACACTATTAATATGCATATGCATATTCCTCTAGTACCAGAATATTTGAGCCTTGAAGGCAGTGTCATTTATAAGAACCAAGTTTGAAGCCAATAACCTTCTTATACATCACTATCCCTCGGTAAAGAACCAAACTCACCCATAATATGAGGATTTGAACATAATTGAGAAATGTGGTGAGGAGCATGTTTAAGGGAGTTATTTTTCCTTACGAAAAATAACTCAAATTGGTTGAAACGAGTTAAGTTGAAAATCAAAAGAGGTTGGGAGTTATTTTAAAAAGGAAGGAGAAAAAGAAAAACATAAAAATATCAAGTGTAAAAGAAGCAAAAATATAATAAAATGTCAAGGAGTGAGTCTAGCTTCGTAGCCTTCCTTCCCTGAAGTAAATAAATCCTAAGGGGTGTCTCCTTTTTGGTTCTCCTAAGGCAAGGCTAGTGCAGAGCTCTTGGTTAAAAGCTCTCACAGGGTTGGTAGAAAGCTTAAGGGGGTTTTGACATTGCACCACTCTAATAACCTTGTCTTGAAGAAAAAGGCTTCTTGATGTTTGCTGAAAGAATGTAGAATTTGTGCAAAAAGTTGATATGAGGAATATGGAATGATGCACCTAAACATATTTTGGGGTGCTTGAGAGTGTCACTGTGTTGATGGTAAGAATCAGGATGGAGTAAGAGCTGCGAATGTAAAAAAATGTGTATGTTTAGGTAAGTTTTAGCTTAAAATGACTACTCAACTACCCCTTACCCAAGCTTTACATTACAAGCCTATAAAGACTATGTGCCTACATTAGTGGAGAGTGACAAGAACAACAAGCCTATGGAACCTAAATATATTATCTTAGGAGATCTGCGTACTTACCTCAATTCTCATAAACTCGTCTAGCTTGCAAATTGATTGGGTAGGGGAAGACCACACACACACAGTGAGAACATGGTCTAAATTTTCTATTAGTAAAGTTAATTCACTATTTAAATAAATAAATTATCTTGATCACATTCTCCTTATTCTTGGTAGGAATTAATTAAGACACATATCACATACCTTGGCAAGCTTGATTACTCGGTTTGATTAAATAAAAGGGTGAAATGAACTCTTACTCTTCTATTTAGCGAGGACAAGAAACTTCTTTCTTTCTTTGCTTGAGGGTGAAGCAAAACTTTAAGTTTGGGGTGTTTTGATAATTGTAAAGCTCATCATGTTTTGAAGTTCATTTCATGCTATTTTGAGCATTTATATCCCATATCCATGTAAAACTCATAGTATTTCTCTAAACTTGGTTTTGTAGGATTATTGATGAAAAACAAGTGATTTGCCAAGAAATAAGCAATATATTTCCAAAAGAAGAGTCAACCGAGTGTCTCATAGCGTGCACCGGGAAGATGAATTTTTCTATACCTAATTCGTCGCCCGTAGGGTATTAATCAACAAAATTTATAACTTAATACCTCATACTAACGTAGCATAGCTACTATAGTATAGTGGTTCTAGGATCGTCCACAAAGATGGGTTTTCTTCGTGGAAATGACTACCAGTGAGGCTTAAAATGGTGATTTCATTTTGGATATTGGGGTTGTGATAAAAAGAGTTGGTTTTAATGGTTGAAAATGAAAATAAAATGGATTAAAATATGGAAAGAAGTCCCTTGAAGTATCGGGTCACTAAGCCTAGGTTCCTTAGGCAAATGAGGGGGTTTTTGGGTCTTTTCCTCGCATTGGGGAGGATAACATATAGTTATCTCTTGAATCAGTTCTTCATTTAGCTATAAAAACTTACCCTCATTAAATATCCTTGAAAATGGCATTCACTTCCCGTACTTGGTCTCGATCATTAAAAGCATGTATGACTCCTTCGTGGCTTATAGGTGATAACTGATGGACATCACTGGATCTAGGATTAAGTATCCAATGAGCCTTGAGAGTTTACCAAATACCAACCATTCAAGGTTACTCGAAGGGGTTGAAACCTAGAGTTGAAGGAAAGAACCATTAATGATAGTGAATACCTACTTTAAACCCTTGGTTTGCCACAGGTTCCTTTGCCCAGTGCCCCTTTACTTCAGGAGGAGGAGGTTGGCCACTCATCCTCGAAATCATCCTCAAAAGGGTGTTTGGCTGGTGAGAAAAAGAAAGAAAAGAAGAAAGAAAGAAAAAGGGAACTTCTTCTGCAACCCATGAAAAAATCAATAATGAAAAAAAGCTGATTACAAAGTCTTCTCTGGGGTATTACATACCACCAAATTCAATACAATTTACTAAAAGATACAAAATAAAACACTATTACATAAGGAGAAAGTGGGAAAAACAAAAAAAGCTCAAAAAGTCAAATGTGGCAGACATTTTTGCAGGGGTTGCAAAATTTCGCAGCCCCTACGAAATTTCGATGGGGTTTCTGAAGCTCTAAACTACAACTCTGCTCTTCATGCTTTGAGCTCAATTCCCACCTTTGAGATATATAGCCTTTGAAAACAACAAAACTTGCACAAAAAATTATTAGTAGCCTTGCTAGGTCCTTAACATGTCAACTGGGTCAATTAGACAAAAAGGGCTCAAAAAATGGAGTATTAAGGGTGTGAATAAAAAATATTTGGGTAGTAATCAATACCAGATGGAACATTCAATGGTTCAAATTCCCCCATAAATTTCATTCTTCATTCAAAGATCTTTCCAACGATTCATCACACGCCCAAATCCGAGTTAAAACGAAGAAGTTATGGCCTTGACAAGTTAGAGAAGAAAAACTGGCTGTTGAGCAGAAATAATGTAGTGACACAGGAAAAAAAAATGTCGCGACAAAGCAAAAAAATGTCTTGACAAAGCCAGTAACAAAGCCAGAATGCTCATGTCGCAACTCAAAATGCTAATGTTGCGACTCAAAAATGCTAATGTCGCGACACAGCAAAAAAATGTCGCCATAGAGCCAGCAACAAAGCCAGAATGTTGATGTCGAGACTAAAAAATGCTGATGTCGCAATTCAAAAATGCTAATGTCGCGACTCCAAAATGTTGATGTCACGACTCAAGTGCTAGAAAAACCAGAAAATCCTGAAAATTGATATTTAGATTTTGAACAAAACAAAAAAATGAGGAGGAGAGATAAAATCTCTCATGAGGGTTTCTCTCTCTAGAACCTACCCATTTTTTTTAGTTTAGCTTAGGGCTTTGATTTTTAGTAGATCTTAGAGTAGTTTTAGAGGAGAGTTTTATTTGTATTGAAGATATTTATTTGTCTCGAGGGTTCAAATTTATTTCTTGTTGAGACAAGATTGAGCTCACGTACAGGGGATTAATTATTGAACATTGATTCTGATTCCCAGGTTTATTTTGGGTTTGAAGACTGATTTTATATAATTGGTACTGTTCATATAATGAGTTGTTCTAAATATTAATAGCTTAGACCTAGAAAAAGGTTGTATCTTGCTCTGATTTCCAAGAGGCCCTTTGAGTGACATAGAGATGGAGATTCCTAAGAGTATGGAGCAGTTACTTGGGAGTATGTTAGACTAATATTATGGAATTAATGAACTCTTAAAAATTACTTTGATAGATCACTAATTTACTCATGGTGTGAGGATTAGTTGGATGATGTATAAGTTTAATTGATCAGAGGTTTCACCTTTATTTGATGGAATGATCTTGATCCCGTGTTAGTATATATCTAATCAAGGAGATAGAGAGTTTAATCATATTTGAAGGATGAGATACCAATTAGATTGGAGAAGGCTTGCATTTTCTTGTTTATGGGGGTAAGAATTCTTCAGTCCTAGGAATAGGGTGTGAAGTACTAGAAAGGAAAAATACCGGATTCTTTGAAAAGAGGATTATAACTTCCTGAAGTAAGTGATTAAGCTATGGAAGGAATATGGTTCTCCTAATTAGTGAAATGTATAGTGTCGGGAGAGATCCAAAGACATACTACATTGCTCCTTGAGCAAATCATCATTCAACTCACAAATGAATTAAGCTTTCAAGGAAATGCAAATTGATTGTTAAATGATTATCACCATCCCACAATTACCTCTTCCCATACATTTAGATTAGAGAGTAGTTGTTTATTTAGTAGATTTAGGATTAGTTTTAAATGGTTTTATTTGAGTTAAATTGATTTTATTCCACATCCTATTTAGTGCTAAATAGTGAAGAGCCCTTGTAATCGAGGTGCTCAAATTCGATTAGAGAACCTACAATCACATTAGGTACGATATTTGGACTTCTAGAGTCCACTTTATTACTTGTATGACCCGTGCACTTGCGGAAAGGGGATGAGTATTGGTAATACTTTTCATTTCAGTTTTTGAGTACACTTACTTTTTAAAATCAGTTTTTTGAGTATTTACCTCATTCACTTCCTTGGCCAAATTTTCATATATAATACATCATTTGGTCTTTACAGACATCCTTATTATTGTTTTCTGGATGGCTATTCTAGCTACAACCAAATAGCCATAGCTCCAAAGGACCAAGAGAATACCACATTTACATGTCCATATGGCACCTTTGCTTTTAGAAGGATGTCATTTAGACTGTGTAATGATCCTTTTACTTTTCAAAGGTGCATGTTATCCATCTTCTCAGATTTGGTGGAGGAAGTTATGGAAATCTTTATGGATGATTTCTCTGTGTATGGATCTAGTTTTGAAAAATGTTTGGAGAATTTGGAAACTATACTAAAAAGGTACAAGGAAAAGAACCTAGCTGTAAACTGGGAGAAGTGACACTTCATGGTAACTGAAGGTATTGTCCTAGGTCATAAATTTTTTGCAAAAGGCTTGGAAGTACAATAGGCTAAGATTTCTCTAATGAAAACTCTGATGCCACCAACTACAGTAAAAGGTGTCAGAAGTTTTCTTGGGCATGCAGGATTTTATAGAAAGTTCATCTAGGATTTCTTAAAAATTACAAGACCATTATGCAGACTGCTGGAGAAGGATGCAAAGTTTGAATTTGATGAAGCATGCAGTTCTGCATTTGAGGAGATCAAAGCTAAATTGGTCATAGCACCTATCATGGCTACACCAGACTGGAGCAAAGATTTTGAAATCATGTGTGATGTCAGTGACTATGCAATGGGAGCTGTTTTAGGACAAAGAATAGAGAAGATCTTCATAACAATCTATTATGCCAAAAAGACTTTCAATGAGGCTCAAGAAAACTATTCAACAACTGAAAAAAAAATGCTGGCAATGGTCTTTTCTTGTGAGAAGTTCAGGCTATACATATTAGGATCTCATGTCATCATACACACAGATCATGCAACAATCAAGTACCTAATGGAAAAGAGGGATGCCAAACCAAGGTCAATCAGATGGGTCTTATTGCTGCAATAGTTTGACTTGGAGATCAAGGACAAAAAGGGCAGTGATAATGTGATAGCTAATCACTTATCCAGAATAGAGAATCATACTAAAGATGAAAAATGGACTGAAATAGAAGAAAATTTCCCTAATGAGTAGTTATTCCAATTAACAATTCAAGTACCCTGGTATGCTACTCTGGTGAATTACTTAGCTTATGGAATCATGCAATCAAAACTCAGTTACCAGCAGAAAAGGAAGTTGAGAACAGATGCTAAATTCTATAAATGGGATGATCTACTGCTGTTTAAAAGAGAAGCATATCATATTATCAGAATATTTGGTTAACAGCAGAATGTGAATAAATAATAATATATCATATAGAGTTCACGAGACCAGATTTGTTTCTGAAACCCTGTCAGTTCTGGCCAGAGTGATGTGATGATGATTGTCCACCGAGATGTTAGAGAATGAGCAACATAAATAGAAGAAATGAGATTCATCTACAAGGAATCTTTGTTGTGCAAATATTTGATGTATGGGGGATAGAATTCATGAGACCTTTCCTACTCTCATTTGGAAATCTATACATTCTCCTTGTTGTGGATTATGTATCCAAATGAGTTGAAGCAATAGCTTATCCTAGAAATTATGCCAACACAGTTGTGGGGTTTATTCAAAGAAACATATTAAGAAAATATGGAGCCCTAAGGACCATCATTAGTGATGAGGGAAGCCATTTTGCAAACAAATTGTTTTCAAAACTCTTGAGAAGATATAGAGTAAGACATGATATGGGATTGGCTTATCACCCTCAGTCAAATGGGCAAGCTAAGATATCCAAAGCAAGAAAAGACTGGTCAATAAAGCTAGATGATGCATTATGGGCTTATAGAACTACTTCTAAGATTCTTATTAGAATTTCCCCATACAAGATTGTATATGGAAAGCCATGTCATCTTCCTCTTGAGATTGAATATAAAGCTATGTGGGAAATCAAGAAGCTTAATTGTGATTTCCCATCTACTAAGGAGAAGAGATTACTTCAGTTGAATGAACTAGAAGAGCTGAGAAATTAAGCTTATGATAATGCCAGGATCTACAAGGAAAAGTCTAAGAAATTGCATGATCAGAGAATTCTGAGGAAAGAGTTCAAGGTAGGACAGCTAGTCCTACTGTACAACTCCAGGCTTAGACTATTCCTAGGGAAACTTAAATCAAGGTGGAGTGGTCCTTACACAGTGATTGCAGTTACACCTTTTAGAGTAGTGACATTGAAAACAGATTCAGGGAATGAGTTTAAAGTGAATAGCCAAAGACTGAAACATTATCTGGGAGGAATTTTAAATAAAGAACGGTCTTAGAGCATAATTGTTTAAGAAATTGCTAAAAATATTACACATGATAGCAATGTCTAGCTAAGGACATTAAACTGAGCAGCTGCTGGAAGGCAACCTAGATTTTTTGTTATTGTTATAATGCATTAGGATATTCTTCAGTATGAGGAAGTGCTTGTCAAAGAAGGATAAATTTTAATTGAGCTTCAATGAAATCTTTGTGAAAATTTTCCTATTTCTTTCTTCTTTTAAATTTGATTTACTCTTATTTCTTTTCATTTCAAGTTTATTTTTGTGTGTTTGAATTGTGTTTGATTAATTGAAGTTATTTAATGTTTCTTAGTTTAGTTTAGTTAGATTTAATCAGTTGAATTATTGTAAATTTCTAAGATAATAATCTGGGTTTCATTTATATATTTGTGCATGATTTGTTGAAAATTTCTTGAATTGAGAATGCTTGAATGAATAAGATTGAGGAAAACAAGTAAGAATCAGGAAGGTGAAAATGTCATCTCTAAGTCGCAACATCATTTCAATGTCCCGACATCAGCTCCAAAAAAATTTCCTAAAGTCGCGACACCAAGATTAGAGTCACGACATTCCCTTCAAAGTCGCGACATTTTGTTTTTGATGTCGCAACATTTTCTCTAAGTCAAGACATTGTGTTTTCAATGTCGTGACATTCCCTACAAAGTCACGACATCGACACTAGAGTCGTGACATCATACAAAGTCATGACATTAAGATTTGTCACTTAAAAATATTAATCAGAGTCGCAACGTCAATACTCAAAGTCGCTACATTGCATCTAGGGCATCCTCTATAAAAAAAAGAACACTTAGTGAAAATTTGAAAATTCAAACCAAATTCCTAACATCCGAGCCCTAAATCCTTCCTACTCTCCATTTTCAAAACTTAAGAATGTCTAGCCCTAGCTCTCCTACTCTCGAAGAAGTGATTGAGAACATTATGGAGGATGTGCAAAGAGAAAAGGTTGAACAACCTGAGAACTAGAAAACTGTTCCTGTGGAGGGAGTAAGAAAAGAAGCCGAGGAGATGGAAGTTGAGGCAAAAGAAGCAAGAATGTTCATTATTAACAAGGGGTAGAGATGTTCATAAAAACTCTCGCCAAGAAAGGATTCATAAAGGAGAAGGGGTTCAAGGAGTTAGTGTCGCCCTTTAAAGAAGAAATCTAGAGAAGAGGGTGGGAGATGATTTGCCAGCAAAAGAACTCTAATTAAAGATTTCTATGCCAACCTTGGAGACAGGAAGACCTGACGTGCTATGTTAGGGGGAGGTGGTTGCCTTTTAGAGAAAGGGCCCTCTCCCAATTGTTCAAGTTCAAGGAAGGAGTAGACTACTCTGAATTTGAGAATCTCTAAAAGAACCCTCACTTCGAGGAGATTGCCAAAGAGCTCACGGGTGGCCAAGGGGAATGGCAGAGAACGAGGACCATCTCCAATGCCTTCGCCAACAAAGGAGATCTCACCAAAGTCGGTAAAGTATGGTTCTACTTTTTGAATTCAATGTTAAAGCCCGCAAAACATGTCTCCATTGTGAGACAAGACTATGCAATACTCCTGTTTGCGTTGGTCAAAGGCTATGAGGTGAATGTGGGAAGGATAATTGAAGAATCAATCCTGGATTATGCAAAGGGGAATTTCACTAGAAATTTCCCCCACCCCTCCTTGATCACACTATTGTGCATCAAGAGGGGTGTGGAGTTCAATGAAGAGGAGGAGGAGAGGTGCCCCTAGACCTTACCTCTCACTCTTGTTGGAGTCCTCAAAGCTCTAGTTGAGAGTGAGGAGGGAGAGAGGAGACCGAAGCCCACTAAAAAGAGAAAGAGGGTCTGAAATTGAAGCAGAAAACAGAGATCAAGCCTCAACAGTTGCTTCTAATTAGGGTGACAATAGTGAAAGGGGTGGTATTGAAGCAAATTTAGAGCAGCTAGGTCTCTCTCTGATAGATCATGGAGCACCGGCTCAAGTGGAGGCGAGGAAGAGGAGGAAGAAAGAGAGAAAATGAAGAGGCTCAATTCGTAGTTGCTTACTATCTCCTGAGAGTAAAAGGGTAAAGGAAAAACATAGGGCTACAATTGAAGAAAACAACAACTCTGAGCTGCTATCCCTACTGAAAGAAATGAAGGAGGAGATCAGGAAAAGGGATGAGTAGATTAGAAAGGAGCTAAAGTGGAGAGATAACCACCTAGATGATCAAAAGAAGGAAACAGCGAAAACGGCCTTCTAAGCGGAGAGATGAGAGGTGAGAGTTGGTACGGATGCGGGGATAGAATTTTGAGGGTTGAACTGAAAAAGGGAGAGAAGGCTTTTGTTAATGAGCAGCTAAAAAGGGATTAGGACTTACTAAAGATACTTGAGGTGAGGGAGAAGGAGATGGAGAGCGAACCTCGACGAGTTGATACCTTGGGTACACAGTCTGAACATCAAAGGAAATCGGGAGCCACGGTCGGAGAAGATATGAAGAGATGGAAGCCTCCCTAAACTATAGGGAGAAGCTATGGACTGAAGGTTTAGATCTCTGCAACTCCAACTTGAGGAACATTTATAAAGCCCAAGGTAATTTTGAGGGTGCACTCAACTCTATCGGAGAAAGGCATAATGAGTTGATAAGGACTAATGCCAAGATGCTGGAATGGGTGAAAAACCAGCTTCTAAGATATAAAACAATTGAAAAACCCCAAGCTTCCATCTCTGACTTTATTCCATCTCAAGGTGGTTATAAAATTTGAACCAATTAAACTCAAATCCTCCAAATCCCATCCAAAGAAAAAGAAATAAACTTTGTATCTCTCTCTCCTTGTAATTAAGTTCTTTTTAATTGAAAGTATAAATAAAATTATGTTTCTGAAATCTGTGTTCACTTGTGTTTATTCTCTTATTTTCTTATTTCCTGTTTCATTTTATATTCTGTAATGTGTGAAGCATACTCAATTATGGATTTGTTGATTGCTGTAATAAATAATTGGGTATTCGTTTGTACTCAATGCACTGAATTGCTAAGTGGAAAATGAAAAGAATAAAAGGCTGAGAATTTGTGTGTTTGTTGTTAAGACAGAAAAATGGGAACCTGAAAATGAGGCAAACCGAGCTTAAGGAAGTTGAAATTGTGTCTTGTATTGAAGATTTATGCATTTTTGCACAATTTCTGAATGATGAAAGTTGTGTTTTCTTGTTTGGTTGAAATTTGGATGATAAGTATTGAGTTGCTATTGCTATGAATATTGTTGAATTGAAATAAATTGTTGAATCAAAATAATCTTCCGAATTGTATAATAGTACAACAACATGTGTAGAAACCAAACAAGGCAAATTTGTAGATGAATTAGGCAGGATGAGTTCAAATGTAAAAAGTTGTAATGTCAGTAACAAATAGGCTAAGATTTTAGATTCTAAAAGATTGAAATTTATGATAATGTTAATCAAGCTAATGATTCTAGTTTCCTTGAATAGTACAGTTCTAATGACTGACAGCAAGCACATTAGTCATAAGTACCTTGAAAACTGATTTTGCTTGGGTTAAGAACACCTTATTGGATTTACCATAATTTTAGACTCAAAAGGTCCTAGAACTTGTTATATTATTATTCAAGGCGAAATCCTTGGCATCACAACCAATAAGAAATGATTTAAGCCATCCTTGGAAAGTTTGAGCCTTTTTTAGCCTACCTTGTGATATGCTTAAATGCATACACCGTAGTACATTATTTGAACCTAATGCCAATTTCATCATCAAAGCCACATGAAAAAACATTAGTCGTTCTTTAAATTCTAACTCTGCAATAAAGAACCCTGAGTTTGCCTAAATTGCAAGATGAGTGCAGAAAAAGTAATCAAGATGACAAGTTTAGGGGAGTATATTTTGGAATGTGAAGAAGGAAAAGAACTAGTGATGTGGAAAGAAAATCAATTGAGAAGTGTCTGAAAAGGAGTGCTGTGAGAGAAAAATGAGTAAATTTGAAAAATATGCAGTTCAAGAGGAATGAGTTTTGCCTTGTAGCCTTCCTCCCTTGAGCTATTAAGTTCTTAGGGGTGTTCTACACCTAGTACCCTAATGCCAACTGGCATTGGAGTTACTAACCCAAAGCTTGCTAAGGGGAGGTAGAAAGCTTAAGAAGGCAAAACATTGCACCATTCCTAAAACCTTGAACAAAATGAAACGAAAAACACGAATTGGGCTAATTTGAAACGAAAGTGGAAAGAAAAAAGCCATAGTGGAAAATATGTAGAAAGATGTACCCAATCAAATCTAGGTATGCTTTTAATGGTTGTTCTGAGTATAAAAAAAGATGATGATCAGTTTAAGGCTAAATGATGAATAGTATGTGCACTTTGGGTGAATTTTAACTTAAAATGACCAGTTAACTACCCAATGTCCAAGTCATACAGTACAAGCCTAAAAGACCTATTTGATCCTGAGGGTTATGTTATGTCTACATTAGTGGAGAATAATATGACTAACAAACCTATGGGACCTTAGTCACTCTAAAGAGACTACCATTCTTTTACTATAAATCTCATAAGGCTACCTAACCTACTAATTATTCATAAAGGGAATACCAACAACACTCACATTAGAAGTCAGGAAACTGTAATTGTTTACAAGCTATGAATTATCTACTGTATTGAGTA
This sequence comes from Tetrastigma voinierianum, assembly GCA_016808115.1. NCBI lineage: Eukaryota > Viridiplantae > Streptophyta > Magnoliopsida > Vitales > Vitaceae > Tetrastigma > Tetrastigma voinierianum. The sequence continues at coordinate 3,329,618 of JAEQBH010000178.1, read as the reverse complement.
ATCTGAATTGAAAATCTTTAGGATTCATATATCAAAGCTTAGTTGGAATTGATATCACAACTAACATTTTGCTAAAGCCAAATTGCTGATATGACTAAAAAGATAATTAAAAAGAAAATTTTCCTTAAAAATCAATTTTAATTGTTTGAGGACAAACAATGAGCCTTTTCTTTGCTTGAGGACAAGCAATACTTTGAGTTTGGGGGAGTTTGATGAGTATGAAACTCATCTATTTTTAAGTCCATTTTTAATGAATATTTGAGGCTTAAAAGTTCAATTTAATGCAAAATTATGGAATCTTCACCCAAATTTGTGTTTTGCATAATATCATGAAAAATAAATAAACCAGCAAGAAAATAAGCAGAAAGAAGTCAAAAGTCCAAAGTCGCGACATCGGCTAAAGAATGTCGCGACATCGGCTAAAGAATGTCGCGACATCATATCTAAGTCCCGACATCAGGTGAAGAATGTCGCGACATCAAAGTAGAGTTGCAACATTAGTTGAGGAATGTCATGACACCAAATTCCAGAGTCGCGACATCGAATGAAAAGAGTCGAAACATTAGCCAAGGAATGTCTCACATCAAAAGTAGAGTCATGATTAGTACCCAAAAAGTGCTATTTTGAACCATATTTAAGATAGGTTCTAAGTACTTTTTGTGTACTAATCATATTAATTAAGCCGATTGACACGTGTAGGTCCCTTTGGTACTAATGATTGTATTTCGAGGCTGTTGTGGTAGTTTTTGCAGGTTTCATAAACCTATTCTACCATATCAAGCTAAGCATATCGAGTTGAGGGTTACACCGAGTTACGTATGATTTATCTTCGATTGCATCAAACGAGAACGAAGAGTGAAGGCTGGCTCAATTTGGATGCAAGTTGGAACATGCAGGAAGCAAGCATGAGCAACTGGGGAAATTTCGCTATTATAGAGAAATTTCGCTACAATAGCGAAATTTTCACAATTATAGCGAAATTTTGCTACAATAGCGAAATTTTATTATATACTGTAATTTGCTAAATAGCGAATTTTAGCTATTGTAATTTCTCTGGCGAAAATTTTCACTATGTGGCTCATCACTCCACTGTTTTTGTGTCTGAAGCGACCCCAGTTTTGGTTAATTTCAATTCTACCCTCATTGTAATTATACTATTTAGGTTAGATTTGTATTTTCACCCGATTGTAGGGCTATATAAGCCATTTTGTGAACATTTTGTAACCTAACTTTTCATTGAAGGCATTTCCATTACGGGCCCCTGTTTTCGGCCCTCATTTGCTCTCTTCTCTCTCCTCTTTCTCTCTTTCTAGAGCTGACAGGCACACCCTTTGAGGATGTGACTCGAAAGGATGTTTGGCTAAAGCCTCTAAACCTTGAAGAGGAGGGTTGCTAGGTAGGTTAAAGCCTCTAAACCTTGAAGAGGAGGGTTGCTAGGTAGGTTGATAAGGTTTGTAGGTGTTCCTCTGTTTTTCACGAAGCAGGTACTGCGTATTTATGGTTCAAACTCTCAAAACTAGGTTTAAAAGCTATTTGATGTACTTTCTTTGGTCAATACTTGTGGCTTTTGGGGTTGAGTGTATTCTTAATGTTAGATACAACGACATCCATTAGTTGTCATTTACGAGCCATCGAAGGTAGGTTAAATCTTTAGACTTTAACCAGGAATGTTAATTCTCGATAAATCTTTATGTTTGAAGGAATGTAGTCTTAAGGGTTAGTCTTTAAAATTAAACGAATCGGTTTTAGAATGACTATGGTTCGTCTTCTAATGCGATAACGAAAGGAGTAAACTTGAGACACCTTTGCAACATATAATACCAAGTATTATTTGGCTTGAGGACTTCTTTTTACATTTTATTTTGAATTATCTTCGGTTAGCTATTAGCAGCGACCATTTTGTACAAATCCAAAATCGAACAAAAGCCTCACCATTTGACCATTTAAAATCATTTGTAGACGAAAGCCCACATCCCGGTGTTGGAAGTCCTCGGTATTTATCTGTGATAGTTATCTTGCAATGTTAGGAATGGACCCAAGTATAAATTTTGTTGATTCCTGCCACATACTTTGCATGCGAATCAAATGGCATTGCCGGGGATGGTGCCTCCGCTCTGAATGATGAGTTGATAATTACTTGTAATCTTCATTACAAGTATTGGTGACCTTTTAAACCTTTTTGGTCGAGTCATTCCCGAATTTCAAGTTTTTTCTCTCGGCTGATCATTCTTGAACTTTATGAATAGATTGTTTATTTCTTAGCTAACACTAATCTTTTTGGCGAGCACTATTGTTTGTTATTTGTGTCTCTTTTTGTTTCACAGGTGTTTATGTACAGTGGGATGAAATATCGGGTAGATTAAAGAGTTAGTACACGATTGAACGAGGTTGTCAGAGTCGGTGTACCGGTGAAGCGAATGGATCCTGCACGGCAATGAGTCGGCATGGGCTCGATAAATCCTACGGCATATAGGCCCATGAGGGACCACATACACCCTCTGTAAGTGAGTCGCGCTTCACCACATCATACCACCTACTGATGATGTGGTAGTAAGACCCTATTTGATGCCTCTGCTTCCCACTTTTCATGGAATGGAGAATGAAAATCCATATATGCATATCCGGGAGTTCGAGGAAGTGTGCACAACTTTTAAAGAAGGTGTACCTGACATGGACTTGCTTAAGATGAAAGCATTTCCATTGAAACTGAAAGACAAGGCCAAGATTTGGCTCAATTCAGATTAGAATAATTAGGGGTAGATTACGTCTCAGTGATTTTGGAAGAAATTTTGATTACAACCAAGACCAACGGTTTGAAGAGGCAAATCTACACTTACTCGGCCTCGATAATGAGAAGTTTTATCGGTATTGGGAGAGTTCATGGAGACCATCGGTGCATGTCCCACACCGTGGTTTGATACATGGATGTGTGAATCACTTCTATGATGGTATGTCTCAGGCCGTAAACTGACTACTAGAAACCATGTGTGGAGGACTTCTGAGTAGAACCGGATGAAGCCATGGACTTTTGAGACTATGTGGCCAAAACCTCAGGCATGGGACCGAGGCAAGATCGAGTTGAAAAAATGAGGCCTTCAGCCCACCATAGGGGAGGCATTTTATCTTCCAGAAGACATACGGAGATGAAATGGCCCGACCACTTTGACCGAGAAGGTTGGAGGAGCTTGAAATGAGAAATCAGCATGGAAGTCGCGGCCGGTGATTAGTTACTTTACATCTGCTTGGCTATTTTAATTGTCAGTCAAGTAGCCATCTTAGGGAGCGTTGTCGATATGGTTCCTTGGTGAAGTTTGATGCGAAGCATGCCCGTGTCTTAGGTCGAGAATAAGCCCGGCGACCGATACTCAGGTATGACAACGCATTACCTCGATTGGAGGAATCATCGAACTATCATGGGCAAAGCCCCATATGCTCCCCCGAGAACCTGTGTGATTTAGCTCCGCACCGGCCACAGTATCCACCTTGTTCTCACATTGGCAATGGTCCCGAATTTAAGCGGGTAGTAGGAACCTTTGTGGAGGAACAAGGTGTTGAATGTTCAAGCTAATCAGAAAATTGGGGCCGGTAGAGGCTCGCGACAAAGAATGAGCGATATGCGTGCGAGATCTCGATAAATATGACAACTTGCAGGATTCCATTTCGGGTTGTCTAACCGGCCTTGGGGGTCTGAAAAGGAAATTCCCTTCACAGACACAACAAAACTCGGGGAATCGTGAGATAGGCTCGCCCCGATGATCCCGATGTAAATTGGTAAGTCAAAGCGATAGTAACATTGAGAAGTGGAAGAGAACTGAACCCGGTAGTCACGGAACCGGTAGCTCCCGCAGTGGTTGAACCACTAAAGGAAGAACTGACCACCTGAGGGGAAGAGGTAAAACACGAGTGTACCCCCCTCCTTTCCCAGGAGCACTTGAAAAAGGAAAAATTGGTTAACGAACTGAAATTTTTAGAAGTACTACGGCAAGTAAGGTTAACATCCCTCTTCTCGATATGATCGGCAAGTCCCTACGTATGCAAAGTTTTCAAGGACCTATGCACTCCAGAAAGAGGCTTTAATGTGAATTAAAAGGCCTTTTTAACATGCGGAGTTACTGAGTGCAAGACTCTTGTGAAGATAAAGATCTGTGGTGCTCTACAACTCGTTTAACATAAAGTGTGATCAGGTGGGAAAAGGCATCATAGATTTGGGGAAGTAAGTGTTAATCACCGCTCTTTCCACATGTACCAGCACTTAGGCTAGGCGGTAACTTAAGCCAACTACTATCACTTTGTCTCTAGCCGAGTCCATCAAAATACCAAAGGGGATGACTGGAGGATGTTTTTGATTCGTGGAAAACTATACTACCCAGCTGGATTTTGTAGTGCTCGACACCGAACCTGGCCGGCAGCAGGGGCTAACCATGTGCCAAATCATCCTGAAGCGCCATTTTTGGCCACTTCCCAATGCAAATCACTAATTGCTCGAATGGGGCATGGTGCTAACTCCTTTGGGAAATATGACCTTAGAGCTCAATATCTTCCATCTTAGCAAGTAAAAGCACACATGCACCAACAGGAGGATGATATTAAGAGGTTTGTTATAGAAGCCATCATTGAAGAACAAGAAAATGAGTCATTTCATGTGATGTATTAACCAAGGAGTTGGTCGACAAAGAATGAAGACCAATGAGCTTCGTAAAGTGAGCCTACTATACGGGCAATGGAGTATGGTGTGCTGAAGTGTTACCTCTACTTACTCCTGAAGTGAGGACAGTGTCCTCAAATGGGGCTAGGATCTTAAAGGTTCCTACCTATTGAATTGAAATACATTGGGAGGAAAATGCATTGTCCAAGAGTGATTTCTTCACTAGCCTGAAACCTACGTGAGGTTAGTCGTTTCAAATCTTCCATAGGAACAAGAAAGCAATCAGATGGATGATTTATGCATTTGAAAGGCATTAGAGTCCTAATCGTACGCACCCATCATATTTACTTTAGAAGAGGGAATCAAAGCCGTCTTCGACAACCACAGAGGAGACTGAATTCGCATATGCAAGAGGTGGTACGCGTGGAAGTGTTTAGAAATTGCCATGCTCATCTATACCCTATATCCTATAGTTTTGGTTAGTTCAACCTAAGTAGTACCTAAGAAATGTGTCATTACTAGCTCTCAATGGGAAAGGAGAGAAATGCCCACCCGACTTACTACAAGATGGTGTGGAGGGTATGCATCGAAATTATAGGCTTGAATGAGGTGACGCTAAAGGATCACTTTCCCTACCTTATCCGGATCATTCCTAGAGAGTATCGAGTCATCCCTTCTAACAAGTAGATGGGTATTCCGGCTATTTCCAGATCAAGATCATTGTAGATGATCAGGAAAAGACCACTTTCACTTGCCCTTTTGGTACATATGCCTATAGAAGGATGCCCTTTGGTCTATGCAAGGCCCCGGCCACTTTTCAAAGATTGGTATGCCGCATTTTCATCGATATAGTGATTTATTAGTGGAGGCCTATATGGATCACAATGTTTTATGGAAAGCTTCGATGAATGCCCCTCGGGCCCGTTTGGAAACCGGTCTCCTCCACACATTCATCGAAAAGAACCTAGTACTAAACTGGGAAAAAATGCCATTCAAGTGGTAAATTTGTGGTGATTAGGTCTAAAGTACATCATCGGGTGAGGAATCGAAGTGGATAAGGCCAAGGTAGAATTGATCTCGGAGCATTGCCAATTCCTACTAAGGTGAAGACAATGGGGAAATTTTCGGGACATGATTCTATCGCAGTTCATCCGAGACTTCCCTCAAAATAGCTATCGTTCTACAAACTCCTTTGAAAAAGATGCAAAGTTTGAATGGGATGCAGAATGCCAACAAAAGTTCGAGGAGCTTAAGGCATATTTGACTACAGCACCTATTGTGAGAGCCCTTGACTGGCACTTGCCTTTTGAGGTAATGTGTAATGCTAGTGACCTTGCTGTCGGAGCAGTTCTCAGACAGAGAATAGAGGGAAAGCCGTATGTGGTGTATTATGCGAGCAAAACGTTAAATGAAGCTCAAAGAAACTACACTACTACGGAGAAAGAATTGCTAGCAGTGGTCTTTGCTTTAGATAAGTTCCGATCTTATTTGATTGGCCGAGTAATTGTAATCTCACAGATCATTCACACTAAAATATCTACTCACAGCGTAATCTGGGCCTCGGCCTAATAGATGGGTTCCATGCCGCAAAGAGTTCAACCTCCAGACAGAGATGCTGGGTGTGGAGAACGCCGTTGTCGAATATCCTCCGTAGATTAACCATAGCACACAATACCCACAACCATCCTATATATTATGAATTTCTTGAGGAATCTCTACTGACAGTGAGTATAACACCATGGTATGCTCACATTGCCAATTTTTTGGTAACAGGAGAGTTACCAGTGGAGTGGACAGCACAGGACAAGAAGTTCTTCCATGTAAGGATTCATTTGTACTATTGGGAGGAGCCGTATTTGTTCAAGTATTGTGTTGATCAAATAATCAGGAAATGTGTGCCGAAAGAAGAACAGGAGGGAATTCAAATTACGTTGATAAGGCGCGTGGAGGGCATTTCCGCTCACGTAAAACAACCATGAAAGTGTCGTATTCGGATTTTATTGGCCACGCTGGGCACGCACTACACCATGTGCGCTGAAGTGTGATAGTGCAAAGACTGGAAGATCTCCCACGCCACATGATGCCCTTGAACCCCATTTTAGTAGTTGAATTTGTTTGATGTATGGGCATCGACTTCATGAGGCCATTTCCTACTTCCTTCCTATGCCATCCTTGTAAAGTGGACTACGTGTCCAAGTGGGTTGAAGACATGTAAATGTGACCACAAAGCAAAGTAAATTCCTTAAGGAGAACATTTTCTCAAACTTGGAGTTCTAAAGGAATGATTTAGTTGATAGAGGTTCCTTACTCAGAATAAACCCTTTGAGAACCCTTATCCAAATATGGTGTTGGGCCACAAGGTAGCCACCCCAGATTTGATCCTCAAACCAATGGTCAAGTGGAGCTCGCTAATAGAGAACAAAGACCATCCCGATGAAAATCAAGCACTAACCTCTCAAGGATCGGCCTTAAGCTTCTGAGACTATCAGGCATACAGTAATACATACAAAGACTATCCTGAATGTCCCCCAGACGCTTTAGTTTATGGCAAGGCTTGCCATTTAATTAGAAATCGAATATAAAGGCGTGGTGGCAATAATACGAAATTTGAACATACGCGAACTCAGCCTGTCTTAGAAAAAGAATGCTTCAGATCAATGTTAGAAGAGTTTGAGAAACAACGCCCATTTTAATTCCAAGTAAATTGCAAAGGATAAAAGAGCGGCATGATCAGCTCATAACCCGGAAATCCCCAATCAGGGATCAAGTCCTCCCGTATGATCCAAGCTCCATCTATTTCTCGGAAGCTCAAATCAAGCAATGATCTAACCCATTTATTATCCACCAAGTATATTCAATGGTTCTACGACCTTCAACCCGCAAGACAAGAAAATATTCATGCCACCTTACAAACAGCAAAGCCTTATATCGTTTCACACTGAGAAAAGAGGAGGGAGATATCCCTCCTTGATCCTCCATGACCGAAATTGCCACACCGTAGCTGGTTCCCTGTCTTCTTCATGAGGATCAAACCGCAGCCACCAGTCTTGCTTTTGGTCATAATTTTAATTTATTTTATTTTTGGTATTTTTATTTTGTTCAGTTTTTAATTAAAAACTCCATTTTGACATGTTCAGCTTAATGTTTTATTTTATTTTATCATTTTATTTTTCAGAGGAGGAAAAGCTTCTGCCTGAGTACCGCTGGCGCAGCGGGGGACTCGCCCGTGAAAGCCTGTCCCGCCGCCTCTACGCCCGGTCCCTCCCCGCTGTCCCTAAGCACCATTAAAAAGGCCACCCCCCACCCTCTTCACACCTCCTCCCCCCAACCGCAAGCTCCTCAGACTTTTGTCCGAAAGCCACGCACTCTTCCCACATTGGCCACAAGACACCCGATACAACGCCTCAAGTACCCCACGCCGGGACAACCGCCCGGGTCGCGCTCTCCCCCATCAGACGATCTCCCCATTTCAGCCTCCCCGCTTACACGCCGACATCGTAGCCTCCGCCTCCCATGCACACTTCAGCCCTCGCAGCCGCGACCCGAAGCCCCGGGCAATGGTTCGCACCCGCGGAGGGCATCGATTCAGCCCAGGGTCAAACTCAGTCCCACTGCAGGCGGGCACTCTCTGTGGCCGCCGCAGCCAGCCTCCGGCCGTGGTGCCGAGGCACCCCCTCCCCGCTCTTGTCTCCTTCTCAGCCATGATGCGTAGTCCAAATTTCCTCGTCGTGGAGCATTCCAATGGAGCCCAGGTGTCGAGCCCCCCCATCTAGACGATACCATACCCGTGAGACCTCGCCCCTCCCATCCACGGCCACCAAGGAGGGCACAGCCTTCCAAGCGGGCCCGAACACCTGGGCCCAGGAGTCTTCACGCCCAGTTCGAGAGCCTCACTGCCCCAACCCGCCCAAAGATCCCGCACACCATCGCCCCCGCCTATCCCCTACTTTGGAGGATTAGGTGTCCACTATCTCCACCGTGACCCGACACTTCCGGGAACGTGGATCGTCGTGCTGCGACTCTCACTTCGAGAGTCCTACCATGATATACCAAAGATTGGCAGCGACCCACTCCGCCCGTAGATTCGATGTGGTCAGTCCAGAGGTATTCACCGCCGTCGCCGGGCTAAGATCCGAGGCGCTTCTATCCCCGGTGTGGTTCTGAGTTTTACCATACCATGACATCCAAGGGAGTGTTCGATCAAATGCGCTACCAAGATAGATGGTCATTCCGGATTCGCGAGCTTCGTATATCACCGCTACTTAGGCCCGCCAACAAATTCGGCTAACTCCCGTAGATTATCGGCAAGGGTCTCACCCTGCCTGTGAGATGGTTCGCCCTCTCCTCTCGGATGGGCTGGCGGTCACCCGAGTCTATCCTCGCAGCACTCCTCCCATATGCTCCCTCGCACCACGTGACTCTCGGCCTAACTTGCCCTTTCAGCATTATTTTAACTTGCAGGAGCTATTCTTAAAGGCCTCGCATCTGACATCCGAGGGGGTTCCTCGTCTCAATCAAGTGTTTGCTATGACCGCCTTTATTCACTTCGAAGAAAAGGTCCACCGAAAGGACCTGGCTCGGGCAGAGGCTATTCCACTTTTGATGCCGAGAGGTTGTTAGCGCCACGTCTTAGAGCATCTCTGGGTCCCTGAGGAACCACTTTATCGAGCGCCCAGAGCTGTCCCTCGTGACAGATCCCTGAGCAATTTCATCTATGCCACTCCTTTTCTTTTACACCCCAGCAGGAGTGAGGTCATGGATTATGGAGGACTCTAGGGGTGGCAGTTGTCTCAGTCTGAATTCAGCCCCTCCAGCTCCACCTCCTACCGCTCAATTCTCCCCGAGATTTGTGCCTGCCTCCACGTCATGTACCCGCCATCCGAACACATCCCCTGGCTACTTCCATGGATTTATTACTGGCCATTATGGATGCCATCCCCGCATACGTGCTGCTACCGCAGATCTTTAGCGGCTTCTCAGACAGCATTAGCCGAGCGGATGGCCCGCGCCGAGGTCACTCTCGCACGCACTAGGGCTGATTATTCCCTATAGATATATCACCTCGGTCTCCCACCGCTACTCTATGCGATAGAGCCTATACAACCCACTACTCATGCAGACTGTATCCATTGCTTTCCAAATTTTCAAGCAGCCTCTGATGCCTCGAAGCCACTCGCAAAGAGCTTCGATCCCCACCAACTTCTACACCACCAAGACATGAGGTGTCCACTTCCCCAGCTCTCCGATCCCTACCCGCTGAGGACACAATGATACTTCGGTCGGGGGCGTAGTTAGCGCCATATAAGTGGCATTTATAGCACTTATGTTTTAGTTTTGTTTATACTCTTGTGTTGTTTTAGTTTTATCAACTCCGCCTACTATCTCAGTATGGGACTATCCGTTAGTATGTATTAGCCAATAGTAGCAAGGGTTTATTTTGCTTTAGTATGTATCAGGTTCGCACGATAAGCTTCTCAGACTAGCCTTTTGGTTATATTAAAAGTTTATATCAAGATTTGCATTTTCTATTTTGCAGAACCCACAATTTTTTATTTTACATTCTTTAACTTTGTTTTTGCCAATGATTAGCCTTGCAAATGTGCTGAGCTTAAGCCTTTCCTAACGGTGTCGCAAGGGTCCTATGCCTAGCTCAGAGTGGATGACTAGTCAACTCTTGTTGCATTTTCAACCCGGTCTTTATTCCACCTTTAGCCAACCACACCGAGCACGTGAGTCCTTAATGATAGGTTGAAACAACACAAAACCCCCCTCTACGATGCAAATCCTAACCCTAGTGTCGCTACCCTTAGTCAGTTACTCGACCCCATGCATAGAAGGCCAATGTGTCTTCAAAATAAAAGAAGAGAAAAGAAAGCAAAAAGAAAAGAATGTAATAGAATGGCTTTTGTTTTGCCTTGAAACCCGAGCACGGTCCAGGGGTTTATGGCGAAGCCTTTAAAGCCCGTGCACTAAAACCTTCACCGGTCGGGAGCTCGCGACTTAGTGTTCGCTAAGCACTGACGGGTAGAGTTTAGTGAGTTGTAGCTTTTCGGAGTTTGAAATCATTCCTGAGTCCGGTGAAACCTATAGAGTTTGGTGGTCGAAGATCCTCATGGCTTCGACGCCCTAAACCTTCACCGGCTGGGAGTCGCGCTCAACCTCGCACCTGACTTTGGTGAAGCTCTAACCCTCAAACATTGCACCCTACAACGCAAAAAGAATCTCTGTGTGTAATGCGGCAGGTCCTGATCTATTTAGGTTCTGTTAAGCACATACAAGGTTACTGGCATTAGCGCTCCGGTTGGGGTGGGGAGAGCGTACAAGCCAGTAGTTTATGAGATCAAGAGCCGACAAACAAACCTCAGCTGCGAGCCCTCAAGATAAGCTTGTCAGTCAGTCAACGCCAGATAGTTTCATTCTTTCAAGATGATTATTTAGGCTCGTGATTCATCACAGTTATGCATTACTTGTACAAACCTTTTACCTCCTCTAATGCTTTTATTCTACTTGTTAATTACTTCCCGCATTATTACTGACTAGCAATGTGTCGAGCAGGTGGATTTAGCACCCAAAAGTGCTATTTTGAACCATATTTAAGATAGTTCTAAGTACTTTTGTGTACTAATCATATTAATTAAGTCGATTGATACTTGTAGGTCCTTGAAATAATGATTGTATTTCGAGGTCTGCTTGTAGTTTTTAGTGTGCTCTATAAGCCTATTCACCATATCAAGCATGATATCAAGCCTGTTTGATCACATGCAGCCCCCAGATGACGGCATCACTGTGCACTGCCTCTGAACGAAGAATCAGCCTAAATGTCGGATGTCGAATTAGCAGTGAGCTGCCAGAGTTAACTGACACAATTCGCCACGTAGCTGGGTATCCCCACCTATATTTCGCTACAATAGCTTGGGTCTTCGCATGTATAGCACCTCTACATAGCCACTTCACCCAGCTTAAACCATCCTACCCCCGTTGGTGTACAACCACCACGGCTTTTTACACTCTAACCCCACCCCTACTGTAATTATACTATTTAGGCTAGACTTGTGGCAACTGACAAAGGCTGAGATATAGCTAATTTTAGAACATTTCCTTGCAACCCTAACCTTTCTACCAATAAGATTTCCACTACGGGCCCCGCTCGGGCCCCCATTTGCTCTTCTCTCTCCTTTCTCACTTTCTGTGGCAACCAGAAACACACCCCTTGGGAGATCACAACTCATGGATGTTTCATTGGAAGCTCTAAACCCTGAAGAGGAGTGGCTCTCTTTAGGTGGTGTCGATGTATAATTTGCAGTGTCTCTCACTACAAAGCACTTAGCGATTAAGTGGTCTCATGCTAAACTCAAAACTAGGTCGCGCTCATTCTATGCACTTCTTTGGCTTGCATCATGTTTCTAGGGTCTTGTATTCTTAATGTTTTATTATGACTGATCACAGTTCATTTATTAACAATCTGAGGTAGGCAATTTAGATTTAATCTGGTAATAATTAACAAAGAAATTTATACTAGAGAATATACCTAGGTTGTTTTAGAGAAATAAACAAAGATCAATAAGAATGATTTGAATGTTCGTAGTTTGAAGAACCCGAGACACCTTCAAACTTATCATACCAAACTAGTATCAAAACTTCAGACTTCTTTTTAGCATTTATTTCGACCGCATCTTCAATAGTATTAGCGACAACCACTGTTAGACAACTTAAATCCAAACAAAAAGCCTTCATCATTTTGATCATTAAAATCAGCCTAGGTGACGAAACCCATCCCAAAGAAAGTCTCCGATCCTAGGAGCCGCTTATACTCTGGGCAGCAGAGTGCTATGCCATTATAATAGGGATAATTTAGTACAAATTTTGTTGATTCATAACACCTACTTTTAATATGCGACTAAGTCGCACATCATGGCTGGGGCATACAACATTGAAGATATCAAGTCCGGTAGTCGTGACATTGACACTATGATTAGCCCGTGCTCATTGTACCATTTATTGTAGGTTTTGGCACCTTTTGTGTAATTAATCAACCTTTAATTAACCTTACTCGCAACACATATTCCAATATTCTACTGAATCGCATTAGGCTATAATTTTGTAGTTTTAAGCTATTAATGCCAAATTTGTTGAAACGGGGCTGGACTACAATTCAAGTCAACCCAAGACGCGATCAAATCAGAGGAAAGAAGAGTTAGTAAGAGAGTGGCGAAACAATGAGTTTCGCAAAATTATGACTCGGTGCAAATTGCCATTTCCTCGCGACTGTTTCATGCTCTCGCTGAATTTTTTGATTCCTTTTTCCCACTTTGCCTTCATGTATATGAACTGGGAGGCATTTTTCTTATGAGTTTCATATGTTTCTTAAACCCTTTGTAGAAAAAAGGGGTGGATTTTTTTTTAAGTGACTTTGGTGAGTACATGAGTGCTAGCAAGTTTTCCCCACAGGTTTCCTTTCTCTTTCATTTTCTCCTTCTTTGCATTTTTCCCACCCCGCCAAACACCCTTGAGATTAATCGGCGATTGTCATATTAAACCCCTCCATCCTTTAAAGAGGAGGGCTACCGGGCTTTAGAACCGGCAAACCGATAGTTCTCACGCGTTTTTAATGCCAGCATTTATGTTCATTTATGTTTCTATCTCTCACTCTAGGTTAACCGCCTTAAATACAATTTTGATTAACCTCGTATTTGGCAAGCTAAATCTCATGATGCCACGCTAGATCCACCACATCCGTTAGTCGCTCTCTATTAGTTATCATCATCAGAAGGGGTAAGTCAGAGGTAAAAAGGCTTTTAGCCGTCTAGAGTATTTATGCTATGCTCATTAAATACCATTTTTCAAAAGGAAAATTATAAGGGTTCAATTCAAGTATTAAATGAAGATCTGGTCTGGGAAATGACTATGGTCATCCTCCTCAACGCTATGAAAGGACCCGAGTATCTCCCATTTATTCTCAGAACTCAACCTTAGTTCCTCACGCCTGCTTATCTTTTCATATTAGCCTTCTTGGTTTTATTTTTAGTTCACAAATATCAACTCAATTCGCTTACAAAATCCTGAAACTAAATGAATTCACCATTTTAATCACCGCAACTTCATTTTAAAACAAGAAACTCCATCCCCAGTTCGATCCTGGAGCCACTACACCCAAAGAGTAATGCTACGGCAAAGAGCGCAGACCTAGTATAACCTTGTTGATTCCGCACACCACCGCAGGACGCCCAAGGGAGATCACACCAGGTCACACATCAACAACCAAAGTCACAATGATCAAAACAGTGCTGGGTCATGGGAATAATGAATATACAATTCCAAAGCTCAACTCAACATCAACATCGAGCAAAGTCACACATCGATACTTAGAGTCACAGATTTACGACGCACCCAGTCAAAATGATCAAAATGCAGAGCCCGGAGTCACAAAAGAAGAGTCGCCATTGACCATAGCACCGTCGGCCACATTGAGCAACAAAAAGTACTCGCTGGCGTCCCTATTATCCAATTATTTCAAGGCCCAACTACAGCCGGCCAAATAAAGCCTAGGGTAAAGTGTGGATAGTCTCTTTGTAGGAACTCCATAATTCCTCAAAGGAAAGGTAATGAAGTTGTTGTGGTTATATTTCTTTTTTTTTCTTTCTTTTCTTTCTTTCTTTTTTTTTTTTTTTTTTTTTTTTCGTTTTTCATTTCAGATTTAGTAGTGGATTCCAGCTGAAATATTAAGCCGGATCAGTACGTAAACTCAAGCTCTACTTATGTCCCAACTGATAAAACCCAGAGCACTCAGAACTCAGTCGATTTAGTTTTGCAGATTACATTTCAGCGAATTTGTCTCAATGTAACTAGTCATCACATTTATGAATCTCTCGTGAGACATGGAAGGCTAAGCCCCTATAGCTGAAATTGTGTTTCGCCATCATCGAAAGTGATTTGCAGATTAGAACATGCGGCCTGGATATTGATCATCACCGATACTTGTTATTTTAGTACAGATGTCTTAAGTGATCAATGATATTATACCCACAAAAGAGATTTCACAGATCCTGCTCGATTTCTAGTGGGTCCCTCCGAGTAGACAATACATGGATCTACCCGGTTATGCCAAAAGAGCGAACTGAAAAGATACGAGGTCGAGCACTTTAGAAACTGGTTTGACTCAATATCATTATGATGTGAAGTATGCTCTAACCCTCTCAATCCCGCTGTCTTTCAAGTGATGAGTTATGTGTCCCGGCCATAAAAGGACTCATCTGGGTGGATTGACTGGTTTTGATATTCCAGAGTCTATATCCCACGAGAGAATGCAAGCTGTGCCTCCTGCAGATGGAGTGACACCGACTAAATCACAAATTCGAGATTGCAAACAAATCAAGGAGGGTGACACTGTTATCCATCTATAAACAAACTTTAGTCCCGAGAAATGACCAGGCACACTGAAGAAAACACCCATTCAGAAAACAAACCCATCCCAAAAGTAAATTCCTAAACCCCAATGACCGTCTTCTGTAATATAATTTTCAAAGAGCGAAACAGAGGTCATGAGTGATCTTTAAGGCTATACTACTCGCTTTCGTAGACAACCCTGCACCCAAGTCCAAGAGCAATGATGTTTTTAAACCTCATGAATTTGATGATCATAACACTCAATCCCATTCCAGTTATTCCAACTTAGTGATGAAGCCCTGTGCGCTATTTTGAACCCTATTTGGTAATAGGTTTTGAGCGCTGTGTACTAATTGTTTAACGAAACCCAATTCGACAGCTAAACGTGTCCCTTATCATCGCATTTGGTACTTCGAGTCAAGTGTGAGTTTCAGAGGGAATTCAGCTTCAAATCGTCATGTCCATCTGATCCATAATACAAAGTCGGGTCGGGATTTTATCAATTTATACATTTTACTCACTCAAATAGCCTTATTCAAATAACATCAAAAGTTAAAGAAATGGAATATGGGAATAGTGGTACCATGGCTAAATGGAATTAGCTGTCCCATCAGCTGAAAAATTCACAAGTGATAATGTAACCACCACTGTAGCGAAATTCGTCTCGCTTCCTGCTTTGTATAAATCCCGCTTTGAAGTTTTTCCTTTCTACTCCTCTTGTAAATAGCTTTGTTCTGGCTGAGCCTTGTACTCCTCGCTTCCAGTCAGAGCATATAAGCTAGAGTCAAGGTTTGTAAATAATCACTACTTATGTAATAAATTTTTTGGGGGAAGCTTGAAAACTTTCTCTCGCTTCCTTTATCTCATTTTCTGACACTTTCTGGCAGCCAAACACCCTCCAAGAGACAACTTTTTGAGGATGAGCTGCCAAACCTTGCCTCTGGAAGCAAAAAGGCCATAGTGCAAGATCTAGCAAGGGCCGCCGGAGGTTCTCGTTACCAGTACGTGACCGGCGCTTTGCGGTTTCCTTTGAACTCTAGGTTTAAACTCTAGGATTCACCTTGAATGACCTTATTTGGTAATCTTTTAGGGGTTTAGTGGATGCTTATTGCTAGATCCACTCGAGATTCATTAGTTACTCCCTATTAATCATTGTAAGGTGAGTCGTGGAGAATTGTTCTTTTCACTCATTTCTGATCACGCTACTCATGAACACCATCTTCAAAAGGATGTACTTATATTTTAGGTTAGGTTTTATAGCTGTATGAAGATCCGGTTCGAGATGACTTGCATGTCATCCCCTCCCCAACGCGAGGAAATTGAACCTAGAACCCTCAAGACTTTAGAACCTAATTCCAAAGAGTCTTGGGCACTTACAGACTCATTTTTTATTTTATTTAAATTTCAGTTTGCCAACCATTACACCCCTGCTAATAAAACCCCAAAATCCAAATTAAATTCACCACTTAAGCACTTCAATCGTTAGTCATTTGCATGGGAAAAACTCCATCCCTGACATTTCGACTTAGGCCTCCCACGATAACAGAGTAGCTTATACTACAAAGAGGAATTTAGGGCATAAACATGCTTTGCTTACCTCAGATCACCCTAACGCGCACCGAATCGCTTTACGCCGCGCCAGGATGGTGCCCGCGTAATGATGACCTATCGGAACACCTGTGATCCCTTAACGCAAGTTCTCGTGAACTCTTCTTGTATATATATCTTTTTAAAGGGTTTTCGCTGTGTTTTAATTTTGCTCTTAGCTCTTATTTTGTTTTTAGCTAACTTTACTCCCTTTATAGAGTTGTTTTTTTTTCCTTTGTTTGAAGTCCCAATAAGTTGATGTAGGAGAAACACGCTTTCAAAGTTGTAAGTGGATTCTAAAGGCAGCCTGTTGATCTAAAGCCGAATTTTCCTATTACAACTCGACAGGCTAAATTTGAACCCAACGGAATGGTGGAGCTGCATTGGCCAAGATGTGGCAAACTTTGTATACACACACAATGGAGGGACTATAGAACCTAGCATGGCAAAATCAGCAACCCTTGGGGAGAAATCCAAACCCAAATAGGTCTATGAGGGACTATAGAGACTAAATGGATGTGAGCAATCTGGCCTATAGTGTTCCCTCAACTTATGCACCTCCCGGCTTCACATGTTACCCTCAACTCCTCCGCCACCACAGCCACTTACACAGCTAATTTCTCCAAATTTCTGAGCAAGCAATACCGAATCCTGAGAAAACTAGTGGATAAATTTTCAAAGAGGAGCAAAGGGTAGTGAATGTCCAGCCAATTCACCAATACAAGCAGAGCTCCCTGACAAGAAATCAGATGGTCCCCAGCAAATTTCGATAAAATTTTGATATCCTCGTTGAATCCATCTCAAAGCTCACCAATCAGCTTGTTTATCAAAAGGAGGAGAACTGCGAAAAGGAGTGCCCATTGACAATTATTGCCGGTATAATATAAAATGCATAGCCAATCTCTCCATTTGCTAATCCAGGAGGGCACAAATGGAAAGCAGCGGTGCTGGAAGAGCCTAAAAGCACATGTTCTCAAATCACTTCCCACAGAATTAACCCGCCACACGTCTGTGCCACCTACAACCCACTACCGTGATTCCCATCCATCGACCTAGTATACCCTACCAATTTAATTTACTACTCCCTCAAAGACAACCACAACTCCAAAGCACCCACTATAGCGTTGCCACCCCATCACCGCCTTATGCTAAAAACTCCGCGTGTTAACGGCCACTGGTTCAAACCTTCACTACCTCAAAGAAATGGCAACCGTCACATCGCATATACGCTGGATGTCTAAATGTTCGGATTTAGAGCACCCGAACTCCCTGCAGATTCCTACAGCCCGCTTAGCCTTAACAAATTCTCCAAAGGTTTAAAGAATTGCCTGGGGGAGCAAGGCCTTACTTTTGTTTTAATTTTCTTGTTTTATTTTATATATTATTTTATTTTACTTGATTTCTATGTTTCTTTTAGATTTTCTAATTTTTAAGTTAATCTTTGTTCTAGCTTTGTTTTCACTTTTCTCAATTTTCTTAATTTTTCTTGTATTAATTCAAAATTTGAGTGAAATTTCTAAAGGTGATGTAAGACTTAAAAGGTAATGAAGGATATAAAAACAGGAGATTTTCATACTATAGCGAAAATTTCGCTATTATAGCGAAATGGAGAATTTTCGCTACATAGCGTACCCCTTGCCATGAAATAAATTACGTACGATGTCCCTCCACTTGTAAAGACAAATTATGGAACAAAGAAGTTCATAAAAAATTTATTTATTTTGGCTTTTATTTTTTTATATATAAAAAAAAATTTGTCTTTCAAAAAAAATTTATTTTTCTTATTTTATCAAAAAAAATAAAATTGTCTCTAAAAAAATGTTTTTATTTTTATTTTATTATTTTATTATTATTTTTATTTTTATTATTATTATTAATTATTTATTTTTATTTATTATTTTAAAAAAATTTCGCTTATTAAGATAAAGGCTAATTTTCGCTATTATAGCGAAATTTCCGCTATGCTAGCGAAATTTTTTCGCTATTGCATCTTGTTTTGCCTCCTATTTTATTTCGCTTATAACTTTTTCATCCGAACTCCGTTTTAGGCGTTTTTGGTACCGTTGGAAATCTTAGAGAGTGTAGAATCTAAATATAACTAGAAAGAACACTTTTGAAATTTTTATAAAAGTGAAATTTCTCAAATGCTCCAACCGGTCACTTTTTTTATCTCTTTCTAACTTGTCATCAGTAGGGCCTAAACGGAGTGAATAAGGTGTCGATGGAAAGCTTGAGAAGTCTCCTATCCAAAAACGATCACATCTCTCATCAAGGGAGAATACCTTCCTAACTTTCAATCCAAGCCCCATTGAGGACAATGAGATATTTGTCAGGAGAGTTAGTGAAGGAAGTGCTTTTGCACTTATATTTTTGTTACTATTTTGAGCAAGCCCCATTTTGTGATGTTCAAGGGTCTAGTTTTCTTTTTTTGTGAAGCCGTTATACTATACAACTTATTTTGCCCAAAAACCCACCCATTTTTTGTGTTTTGCCTAACCCGGTGGTTTGAAAATTTCAAAACCTTGTCCAATTCTATTGATGTTACTGGTTCCATGCCTAGCCATGGATGATCAGTTGAACCTCGTTGCTTTCTCGACCTTTTATTCAACCTTTATCTAACTACACACACTGCACATCGTTTCTTCAATAACTCGAAAACCCGCCTAGCCTCCTAAGCTTTCTGCAACAACCTACCCTAGCTCTGCTGACCACCTTTACAGTTAAGACCCTATGTATAGAAGGCCAATGTGTCTTCCAAAATGTGCCATTAGAAGGAAGAAAAAAGCAAAAAGAAAAGCAGTGCTGAAAAAGCAAAGAAAATCAGACCGCTTCGCCTTTGAAACCCGAGCACTGGCCCGAGGGGTATATGGAGAAAATCTTTAAAGCCCAAAGGCTCTAAGCCACCCGTTGAGCCACTCTTACTTTCGTGCTCACAAGCATGGGGTGGATAGGTGGAGTTTAGCGAGTTGTAGGTGCATGAGGCTCGAAATCATTCGGAGTCCGGGGTGAAACCTTTAGAGTTTGTGGTCGAAAGATCCTCATGGCTTGATGCCCTAAACCTTCACTGGCTGGGAGTCGTCGGTTAATCCCCGTTACACAGACTTTGGTGAAGTCAAACCCTCAGCATTGCACCCTACAACACAAAAAGAGTTGTGGAATAAAAGTGGGTCCTGATCTATTTAGGTTGGTTAGCATGCCAGGCTATGGCGTAGCTAGGTCAGGGGAGAGTGCATTTGGAAGTCATTGTTGAGAACTGGATCAAACAAACACTAGATTTCGTGGAAGTTTCGGTTGATTCACCGTGAGATGGAGGCTCTTTTGATACTCAATTTTGTATGGCATTCATTCTCTCAAGATAGTTATTGGGCAAGGGTTTGTTGATTCTTACTTAGGGTTAGACATTACTTCTTCACAACCTTTTTGAAATACCATTTTGTTATCATTTTGTATGCTCTCTTTCTTTCTTTCTTTCTTTCATTGCTAAGGAACTAGCAATGTGTAGGTTGGGGGGTGTGATTAGTGCCCAAAAAGTGCTATTTTGAACCCTATTTTTAATAGGTTTTGAGCGCTTTTTGTGTACTAATTGTTATGGTAATTAACCAATTGACATGTTCGGTCCCTATTGTACTGATTTCATTCTCGAGGTCAGTTGTGAAGCTTTGCAGGAATTGGAAGCCAAATCGCCGTGGCTAATCTAATCATATAACAAAGTCGGGTTGATTTCCATCAATTTCATATGTATTTTTATCAATTTCAGCAAGCCGGGAATGAAGAATATCAAAGCTAGAAGAAATGGAATAGAGCAGTGGGAATAGTAGCCGCAGGAAGCAATGGAACAGTGCCTGAACAGTGAAAATTCGCTATGATAGCGAAAATCACCACGTGTAGCGAAATTGCTTGCTTCCTGTTTTGTGTATAAACGACCCCGTTTTGGTTTTTCTCCTTTCTACCCTTGTAATAGCTTTTGTTTTGGTTTTTTTTTTGTAATTTCCCTTGCTCTGAGCCGTATATAAGCTAGAGTCAAGGTTTGTAACAATCAATCACTTCTGTAATAAATTTTGGGGGGAAGCTGAAAATCTTCTCTGCTCCCTTTTTCTCATTTTCTTGACACTTTCTGGGCAGCCAAACACCCTCCAAGGATGACAACTTGGAGGATGAGCGGCTAAAACCCATTCCTCCTTGAAGTAGAAGGCTGCTGGGTGCAAGATCTGAAGGCTGCTGGAGGTCCCCATTTTTCACGCAGGTACGCACTGGCAGTTTGTGTTTCCTTTGAACTCTAGGTTTAAATCCCCCAGATTCACCTTGAATGACCTTTATTTGGTAATCTTAGGGTCTAAAGGATGCTTACTGTTAGATCCACTGAGATTCATTAGTTACCCTATTGAATCATCAGAAGGTGAGTTAGGGAGAATTGTTCTCACTGTTTGGTGATCACCGCGCCGCAGTCCATCTTTCAAAAGGATACTTATTTGGGTTAGGTTTTATAGCTAAATGAAGATCCGGTTCGAGATGATCAGGTGTCATCCTCCCTAACGCGAGGAAATGAACCCTTAACCTCTCAATGACCTTTTAGAACCTAAATCCAAAGAGTCTGACACTTTAAGGAGACTTTTATATTTTATTTTATTTAAATTTCAGTTTGCCAACCATTACACTTCTGCTTTATCAAAACCCCAAAACTAAATTAAATTCACTCGCTTAAGCACTTCACTGCTTAGTCATTTGCATGAAGAAACCCATCCCCGAGTTCGACTTAGATCATTACATCAAGTAAAGAGCTTTGCTACCAGCAGGAGAATCCCAGTATAAATATTGTTGATTTCGGATCACCCTACTGTGGCACGACTCACTTAGTGAAACCTCTAATCATTTCGTTTCATTTATCTTTTTCATAGAAAAAAATATATACAAAAAAACTTTCATTCAATTTAAGCTTGTTCATCCAATCTTCAAGTTAGAGGTTCAAATAGTGATGATCTTGAGTAGTTAGGTTACTTGATCTTTAAATTTTCTCATCAGTCCTTGTGGGAATGATATCTAGACTTATAATCCACTTTATTACTTGTATGACCTATGCACTTGTAGTGTGTTTTAGACCAAATTAAATTTTCAATACATTATCATAAGCAAACAGTAGAAAAACGGTATTATTGGTTTATATAAAAATCAAACAAGAAGTTTTTAGCATTATTACTAGGGACTTAAATAGTCGCTAGTAGTAGTGTCAGGAATTTGGTTAACAATTTTTTGTCTCAACAACTACAATGGTATGTAAGCTCATAAAGGCATTATACAGGTTGAAGAAATCCCCAAGAGCATGGTTTGGTAGATTTATAAAATCTATGAAGAATTTTGGTTATAAGTAAAGCAACTCATATCACAATTTATTTTTGAAGCGCAAATAGGATAAAGTGACTGCTTTGATAATCTATGCAGATGATATGATGGTGACTGGTTATGATTTGAATGAGATAGACAATCTACAAAAGCACTTAGCCTCTAAATTTGAAATGAAGAAGCTTATTGATTTGAAATACTTTCTAGGTATTGAAGTAGTCGATGTTAAGTCGTTTTGCAACACACTAAAATTCACCCAAATATACGGATTGCACAAATAATAAAGTGGACTCTAAGTGTTTGGATATCTTCCCACATGGATGCTTTCGTTCTTTGACTAACCAAGTACCTCAACTAATCATTTTCTTTGTTATCAAAGCTTCAAATCCAAGGGATAGGATGAAAGAAAAAAATAAACAAATTCTAACTATGAGTTGGATTTTCGGGGGGGAAAAGGGGTAAAGAAAGGTCAAAACACCATTTTGAACCAAATTTGATATGAATCTAGGGTCGATTGTCCGTCTCTAATGCATAGGTTTCCTTTTGAAGCCCGGATTTATGAATCATACGTGCTTATCTTCATCGAAGAGATTAAAATATGTGACCGCATCTATCACTTGTTGGTCACAATTTCTCACTCCCATCACTTAGTCTCCATTTGGTACATGTAAACAACTAAGAAGTGATAATTTACCAAATTTCTCTCCTAGGCCTTTTATCGATCACCTTTTGATCCATACGATAAGAGTCATAGACTAAGAGGAGAACCAATCACCTCTCGGTCCATATGGTCTCATCTAAATGTGACTTGAAGGTCAAGCTAATCAATTTCAATTTTCACCCATAATGGATTAGCCCTAGATATCTAAACAATTCATTCAAATTAATTTAGACAACAATAAACACACAAGCACGTGAAGATATGTAAATATAAAACATAAATATGTATAAATGAAGGAAACAAATACATTAGATTCAAAAAAATCTCCCCTAGAGGGAGTTTTTAGCTATCCATAGAAAATACAAACCAAAACCAAAGAGTATTCAACAATTTCATGGTTCAAAAGAGAGAGGATAAGAAAACAAAGTGATTTTTTACAACAAATGTTCTTTAATCCTCCTTTAAAATCTTGGATTTTGATCTTCAAGCTTGGTTCTTCAAGGTGTTTGATTACTACCCAAATAGTGCTACTTTTCACCCTTATTAATACAGGTTTTGAGCACTTTTTATGTAGTAACCGCCCTAATTAACCCAATTGACATGTTAAGGACCTAGCAAGACTACTAATCACCCCAGGCAAGTTCGTTTCGCAGCCATTTATGCCAAAGTGATTAAGTCACCAGCAATCAAGAAGTCAAGCTAACTGTGAGCCGCACTAGAAACCGTAAGAAGAAAGGAGTAAAAGAGCAGAAGAAAAGAGCCCTACGAAATCTCGTAGGGCTGCGAAAATTTCGCAGCCACTACGAATTTTCCATTTCTAACGCCACTGTTCATGCTGTTTTGACTTTTTGACTTCCTTTGTCACTTTTTGGTTTTCTTCCCGTTTTGTCCCCTTGTAATAGTATTTTGTTGTTGTTTTTGTAATTTGTAATGGGGGGTTTGGCTATAAAAGCCCCAAAAAAGACATTGTAAAGGGGACTTTTCACTTTTTGCTAGATCATTAATAAAGTGGCAGGAAGCTTTCAGCACTTCCCACTCTTTCTCATTTTCTCTCATTTTCCCTCACTTTCTCTCCCTTTCTCACTAGCCAAACACCCTCCGAGGATGGCAACTCGGAGGATGAGTAGCTAGAACCTCTTTTCTCCTTGGAAGAAGATACATAGCAGGGATATAAGGCAAATCGAGGGTCGGTATGTTTTAACTGAGGTATTTTTCTACCATTTATGGTTTCATTCAAACGTCGGCTTTAATCCCTTCGGGTTGCTTTGAATGATCGGTATTTGATAAGCTTTTGGGTTCATTGGATGCTTATTACTACATCCATTGACATTCGTTAGTTATTATCTATGGGTTATTGAAAGGCGATTCAAGAATGTTTTTATTTTCTCCAAATTTTAGGTTTGATCCATTCGGTTCACCTTAAATGGTCAGTACTTGGTAAGCTTATGGGGTTCATTGTATGATTATTGTTGGATAAAGTGATATTCTTTAGTTATTATTTATTAGTTGTTGGAAAGTGATCCAAGGTGGTGTTATTCACTATCGGAGACCATCAATAGGAAGCAAATACCAATTTTTCAAAGATATCTATTAAGGGTTCATATTTTATAGCCACATGTAGATCCGGTTCGGGAAATGGCTATAGGTCATCCTCCCCAACGCGAGGAAAATAGACTCGAGAACCCCTCGGTGACCTTTAGAGCCCAAATCCAGTAGCCTGACACTTCAAGGAGACTTCTTTTACATTTTATTTTATTTAACTTTTAGTTTCCAAACAATTACAATCCACTGTTTTTACCAAAGCCCAAAATCCAAACCAAATTCACCATTTTGGAATTAACTGCAACTCATTTGTGCGAAGAAAACCCATCCCTGTGTTCGATCCTAGAACCACAATACTACAGTAGCCATGTGATTAGTACCCAAAAAGTACTGTTTTGAGTCCTATTTAAGATAGGTTTTGAGTGCTTTTTGCGTACTAATCATATTAATTAAGCCGATTGACATGTGCAGGTCCGATTAGTACTACTGATTTTGTTTCAAGGTTGTTTTTGATAGTTTTGCAGGTTTTGTATGCCTCAGCCATCATATCAAGCTTGGCATTGTAATTGTGATGTTTTATGTTGAGTTCGTATGGATTCTCAGCAATTTCATCAAGTCGGGATGAAGAAATTTCAAGCTGGAAATGAAGAAATGCAAGTCGATCGATGCAGAAGCAATGTCGAGGAACAAGGATTTAAGATAGATAGCGCGAAAATTTCAGCTACTGCGTAAAATTTCGCAATGGTAGCGAAATTTTCAGCCCCAGCGTAGTCTTTGTTAAGTGCCCATGAATTTTCTATAGCTAAATTTCATATGATAGCCGAAATTCACTATGCATAGCGAAATGTCGCCTCTCATTTTCAGGATCCAAATGACCTCGCTTTTGTGTAATTCCCATTTTGCCCTCATTGTAATCATATTATTTTGGTTATTTTGGTATTTCACACATCTTGTAAGGCTATATAAGCCACCTTATGGACAAATTGTAACCTTAACTTTTCCTAACTTTTCATTTTACGCAGCTTTTCATTTTGGTCCTAGTTTTCTCTCTTCTCTCTCTTCTTTCTCTCATTTTCTATCACAAACACACCCCTTTGAGGATGCACAACCTCAAAGGATGTTCGCTGCCTCAAAACCTCAAGAGAGGGTTGCTAGGTTGGTTAATGGTAATTGCAGTGTTCCTCTGTTTTTAAACAAAGCACGCATTTTGTATGTGTTTCTAAACTCTTCCAAACTAGGGTTTAATGTTATTTAATGTATTTCCTTGGTCAATACTTGCATGCTTTAGGTTCAAGCATTCTTAATGGTAGATACACTGACATTCATTAGATGTCATTTACGAGCCACTGAAAGTAGGTTAAATGCTTGGTTTTCAACTGTAGAAACATTAAATGTTCAGTAAATGCTATGGTTCAACTAGGAATGTTTTTAAGGGTTGCATTTTAAAGTTAAACAAAGATCCTGGCTTTGCTATGACTATATGTCATTTGCGTTAATGCTAAGAAATAACCCGAGGACACCTTTATAACCTCATCACACCTAGTGACCCAAGTCTTCAAGGTCCCATTCCACACCTTATTTTAAACTGCTTTCGCTAGCCTAGTGACAACAACACCCATGCTTTTTAATGCAACCAAAACTAAAATGAAAGCCTCACCATTTTCGAATCATGATACAAATCATTTGTAAGATGAAAACTCATCCCCTGCGAATTCTAGGCCGCTATATCGCAAGTAGCCTTGACTAATGCGCAATAGAGGAAAATAGGAAACAAATTTTGTTGATTCCGGATCACCCTACCGTGGCACGAATCACCATGCTACAGCATAGGAGGAATTAGGTTATAAATGTTGTTGATTCCGGACCACCCTCTGTGCACACAAATCAAATGGCGCTGTTTTCGAGGATGTTGCCTTAGTGCAAATGATGAACTGTTGAACACTCGTGATCCTCATCATAAGTTATGGTGAATTTTCTTTTATCATTTTACTATCAGTTTTTTTTTTTTTTTCATTTCACTGTTAAAAAAAAACCAAAACCAAAACCAAAACCTTTAGGTAGGACTGTTTTGTTTGTTTGGGTGTTTGCCCCTGCTTTTCCCAATGTGCGGGTGTAGGTTACGCTGCTAGAAACCTAAGTACTAGTCAAAAGTCAATTTCCCATAGGAACAAGATTCTTGACTGAACTTGAATATTGAACCCAATGGAACATCTAGAGGGAGAGCAACACACTCAATATCTGGTGGAGAGAGACCCTAATGCATATAGTCCATATAGGATCGTAACAACAAATAAATAATAACAATAATACATAATAATCTAACCATCAAAATTATTATGATGTGTATCTATAACCATAGTTGGGGGAACCACCCAAATTTCTCATGGAAACCAAGACCTTCACAGTATGCATCTCCTGTTCCTCCATTTTATGCTTCAACTCCTCAACCACCACGCTGAACCTCTTCGCTGAGCAAGCACACACTCGAGCAAATTGGAGGTACTTACTGCAGGAGCGAAGAGCAGTGAATGTCCAGGCCAATCAGAAAATTGACACTATGGAGAGCTCTCTAAACCAAAAATTAGATGGGGTTAAAAATGACCTTGATCATAAAATTGACAACCCGCGCATCACCTCCCCCAAGGCTTACCAATCGCAAATCATGTTTATCTAGAGTGAGGAGAATCCGTGAGGAAGAGTGCCCGATTGGCAACCATTTTTTGCGACGAACACTGCAAAGCAGCCTTCGTGAGGAGCTGAAAGAGGAACCAGGAGAAGCTTCTGAGGAATTGTAGGATGCCCCAGAATTGTAGGCCATGGAGGAGAAAAGAAGAAATCCTTCCCTTGTTGATTGAGGAAGGCAGTGGAAAGGAAGCAGTGGAAGAGCCCCAAAAGTCTAATCTTAAACCACTTCCTCGTCTACTACCGCCAGCGACCTCCTTTCCCGACCCATTGCACATCCCGCCTACACTCGCAAATACATTCAAAACTCAAACATTCCACGCTTAAGGCCATCCGATTTGCACGCTTGTGCAAAACTTATGAGGAAGTTAGTGGCCTATAAGCCCAAACTTTCGCCACTACATCACGATATTGGCAACCGGGTCATATTGCATGGCACAACGGACGGTCGATACCGAAACCAACTCGTCCGGGACTGGCACCTCGAACTCGGTAATTCCATCACCCACCGCCCAAAGTGAGCCTCCCAAAAGCTTGAGAAACTGGTTTGTGTGGGGGCCACTCCACTTTGTTTTGATTTTTGGTGTTATTTTATTTTATTTTTTTTTCTTTTTTTAGATTTTCTCTAATTTCAATTTAATGCTTGTTTTTAACTTACTTTTCATTTTCCTGCATTTTTTATTTTTATTTTTCCTGGCTTATTTTTGCAGGAGGAGGAGGTCAAGGCAAAATCCATAAATTTTCTCAGCCGCTGCGAATTCAGAATAATCATGGAATTCGCAGTCGAACCGCGAATCTTTCGTGTGGCCTATGAAACACCGATTTTGTTTCTGCCATAACTTTTTCATCCAAACTCCTTTTTGGGTAATTTTGGTATCGTTGGAAAGCTTAGAGAGTGTATAATCTAAATATATCCAGAAAGAAGACTTTTGAAATCATTATAAAGGCATAATTTTCAAAATGCTCCAGCTGGTCACTTTTTTCCTCTCTTTTCTTCTTCCAACTTGTTCATTCGAAGCCCAAATGGAGTGAATAAGGCCTCTATGGAAGCATATATTTATCTTTTTTATTTCCATTCTTGTAGCATAATCATATTTTGCACTGTTTATATTTTTGTTTAACACTTTTCCTCTCTGTTGTTTTTTTGTTTCAGGTTGTTCCTCCTCTCTACAATCGGCTACATTTCTCCTAGGAGGTATCACTTCCTCCCTTAAATTTCCATTCCATGACCACATTGAGGACAATGTAAAATTCGGTTGGGGGGAGAGTTAAGGAAGGAAGTGTTGATTTATGTTTTGAGCAAGTCTATTTTGTTAAATTGAATGGCTTGCTAGTCAGTTTTTGTGTTGATTTATGTTTTGAGCAAGTCTATTTTGTTAAGTAGAATGGCTTGCTAGTCAGTGTCTGATTTTCAGAAAACTTTTTTTTGTAATGCCCAACTTGCAGTATGAGAAATTGAAATTTTGTTCCAATGATTGTTGATGTTAGAATTGTGTTATGCTTAGTTGAGTTGATAACATGTTGAAATTCTTATGGTATTCAACCTTTTTTTCTTTCCATTGAACTAACCACACATCAGGCAATAGATTTCATTTATAAATAAAACTAACTTGCCTTCTAATTCCTGCAAAAGTTCAACCTAGTACTTTTGACCACCTTTAATAGGTTAGGACCCCCCTGAATAAAAAGACCAATGAGTCATTCAAAAAAAGAAAAGAAAAATAAAAATAAAAAGAAAAAGAAAAGAAAATAACATTTGTGACGCTTTGTCTTAAAACCCAAGCACGGTCCGAGAGGTATATGGTGAAAGTCTTTAAAGCCCGGTGCCCTAAGCCAACTGGTTGGGAGCCACCGACTTTGTGTTCAAGTATAAGGGTGAAGGCAGGCGTAGCTGAAAATTGTAGGTGCTAGAGTTTGGCCTGTTAAAGTCCAGGCGAAAAATAAAGAGTTAGGCGGTCGAGAGATCATGGCGACTTGATGCCCTAAGCCTTAATTGGTTGGGAGTCACCGGTGACCCTGCTACATGGAGATTGCATTGATACCCCCATTGCACCCCTACAAAAAAAAAAGGAGTTATGGAATAAAAATGGGTCTTGATCTATTGAGGTTGGTTAGTCTACTAGGTTTAGACAAGAGCTAGGTTGGGGGAAGAGAATAGTTTGACAATTTATTTTTGAAACTAACTGCTAATATTTAGGGTTTCTTGTGGAAATGTTAGTTGGTTCTCTAGGTTAGATACCTTATTTTGACACTTGATTTTACATAGCACACACTCTTCTTGAGATGGTCATTGGACAAGGTTTTGATAACTTGCGCTACAGGTTGGGTTTTATCACTTCATTGATTTTGAAAACCAATTTTTTTGTGTAGTTATATTTATATAGCTCATCTTGCCTTTCATTGCTTTCTTCTTCTTTCATTGCTAAGGGACTAGCAATGTGTCGGTTGAGGGTGTGATTATTACCCAAATAGTGCTATTTTTCACCCTTATTAATACAGGTTTTGAGCACTTTTTGTGTAGTAATGGCCCTAATTAACCCAATTGACATGTTAAGGACCAAGTAAGACTACTAATCAAATTTTGTGGCAAATTATGTTGTTTTTGCAAGATATTTATGCCAAAGTGATTAAGTCAGCTATAGCACGAAGAAGTCAAGTTGAATTCAGAGTTGAAATTTAGAAACTAGAAGAAGAGAGGAGCAAAAGAGTAGAAGAAGAGAACCTCACGAAATCTCGCAGGGCTGTGAAAATTTCACAACCACTACGAATTTTGTAGCCACTATGAATTTTCGCAGTCACTAAGAAAATTTGTAGTGACTGCGAATTTTCCATTTCCAGCGCACTGTTCATGTTATTTTGACTTTTTGACTTCCTTTATCACTTTTTGGTTTTCTTCCCGTTTTGTCCCACTGTAATAGTATTTTGTTGTTGTTTTTGGTAATTTGTAATGGGGAGTTTTAGCTATAAAAGCCCTAGACAAGACACTGTAAAGGGGACTTTTCACTTTTTACTGGATCATTAATAAAGTGGAGGGAAGCTTTCATCACTTCCTGCTCTTTCTCATTTTCTCTCATTTTCCCTCACTTTCTCTCCCTTTCTCACTAGCCAAACACTCTCCGAGGATGACAACTCGGAGGATGAGTGGCTAGAACCTCTTTCTCCTTAAAGAAGCAGCGCTATCGTATGGGATATTAGTAAGGCAAACTGAGGGTTTCATGTTTTAACGGAGGTATTTTCTAATATTTATGGTTTCATTCAAACGTCTACTTTAATCCCTTCAGCTCATTGAATGACTCCAGATTTACAAGCTTTTAGGTTCATTGATGCTATTGCTACATCATTGACATTCAAGAAGTTATCATCTATGTGGTTATTGAAAGGCGATTCAAGGATGTTTATTTTCCAAATTTCAGCTTAACTCTTCGGGTTCACCTTAAATGGCCGGTGATTTGCAGCTTTTATGGGTTCATTGTATGCTTATTGTTAGATACAATGATATTCTTTAGTTATCATTTATTAGCTGTTGGAAAGTGAGCCAAGGTGATGTTATTCACTGTCCGAGACCATCAATAGGAAGCAAATACCAATTTTTCAAAGATATCTATTAAGGGTTCAGTTTTTATAGCCACATGAAGATCCGGTTTGGAACCCCTCAGTGACCTTTAGAGCCCAAATCCAGTAGCCTGACACTTTAAGGAGACTTCTTTTACATTTTATTTTATTTAACTTTCAATTTCCAAACACTTACAATCATCTGTATTTACCAAAGCCCAAAATCCAATCCAAATTCACCATTTTGGAATTAACTGCAACTCATTTATGCGAAGAAAACCCATCCTTGTGTTCGACCCTAGAGCCACTATACTGCAATAGCCATGCTACAACATAGGAGGAATTAGGTTATAAATTTTGTTGATTCTGGTCCACCCTCCGTGCACACGAATCAATGTTTGAGACTTGTTCCTCCTCTTCTAAAACCCCTAAAATTGTTTTACTTAAAGTTCTAAGGTTTTATGGCTTTTATACCCCTTATTTCAAGTTCAAAAATGGCTTAAAAATGGGATGGATCCTAGGTTGGCCCGATGCTAGGCTCTTGAACTCCTAAGTCTAGCGTTTAAACACACATGTCTCTACATCTCAGTGTTTAAACACCCAAGTCTAGCGTTTGAATGCCCACATCTAGCATTTGAACTCCCAAGGCTTTGGTGTTCTGTGTTGAGCTTCTAGAATTGCACTCCTAACTTCCCGAGGCAATAACTTCTTCATCTGATCTTCAACTTAAGCAATCTTGGACTCTACGGAAAGCTTGGGACGTCTAGATTCAAGCAATGCCAAGATTAGAGCCATGGGATGTCATCCTACAGACTGAAAATCCATAAGATCCACTGCATGTTGTAGAGGTGACTCCTCCATTTTTCACAATTGGTTCAATTTGTACTCTTTTTACTTCAACATGTACCTAGGTGTTAGCAATTTTCCGCAAGCGCATGGGTCGCACAAGTAATACAATAGACCAAAAGTCCATATATTGATCCCATAGGGAAGGTGTGGTTTTTTCGAGGATTAAGTACCCCGGCTACTTAAGTCTTTCACTATTTGAGTGACACTATGGTTAGGTGAAAGAGGGGTTTCCTAAACTAAACTAATAACAAAAAAGTCTAAAATTGATTTTATAAGATTCTCAAGTAAATGGGTTGATTTTA
This sequence comes from Tetrastigma voinierianum, assembly GCA_016808115.1. Taxonomy (NCBI): domain Eukaryota; kingdom Viridiplantae; phylum Streptophyta; class Magnoliopsida; order Vitales; family Vitaceae; genus Tetrastigma; species Tetrastigma voinierianum. The sequence goes on along the minus strand of JAEQBH010000178.1, from coordinate 3,298,078 downwards.
AAGAAAAGTTGTAGGGAAGGATACTAGGGCTAATTATATCCATTGATGCAATTATGATTTATATTCATTAAGTGTTGGTTTAATGAAAATATATTTGTTTTTGTCCAAGGAAACCGGTATGATGTTTACACTTTCGTGTCTCCCCTTTATCACACCCACTCCTTATTCTCCTTTCGGTCCATCTAGGTCATTAAGTATGGTACTTTTATAAGGTAATTCTTTCCTTAGGAATCCTATAGGTCACCTCTTAGTCTATACAATAGGACTACCCAAACTATGCTCAGATCGATCACCTCTTGGTCCATACGATCCTCACATAATGTTGAGATGGTGCTACTCCTAATGAAATCCATCTAGTACTAGGCATTCCCAATTCCCTAGACTTCTTTGATTAGGTTAATTAGTATTTAAGTTAACTAATCTTAATTTTAAGAGACCCAGACTCAGATTTTAGGGTGAATCTAGCTACCACTATGATTTTCTAGTATGGGATCAAAGACCCAAATCTCGGTATGGATTAATTAGTTAAAACCATAATAATCCTAAGAATTACACCAACTAACATCCACACAAGCATGAATTCACAAAACCATTTTAAAAGATATATAAATAAATCATCAACTTCAATAATCAACCCTAGACGAGAGTTTAGCCACTCATTACAACCAAGAAATCCAACAAAACAATGTTTAACATAAACATAATAATGAAAGATTAATAAAGAGAGTAAAGTTTAGAGATACGAAACAAATGAGAGATGAAATCCATTTCAAACTCTTCTCTATAGTTGCAAGAGCTCCTCTAGTAACTAGTTCTTCAAAAGCAGCTCCAAAAACAAGGTGAAACATAAGAAAATCTAAAAACCCTAAAGTGATTCAAGAATAAGAGAGGAGAAACCTAAGGAGGGTGTTCTCCCTCCTAAAAATCAAACCCTAGGATATTCTCAAATACATATATTTATAGGGGTTGGAAAATGGGCTGAAGATGGGCTTAAAAGTCGGAATTTTCTAGTCTAGCTCGCTGTTCTTCGCCTAGGCGAACTGTCCTTCGCCTTGGCGAAGATAGGTGTCTTCATCTGGAATATTCTTCCTTCACCTCGGTGAAGACAAGCTTCGCCTAGGAGAACCACTTCTCCTTGACAAAGGTTAGGTTTACCTAGGCAAACCCAAGGGTTGTCTTTTGATAATCCCTCATTCGCCAAGGCAAAGAAGGATAGCTTCACCTTAGGGAACCTCTTTGCCTTGGCGAACTAGTGCTTCGAATAGCAGGTTCTTCCTTCTTAGCTTTTTTCCCTTTCCTTGCATGATTTTCCTTTTAATCCTACAAAACATAAGGAAATGGGGCATTAGTGTAATCTTTAAGAATATAGGTGTGAATCTAGCATCTAGGTTACATAAATACATGAAAAACACGTTATAAATGCTAGTATGATTCACACCTATCACTAGGATCACAAGATGGTGTATTGAAGCATTAGAAAAGTAAAAGGAACTCAAAAACATGTAAATTATAGGTGAATAATGATGTCTAATCAAGTATAAAATGCACCTATCAAATACCTCCTAACTTGAATTTTTGCTTGTCCCAAGCAAAGGACAAGACACAAAACCAACAAACATGAGTGAGTGGTCCTTGGAATGTTTGTCAAATTTTGCCTCATCAATCTTACCCAACAAACAACATGGCAAAAAATCAAGGTGGTAGCGTTAGGTTCAACCATTAAGTTAAGTTGATTTAGCATTGATGAGTCTTAAACTCATCAATTTTTAATCCATTTTTGTGCCTTATTTTTAGTATATTTGGATCTGTTTTAATGCCAAATTATGGATTATTCACCAACTTTGTGTTTTGTAGGTTTTAATTTAAAAATGAGAAAATTTAAGCTAGAAAAAAGAGAAAAAGAGCAATTGCAGCAGCCTATGTCGCAACAGAGTTCTGTGTGTCGCGACAACATTCAAGCAAATGGCTAATGAAATCTATCATGACAATATTTCTTCTGTCACAACACAAAGGACTGAATATAGAAGAAAAGCTATGTCGCGACAAATAACAGCTTGTCGCGATAGAACATGAGAAGAATGTAACAAGTGAGATGAGACAAAGAGAGATGATGTTGCGACAAGGTTTCTTATGCTGGATGTCAAAAACTAGGAGGAACCTGTCACGACATAAAAGCTCCTATCGCGACACTATAAACAAGAAGAAAGCAGAGATTCTGTGCAACAAGGTATCTTATGTCACGACAAGAAATTAAAGAGCAATACAGGAAGAACACTACGACATATCAGTTTATGTTGTGACACGAGAAAAAAATAGAAGACAAGGCTTCTGGTCCTGACAGAGAAATAAAGTCTTGACAAGTGATACTAACTTGGTGAACTGATCTGATTACAACAAAAGAGTCCAATGTTGCGACATACTTCAAGTTGAAGAGAAGTTTTGATATCATGATAGAGATATTAAGGTCGTGACACTGAAATAAGCTGAACACAGATAAACAAGGTCACGACAGACTTTTCCATCTCACGACAAAGATTCCAACACAAGAAAGAGAAGTCTTGTCATGACACAACAGAACTGGATCGCGACACAAAGATTGGCTGAAGGCAAAAAGTCTTGTCGCGATAGAAAACATATACAACACCAATAGACTATGTCGCAACATAAAAATGAAGATGCAACAAGAAATCAGGTTAAGTGGAGACAAGACTCTGTCGCGACAGGAATGCTGACAATACAAGAAACATTGTTGCAAAAAGAACCAACAGAAATGTTGTCGCAACATAGAAACTAGGTCGCGACACAAATTTGAAGAAGCTGCAAGATAACAATGTCGCAACACAATTGTCATGTCACAACATAATTGTTCCAGTAAACACACATGAGAATGTCGCGACATAGAATGGACAGAATGATAGACCTTGTAGGACAAAGTGTTAAAGAGCCAAATAAAGATTGGTCACGACAGAGGAAACTTTGTCGTGACAGAGTAAACATGCTGAAGAAACAAATATTGTCGCGATAGAATGCTACATGCTGCAACAGTGAAAAGCAACAAAGAATTAACACTCTGTAGCGACAACACTTTCAAGTCGCGACCAAGAATGCAATATGGGCCATAATTTTAGGGATTCACAATGAAGCCTCGAATTTAGGGCCCAAACTTTTGGGGCTCTATAAATAGAAATATTTGAGGAAAGCAAGGCAATCAGCGGAAAACCAGAGCATTTGGGGGGCTGAGGACTCTTTTGTATTATATTTTTCTTTTATTTTTCTTTTTATTTTCTTTTCGTCGATTAGAATTAGCGTAGGATTTTAATTTGTTTACTGGACTTGAAACAATGAATTGTTCAAAAGTTTTGAAGTTGAGCTATTTTGTTGAAGATCAATTCGACATCGTTGAATCTAATGTAAGTCTTAGAAAAGCTAGAATTTATTTCTTTCGCTAATTTCGCCAGAATGGAAATTTCGATCGCCTTTCAGTTGTTTACTACTATCTGGCTTTTCTGAAACTCCAACTTCATACCGGGAAAGATCTGATGTTAGTTATGGTCTTTCCCGCATAATTACAAGGAGATCTCTTGAATTGAGAATTTCGAATTTATTTGAATGATGTTGTTCATGAAGTGAATTGTTCCTAACATTAGTAACTTATACCTAATTAAGGACTGTTGTCTAGCTCTGATTTCCAAGAGGCCCTCTGAGTGACACAGAGTTGGAGATTCCTAAGAGCATGGATGCATTACTTAGGGGTATGCTAGACTATTATTGAAGAACTAATAAGCTGTAAAAGATTACTTAAATAAATCATCAATTTACTCATGGTTTGAGAATTAGTTGAGGGATCTATCAATTTAATCAATTAGAGATTCCTCCTTGGTCTTGAGAAATGATCTTGATCTTATGTTAGCTTAGATCTAATCAAGGAGAGAGATAAGTCTTTAAGATCTCAAGGATGAGACATCATTCATCTTGTAGAGATCTGGAAAATGGCCCTCTCTTGGGAAGTAAGAAATCTGCAGTCAAAAGAAATGGGTATTGGAAAAGAAAAATACCCAAATCTTACAAAGAAAATCTAATTACAAGTAATTGGTTAGATACACGTTTCAGACATGAACATGACTCTCTAATCAATGAAATGTATGGTCAAGGGAGAAATTCAAACTATACTACCTTGCCTCTTTGACATTTTCAGATACCAATTCATGAAAGAATAGAATTAGATTATGTCAGAGAATTCACTCTACAGCGTTGAAATCCCAATGTCTACTTCCAACAAATAACTGCTCCTAAATTCGGCTTTGTCTAGGATTTTAAATTTCCCTTTTATTATAGATGTAGAAATTTAAACAGTAGAATTATAGTTAGGTTACTGCAAATTATATGAAATGGAAGTTCAAATAGTGTGGAACTTGAGTAGTTAGGGTAGTTAGGGTAGTTGAAACTTTAAATTCTTTTTTATCTCTATGGGAATGATATCCGGACTTATAGGTCCACTTTATTGCTTGTACGACCTGTGCACTTGCAGTATTTTGACCAAACTAAATCTTCAATGAATTCAATGACGAATCATTTTTATTGTGAACATACATGTTCTAATTTTGGTCAATAGTTTTTGATACCTTTACTAGGGATTAGATAATAGTCCTTGGGTAACAGTAGCAAAATTTTGATCTTTATACACAAATTGGTCAACAAGCATGAAAACTCTTCGTGTGTGTGAATAAGTCTTACCCAAGTGAACCAATTGCAACCAGGATTGGTTTATGCAAACAAGAGTGTAAGAAGGATCTCTTAATAAATAAAATAGAACTCCATAGGCTTGTTTTTCATATTACTCTCCACTAATGTAGACTACACACAACACTAGGATCAAAAGGTCTTCATTAAGCTTGTAATGTAAGGCTTGGGTTAGAGGTATGACAAAGATCACTTTTTGGCTCAAATTTACCCAACAAACATATATTTCTTCCTTTCAACATTCATCTATCTCCAGAAACTTATTGAGCTTTCACCAACATCCCATCAACTCCAAACTTATTGGTTTACATACTTTACTTTGCTCATCAAGCTCTTTTTTATTCACAAAACAACTAAAAATGTATAAGAGCAGTGCAATGTTTGGTTCCCTTAAGCTTTTTACCTACTCCCTTTTAGCGAGCTTTGGGTGAGTAACTCCTAGACCAGTTGGCCTTAGGTTGCTAGGTGTAGAACACCCTTAAAAACTTACTTACTCAAGGTAGGAAGGCTACAAAACAAAACTTTCTCAACCTTTTATTCTTTCTTTTTGTTTTGTTTTGTATTATTTTTCCTTTTCTTGTTTTTCTTTTCTTTTTTTTTTTTTTAAATATCGACTTCAATAAAACACCTAATCCAACATAGCTTCCAATATTACATCAATAAGCACTCATGCCATGGGTAAACAAGGTTTTTAATTGAAGGAACACATAAAAGGGTAAGGAGCATACTTGGTTCACAAAGAAAAGGCTTCTATAGGCTCAAAAAGGGTGACTAAGGATATCAATATGTACAGGATAGCTAGAAAGGCTCAATCGGTCTAAAGATAGCCTAAATCATCTCCTAAGTGTTGTGGTGACTAGAATTTCGCATCAAGCGATAATCAAAAAAGTTCTAGAGCTTGCAGAGATCATGAAAGGTATGTTCGCATAAGTCTTCTCTAGGCCAAGAAAAATTGGTTAACCAGGTGTGACTTGTGCTTTAAAATGTGAAGAGTTTAAAGATAAACACAACTAACCATATAGTCAAACATGAACTTTATGAAAACCCCTTTCATTTTCCACAAACCATAAGAGGTTCGATTAGTTTTCATCATCAGCCTTTATCAAACATCCAAAACAAGACTCACTCATAATGTTTTTGCTTTCGAAAACTTTTATTTTTCTAAAACCAAACTAAAAACTAAAAAAACAAACAAACAAGAAACTAAAGGAAAACAACTAAAAACAAGATATTGAAGCTAGAAAATAATTAAAACAAAGGAAATATAACGCCTATAGCGCTACCAGTACTTTTACTTTTACGATATATTCAAACACCAATACAAATACAAATACGTTTTCAATATCGTAGCTCTATGCTACTTGTGCTTTGATACCATTCAAATCCAATTGCAATTTCTCATTTAAGACACATTTCAAATGCTCATTTTGTAAAGGATAATTAACCTTATGAACATATATACGTAAACATTTTAACTTAAAGGGGGGCCCATCATTTGTTCACAAATGCATTTTTGTTTTTTTTTTCTTCCATTTGATATGGCATTATTGCCCATTTGGTTCATTTCCCACCTTGATACAATACGGTATTATTAACCGTTTTCAATATCAAAAACATTTACAAAAACAAAATCAGAGTTCACTTTTCGAATTATATTTTCAATACAAAAATAGTCAAATCAAATTCATGTATGCATATGACAGAGCTTTAATTATCCTCCGTGTGGCTTTGACGATGACTCTGAATCTCAGCGGCCCTTGCATTTGTACCTGTTCTCTCGGTACCTGCACGATGATAAAACAACGCGCTAAGCATTTTCATGTTTAGTGGTTCTATATAGTTCTCTCTTCTATTTCAGTTTAATACAAACAATTTTTCTAAATCAATGCCTTTGTATAATTTTTTTTTTCAATGACCAATGCGGTACAATACATATATGTAAATTTTCATTTCGTATACATTCAAATTACAATTCATTGGTCATTTTAATCATGTAGTTTCATATGCAATAAATCATTCAAAACACAAATTATGCATTTCACAATTTTCTTATCATTTCAATTTGCCCTTAAACGAATTTAACCTATGCTTTCAGTGCACAGGATAACGGAATCACCGGCACGGTCCCATTAGGCTAGAGGCCGATATTAATTGTTTTATAACACAAGATACTACCAAGGCCGACTGTTATTAAAATAATCTCAGAACACTACTAATATCAGATCGTCAGGGCTACGAATCGCAGTGACACATCATTACGCTCATTCGCGAAGATCACATGGATTTGACCTCATTGGTATACCAATCTATCCTCAACCTCGAATTTAACTAAGCACATTCTATTAAGGGTGTTCAAATCATTCATAGAAAAATACAATATAGTATGTACATTTCTACAAAGAATTCATTTTCAATACTCATGCAATTTTTCATATGCAAATCATTTCAAAATCAATTGCCTCAAATCAATTAAAACAAATCAATATGCTTTTTCTTATAAATCATTTCAGTAAATCAAATCATTTTGTAATCATTCAAACACTTTGGAATTAGAAAGAGAGAATTGGAGAACAAACTCCAAAATGGAAACAAAAGAGAAAGTCGAAGAACAAACCAAATAGCTTGTTGCACTTTGATTCTAATCCTCAGAATCTTGATAAATTCGGGCTTTACTCCTCGTCAGCCCCTATTCCAATACAATTAACAATCATATTATTCGTCGGGTATTCTAGGAGTTCTATTTAAATTTACTTTCTACATGACTCCCTTTTTTCCATACATTCTTTCTTTCTTTTTCCCTAATTCCTCCTCCTTAGAAAATCCTTAACATTTGTTTTAGGAATTGTTATGTCTCATTTTTAATCCTATTTGTGGGCTATGGGACGCGCACATTGTAACGCCCCGTCCCGAGAGGGTGTACGGCATGTGTAATCGTAGGGTCGCATATGTGCACCAAGGGTTTCCTTAATTATTTTAGTGTCATAATAGAATTTTTGAAAGTTGTTTTTAAGGGTGAAATTGTAAAGTTTTCAAAAGATTGTGGCACTTTTGAAATTAAGGAAAGTGGAGGGGTGAAAGTACAATTTATGGAATTTCAAAAGGATAATAATAATAATAAATTGCCAAAATGGTTCAGGGAAGCCTAGAAATTTCTCTAGATCTCGGATGACAAAACGGACTGCACCGTTAAATTCGTCTCTCGAAATCTAGTGATCTAGAAAAATTTCGTCAAATTCTGAGACAATCAGAATATTTTACGATTTTCTGGGTGATAAGTCACAAGGATTCTCAGTGGACGTAGATTTTACAAAATCTCGAAAGTCAGGAAATGCCTTGAACTAAGTTCATATAAAATAAATTAAACAGAAAATAAATAAATTATTTCGGGGAAGAAACGAACCCGAATGAGGCAATAGAAATCATTTATCCAAATAATAATAATAATAATTAAAGAAAAAAAATCAAAAAGGAATAAAAGTCAAACGGGAGAGTGGTGCGTGGTGTAACGAAAATGAGAGAGAGAGAAATTTTTATTTTTATTTTTTCTTCTCTTCGCTTCTCTCTAAGATCAACGAAAATCGAACCGTAGATTTTTGTCGGAGCAGAAGGCAAAGTTGGTCTACGCGACGAGAACTACGCTTAGGTACCAAAAGCTTAGCATTTCGTCAAACTCCAAGTGGTAGGAAATTTTCCTACTTGAATTATTTTTAACCTAAATGTTATGTAATGGCTTGAAATTTTCTTAGAGGCCGTGAAAAGTCGTAAACTTCAGTTCCAAAATTTTTGGACTGACCTTAGGAATTTTTAGGAATTTTCAGGACTGTGTTCGGATAGTTCGGGCTGAATTTCGGGACTTTTTTCAGACAGTTCGAGGTTGAAATTTCAGGATTTTATTCGAAGAGTCCAAACATAATTTTCAGAAATAGTTTTGGTGTTTTTAGACTCAATGGAAAGTCCCTTGAGTCTAGAATCTAACCATATGCATGTCAATAGCATTTGGTACCCACATAATTTCTGAAAAAATTTAATTGTAGTACCACGTGTGTGGTCTAATACATCGAATAGCATAGGGTCGTTTTGAAAAAGTTGCTAAAACGGATAGCTTTCATGGGGAATTTCATGTGTAGGGGAATTTTGGTCAATTTCACCTCATATTATCGATGTCCTTATCGAATGGGACTAGCACGTAAAGTTTTGTTAGAATCAAAGTTCGTTCGATGTAGTCTCTTTGAAAGCCCTTTGTATGTTTTATGGTTAAAACGTTGAACTAGTGGCATTTTCGTAATTTGCATGAATTGTGTAGGCGATTGGAGCATACGATTTATATCTATTGTCTCGTTTGACAAGAATTGAAAGAAATTAGTCAAGAAAAAGGTTAGTACTAAAATCGTCAAAACGAAGTGTGTTTAAATTACGTTGTGCGCTTTGAAAATATAATGTAATTAGTAAAGCAATTTTTTATTATCTCCCACTTGTTATACTCAGCAAAAAATTTCGATTTCAATACTTAAGAAACAAGCTATTTTGGTTTAGCAAACCCTAGATTAAGCATGTACCTCGCTTCGTCGATGTATCTCTGATTGTGTACAAGTGTGGTTAAGGGACATTATGACTAACTATATTACCTGGTCGGCAATTGGGGGTTAGATATAGTATATATTTATATATAGTGAGTCGCCTTGCACATTCGTATATAGATAGTTAGTGCGCCGATTATTAGTACATGGCGATGAGGTGTTATTCCGGGAGGTTCCATCATCGTGCATTTTGTCTGAGGTTCCATTATGTTTATAAGAGATCCCATCGCTTTTCACGACCATACTTAGACTTCGTAGTGTCTGAGGTTCACTACCGATGCTAGGTTCCGAGGTTCCGCGGGCATCACGCCTAGGGTATTTCTTAAATGGCCACAAAGTGGTTGGTACTTGATTTACGTGATAGCACTTTCAGATATTAACCACCATTGAAAGAAGCCACAGTTATAAATAGTTTTCGTATCAATTTCAAAAATGGTTTTCTATTGCAAAACTCTGGTTTTATCATAAAATGGGCTTTTACAACCATTTCTCGTATTTATTTTCATATTGGAGTGTACAAACAAAGACGACAACAATATTTAGAACTTATAGTACTCACTAAGCCCGTTTGGCTCACAGTTTTCTGTTTTTAAATAATTTTTCAAGTGCAAGTGCTGAAGCCGAAAGACCTTTTCAGGATCCTCAGTCCTAGACGCTGTGTTGTATATATATATAACATAAGGTGTAAAGTAAACGTAGTAAAATTTAAAATGTGACATTTTGTATATGTAAATATCTTTTGTAAAATAAGAATGCATGGTTTTGAGAAAAACAAAGCTATGTATGAAATTATGTTGAATTGATTCGTATCTTATATTTTGTTGAGGACCAGAGGTCCTTTATGGTTGTAGTTGGATTTTTGAAAAATATCGGGAGTGTATTTTTTTTTTATACAAGTGATTTTTGTATTTCGGGCTTGACCACCGTGCAGTCGTTATGCTACCGGATTTTCGTTAAATCTAAAGTTATGATTTTGAAAATTTTTATAACCAACGTTTTCCAAAGACAGTTTCAGCAGTTTTAACGGCTTAGCTTCATGGTAACTTGTCAGTCGAGCGAGCTTGGCTGGGAGGTTATTATGGAGTTGCCGATGCATTCCCACACAGGAAGGGTCCATTACTGCATCAAAGCCAGCTTTTAAAGAGTAATTTGCTTGTTTTTCGCGCTGCTTTTTCGCAAAGATTTCTATAGAATTGTTTTTATAATGATTTTCTTATTGCAACCTATGGCATTGTTTTGCTAAACTTGCATGCATCAAATATTGTAAAGTATCACTAAATCCTTTAACCTCAAATTCACAAAGATTATACACTGGACGAGGTCAGAGGTCTAATTTAGGACTTCCGCAGACCGAGGTACCACTGTGAGAGAAATGTCGAGCACACCCCTAGATCGGAAGATGCCTCAATGAATCAGCCCCAACAGAACCATCGAGGTCGCACCTGGGAGGCGCACTCGACGATGGATCAAGCACAGATTGTTACAACAAATACCATACTACAGGAGCCTCAGAAGAAAGAAAGGCATGATGAATCGCATTTAAAACTAGGGGCTAAAACTTATGATGGTACCGGTGACCCAGAGGTAGTGTACTTATGGTTAGACAGGGTTAGTGAAATTTATGTAGTGATGGGGTGTTCAGATGAGCAGAAAGTCCTCTTTTCAGGGTTCTTGATGGCAGCTGATGAGTGCAAACTCATCTATGTTTTGAGTTCATTTCACATGCTATTTTATGCATTTTATATCCATATTCATGTAAAACTATAAAATTTCCTCTAAACTTGGTTTTGTAGGATTCTCGATGAAAAGCAAGTGATTTGGCAAGAATGAGCAATATATTTCCAAAAGAAGAGTCAACCGAGAGTCTCACAGCGCGCCACTAGGAAGATAAATTTTTCTGTACCATATGGAACATCAATGGTTCAAATTCCCTCATGTCTGCATTCTACATTCAAAGAGCTTTCCAACAAGTACTCACACGCCCAAATCCGTTAAATGAAGGTTATGGCCCCGCCAAGTCGAGAAGAAAACAAGTTGTCAGTCCGAAACTTTGGGTCGACCAGAAATTGTGCGTCGTGACTGTAAAACTGGTCGCGACCAGAAAACTTGGTCGCGACCAGAAACTTGGTCGCGACCTAAAAATTCTGTGGCTACCTCGCTTGTCGCTTTGCGACCAAAAACGCTGCAGAAACCTAAAAAAGGCCGAAAAGTGATATTTTGACCTATTTCAAGCACATTTCACCCTAGGACCATATATATACTCGTTTCTAGGTAAATAGGGCAAGGGAAGCCTGAGAGCCTCTCTCATGGGGTTTCTCTAGCTCATTTTCCAATTTTCTACGCATTTTGATTTTGCTTTAGACTTGTGAGTAGTTTTAGCAAAGATTTTTATTTATATTGAAGAGATTTCTGTCAGATAACGTAGATTCAGATTTCAACAAGGTTCAGACAAAGATTGAAGTTAAAAATCTGGATTTTTCTCTCTCTCATGTTTTTCTCTTCTCTTAAACTCGCCATTTTCTTAGTTTTTATTGCATTTTTATTTTAATAGATCTTAGAGAAGTTTTAGAAAGGCATTTTTATTTCTATTGAAGAGAGATTTCAGTAATGTACTCAGATATTCAATTTATTTACTGTTGAGGCGAAGATTTAAGCTCAAATCTGGGTTTTTCTTCTTTTCTCTATATTTCTTTTCATTTTCTTACTTTTTGTTTGATTAAGATGATTGAATTCAAGAATGGAACATTAAACACCCTCTAGGATGGGGGTTTAATTGTTGAACATTCAGATTTGCAGTTTTTCAGTTATTTTGTGGGTTTGAATACTGAATTTATATAATTGGTAATGTTCATATAATGAATTGTTCGGAATATTAGTAGCTTATACCCAAAAAAGAGTCAGATCTTTGCTCGATTCCGTGAGGCCCTCCGAGGACACGTAGATGGAGATTCCGAGAGTAAAGACAATCGTGGGTATGTTAAACTAATATCTTGGAACTAATGAACTCTGAAAAATTACTTGATAGATCACTAATCACTCATGGTGTGAGGATTAATTAGATGATGTATCAATTTAGTTGATCGAGGTTTTCCTGGTCCGATGAAAGGATCTTTGATCCGTGTTAGCAAAGATTCAATCAAGGAGATAGGAAAATTTTATTATCAGCTTAATGAGATACTAATTACATTGGAGAAGGCTTGCATTATCTTGTCTATGGGGCAAGAAATCTTCATCATGAGAAATGGTCAGAAGTATTGAAAAAGAAAAACAATCAAATCTAAAGAGTGCCACCTACAAGTAGCTATTTAGACCCATTTGTCCCGAAAAGGAATATGGTGTGTTAGATAGTGAAATGTATGGTGTATGGAGAAATCCAAGCTTATACTACATTGCTCTTGGACAAATCCAAAGATTCAACTCACAAATGTTGCACTTTCATGAAATGCAAACTGCTTTTGTAAATAATTATCCCCATCCCTATGACTCCCTTCATACCTTTTAGAATTAAGTAGTTGTTTATTTGGTAGATTTTTAGGTGATTAGTTTTAAATCAGTTTTTGTTTCAATTAAATTGATTTATTCCACATCCCATTTGATCGCCTAAATAAGGAAGAGCCCTTGTAATCGGGTGATCAAATCTCCAAATTGTAGAACCCTCCAACTCAATGAGTATCCACTCCCAAAGCCCACTTTATTACTTGTATGACCTGCACTTGTAGAAAGGGGTTGAGGTTGTAATACTTTTCATTTCAGTTTTTGAGTACACTGTACTTTGTTTCAAATCAGCTTTGAGATGTACTTCATTCACTCCTTGGCCACATTTTCTACATATACATCATTTGGTCTCCTTATAAGTTTTTAAGGCCATGTTTCTGGGATTAGCGCGGTTCACTTTCTCTCATTGAAGTTGACATTTTGAAGAATGGGTAATTTGCTAATTTAGGCAATTTTTATTTTATTTTTATCTTTTTGGTTGTGATTTGTTTCTTATTTAATTTTTTTTTATTAGTATTTTGTAGTTTATTTTCTTTGTTTTTCTTCTTATTTGTTAGGTACTTTTTTATAGAGGTTGTTCAATAGAAGATAGATTTGCCTCCATAGAAGCCTGCTTGAACTACTTCTTCATCAATCGGGACCAAAGAATTCACAATGACTCACTCCATGAGTCAAGGAGTATTGCCTTATCAAGGGAGTCTAAACTCTACATTTCAAGAGGAAGAAGAGTTGTCTCCCGTAAGGAGCAGATTTATCTACATGTGGAAGGAACAAGAAGATGATTAACTTTCTTGAGCAGAAATTTCCAGATTTAGATGTCTTCCAAGTCAACACTAGTGCTAGATTGAAAAATGTAGAAGCTCAAATAGACATCAAGTCCAAGCATTCAAGGAAAAAATTTCAGACCTCTAGTAACACTTTGCCAAATCCCAATGAATGCATTTATACTCCTTTACAAAGGTGCGTAAATTTCATCCCTAAACTGTGGGAAGAAGGTAGAAATGAGCTTGAAATTGAGAACAAGGCACTCCTAAACAACTTAGATGATGAAGAGTCATTATCGATAAACTGAAATTCAAGAAGTAAGTCAAGTAATGGCTATTGGAAACATTTTGGTGAAGATTGGACACATTTACCTTCCCATGGATTTTGTGACTTGGGGCATTGAAGGATCTACAAAATTCTCATATACTAAGAATACCACTTTCTTTCTCAAGCCAAGCATGGATTGACATCAACAAGGGGGAGCCCACCTTGCTCAAGTGGGTGAGGAGAAAGCAAAGTTCAATCTTTCACCAACCATTACCTCGACGAGCAAGAAAGAGCCATAAAAGTGTAAAATTCTGCAGCTTGCTTCAATCAAAGGGGCATGTTCAACAGTCCCCTAAGCATAAAATGTGTTTACATCTACTTCTACATAGAGGGACTGCTTTTATTGAAATGGTGGCTGAACCACCAGCCATAATTAAAGGGGGACTTTGAGTTTATTTCCTTATTCAAAATCTGCAAAACATCCTTGAGTTGAATGCACAAAGAGGAAGTAAGCTTTCCAAGATGAATGATTGGTCAAATGGAAGCACTAGTACTTTTCCAATGAGTCTTAGCCGACTCTAAAACGGAGCAATTTCTCGGAGGCAACCTAAGCTAAGCAATAAGGATTCTATCCATTCTCTTTCTTTTTCTATTTTTAGTTATTTTATTTGTTGCTGTTTTTTTTTTTACCGGGCCGATGAAAATTCCAGCAGTGTTTTAACTTTGTTGTTAGTGTTTTCTGCATCAAGATAAGTTTGGAAGCTCAACATGTTGTCATGACTAGTTTGCAAGAGAGTGAAGGTAAGTTGGAAAGTGGTTGATAATTATAGTGCTTGAAGTGTGAAAAAAAAAAATGGAGTGGAGATGTTCATCAAATTTCAGGTTTTGAGATGAAAAGAACCAAATTGAACCGAAATATGTTAAAGGTTCATGCGACTGCTTTTGAGGAGAACTGTAGCATAAGAGATGATTTTAAGCATGAATGAAAGCATTAAGGGTTTCATTGGAGGAATTTGAGAGAATATATAAGCATGAAGGGACTTGAAGGATAGCAAGTGATATAAGAGACAAAGCAAGGAGAACCTAAGGAGTCAAGAAATCAACACACTAGACACTTCAAAGATTGAACATTCTGATTTTTCTGTATTGGATTGAGGCTCCAAATGGTTCACTCAGCCCACAGCATTCTAAATTGAAAGAGCTTTCCAAAATCCAGTCCTTACACATCCAATTCCAGCCAATGGAGATATGAGTATAACAAGTTGACAAAAACAAGGCCGAAAGGTAATTGTTTACGGACTAAAGACCACGCCACGAAACAGAGGCTTTTTAAATTTTTTTAAAACCCATTTTCTTCTTCCTACTTTATATTCTATCTTGCCACTCTTCCCTCCAACCTTGTAACTTCTAACCACTTTCAAATTCATCTCCCATCCACTCAAATCCTAAATCACATTCCTCCCCAATCCATCTCCATCATCTTCAAGCTTCAAACCCATCACAAACCCACAAACTTAGCTATTAACCCCAATTTTTTCCATCCATCATTCCAAGCATCAAAGAGGGGAGCAATGAAGAAAATTTGTGCTTGGTTGTTTGTTTTTTGGTTCTTGTGGATCATTGCTGATTGTGGGAGGATTTGGTATTATATTGAAGGAGGTTTTGAAGAATCAAAACTCACTCATTTGAGGCGATGAAGTCAGCACACCAAGTGTTTGAGAAAATGCCAAAGCCACTCTCATGGCTCCAAAGAAGCAAAAGAGTGTATCAAGGGGTGTACACCAAATGTCACGTCTGAAAATCATCAAGGTTCCATTCAAAGTGGCCAAGACTACAAAGGGGAGTCTACTTTTCCCAACTCTCTTTATTACTCTTTACTTTATCAAGCTCCTTTGCTCATTGCTAGACATTTAGGACAATGTCTATCTCAAAGTTTGGGGGTGTTTATTTTGTTAGTTTATCATGTCACACTCCTACATGTTGCAAATGAAAAACTTTGAGGATGAAATTTTCTGGTGCTTTTCTCTCTGATAATGACTTTGTTTGATGCTTCAACTTACATCTTAGTTTGGTATATTTTTTTAGTTAGAGTTTATTATTAATTGAGTTTTGCTTGAGTTGTTGTGATGTCAATAAGGACCATAAATGAACCCTGGCATGTATGGACAATATTAGAGATAATAGACTTAATGCTTAATGAGTTATCTCTTTAATAGGCTATTTAGTCATTGGTTTCTCAAAATCCATGCACGTGGTCACTAAGTACCCTCAGCGCTTTGTCAGTTAGAGAAGGTTTATGAGAATCCATCTAATTTTGATCTCCATGGTTCTAGAACTTGTTCTATTATTGCTTGAGGCGAAATCTTAGGCAACACAACAATTGAGAAATGATATAGGCCATCCTTGGAAAGATTGTGCCTTTCAAGCTAACCCTATTAATATGCATGCATATTCCTCTAGGGGTACCAAGATGCTGAGCATTAAAGAGCCAAAATTCTGCTTTATAAAAAAAAACCAAGTTTCAGCCACAACCTTCATACATCACTATCCTCAATAAAGAACCAAACTCACCCATAATACGAGGATTTGAACATAATTGAGAAATGTGGTGAGGGAGCAGCTAGGGAGTTATTTTTCCATAGAAAATAACTCCAAATTGGTTGAAATGAGTAATGTTGAAAAAAAAATGAAAACTTCATGTAAAAGAAGCAAAATACAATAAAAGTCAAGGAGGAGTGAGTCTAAATTTCTAGCCTTCCTTCCTAGAGCAGAATCCTAAGGGGTGTCTCAACACCTAGTACCCTAAGGCCAATTAGTCTCGGAGCTTATTGATTTAAAGAAGCATACAGAAAGCTTAAGGGTTTTTGACATTGCACCACTTAGCAACCTTGTCTTAAAGAAAAGGCTTCTTGGTGTTTGTTGAAAGAATGCACTCAGGCAAGTAAAAGTGATAAGTGAGGAGAATCATGATGCACCTAAACAGATTTAGTGGTGTCGGAGGAGTGTCACTAAGTGCTGATGGGGTAAGAACTGGGATGGAGTAGGAGCCGCCACGCAGAAAAAGATGTATGTTTGGGTAAGTTTTAGCCTAAAATGACTACTCAACTACCCCTTACCTAAGCCTTACATTACAAGCTTATAAAGACCTACTTGATCTGAGAGTTGTGCGTGCCTCTACATTAGTGAGGAGTGATAAGAACAATGCTTCCATGGAACCTAAATAAATTATCTTAGGAGATCCGCATACTTTTATCTCAATTCTCATAAACTCATCTAGCTTGCAATTGTTTGGATAGGGGAAGACCACACACACACACACTAAAGGAGAACCATGATCTAAATTTGTCTATTATGAGATTAATTCACTATTAAAATGAATAAATTATCTTGATCATATTCTCTATATTCCTTGTAAGGGTAATTCTTGAGACACATATCACATATCCTGCAAAGCTTGATTACTCGCTTTGGTTAAATAAAAAGGGGTGAAATGAACTTTTCTCTTCCATTGCTTGGGACAAGAATTTCTTTCTTTCTTGCTTCGATGACAAGCAAAACTTCAAGTTTGGTTAGTGAAATTTATGCAGTTGGATGGGGTTCAGACAGCAGAAGTCCTCTTTCGTGGTTCTTGATGGCAGCCAGGGCCAAGGACTTGTGGGAGGCCATTAAGAGGAGACACCCTACTGTGAGTCACTGGGACCGCTCCAAACAGTATTTCATGCATACAGATTTTACTTCATTATCGGGATGCAAAATAGAAAATTCTTCAGTAGAGCAAATGATCCCCGACATAAAGTGATGTAATATGAGCAGAGGTTCTCGAAATTCGTGAACAAGCTCTATGATATAGGAAAATGAGGAACATAAGTGTAAGCGATTCATGGCTGGCTTGAACGTTAGAATTAAAGTTCATCTAGCATGGGCATCTCAAAATAACTTTGGAGAGCTGGTTGAGGCTGCACTAAAGGTAGAAAGGACAAGCCAGCTCTAACTCGTAGCCGATCAGACAAGAAGAGAGGTGCTCCCACACCAGTCAACAGCACCAATCGGGCCTAGTAGAAAGAAAGGAAAGAAACGGACCATGGGTAGAGGCCTCAGACGCGAGCAACATCTAAATCTGTGGATCCGTCGGCCGCCAAAGAGCTCCCGTGAGGTGGTAGAGATCGTCAGGATCATCTTTTCCATTGTGCCCTACATGTCAGATGAGGCATCTCGAAGAGTGCAGGATGAACATGACAGGATGTTTCCATTACGGGCAGGAAGGTCACTTTATCCGAGACTGTCCACAGCTAGTAGCTGTAGACCTCTGAGGTAGGTATAATAGCATCTACCCTGTGCACTAAATCTGGCCCCAATGACCGGTAGGGGTGGTTCAAGCAGAGGTGGCAAAGACAAGACTTGGCAGAGGCCTCCATAGGGGTGCAGCAGATGTGGGGTAGTACTCATCGGGCCAAATTCAAAGTGGGACTCGTACTCAGACTTAGGTATTTACAGTCACACAACAAGAGGCAGATGCATCACCAGATGTGATTACTGGTATTATTTCAGTTTACGATAATGATGCATATGCATTGGTGGACCCAGGGGCCACTCATTCATTTATTTCAGTACCATTCACTAAGAGGGACCAGATAGAGTCCCAAATTTATAAAGTGGTCGTGATGGTGGTTTCCTTACCTAATGGGAGTTATTATGATATCCGAAAGGAGCAGTTCCAGTGCCAGACAGGATCCGTAATAAGGATTTTCCAAAGATACTGATAGTGTTAGGTATCCATGATTCGAAGATAGTCTTGGGTAATGTATCGTTATCCAGCATGTGAGCCACCTTAGATTGCTATAAGAAAGAAGTAAGATTGTCTCGGCCAAAGGAAACTGTGCGGTGATATTTCCTGGGAATCGTAAGAGATCGCCTCTAGTCTCATTAATGCCATGACCGCCGGAAAATGCTTCAAAAGGTTGCTGTGGTTATTTTGGCATTTAGGTGGATAGGTGACAAGAGGGGATATGGTCAGAAGACATCCCCATAGTCAAAGAGTTTCCGGGGATGTCTTCCGCATGATCTTTAGGTTTACTCTAAAGAGTAATTGAGTTTGTTATTGAACTGATTCCAAGGACTGAGCCAATATCCATTCCAAGCTACAAAAATGGCTTCGTAAGAGTTGAAAGAATTGAAGGCGCAATCGGGAGGAACTGTTAAGCAAGGGCCTATCCGACCTAGTACCTCACCGTGGGGAGCTTCGCCTTCTTCAGAAAAGAAATAACATGGAAGCTACGCGTATAGATCAGACAACTGAATCGGGCGACAATACGCAACTAGTATCCACTTCCTCGTATATATGAGCTATTTGACCAATTCCAAGGATCTCGGGTATATTCTAAGATTGACCTAAGGTCCGGGAGAATGATGTCTCTAAGACTGCCTTCAGGACGAGATATGGTCACTACGAGTTCCTAGTGATGCCATTGATTGACTAATGCCCCAGCTGGCGTCTGGGGCCGATCAGATTGAACATATTCAATCCAGATTTAGATAAGTTTGTGATCGTGATTCATTGATGACATTCTAGGCATACTCTCAGCAATCCAGAGGAACATAAAGGGCAGAGCATCTCGACAAGATTGGGTGTATTCTTAGAGAGCCAAGATACGCCTAAGTTTAGTAAGTGCGCTTTGTTGGACAAAGTAGCTGGGTCATGTCATTTGTAGAAGTGTTAGTGTGGATCCTCGTAAGATCGGTTATAAGTTGAATCGAAGCCGGCCACTAATGTTTCAAGTCCAGCTTCCTTGGATTAAAGGTGTTCTACAGAAATTTGTTGTGGGATTTTAGAATACAACAACCCCATTGACCAATCTATTGAAAAAGGATCAGAAATTCAAGTGGTCAGATACCTGCCAACATAGTTTTGAGGAGCTGAGGCAAAGATTGACGATAGCTCCAATGTTAGCACTACCGTCATAAAAGGACGGTTGTGTGGTGTACAGTGATGCCTCTAGACAAGGGTTAGGGTGTGTTTTCATGCAGGATGGTAGAGTGATAGCTTATGCTTCCCGTCAGTTAAAGAAGCACGAACATAACTACCCGACCCATGATTTAGAACTAGCAGCAGTGGTTTTCGCTCTAAAGATCTAGAGACATTATCTATACGGTGTTCCCTATAAGATATTCACCCATCATAAGAGCATTTTCACTCAGAAAGAGCTTAACTTAAGGCAGCGCCGGTGGTTAGAGTTGATTAAGGATTATAATTTCACGATAGAGTACCATCCGGGGAAGGCCAATGTAGTGGCCGATGCCTTTTAAGCCTAAAACTGTGAAAGGTTCCGCGCTTATCTACAAACGTATATCTTCTATCGGGCTGACAGAGTTGAGATCTTTGGGAGTTCAAAGTGGCAGGTAGCTGATACAGTGGATGCGATTAGTACCCAAAAGTGCTATTTTGAGCCCTATATCGTGATAGGTTTTGAGTGCTTTTTGCGCACTAATCATGTCATTACTACCAATTAAAGTGTTCAGTCTTTAGTATCACTTATGCCAAGCAGAGGTTATTTTCGTTGTTTTCTGTGCTTCAGATACTTTGAGAGTTCAATATCGAGATATGTGCTGAACCATGAAGATCAAATCAACCATCACCCTTCAAACATCTCAAAATTATGAAGGAATAAAAGTGAGAAGAAATGATGCAGAGGATGCAGCCATAAAAGAAGTGAAGAATATGCAACCTGTGAATTTCGCTAAGATCGCTAAAATTTGCCGGGATTGGGCGGTGTTCTCATCCTCATACGAAATTATGAACCTAGCCGAATCCTGAGAACTCTCGCTAGGCCTAAATCTTCGCTATGCACCTGCTCCTAGCGAAATTACACACTTTCGCTATCTCTTAAAAAATTTCACTTGCCACAAATTTCCAGCTGCCTAACGAAATTTCCAAAGGCCTAGCGAATTCTCCTGATTTCATGAGTTCAGTAATTTCGCTTACCTGTTTAAATTTTCATTTAGTTAGCGAAATTTTCGCTGCTCAGCGAAATTGTTCCGCGAAGCAAATCTCCCGTGATGGTCATCCTTTTCAGAATTAATGCAAACCGACTTCATTTTTGGTGTATTACCTCCTCATTCCTTGATTTAGCTTTCAAACAAGCTAGGCTTTCTTGTATTTTCATACATCAGGCCTATATAAGCTCCCCCACCCCCACCCCCCTAATTTCACCCCCTCTCTCCCTCAAAATTGTAAACCGAAAGCGAGAACTCAAGAAATCTGGGGCACATTTTCATTTTAGGTAAGACTCCCAGCCTGGTTTAGTTTTGCTTTTCTCTTCTCTCCTCTCTTTCTCTCATTTTCTAGGCTACCAAACAACCCTCTTGAGGATGACAACTCAAGAGATGCTTGGCTGCTCTTTCTTTGAAGATAAGGCAATTAGCTTCGTCATGGCAAATAGAGTTTGTCCGCATGTTAAAATGCTATAGGTACTGTGATTTATGGCTCCCATCTTCTAAAACTAGGGATGAATATCATTTAATGTCATTAATTGCAATAATACTTTACCATGCTTCTTTAGGATACAAAGGTATACTTATTGCTGGGATGTACTGTGGTTCTTTAGATGGCCTTACTTGTTTTCATTGAAATGATGTTATTGTTAGGTTTCAACCTTGCATGGTCAGATGCATGTTACCTATGTTGACTAAATAGGAGTGATTCTAGGTTAGGTTTGCCAATTAAACAAAGATCCTATATGGCTTCGACTATAGTTGCTTCTGTCATAATGCTATGGATAAACCCGAGGACACTTGTTTCGCCCTATGTTATCAAGGTTAGTGACCTAAATCTTCAAAGTTACCTTTCACACTCAATTCAGTTTACATTAATCGCTTCAAACTACTCACACTGCTTTTGGAACAAACTAAAATCCAAACTAAAAGCTCCACCATTTTCAATAATCGATGCAAGTCATTCATAGGATGAAACCCATCCCGTGTTCGACCATAGACCACTATGCAAGCCGCAGTAGAGCTCACTCACGGTACAGGAGGAACTTAGGACTACAAATTTGTTGATTCTAATCACCCTACTGTGGTATGAATCGTGACACCGCTAAGTATCATTTTTGTTCTGCCTGCTCTATGGATCAGATCAAGGAAGGCTCGAAGGTGCTCTTGTGATGATTGCTATGGGTGAGATTGAGGGTGGTAGGAAACCAGAGTTCCGCATCAGAGATGATGGTGCACAGTTAGAGGGGAGCTCAATGAGTGTACCTAAAATAGGTGAACTAAAAGGGAAATCATGGAAGAGGCCTCATACTTCAACATACGCACTAATTCCCCGGTAGCACCAAGATACCACTGAGGAACATTATCGTGGAAGGGCATGAAGAAGAAATTGCAGATTTCGTATCCGCATGCCCAACCCTGCAAGCAGGGCAAAACACCGTGGCTCAGCAGAAAGATACCCCCTTCCGATTCCCTATGGAAGTGGGATAAGATTACTATGGATTTTGTTATCAAGCCCCGAGAACTTGGAGACACGATGACATATGGGGCGATAGTGATGTAATAACAAATCACACATTTATCCCATTTAGCAATGATGACCCGCTGATGCTTGCTCAATTATGAGGAGATAGTTAGATTACATGGTGTTCCTATATCAATAGTTCCAGACCGACAATCTCATTCACATCCGATTTTCGTCCAATTCTAAGGTGATTCCATAGTGGACTCGATTGCACTTATACACCTTTTCCAATCCTGACTGATGGTTAATCGAGAGAAACTATTCAGACGCTTGAGGATATGCCTGGGAGTATATAGAGTTTAAGGGAAGCTAGTATACGATTTATCTCTGATGGAGTTCTGGCCACAACAACAGTTTTATCAACCAAAGATAGTCATAATATTCCATTTGAAGCATTGTATGGCCAAAAGTAAAGCTCTGCATTCCAAAGATGCTGTGATGAAGTAGGAGAGAGGAGACCATAGTCTTGTTAGTAGTACGCATTACCTAGATAAGATCTGCATCAGTCTTATATTAATCAAGACAAATAAGGACAGACAAAAGTTATGTGACAAATGTCGAGGGATCTACAGCTTTGCTGTGGGCGATATGTGGCCTTCTCAAAGTTTCCCTTGGAAAGGTGTCTCGATTTGAAGACGCGAGCCGAGGCCCGATATATAGGCCATAAGGACATTATTGCAGTGGGACCAGTAGCATATAGATTAGACCTTCCTCCAGAGTTGTCTAAGGTTCATAATGTTTCATGTATCCATGCTCCGCAGGTTCATAATTCGGCTTTCCTCCTCGTCAGTCCCTCATTCCAATACAATTAACAATCATATTATTAGTCAAAGTATTCTAGGAGTCTCATTTAAATTTACTTCTACAAGACTCCCTTTTTCCATACATCTCTTTCTCTTTCTTTTCCAATTCCTTCCTCCTTAGAAAATCCTTAACATTTGTTTTAGGAATTGTTATGCCTCATTTTTAACTTTTGGCTTGTGGGGCTTGGTGGACGCATTGACACTTAACGCCCCGTCCAGAGAGGGTGTACGGTATGTGTAAACGTAGGGTCGCATATGTGCACAAAGGGCTTTCTTAATTATTTTAATGTCATAATAGAATTTTTGAAAGTTGTTTTATGTATAAATTGTAAAGTTTCAAAAAGAATTGTGGCACTTTTGCAATTAAGGAAAGTGGAAGGGTGAAAGTACAAATTATGGAATTTCAAAAGGATAATAATAATAATAAATTGCCAAAATGGTTCAGGGAAGCCTAGAAAATTCTCTAGATCTCGGATGACGAAAAGGACTACGCCTTTAAATTCGCCTCGCGAAATCTAGTGACCTAGAAAAATTTCATCGAATTCTGAGACAATTAGAATATTTTACGATTTTCTGGGTGATAAGTTGTCATGGTTTGTGGACAAGATTTTTACAAAACCCTAAGTCGTGAATGACTTGAACTAAGTTCATTTACAATAAATTAAACTTAAAATAAATAAATTATTTCATGGAAGAAACGGACCTGAATGAGGCAATATAAATCATTTATCCAAATAATAATAATAATAATTAAAGAAAAAATGAGAGAGAGAGAGAGAGAGATTTTTATTTTTATTTTTTCTTCTCTTCGCTTCTCTCTAAGATCAAAGAAAATTGAAAAGAGATTTTGTCATAAAGGTATGCAAGTCAGTCTACGCGACGAGAACTACAGAGGTACTAAAGCTTAGCATTTCAATGTTCCAAGAGGTATGGAATTTTCCTACTTTAGCTATTTTTAGCCTAAAATGCTATGTAATGGCTTGAAATTTTCTTAGAGTCTGTGAAAGGTCGTAAACTTCAGTTCCAAAATTTTTGACCGAGTTTAGAATTTTAGGAATTCTTTTGAGACTGTTCAAATAGCTTCGAGCTGAATTTCGTGACTGCTTTTCGAACAGTCAGTTGAAATTTCAGGATTTATCTCGAATTCGAACATAATTTTCAAAAATAGTTTTGGTGTTTTTAGACTCTATAGAAAGTCCCTTGAGTCAGAATCTAACCATATGCTTGTCAATAGCATTTGGTACCCACATAATTTCTGAAAAAATTTAATTGTAGTACCACGTGTGTAGTCTAATACATCGAATAGCATAGGGTCGTTTTGAAAAAGTTGATAGTTTTCATGGGGAATTTCATGTGTAGGGGCATTTTGGTCAATTTCACATCATATTATCGATGTCCTTATCGAATGGGACTAGCACGTAAAGTTATGTTCTAGGAAATAGATTGATTGATATGAATATCTCTTGAAAGCGCCTGTATCTTTTATGGTTAACGTTGAGCGGGTGGCATATTTTGTAATTTATGGTGTGTAGGCGTTAGGAGCCTCTACGGCAGATAATCTAGTGTCTGCATTGACTAAGTATGAAAAAAAATTAAATTTCGAGAAAAATGTGAGTACTCAAAATCGTTTTCGAAAACGAAAATGTTTAAATTACAAGTTTGTAAAGTGCTTTGAAAATATAATGTAATTAGTAAAGCATTTTTTACCTCCACAGCATTGTACTCGACCAAAAAATTTCGATTTCGATGCTAAAAGCAGTTTGGCTTGGTTTAGCAAAACCCCTAGATGGCACAACTCGGTTTCGGTCAAATGTATCTCGGATTGTGCATAGAGGTTATGGGACACCATGACTACTTCATATTTCCTGATCGGCCCAATTGGGGGTTAGATATAGTATATATTTATATAGTGAGTCGCCCTTTGCACATTCGGGATATATAGATAGTTAAGCGTGACATTGTACATAGTGGCCCGAGGTGTTAGTTCCAGGGTTCCATCGGCTGGGCATTTTGATTCCAGGTTCCATTATGTTTTATAGAATCCTGCTAGTGTTCGCAAACCGTATTAGGCGGGTAGTGTTAAGTTTTTACTGCTAGTTAATTACCACGATAGGTGTTATGAATCAACAATATTTATACCTAAGCTTCTCCTCTGTCGTGCAAACTCTGCCTGATATAATGACTCTAGGATCGAACACAGGGATGGGTTTTCGTCTTACAAATGATTTGTAATGATTCATAATGGTGAGGCTTTTTGTTTGGATTATGGATTTGTATAAAAATAGTAGTTGTTTTCAATGCTGGCGAAGGTAATTTGAAATAAGATGTAAAAAGAAGTCCTTGAAGTTTTGGGCCACTAGTTTTGGTATGATAGGGTTGCAAGGTGTCCTCGGGTTATTTCTCGCATTAGGGAAGATGACCTACAGTCATTCCAAAACCCGGATCTTTGTTTAACTTTAAAAACTAACCCTTAGTACCATTTCTCACTTTGAAACATAGCATTCTTGAGCATTCAATGTTTCACGAAGTTGAAATCTAGCATTTAACCTACGCTGATGGCTCGTAAGTAATGACCTAATATGGATGTCGGTGTATCTAACACAAAGTATATTTCTTTGAACCTAAAAAAACTTGCCAAGTATTGACCAATGAAAGTACATCAAATGACTTAAACATAGTTTTGAAAGTTTGAAACATAACTACTCGATTACATAGCCGTGAAATACAAGGATCACTTGCAAACATATCAACCTACCTGCAACCCTCCTCTTGAGGTTTAGAGGCTTTAGCGAACATCCTTTGAGTTGTCATCATGCAAAGAGGTGTGTTTGGTTGCCTAGAAAGTGAGAGAAAGAGGAGAGAAAAGAGAAAGTGAAGGCCAAAAAGCAGGGGCCCGTATTGGAAATGCTTTGAATTAAAAGTTAGGTTACAAATTGTTCGAAAATGGCAGCCTTCTGAACGGTGAATACCGGAGTCTAACCTAACTATGGTACGGTGAGGGTATAAATTAAATTAACCAAGCGAGACGTTTGTACAAAAAAAAAAGGCAGTTTCGCTGCGGGAAAATTTGCTACATGTGAAATTTCGTTGTGTAGCGAAAATTTGCTATGTGAAATTTCCTCTGGTGCGCGAAATTTTGGGTGTGTGAATTCACTATTGTAGCGAAATTTGCTCCGTGTAAATTTCGGCTGCGAGTAGCTAAATTTTCTCTCTCCTGTAGCGAAATTTCCCTGCTTGCTCCTCATTCAATTTCTTCACTCCTGCCTTGATTCAATCGAAGATAAATCATATGAACTCGATGTAAATCAACTCAACTTCGATATGCCTAGCTTGACATGATAGAATAGGCCTGCAGAGCACACCAAAACACCTGCTTGACCCTCAAAATACAATCATTAGTATCAAAGGGACCTACACGTGTCAATCGGTTTAACTAATATGATTAGTACACAAAAATTACTTAGAACCTATCTTAAATAGGGTTCAAAATAACACTTTTTGGGCACTAATCACACTGACCAACATTGCTAGTCCTATAGCGAAAATGTCAGTAAGTAGAGAAGTGAATATGAAAAGGAGGAGGGGAGTGGGTTTGTACACAAGTAATGCATAGCCTGCGATGAGAATCACGAAAACTTAAGCTATGTATCTCTCGAAAGAATGAAAACTATACTGGGTGATACAATCTAAACTCATATGAGGCGCAAGCGAGGCTCTTCTACATAAAGCTATTAGGTTTTGTTTGATCAGGTCTAATCATAAACTACATTCTGGCTCTACCCAATCGAGCTAATGCCATAACCTTGTATGTTAACCAACTAAGTAGATCGGGACACATACTTGTAAATTATTTTGCGTTTGTAGGGTGCAATGCGAGTTCGACTTCACCAAAGTCCGTGTAGCGAGGATTCGCGTGACTCGACGGTGAAGGTTTGGGGCATCAAACCGCGAGGATCTTTCAACCCGCAGGCTACATAGGTTCACGGACTTGAATGATTTGAGCCTCCGTCGCCTACAACTCGCTAAACTCACCCATCCACCCGTGTGCGAACACTAAGTAGTGACTCTGACCAATTATTGGGCACCAGGCTTTAAGGCTTCCGCCATATGCCCTCGGACCATGCTCGGGTTTCAAGGCAAAGCAATCACGATTCAATTCTTTTCTTTGGCCTGCTGCTTTCTATTCTTTAATGTACATTGGCCTTCTTTGCATAAGAGGGTCCGTAACCTATTCAAGGGAATGCATGACACTGAAAAGGGTTTGCATAAATAAGAGGAGTTTTACATCTTTGTTTCTTGGCAGCCTATCATTTGAGACTAACGTGCTCGGTGTGTGGTTAGCTAAAGGCGGAAGAAGCGGGTTAAATACAGCAATTTGACCTAGTCATCCACTCCAACTCGGCATGGACCCTTCTAGCGACACCATTAAGGCTTAAGTTCATCAAATTATGAGGCTAATCATTATGCATACACAAAAAGTTAATTAAAATAAAAAATGTAGGTGCAAATAGAAAATGCAAATACTTTGCTATAAAGTTTTTAATATAACGAAGAAGCTAAATGCAAGCTTATAATGAAATTTAGAACACAATACTTATGTATAAAACTAGACCCTTTGCCTACTATTGAAAACAATACATGCTAACAAATAGTCAGTCTGATAGTGAGCGGAGTTGATAAAACTAAAACAACACAGTATAAAACAAAACAAACATAGAAAATTATGATAAATGCCACTTCCGGCCATTGCTCTCACATTAAGCATCACTTTGTGACCTCTCAGCTGGGTAGGGATCGGAAAGCTAGAGAAGGAAGTGCGTTCACTGTGTGTTGGTGGTGTAGATAGGCGGATCTTACGGCTATTTGCCGCGTATGAGCACATCAAAGAAAGTATTGCCGAAATTTTATCTGACCGGTATCCATGGTAGTGGGTTGAATAAGTGTTGTCACGATGGCGGTAGGAGGCAGGTGGCTAAACATACGAAGAAGAATAGCGATTAATGGGGCGACCTGGCCTTGAACCATCAGCTCGATCGATGCTGTTTGGCTTATGAAAAGAACAAAAGTGTATGAATGTCTGTTTGCATCCACTGCCGGTAAGAAATCCTAGAAGTGACAGGGATGTACTGGATAGCTGTTGACATGGAGGGCCAGACTGTAGTCTCGGGAGGCTGGTAGGAGCGGAATGGAGGGATGAATCAGGGCCGAGGTTCCTACTGCCTCCGCATTTAGGACCAGGCTCAAATCCCACTGACGAGATCCTCAGCATAATCATATAAGACATCCTCCTTCTTTGGTGAAAAAGAAAAGAGCGTGGCATAGATAGGGTTCTCTCATGGGATATAATCCTAGCACAACTCTGCCGACACTCAATATGTGGTTTCTCCGGGAACCCGAGGTGCTCTAACACATGGCATAACAATCTCGGTATCAAAAGGGGAATAGTCTCTACACGAGTCAGACCCTTGCGGTGGACCTTTTCTTCAAAATGAAGTAAGGCGGTCATGATAAGCTCTGCCGGATTGAACCAGAACCACTCAGATATCCGATAAAGAGCCTCTAGAATAGCTCCTCTGCGCTGCAAATAGTGTTGAAGCGGGAATAGATTAGCCCACAGTATGTGATCTGTGAGGAGCATATGCGGAGAGGCTGCCTCCAGGCCAGGATGGGCCGTGCTTGTATTTCGAGGCGAGGCGAACCATCTCTCTGGGCGAGGGTGGGGCCGCTCTGGAATGTCTGGAGTTCGCGGAACTCTTTGGTAGGCCCTGGAGGCGGCGATATACGGAAGCTCGCGATGGCCCCCGGGACAACCATCTATCACGGGTGAAGGCGCATGGTTCAGGACCTCCCAGGGATGTCATGGTATGGTGCAGACTCCCAGAACCATAGGGATAAAAATTGCATCGGTCATAAGCGGCGAGTGAGAATACTTGTGGACCAGCATAGAATCTGGGCCGTGGGTCTTACTGCCCGTCTTGGTATATCATAAAGAACTCTCAGTGAAAGTCCTTGTGAGACAATCCCAGCATTCCGGGTATCGGTCACTATTGAAATAATTGGGCCTTTAATTCTCGAGTGAGGATAATTGGCGACTAATGGTCTGAGACTCTAAGTGGGTTGGGGCTTGTGAAGGTTCGGGCCTAGAACGTGAAGACTCCCCCGGACCAGATGCAGGCCAGCTTAGAAGCGGTGCCCTCGTGGAAGGCCATGGATGCACGGGGAGAGGGGGTTGAGGAGTCCCTTTACGGTGTGTATCGTACGGATGGGAGCTCGGCCACCACATTGGCTCCCTGCAGGATATCGTGAATTTGGATTCGATGTGTGGCTATAGCGAGGGAGACACAGAAGGAGGTGCTTCGTCACTCTAAACTAGAATGTCTGCGCCCAGCCACAGAGTGCCATGGCATCTACGGTAGGAGAGCGGTCTGAACCACAGGCTATATCGATGTTCTCCGCGTCAGAACCATTGTGGGAGGCTTGCAAATGGGGCTGGGCGAGGCCGTGAGTAGAGAGGCGAGAAATGGGCGTCTTGATAGGGGTGGCTTAGGTGTCGGAGAGAGTGTCGGTCAGAAGCTTGCGTGAGTCATTAAAGATAATGGGAGCACTTTTTGTGGTGCTTGTAGTTGCCAGAGGGACCCACAAAGCAGCAGCCCACACGACCAGTTTCTCTCCAAAGAAAAGCATTTGAAAGTGAAGGATAGTGGAAATCAAAGCTGGGGATTAGGGTCTTAGAGGAGCTGAGGGAGCTGTGAAGGAGTGCGAAGAAGGCGAAGGGTCCTTCCCACTTTTTTTTTTTTGATTTGGCTCCCGGGAAAAATATTCGCTCTGAGGGGCGAATTTTTCGCTCTTGTGTGAAATTTTTGTCCTGCCCTCATTTTCTCCTATAGAAAAAACAAAAATAAAAGAACCGTTGAAGCTGAAGATATTAAAGAAGATTTTAATTAAAACTAAGATATAATAAAAATACTAAAAATAAAATAAATTAAAATTGACCCGATAAGGCAATTTTGAGTTCTGATTTGGTCTGGTGGAACCAAACCAACTTCGAGTGGCAGATATCGATCATGGAGGATCAAAGAAGGGATATCTCCTCTTACGAGATAGCGAGCGACATAGAACTTCAATCATTGCGTTAACCTTGAATACTCTCTTGTCTTTCGGGTTGAGAAGGTCAATAGAACCGGATATGTGATGGATGATAAATGGGCGATCCGCCGTGATTTGAAGCTTGCGGAAATATGGAGCTTGGAATCCTCTGAGAGGACTTGATCCCACGATTGAAATTTTTCGGGTTATGGGCTGATCATGCCACTTCTTCTTCTTATCCTTTGCAATTTTGGAATTGAAGTAAGCGTCGTTTCTCAGCTCTTCTAACTCGTCAATCTCAAGCATTCTTTTTAGGCCAGCTCGGTTCGTATCCATGTTCAAATTTCGTATTGCCCACCACTCCTTGTATTCAATTTCTAATGGTAAATGGAAAGCCTTGCCATAAACTAAGCGATACGGGGACATGCCGAGGATGGTCTTATATGCTGTTCTGTATGCCCACAATGAGTCTAGAAGCTTCAAAGACCAATCCTTCACATTAGAATTAACAACTTTCATCGGGATAGTGCTTTATTTCTGCGTTGGGAAGCTCCATGACCATTGGTTTTGAGGATGATGCAGGTGGCTACCTTGTGCTTAACACCATGTTTGGATAAGAGAGGTTCTCAAAGGGTTTGTTGCAAAGTGAGAACCTCCATCAGCGATAATTGCTTTGGGAACTCGAGATCTAGAGAAAATGTTCTCCTTCAGGAATTTTAGCACGGCTTTATGGTCAATTTGCCAGTCTTTGCTTTAACCCACTTGGACACGTAGTCCGCCCCCGCAAGGATGTAGGCATAGCCAGAAGGAAGTAGGGAATGGTCCGTAGAAGTTGATGCCATACATCAAACAAATTCAACTACTAAAATGGGGGTTCAAAAAGGCATCATGTGTGACGGAAATATTTCCCGATCTTTGGCATATACATGCTTCTTACACATGGTGTAGGTATTCTTAAATAATGACTGACCAATAAAAGCGAATCTGGCCTTTCATAGTTGTTTTACGCTGAGCGAAATGCCCTCCACACGCATTATCATGAAGTAGGTGAGAATTCCTTCTGTTCTTCTTCAGCACCGTTTCCTTATTATCTGATGTACAATACTTGAACAAATCACGAGCTCTTCCCGATAGTATAAGATGGAACTCTTGCATGGAAGAACTTCTTGTCCTATCTTTGTCACTCCACGTAACTCTCACATTGCGAAAAATTGGCAATGTAGGCATACCATGGTGCTATACTCCGCTATCGATAGAGACTCCTCAGGAAATTCATCAAATATAGGAGGGTTGTGGGTATTGTGTGCTATGGTTAATCTAGAGAGATGATCGACAACAATGTTCTCCACACCCTTCTTATCTCTAATCTGGAGGTTAAACTCTTGTAGCAATAGAACCCATCTAATAAGTCGAGCCTTGGCATTCTGTTTTGTGAGTAGATATTTCAATGCTGAATGATCTGTGAAGATTACAATATCTGACCCAATCAAATAAGATTGGAACTTTTCTAAAGCATAGACCACCGCTAGCAATTCTTTCTCGTTAGTAGTGTAGTTTCTCACGAGCTTCATTTAGCGTTTTGCTGCGCATAATACACCACATCGACTTTCCTCTACTCTGTCGAGGCCGCTCGACGGCAAGGTCATAACATCGCACATTAACTCAGGCAAGTGCCCGGTCGAGGGCTCTCCTGATAGGTGTTGTAGTCAAATATGCCTTAAGCTCCCCTCGGGCCTTTTCTTGGCATTACGCATCCCATTCAAACTTTGCATCTTTTTCCAAGGCTTGTAGAAGCGGCTTAGCAATTTTAGTCTCGGAATGAACCTCACGATAGAAGCCTGCATGTCGAAATTGCGCTATCTTCACATTAGCTGGGATGGAAATTTCGAGATCAATTCTGCACCTTGGCTATCCACCTCAATTCCCTTCTCGGAAATAGTGTGCTGACTCTTATGCCACTGATTTCATAAAGTAGCATTTTTCCCATTTTAATGCTAGGTTCTTTTAATTTGCATGCAGTGGAAAGTTTCCAAATGGATGAGGCATTCATCAAAGCTTTCCGCGTAAACTGTTATGTCATCCATATAAACCTCCATAATACGCTCCACCATTGATTCGTGCCACGGTAGGGTGAGCGGAATCAACAAAATTTGTTTTCCTAAGTTCCTCCTACTGTCGTAGTCAAGCTACTGCAGCATAGCGGTCTAGGGTCGAACACGGGGATGGGTTTTCATCCCACGAATGATTAGCATCAGTGTTTGAAAATGGTGAGGCTTTTGTTTGGATTTTCGAATTTTTGTTAAAAGCAGAAATTGGGGTTGTATGTTCAACGACTAAGCGCAATGGTTTAAAGTGAAATGTAAATATGGTAACTTTGAAGGCTTGAGTAACTGGCTGATAACATAGAGGTATTAAGGTGTCCTCGGGTTATTTCCTGTATTTAGATGACAAACTATAATTAAACAATAGGATTTGTTTAGCTATAAAACCTAACCCTAGAACCACTCCTATTTGAGTCAAACCAAGTACTAAGCATTCAAAGTCCCATTCAGTTTTAAAACCCTAGCATTTAACCTCATTTCAATGGCTCGTAAATGGAATCTAAAGAATATCAGTGCATCTAGCATTAAGCATGCCTTCGAACCTGCTTTATGTAAGTATTGACCAAAGGAACAACATTAAATGGCATTAAACCTAGTTTGGAAGGTATGGCCATAAATGCAAGATCAGACATTTATAAAGATGAGGACAACCTCGCAACAACCCCAAAACCAGCCAGCCACCCTCCCTTCAGTGTTATGAGGCTTATTCAAGCATCCTGAGTTGTCATCCTCAAGGGGTGTGTTTGGCAGCCTAGAAAATGAAAGAAAGAGGAGAGAGAAGAGAGCAAATGAAACCCTAAAATGAAAGCTGCGGGAAACTTTTATAAAATGAAAAGTTGCTTCAAAGTTGCTTAGGGTTACAAGTTTGTGGGGGTTTATATAGTACAACCCAAAGTGTGAAACTACCAAAATACCTAAAATATGAGATTACATAAGGGCTAAAATGGTAATACATCAAAACGTGGTCGCTAGATCAAATACAAAATCATAGGCAAAGCACTCACATGTGTAGATTTCGGGCTGAACATAGCGAAATGCGTAGTCTAGCGAATTCTCTAGCCCAGAGAAATTTATTGTGTGAGATAGCCAAATTGAGAAATTTCGCTTATCAACAGTGACATTAGCTTAATTTCGCTTAGCTCATTTAAATTATCAGGAGATAGCTTAAATCAAGTAAATTTTCGCTTAGCATTTAGGATTTTGCTAGTTAATAAATTTCGCTAGCCTACTTAAAGCCTCACTCTCTCTCGCTTAGATTTCTAAATTTTCGCTATGATTGCGAATTTTTGCATCCCAACAATTTAATCATAGCGAAACTCGGATCGCCTCGTTTTGCTTCACTCAGATCTCACCCGCATTCATGCATCTCCCTCCTTCCTTCAAAACTAATTTCCAAATTCCTTCATTTTTATATCAAAGACTGATTCCTTAGCATTCTATGACGATTTTACGTCGCACTTGAACTAAATGACCGAGGTACTAAAGACCTAAGAAATCACTAAAAACAAGCTCGAAATGGCACTGGAACTAAGTGACCCGCATACATCAATTGGCTGACTGATTACGATTAAGGCAAGAAAAGCACTCAAAACCTATCTTGATGTGGCTCAAAATAGCACTTTTGGGCACTAAATCACACCTCTAACCGACACATTGCTGGGGTCCCTTAGCAATGCTAAAACAAATGGGATGCATGCCGGATTTTACAAAAAGATATATATGGTTCAAAAAGTGTATGTACAAGACAAACATTACCTTTAAAATGAACAATTTACACCAAGAAACCGATGAGAGAACGTAAAACCAGTATAAGAACAAGTTTTAGGTCAACATCGGATCCAAGTGAAATCAACTCGAATTTCCACCAAAATCTAATGATTCCTAATGTAACCAGATTGAGCCAATAAATTGCAAAATTATTCCCTCCCCCCAACCTAGCTACTGCCATGGCCTTAAACTGTTGACCAACCTAAATAGGATTAGCTACACTCTTATTTCTTTATTTGACTACATTGTAGGGTGCAATGCTAAAAACTCGACTTCACCAAAGTCCGTGTAACGGGGGTCCACCGATGACTCCCAACCAATTAAGGTTTAGGGCATCAAGCCAAAAGGATCACTGACCACACAAACTCGCTGCTTCACCCCTGACTCCGAATGACTTCAGAATTGAGCACCTACAATACGCTAAATACCCATTCACCCGTGTAATCGAACACTAAGTCGATGACTCCCAACCACCAAGGCTTAGGCATCACTTCAAAGGCTTTCGCCATATACCCTGACCGTATTCGGTTTCAAGGCAAAGCCACGTGCTTATTTTCTTTTTCTTCTTTTCTTTTCTTTTTGCTTTTCTTTCCTTTAAGACCCTGGCCTTCATACATTGGTAAACTAACCGATTATAATACAACAAGCTTCCAAGGCCGCTTTGCAAAGTGAAAGGAGGTACATAATTTCACACCCTATTGGTACAATCTCAAAGCAGGTGAATTAGCTAAAGTGGGGAAAATGTGAATTAGGCCAAAGCGGGAAGACTACATCGGGCTTTCATACATTGGTAAACTAACCGATTATGGGTCGCCAACAAGCCTAAGGTCGCTGCAAAGTGAAAGGAGGTACATACTTACACTTATCGTACAATTCGTGCAGTGTGTGAATCTAGCTTAAAAGGAATGCTCAAGTTTAAAACGCTAAAACTTCAATGATCAAAATCGAATCATGCATGAATTGTCCTAGCATTAAGGTAACAATAGGTTTCAATTCTCCACTAAAGGCAATTCAATTGTTCAATTAAAAGCAATTCAATTGTCCCATTGAAAGAAAAGTAGATACAATAAAATAAAGACAAAATACTTCGCACAAGTATAGTAAACTGTAAATAAGGCAAAGCTTTTGATATAACCAAAATGGCTAATACAAGAAATACAAAGTAAACATACAAAATATCACCGCTACTATTGGCTAATACATGAAACCTAAACAAAATCAGAGGCGCTGATAATGCTGAAAACTATATTAAAATATAACAGAAGACATTCCTCCACTTCTAACTTCTTCCTCCCAAGAAGAGCATGCATGTAATAGGATAGGGAAAGTTAGAGACAGGAGTGTGACCACCTCAATCTCGTGGTGGTGGTGGATCCAAAGTCGCCGCCGGGCCGTACAAGATGTCTAAGGATGTCAGCGTCGACTCATCTCTATGGTCGTGAACACGGGAGACCGAAGACTCATGATCTCGTCAGCATGGTATGACACTGCCTCAAAGTGGTCTCGGCTCGAAGCCAACCCTTCCTCGATCCATCGATGCCCGTGTGGAAGCTAACGAACGTACATCCATAACACCCCGCTATCTCCCCGTACCGACATGAACCGCACTCCGTGGAGGCCGTGGCCGTATATGACGGGCCGGGAGGCCGCAGGCCGTGGTCAAGCAAGCGGAGGAGGAGATGGAGGAGATATATCCGCACCGACTCTCCATCTCGACCTCGGGAGCATGCACATCTCTCCCTCCTGTGGAGTCCGCCTTCGTCCTGCACTTCCTCCCGTCCCTGATGAGAAAAGAAATAGGCATCACCATAGCTCGCTCCATAGTCAGGACCTGAGGGCATCTGATCCTCCTCTCAATCCGTCTCCGAGCCAAGGTTCCAGACATGGCTCGCCACTGTGGCATCAATAAGGTAGACTCTCTACTGAGCCAAATTTTCGGCGGACTCCATCTTCGAAATGCAGCAATGCGGTCATCACCAACTCAGAGGGACTGAACCAGAACCCCTCCGAGATCCGCATGTAGCTCCTCGAGGATGCCCCCCCACGCCGACATAGTGTCAGCAAATGAAGAGTCCGTCCCGGCGCATGATCAATAAGAAGCATCCGAGGCTAAGTCGCTCCGAATAGCACCAGCAAAGGGTGTCCCGGTGCAAGACCGAGGGACCATCTCTTCGAGTCGGCCGAGGCCAATTCGATAATCCTTCAGAATTGGCCCCGCACCGTGGCAGCCCAATGCGCTGATATATCCGCCGCCTCGAGAACTCCCGAACGATCATCGATATCACCGAGCTCTAGCGACTTCGCCCTCGGAGGTCATGGAATGGCAGAACCGTAGTACCACCGGGATGGGCAGAGAATCGCCGTGGCGCGCGAACGGCGTAAGTGAGTAATGCTCGATCGCCGCATCGTAACTCCCAACCAGGATCGAACAAGCACGGAATGAAAATCTCAGAGCCGGAGCCCCACATTCCCGGGATAGGGTACCGGTCAATAAGTGGCCTCCCGATCCCGAGGTCGGGGGATAATCGCGACGAGCCTCCTCCGGTGCCGCGACGGATGGCTCTGCCTGATGAAGATGACTCCTTGGCCCGGGCACGGCTCACGGAGGGCCTGGCCCCCGATCTCCCCATGGCACCGGGTGAAGTGGGGCCCGGTCCCATCCGGGTCCGATACCTCTGTAATCCCCGAGGCTCCTCGTGACCCGCCGTGGACCGGCTCAGACCGAAATGAACTCGGAGCCCGCCTCCTCCCGCCGGAGTGTTGAACTCGACTAGGCCTGCCGACCCACCGTGCACTATGGCTGTAGTGGGGAAAGGACAGGGCAGGGCTCACGACCAGGTGGACCCGTGGCACCGACGATCGTGGAATGACTAGTTAATCGATCCCGAGTGGCACCC
Organism: Tetrastigma voinierianum; assembly: GCA_016808115.1. Lineage (NCBI taxonomy): Eukaryota > Viridiplantae > Streptophyta > Magnoliopsida > Vitales > Vitaceae > Tetrastigma > Tetrastigma voinierianum. The sequence continues at coordinate 3,261,067 of JAEQBH010000178.1, read as the reverse complement.
GATGTGGCACAGTTAGCGCCACAAGCAGTTGGGGTTAGGTCAGTGGCACGGCGACGCACAACCGAGGTTCACTGGGCCGATGACTCCAGGCACACCGCATGGGGTACAGATTGACCGTGGCCTCGCTTACGCTGCGGCGCGTGGTGGTCGCAGCTCTTAGGGCAAGCGTGGCTCGTGGCACTTTATTGTGGTGGCGCCAGCCGACTCAGCCGAGGCTAGTAATCGGTGTGTGCGTGCGGCCGGGGCGCCAAGAACCGGAGGCTCAGGCTCTACTGGGCAAAACCAGTGGCTCAGCCGACGCTCTAGTGGGGTGATGTTAATTCAAAAAGCCTCCCCCTTCTCCTCCTTTTATAAAGCCGGTAGGCAGCCGAAGAGTCACCATTTCGCTATTTTAGCAAATTCACCATATATCCGTCTCAATTCAAGTAATTAAAAATCATTTATTTAGGCCAAATAAAACAACACAAAAAGAAAAACAAAAATAATATTATTTCTAATAAAAACCTAAAAAAAAAAAATAAAAATAAAAAATAAAATAAAAATAATACTTAACTTAATTCACTTAAAAGGAAAACCGCAAATTGGGAAACTACTAAAAATAGCCAAGAAAATGGAAATTTACCAACAAAAATAAAACTAAAACTATTTAGTCAATTTGTTTCAGAGATACCAACCAGCCCAATTTCACCGATCACTATGGAGGTCAAGGGAGGAAGGATTCTCAACCTCAAAGAACCGTGTTAATGCCTTGATGCTTGATTTCATTGTTGAATTGCTTCACCGGGTTGAATTTCAATGACCAAATTTCATAGTTGGCTACGTGGCAATTCCCAAACAAATCGCTTTCACTCGTTGGTTTCTTTAATTCATGGATACTATTTCGAACTCGATCAACCGAAAGCAAAATTTCATTGTTTCCTTCACTTCACCTTCCAATGATTTGTGCCAGGACTCAAGTGAAAGATATTCACCCAATGTCATGCTAAATGTGAAAGCTGCATGACTCATTTCGGCAATTGATGATTTACTGGCAAAGGGCTGTAAAATGGTCTTCCTGTGATAATTGGCACATGATCGGGCCCATTTGCTAATGGCCTTGTCAAGCACTACAAAGCCCATCAGTAGAATTTGTCTACCTTTACCAACACATCCTCAACTATTCCCTTAGGTGAACATCGATCGGGCCAATGATGGGAGTGATGTCAGTAGTTTAAGTTTCCAAACCTAACCGCTATACACGTGAGTATGGCGTAGGTTTACACTCGGCTCCTAAATCTAGCAAGGCTTATCTACGCAAGTCCCACCAATGTTAACCAAACGGTGGGAGATCCCCGATCCTTGTATTTGACTAGGTTCTGTTTTGGATTATGGCACCGACTTGCTCGCTTAAAATGCCTTTTCTCAATGCCCAACCCCTTTGATCGTAATAAAGATCCTTCAAAAATCTTACAAAGTAGGACTGGCTGGATGATGTCCAAAAGAGGTATGTCGACCTTCACCCGCTTCTTGGGGACTTCTAGATGCCTCCGTCGCTAGGATGCCTTCTTTCTTGCTTCAAGGCTCGGGGTGCTGGAGGTGGCATGCAAGGCTTCATTGAGTCCTCCTTCAGAAAATGTGTTCTAGCCCAATTCTTCGTTTCAACCGGCTTGGCATCGTCGATCAACCTCTTTTCCACTCCTCGGGTGATTATAGCCTTGACTCATCCATTCCCCGAATTACCGGATGAACCTATCTCATGCAATTCTTTGGATTTGGTAATGTTTGGGAAGGAACCTTCCTCTCTCCCGCACTTCCAAAGATATCATTGGATCTTAGTGATCGAATACTCGCAAGTTGTCTATTTTCGATTAAGATTGCTCTCAAGCCCATCTATTCTCTTGTTCACAGGTTTCCACAAGATCAATCCTTTGTGCCAATTGTGCATTGATCCCTTTGTTCTTCCACAAAGTTGCCCACCACCTTGCTCAAATTCAGTACGCTTCTGCTCAACCGATATGGATGATGGTGGTTGTGGTCGAGATGAGGAACCAACCGTGGTTTGCACCTAAAGTACATAGGCGTGGGGGATTAGGTTTCCAGGAGAGGTTAGGGTGATTTTTCCAATCGGGAATTGTAGGTATTACCATACGTATTAGGTCATGGCTTGTACACACCTACAAGATTTGCATATTCTGACATCAAATCCTTCACTGATGGGGCAGTCGGATGATGTTCTCCTGGATTAACAGTAGGTTGGCAACTGATGAATGGGCCGGCTCGTGCAAAGGTTTTCACCACTATGGAGCCTCTTTCTAACTCCTCCACCTTCCTAGTTAGGGTCGAAATTTTTTGCTTTCATTTCACGTCCTCCGAAAGTGTGTACCCTCCTTGGTGGGCTGAGGGCCTCATTTTTTCTACCTCTCTCGGGTTTGGCTCATCCCAACCCTTGGAAGTTTCAGCCACATAACTCAAGAAATTCATGGCCTCATCCGGGTTTTTGCTCGTAAAATCACCCACAATACGGTTTCTAGTAATCGGCTTCATGGTAGGGACATACCATTATAGAAATGATTCACTAACATCCGTGCATCGAACCCATGATGTGGACAAGCACCGATGGTATCCATGAATCTCTCTCCCAAAGATTGGTAGAATTTCTCATCGTCATAGGCCGAGTATAGATCCGCTCTTCAAACTGCTCGTTTCATGTACGGCTAATTTCTTCAAAATTTAGCTTCAAGATTCGCCCAACTTCTAATCGTTTCCTACTTCAAGTGAATTGGAGCCAAATCTTGGCTTTGTCCTTGAGTGTTTGAAATGTTTTCACTGAGCAAATCCATGTCGGTTATACCTTCCTTGGAAGGTATGTGCATACCCTCAAAACCTCTTATGCGAATATGGATTTTCATTCGCACTCATGAAAAGCAAAGGTGGCACTAAGTAGGTCTCACCGCCACATCTTCAGGAGGTAAGGATGCGTGAAGGAGCACTAACTCTAGGAGGGTGTATATGGTCCCTCATTACCTATAAGTCATTGATCTAATCGGGTACCCTACGACTTTGCCGTTTCGTGCATCCATATTTTCACCGGTGTACACCGACTTCACAACTTTGTTCAACTCGGTGTGTAATCGATTCTTTGCGCCTACCCGAATTGTCTCTATCCCACTCGGTGCATAATAATTCATTACACCAAATTAGACACAACAAGAAACATAAGAAAATCCATCTAAAGGTCGTTGTTGCTAAAAAACAAAACTCGATCAAGTAAGAAATAAAAATGCAAGTAAAGGATCGCTGGTTAAGAAAACTTGCGCTCTCGCACACTTAATTCAAAGGACTAAAAGGTCACCAACACTTGTAATGTGGATTGGCAAGTACACATCAACTCATACGTAGTTTGGCACCATCCCCAAGAATGGCGCCCATTTGATTCGCGCCAATTTAGGTGAGCGAATCAACAAAATTTGCTTTCTTGTTCTCCCACGTCGTAGTCGCTTCACCGCAAAGATAGCGGTCTAGGGTCGAACACGGATGGGGTTTTCATCCCACGAATGATTAGCATCGCGTTTGAAAAATGGTGAGGCTTTTGTTCGATTTTCGGATTTTTGTTAAAACAGCTGGGTCAGGATGTTCACCGACTAACTGTAATGGTTTAAAGTGAAACGAATGGTAACTGGGCTGCTCGTAATCCAGCCTCGATAACATGGGGGTATTATGTGTCCCCGGTTATTTCCTCGCATTAGGCAAATGACTCATAGTCAAAGCCAAAATCGATCTTTGTTTAACTATAAAACCTAACCCTAACCCACTCCTATTTGAGTCAAACCAAGTACTAAGCATTCAAAGTCCCATTCAGGTTTAAAACCCTAGCATTTAACCTCATTTCAATGGCTCGTAAATGGAATCTGTAGTGAATATCGCGGCATCTAGCATTAAGCATGCACGAACCCCAAAGCATGGCAAGTATTGACCAGCTAACAACATTAAATGGCATTAAACCCTAGTTTCCGGGAAGGTAATGGAACCATAAATGCAAGACTAGATCATTTATAGCATGAGGATAATCTGCAACAACCCCAAAACTAAGCTAGCCACCCTCCTCTTCAAAGCTATGGGAGGCTTAGAAGGCATCCCGAGCTGCTTCATCCTGGTGTACTGCGCCTAGAAAATGAAAGAAAGAGAGAGAAGAGAGCAAATGAAACCCTAAGAAAGTCATGGAAACTTTTTATAAAATGAAAAGTTGCTTCAAAGTTGCTTAGGGTTACAAGTTTGTGGGGGTTTATATAGTACAACCCAAAGTGTGAAACTACCAAAATACCTAAAATATGAGATTACATAAGGGCTAAATGGTAATACATCAAAACGTGGTCGCTAGGATCAAACATACAAAATCACAAAAGAATTTCGCTATGCGTGGGGATTTCGCTAGCATACGAAAATTTCGCTTGAATTATTAGCCTCGCTAGCCTAGCTTAGTTCTACAGAGATAGCTAAATTGGAGAAATTTTTACTATCACGTTGAATTTCGCTAGCTAGCTAAATTATTGTGAGAGATAGCTTAAATTGCAAATTTCGCTAGGCACGTAGATTTCAAGTATTAGCGAAATTTCGCTAGCCTAGCCGGGGTTTCAATTTCGCAGGATTGCGGTAAATTTCGCTATGATTGCGAAATTTTCGCAATCCTAGCGCAAATTTTCGCAATCATAGCGTAAAATCCCGGATCGCCCTCGGTTTTAGTTTCATCGATCTCACTCGCATCTATGCATTCTCCTTCCTCCCAAAATCCACTTCACTCTTCATTTTTATGGCTGAAACATCGATTCCTCAGCATTCAGAACGATCTTTACGCGCACGAACTAAATGACCGAGGTACTCAAAGACCCCAGAAATCACCAAAAACAAGCTCCGAAATGGCATCGCGGAACTAAGGACCTCGCACACATCAATCAAGCGACTGATATGATTAAAGGCGCAAAGCACTCAAAACCTATCTTGGATAGGGCTCAAAATAGCACTTTTTGGGCACTAATCAACCATATCACTGAAAATACTGAGCATACAACACTGAAAAGTGGCCGGGACATTGCATTGACCGAAAGGCATTCTCCTATAGGCATATGTACCAAAAGGACAAGTGAAAGTGGTCTTTTCCTGATGATCGGCAGTGATCTCGATCTGGAAATAACCGGAATACCCATCTAAAAAGCAATAGAAGGGATGACCCGATACCTCTCTAGGAGTCGGTCCATGAAGGGTATGAAAGTGGATCCTTCGCCACCTCATTCAAATTCCTTCCAGAGCTGATACATACCTCCAAATCAGAAAAGTAAGCTCCGTGGCATTTCCTCCTTTCATTGAGCACCGTAGTAACTGATTTTTGGTACTACTTGGTTGACTTACCCAAGAGCTAATCTGATACGGATATATGAGGCCTGGCCAGAAGAATTTCAACACTTCCACTGCACTCACCTCTAGCATATGCGATTCAGCCTCCTCTCGTCGCTGTCGAACCACTCGATTCTCTTCTAAGTAGATATGATGGGTGCATACGGTCGGGCTGATGCCTTTCAAATCGGAAATCTTCAATCCGATTGCTTTCTTGTTCCTGTGGAGGATTTGAAGCAAACTAACCTCCTGTGGATTGCTCAATAGTGTCGAAATCACTACTGGATAATGCATTTTTCCTCCCAAAAATGCATATTTCAAATTAATAGGTAGGGGCTTAAGATCTAACTGTTGAGGACCATGTCCCTACCCTAAGTGTATAAAACTTCAACCTTCTTCTCCAATGCCCATGCAAATAGTCTCACTTTCGTAAGCCCCCGTTGGTCTTCACATCACAACCAACTCCTCGTTAATACATCTTGCACAAGCAGCCTCATTTGCTTGTTCTTCAAGGATGGCATCAACGCACAAACCTCTTCACCGTCATCCTCCCTGCGTGGTGCATGCGTTTGCCCGGGATGGAAGATATTGAGCTCTAAGGTCATATTTCCAAAGGTTAGCCATCACCCCATTCCGACAATTAATGATCGTGATTGAAGTGGCCAAAACGCCTTCCCGTGATGATCGCACATGGTTAGCCCCCTATCGCGACCGGGTTCTAGAGACAAGCACTACAAAATCCACTGGATAGTAGAATTTGTCCACCTGAATCAAAACATCCTCAACTGTCCCCTTTGGTATTTTGATGGACCTATCGGCTAGAGACAAAGTAATAATGGTTGGCTTAAGTTCGCCTAGCCCAAGCTGCTTACACATGGAAAAAGGCAATAGATTAACACTTGCCCCCAAATCTAGCAATGCCTTTTCCACACAAGTGCCGCCTATGTTAACGAAGACTGTAGGACACCCCGGATCTTTATACTTCACAGGAGTCTTGCACTCAATGATGGCACTCACTTGCTTAGTCAAAAAGGCCTTTTTATTCACATTAAGGCCTCTTTTTACCGTGCATAGGTCCTTCAAAAACTTTGCATACGTGGGGACTTGCTTGATCATATCGAGAAGAGGGATGTTAACCTTCACCTGCCGTAGTACTTCTAAAATTTCCCGCTTATTAACTGATCTTTCCTTCGGCGCCTGTGGGAAATGAGGGGGTACACTGTGTTTTACCTCTTCCCCGTCGTCGTTTCTTCCTCTTAGTGGTTCAACCAACGTGGGAGCTTGGTCGGGCTCCAGACCGCCGGGTCTTAGTTCTACCACTTCTCAACGCTACTACTACTTTGACTTCATCAATTCTGCATTGGGATCACCGCATGCCTATCTCATGCATTCCTCGGTTTTGGCCGTGTCCGGGAAGGAATTTCCCTTTCGTGACTCCCGGTTAGACAACCCGAAATGGAACTTGCAAGTTGTCATATTTGTTGAGATCTCGCACGCATATTGTCTATTTTCTTGTTGAGTGAGCCCTCTACTGTCTCAATTTTCTGATTAGTTTGAACATTCAACACCTTTTGGTCCTCCACAAAGGTACCTACTACCTTGCTTAAATTCAAAATTGGTTGCTCAATAGGAGAAGAAGGTGGAAGTTACGTTGGCTGTGGCTGAGGTGGAGAGCTAACCGTTGTCAGGTTCTCGGGGGAGCATATGCGTGGGGGTTTTGGCTTCCATGATGTTTGGATGATTCCTCCACCAGTAATTGGTGCTGCCATAAGGAGCATTTGTAGGTGGCTTATTTTGACTTAAGACATGGGCATGCTCCTGCATCAAATCCCTCACTGAAGGAACCATTGGACAATGCTCCCTAAGATGGCTATTTGATTCTGTAACGCCTAAAATACTCGAATTTTATAATAAAATTTATTATATATTCCGTATATCACAACTCGGGTATTTTTCTGGGAATTGTTAGATGAATATTGATTAAATAATTATTGAATCCAGAAATAAACCCAAGTGAAAAAGAGAAAATATGGAAATTGTAAAATGGGGACCTAAGGGTCAATTGTAAATAAGCTTATACGTCTGGGTCAAAATAGTACTTAAAATGAGGAATAATAGAGAAATGGAGGGACCTAAATATAAAAAGAAATAAAGAAAAAGAAGAAAAATCAAGGAAAGGGCATGTGGCATGTAGGAAAGGGAGGAAGCCCCTTTAAAATACGACGAGTGATCCATAAGAAAAGGAAAACAGAGAAAATGGAGGTATTTTAGAGTGAGAAGCTCTCACTTCTCTCTAGATTTCCCAACGATCGGGCCATAGGTCCTAGGCGAAGCAAGAGGGAAAGTCCTTCTCGTGACAAGAGCTGCAAGTAGAGACTGGAATCGGGGAGTTTTGACAACTCCAAGAGGTAGGTCTTCCCCTACTTTGGTCATTTTTACCCTAAGCTACATTGTGATAGCGCATTAAATGGGACTCAGAACGGTTTGCAAGAAATAAAGAGAATCGGGCATTGAGTCCTGGTAAAGTTGTAGCCACATCAATGAACTTGATGTTAGGCTTTTGAATCTTCCAATTTGGACCTCTGTATACTAAGTTATAGTCCTTTATTGCAGGTCAGTACACTCATGCAAAGCAGAGGTCAAGACACCTCATGCAACAGGTCACAGAGCTCGTCCCAGAGCTCATCCTCGTAGAGGTCGGCAGAGAGTCATCTGAAGAGCTCACTGCCTTGAAGAGCTCAGCTTATCTTGAAGAGCTCAGCTCGTCCTATAGAGCTCAAGTCGTCATGTAGAGGTCAACTCGTCGTCAGCTCGTCTAGGATGACTATGTATGACCTCCAACTTCGGAAGGTCATAACTCCTCCGTCCGAACTCCGATTCAAAGGTTTTAATCTATAAAGCTCATTGAGTCAAGAATCCATCCATATGCCTGAGGAAGATAGAAGGTGTCAGACCAGGTGTCAAAACCGAGCTCGTCATGTAGGAGGTCAACTCGTCGGGCCTGGTGTCTGTCTGTTGACTACGCATGACCTCCAACTTCGGAAGGTCATATCTCCTTCGTTTGAACTCCGATTTGAGTGTTCTTGGACTCTATGGAAATCCCATTGAGTCACGAATACATTCATATGCCTGAGGAGGATATTAGATGTCAGACCGAGGTGTTAGACTGAGCTCGTCACTTCAAGCCTGTGCTCGTCGTGGGCCTCAGCCACTGTCTGTTGACTACGCATGACCTCCAACTTAAGGTCATATCTCCTTCGCTTTCTTGAACTCCGATTTGGTGTTCTTGGACTCTATGGAAAGCCTCCATTGAGTCAAGAATACATTCCATATGCCTGATTAGGATATTAGATAGTCAAAACCAAGGTGTTAGACTGAGCTTGTCACTTCAGCTCAGCTCATTACCAGTCAGCCTGTCCGGTTGATTCACGCATGACCTCCAACTGGCATTACACTTCCTTCGCTTCAACTCCGATTTGGGTGTTCTTAGACTCTATGGAAAGTTTCATTGAGTAAAGAATTACATTCAATTTCCTGAGGAGTATATTAGATGTCAAGACCGTAGGTGTTATATCGAGTCCGTCCAGGTCAGGCCAGCCTGTCGCCCAGTCACCCTGTCCGGGCTGACTCACGCACTCCACCCCTCCAACTCGAAGGTCATATCTCCTCGTCCGAACTCCGTTTCTGGTGTTCTTTGACTCTATGGAAAGCCCATTGAGTCAAGAATTCATTCATATACCTGAGGAGGATAGTGAAGATGTTTGACCAAGGGGTGACAGATCGAGCTCGTCCAGCTCGCCGCCTCCCGTTATCAGATTTGATCGCGTATGACCTCCAACTTCGAAGGTCATAACTCCTTCAATCCTAATCCGATTCGGTATTCTTGACTCCTATGAAAGCCCATTGAGTCAAGAATACATCTATGTATAGCTTGTCGAATTTGGAAATCACATTAATCTCTGAAAATCAATCCTAACCAAAACTACTAGTACGCACGAATAATATTGTTCTTTAATGGTTTTGGAATAGGGACTGACGAGGAGGAAAAGCCAAACTGAGATTGAGATTCCAGGGATTGGAATCAAAGTGCAAAGATTTTTGGGGTTTGTTCTACCAACTCCTATTCCTCGTTTCAAGTTTTTGCATGTTTGTTCTAAAAGCATATTGAATTGATTTAATTGATTTGAGAAAAGTGATTGTGAAATGTTCGTGATATAAAAATTGTAATGATTATTGAAAATAAACTATTTATACAAGCGCATATTATTATTGTACTATATTTTGCTATAGCGATTTGAACGCCCTATTGCATCGTTAACCGTTTATTTCGTGATTATGATAGATTGGTATACCAATAGGGTCAAATAGCAAGAGACCGCGTAACTATTGTATTGATGTGTCATCCGACGCTATACCCACGGACTGTGACGTGTAGTGTTCACTATTTGATTGTTTATAACCACGCAGCCTGACCGTATTGTGTTATAAACCATGTGATACCTTAGGCACATGCCAGTAGGGGCCGTCGCCGTGACCGAGGCCGATCACGATATTTTTGAGGCAGAAACAGTAATAAAATAAAAGGGCCCACTAATGTATATAATTAAAGTTTAAGTGTACATAATAAAAAAATGCTTGTAAATAGTAGTTTTATTAGACTTAACAAATAAAATATTTTTTACAATCGAAATAAAAACATTTAATTTTAGATTAAGCATACAAATGTTCATAGAAAACATTGTCTTCGAGCATTTCTAGATGCAAAATCATTGATAATAGTATCAACATCAATATTTTCTAATATATTTTCTCGATACATAAAATTCTTTGGAGTCGTTCAATTTTCTTATGACATTAGTGACCTCAGTAGGATTTCAATAATTTTAACTTTGAAAAACTTCTTTAAGCGGATACTACAGATCAGGCATCGTTAATAGGATTGGTATGCAATTGAACATTTGGATAACACTTACACAAATAAACATTATATCATGATAATGATAAATAAATGTATCCAAAGCAGTAGATAACTATATCACGCATCAAGCATTGAATAAATCATAAAAAAAAAAAAAAACACAAATTGTAGCAAAAAATCACTTTATTGAATAATAAAACAATGAAAAGAAAAAAGTGTAAAATTATGATTTTATTCGTAATAAAAGAAATCATCATCAGATTACTTAAGAAAAAAAGACTAACAAAAAAGGTTTAGAAAAAATGGGGTTATAGTTTTGCCTCGTTCATGACCCTTCTAACTTTCATATCTAATATTTATAAATACGATTACAAAATAAATACAATAAAGTTTATAAATATAATATAAAATGCATTACTCAGTATCCTTAGTTTAGAATCAAAAATATTAACAAAAATAATTTTTTGCTGTTGGTTTTACATGAAAAATATAAAAATCAAATCTAAACAAGTACCATATTTTAATTTCTTAATCCTTTATATAATAATAAATAAATAAAAAGAGTTTGAATAAACATATATAATTAATTTATTAAATTTGAATCTATTTTATATTTTTCTCTATTTTTTTTCCTTTCGTTTTTGTTCTCTATTTTACTTTTCCAGGTTCCAAGCCCAGGTATAATTCCAGTCAAATCAAATTATACGAGCTATAATTAGAAGTCCCCATGTTAAAAGTTGATTATTAAACATATGAAATTCATCTTTTCTTAGTTATTTTAATTGATTCTACAAAAATCTTTGTTAAAAATAATTGGTTATATATGTAAAAATATTTATGCATAAATATTTAGTTTAATAAGAAATTAAACGAAAAATAAATTATATATATATATATATATATATATATATATATATATATATATATATATATATATATATATATATATATATATATATATATATATATATATATATATATATATATATATATAATAAATGTATTTTTCACAGTATATATTCACTTTTATTACTCTATTTTCCATTGGATCTTTGGTTCTTCGAGTATCGGGGAGCTAAAGAGCAACTAAATTTTATATTTAAACTAACAAATATAATTTTATTGAAAATAATAAAAGTATTTACAAAAAGTGATTTGAAAACACTACTATGATTCCTTTGTTTAAAATAAATAAATGAAATTATAATAAATTTTGCCGATGATTTGGTGACTGCGATTCAAGTCAGGCGTGTCAAATCAATGCTAAGCGTCAGGTCTCGAGAATCTCTGCCGTGCAGCACCTTACCTGGCGAAGGTGAAGCATTGCCATTTGGGTGACCGCCTTGCCGCCATCCTTGCCGCCATGCCAGTGTATCAATATTGTTAGACGGGTGGGGGAGTGCCTCGAGCGGGGTGACCGATATCGCCATCGGGATAAATCGTTAAGTATCATATTGAGTTGATTAATGTGAGTTTGGTAGCACTTTAGGTGTTTGAACAGATGCGATCTCAAAGTAGAAATGAATTGTCAGATCTCCTTAAATGGGTGAGATTTGATATTGATTATAATGTCTTATGGATGATCAATGAACCTATTGTATATATATAAAGTGTTGTCATTATATCAATCATCAGAAGATTGGTCTGAATTGATAGAATGCATGAATTGATTGAAATTTAGGTGAGGAATGGATTTGTATAGAACCACCTAGCGTAGAAAATGCTTGAAAACATTGTTTTACGATGCGCAGAGTGCAGAGTGATAGGTGTGATCGGCGAACCAGATCGAGGAGCGTCGAGTCATAAAGAAGAAAATTTGAAGTATGCTCAGACATGTGCATTCATTTCATGTATTTTCTTTTGGATATTGATATTATGTAAAACAGTTTGAACTCGAACATCTATTTTGTAAATCATTTTTGCTGAAAATTTGAATTACTTCATTGCAAATATATTTTATTAAATATAAATGTTTATGGAAGCATGAAATTTTAAAAATATCATGAAAATATGATTTTGGTGATTTTAGTGGCATCCGGACCGGTTCGGATCATGAAAGCAGGTGAATTCGGGTAAGGGCGCCATGGTAGCAATTAAAGCAATTGGGTGAGATCTGGGCAATTCAATCACTTCCTTACACTTCATCTTTGATTTCTCATTTGAAAGATCCTCGACAACCGAATTGAAGTGGTCGGTTGCTTTCATCTCAGTGTCTTCGGAAAGTGCATAAATGCCTCCCTTTGGTGGAGTCAAAGCCTCGTTTTCGACCTCTCTTGGATTAGTTCGTCCCATGCCTTGGAGGTTTGGCCACATAGTTCAAAGTCCATGGCTTCATCGGGTCTTGCTCGAAAGTCCCTCCACCGCATGGTTTCAGTGGTTGCTTCATGGCTGGGACGTACCATCGTAAAGTGATTCTGAAGCATCCATGTCGAAGCCATGGTGTGGACATGCAGCGATGGTCTCCATAAACCTCGAACAACGATATAACTTCTCATTCACAGTAGGCTGAGTGTGGAATTTTCCTCTTCAGCTTTGTTAGTCTTAGTTATCTTGAAAAATTTCTTCAAAAATTCGGCTTGAAGTTCGGCGATTTCTAGATTGTTCGGCCTTAGTGATTGAGTCAAATCTTGGCCTTGTCTTTGATTAATAAAGAGAATGCTGACTTAAAAGCAAGTCCATGTCGAGATACACCTTCTTTAAAAGTTGTGCGAACTTCCTCGAACTCCGGATATCGTATATGGATTTTCATTATCCATTGAAAAGTGAAGCGAGGGTAGATAGGGTCATACTACCACATTATCCTTAGGTGGTATGATGCGGGGAAAGGTGCACTCACTCTGCAGGAGGGTGTATGTGGTCCCTCGTTGACCTATATGTTGTAGAGGATTTATTTGGGCTCCTTCTTGACTTTGTTGTTCTTAATTAGAGGATCATTTGCTCATTGTGTACGCGACTTAAAACCTTGTTCAATTGGTGTACTAACTCTTTACAATCTACGATATATCTACATCCAGTGGTACATAAACACTGTGAAACAAAAGAGAGACAAAGCAAAGAACAACAACGAGGGCTTGCAAAGATCGATGTCATTCAGAAATAAAATGACATTATATATAAAAAAACGGCCTCGCGTTATTCTTGAAGAAAAAAAACTTGAAATTCTAATGCAGATTCAAAAGGGTTGAGAGTCACGAATACTTGTAATGAGGATTACAAGTAACTCATCAACCTAAATCATTTATGTAGGCACCATCGGCCCAGCTGACGCAGTTTGGTTCGTGCCTGATAGAGTGTTATGAATCAACAAAATTTATACCTAAACTCTCACATTCTTTGTCGTAGCAGAAACTCTTGCGGTATAAGCGACTCTAAGATCGAGACACGGGGATGGGTTTTGAGTCTTACAAATGATTTTGTAATGATTATAATAGTGAGGCTTTTATTTGGATTTTGGATTTGTATAAAAGTAGTGGTTGTTTTCACTATACTTCTTGAAGGTAATTTGAAATAAGATGTAAAGAAGTCACTTGAGTTTTGGGTACTAGTTTGGTATGATGGGATTACCAAAGGTGTCCTCGGGTTATTTCCTCGCATTAGGGAAGATGACGTATAGTCATTTCAGCCGGATCTTTTAACTTTAAAACTAACCCTTAGTACCATTTCTCTTGAAACATAGCATTCTTGGGCATTTCAATGTTCTACGAGTTGAAATCTAGCATATAACCTACTTCGGTGGCTCGTAAGTAATGACTAATGGATGTCGATTAATATAACACTAAGGAATACACTAAACTAAAAACTTGCAGTATTGACGATGAAAGTACATCAAATAGCTTTTAAACCTAGTTTTGAAGAAGTTTGAAACATAACTACTCGTGCGCCGTGAAATGCAAAGGATCACTGCCAGACATATCCAACTGCACCTAGCAACCCTCCTCTTCCAAGGTTTAGAGGCTTTAGCGACATCGCTGATTTGTCATCCTCAGCGGGTGTGTTTGGTTGCACAGAAAGTGAGAAGAAAGAGGAGAAGAAGAAGAAAATGAAGGCCCAGCAGGGCAAGTGTGGAAAATACTTGAATTAAAAATTTAGGTTACAAATTGTTCATAAAATGGCTTATATAGCCTTACAAGCGGGTGAAATACCAATCTAACCTAACTAGTATAGTGCAGTGAAGTGAAATTAAATTAACAGGGATCGTTTGTACCTGAAAAAAAAGGAGAGCAGTTTTATTTGCGGGAAAAATTAAGCTATGTATAAAATTTCTCACAGTGTGAAATTTTGGTCTGTAATTTACTTTTTTTTTTTACCGCTATTATGAATTATTATTGTAGCGAGCCATTTGTTGTAAGCGAAATTTATTTGGTATCGCCGAAATTTAAGCTGCGATCGCGGAAATTTTCTCTCTCTTGTAGCGAAATTTCCTTGCTTGCTCCTCGATTGTTTCTTAACTCCTTGCTTGGTGCGTCAAAGACTAAATCATGAACTTCGATGTAAACCGGCTCAACCGATATGCCTGGCTTGACATGATAGAATAGGCCTGCGAGAGCACAAAAAACTAGCGCAAGCGGCCTCGAAATACGATCATTAGTATCAAGGGACACCTTGCGTGTCGATCGGTTTAACTAATATGATTAGTACACAAAAGTACTAGGAACCTATCTTGGCCTTGATTAAAATCAGCACTTTTTGAGCGCTGTCAACTCACGAATGCCAAGTTGGTAGCATCGCGTCTAGAGGTATTTCGAAATGGGCCACAATGGACAGTACTTGATTTACGAGTGTAGCACTTTAGATATTAACCACCACTGAAGCAGTTTCGTGGCGAAATAGTTCTCAAAAGCAGTTTTCGAGAAATGGTTTTCATAGCAAAAACTTGAACATCATAAAAACGATTTCTGACATTTTTATACCGATTTTCATATTGGGAGGTACAAACAGCAGACGGCAACATCTAGAACTTATAGTACTCACTGAGCTCGTTTGGCTCACAGTTTTTTGTTTTTAAATAATTTTTCAAGTGCAGGTGCTAAAGCTGAAAGACCTTTCCAGGATCCTCAGTCCTAGACGTTGTGTTGTATATATATAAGATAAGGTGTAAAGTAAACGTAGTAAAAGTTCAAATGTGACTTTTTGTATATGTAAATATCTTTTTATAAAATATGCATGGATGGTTTTGAGAAAAACAGGTTGCAATGAAATTATATTTAGATTGATTCGTATCTTATATTTTGATGAGGACCAGAGGTCCTTTATGGTTATAGTTGGATTTTTGGAAAATATTGGGAGTGTATTTTTTTTTATACAGGTGATTTTTTGTATTTGGGCTTGACCCTTTGTACGGCCAGTTATCTTTGTCGGATTTTCGTTAAATCAAAAGTTATGATTTTGAAAATTTTTATAACCAACGTTTTCCAAAGATAGTTTCAACAGTTTTAAAGGCTTAGCTTCATGGGAACTTGTCAGTCGAGGCGAGCTTGGTAGGAGGTTCGTGGAGTTCCGTGGATTCACAGCTCGATAGGAGGATGCGTCACACCACCAGTTCACTTACATAGGGGATTCGAAAGAAAAACTCAACTTAAACATCAACACAACTAAGCAATTAGTACACTTGGTGCTACAATCAATTTTTAGCAAATATATGAGAACCAATTGCCATTAAATGGCATATGGTTAGAGTCTAGACTCAAATATATTTCTGTAGAGTCCAAGAATGCGCGAATCAGAGTTTGGACAAAAAAGTTATGGTCGATTGAAGTTTGGTAACAAAATCAGAAGCAAGCACTGCGAAATTTTCGCAACCCTTGCAAAAATTTCCTGCAATCACTGTTTTCATTTTCTTTTCCTCTTTTTCATGTTTAATCCACTTGAAAACAATTACCAAACACTCAAATCAGTTCGTTTGAGGTTCAAACAAAACACATAAACATTTTTAATCTCAGCATTTCAATTTTGAAAAATCAAACACAAAACTGGACTAAGAAGAGATCTAGGAAGCACAACGAGAAAATCAGTCGGCCATTCTAGGGTTTCTAATTAGGGTTGATTTCTACCCCAATACACTAGCTTTTCCATAGATCTAGGCTGAATTTACACTTACCTTACAAGAAGGAGCAAAAACCCTAGTTTTCTTCTTGACCTAGCAGCAACTCTTCACCATGGATCGTCCTTCGATTTCTCAGCTTAGGAGAGATCAGTCTAGGGTTTAGACTGGAGACAAAACGGCTTGAGGAATGAGAGAAATCCAAGTGATTTTCGGCTCCTCAAAGTGGAAAATGAGATCGGTGAGAGTTTGAGAGAGAAAGATTTGTGCGTGAGAGAGAGATAAGCAGATTTAGAGAATGAGGGAATGAGAGAAATGTCTCTCAAAGACCAATATTTGGTCTTTTAATCAAAATCCTTCACTAAGCCTTGTTTAGCTACACGCTAATTCTCATTTTTCTCATTTTTCTCACTTTAAAGCTTCATTTCAATTTCATTTCCACTTCATTTCATTTGATTTATACTTTGGCACTTACATTACTCATTTATGACCCTTAGGTCCTCATTTGACATTTTTACCAAATTTATTTGGCTCCTATAAAATTTTCGAGTTTTTATCATTTTTCGTTTTTAGCCGTTTAAACTCCGAAAAAATATAATTTAATTTATTTTACACCGTGAACATGTTATAAAACTGTTAGGGTATTTTCAAGGCGTTTCAAGAAACCACCCCCCCTCCCCCCTTCCCTTCAAACTAGAGAATGCATAAAATATTAAGAGTAGGAACAAAGGACTCCCCTATATGATCAAGTGTGATCATTGAAGCCAAACTGAGGTAGGTTTGTTTGAAGCGTAACCCCGAAACCTAGGGGGTCGTCGTAACCTACTCCGACTGCGGAATCACATGAAATCGGGTATCGATATCGCACTCACATGTCTCGTATCTGAGGACTCATCCCTTCATATTTAATTCATAAATACACAACATAACTTCATACGAGTCAGGTATCTGAAATGTAAGAGTTATAGCACCTCGCTCATACATATGGTATAAATCGGTAAACTAGAGACGAATGTTGTTTCCAATATAAAAGCAGGGATATGACCACACTGATGTGGTTCTCCTTCGCTATGCAAAAATACGTCAAAGGCCACAGCAGGCCCTCTTCTCGATTTAGCCGGCCTCTAAGGAGAGCCGCAGATGCACACTGCGTGAGGCACAGCCACTGAAAGGGGGTCCCCTGGCCGGGTGAGCTACGCTCGAGTAAAAACAAAACCTACGAGCTACTCCTCACTGTATGAACATGCAAATGATCATTTCACGATCCTACAAACAACCACAATCCATGCGAGACATATTTGTCTAACCATGGAAAAAAACTACATGCATGTATGAGACACTTCGCTCTGCATGCCACATGTCTAGGGTCAAACCTTCGACCCACCACTGATGCAAGTGCCATTAAATCAATCTAAGTCGATTACAAATCATCGCGCAACCTATAGTCTATGTGATGTATTTAATCGTTCATGTCTTTTTGGGCCGCTGAGAACTTTTCGAGGAGTCTCACCGCGGAGTCTCTTACACCTAAGGCATTTTTAGAACTTGCTGATGGATCTGTTTGTCTAACCAAGTTTTCGAGGGCTTTTCACGAGGGGTGTCTCATCTGCTTGCTCGCCGACACTATTCTTTTCCATTTCATTTTAACCTTTATGTGACTCAATTGGACTTTGTCCCGTTTCTCGAGCCCACACGATTCAACACGAATAGTGCCGTCAGTCTGTACACACACTCATGTAATGCGGTGATTTACTTGCGTACCAATGTAATGTTGTGCAGTGCACTCAAACTCCTTGATATGTGAATAGCTCGCGGACATTTTACCTTGTACACTAGGTATGTGCCGCGAACCCTCATGTCCTAATGCACCTGGCCAGTTCATATATTCGATTTTAATATCAATTTACATGCATTGTCATGCTAGAATTCCACTCTTGATTCAATACATCAAGCAAGCGCCATTCCCGCAACTCCTAGCATCAATTAGGCAAATAGAGGTCATGGCTCACGTCTCGGTACGGGACATAGCACCTCGAGTCCCTCTGGTACAGCATGCGAAACATGGCCATGTTGAAGCCTGACACATATAACTCCAATTGTTTGGAACACACAATAAAGTCATCATGTCATCTCTTGGCAAGAGATGGCACTTTGATCCACAATTCACAATGGCTTAAGACTCGAGCCTCCTTACCATCATAAGCGTGTAGAATTAACCCCGAACATCAAAATCCATGATTTAAAGCGTCTAAAAGCAAGGAGAAAGCCGGTTTTGGAAACAACATTTTTAACATGGCTACTCGATTTCAAACAAGACCAAAATTGCTGAATATGGCTCCTTTAAATGTATTTAAAGGTCGAAAATTCGGAAGTGGATAAACCTATTTCAAGGAGATATGTTCTCCTATAAGTCTAGTTTACCTAGAAATTAGAATCATTCAATTCTGATGTGCAATGACCAAGGTATGGCCAAAACACAATCATGGGATCTCAGCCTTGCCAGAAGAATTGCACTGAACTGGCGCTCCTTTGAATACATTTAAGGTCAAAGGAGTCGGAAATTGGATAGACTATTTCCGGGAGATATATTTCTCCTCTAAGTCTAGTTTATCCGGCCTTCGAATCCACTCAATTCGGATGAGTTATGGCGAGTTATGGCGAGCTCGATCGAAGTCGAGAAGGGAAAAAAAGCGAAGCGACATCCCAGAAACACAACATTTACCGCATGAAATCTCCTCCGTTGAGGTCTCAACGAACTCAACTTGATACCCATTTCCATGGCCACTAACAGAAATAACCAAATAGGCAAAGTCCCTACCTCTTGTAGTGTGTGTGGGATCAAGTCACTTAATCCTTTAAGCGTACGAAAATATGGAGGTGTTGGCTCCTCCTCCTCACTCTTTCTCTTCGCTCTTTCTTGCTTAGTTTTACGGTTTCCTTTCTCACCTCGATCCATGGCCCAGAAATTGCCCAGTGAAATCCCCCTCTCCTCTCTCAATTCCACGAAATCTTCTCTTCCTCCACATTGTGAGTTCGTTTCGACATAAACCCTTTAGCTGAACATGTTCTCGAGCATGCGACACATGGCCTAAGTTAAGGCATGTGTCGCTCATGCCAAAACTCATCCCACTATAATGCATGCATTCACAAGGGCATGACACTTGACCACTCAAGTGCCAAGTGTCCCCAATTTTGGTGCCACATGGCATGAACTATCATGCCACGTGTCACCTCGTGATTGGCCCCTTGAACCTCGAATTACGTGAAAATTTGACTATCTCGGGATTCGACGCAGTTTGTCTAGTTCAACTAGATTTCCCGAGATGATTCTAACGGCGTGATCCATTTCGTCATCTAAGATCTAGAGAAAAATCTAGGGTTTTGTCTGTACCGTCCTGGCAAGAATTACCGATTCGCTCTTTTTCAGAAAAATACGTTCTTCCGGGGTTTCACATAAACTCTCCCAAAGTATAGTTTACTTGGATGTAGAAGATGTACACTAGGCTCTTGAATTTCTCTTGAAGTTTCAAGTCTCCCAAAATATGAGCTTCAATGCCCTAAAAAACACAAACAAAAATTAAAATAAACACAAAAACAAGATCAACATGCAAACGATACGAAAATACTAAAAACAAACTAAAGTAACAAATGGATAGAAATCCTTATTTAGCTTGGGTCGCCTCCCAAGAAGCTGCTCCATTTTTAGAGTCCAACTAGACTCTTTGGAGAAGTCCGAGAGCTTCAATTTGGCCTATCATCCATCATGGCCAATACACCCTCATCATCCTCATTGTACGTACGGATGAACCCTTTAACCTCCATAATGGGTGATACAAGCTCAAATGTCAACTCTTTGGTGGGGAGTGAGTTGGCCACAAATTCAAGTCCTTCAAGAGTGTCCTCTTGAAGAAACATAGGTGCATGTTCTTCATTGGGTGGAAGTAAGCTCTCTATCCTCATGAAAATCCTCCTTTCCTTATCCACATCCTTCTTTCCTCATCCATAAGTGGCATGCTTTGGTGGAGGTCGAACATCACTTTTTCCTCACCAACAAGCAAGGCCATCAACCTATGTTCGGCATCAATCCACACTTGACTTATCACAACGGACGGTCTTCCTATAGATGAGACTTTTTTATCTTCTTCCATGCCCCAAGTTACAAAATCAATGGGGAAAAATGAATTTTTCAACCCCAACCAAAACATTTTCAACTATTATTGTAACACCCCTTCGGCGGGCCAGGTTAGGCGGGTCAGAACCGAATACAGGATGCTCTGTTACCCTTTATATCCTTTATCAAATACATTTCATTAATATAAACATTTTAAGTCTCAAATCTTTGCGAGGCGATTTCAATTTCGGGCAAGCCATAAAGCATTTACAAATTCCGATGCAATTCCACACAAAATATGCATTTAACCAAAAATGGCATTTTATGCCATTTACAACATAATATCCAAAATCGTATTCAGATATAGGTACAAAAATAATTTCGGAGTTAAACTCCTTTTGTTTACAAAAAAATGTCATGCTCAAAAATGGTGACGATGCATGTGACGGAGCATACTCCGTGAACTTTCGGAATGACTCTAAGCTCCTCGACCTTGGGTCCACTCTCAATCACTATCAATCACTTAGTACCTACGCATTGATAAATACAATACACTAAGCATTTTCATGCTTAGTGATTCTATACAACTTCATTCTTCCGTTTCAGTTTAAGTCAAATCATGAAATTTCACTAAACAAAACTTTCAAATCTTTTTGGATGATCAATGTCAATACAATACATATACTTATTTCATATACAATCATTTATGGTTCATTGATCATCCCAAATACTCACCTTTCATATCTGATAAATCATTTATAACCAAATCCATGCATTTCCATGATACTCTTTTCATTTCAATTTGCAACATAGTTTTCAATACCAATATGTCAACAATCTCAAAATCAATTGATTCTGCCTTAATTTAATCATGTTTTAGTATACGAGGATATCGGAATCAGAAATACGATCTAGTTGGGGCTATGGTAGAATATAAAAACACATTGTTTTATAGCACAATTCGGTCCGTAAATTTCTTGGTAGTTTATTAAAAATCAATTCGTGAACCGCCGGAAATCATCCCAACAGGCTGGCGATTGGAGTGACACATCAATACGTTTGTTCGCAATACTGCTAATTTGACCCTTATTTGTATACCAATTTATCCTTAATGCGAATTAAACGGTTAACATTCTATTAAGGGCGCTAAAATCCTTTATAGCAACATACAGTGCAATATGCACATTTGTATAAATAGTTCATTTTCAACACTCATGCAATTTTCATATGCAAACATTTCACAATCAATTGCCTCAAATCAATTAAAGCAATTAATATGGCACTGCTTATACATTTACAACAAACATTTCAAATCTTAAAACGAGAATAAGAGAAGATAGAACAAACCAATCCTTTTTTTTTTTTTTTTTTTTTGCTTTCTCTTCAATCTCGGTCCTAGGTTAGGTGATCCTCACCGGCCCCTGGAAAATTACACACATCACATTTAGTAAACCTTGCACTCATACTTTCGGCTCGAGGCGAGGAATGCGGTGCGTTTTTCATAGTTTCATTCTTATTTGAACCCCTATTAGTCATTTATTAGGATTCCTATACTATCAGTGTACGAATACGAGGTGTTCGGAAACAAAAATCCAAAATATTTCTCTGTGAACAGTAGCTACATCGTGGCGTACCCGAGGGGTGCCATTTTGGCACCTTGGCCTCGTCGCTGCAAGGCATCCCACGCCTTAGCGTAGGTCTACGTCACGGCGTGGATTCCCTACGCTGCGGCTTGGGAGCCCAATATGCCCAAATTTCTAATTTTGCTCTTTTGCGATTTTTCTCCAAAAATCCTCAAAATCCCAAAACAAATCATGGGAATCACTCCCAATAACATCCTAATATCATCCTAAACCAACCATAAGAAAACCCATGGATGGATTAGGGTTTTTCTAACCCAAACATCAAATATAACTTTCTAGGGTTTGGTTCTTACCTCAAATCCCTTTGAATCTTCTTCACCCAAGATGCTTGATCACTTGGAAACCAAAAATAGGGATGATCTCCCACGAAATCCTTAACACTGAAAACCACTAGCTTTTTCTCCCACACTTGCTCTCAAAAATGTTTTTGGCACAAATGCACAAATGTGCTCTTCTAAGACCACATTTGGTCTTATTCCTTCTTTTAAGTGTAAGGCCATGTTTGGCTTACACCCAAATTCCATTTCCCATTTTTCTCCTTTTTGGTCTTCATTTCACTTTCATTTATCATTTAATTCACTTTAGCATTTAAGCTTATTCTATTCTTGACCCTTAGGTCCTCATTTTTCAAATTTCCATTTTTTCCCTTGTTACGCTTGGGTTTATTTCCAGGTTCAATCAATTTCACATTTTTAGCATATAACATTTAATCATATGCTCACATAATCATTTCACATTTCACAATTTATCAGTTTTCCCGGAAAAACCTAAGTTTGGCTCAGTTTATACCCATAATATATATAATAAAATTATTATGAAATTCTAGGGTATTTTGGGGCGTTACAACTCTCCCAGCCAAGAAAATTTCGTCCTCGAAATTTACCTTGAATGTAGCAGTTGAAGATCTGCTGCGCGCTCGTTTCTTCACTTCCCAATGCTTCTTCGATCTTGCCAGTTTCTCCACAAAACTTTGACTAGCGGAATCTTCTTGTTCCGCAATTCTTTCACTTCGCGAGCCAAAATCTCCACTGGCTCTTCTTCATATGTCAAATCCTGTCCAAGCTCAATTGTCTCCGAAGAGACTACGTGTGACGGGTCGGATCTATACCTCCTTAGCATCGAGACATGAAATACATTATGGATCGTTTCCAGTGGGAGGTATTACATTGTACACAGGACCCACTTTTTCGATCACCTCATATGGACCCGATGAATCTAGGAGAAGCTTGCCCTTTTAAATCCATCACCTTTGTTCAAGGCAATACTTTCATAACACTTTTTCACCAATCTCATATCGAATATCTTTTCTTTTGATGTCGACATATGATTTCTATCTATCGGTGGCCACTTTCAATCTTTCTTTAATCATTTTCAATTTTTCTTCAGTCTCTTCTATCAAATCGAGGCTAATCACTTTCTTTTCACTCAATTCCGTCCAACTGTGATTGTTCATTTTCTTCCATCTGAAGCCTCATCGGCGCCATTCGATACTTGATTGGAAAGTTGTTTTTTGTACACAAATTCAGCTAAAGGAATGTGTTGATCCCAGCACCCTCATAGTGAATCATCTGACCTCATAACATATATTCAGAATCTGGATCCTCTCTACGATTGTCCATCATACAGTGGGTGGAACGTTTATCTTGAAATTGATCCCGTGCTTGAGAGCCTCTTGTAATTTTCCCAAAAATCTTAAGTAAACCTCGGATCTAGGTCTGAAATAATGGATCTAATCCCATATGCAGAACAATTTCCTTGATATACAACTCTGCTAACTTTTCAAGTGAATAGTCGGTTCTCACTGGTAGGAAGTGAGATGACTTGGTCAATCGGTCTACTACTATGGCGGAGTCATGCTACTCCCATCCGATGGTAACCACGACCATAAAATCATGGTAATTAGGTCCAAACCTCGGTATTACGTTGAGGCGCAATAATCCGAAGAACTTGATGCTACGCCTTTCTACTCTTCGACATGACACTTGGTCACAAGTGGGCGCTGTCTTGATTGGATGCGAGACGACATTTTAAATCTTGATACATCTTTGTGCACCTGAATGTATAGCGAATAAATGTGCCTCTTTTAAGTATGGCTTTCCTCAAATCACGTACCATCGGGTACCTGAGCCAATCCTTATAATACAAAACTCCATTTTCCTTCACTATAAACTCGGTCTCTTTATCATTTCCAATTTGACTCACTATGGCATAAATCTTTTCATCTCTCTTTTGTGCTTCTAGCACTCGATTCAACATCTCCGGTCTCGCTATCAATTCTACCACTATGGTACCATCGTCTGATAATGACAAATGAGCATTCAACGCTCGAAGCGTTTGCATGACTTTCTGCTCAAAGCATCTGCCACTACGTTGGATTTTCCTATGTGATAGTCAATCATACAGTCATAATCCTTTATAAACTCCATCCATCTACGTTGTCTCAAATTAAGCTCTCGTTGTGAGTGTAAATACTTAAGACTCTTATGATTAGTGTAGATGAAACACTTTTCTCCATACAAATAATGTCTCCAAATTTTCAATGCAAATACAATTGCGGCTAATTCCAAATCATGCGTGGGGTAGTTCTTTTCATGAGACTTCAACTGTCTTGAAGCATAGGCTACCACTTTACCCTCTTGCATTAGGACACATCCAAGTCCATTTAGTGACGCATCACTAAAGATCACATATTCTTCTGTGATCGGGTGAGTAGGCAGGAGCCTCGGTTAAGAAGTAACTCCAACTATCAAAACTTTTTTGACATTTTTCACTTCATTCATACTTTACATTTTTCTAAAGCAATCTACAATCATGGAGTGGAGTCATGAAAACCCCCTTAACGATCTTCTGTAGAACTTTTGCCGATCTGAAACTGCGCTACTTTAACATTTCTTGGTGGCTGATTTCAACAACCATATTTTCTTTAGATCCCTCGGTTCCCTTCTTTAAATATCTGAATGCATTTTGAAAGGACACTTCATTGTCAACAAATTTAACACTCAATTCACCACAAGCGCTCTTTTCTCTAAGTTTCTATTTTACCGGGAGGTGTGTGTTGTGTTTCTAGATCTTTGAATACAAGAATGTAGTCTTGTGAACAACATGACCAGTGGTCACATGTGATCGGAAAACACGGTCATTAAATTCACGAGAAGCGGATTGGGTATTTTATCAAACCAAGCTGACGCATTACAAGGAACTCATAATATTATATCGTTCTAGCGCCGTTTATGAACATCCACATCTTTAATTCTCAACTGATGATACCCAGATCACAAATCTATCTTTGAAAAGATACTTGCACCTTTCAGTTGGTTGAACAAATCATCAATTTTGGGTAACGGATACTTATTCTTTACTGTCAACTTGTTCAGTTGTCTATAATCAATACATAGTTGAAGTGTACCATCTTTCTTCTAACAAACATAAGACCATGGTGAAGATACACTTGACGAATAAATCCCTTTTCTAACAATTCTTGCAGCTATGTTTCTTAATTCTTTGCTCCAGGCGGAGTAGTGATCAGGTGTGTGGATGTCGGTGTGGCACCTGGTACAACGTCAATTGCGAACTCAATTTCCCTCTATGGAGGCAATCCTGGCAAGTCTTTCCGAAACACGTCTGGAAAGTCACTAACGGTAGGGATATCGAATACAACGGCGTTATTAACAGGCAATCACATAGAGCAAATAGGCTTCACATCAACTACGCACCATTGTTTCTAGTGGTGTTTGCGAATATCACATTAGAGAGGTGGTTTGACCTCTCATAGTGAAAGTTACTTCATCCTCATTCAGTGTGTAAGGTCACTCTTTTCCTTCTACAATCACACTCACTTGGATTTGGACAACAATCCATCCCCAAAATCCCATCAAACTCCTTGAGATAATTCGATCAAATCCGCTGAAAACTCATACTCTATTATACGGATGGGGTAATCTATACACTCTATTCACAATAACACCATCACTGGCCGGGTTAAATCACCAAGATGTCATACTCGGTTTCCTCTCATTAAATTTCCCAAACTAGTATGTGATTACAAATATATGAGTGGGTTGACCACGAGATTGACTGTACATGTACAATAGTATCAAGATTTGAAATTACCAACTATCCTCCCGGTATATTGCGCCTTCATTGCGTATGCTCTGCTGAAACACGTGCATCTGTCTACCCCTCGGTCACGAGTGCCTCGGGTGGTGATGCAACACTCTTGTTGCTTTTCATGCTGCTTGGTGCCTTTTTAATGCAGGGTGCTGTAAATGAATGAGCTTTAGAACAATCTCTCGCCCTATGCTAGTTGGATCCGCAAATCAAACAAGCACCTATAAGTCTCACACATTCTCCTTTATGATTCTTCCATAATAGAGCAATGAGGAAGCGATCTATCCTCTAAAGCACCCTCTGGTACCTAAGTGTGATAATTGTCGGTAGAGAGTAGTATTCCCTAGTATTTGAAATTGATCCACTGAGCTATAATTTGAATGAAACTTTGTGGTCCTCTAAATTTCTTCCTTTGTTGTTGTTGCGAACTGGAATGATCGGGATTTTTCTTTCCCTGTCTTTTATCTTTTCTATCTTTTTCCTCTTTCTTTACTCTTTCCACATTCAATGCACATGTCACAATTTTGGAGAAATCTTCATGGGAAAATCCTATGACATGGGCTCAAATATGGTCATTAAGGTCGTCTTCGAAACTACGGAACTTTTCTTCTTCACTCGCTGGTATCTGCGAAGCATGCCTTTCAATAGAGGTGGTCTCTGCGATGTCGGTCCACACTCATCTATCTTTGCTTCAAATTCTCAAACTCTCGTCTCATGTTGCTTAGATAAATGCAACCCACATAGTGCTTCTTGAACTCATCCAAGAAGAACTTCCATGTTACTCTCTCTGGTGGTGCGGTCCTGGTCACGGATACCCACCACTGATAAGCCTCATCCTATAGTAGGGAGGTCGCACACTCTAACTATATTACGCACCTGCGATGCATTTACCTGGTATCTGCCGGTTCTCTTGATTACGATTCTATGTCATTGAAGGCTCATCTTCTTTCTTTCCAAGAAATTCTATCGGTCGGTACCTTGCCATTCTCTCAATGGTTGATTGCTGCATGGTAACTACAGCTGGTTGTGATACTCGTTGTAGTGTCAGAGCTATCTACTAAAGGATATCAATAGCACCTCCTACAGCAAGTTCCGGTTCATTCATTGGTAAAGCATGTGAAGCACACCTTCCGATAGCGGGACCTCTGCATAATTTCCTTGGTCACCTCTGACCCCCAAAGGAGGACTTATACTACATATTTGTTCTATTAAGACCAGTCATGTCAATCATGTCATCTTTTATATGCAAATGCAATGTATGTCAAATACCATTTTAAAAATCCTTTTAAAAAATCGTTTAGGGCCTTTTTCCAAAAACGCCTAAACCTAGGCTCTTATACAACTTAAAGTGTAGCACTGATGAGTGCAAAACTCATCTATGTTTTGAGTTCATTTCACATGTTATTTTGTGCATTTTATATCCATATTCATGTAAAACTCATAAAATTTCCTCTAAACTTGGTTTTGTAGGATTATTGATGAAAAGCAAGTGATTGGCAGCAAAAATAAATATATTTCAAAGAAGAGTCAGAGAGTCTCATAGCCTTGCTACTGGGAAGATTCATTTTTCTGTACCATCTGGAACATCAAATGGTTCAAATTCCCTCATGGCTGCATTCTACATTCAAAGAGCTTTCCAACGAGTACTCACACGCCCAAATCCGAGTTAAAACAAAGTTATGGCCCGAGCAAGTTAGAAGAAAAACGATTCTTTGTCGAGAAAATTTGTCGACGGTATGTCGCGACGAGGAGAGTATGTCGTGTAGATGTCGGCAGGAGAGTATGTCGTGGCCAGATGTCGCGTGAAGCGGAAATGTCGCGGCGAAAACACGTGTCGCGACGGAAATCTTTGCGAGAAACTTGAAAAGGCCGAAAATTGAGTTTTGACCTAATTTCAGCCATTTCCACCCTAGGACCATATTTATACCACTGCGTTTTTAGGTAAAGAGTGAGGGAAGATTGGAGAGCCTCTCTCTTGGGGTTTCTCTCTCTAGACTGCCCATTTTCAGGTTTCTGTGGAATTTTATTTGTTTTAGATTTGAGGCTTGAGTTTAGAGCAGATTTTTGTTTTCTATTGAAGAGATTTCGGTCTTTGTATAATGATTGATTTCCTAAGGTTGAGACAAGATTGAAGCTAAAAATCAGTTTTCTCTCTCTCATGGGTTTTCTCTCTCTAGCTGCTCATTTTCTTAGTTTTTCTTTGCATATTTTTATTTTAATAGATCTTAGAGTAGTTTTAAGAGCGATTTTTATTTTTATTGAAGAGATTTCGGTGTTGTACTCGAATATTCAATTTATT
Source organism: Tetrastigma voinierianum (assembly GCA_016808115.1). NCBI lineage: Eukaryota > Viridiplantae > Streptophyta > Magnoliopsida > Vitales > Vitaceae > Tetrastigma > Tetrastigma voinierianum. The sequence goes on along the minus strand of JAEQBH010000178.1, from coordinate 3,232,582 downwards.
CTTGTTGAGAGAGGCGAATTTAAGCTCAAATGGGTTTTTCTCTTCTTTCTTGATTTCTTTCTTCATTTTCTTACTTTTTGTTTTGATGGTGATTGGAATCCGATGTGGAACATTAAACACCCTCGGGTTAAGGGTTTAATTGTTGAACATTGATTTGCGTTTCGGTTATTTTGTGGGTTTGAATCTTGAATTTATATAATTGAATCTTCATTCATACTCATGAATTGTTCGGAATATTAGTAGCTTGTGCCCCAAAAAAGTTTGTATCTTTGCTCGATTTCGGGAGGAGCCCTCGGGTGACACAGAGATAGGAAATTCACGAGAAATGGCGGTAACTTAGAAGTATGTTAAGACTAATATCTTGGAACTAATGAACTACGAAAAATTATGATAGATGTTCTAATTTACTCATGGTGTGAGGATTAGTGAATTGATGTATCAATTTAGTTGATCGAGGTTTCCTTGGTCGATGAAAGGATCTTGATCAGTGTTAGTAAAGATCTAATCAGGAGATAGAATTTTTATTAGATTTGGGGCCAGAGATACAGTGTGGAGGCTTGCATTATCTGTCTATGGGCAAGGCTTCTTGATCCCCAAGAAATGGTGTGTTAGATAGTGAAATGTATGGTGTACGGAGAAATCCGAGCTATACTACATTGCTCTTGAACAAATCTAGCATTCAACTCACAAATGTTGCACTTTCAAGGAAATGCAAACTATTTTGTAAATAATTATCCCGTCACAGTGACTCTCTTCATGCCTTTTAAATTAAGTAGTTGTTTATTTGGTAGATTTTTTAGGATTAGTTTTAAATCAGTTTTGTTTCAATTAAATTGATTTTATTCCACATCCTATTTGATCGTCTAAATAATGAAGAGCCCTTATGTCGGGTGATCAAATTCCAATAGAGAACCTCGATCCTCGTAAGGTACGTATCAGGACTCACAGAGTCCACTTTGTGCTGTGACCAGTGCACTTGGGGAAAGGGTTGAGTGTTATCGCGCATTTTACTAGGTTTTTGAGTACACTTACTTTTGTTTCAAATCGAGTTTTTAGTGTTACCATTCACTCCCTTGGCCATATTTTTACATATACATCATTTGGTCTCTTTACAAGTTTTTGGCGCCGTTGCCGGGGATTAGATAATAGTCCTTGGTAATAACATCATAAATTTGTATATGTCTTTTGGTCACTTAACAAGTTTTTGGCGTCGTTGCCGGGGATTGGCGCGGTTCACTTTCTCTCATTGGAAGTTGACATTTTGAAGAACGGGTAATTTGCTAATTTAGGCAATTTTTATTTTTATTTTTATCTTTTTGGTTGTGATTTGTTTCTTAGTTAATTTTTTTTTATTTGTATTTTGTATATTTTCTTTTGTTTTCTTCTTGTTGTTGGTATGGAGGAACATTCGATAGAAGATAGATTTGCCTCCATAGAAGCCAAGCTTGAACTACTTCTTCATAAATTGGACCAAAAGAATTCCTGATGACTCACTCATGGAACAAGGGTATTGCCTTATCAAGGGAGTTCAAATCCACATTTCGAGGAGGGAAGAAGAGTTGTCTCTTTGTTAAGGAACGAAGATTTTTATCTACATGGAAGGGAGCGAGAAGAGGATTAATCTTCATGGCTGAAATTTCAGTTTAGATGCCTTCAAAGTCTTACTAGTGCTAGATTGAAAAATAGAAGCTGAATAGGACACTTGGTCGAGCATTCAGGAAAAATTCTCTGGGGACCTCTCTAGTAACACTTTGCCAAATCCCAATGAATGCATTGATACTCCTTTGAGCGGTGCGAGAAATTTCTTATCTGAAATCTGTGGAAAGAAGATGAAAATAGTGGAAATTGAGAGCAGGCACTCTAACAACTTAAGTAATGAAAATTATTATTGGATAAGTGAAATTTGAAGAAGTAAGTCAAGTAATGGCTATTGAAAACATTTAATTGAAAGATTGACATTTACCTTCCCCATGGATTTTTGTGACTTGGGGCATTGAAGGGGATCTACAAAATTCTCATATCTTCAAGAAGACCGCACTTCTTTCCTCAAGCCAAGCATGGATTGACATAAGCGAGGGAGCTCACCTTGTAGGTGAGGAGAAAGCAAGTTCAATCTTCACCAGTGGCCTACAGCGGAGCGAGAAGAGCCGTGTGCGAAAGTGCACGACTTGCTTCCATCGAGAGCAGTTTGAAGCAGGTCCCCTTAAGGCATAAATGTGTTTACATCTCTACTTCACATAGGGGGACTGTTTTGAAGAAGGTAATGGCTGAACCACCCAGCCGTAATTAAAGGGATTTTAGTTTCTTTTTCTTTGAGTGAAAGAAAACATCCTTGAGAGAATTTGAATGGTTATGAAGAGGGAAGTGCTTTCGAAGATGAATGATTGGTCAAACTGAGCACTAGTACTTTTCCAATGAGTCTAAATTTGGACTCAAAAAACGGAGAAGCTTCTTGGGAGGCAACCTAAGCTAAGTAATAAGGATTCTATCCATTCTCTTTTCTTTTCTATTTTTTTAGTTATTTTATTTATTCTTGTTTTTTTTTTACTTGTTGCAGGATGAAATTCGGCGGTGTTTCTTTTTGTTATTAGTGTTTTCAGAATAAGATAAGTTTGAAGCTAAACATGTTGTCATGACTAGTTTGCAAGAGCAAAGGCAAGAAGTTGGAAAGTGGTTGATGTAATTATAGTGCTTGAAGTGCGAAAAAAAAAATGGAGTGGAGTTGTTCATCAAATTTCAGGTTTTTGAGATGAAAAGAACCAGAGATTGAGCGAAATATAAAGTTGAAAGGTTCATGATCATGCTTGAGGAGAATTGAAGACAAAGAGATGAGAGTTTAAGCATGAATAAATGACATTAGGGTTTCTATTTGGAGGAATTTGGCCAGAGCTATATAAGCATGAAAGGACTTGAAGGATAGGCAGTGATATGAGCGAGACAAAGCAAGGAGAACCTAAGGAGTCAAGAAATCATCACACTGGATAGCATTGAACATTCTGATTTTTCTGTATTGATTGAGGCTCCAAATTGTTCACCTCAGCCTATGAGCACATTGTACATTGAAAGAGCTTTCCAACGAGTCCTTACACATCCAATTCCAAGCTAAAATGAAGGAGATATGAGTATAACAAGTTGGATAAAAAATAGGGTCTTGGCGAGGAATTGTGTATGACGGCTGGAGTCACGAGCTTTTAGCCCTTTTCAAAGCCCATTTTCTTCTTTACCTTATACTCTATCTTGCCATACTCTTTCCCTCCAACCCTTGTAACTTCAAACCACTTTCAAATTCATCTCTCATCCTTGATCCTAAATCACATTCTCGATCCATCTCCATCATCTTCAAGCTTCAAAACCCATCACAAACCCTACAAACTTACCTTTGTTGAACCCAATTTTCATCCATCATTCCAAGCATCAAAGAGGAGTTACAATGGAAGAAAATTTTGTAACTAGTTGTTTGTTTTTGGGTTCTTTGTGGATCATTATTGATTGTGGAGTGATTTTATGTATTGAAGGAGGTTTTGAAGAATCAAAACTCCTCCTCATTTAGTGAAAGGAAGTTGGTGCACACCAAGTGTTTGAAAATGCCAAAGCCATCATGGCTCAAAGAAGCAAAAGAGTATCAGGGGTAGTACGAATGCCGTGTCACAAAGAAAATCATCAGGGTTTCCCATTAAGTGGCGGACTACGAAAGGGAGTTCACTTTCTGACTCTCTTTGTACCCTTTTACTTTATTGTTTCCTTTTGCTCATTCTTCAGACATTTTAGGACAATGTTCATCTCTCAAAGTTTGGGGTGTTTATTTTTGTTAGTTTATCATGTCACACCCCACATGTTGCAAATGACCTTCTTGGATGAATTTTTGCAGTGCTTTCTAGATAATGACTTTGTTTGATGCTTCTAACTTACATCTTAGTTTGGTATATATATATATTTTAGTTAGAGTTTATTGAGTTAGTGAGTTTTGCTTGGAGTTGTTGTGATGTCAATGGGATATAAATGAACCCTTGGCATATGGACAATATTAGAGATAATAGGACTTAATGCTTAATGAGTATCTCTTTTAATAGGCTATTTAGTCATTGGTTTGAAAATCCATACTTGCGTGGTCACTAGTACCCCACTGACGGTCTTTGCTTGGGTTAGAGAAGGTTTATGAGAATCCATCTAATTTTGATCTCCTTAGGTTCTAGAACTTGTGCCGTATCGCTTGAGAGGCGAAATCTAGGCAACACAATTGAGAAGTATAGGCCATCCTTGGAAAGGTGTGCCTTTCAAGCTAACCTATTAATATGCATATGCATATTCCTCTAGTACCAGATGTTGAGCCTTAAAGAGCAAAATTCTGTTTATAAAAAAAACCAAATTTGAAGCCAATAACCTTCCTATACATCACTATCCCGATAAAGAACCAAACTCTACCCATAACATGAGATTTGAACATAATTGAGAAATGTGGTGAAGACGAGGATTTGATTAATTTTCCATAGGAAAAATAACTCCCAAATATGTTGAAATGAGTTAAGTTGAGAAAATCAAAGGGTTGTCAATTGAGGGAAAAGATCAAGTGTAAAAGAAGCCAGTAATAAAAAGTCAAGGAGGGTGATCCTTCGTGTAGCCTTCCTTCCACTAGAAGCCAATGTAAATCCTAAGGGTGTCTCTTTAGTACCCTAAAGCCAATTGGTCGAGGCTATTGATTTAAAAAGCTCGCTAAGGGTTGGTAGAAAGCAAGGGGGTTTTGACATTGCACCACTCTAATAACCTTGTCTTAAGAAAAAAGGCTTCTTAATTGTTTGTTGAAGAATGCAGAATTGTGCGAAGAAAAGTGATGAGGAGTATGGAAGGATGCACCTAAGCAGTTTGGGGTGTTTGAGGTGTCACTATGCGATGGTAAAAACCGGGATGGAGTAGGGTGTCAATGCAGAAAAATATGTATGTTTGGGTAAGTTTAGCCTAAAACTTTCGACTACCCCTTGCCCCAAGCCTTACATTTACAAGCTTATAAAGACCTACTTGATCTTGAGAGTTGTGTGCCTACATTAGTGGAAGTGATAGAACAACAAGCCTATGGAACCTAAATAAATTATCTTAGGAGATCAGCGTACTTATCTCATTCTCATAAACTCATCTAGCTTGCAATTGTTTGGATAGAGAAGACCACACGCACGACGAGTGAGAACCATGATCTAAATTTATGCATTATGAGATTAATTATTTTATTAAAACTGAATAAATTACTCTTGATCATATTCTCTATATTCCTTGTAAGGGTAATTCTTGAGACACATATCACATACCCCCTTGCAAAGCTTGATTACTCAGTTTTGGTTGATAAAAGGGTGAAATGAACTCTTCCCCATAACTACTGGCACGAGACGACAACTGCTCTTACCTGCTTTCCTTGAGGACAAGCAAAACTTCAAGTTTGAGGTTGTTTGATGAGTGCAAAACTCATCTATGTTTTGAGTTCATTTCACATGTTATTTTGTGAATTTTATATCCATATTCATGTAAAACTCATAAATTTCCTCTAAACTTGGTTTTGTAGGATTATTGATGAAAGTGATTTGTGAAGAAATGAGCAATATATTTCTAAAAGAAGAGTCAGCGAGAGTCTCACGAGCGCTACTGGGAAGATTAATTTTCTGTACCATCTGGAACATCAAATGGTTTCAAATTCTCTCATGGCTGTGGCTACATTCAGAGCTTTGCTTAGTACTCACCGCCCAAATCAGAGTTAAAACAAAGTTATGGCCCGAGCAAGTTGAAGAAGAAAAACGATTCTTGTCAGAAAATTTGTCGCGGCGGTATGTCGCGACCGAGGAGAGTATGTCGTGACGTGTCGCGACGAGGAAGTATGTGGCGCTGGCCGATGTCGCGTGAGGAAATGGTGTAGCGACGAAAACCTATGTCAGCGACGAGAAATGCTATGAGACTCTTGAAAAGTGAAAATTGAGTTTTTGACCTAATTTCAAGCCCATTTCAAGCCTATTTCAGATTGGAGAGCCTCCCAGGGTTTCTTCTCTCTAGGCACTTATTTTCCAGTTTTTACGTAGATTTTTATTTGTTTTAGATTTGAGAGCGATTTTAGAGCATATTTTTGTTGTTTCTATTGAAGAGATTTGGTCTTGTATAATAGAGATTCAAATTTCACTAGGTTGAGGCAAGATTGAAGGCTAAAAATGCGGATTTTCCCTATCTCATGGGTTTTCTCTCTAAAGCGCTCATTTTCTTAGTTTTTCTTGCATATTTTTATTTTAATAGATCTTAAGAACTAGTTTGAAGCCCAGATTTTTATTTTTATTGAAGAGATTTCGGTGTTTTCCGGATATTCAATTTGTTATTGTTGTGAAGATTTGAAAGCTCAAATGCGGGTTTCTCTTCTTTCTCTTGATTTCTTTCTTCATTTTCTTACTTTGTTTGATTAGTGATGATTGGAATCGATGTGGAACATTAAACACCCTCAGGGTTGGGGTTTTAATTGTTGAACATTGATTGCGATTTTTCGATTATTTGTGGGTTTGAATCTTGAATTTATATAATTGATCTTGTTCATATAATGGTGTTCGAATATTAGTAACATACCCAAAAGGGTGTATCTTTGCTCACGATTTCAGGAGGCCCTACGGTGACACGAGATGGAGATTCTCTGAGTAAAGAAGCGATAACTTAGAAAATTATATTATTGAATATGTCGGCAGGAACTAATGAACTACGAAAAATTGCCCCGATGAATCACTAATTTACTCATGGTGTAAGGATTAATTAGATGATGTATCAATTTAGTTGTCCAGAGAGTTTCTCCTTAGTCGATGAAAGGATCTTGATGTCGATGTTAGCAAAGATCTAGTAAAGGAGATAGAAAATTTAATGGAATTTGAAGGGCGAGATACGATTACATTGGAGAAGGCTTTGCATTATCTGTCTGTAGAGGCGAAAATTCTTCAGTCCCTGAAATGGTTGTATGAAGTATTGAAAAAGAAAAACAATCAAAATCCTTAAAAAGAGTTCCAAATTTTCTGAGTAGCTATTTAGACATTGTCACGAAAGGAATATGGTGTGTTAGATAATTAGGAAGCTGTATGGTGTATGGAGAAATCAGAGCTATGCTACATTGCTCTTGGACAAATCTGGCATTGACTCACAAATGTTGCACTTTCGAAATGCAAACTATTTGTAAATAATTATCCCCCATCCTAGTGACTCTCTTCATACCTTTAGAATTAAGTAGTTGTTTATTTGGTGAATTTTTTAAGTTAGTTTTAATCAGGTTTTGTTTCGATTAAATTGATTTTTATTCCCACGTCCTATTTGATGCGTCTAAATAGTGAAGAGCCCATGTCGGGGTGATCGGCGAATTCGATTAGAACCTCCAGTCACACCCAGGTAGATTGCGATATCGGGGACTCTAGAGTGCATTCTTGTATGGCCCGAATTGCGCACTGCGAAAGGGTTGAGTGTTGGTAATACTTTTCATTTCGGTTTGAGTACACTACTTTTTGTTTCGGTCGGTTTGGTATTTACCCATTCCTCCCTTGACGTATTTTCACATATACATCATTTGGTCTCTTCTGAGTTTTTTGAGCGCGCGTTCGCGTGATTAGATAATAGTCCTTGTATGCGTATAAATTTGTATATGTCTTTGGTCATACAAGCACCCCTTTGGCGACTGATGGCGGGTCGAGGCTGAATCGGGATCTTTCATTACCCATATCACTTTATCAAATACATTTCATTAATATAAACGTTTTCGTCTCAAATCTTTGAGGAAGCGATTTCAATTTAGGGCAAGCCCATAAACATTTACAAATTCAATGCAATTCTTTTACAAAATATGCATTTAACCAAAAATGGCATTTTATGTTGCTTCGTCTATTTCATATGCTGAAATTATTCCCAAGCGTAGGAACTAAAGTCTTCAAGCATTATATTACTGTGGAAGTCCACAAGTCATTTCCACAGGGAGTGGTTTCCTAGGTGATCCTTAGGGATTACTCTCCAAAGAATGTGTGTTTAAAAGTAAAATCTGGGGGTTGTGATTGAGGTGATTGATTGAGTAGCAGATTAAATTAACTATTTTAAGACAAAAGAGGCGAATGATAGGTTCTTAGGTTTCCACTCACAGCATGCGATCGGGTAATACCCACCTCTATTCACAATCTCATCTAGGAGCCATTGATGAATGGTCTTCGACCTTGGAAAATGTAACGTTAAAGGCTCTTTTAAAGACAAAAGATGATTGAGCGATGGAAAGCTGCATACATTCAAGCGATTTGCTGGACTCTTAGCTGCATTTGCGATCAAGCACAATCTGTGTCTTGAGTCTCGTTCTACGTTGTCAGAAGATACAAAACTAAGGTTTATAGATTTTATGAGTGCTTAGCATCATACAATCCAGTTGGAAGCCTGAAAAGAGAATTGAGGGTTGTTACGACGGAGGTGAGTTTCCTGCATTAGAACCTATCATGGGTTTAGAACTCCATTGACTGAAAATACGATTCATGTTTTGATAAGAACCTATATAAATGTGACTTGAGAAATAACACTTCAATTGCAAGATTGAGATATGAAAGCAGAATCTAGTAAGAAAATACCGAGTTATATGAACTGACTAAAGATTACAAGTAGTTGGAAACTTGATCTGAAGAGAAAAACTAAGTACTCTCTATAACCTAGCAAAAAATATGAGAGAAACCTGTTTGTCACAAAACCAAACCTGGGCTCCCAAAGCGCTCTTCTATAACCTTGATGGGCTTAAATACCATTCTCTTGGCATAGTCATCTCGAGTGGTGGTCGAAAGGCAGGGAGTACCCTTGCACGAAATTGGAATTGCGCTAAGTCCCACGGAGATTGCATGTTGATGGTGCCTGATAAGTGTGATGGGTGCAAGAAGATGTCTTAGTGCTCCCATTTTGGGTCTGCAGAGTACCGGGTTTATTTAGATACCCAGGTACGATAAGTCAATCTTAGGTACACCTCTGCAATTGCTCACTTCAGTAGCACTACCGAGGCTTCTCGGCCGGCGGCTGCGATAACGGCGATGATCTACATTTGTTCTCGGACACGAACTCACAAAATGTGCAGAACACAGAAATGCATGCAGAAACATAAAAACAGAAGCTTGATCACAAAGGCACCTATTCTTACACACAAAATGAGAGCAAAACATGATGCAGGGTATTAAATCCTATATAAATGTTGAACTTTTATGCATTCAACACACTGACCTACAACTTGCCTAGCAAGATTTGAGGCTAGTAACACCCTTTAGATTATGAGTTTCAAAACAAAATCGCTAGGTGCGAGTTAGGCATTGGGATTTCCCATAGGGAAAAATAGAACAGTCTTTAACTTGACCAGTATGCAATAAATCTGAACAAATGAAAACATGATCTCAGTAATGGACATAATATAGTTGATACAAAAGCAGAGATACTAATATAAAGGACCATGGATTTGAGAAAGAAAGGATGCGATAAGTCCTGCGAATGGGCTATATTATCACTGCAAACATTTTACCATAACCAAGCAAACTAACATGCAAAAGTAAAGGAACATCGACATAACTAAAATCAAAGGTCTTTCAAGCTTGTAATGACCATAGAGAGCTGCAGGGCTTATAGAAACCATGGGTGTTGCCATGACATGGTGTGAAGTCTCTACCCAATTGTCGCACCACCCTATTCTAACCACAATGCTACTACCACATCCTCCCCATCATCCAATCGAAGAGAATGTCTTCATACACCCTGATCATCAGCTCATCGAGAATCCGCTGAGTTAGGGAGGAAGATCATCTCCAACAGTAAGTTCTCCTCGTAAGATGTGACTCTCAAGCCTGGAGAGCCTGTGATCCAGTTGCTTCTGCTTTCCCAAGATGCACTTGAACCATCCCTTAATTCTACGCTCTATCCTTTTCAAGGGAGATGTACTCATCGACATGAGCTGGCAAACGATGAAGCCGAAGTAGAAGGGAATGTGATAGCGAGGCCTTGTGGAAGCGGCTGACTTTTTGCTTATGCAGTTTGTGATGGGCCCTAGCTAGAAGAACTCTTTCTCTACCTAATCCCACTTATCCCCATGACTTCCACCAGATTTCCTTAAGTAGAGAATGGAATATGCACATTTCGGGTTGAGGATTGAGAAAGTCATGTACATATTACGAGTATGTCGATAATTTTCAGTCATTACCTCATCTGACTGGATTTCTTCCTTGTAGTGACTTCTCTTTTCCCTTAAACCGTCATATTGTGAATGACTTTGTTCATTAATGAATACTCAGGCTTTAATTTCCCCGAAATGAACTCCTTGTGCACAAAACCTCCATGGAGTGGGTTGGTGCTCATGGCATTCTGAAATAAGCGGCGTCAAACTACGTGGCTGTACTGAGAGGGTAAGGTCGGTCATGTGTGGCAGGGCGGACATAATTCAACGATTGAGCTATCGAGTCAGGACTGACCACTAACTGTTTCCCAAAAATTGTAGTCTTGACGAGGGGTGTCTACGGTAATTTTCTCTCAAGTTGGGTAAATTCACGACCTTAATTGGGTAAAATAACCTTTTACCTCTTCACTAACAAAGTGTAGATTTTGCTCCTGAATAATAGTTCGGATAGGGTGGGTGAACAAGAACGTGTCAATTTTCATTCCCCGCTCACAATGGAAACCCCGTCTTTCGATTGATTAGACCCACTTTTCAGCTACGATTACGAGGCTCGTGAACATGGCCTGTTCTTCATCTTAAGCTCTCACTTGCTTCCTCTCTCATATGAGAGTCTTTCAAGCTTCCCCTTTCCTTTCTACCGATCTATGATATTAGCCTTAGTTTTCACGGCTTGCTCCATAGAAGAGCTAGGAGCCTTTCCCTTTCTAGTATTTTTTGATTTTGCCATAGATTTGGCCAAAATGGCGAATATAGCGAGAATAGACCATACACACACAATGGTCTCCCAACAACCATCTCAACGATGTCGGACTTACCCTTTCGAGTTCGAATTAAATCTTCCTCCTCATGCGATCATTGCGGATGCCTAAGCAACCAAAGAACACAAAACCGCAACGAAGCACCTAAAAATCCGTATTGACACAATGAACATCCATTCAATTGCTCTCAAAGAGATGAGGAGCACTTACCACGTCAGAGTCCTAGTATTTCCCGGTCTACGCTTGTGTGAAAAGCAGGAGGATCGGATCGACGATGGAGACACTAGAGGAAACGTTTGACCTAGGGTTTACTTTGGTAAGTGAGGAGAAAGAGTGGATTTGAAACTATTATATAGGAGGTAGGGAGTAGACATATGAAAAGGTTCAACTTTGGGGAGAAAAAACCCTAAAATGGCCCATCCACGCACGGTGAGTGCAGATACCTGATGATGTAGTGTTGTCACTGGGGAGGTACGGATGCTGCCCAGATTTGCAGCTTAGTGATGTAGATACTAGTAAGTGTAATTTTTGGCATGTACTTGACTCACTAACCGCTACTCTAGGTTGATGCCAGGTACCAATATGTGTGAATCTGCCGTTTCCTTGTCCTGTTTTTCTTAACTTTTTTTTTTCTGACTTGAACAATTACCAATTTATAGAACTTTTAGTCACTACATCTCGGATTCGGATGCTCATTTCTTTCCTGCTTCATACCGAATCGACGACTTGTGTTCACGGGCGTGTGCTTACCTCTCTTGACACCTTCACGCTTACCTTGGGGTCCACTGTACTTCTCGTGATCACGATTCCCAAGATTCGGCGAATTAGTGATCCCAGGCTCCAAGATGGTGGGTGCAAGGGTTAACTTCGATATGATTTGAGGAAGTGTAACACGAAGCGATGGCCCTAAAATCATCTTTGTTTGCATTATGGTTGTTCCTCGGAAGAATCTGCGTACATGTAGTTAACTGCAAGGAATGCTAAAAAAGCGATGCCTGGGTGACGATAGAAGCAAAACATGAGCTTGAGGCAGAAAATCTGTGACTTGTAGTGAATAAATGAGAGTGATACGAAGACCTCTGCCAATTGAGATTCGTATGGTCCCAAAATATGAGCAAAAATTTTGTACATACTTGTTATTGTGTAAGTGCAATGAGACTATGTAGAATTTTTATAAGATCACCTTGTTGCATACATCACATGTCAAGTATCAAACCCAAAAGAGCCGCAAATCGAAAATTTTGCATCATGCACTTAACATGTAACATTCACATAATTGGCTCCACTAGTGTATGCCCACCCCCACCATAGAAATAGGCATTGCCCTTAATGCACACAGGACACCCCCAAGAGAAGAAGCAAGGGATTGAATTATTGCATGGTAATGTTTAGGGTTGGGAGGTTGTTTTGGTTTTTTTTTTATAAGTAAAGGCAGACTAAATAAATAAAGCAGCAAGAAAGAAAAAGAAAAACTATATAAAAAAAAAAGTTGGATATAAATTACTCTGAAGGAACATCTGATGATCGGATCTACCGGTTCCTCACCTACTCTCTGACGTCCAAGTTCTTAGAAATGGCTTTAAGCGGTGACGTGGCTTTAAAGGTTTTCCTAGGATTCTCGATCTCATTGTGCCCATATGGGTAAACTACCTTCTGATAGGCAGGCAGTCCACCCTAGAGCAGTTTGGAAACATATGCAAGCGAGAGTTGTCTGCTTGATACATTTTGAGCGGGTGAGGTTCAAGGTCTTCTACAATGGTCTTGTCATGGAATAACTTGAGCCTCTCTTTGTGAATTCGTGAGCTCTCATGCGATTCTCGCACGTTCATCAAGCTGTTCATACGCAGCAGTGTGATTTACCTACCTGGCCCAAATCAAAATTAAGGGTTTTAATGGCCCCGATATGGCACGTGTTCCATTTCTGGCGATGACGGGCCTTTCCATAAACAAGCCGACAAAGAACATACCAAGAATGGTCTTAAAGTAATGCGGTAAGCCCGAGTAAGCCCGTAGACGTCGGTTAATTCAGCGACCAATCCTTGTTGGGGCGGCAGATTTTCAAAACAACGATCTCCTATTGGCTAATTCGGCACGACCATTGATGCGTGGTGGTCACGCCATGGAAAAACTTTGTGGGTGACTCCATACTTTTCAACAAATTTTCAAGGATCGATTACAAAATGAAACACAAATCACTAATAATTGTCTGGCGAGCACTGTGAGAAAAAATGTGTTCTTTTAAAAATTCAAAACAACTTTGTGGTCATTAGTTCTTGTTGGAATGGCCTCCACCCATTTAAAGCAATATTGCCAATAAGATGTAAAGGTAATGAATGGAAAAGGCCCGTAGTGTAAGCCCAACAGTCGAAAATTTCAATGATTAAAATAGGGGGTAGAGGCATCATATTCCTCACAGTAACCCCTCTATTGTCGGCAGCCTTGAAGTTTTGCAAAAGTCAAAATAGTCTTTAAAAAGAGTGGGCCAGTAAAAACCAGCTTGGGTTTTGTCGTAGTTTTCTTGCGGAGAAATGCCTCTTCCTGACTTAAGTGGCGAAGGTGAGCACCTTGATCGTCATTGGATACACACCTTCATCGATTGATGCAGGACAATATTTAAACAAATATGGATCATCAAAGTAGTATTTCTTAATATCCACCAAAAATTTCCTCTTTTGCTGAGAAGTCCATTGGGGTGGAATTTGTCACAATCACTAGATGGTTTACTATGTCCCTTTTGTGGGCGGTGAACAAGACGAAAAGGCTGTCATCGAGGAAGCTTGTCTCCTATGGGTGAGCCATTAGAAATTGGATACGGAACTAGCAGGGACCAGTTGGTCGCTTCTGCATTCTCAACTCCCTTTTCCTCCCTCATAATAGTGGAGTTAAATTCTTGGCACAGTAGGATCCACCTAGTCAAAACGGGGCTTAGTATCACCTTGCTTAGATAGCCAAAATGCCGGTATTTGCATGATCAGGTGAAAATGGTTACAGGGACTGTGCCTGACCCTGAACTTCTAGGGCAAAGGCGACTGACCAAAAACTCTTTTAAAGTAGTTGTGTATGTGGTGGATTGAATCTAGAGTCTTGCTAGCATAGTATTAGATCACAAAAGCCTTTTTATTTCCCTTTGCCAACGACCCTATAGCATAATCACTAGCGTCACATGATCTCGAGAGTTCCCGATTGGGAGATCGCATGATAGGAGAACACCATAGTTTTAATTTATCGTAGGCGTCCTCACAAGCCTTATGACCATGCAAAGGGGACGTCTTTGTGGCAATTGCATAAGGGATCAGGCTATGGCCTTTGAAATCTCTATAAAATCTTGCATGACTTTAGAATGGCCAGTATGTAACACAGCACACTTAGGGGTAGAGTAAGTTGAAGATCAACTCAACTTTGGCATGTCCACTCGATTCACACGATATGTGGCCTAGCACGATCCCTTGTGTCACCATGGTGACACTTCTCGATTCAACACTAAATTCTTCTCCGACACCTCTCAGTACAACAGTAAATTTTCTGAAGCATCCTGTCACGAATTTCAAAAGCAGTAGTCATGAAAATCTCAAAATGAGTTCTATCTATATCAAATCCCCATCATGCATATTTGGAAGGTTCTGGTGCATTACACATAATCAGGCATTTTTCCCAAGCCAGGAAATGTGCGGGCGGTGAAACGTGGTTTTCTCTTGATCTTCGTTATCTCAATTTGATTGTACTGACTACCCATCGAGAAAATAATGGTCATGCCCCTGTAAATCTCTCAGCATTTGATCCTGAGTGAAATGATCTTTCTAGTTAGCATTGAATTTCACACATAGCATAGTACAATACCCCACCAACGAGGTGATTAGCTCATTGTGTTCATTTACCACAGTGACCTAGATTTTTGGAACTACTTGGGTTGAGGATTGACCCACTTGCTATAAATGGGGTAAATAACACCGTCAGCGGTTTTAAAGACCTCTTTCTTGACCACTTCTTTTTCGTGATTGGGTTGATCGATGATGTGGTTGTCTAGAGGTTTAACATCCTCTTCCAAGTGAAACGTGGTAATGCGAGATCAAAGGGTTCCTTTTGCTCTCTGCATTGTCCCGCATCATGGTGGTTTTGTGGGTTCTGATATCTCAGTTTATTTTCTTGATCGACTCTACAGAGAAGATGAATACGAACGTTTCTTACGCTAGGAATGCATATTTAGATGCGATGGTAGGGTTTCAACTCAAATTTAGGTGGTTTCTCGCCAAGAAGGTAACACCTGTCTTCGATTGTTGGCAATTTTTTCAATTTAGGTGCCCGCCCATTTTGCTTCTAGTATACGTATGATCAATTGTGGGTGCGAAACTCAGGGTTGAGATGGTTTGCCTCCTCGACCCAACTTAGGCTTTGATTCGTGCCACGGTAGGGTGATCGGAATTAACAATATTTTGTTTCCTATGTTCCTCCCTGCGCCGTAGTCAAGGCTCTTTGCCAGTACTATGACGGTCTAAGTCGAACACGGGGATGGGTTTTCATCCTGAATGATTCGCATCGATGATGGAAAATGGTGAGAGCTTTTGTTTGGATTTTAGGATTGTTTAAAAACGGGGGGAAAGTTGTTTGTTCCTTTGGTTAACGGTAATAGTTTAAATGAAGTGTGAAATGGTAACCTTGAAGGCTTGGAGTCACTAACTTGATAACATGGGGCTGTCTAA
Source organism: Tetrastigma voinierianum (assembly GCA_016808115.1). NCBI lineage: Eukaryota > Viridiplantae > Streptophyta > Magnoliopsida > Vitales > Vitaceae > Tetrastigma > Tetrastigma voinierianum. The sequence goes on along the minus strand of JAEQBH010000178.1, from coordinate 3,216,962 downwards.
AATGTCTCGGGTTATTTACCTGTATTAGGAACGGAAATGACATATGGTGAAAGCCAAAACCGAATCTTTGTTTAGCTATAAAGAGCCTAACCCTAGAACCCTCCTGGCCAGGTCATTAAATACTGGCATTCCAAAGTCCCATTCAGATTGAAACCTAGCATTAACTTTATTTTAGCTCAAATAAGGCATCTAAAGGATATCAGTGCATCTACCATTAAGAATGCACTGAACAAAAACATGGCAAGTATTGACCAAAGAAAGACTAAATGGCATTAAACCTAGTTTGGAAAGTTGGGAACCATAAATCGATTTTTTAGCAACATTAAGCATGAGGACAACTGCGAAGCTGAAACCACTAGCAATCCTCCTCTTCAAGTACATGAGGCTTGACATCCCTTGAGTTGTCATTCTCGAGGAGTGTTTGGCCGGTAGAGAAAATGAGAAGAAAGAGGAGAGAGAAGAGAGCAAATAAACCCCCAAATGAGAAAGGCTGCGGAAGCGTGTTAATGGAAAAATTATAGGGTTACACAAAGTTGGGGGGCTTATATAGCGCCATCTGAGAGGTGTGAAATGACAAAATTACCTAAATAATAGCAAAATTACAATAAGGGACAAAATGGCAATTTATCAAAAAACGTGGTGGTTAGAATCAAAAACACCAAAAACACGGTGACGATTTCGCTATCACGACAAATTTCGCTAGTATGAGAAAATTTCGTATGCTGGCATTTAAGCTATGCTGTAATTGTAGCAGCTAAATACCCCGTGAATAGCGAATTGACAATTTTATTTAACCTTGTGATGAAATTTCACTTTAGCTAGGTAAATTTCGCTGGGATTTGCGAGAATTTTAAATATGATTGCGGTACCCAGCAAACCTAGCGAGTACACTAAGCAATCATAAGCGAAAATCACAGTTTGTTCTACTTCTACTGTTCTTCTTTCCACTTCTGCACTTTTATTCATCGCTTTGCGCAATTCTTCAACCCATCTTGACATGAGCGCCTCAGCTTGGTGAAGTGCAGGATTCTGCGCATTCGGCACCAATAAAAACCAAGAAGTTCCCAATATACGCGACACTCGAAAACAAATTAAAGCACTAAGTGGACATGCACGCTGACACGATTGGCTTAATTCATATGATTAGTGCGCAAAAAGCACTCAGAAAAACCTACTCTTAAATAGGGCTTAGCACTTTGGGCACTAATCACACTGACCGACAGATTTGCTAGTCATGGCAATGCTAAAAACAATAAAGGTATGTATGCTCTGCTTTTACAAAAAGTGCATATTGTTCAAAAAGTGTGTGTACAGGTAAGCTTTTCCTTTAATATGAATAATTTACACCCTGTTCGAAAATCAACATGAAAGAACTAAAACCATATAAGAACTAGTTTTAGGTCAACATTATGGATCCAAGAAATCAACACAATTTCCACCAAAATCTAATTGTTCCTAAGGTAACCGAGTTTGAGCAATAAATTGCAAAGCTATTCCCTCTGACACAGCCTATTTATATGGCCTTAAGCGTAGCCAACCGCAATGGGACAGCTACACTCTTATTTCTTCCTTGATGGCAATGTAGGTGTAATCTTAAACTCTCTTCACCAAAGTCCGTACTTGAGGGTCCACCGACTCCCAACCAATTAAGGTTTAAGGCATCAAGCGAGGATCGGTGACCACACAACTGCGAGGCTTCACCACCGGGACTCGAATGATTTCGAGAATTAAGCACCTGGCACGCTAAGCTCTACCCGTCACGTGCCAACTTGAAGCACTAAGTCGATGACTCCCAATTGAGTTTAGGGCATCGGGCGCTTTAAAGGCTTCGCCGTATACCCCTCGGCTAGTGTTCGAGTTTCAAGACAAAGCGTCGGCTTTTATTTCTCTTTTTCTTCTTTTTCTTTTCTTTTTTACTTTTCTTTTCTTTTTCATTTGGAAGACTACATTGGTCTTCATACATGCGTTAACACAAACCTATTATGGGTCGTCGACAAATTTAAGCGGCTTTGCAAAGTGGAAAGAAGTGCAAACTTCTCGACCTATTGGTACAATCTGAGTTGTGCGATGTGTGAATTAGCTAAAGGGAATGTTCAAGGTTGAATATCTTTGAAATCTCGATTGACCAAAACTAAATCATGCATGGAATTGTTCTAACATTAAAGGTAACATACGAGGGCTTCAATTTTTTCAACTAAAAGCGATGGGTGAAACCTGAAAATGTGAACCTGAAAGTGATTTGCAAAGTGTAATGGCTTGTAAATAACTATAAAGCTTTTGATATAACCAAAATAGCTAACAAAAAGTAGCAATATAGCTAAATATGACTAAACATCCACTTGCCTACTATTGGCTAATACATGAATCCTATACAAAATGAGTAGACGAGTTGATAAAGTGGCTTAATGCAAAAACACTAACTTGATGAAAACTTACTCTAACTCTAACTTTCCTCGGTAAAGTAGAAATGTCATAGGGATAGGAAAGTTAGAGGCCGATGTGACCACTCACTCGCGGTGGTGGTGGATGTGAAGAGCTATTCTTCTTGTGCTTGACATGTTTAAGGAGAACTGTTCTTGTGGGCTGGAATCCGATGTGGCTCGGGCGGAGGCCAGAGGTGACTCATGATGCGAAGGAGCATGTGGTATGACAATGCTCTAAAAATTGGTCTCGGCTGGGGCCAATCTGGATCCATCGATGCGTGTGTGACCAATGCCGCGAGCCTTGACATCCATGGCACACAACTAACTCCTCGGCGACCTGAACATCTCAGAAGAATCTTGTCTTTATGTGAAGGGGCCCGGGAGTGTCGGTGAAGAATTTGGGTCGAAAGTGGAGGAGGAGATGGAGGAGTGATCTGAAGAAGCCTTGGACTCCTCTCCACCTCTACCTGCGGAAGCCGAGGATCATCTCCCTCGGGGATCTCTGCTACCTCTTACGGGTACCTCCTTGCAGTCTCTTTCTTTGGAGGAGAAAATCGCGTCACCCAGGCTCGCTCCGAGAGACGGGACACGAGGGCATCGATCCTCCTCTCGATACGGGGCTCCACCGGAAATCCCAAATGCTCCGGGACTGGCTCGGTGGTGGTCGCGGCATCAGGGGTAGACCCTCGGCTCGAGCCGGAGGGCCCGCGGTGGACCCATCCTCGAGAAGTGCGACGGGGCGGTCATGACCGGCCCGGAGGAATTTGAACCGAATCCCTCCCGAGATCCCCGGTATAAGGCCTCCTAGTATGGCTCCCCTGCTTATTTGAACATGGTGCCTGCGAGACAAGGCCCGGTCGGGGCGGGTGGTCCACGGAAGCATCGAGGCGGGAGCTGCTCGGAAGAGGTACTGGTCCGCACCGTGGTATCTCGACGAGACGACGGACCATCTCCCTGTGTGGTTGTGACGATCTCTCGATATCCTCCAGCGTGTACTTTCTTTGTGACCCAATGCAGCATCACAGAGGAAATATCCTTTGCTTTCGGGTGCCGGTCGATCTGTCAATGGTGAATGGGAGCTCCGGCGGACGTACTCGGGAAGTCATGGAGTAGTGGCGAAACACCTTGGGGTAATAAAAGCGCGGTGTCATAAATGGTGAGATCGATTAGTCTCATGGAGTCTACGAGCAGGGGTGTTGATCGATCTTGGCACATCGTAAAATGACTCTCCATGAAAATCCTGCGTCTGAAATCTACGTTCCCCGTTATCGGGGTCCCGGTGGCTGTGGCCTTTGTTCCTGCACAGTAGACGAGACGGTGATGAGCTCTCCTGCGCTCTTGTCGGAATGACCATTTGAGGCCCCTGAATGACGAGACTCCCGGGCACGATAATAGGGCGGCAGGCGGGGTCCTCACGGATGATCGTCTCGGGGCATCGGGAAGGGGCGAGGGGTCCCGTCCTGTGCGATACCTCCCGAACCCTGCGGCTCCTGCAGTGCGTGGTTGGCAACTTCTGTTTACCGACTCGAGCGAGTCGGAGAATGGGCGCGAGAGCGACCGTGCAGACCCTCCATCTCTGATCTTGAATCTGACCACAGATTACATGGTGAGAACACAGTGGGACCATATCGCGTAGTCGAGAGAGTCTATAGGGCGGAGGGGGCCTGCCGGTGGGAGTGGGTGCGCTCACCTCCCGTCACGGACGGGGCTCTGCGAACCAAGGCTGAGCCACGGCGAGGGCCGGGCACGCGGCGCGGGCGGGCGTGGATGCGACGGTGAGTCTTGGGGGCGTGCGCCCGGTCGGGCGGGCCGGGGCACGGGCTGCGGTGGAGATGCGGCTGCAGGCGGAGGGAGGCGCTCTTTGGGTACGACTAGGGACTGGGCCTCGGCGGGCTGCTCCACTGGAGTGGAGGCGGGGGACAACAATGGAGCTCGGGAGGCTTTTGGAGTGTGGCGAAAATGGCCCTTCCTTTTTAATAGGGGCGACGAGGGCGGCAGAGCCACGAGGGCCAATTTCGCTGTGCTGGCAATCCAGACTCCTCCCGCTGCCTGGAATTAACAATTTTCATCATAAATAAATAAAATAAAATAATAAAAAAAAAGAATTCAAAAATTATTATTTTAACATATATCTACTAAATAAAATAAAATAAAATAAAGACAAAATTACTAAAAAAGGAAAGTTACTAAAATAATGCTTAAAATTGACGATTTTAAGCAGCGAAAAAATTTGGCTTTTAATTTTGTTTTAGCGGTACGAAAACCAACCGATTTCGCGATCTACTCATGTGGAGAATTCGGAGGGCTCCCTTAACCGACGGTGCTTGTCTTTGCTGACCTTCATGATTGGTCCATTCATGTTGATTTTTCTTCTCCTTTGGGTGATTTTGGGCTGACGGTGCTGTAGTGGTGATGACAATTCCCAAACAGCTTGCTTCATCTTAGTTGCTTGATTCTTACTTTGATTTATGGACCTTTGGCTTCCGCATTCGACGAGCGGGGCTTCATCGCTTCATGTATCACCTTCCACTGGTTTATGCCTGACTCAGTGAAATATGCCCGAGCTCCCGATGTCATGTTGCCAAATGTAAATTTGCATTGCCATTTCGATTGATGATTCTGCGTTGGCGGTGGCAATGGTCTTTCCCGGGATAATTGGCACATGATTGGGCCCGCGCGGTGGCTCATTATCAAGCACTACAAGTCTTGGGTAGTAGAATTTGTCTACTTTTACCAAGACATCTCAACTATTCCCTTAGGAATCGCTTCCGCCGTCGGTGGTAATGACAGAAGTGATGTTGGTGAAGCGAGCTCCACAAACCTGCTTTGCCCCTTTGCGGTATGGCGATGGGTTACTGCCAGCTAAATCTAGTAGTGCTTTGTCCATGCGGGTCCCTCCCGATATTTGACAAATTGTGGGGATCACGGATCCTTGTATTGGCCCGGGGTCTTGCTGCAGTTATGGCACTGACTTGCTCGGTTAGGAAGGCCTTCTTTTGATACTAACCCTTTCTTGGCGTGCCTGAGGTCCTTTAAGAACTGCATAAGTTGGGACTTGTATCATGTCCCGACGGAGTGGAATGTTTACTAACATGCTTTAATTCGACTTGGTTTTGGGATTTTCTCTTATCTTAGTGCTTGGGAAATGGAGGGGCATGCTTTCTTCTTGGATCCTCACTTGTCTCTTACTTTCAGGCTCGACTCCCTTTTCTTGCATGTTTCTTGACCAGTGGAGGCCTTTGGTTGCTCTATCTCTTTTCCACTCCTAAGAGTGATTATGGCTTTCACTTCATCCATCCCTGAATTGCTGGATGAACCTACCTCATGGACCCCTTTTGGATTAGGTAATGTTTGGGAAGGGAACCTTCCTCTCTCCTGTATCTCCAGCAAATTGTTGATCTTTGTGATTGAATACTGCAGGTTGTCAATTTTCTGATTAAGATTGCTCGAAGCCGTAATTCTTTATTGAGTGTACTTTCTACGATATCATTCTTTGTGCCAATTATACATTTATCCACAGCCATCACAAAAAATTGCCTACCACCTTGCTCAAATTCAATATAGCTTGTTCAACAGGAGAAGTGGATGATGTTGGTACGTGGTTGAGATGAGAATGGCTGTTGTTTGGCGAGAGGCACATGAGCGGGGCCCAGGTTTTCGGGGAGAGGTTAGGGTGATTCTTCCAATTGGAATTGTAGGTATTACCGTATGGGGCATTAGGTTGTGGCTTGTATTGACCTACGGCATTGGCATGTTCTGACATCAAATCCTTATTTGAAGGCATGGGATAATGTTCTCCTAAGACAGACGGTGGGCTAATAGGTGATGCATGGGTTCCAGCTTTATGCGATGTTTTCCGATCCTTGCACACTTCATGAACCTCTTTCCTTCCTAGCTCCTCCACCTTCCTAGCTAGAGTTGAGATTTTTCTTTCATTTCCATGTCTCAGAAAGTGTAAATTCCTCCTTTTGATAGTTCGAAGGCCTTGATCTTTTCGGTTTCCTTGGATTCGGTTCATCCCGTGCGCTGAGGTTTCGACCGCACATAGTTCAAGAAATCCATGTTCATCGGATTTTGCTCAAAAATCACCTCCACATGGTTTCTACTTGAGTTGCTTCATGGTAGGTGACATACCATTGTGCGAAATGATTCACTAACATCCATGTATCAAAACCATGGTAATGGACGTGCATTGATAGTCTCTATGAACCTCGACCGATAGAATTTCTCATTGTATAGGCCGAGAATGAGGTGTAGATCTGTCTTTTTCAAAGCATTTGGTCTTTGTTGCGCGAAGAATTTCTTCAAAGATTCCAGCTTGAAGATCGACGCCCAATTTCTAATCGTTCTGGACCTGGGTGAATTGAGCCATATTTGGCTTTTTTTGTCCTTGGGTTAACGAAGGAATGCCTTCAACCCGACAATTCCCGCGTCGGTTATAACCTCCTTAAAGTTATGCATACTTCTCAAAATCCAGTATATGTGAATATGGATTTTCATTCTCCATACCATGAAATGTGGGAGCCGGGGCACTGGTGGGGTCTCCTTTGCCCCGTCCCTCGACAAGAGGTATGATGCGAGGAAGGAGCAACTGCAGGAGGTGTATGTGATCCTGGGCACGTATGTTGTTTGGATTCATGGAGGTGCTTGTTGACTCTGCTGTTCCTCAGGTAGAGGATCATTTATTAGCATGCACCAGCGATTTCACGACCATCGGCGGTGCACTCATAACACCCAATCTACCCGATATCCCCACATCCCGGTGTTGCATAAACACTGTACCGCAAAATGAAACAAAGCGAAGAACCTGCAAACGAAGCTTGACAAAGAAGGTCGGTGTTGTTGGGTAAGCATTGTAAAAATATCACTTGTCGCGATGGCGCAGTGAAGCTGGAGTTCTGCACTTCAATTCAAGGGTGAAGGTCGCAACGCTTGTAATGTGGTTACAAGTACACGCTCGACTCATCATGCGTAGTTTGGCACCGTCCGGCGGCGGCGCCGTTTGATTAGATGCCCGCGGTGGGTGATCGGAATCCCAGCAATATTTTGTTTCCTATGTTCCTCCTGAAGCGATCCAGCTCTTTGCGTATAGCGATCTACAGGTCGAACACGGGGATGGGTTTCATCCCCACGAATGATTCGCATCGAGTGATGGAAAATGGTGAGACTTTTGTTTTTTTGGATTTAAGTTTGTTTAAAACGAGGGAAAGTTGTTTGTTCCTTTGGTTGCGGAGTAATAGTTTAAATGAAAGTGTGAAATGGTAACCTTGAAGGCTTGGGTCACTAGCTTGATAACATGGGGCTATTAAAATGTCCTCGGGTTATTTCTCGCGTAGAAATGAAATGACATATAATCCAAGCAACCGGTTGTTTGGCCTATAAAACCTAACCTAGAACCACTCTGAAGCTGAGTCGAGCCAAACAATTTCAAAGTCCCCATTCGGTTGGAACCACAGCATTTAACCTCTTTAATGGCTCGTAAATGACATCTAAAGGATATCAGTGCATCTACCATTAAAATGCATGAACCTAAAAGCATGTGATATTGACCAAAGAAAAGACATTAAATAGCATTAAACCCTAGTTTTGGAAAGTTGCAGAACCATAAATGGGTACTGTAACATTCAAAGCATGAGGACAACTGAAACCCCCAAAAGAAACCAAACTAGCAACCCTCCTCTTGAGCGCTATGAGGCTTGTGACATGCTTAATTGTCATTCTGAGGAGATTGTTTGGCGTGGCCAGAGAAAAAATGAGAGAAGAGGAGAGAAGGAAGCAAGTAAACCTAAAATAATTTGGGAAAGCGTAATGGAAAAATTGCTTGGGGTTACAAGTTGAGGGGGCTTATATAGCCACTCTGAAGGTGTGAAATGACAAAATTACCTAAAATATGAAATTACGATAGGAATGAAAATGGCAATTTATCAAAGCGTGGTCGTTTAGAATCAAAAACACCAAAAACAGTGAGCAGTAGCTATCACGACAGGTGAATTTCGCTAGTATAGCGAAAATTTCGCTATGCTAGCGAAATTTTAAGCTAACCCACAAAGGCCACATTGAGATAGCGAAATTGTGATTTTGGCTAACAACGATAGAATTTAAGCTGGCTAACGAAATTTAAACTGGGATGCGAAGAATTTTCGTATAGGTGTGAGTTTTCGCAATCCTAGCGAATTTTAAATATCTAGCGATATTTTTTGTAATCATAGCAAAAATCTACGGTTTGTTCTGCACTACGTTTTGCCTCTTTATCGCTACAACTTTTTATTCATCCTTTGCTGCGATTCTTGACCCATCTTGACACTTGATGCCTCGGCTTGGTGAAGTGCGAGGATTCTTGCATTGACACCAATAAAAACCAAGAGAGTTCCCAATATCTGCAAAACCTTTCAAAACACTCTCGAGATACAGATTAAAAGCAGCAAGTGGACATGCATGAATTGGCTTAATTCATATGATGGTGTGCAAAAGCACTGAAACCTATCTTAAATGGGGCTCAATGCTTGGGCACTAATCGGGCTGGGCAGACATGAGAGGATCATCGTATGAAACATTATCTACGTGATTACGCAATGATCTATCATGTTTTACCTCACAGACATCCTCATAGTCCCTATTTCCTTGATAACGTGAAGATATTCAAATTAGATCATGTTACGAAGATAATGTCATTAATCCTCCCCTACAGTGTATGAAGGCATTAGCAATGGCTAAGAATGGCCTACCAAGAATCATTGGGAACTGAGTCCCTTGGTTCATGATGAGTCCAAAAACTCATTAGATTTTTAATCCATTTTTCTGAGTTTAATATGAAAATAATGTTGAATTGTCCACAGAAAAGTTATAATTGACTCGAATTCCAGACTGCGGGGAAATCTGGTAGAAATAAATTTTAGCAAAAATAAGAAGAAATCGACTACGGCGGAAGTGAGGTGCATGGCGGGAATTGAAATTCGCGACGAGGGTTCGAGTTTCGGCAATTCCAGAATCCGCGACATCGACAAATTTGTAGCTGAAGAAGCGAAGCGTGAACAGGTAGAGTGGTGACTTGAAGAAGGAGGTTGCGACAAGAAGGCGTGGTCGAGATTAAAGGAAGCGATCAAATGAAGAAATTCATGTCCGCGACGCATCATTTTGATGTCACGACATCATTTCGATCCAGCGGCGCGAGGAGATAAATGATGTCAGCGACATAACTGCGAGTCGCGGCGAGATGCATGCAGTGAAACCCGCAGAGGTCTTCGCCGTAAAAAGTGTAACTAGTTTTTTTTTTTTAATTAAGGGATCAAATTGAAGTCGCGACATGCTATACGGTGCGACAGTAGAACGAGGTGAAGTCTTATGAAAAAATGATGTCATGACCACTCGTTCGGGTCCTGACCTTAAGAAGAAGTGACGAGGAAGAAAATGAGGTCGCGACATCAAAGTTGATGTCGCGACCTGGAAAATAGTTGGAAAGAAAGAAATCAGTTGCAACGTGGAAATGAGGTAGCAACTTTGTGAAGAAAGAAATGGAAGCCCAGGTGGCGACGCATGCGCGTGAGATTCAGCGACGCGCCGATGAAGTTATGAAGACGAAAAACACCAACGAGTGCGACCCAATCAAGGTCACAACATGAAGTCGTCTTACAAGCGACCAAAGTGGTCGCAGCCTAAGCGATGTCACAACACAAAAACTGGAAGAATAAGAAGACAATAATGTCGCGACATAACACTAAGGTCGCGACATCAACATTGAAGGAACACTGAACAAAAGATGTCTCGACATCACTTCGATGTCGCGACCCGCTGTCGAGGGTTTTCTTGAAGACAAGCGGTTTATAGCGAAAGGAAGAGGTCGTGGCGATCATGAGCCATCGAGAATTCTTCGCGACGTCGACTTGAGGAATCGCGACATAGAAGTGTTGGGCTTTTCTTTTGGATTTCCACGGAGCATTTTGGGAGTCGACCCTGATTTTTTTTTTTTTTTTACAGTATAGATAGCTTCGAATAGTAAAGGAGTTTTCTCCTTCTTCACTACCCGACAAAGGGAAGAAGAATAGGAACTCGGTGTACATTTTAAGTGGATTTTATTTTTTTATTTTTTTAGTTTTATTACTACGGTTTTGAATCTGTGGTGTCTGTGAGCAGTAGAAATTTGGATTGTTAATTCGTTATTTTCTTGATATTCTTGCGAAGAATTTGTAAATCTAGACAAATTTAAGATTCATCTCTTTTTTAGATTTGTGCAATTACGATTAATTAGATGCGAGGTGGCCTCCACATTTCTTGATTCGATACCCAATAATCAGGCTTGACTCGGTGGCAGTTGATTACATTTAGTTACAGTCTTTCTGCATTTATGGAGAATTAATTTGGGTTCGATTTTTATTGTCGGACCGTTTTGAATAGATAAGTTCCCAATGGTAGTACCTAACCCGGTTGAGGTGTATCTTGCTCGATATCAGGATGCCCTACGGTGACTGACGGAATTCTGAGAGTTAAGAGCATTCTTTTTCTGATATCTATTCGACTACCATTGACGAACTGAGCTACGAGGATTCGTTTGATAAATCCCCGTTCGCTCATAATTAAAGTCGGATGGGTGTATTAACTAATATAAATGATAGGAAGTTCACCTCAAATCTAAGGTAAGTTCAATCCTCGTGTTAGCTTAGATCTGATCAGGGAAGGATAAACCCATAGGTCTGGAGGAGGTTAAGCCACTAATTAGAAGTAGTAGAAATTTTGAGAATCACGAGAAGGTAAAGCAAAGTTACCACGTCAGCGAATGGAGTGTGAAGTATTGAAAGAAAAATACCCAAATCTTGCGAGAATGTGGAATACGGTGATCTTGTCTTCGAAGCGAGGATATTAAATCGATGGCAGAATCGATTTGATAATTAGAATCTTGAATGAATTCGAATCCATACATGCAGAAACGGAAGCGGCGAGGATTTAGTGTTGGAATTATTTGTTCCATTGTATTTCATTGATGGTTTTTCGTTTACTCTCGATGGCCCGATTCAATCCATTTTATATGCAATTTATTTTTAGTCATTCATTTTTGTTTTAGTTTAATTTGAACATATTGATAGTATAGGGTTTTTAATTTTGTCGTTTGATAAACATTCATTATGAGTTTGAGTCCAAATAGTATGAAATTTTGAAGTAGTTAGGGTAGTTGACACGTAATTAAGCTATCAATCTCATAGAATGATACGGACTTCCGGTTACTACTTGTATGACACCCATTGCACTTGCAATGCCATAGTGAACCCTTATTTTAAATCCACGAACATTAGAGAAATTTATTTTATGAGCAAACTTATCCAAAGTGACATGGGTATAAGAGAGGTGTAAGCTCTGTAGCTATGTTACGAGGTTTAGTCTATATAGAAAAAGAAGTAGAACAAGTTTTTATGGCGCGGGTGTGGGGACTGAAAGAATTGTTAGATCGTATTTCCTAACGAATGAAGGAAATACTAATTTGGACATTTTTAAGAAAGAACAAAAAATAGTTTTGCAAGCCGGTGGCCATCGATACTAATTTTTTAACAAGCCATGTTGAAAATATTTGAACAGATGAAAATCTGTGTCACAGTGTGTTTTGAATTACGGAAAACTAACTTTAATGCATAGGAAACGAGTTGACACGATTAACGAGGGCATTGTTGAAGCTGCTCGGGGCTTAAGAAAGACAAAAGAGCGAAACGCGACTATGGCGGATGAGAGACATGACGAAACGGAAAACGAGTTTCTAAATTCTTGGATATTTCAGAAATAGAAATAAATATCCATTAAGCGGTGATCGACGAGCCTCTTGTCACAAATTGAAGGAGATCTTGGCGAAAGAAAGATAGTTGAGGAGAATTTATAGTTAACTTATTTCTTGCTTGCGGTGCCATTATCCGACTCCAGCCAGATGAAAAGACACGCGGTTCACCATTCCTGCTCCATGAGAAATATATGAATTCAAGAAAGCTTTTATCATGATTATAGGCGCGGTATAGGGTGATACTCATCGATGGTCTGCGGGAGACTAAGTTTGGGGAACTTACCCAATGACAATTACATTGCAGTGGGCGATAGATCGTGGCGGCCGGAGGGCGATACGGAAGATGTACTTGTCGAGGTTAGGAAATTCATTTTCAGTGGATTTTGTTATCATGCAGATGGAGGAAGATACCCAAGTTCCTTTGTTGCTGGGAAGGCCTTTCTTAGCAACAAGAGCTGCCTTGATTGACGTACAGAAGGGTGAACTGGCACTTAAAGTTGGGGATGAAGCAGTGCTTTTTAATATTAATAAGATGCGGAACATCTGTGTAGAAATGACAGGTTGTATGGTTGTAAGAAACAATTCTCAATGATGAATTGAATTACGATTGTATCATCATTACTCATCCCGATGAAATTGAGATGAATTTTATTTCTTGAAGCTTTGATTGTGAGTTCGCCTTGAAATTTGTCTAACGAGAGCATTCTCAGTATAAATGAACGATCCGAGATGGAAAGTAAGCGACGAAGCTTGACAAACTCATGAAGCGAGGAAACTAGTGCGAAGGGCTAACATTGAAAGAATTGCAGTCATTTTAAAATATGAGTTTTAGAACCGAGAGAAAAGAAAAAAACCGATTATAATATCATTTGCATTGAATGAAGGCTTTGAAGAAACGAAGATTCTTGGTAATTAGAGAAAATACAAGGAAGCAATTGCTTGGTCGATTGAAGATCGAGAGAATATCATCCCTACATTTGCATGCATAAAATATTGAATTGGAAGATAATCACAAAACTTATCAGCGTAAGAAAGGAAATTTGAACCAGTGATGAAAGTTGTCGAGAAAAGAGTTACAAAATATGGTTAAATATGGGGTTTTATATATGCTATATCGAATAGTTCTTGGTAAGCCTAGTACATGGTTCCAAGAAAGGTGGATTCAACATGTCGAGAAATGAAAAGAATGAGGCGATTCCTACAGGCGTAGCCAGGATGGAGGGTGTGTGATGACTCCAGAAGGTGAATCTTGCAGCCCGAAGGATCGTTTTACACATTTCATTGATCGGATCTTTGGATAGGTTGGCGGGACACCCTCATTTTTGTTTTCTGATGGATACTTTGGATATAACCAAATTGCTATTGCACAGAATTGGGAAAACCACTTTGCATGCCCATTTTGGTACTTTTGCTTTTGGAGAATGCCATTTGGTTTATTAATGCTCACGGTACGCTACAGTGCATGATGTCTATATTTTACGATCTAGCGAGGAAAGTTATGGAGATCTTCATGGATGATTTCACGGTGTATGGATCGGTTGAACGTGCTGCATAACACAGGGGCGATTACTTGAGAGTCTGAAACGAATCGGCTCTGGTGCAGGAAAATGTCATTTATGGTTCTGGAAGGGAATTGTCTTGGGGCACGTAGGTTTACTGCTGACAGGCTTGAGGAGTAGACAAGCAAAATTTACTCATTACAAAGAAACCTAATGCCACCCACTGTTAAAGGGAATAAGAAGTTTCTTAGGACATCTTGGATTTTATAGAAGATTTATCGAAATTTCTCAAAAATTGCTAAGATATATCACGAGATTCTTTGGAAAGATACTAGGATTCTATTTTGATGAATCTGCTAGAGAAAGTATTTAAAGAAATCAAATCAGTTAGTTGAAGCTCCCATCATGGCAAAACAGGGAGATAATTGTTGATTGTTGAAACGGACGAGAATAGAAAAAGTGTTCAGGTCATCTACTATGCTAATAAAACCTTTAATGAAGCCTGAAAAATTACTCTACTCTTGAAAGGAGATGATGCTCGATAGTTTTGCATGTGAAAAATTCGGGCCATACACAGTCCCATGTTGTTATACCTGCGATCATGCGCTGATTAAATATCTATTAAGCGAAGAAAGCAAAGCGAAGATTGATCGAGTGGGTACTATTATTGCGGAATTTGATTTAGAAATAAAAGGCAAGAGCGTTGACAATGTGATAGGCGATCACTTGTCAAAGAGTAGAAAACCCCTTGTACAAGAAGGAAGAAATAGCGTAAAATTTTCGGATAGGCAATTATTTGTTGTCACTCCAATCCCGCACTGTATCTTTGATATTGTGAATTTCTTAGCTTGTGGAATTATGCCACGATTGACTTCTGAAGAAAAAAGCTAAGGATTGACGTGGGTGCCATGCAGGATGACCCATTATTGTTTAAGAGGAGCTGATCTGATTATAAGGATATGTGTACGAGGAGAAGGTGACGAAGAAGATTTTAAAAAAGATGTCATGCATCGCATATGGAGACGCTGCGGGAGATAAAAGCTTGACCCATAAAGTATCCTCAGTCGAGTTTTTGCGGCTACGATTTGGGATTGTTTGAATGGGTAAAAATTTGTGTGATCAATGCCAAAGAATGGGAAATATCGACCAAAGGCATGAGATGCCCACAAGTATCACAGTGGTCTGGTGTTTGATGTATGGGAATGGTCTGGGGCCTTTTCCGGTTTAGTTTGGAAATATATACATACTCCTAGCATGGATTATGTGTCAAAATGGAGTAGAAGCGGCGGCATGTCAAAGAATGATGTCAATATTGTGGGGTTTTTACAAAGAAATATTCTCGGTTGGGACACCGAAGCCTGGAGGCCCAGTGATGGAGGGAAGCCATTTGCAAATAAGGTGTTTGAGCCAGGCTCATGACGAGATGGTATCAAACACATTATGAGCTTGGCTTATCTCATCCTCAAACAAATGGGCAAAAGATTTCCAACGGGAAATACAAAGAAAATTATGGAAAAACGTAAGTTCTAGTAGGAGAGATTGGTCTTTTACAAAGCATTGATGCCTTATGGGCATACGGGGCCTTTAAAACTCCCGTGTCCCCATACAGACTTGTCTTTGGAAAACCTTGTCACCTACCTCTTGAGCTAGAATATAAAGCTATGTGGGCCATCAAGAAGCTTAATTTTGATTTTAAAGTTGCTAAGGAAGATTGGCTACTCCAGTTAAATGAATTGGAAGAGTTGAGGAATGAAGCCTATGATAGTGACAAAATCTACAAGGATAAAACAAAAAAATGGCATGATCAACGAATTTTGAGGGAGGAATTCAAGGCGGAGATCAGGTCTTGTTATTCGACTCCCGGACTAAGACTCTTTCGGAAAATTTGAAATCCAAATGGAGTGGACCATTTACGGTGGTATCAAACACCTGATTTGGGCGGTGACATAGAACCGACAATCATGAGGAGTTCAAAGTTATTAGTCGAGATTAAAGCATTATCTTGGGAAAAGCAATTGGAAAGAAGCCCTTAGTTCTGAATGAAGAAAATTGAAGCGAGAGCAGTAAGCGTAGAAAGTCGACTAAAGACTAAAAAATGGAGCGACTTTGTGGAAACCAATCCACACCAGTTTGTTTAAATTTCTCTTGTTGTTTCATTTAGGTTTTAGGTGTTTAAGAATTTTTAATAGATTCTTGTAATTGTATTCATTAGTGATTGAATAATAGTTAAATAATTTCTAATTTTGTAGGACAATGAAGATTGTGCAAAAAAAAAAAAAAAAAAAAAGGAGGAGAGCATGCAATCAAACTTGATCGGCATAAGAGACGGGATTCTTCTTATATTTGCGATTTTGAATTTTAAATTTGTCTTTGATATATAGCATGATTGAAAGTTTGAAATTTTATCTTGTTTTGATGCTGGTATTGAATGTGTTATAATAATTGGCGAATTTTTGCGTAGTCTGAGATAGGTGAGTTGTAGTTGTTTTGAATGGAAGTGAATACATTAGTGCTATGAAATTGAGTGTTTATGTTTTGGAGTGCAACATTAATGAATTCAAAAGTGGCAACCAGAGTGCTGGATGTGAAGAATAAAAGTGGATAGAAAGTCAAAATAATGAAATTAAAGTCCTGATAGAAATAAAGGGAGGGGGAAATAACATTTTTTTGTTACAACCGCGATTTTCCCTGTCATGGCCTAAATTTTTAGGTCACGACATGAAATTTTGAAGTAAGTGACCCAGACAAACTGAAGAAAAAACCTCTAATTTGGGCGTCCAGCGGTTAAATAAATAAATAAATAAAGTCATTGACAATCATTATTTAGTGACGATAGTTAATGTCTTGACTCGAGCTTAGCGTCATGACTTTAAACCCGGCGTCTATTCTCATTGAAATCCACAGCTTCTAATTCACCCAAACCTTCCAGTTTTGCAACATTCGTTCGAATTTTATTGAAATAAATAGTTAATAATACGAAACATAAATTCATTTCTTGATTAGACAATTTGTTTAATATGCTTTCGGTTGAGAGAATAATCGGAGGATTAAGAAATTCAAGAAAAACGATCAAAATTCTCAATCAGGCAAAATCTCGATTGGAAATAATATCAAAATAACAAAAATAGGAACCTCATTTAATCCACTCGCCGTAGAATTTAAAGAAAGATTAAATGGCCTTGTAGAATTCGAAACGATTCACTATAAAAGAATGAGAGAACAAAGGCAAAATAAGCGAAGAAGAGAATGGAAAGGAAGAGTGAGAAAAGAAGAAGAGCTCGAGGTTGCGAACAGATTTTATGGAATGAATGAGTCGGAAAACAAACCAATTCCATTCTTTGTTCCATAAAATGTTGTGTAATCAAGAGAGTGGTTGATGGGAGAGGGAATTGGAAGAAGGGTTGAGTAGAACCCATCGACCGAGCTCCAAAGAAAAGGAGGAAAGAAACCAATTTGTTGAGCGACCTTGTTAGCAATGAGTCACTCTTGGAGCTCAGTGCGGTGAACCAAATTTTAGGCGAGGAAGCGCAACCTTGAAGAAGATATGGGATTTTAGATCAAAATGAAGTTTTCGAACTTAGTTACAATTTTATTTGTAAAGAAAGCGGTGTACAATATCGAAATATTTTGATATTTGGCGAATAAAATTTATGTTGACTACAAATTGATTCTTCATGACCTCGAATTGTGTTTTACGTGTTATTTTTATTTTACGTTTGGGAATCGAATAAATAGTGCATTCTTTCGAAACGAGAAGTGTAGTAAGAGACCGAGGGCATGAATAATTAAAACTGGAAATTAGGAGTATTTACTATTTTGTTTAAATTCAGTTTAGTTTGTAAAAATCGGAAAATTGGTTATTGCTGATGGAACAAAATACTTGGTTAAAATAATGTAAGGAAACAGTAAATAATCTGAGTCTTGAAGGAAAATAATACACTTAAAATTAAACAAAACTTATGAAACTTTGTGAGGAATTAGGAACATCTTAAGGGTTCGAGTTTAGAGTCCATAGTCTAGAACTTTGTTTGATTCTTGATTGAGTAAATCTGGGTGAGACGACCAACAAAAGAAGAAATGATAGAGCCATCCTTGCGGCTTGAGCTTTTCTAAGCACATCCTCAGTATGCTTGAAAGCATATTCTCTAGTTCCTTGATTTGAACCAAATAAACTTTATTTCTTCAATAAACAGCAATGGCAAGAAATTCCCTTCCTTAAATAAACACATAATAAGAGCCCAAATTATCCAGTTTCCAATTCAGAAAAGTTTAGTATAAAGAAAGAAACAAATTTGGGGGAACAATATTTCCAAATTTTGACAAAGAAGGAGTTGAAGAAGTAAAGAAGCAGAAGTTAGTGAAGTAAGGAATAAGTTTTGTCTTGAGGCCTATTTCCCTTGAACAATTAAGCTCGTAGGGGTGTTTTAACACCCCTAGCACTAATGCTAAGCGGTACATGGGAGTTGCTGGCCCAAAAGTTCTCTAAGAGTAATAGCCCCCAGAAGACAAAACATTGCACTATTTCCAAAATCTTAGAAAAATAAAAGCAAAAGGATTCGAGAACAAAAGATCTTTTTGAATCAAGTACACATATGGAAATTGAAATTCCATAAAAGAATTCAAAAGATGAATATCAGGCTAAAATTGAGAGAATCATAAAAGAACAAGAAGAAAAAAGGGTGAAAGTTGGAGCTGACAATGTGAAACGAAGATGGGGCAGGTGATTTACAACTTAAATTTTTCCATTATCTACCCAATTACCTAAGCCCAACACAACAAGCTTTGAAAGACCTCATTGATTTTGAAGGAGTTGAATTTACCCTACATTAGGTGAGATCAATGAAAAACAAGCATATGGGACTTTGACAAGCGTTACAGAAAACTCGAAGATTAACTAAATTCAACATGAAGATGAAAAGAAAGTTGATGACCTGCACACATAATTGGGCACCACATTAAATATTGTTTAAATACATTAGTTTATCAAAATTTTTGTAGAAGTATACCATGCCTTGTTCTTGCATCAAGCGAAATTTAAAATAATGTTGGTATACTCTTAGTTCCAGGTTAAGGTGGAATGGGAACGTGAAAGTACGAATCGAGAAAAATGTCCTTAAAAATTTTTCTAAGCTTAATTGTTTGATAAACAATTCTTTCTCTTCTTTGCTTGAGACAAGCAAAATTTTAGGATTTGGAAATTTGATGAGTCGAAAACTCATTAGATTTTTAATCCATTTTAAAGTTTAATATGAAAATAATGTTGGGTAATAAAGCGAGAAAAGTAATTGACTCAAATTCCAATTTGCGAGAAAAATGGCGAGATTCAAATTTTAGCAAATAAGAAGAAATCAGCCTACAATGAAATTGAAAGGTCTGGCCAGGAATTTAAGTCGCGATAGGAAGTTCGGTTTCCCGGCAATTCCCGAAGTCACGACATGTCAATAATTGGCTTTGAAGAAGAAAGCGGCATTGAACAAGTGAAGTCGTGAAAAGCAGAAGGAAGGAGGTTGCGACAAGCAAAGAAGAGCGTGGTCGAGATTAAAACGATCGAATGAAGAAATTCATGTGCGTGACATCATTTCGATGTCATAGCGTAAAAGGAGATAAATGATGTCGCGACATAACTGCGAATCGCGACATAGCTGCGTGCATAAGAGGGATGCCGCCAAGTAAAAGAAGTCGCGACTAATTTTTAATTAAGGGGTCAAATTGAAGTGGAGCATGCTATACGGTCGCGACAGCGAACAAGAATTGAAGTCTTAACAGAAGAAAATGATGTCGCAACCACTCGTTGTTGTAACCCAAGAAGAGCAGCGAGAGGAAGAAAGGAGGTCGCGACATCACTTTGATATTCGCGGCACGGAAAATAGTTGGAAAAGAAGAAATCGGTTCGCGGCGATGGGCGGTATTTGCTTTGTAGGCGATTTCTTCTTATTTTTGCTAAAGTGGAGTTCTTTTGTATTTTCCTGCAAATTGGAATTTGAGTCAATTATCACTTTTCTGCGGACAATTCAACATTATTTTCATATAAACTCAGAAAAATGGATTAAAAATCTAATGAGTTTTTGGACTCATCAGTTCACCACAGGTTGAGTGTCAAGCACAACAAAGTCCACAGGAAAGTAGAACTTGTCCACTTGTACGATACATTCTTTCTTTCGCTATCCCTGCAGGAATTTTCACACTATGGTATTCAGGTGGAGGGTGATGATGGTCGGTTCTAACTCCTCCCAACCTAGCTCGACATATCTAGGAATATGGCGACAACACTTACTCCCAAAATCCACTGAGCATGTCTAATTTTTGAATTCTACCACTATGGAAATGAGTGGGGCTTCTTAGATCTTTGTATTTTGAGGGAAAGGGTATTCAGGATCAAGGAGGTGGATTGTTCGGTCATAAATGCCTCCTTATTAACACACAGTTTCCTTTCACGGTGCCTGAAATCTTTCAAAACTTGGCATATGGCGTGGGATTTTCTTAATGGCATCTAATAAGGAGTGTTCAACCTTTGTTTGAACAACTCATGATTCGGAATGATTGTTCACTTTCTTGGGGGCTCTCAACCTATGAGGGTATGGAGCAGGAGGGACGTGAGAGGCCTTGTCTTTTTCTAGCTCACCATCAACAACATCTGCCCTAGGAACATGAGGCTTGTCAGACATCTTAGCATCCCTGACTGGCTCATAGCGAAAATCTTGTATCGGTTCCTTGGGCTGAATTTCCACTTCAAAGAGTGGTGACAGCCTTGCAATGTTCGAAGGTGCCATCACTTGGTCCTGAGACTCCAACACTCCACGACCTTGGGGGTTTTGGATAGTTTGAGAAGGGAGTTTCCCTTTTTCTTGTTGAAAATTTCCCATAGAAGAGGTGAGCTTAGTGATTTGGGATCTCACATCATTGAAGGCGGTGCAAAATTCAGTGTTTGTGGATTGTTGGGTCTGGACGAACTGTGTCACAATATTCTCCAAACTTCCCTTATGTGGAGGTTGATAAGGCTGTGGGTTTGAATTCCCTTTGAAACCTAGGTTAGGGTTCACAGGAAACTCGGCGAATCTTACTTAACTGAGGGGCTTGATTTGAAAAGCCTTGGTTTGGGTAGTTATGGCCTTGGTCATGGCAAGTTGTGTGGGCCTTCTCATTCCTCCAACTAAAATTCGGTGCTTACTCCTAATTGGATTATACGCTTGAAAGTAATGGGACCGGGCGGCTTCCTTCGTAGTTATGAGCATTAGTCATTCTATTCGATTGCCTCCCTTGACTTGAGGAAGGTTAGGCAAGACAGTTGAGTGGTAAATATCAGAAATGATACATGGCTCCACTCTGTATCCCATAGGCACTATGGGCACTGAGGCACACACTAGTTACCTCATTCACCTTTCAATTCTACGGCCTCCAACTTCTCGCGGTTGGCTATTTTCGCTACAGTGACATAATTCTCTATGAAGGATCTCCCGTAGGGTGTACTATGCACTTTAGCAAAGATCTAAGGAGGTGTTGTCCCAAGTTCGAGCATTTTCTACTATGGCACGAAAATCAATCTGCCTCCCAAGACTTTTCTCATGTAACTCTCTCACAAATCATTTGGATGTATTGTTTATATCTGGCTGATAGTCCTTGGTGAAAATATCGCACAAATTTGTCCAACATCCAAACTAAGGGATGAGATAGTATGGAGGAGGTCCTTATATCTTTCCCATACTTGCGTAAAAGGGGTCACCCTTAAGCTGTAGTTTGATTGCTCAGACAGTGCATTAGTACGTGAGGGAGGGAAGAATTTATTAAGGAATTCATTTCGCATGTCCTCCCAAGTAAAGATTGAGTTGGGTGCAAGCGAATGAAACCATATTTTAGCCTTTTCCTTCAAAGATAATTCACAATCTATATGGAGGCAATCCGATCGAGAGGAAGGCACTGCAAACATCCTCGAAATCTCTCATGAAATAGTAAGGATTCTCAGAATCGACACCTTGATATACAGGGAGAAGGCGAATCATCTCCGACTTCATAAGGAACTGTTTAGCCTCTTCAGGTAGGCGAATACATGAATTTGTTATGGTTCTTAGAGGTTACAGAATCTCTCAAAGAGTCCTTTCCACATTAGGTAAAGGAGCAAGGGGAGCCCGATAGTGATTTCGCTGAAAATTAACATTTCCCCCTCCTGCCGCTGGGGTTGCCATTGGTGCAACACCATCTCCTTGTTTCGAGGTTACACGGTGTCTGTGGGTCTACAGTAACCTCGGGGCATTTGGATTAAAAAGAGTTTGGTCGACTCCCAGATGGTCTAACAGTGTGGTTCTCTTGAAACAAATGTCTTACTATGGACTCTTCATAATTTCTGAGGAATATCTACAAGTCGGCGTTTGCTCGTTACGAGCCTGTAAACCGACATGCACCAATCTTAATCCCACCTTTAGACGATATCCACTTAGCCATTCACGAAAACGAATTAAAGAAAAGGTAGAGAACGCATCGGGATTTGCACGCAACTGCAAATTACCACTAGCTCTCTCTTTAGATCAACTAGATTGCTCGCCACTCCCTGCAAGCAACGTGCCAAAAATGCTCGCCTATTTCCATATGCCGAAATTATTCCTGCCGTAGGAACTAAAGTCAGCTGGGCATTATATTATCAGAAGTCCACAGGTCATTTCCACAGCGAGTGGTTTCCTAGGTGATCCTTAGGGATTACTCTCCAAAGAATGTGTGTTTAAAAGTAAAATCTGGGGGTTGTGATTGATTGATTGAGTAACTGATTAAATTAACTATTTTAAGACAAAGTAGTAATGATAGGTTCTGAATTTCACTCACCACGATCGTGTAATACTCCACTTCTTATTCAATAATATCTCATCTAGGAGACATTGATGAATGGTCTTCGATGGAAGATGTAACATTAAAGGCACTTTTAAGACAAAGAATGATTGAGCGATGGCAAACACTTGTTCAAACGATTTGCTTGGACTCTTAGCCTGCATTTGCGATCAAGCACAACGTGTACTAAGGGTCTCTCGTTCACACGTTGCCAAGAAGATGCCAAACTAAGGTTTTATAAGATTTTCCACAAGTGCTTATCATCGTACAATCCCGTTGAAGCACAAAAGAGGAATTGAGGGTTGTTACCTTGATGGAGGTGAGTTTCCACCATTAGAACCCTATCATGGAGGTTTAGAACTCCATTGAAACTGAAAATCGATTCATGTTTGATAAGAACCTATGCATAAATGTGACTTGAGAAATAACACTTCAATTGCAAGATTGAGATATCAAAAGCACAGAATCCCGTAAGAAAATACCGAGTTATATGAACCAACTGAAAGATTACAAGTAGTTGAAACTCAGAATCTGAAGAAAAACTAAGTACTCTACTCTATAACCCTAGCAAAAATATGAGAGAAACACTCCAACTGTCTAAAACCAAACCCTAGAATCCAAAACTGCTCTTCTCTGCCCTTCAATTGGCTTAAATACCATTCTCCTTAGTCATCTCGAAGTGGTGGTCAAAAGACGAGCGTACCCTTGCACCAAAATTGGAATTCTACTCAAGTCCCGTAAAGATTGCATGTCGGGTACTCAGACAGAGTGTGGTACGGCATCAAAAGTGTACCGGTGCTCCACGCCTCGGGGTACCTGGGTATCAATATTTGGTACCAATACCACCGCTCACCGCATGTGGTACCGGTACTGGGGTAAGTGTGGTACCGCACCACCGCTCCGCAATTGCTCCTCTTCACCATAGCATCTACCCGGAAGCCGACACTACTGTCATCATCAGCCGATGATCTGGCAATTGTTCTCTGGACACGAACCCCTACAAAAATGTGCACGGAACTCGAAAAACCTGAACAAGCACAAAAACGTGAGAAACGATCAAAGGCACCCATTCTTACACAAAATGAGAGCAAAACATGAGCTGGGGGGTATTAAAATCCTATATAAATGTTGCACTTTTATGTATTTAGCATATGTAGTTTACAACATAATATCTAAAATCGTATTCAGATATAGGTACAAAAATAATTTCGGAGTTGAACTCCTTTTGTTTGCAAAACAATGTCATGCTCAAAATTGGTGAGGATGCATGTGACGGAGTATACTTCGTGAACTTTCAGAATGACTTTGAGCTCCTCGACCTTAGGTCCATTTTCAATCACTATCAACCACTCGGTACCTACGCATTGATAAAAACAATACGCTAAGCATTTTCATGCTTAGTGGTTCTATACAATTCCATTCTTCCTTTTTAGTTTAAGCCAAATTATGAAATTTCACTAAACAAAACTTTCAAATCTTTTTGGATGATCAATGTCAATACAATACATATACTTATTTCATATACAGTCATTTTTGGTTCATTGATCATCCCAAATATACACTTTCATATGCAATAAATCATTTATAACCAAATCATGCATTTCACAATGCTCAATTCATTTCAATTTTGCAATCGTGCTTTTCAATAATACCAATATGTCAACAATCTCAAAATCAATTCAGTTCTACCCTTAATGAATTTAACCTATGTTTTCGATATACAAGATATTGGAATCACCGGCACGATCCCGCTGGGCTACTGACTGGTTATTAAAAATCAATAAGTGAACACTACCGATACTATCCCGCTAGGCTGTTGATCGGAGTGACACATCAATACGTTTGTTCGTAGTACTGCTAATTTAACCCTTATTGGTATAGCAATATATCCTTAATTCGAATTAAACGGTTAACATTCTATTAAGGGCGTTCAAATCCTTTATAGCAAAATACAATACAATATGCACATTTGTATAAATAGTTCATTTTCAATACTCATTCAATTTTCATATGCAAACATTTCACAATCAATTGCCTCAAATCAATTAAAACAAATCAATATGCTTTTCTTATACATTTAGAATAAACATTTCTAATCTTCAAACGAGAATAAGAGAAGATATAACAAACCAATCTATCTCTTTCTTTTTTCCCTTGCCTTCAATCTCGGTCCTAGGTTAGGTGATCCTCACCGACCCCTAGCAAATCACACACATCACATTTAGTAAACTAACACTACTCGCACTTTCGCCAAGGCGACGAGGTACGGTACGTTTTTCACTTAGTTTCATTCTTATTTGAACCCCCATTTTTCATTTATTAGGGTTCCTATACTATCAGTGTACGAATACGAGGTGTTCAAAAACAAAAATCCAAAATATTTCTCGTTGTGAACAGTAGCTAAGCCCCGGCATAGGCCTTCGCCGCAGCGTACCCAAGGGGTGCCATTTTGGCACCTCGGCCTCGCAGCGGCGAGGCATCCCACGCCTTGGAGTAGGTCTACGCTGTGGCGTGGGTTCCCTATGATGCGGCGTAGGAGCCCAATATGCCCAGATTTCTAGTTTCGCTCTTTTGTGATTTTTCTCCAAAAATCCCAAAATCCCAAAAAAAAATCATGAGAATCACTCCCAATAACATCCTAATATCATCCTAAACCAACCATGAGCAAAACCCATGGATGGATTAGGGTTTTTCTAACCCAAACATCAAATACAACTTCTGTGGTTTGTCTTTACCTCAACCTTTTAGATCTTCTTCACCCAAGATGCTTGATCACTTGGAAACCATAAATGGGATGATCTCCCACCAAAATCACTTCTTCTTGCAAAACCCTAGCTTTTCTCCCACACTTGCTCTCAAAAACGTTTTTGGCACAAATGCACAAATGTGCTCTTCTAAGACCACATTTGGTCTTATTCCTTCTTTTAAGTGTAAGGCCGTGTTTGGATTATACCCAAATTCCATTTCCCATTTTTCTCCTTTTTGGTCTTCATTGCACTTTCATTTATCATTTAATTCACTTTAGCATTTAAGCTTATTCTATTCTTGACCTTTAGGTCCTCATTTTTCAAATTTCCATTTTTGCCCTTGTTACACTTGGGTTTATTTCCGGGGTTCAATCAATTTCTCATTTTTAGCATATAACATTTAATCATATGCTCACATAATCAATTCACATTTCAAAATTTATCAGTTTTCCTAGAAAAACCCAAGTTTGGCTCAGTTTATACTCGGAATATATATAATAAAATTATTATGAAAATTCTAGGGTATTTTTGGGGCGTTACAATTATTCCCAGATGTTTCTTTTCAACTTGCATCTTTTTCAATAACGACTCTTTCTCCTCAACCAATGTTAGGCCCATAAATTCATCAACAAAGCTCAAAGGCAATGTGTCATACTCTCATATGTCATCATCCTCTATGTCGCTCAGGAGTGGCCTTGAAGATTTCTCCTTTATGGCAAGGGCCAACTACCCAATTTGATTTTCCAAGTTTTTCATTGAGGCACCCATGTGAGTTTGGTTAGATTCAAAATTTGTGAACTTGGATTCTAGGTTGGACGGTCCATCTTTTTGTAAGTCCTTGCTCTTTATGGTTTCATTCAAAAGAGCTAAAATATTTTCCTTAACAGAAAATTGCTTTGTTTGCCCTTGGTAGTTGAAGCTCGAAGCTCCTTGCCCTTGGAAACTTGGATTTCCATAGGAGAAATCCTCATAGGTCGTCCAACCTGGATGATAGTACCTTGGCACATTGTTGTTGAGTTGAAAGAAATTACTCTCATTTTGGTTAAGATAGCGCACCTCCTCAAAATCAAAAGTTTGCTGGCTCGTAGAAGCTTGTGCTTAAATTGCGACCATTGGCCCCAAAGTTGGTCCTCTCTGAGTTTGTTGGTCAATAAGGTTTGTAATAGCAACAAGTTTATTCTCAATGGCAAGGAAGAGCTCATCTTCTATTGCCTTGTACATTGATGCTCAAAACCTATAATAAAAAATACAAAATAAAAAAAAAATGAAGTAAACTAACTACAAAGAGCAAACAAATGAAAATAAGAAAATAGGAAAAATACTTAAAGTAACAAAGCTTTCTTTAGTTATGATATTGGTCAAATCAAACCATTGCATCCTTGGCAACAGCACCAAAAATTTGTTAAGATGTTTTACAACAGACTAAAATTCACTGCAAGTGTATGGATCGCACAAGTAATGAAGTGGACTCTAAGAGTCCAGATATCGTTCCCATAGAGATTCTTTCTTTCTTTGACCAACCAAGTACTTCAACTAATCAATTGAGTTGTTATCTAAGCTTAAAATCCAAGGGATAGTATTGTTGAAAAAATAAAATTCTAACTATGAGTTGATTCGTGTGTGGAAGCAAGGTCAAACATCATGTTGAACTAAATTTGATATAAATCGTGGCCGAATACGGTCTCTGTTTCATTAGTTTCCTTTTTAAGCCCATATTTATGAATCTTAAGTCTATATCTTTGTCGGAGGGATTAAAAGATGCATCCAATCTGTTTGCTGTTATCACAATTTCACTCCCATCACATAGTCTCCATTCGGTACATGTAAGAAACTAAGAAGTGATAATATACCAAATTTCTCTCCTAGGCCTTTTATTAATCACTTGTCGGTCCACATGATATGAGTCCTAGACTAAGAGGAGAACCAATCATTTCTCAGTCCATATGGTCTCTTCAAAATGTGACTTGAGGTCAAGCTAATCAATTTTAGTTTTTACCCATAGTGAATTAGCCTTAGATATCTAAACAATTCATTCAAATTGATTTAGACAACAATAAACACACAAGCACATGAAGATATGTAAATATGAAACAAAAACATGTATGAATGAAGGAAATTAATACATTAGATTCCAAACAATCTCCCCTTGAGGGAGTTTTTAGCCATCCATAGCAAATGCAAACCAAAACCAAAGATTATTCAACAATTTCATGGTTCAAAAGAGAGAGGATAAGCAAATAAAGTGATTTTTGACAACAAATGGTCTTGAATCCTCCTCTAAAAGATTGGATTTTGATCTTAAAGCTTTGTTCTTCAAGGTGTTTGAGACTTGTTCCTCCTTTTCTAAAACACCCCAAAATCGTTCTCCTTAAAGCTCTAGCGTTTTATGGCTTTTAAACCCTTTATTTCGGGTTCAAATGGCTTAAATGTCAGATCCTAGTCGCTCCAACACTAGGCTTGAATGCCCAAAAAACAGCTGCTGAATGCCCATGTCTCTACATCTCGGCGAACACTCAAGTCTAGAGTTTGAATGCCCAAGGCACTGTATTCAGCATTTGAATGCCCACATCTGGCAATTGAACGCCTAAGACTCTAGTGTGATGTGCTGTGTTGAGCTTCCTAAATTGACTCCTAACTTTCCGAGGTCGTAACTTCTTCATCCGATCTTCAAATTAAGCAATCTTAGACTCTATAGAAATATGGAGAAGTCTATATTCCAACCATGCCAATATCAGAGCCATGAGATGTCATCCTATAGGCTTAAAATCCACAAGAGCTGCTACATGTTGTAGAGGTGACTCCTCAATTTTTCACTATTTGTACTCTTTTTGCTTCAACATCTACCTAGAATCACAAGATGATGTATTGAAGCATTAGAATAGTAAAAGAATCTCAAAAACATGTAAATGATAGGTGAATAATGATGTATTAGCAAGTATAAAATGCCCTTATCACCTGATCACACAATGGTATTTTCTTATCCAATGAAAGTATGTTCTTGATTTATTAACTAAAATCAAAATACTTGGATGCAAACTTATGTCTACTCCCATTGAACAAAACCATAAGTTGTATCATTGTTTGAATGAAGCTCCTACTAACAAAGCAAGGTACCAAATTGAAGGTGACTTCTAGGAAGGATTTGACTCTAAAAAATGTCTTGTATTTACCCGAAATTCTTAAGAACTTGGTGCTCGTCTATCAATGATAACATGGATTTAGATGGTTTTGAGTCAGATAAATTATATTTCGTCCAGCATTGGAGTGTAATGTGAAAGGTATATGAGCAATTGTAATGTGGAAACTAATGTAATGACTTATTATCAAGTTAAATATGAATGAAGTTGTTCTTTCGTTCAGACAAGCCGAAATAGTCTAATCATACATGTGATTATGACATGTTAATTATGATACATTACGTAGACACTACAAATCATATACCACATTCCAAATTTGATTCAAAGCATAAGTGAAAATTGGGGCTGACTTAAACTAACTAGGTCATCCTTTCAAAGCATTGAAAGACACACTGTACCTCTTGACTTAATCCAAAGTGATATATGTGATTTGAAATTTGTACAAAAAAGAGGTGGTAATAAATATTTTATTACATTTGTTGACGACAGCACCAAGTATTGTTATATGTACCTACTCAAAATTAAGGATTAGGGATGGCAATTTCCTTCGAACCCGATGAAGAATCCGATACCTAATCCGAATGGAGAAGGGTATAGAGGAACATTTTAGACCCAATTAAATATTCAGGTGATTAGGTTCAGATATTTTTGGATTCAAGGATGAGGACAGGTCTAAGTACATCCTACCCCATCCCTGACCCGGATACCCGATTAAATATAATATATATATATATATATATATATATATATATATATATATATATATATATATATATATATATATAATATTTATTTACTTATATTAGTGCCCTAAAAAAAATAAAAACACGTGGATTTATAATATATATAAATATAATATATATTTATTTGAATTTACTTCTAATATATTTTTGTTAAATGGTGATGTTTTCATATGACTAAGAAATTATTTATCGATATCGAAGTTGTTTCAGTTTATGACTTGTGTTGGATGATATTGTTCTCATGGACTATTTC
Source organism: Tetrastigma voinierianum (assembly GCA_016808115.1). Classification (NCBI taxonomy): domain Eukaryota; kingdom Viridiplantae; phylum Streptophyta; class Magnoliopsida; order Vitales; family Vitaceae; genus Tetrastigma; species Tetrastigma voinierianum. The sequence continues at coordinate 3,187,589 of JAEQBH010000178.1, read as the reverse complement.
TAGTATATTGTTATTTGTTGTATAATGTTTTATTATGCTTGCATTTTTTTTGGTTTCATGAAATCACATTGTATAGATAGGTTGAAACCAAATGATTTATTTTTAACACTACTACTGGAAATTTGTTTAGAATCCCCGACAACAGCGCTAAAAACTTGTTGATTTATAACATTTTTCTATATAAACCAAAATACTGTTGTCACTATTCTTTTCAAAGTATAAATCTTTTCTCTATATAAATTTTTGCAGTTTTTAGTCTAAATGAAATTTTCTGCAAGTGCACAGGACATACAAGTAATAAAGTGGATTAAAAATAAGTCCAAGTGTCGTTCCCACGAGGATTGTTGAGAAATCTAAAAATCAATTACCCCAACTACTCAAGATCCTTATTATTTGAACTCAAAAGTAAAAAATTGATTTGTTTAAACTAAAGAAAGAATGACTAATTAAAATTCTATAACTATAACAAAAAAATCAAAATGAATTGGATTGGTGAGTTCATTGAGTAAAGTTAACATTGGGAAATAGATCAATCTATAATTATCAATTTTTGCATCATTTTATAACTTAATTCAGCCATTAGTTTGAAATATGAACTTGTCAAATATGCAAGGTAGTGTAGTTTGGATTCCTCCATACACTATACATTTCACTAATTAGATAACCATATTTCTTCCAAACACATGGGTCTAATCAGTTACTTGTAGGATATAATCCTCTTTCTAAGAACTGGGTATTTCTCATTTCTAGTAATTCACACCCTGTTCCTAGGACTGAAGATTTTTTGCCCTCATATACAAGACAATGCAAGCCTTCTCCAATCTAATTGGTTTCTCATCCTTCCAATCTGATCAAACTTTCTATTTCCTTGATTAGATCTATGCTAACAAGGGATGAAGATTATTCCATCAGACATAGGAGAAACCTCTAATCAATTAAACTGATACATCATCTAACTAATCCTCACACCATGAGTAAATTAGTGATTTATCAAAGTAATCTTTCAGAGTTCATTACTTCCATAATATTAGTCTAACATACCCCCAAGTAACTAATTCATACTCTCAAGAATCTCCATCTCTATGTCACTTATAGGGCCTCCTAGAAATCAGAGCAAGATACAGCCCTTTTCTAGGTACAAGCTACTAATATTAAGAACAATTAATGTCAAGAACAACACCAATTAAATAAATTCAAGATTTCTAACTATGACATTCTTTTAAGTTGCACAAAAAACACCAGTCCATTGACAGAGGGAGCTCAGTCTTTCAAAACTGGATTACAAATAACAAGGACTAACTGATCATAAAAATTCACTAAAATTGCAAGGCAACTGAAATAAATGAACTCCATAAATTTTCTAAATTACATTGAAATCAAATAGTAATGAAAACTAAATTTTGACAATGAACCCAGCTCTAAACTTCAGCCCAAATCACTGCTCAAATCCAAAGAAAATACTAACTAAAATGTTAAGCTGAAAAAAAATCGATGAAAAGAAATAAAAGAAAAAGAAAAAGAAAAATAATATACAAAGGAGACTCCAGCTACCCAGATTTTCCAGGTTCGACGGAAGCTGCGCACAGTGCCCTATGTGCTTCTATTTATAGGTTTTATGAAAAAATTATGTCGCGACATTGCAGCTATATTTGTCCTCTATTTTTTCTTGAATTATGTCGCGACATACTTTGAAAATGTCGCAACATAACTTAGTTGAATTCGTCTTTTAATTATCGCAACATAAGTGTCTTTTTTCGCAACATTTCTTTCATGCCTTGTAGTGTTAATACTATAATGGTATGTCGTGACATAAAAACCTTTGTCGTGACAAATGTTTTCCTCTGCCGCTCTTCATTGTGTTGCGACAATAAATTTCTGTGTCACGACATTCTTCATGTAGTTCTTCTCAACCTTTGTCGCGACAATAAATTTCTATGTCGCGACAGAGTTCCATCTTAACATTATGTTGTGATTTTCGCAACATAAAACTTCTGTTGTTGTGACAAAGCTTTCTTGCCTTGCAATGCTACCCTCTGAACTTTATGTCGCAACATAGATTAGAAATGTCACAACATATATCATGCCTTGAACTTGTCATTCTCTTAAATGTTTGTCACAACATGAAAACCTTTGTCGTGACCAACTTAACTTAACTTGTCTCTTTAATCTTCTATTTTCTTTTGCCGACATAGTTTTGTTGTGTCGCGACATTCTTTCTTCCCTCTTTAGTTCTTTATGTCACGACGGGAGTTTGAATGTCTTGATAATACTTTACTACCATTTTCTTTGATCTCTGTCGCGACAGAGCAAAAGAATGTCTTTCCATTATTCTTGCCTTCTATCTTCCATTCTTGCCACAACAATGCTTTTTATGTCGCGACAAAGCAAAAGAATGTCACGACATTATTCTTGCCTTCTACCTTCCATTATTGCCACAACAATGCTTTTTATGTCGCGACATAATTCTGGCACTTCTTCAAGAACTTCTTAGGCAATGTCTTGACATAAAAATTCATTCTTGCGACATAGTTATGTCTTCTGATTTTCATTATGTCGCAACATTCATTTCTTTGTTGCAACATTTCTCAGTCAATCCTTCTCATATTATGTTGCGACAAAGTTTCGAAATGTCACGACAATCTTTAAACTTCCAACTTGAGTTCAGCTTTGTCTTTGTTGCGACATATCACTCCTTGCTACAACACTACCCTGCTGGTTGCCTTGAGTTTCTGTCGCAACACTCTAAGATTATGTCGCAACACTCTGAGATTATGTCGCGACATTTCTGGCTTTGCCTTTTTTTTTTTCTTTTTTTTTGTTGCTTTTCTTACTGGATTTATTTCTTCTACATTCAAAACCTGCAAAACACAAAGTTGGTGATTATTCCATAATTCAGCATTAAAACGAATCATAAACTTCCAAAAAAAAATGCAAGAAAAATGGACTAAAAATAGATGAGCTTAGGACTCATCAAATTCCCCAAAATCTAAAGTTTTGCTTGTCCCCAAGCAAAGAAAATAAAATTTTGTTTGTCCTCAAATAATTCAACTTTTATTTTTAAGGACATTTTTCTATTTTGCACTAGACATCTTTTCCCTTGTATCCACAATTTAGCTCAAAAATAAGTTAGTTGTAATATTATTTTTGAATAAGTTTCCATTCCAGAACAAGGAAGTTTTTCAAGTAAGTTCACTAAACAAGCAAATCATTCCTATAGTGTAAACAGTTCAATTATTCAACCCTGATTTGTGAGTGTGTGATGGTCTTCTCTCTTTTTCACCTTAGCATATTAGTTAATCTTCTAGGACACTACTCAGATAATAAACTTCTCCTTGATTCTTCTAAGTCCGAAATGCTTGTTTATCATATTAATCTCCACTAATGTAGGCAAATACAACCTTCAAGATCAATTAGGTCTTTTAGGCTTGTAATGCGTGGCTTGGTAATTGGGTAGATAAATGGACAATTAAGGCTCAAGTTTACCCAAATTCTACTTAAAACTCAACATATTTCCCTTCATTCTTCATTCTTTACTTTTCCACTGATGTCAACTTTCAAACAACCCCAAACTTGGTTTGGAGCATCATTCTGCATACTCTCTATTGTGGTGTTTTTCTTGACCACATTCAGACTGTAAATTAAATTCCTCATATTCGAAGTTTTTTTACTTTTCATTTTTTGTCAAGGCTTATGGAGCAGTGCAATGTTTTGTCCTTTTAAGCTTTCTACCAACCTTATAGAACTTTAGGTTAGCAACTCCCATACCACAGCATTAGTGCTAGGTGTCAAAACACCCTACATTTAATTGTTCAAGAGAGGAAGGCTACAAGACAAAACTCATTCCACCTTGATACTTTTTATTTTCACAACTTCTTTTCTTCATTCTTTTTCCTCCTTCCTCATCTCAATTGGTTTTCCTTTCCCATTCTTTATTCTTATCCTCCTTTACATTTCAAAATAATACTCCCTAAACTTGTCCTATTCTACTATTGATGTACTTGTCATGCAATCTGGGCAAACAAGGGTTCTTTACTATAGGATTAGATTTAAGGAAGGATTTAGGCTTTTCATTTGTTGGTTGATGATGAAATTGGCTCTTGGCTCAAATAAGGAACTAAGGTATATGCATATTCATATTACAAGGGTAAGCTTTGAAAGGTTCAAACTTCCAATAATGGCCTATATCATTTCCCGCTGGTATTGTCAGATTTTCGCCTAACTAATAATCTCACAAGTTCTAGGACTTTGGGCAGATTAAACTGTGATGGATCTCAAAAGATGTCCCTAATCTTAGCATAATTTGTTTTAGAGGTACTTTTTGACCATGTGCATTGTTTTTCAGGATTCACAAATACTAAAATGTTTACAAAAACTGAATTATAAGTCTTATTTGTTCCATCATTTGTTTACATCTTCTTGATTCTAGAAGTTCAACTTATTCATTGATAAAATTACAACTTCATCTTTAAACTCATCTCATCCTGCCCTAATCTATCAATTTCTTGTTTAGTTTCTAGACATGTTGCTATGCTATTTCATAACTCAAAAGCTTACATTAATCTAGCTATTCGGGGCCGTGTAAAAACTGAGTCATGGTTATGTACGTCCCGTTCATCCATCGAGTCACTAAACAAATAATCCATACCTTTCATCAAAATATATATCTAGTGGAAACTGTTCTTCCTCGCCGTAGTTCAGCAAAGCAACACAAACTAAAAAGTCATCATTCTTTATTTATTGAAGATCAAGCAATGGAAAAGGAAATAGACACAAGAAAAATGCAAGAGAAAAATGGACACAGATTTTTGCAACTAATTTTTTCATTTATGTTTTCATTTACAAGTGATTTAATTACAAAGATAGAAGAAGGAAAAGAAAACAAGGAAGGTCATTTCTTTTTCCTATCATACTTAGGGGGATGGTTCATATTTACCGATTCAAACCTATAACCAGCAGAAGAGGGAGATAATTCAGGGATTTGGACTTGTGGTCGTTTAGCCTTGCTACCTTCCTCTTTGTTGAAGGCAGACCACTCCATTGAGAGAGCCATTTGCTTAATAAGATCATTATGTCTCTACCCAATGGAGTTTAGGACTCTCTCAAATTCACCTTAGGCAGAGTACATCTTGATCAAATTCACATAACTATATCCTAAGCTCACCCATACTCTTCCTCTAGTTTGGTGGGCTGCTTCCCATCTCCTTATCCCTCTTTTCTATGAGAAGCTTGATTTCCTTCTAATGTTCCTTGTATAAATATCCAAAGGCATCTACCTTTTGCAACAAATTCTTCTCCATTGCATCCTCTCTCTCTTTCATTATCTTCACTAGCTCATTATCTCTTTTCAGCTGGTCTGAAATTAAGGCTTTTCCCTTGTCTTGAGTTCTCCACTTAATTCTTTTTCTCTTCTATCTAGCTTATCCCTCCAAAATTTGATCTCTTCTTTTCAGCTTTGCACCCATGTACTCATCTCTCAATTGCAGTTGGATTTTTAGTTGTCTATCCCTTTCTTGCATCTCTTGCCTTATAACTTTCAACATCTCCATCATTTTTACATTGTTGTTCTATTGCCCTGAGCTCTCAGTTGGCTCTTGATGAATTTCTCTAACATCTAGAGATAAATTCCAGCTGGGCTCAAGCTCCTCTGCCTCTCTTATCTCTCTTGAACTGGGCATTCCAAATGGGCTTGCTCATTTCCTCTATCATCCCCTTCCTCTTCTTCAATTTCTACTTCTTTCTCCTTGCCTTTATTCTTTGGACCCTTGGTTATTCCAGTCAATGTCAGAGGAGAAGCTCTAAAACATGTTTCTTCTTTTTCCCAATCTCCTTCCACACCTCCCATGATGCACAATCTGGTGATTAATGTTAGACGAGGTACTAATCCTCTGTAGCTGCTTCTGAAGTAACTAAAAATAAAATTCTCTATTATTTTCCCCACACTAAATTTGTATCCCTTCAAGATAGCATAAAAGAGTATCGCCTCCTTTTGTCTTACTGTACTAAGGTGTTTGGATGGTAAAAGGACTGAGCCAATAAAGTAAAACCAAACCTTAGCCTCTTCTGTCAATGAGTCTTTTGCAATAGATTCATGGGGGTTCTTCCTTGTAGAACTCCATTTCCCATTTCCATCTGTTAGCAGAACCACTATCTTTTGGTAATTTGGCTTGGACCATTTTTTCTCTCTTTTAGATTGAAAGTTTCATCTATCTTCTCTCTGCTGAATGTTATCCACTTTCCTCTTACGTAACACGCCTTCTCTCTTAATCCCAACATGTTTGAGCAAAATTCCTTGACGACATCCACAAAACCAGGAGCCTTGTGCTCACAAAATAAGTTCCATCTTCTCTTCTCAATCGTTTCTATGAAGGGTGAAATTAACTTGCTAAACCCCCTTTCGCCAATGAAATCTTTGTATTGTAATTTTTCGTTCCAAGCAAAATACACACGGTCTGAAACAAAATCACTTTCTTAGTTTTCTTTCATCTACTCTCTTGGGCCTCACTCCCTCTTGTTTCTGCTGATACATAAAAGTGTGACCTTTATATAGGGTTTTAAGCGCCCCGCCCCCCGCTCATGTTTTCCCTCTCATTTCAGGTAGAATATTTTTGACTGCTTCAATGCTTTTATGCGTGCGCAGGTTTTTCGAGTCCTGTGCAGATTTTCGTAGCGGTTTGGTTCTAGAGAACAAATGTAGATCATCATTGTCTATTACAGCCACGCTGAGGCCCCGGTAGTGCTACAAAGGAATGAGAAGGCGGAGGCAAAGGTACCAGTACCAACATAAGGGTACCGGTACCTGGCCGCGGAGTACCACGCACTTTCGTACCAAGATTCACACTTAATGGGTACAGATTCAACATGCGATCTCCGTGGGACTTGAGAAGAATTTCCACCTCGTGCAAAGGCACACCTGCCTTTCCTCGACCACCACTTCAAGATCACTAATGAGGATTGCATTTGGGCTCACTCGAGGGCAGTTAAGGGAAATCGATTCTGTGGTTTGGTCTTTAACTTTGGGTGGTTTCTCGCTTGGGTTACGTAATTATCCAATCGATTGGAACATAAATGCAGTGGAATTTAAAATTTTTATCCCTAACCCACCAAGGATCATTCACACGCTTTATAAACCGAAGGAAGGGTAAACGAAACTTACCTCTTGTAGATCGATCTGGCCAAGCCTTCAAAGTCCGCGCCTTGGTTTATTCGATCTTCAAAGTTGCGCCGCTTTTCCAAAAGCGACCACCCTCTACAAGCATTTACACACGAACAAATAATAAACGATCTTGTTGGAATGCCAGTTCGTGCCCGTTCTCTCAAAATGAAATTAGGGTTTTTCTTTTCTTTCTCTGCTGTTGTTCTCGCAGTAAAAAGACTTACTACTACAAAAATATATATGTCTCACATATATATATATCGGTATAAGTCTCCAAGTAGGTTTAAGTCAAAAACGAATTTTATATTATTATATATTTAAAACTCTTTTAAATAATAACAATTTAAATTCAAATCCTTATCGATATGAAACGACTTATATTATTATATATTTAAAACTTTTTAAATAATAATAATTTAAATTCACAAATATAACCGTTTCAAGATACATAAATCTATTTCACAAATTTAAACTTTTCTCAAAATAACTAATTTAACACCAATTGTTATTTAATACAATTTAAATTACAAAAACATAACCGTTTCAAGACATAACTGCTTCTACTAATTTAAACTTTCTCAAAATTAAATTCAATTTAAATAACAACTAATTAGTTATTTGTAATTTAAAATAATCTCATCATTTTAAATTACTACAGAGAGTGAAACCATAACCGTTATTATTCGCTCTATCGTATGCACCCTACAGGTTCAATTAACATTGCGCAGGCTTAAATCACATTTTGATCCTACAATCTATAAGTGGCCTCTAGTAAGACATTTTATGATCACCTAAGTTAAATGAAAAGCTCATGATCCAAGACAACCTTAATATAGCTAATGACATAACTTTATCCATGATATCTTGATAGAATATAAGGCATGGACAAAGTCAACCTTGTCATTCTATCTTTAATTAATTTCAAAACCCAATTAGACTGACTAAACAAATGACATTGACCTCCATCAATTCATTTGAGCACGGCCATGCATTTCTCGCTCAATTGTCGAGGGGACTTGAGACACTTTATAATAAGAGGGACAAATTCTCATCTTAATCGCTTCATATCTCACTACATAATTCTTATTATGTTCAAGTTTAACCTTATAGTCATCCGATTAAAGACAATCTTTGATTATATCAAAACACAATATTCCTTATGTTGAGAACTGTAGCGATCTCGTGTCAAAGGATTTAATGACACAACCATAGAGATTAACTTATGACTTTGATCCATGTATTAATCTCAAGACGAGTCTCGTCTAATATTTGTTCTCAAATAAAATAGATATAAATTTGATTTGTATCTCATACACACATATTCATCCCATGAATATCAATCAAACTTTATACTAATCTTAATTCATTGTTATTCCCATAACAATAACCGACTAGGGACATTTAGAATAATTAATAATATTATTCAAGGACATTATATATAATAAACATGCAAATCATCATAATAATTAATTCTCATAAATAGTCAAAATACCATGTCCATACAATAGGCCTAGAGCACTATTACTAACGGTTTCTCATAATTTTCTAAGGTTCATAGAGTAGAGTACTTAGTTTTCTTCTGATTCTGAGGTTTTAATCACTTATAATCTTTCAATTGGTTTCTATAACTTGGTATTCTTTAAGAGATCTGCATGGATATCCTAACCTTGCAATTGAAGTGTTATTTCAATTACATTTTACGACACGCTCCAAGAATCATGAATCGACCTCGTTTTAATGGAGTTCTAAACCTCTATGATAGGGTTCTAAATGGTGGAAACTCACTCTTCCAAGGCAATGCTCTCAATCCCTCTTTGTGCTTCAATGGATCAGACGATACTAAACACTTACGAAAACTCTTATAAAACCTTAGTTTGGCATCTTCTTGACAACGTGTGACTGAGAGACTCTCGATACACGTTGTGCTTGATCGCAAATGCAAACTAAGAGTCCAAGCAAATCGTCTGAACAAGTGTTTGTTATCGCTCAATCGTTCTTTGTCTTATAAAAGCTTTTAATGTTATATCTACTGTCGAAGACCATTCATCAATGGCTCCTAGATGAGATTGTAAGAAAGAGGTGGGTGTTACCTAGTCGGTGGTGAGCGGAAACCTATGATCCTATCATCGCCTTCTTGTTTTAAAATAGTTAAGCACCTACACGAATCAATCAATTAAAACCCCCCAGATTTTACTTTAATCGCACACTCATTGGATAGCAATCCCTAAGGATCACCTAGGAAACCCCTCCCTGTGGAAATGACCTGTGGACTCCCACAATAGTATAATGCTTGACGACATTAGTTCCTACGCTTGGGAATAATTTCAGCACACGAAATAGATGAAGCATTTTTGTTGCCGTTGTCGGGGAGTGGCGAGCACTCTAGTTGATCCAGAGAGAGCTAGTGGCAATTTGCAATTACATTGCAAATCCGGTATGTTCTCTACCTTTTCTTTTTAATTCTTTTCATAGATAATATAAGTGGATAATTGGTCTGGTCAGTAAGATTGGTATGTCATTGGGTTCAGTGACGAGCAACGTCGACTTGTAACAGTTATACCTCAAGGACATTTTAAAGAGTCCATAGTAAGACGTTTGTTTCAAGAGAACCCAAGACCTCAGATGGAACACCCCGGGAATCAGTAAACTCTCTTTAATCCAAATGCCCAAGGGTTACCTGGTGACCCACAAGGACCCCATGAACCTCCACGACAAGGTGATGGTAAGGTAATCGCCTGCAAGAATCCTACAGTAGAAGGGGAAATGTTAATTTTCAAAGACAATCACACATCGAGCCCCCTCGCTCTTTACCTAATGTGGAAAGAACCCTTCGAGAGATTCTACAACCACAAAGAACCATAACAAACTCATGTATTCGCTTACCTAAAGAGGTTAACCAATTCCTTATGAAGTCAGAGATGATTCGTCTTTTCCCTGTGTATCAAGGGGTCGATTCTGAGAACCCCTACTCATTCATGAGGGATTTTGAGGATGTTTCGCAGTTGCTTTCCTTGTCATAGATCGCTCTCATATAATTTGTATTGTTTTATTCCCCATTCTCTCAAGGAGAAGGCCAAAATATGGTTTCACTCTCTCTGCCCCCAATTCAATTATCAGAAGACATGCGAAACGACTTCGAATAAATTCTTCAATCAGACTTACTTAATGTACCCATGCAGCAATCCAAACTTTTTTCAAAACCTGGTGAACTCATTGTCAGGGATGGAAAGATATATGACCTCCTTCCACGCTCTCCCTCACCAAGCGGTTTGATGTTGGACAATTTCCAGCATATTTTCACTAAGGACTGCCCTTAAATAACAAACAATAATACATCCAAATGATGTGCGAGGAATCTCATGAGAAAAGTAGAGCTGAATTTTGTAAGGCACAGCGTAAAATGCTCGAACTAGTGGTGACTAACACCTCCAGATACTCAAGTAAAGTGCATAGTACACCACAAGGAGGAATACATCACTTAAGAGAGAATGATGACCTACAAGCCTAAAATAAATGCAACTTAATCAGAAGATATTAGAACAGTAAGGTAATGGTAACCGAGGTAATCGCTTATGGGATTCAGAGTGAGGAGCCATGCATCATTCATGTATTTACCCCACTCACTAACTATTAATCGCCTAATCTTCTTCTCAAGTCATGGGAGTAATCCAAATAGAGTGGCTACTGTTCTAATACCAAAGGAAGCCCTTCAATTTACTTCAAACTTATAATCCAAGGTAGGTAAGCACTCCAAATTTAGTCGAGGAACGTAGGAGGCTCAAGAACGCCATTTGCCAAACAACCAAGGCCAAAACTTCCAAAACCAAGGCTTTTCAAATCAAGCCCCTCCATTCCAAAATCAAGGTCCTCAAGGATTTCCTGTGAACTCTAACCAAGGGCTGTAATTTTCTCTGAGGGGAATCAAAACCCACAGCCTTACCAACCTCCACATAAGAGAAGTTCGGAGGATATTGTGACACAGTTTGTCCAGGCTCAGCAATCCACCAACACTGAATTTCAACCTCGCCTTGAAGGATGAGATCCCAAATCACTGTTACCTCTTTCTATAGGAAATTTTCAAATAAGAAAAGGAAACTCCCTTCTCAAACCATCCAAACCCCTAAGGCCATAATAGAGTTGGCTCCCAAGCCTGCGATGTCACTCTTGAACATCAGAAGGCTATCACCACCTTCAAGTGGAAAATTAATCGGTTGAAAAAACCATTCCGTTTTACAAACAATACAAATGTAAAAAGAACCACTAGGGGATGATGAGGTACCTGACAAGCCTCATGTTCCTAGGGTAGATGTTGTTGATGTTGAGCCGGAAAAAGACAAGGCCTCCCATGTCCCGTCGCCCATATCATCCTCACAGGTCGAGGGGTCTCTCAAGAAAGTGAACAATCACCTCGAAAATCTAGCGAGTCGGTCATGCCGTGTTAAGGTGAACATTCCTTTATCGATGCCATTACAATCCCATTTCATATGCCAAGTTTTTGAAAGATCAGGCATTGTAAAAAGAAAATTAGGTGTCAAATATGATGTATCTATGATCGAATAAATCTACACTCTCCTCGATTGTGAAAACAATTTTCCTCAAATAAAAGAGCCCAGAAGCCCTTACTATTACCATAGTAGTGGGGAATTCAAATGGGAGGCGCTTCCCAGTGACCTGTTTATGTTAACCTGTCGCTTGCCACCCAAGATATGTCGAGTCAGGGTCGAGGAGCCAGAACTCGACTCATCATCACCACCCTCCTCGTACCAAATGACCGCAGTGAAAATCTCAGGGATAGTGCATGATGTACAGTGGCAGACAGTTCTACTTTCCTGGTGAAATTTTTTGTTCTGACACTCAACCAGTGTGAATCAAGGACTCACCTCAGTGACTGGCAGTCGCCATTCTCGCCACTACCAATGCCATCATACACTGTAAGGGGGGACTAATGACGTTATCTTTTGGTAACATGACTATTAATTTGAATATCTTCAATGTTATCAAGGAAATAGGGGATGATAAGGACGTTTGTGAGGAAAATATGATCGAATCTGTTTTGCAGAACTATGTAGATCATGTTTCATATGATGATCCTCTCACCATTCAAAGAAGTCAAGTTGCCAGCCGAGGAGGTAACCACATCTAACAGAGTTTCTCGTGACCCATAATCGAGCACAAAGGAGGTAATGGAAGCAAATGGGTGGGCACCCATATTTGACAAATTGCCACCAATTGAGGACAAGGTATTACTCTTCAAGAAACCACCTAAACTTGAGTTGAACCCTTACATCGCATCTCAAAATATGTATCTCCTGGGGGGTAGAAGAAACTTCTTGATCATATCCTCCTCTTTAAAGTCGATCAAGAGAATAAACTTTAGAAGAATATTGAGAACCCACAAAACCACCAGTAAGATGGACAATTGCAAATATTATGAATCAACCCTGATTTGTACACACAGATTCACTGGAAGAGGGACGCCAACTCCTAGACAACCCACACACAATGTAGAATAACCCAACTCATGAAAGAAGTGGTCAAGAAAAGGTCTTAAATTCATTGGATGTAAAAAGTTATTTACCCCATTGCATAGCAAGTGGGTCACCCAACCCCAAGTAATTCCTAAGAAATCTAGGGTCACTGTGGTAGCAAATGAACACAATGAGCTAATTCCCACTCTGGGTCACCAGCAGTCAGAGGGTGTGGCTGACTTATAGGAAACCCACACACGGCACTAGGAAAGATCATTTCCTCTACTTTTTAGATCTCTAAATGTTGAGAGAGTTAGAACAGGAATTTATTGTTTTCTAGATGGGGTACTGTGATACAATCAAATTGAGATAGCCTTATAAGATCAAGAAACCACATTTACTCGCCTTTTCGTACATTTACTTAGGAAAATGCCCTGATTATGCAATGCTCAGAACCTCTTTGTAAAAGTGATAGGATTTCTTGTGATAAGGATAGAAACACATTTTGGAGATTTCATGGACTATCTGCTTTTGGAGATTCTATGAGGGAGGCCTAGAGAATTTGAAGGAGGCAATTGAGAGGCGCCAGAGAAAAAAAAGAGGCTACTGAGAATCATGATGGTAGATCAGGCAGACATATAGTCTCAAGAGAAGGAATAGAGGTAGATCAAGAAAAAGTTGAGTTGATTAAACTTACTCACTTTACTGTGGCTATGAATATACTGGCCGTTTCGGGGTCATGTGATTTTATAGGATATTCATAAGAGATTTCAAAGGCTATAGCCCGTCCTTTTGTAATTTTCTTCGGTCAAGACGCCACTTTGAATGTTTCAGGCTTCGTGAGGGAGCCTTTGATAAATTGGAAGACTATGTAACGCCCGTCCCAAGAGGGTGTACTATGTAACCGTAGGTCGCATATGTACCCGCTGGGCTCTCTTTAATTAATCGAGTGCCATAGTATTTTTTGAAAGTTGTTTTTAAGGATGAAATTTAAAGTTTTCAGCATTAGTAATCTCTTCTTTTGTAATTAAGGAAAGTTTAGGGTGAGTTACAATTATGACTTCAAAGGATAATATAATAATAAATTACCATAGTTGGTTCGTAGTTTAGAAATTTTCTCTAGATCTCGGAAGACAAAACGAACTGTGCCGTTAAATTCTTCTATCGAAATCTAGTGACCCAGAAAAATTTCGTTGAATTCTAAGATTGTTGGAATATTTAATAATTTCGTGATAAGTCACAATGATTCCAAGGACGAGTTTTTTGGCAAAATCTCTGCAGTCAGAAATGGTTTTGGAGTTAAAGTTCATTTGCAATAATTTGAATTAAAAGAAATAAATTTTTTCGTGGATGATAAATGGACCCGAATGAGGCAATATAAGTTAGCGTATTCAACACACACACACACACACAATAAATAAATCTAAAAGATAAAATCAAAAGAACAAAGGGACGTATTTAGAATGCCGAAGAGAGAGGAGGAAGATTTTATATTTTTCTCTTCTCTTCGCTTTCTTTCTCAGACGGCATGAAATCGACCGCATTTTGTCGAGCATAAAGTCGATCCACGCAACGAGGGCTACAATGGACACCAAAATATCGGGCTTTTCACAAACTCTAAGAGAGGAGGCGGAATTTTCCTACTTGTGTTATTTTGAGCCTAAAGGCTATGTAATGGCTTGGAATTTTCTTAGAGGTTTGAGAGATCAGAATTTCAGTCCCAAAATTTTTGACTATTAGAATTTTTGAACTTTTCGAACAAATCGGGCCGAATTTTTGACCGCTTGAGTAGTTCGGGTTGAAATGATTGTATTCCTAATGTGCCCAATATATAATTTTTTAAATGTTTTCAGTGCTTTAGACCTATGGAAAGTCCCTGAGTCTAGAATCCGCCATATGTCCGTGGAATTGCATTCGTGGCCCACATATTTTCTTTCCGAAAAATTTAATTGTAACACCAAAGAAATTGTCTCGTCAGGTCGACAAGGGTTCACACATCTAATGTGCAGGTAAAGCAAAGAGGCGGTGAGAAATTGTGAGTCAGGTCGTTCATCAGAAAATGAAGGTGAGTGTTCTAAACTTTATTTTTAAATACTAGTGTATCATTTATAAATCGCTTTACACTAGTATGTTACGGTTTTAAAGTATTAAACTCATATTTCATAGCAATGTTTAGTATAAACTGATATTTCAAGCAAGCAAAGGGTCGATTGTAAACCATATTTGAAAACAAGCAAGCAATGGTTTTGATTGTAAACCATATTTGAAAAGCAAGCAAGCAATGATTTTAGAAGCAAGGCAAGCAATGGTTTTGATTTGTAAACCATATTTCAAAAAAGCAAAGCAAGCAAAAAGTGTGTTTTATAAAACAGCTCTTAAGAAATCCCAGTTTTGCCAAGCATACTTGCTAAGGGTATTCCATAATGCGGCATGGTGAAGTTGGGGACATCACTACGATTTTAGATTTGGTCGGCTCAAGAACTTAGTTCATGCATCATGGCATATTAAAGGGGGGACCATGGCACGTGACCGAGTATATAGGGTTAAGGCTAGCTATTATATGGGTGACGTGTGGTTCAAGGTCTTTCCACCATATTTATCGGGAAAAGGTGATGGGCCAAGGCCCTTCCACTCAGTGATGTGGACCTGTGTCCTTCCACCAAGACGGCCAAGCCCTGGCTCCTATACAGCATTGTGTGGCACAAAGAAGCAAGAAAGGCCTCTGGTTGATCTTGATTTGTATATTTTTCATACAATAAAATCAACACCGGTTAGCAAGCATTTTATGAAGTTTTTAAACTTCTTACAGAAAGTACAAGTAGTTTCTGCAAGTTCGAGAAACTTTAGCAAGTGTTATAGTATGAAAAGTTTTTAGAAACTTTAGCAAAGCAAGCAAGCAATTTCGAAAAGTTTAGAACTTATGAAAGGTTTGAAAGTCAGTCTTGTAAAATATAGTTTTACAGCTTGAGATATTTTTAGAAAAAGCAAGCATTTTATAGCATACACTCATCGTGCCTGTTTAGCTCATTATTTTCCTGTTTTAAAAACTATTTTCCAGGTACAGGCACGCCTGACGCTGGGACATATTAGAATTCTCCCGACTTCTAGTATAAGTGTTGTATTAAGTAACTTCAGGTAAGGAAATACTTGAATTTCAGATACTGAAAGCATATGTATGTACATAGTTTTGTTTCTTGGGAAAATGTTGAGCCTCTAGCTCTTTTGGAAGAGTGTGTTGCTGTTATTTTGAAAAGTGTAAATCAGAGATAGTTGTGTTTTGGGATATATCCAGATGTATCAAGATGGTTGCAAATTTTATAAAATCACAAGTTTAGAAAAGAAAAAAAATTTATACGGGTTTTCAACAAGCAACACGGCTTCGCTTCACAAGATTCTCTAGTCGTTGGAAGAAACGACTAGGGGTTCTGTGGGGTGGCCGGCACGCCTGCCACTAGTAGGGTTGGGGGTGTGACAGACTATGTTAGTGTCCCCTCCTATCATGCGATCTCCTAATTGGGAGCTTCCTTTTGAGATCATGTGCGACGCTAGTGATTATGCCATAGGGGCTGTATTAGGGCAAAGGGAAGATAAAAAAGCTTTTGTGATCTACTATGCCAGCAAGACTGTAGATTCACAATCCACCACACAACTACTAAAAAGAGTTCTTGGCTGTGGTTTTTGCCCCAGAAAATTCTTACAGGTCAGACATCAGAGAGTCTTCCTCAGAACTATCACTATGATCACGCAGCTGAGGGATTTCGGTTTCCTCAAGTAGGATGACTTAAGCCTCGCTTTCGACTAGGGTGATCCTACTCTATCAAGAATTTAACTTGACCATTAAGGATAAGAATGGAGTTGAGAATGTGGTAGTTGACCACCTATTTCAGTTAGTTCCGGAGACAACCTCTGAAGGCCTACCCATAGGCTTACTTTTCCTCGGCGAGCAACTTCTTGCTCGATCATCTTATGTATGAAGACATAGTAAACTATCTAGTAGATTGTGATAGATTCCAATCTCCCAATGACCTCTCAAAGAAAAGAGGAAATTTTTGGTGGACATAAAAATACTACTTTGATGAACCATACTTTGTTTTTAAATGTTGTCCCCGACTATAATCACGTAGAAGGTGTGCATCCAATGACCATCAACAAATCGGTACTCACCTTCCGCCACTCAAGCTTGTAGAGGGCATTTCTCCTACAAGAAAACGACGGAAAATCCTACAAGCCATTTTTACCGGCCCACTGCTTTTTTTTTAAATACCGCTTGGATTTGCAAACCTCGTGCTCAAGGCCAACAATTACGGGGGTCACAAAAAGGAACATGATTCTTCCTATTTTAATTATTGAGATCTTTGATTGTTAGGGTTTAGACTTCATGGGGCCTTTCCCCCCTCATGTGGGTACCTTTACATTTTATTGGCAGTTGATTATGTTTCTAAGTGGGTGGAGGCCATTCCAACGAGAACTAATGACCACAAGGTTTTTTTGAAATTTTCAAGAACATATTTTTCTCGCTGGGAATGCCCTGTAATCATTAGTGACGGTGGGCTCCATTTTTGCACCTAATTCCTTTGAAAATCTGTTAAAAAATATGGAGTCACGGCCAAAGTTTCCTACGCTATCACTCACAGACTAATGGTCAAGCCAAATTAGCCACAGGAGATCAAACACATTTGGAAAAATGTAGCTACCCCAAATCGCAAGGATTGGTCGTCGACTAACCGACGCTCGTCTACTGCATCGCTTTTAAGACTATTCTTAGTATGTCTCTCATAGGCTAGTTTATGCAAGGCAAGGTCATCTCCTAGTGGAAATGGAGCACAGAGTATATCAAAGCCATTAAAACTTAATTTTGATTCGCTGCGCGCGAGGCCCAGATCATCGTGATGAACGAGCTTCGATGAATCGAGGCGGAATCGCATGAGAGCTTCCTCGACCTACAAAGAGAGGCTCGAGCTATTCCATGACAAGAACCTTGTAAGGAAGACCTTTGAACCGCACCAAAAGGTATTGTTGTACAACTCTCGTTTGCACATCTTTCCAGGTAAACTTCGTTCTAGGTGGATTAGACCTTTCATCGTCAAGGTGGTTTACCCATATGGCGCTGTGGAGATTGAGAATCAGGTAAATGGGAAAATCATTAAACTCAATGGCCAGCGCTTAAAGCCATTTCTAGAGAACTTTGACCGCCAGGAGAGTAGTGAGGAACTGGTAGAGTCGCTTCCATCGATGTTCCTTCGCAGGACCCTCTATCCTCCCTTTGTATATAGTTTTATTTTTCCTTTTTCTCGTATTCTTTTAAGCTTTATTCATTTAGTCTCGCTATTTTTAGTTTAAAGAGAGTCCAACCCTTTTGTACTCTCGATTTTTTGCCCCTCTTATAACTGCGGGTCAGACGCTTCAGGTATCGAGGGCAATGCCTATTTCCATGGTGGGGGTGGGCATACACTAGTTCGAGCCATTTAAGTGCATGCTATTTGGTTTAATTCAAAGGTTCTTAGGTTAAGTGCATGCAAAAATTTTGATTTTCATTTTCTAAAGTGGTGTACCGACCTCGTGATGTATGTAGTCGCGTGACCTTATGTATGTGATTAGTGCCCAAAAAGTGCTATTTTGAGCCCTATTTTTAATAGGTTTTGAGCGCTTTTTATGTACTAATTGTTATAATTAACCCAATTGACATGTTCGGTCCCTATCAGACTACCGATCATATTTTGTATTAATTTTGCGCTTTTGCAAGCTTTTAATGCCAAGTTTGTCGAGTCATTCCAAGCATGAAGAATTCTGGTAGAACTTAGCATTACAGATCAAAAATCAGAAGAAAAGAATATTAGAAAAGGAAAAGAAAGCAAAAATACATGAATCGACAAATGAGAGTGCCAGGGAGCAATGGAACAAAGAGTCAACGTTGATGAACAAGTACAAATTTGCTAATACCGAAAATTCGCTATGATAGCGAAATTTCACTATCATAGCGAAATTTTCTGCTTCTGTTTTTGTGTTCAAATGACTCCGTTTTGGTTTTTCTCCTTTCTACCCTCATTGTAATTATACTATTTGTGATAGATCGTTATTTCACTTGCTCAGAAGGCTATATGTTTATCAGAATATTAATCAAGTGATCTAAGTTTTTGATTTTGAAGAAAGCAAATACGGTCCCTGTTTTCGCGTCATTTTTCTTTCTCTTTTCTCCCATTTTCCCTTTCGCTACCAAACACTCCTCTGAGGATGACAACTCAAAGGATGCTTGGTTGGACCTCTTCCTCCTTGGAAGAGAGGGGCTACTGGCTAGGATGGAGGTGTAAACCGACGGTCCTCTATTTTAACGAGGCATTTATTTCGCCTATGTTCCTATCACTCTAGGTTTAAATCTCCTAGGATACATCTTGGATTGACTAATATTTGCACCTTTTAGGGTTCATTGATGCTTATTGTTAGATTCAAGTGATATCCATTAGTTTCGCTTCTTCTATTTGTTACTGTGAGATGAGTCCAGAGGTGGTTTCACTGTCTCTGGGACCATGAATGTTCGTTAAATGCCGTCTTCAAAGGAAAATCATAGGCTTAGTTTTTAAAGCTAAATGAAGATCCGGTTCGAAATGACTATATGTCATCCTCCCTAACGCGAGGAAAAAGACTCGAGATATGTTGGTTGCCTTAAAACCCTAGGGAACCAAAGGGTCTCATTAATTTCAAGGGGGTTCTATTTTACATTTTTTTTTTACTTGTTTTCATTTTCAGTTTTAAACAATCAACTCCCTTGTTTTTACCAAAACCTTAAAATCCAAATTGAAATTCACCATTTTTGAATCACTGCAAATCATTTGTACAAAGAAAACCCATCCCCTTGTTCGAATTCCTTAGACTGACTATACTCCAAGAAGAGTTTTGCTACCAAGTAGTTAGGAGCTTTAAGATATAATTTTGTTGATTCCAAGATACCTAATGCGGGTACCTAATCGTAAGAGTGCACCTATATAGTTTCATTGCACATACACAATAACAAGCATGCGCAAAACTTTTTTTTTTCATATTTGGGACCATATTGCCCAAATTCTTTTCTATTCTCCAAAGTCAATCTTGACTGGTATCACTCTCATTCATAAACTACACAAGTCATTGAATTCCTGCCCCAAGCTCATTTTTGCTTGCTATTGCTTCAGCTTGTGCATTGTTTCAAAGATTCCCTTGTCAACTCGCTTGCATCTTATTCTCTTTTCGAGGAACATCCATACGTAGTCGAAAGATGATTTTAGGCCATATTTTCTTTGTTAAACTTCTAAATCATACTGAGTCAACCCTTTGCACCCTTCTTGAGCCTTGAATTGCCAATTCTTTTCGAACCCTAGGAATCTTGATCACAAGGAGTACGAATGACTCCAAGGTAAGTGTGAAGGTACCGAGAGAGTGTAGTACACAGTTTAGCAAACACAAGTCAGTTTGAAGGGGGTATGAAGTAATGAAAGAAGCGAGCATACAATGAAATCCAAAATGTAGAGAATTCTGGAAATTTTTGTAAAGTGGTACCGGTACCACTAAAAATTGGTATTGGTACCAAAGCTGAAAAAAGTGGTATATCAGTGGTACCCCAGATTCACACTTTATCGGGTAATCGGTACCCAACCCTCGAAAAGTGGCATTAACAAAGTGGTACCGGAGCACACACTTATCGTACCAGCATTCAACCCCGAAAAACGGCAAAGACACTTCGTACCAAGATACGGCATCGCACCTCATCAAAATTCCAGACGCGTGCGTGAATAGACATTCAAGGGTTTTTCTCCCAAAATTTTGAACCCTTTCATATCTCCCCTCCCCAAATCCTATATAAAAGAAACCCTAACCTAACTTCTCCTCTCACCAAAGAAAACCCTAGGTCAAACGTTCAATTCTAGTGTCTCCCAATTTTCTGTTCTGGCATCCACGCTTTTCATGTGAGATCAAGTACAGATCCAGAATGTGAAGTGCTCCTCATCTCCTTGAGAGCAATCTGAATGAATTGTCACTGTGGTTAATATGGATCAAGCCAAAGGCTTGCTGGTGGTTTAGTGCCTACGAATGAGTGGCACCACGCGAATGTATAGGAGAAAAAGGTTCCATCGATCTAGAAAGCGGTGAGTCCGATATCAGGCTGAGATGTATTGTTGGGAAACTTGTGTGTGTATAAATATCTTCTCTATATTCGCTATTTTGGCCATATGTATGGCAAGATCGAAGAACACTAGGAAAGGAAAGGCCACTAGCTCTTCTATGGAGCGAGCCGTAAAAAAACAAAAGGTCGATACTTCGTAGATTGTGAAAAAGGAAAAGGAAAGCGGAAAGGTTCTTCATCAGAGAGTGAGGAAGAAAGTGAGAGCGAAGATGAAGAAATTTAGGCGTTATGTTTTGCCGAATCATCTAACTGAGTAAGAAAGTGGGTCTGGGGCCAATTTAAAGGCTGGGTTTCCACCGGTGAGCGAGGAATGAGTAAATTTGAAATGGCTTGCTCACTCTCACTCCCATTCATCAGTATTCAGGATCGACCGTGAATTGGCTTGAGGAGGTAAAAGGAAGATTTAATCAATGTTGTCAAGGTTCTACTCTGAACCTGAGAGAGAATCAAAATGTAGACACTCGTTAGAGACTATATAAATTTTGAAGCAATAACATCAAAACTGAACTCGACCGCTAGATCACTCGAATTATGCTCACTCGCCGCGATATGTTGACCGACCTTACCCACTCAAGGCTATTACAGAGTTTGATGCTAGTCTATTTGCAAATACAATGTGCACTAACCCGGTACCCGTGGGGGCCTTTGTGAGCAAGGAGTTCATCCCAAGGAAATTAAAGCCTTAGTATGCATTGATGAATAAGGTCATCTCATATACATCAGGGTCATGGAAAGGAGAAGTTTCACAAGGAAGAAATCCACTTCGTATGAGTTAATGACTCGGAAAACTTATTAACTATGCTTCTGGGTAATATGAAAATATGAGGACTTCAGGTCCCTAATCAAAACACATCCCCTTCTAGACCCTAGTTACAAACTGTGGAAGTCAAGTGATAAGTGGGTTCCGGTAGAGAAAAGAGTTCTTCCGTGTCAAACATCACAAACGACAAGTCAAAAGCCGAAGTTGCTTCCACAAGGCCCGGGCCAAGACATCCTCCTGGGCCATTTCCGGGCCTTCATCGTCGCGCCTCCTTGTTCTGGCTGAGCATCCCCTTAAAGAGGATGGAGCGTAGAATCAGTACGGTTCAAATGTAACTGGGTATAATCGGATCACGTGCTCAGCCTGAGTCAAGACCCACGAGAGACTCACATATTGCATGATCCTCCGACGAAGGATTCCGACGAGTCGGACGACCGTGGTAGATGAAGGTTACTACTTCCTCTCGACTCAAGAAGAAAAGGACTAAGAGTAGTAAGATTTTCAAAGGAACAAGGTGAAGTCACGGGTAGAGACATCGCCCATGTCATACCAACACCCATTTTGTTTCAGAACCCTATTTGTGTAGCCCATACTGCCATGTTTAAGACTTTTCATTTTGGTTACGTAGGATGTTCCTTGACTTCATGCATGTTATTATCATATATGTAAATGTTTGCAGCTATAATGAAGTTCATTTCGGGGCCACAGGATTTCTATCATCGCAGCCTCTTTATTTCAGACCAGGGTCCTTTATACGAGAATATCTGCTTTTATAACAATTTGTTATTTTGTCCACATTGACTGTGGGTAGTCATTTAAGTTCGTGTGGTTGCATACTGGTCAGTTATAGCACTATGTTCATTTTTCACTAGAAACCCTGCAATGCCTAACAGCACCTTAACGCATTTTGTTGAACTCATAGTCGATAGCATTGCCAAGCTCAATTCTGCTAGGACTAGCAAGGTAAATAAAGGATACATAAAAGTGTGACATTTGATATAAATGGCCCTACCATGTTTTGCTCTCATTTTGTGTGAATCGTTGCTTTTGATCGTTTCAGCGCTTTTATTCATGTGCGTGTTTTTCGAGTCCTCGTGCATTTTCGTAGCGTTTGTCTGTGAGAACAAATGTAGATCATCGTTTTCGACATAAATGACCATTTGAAATTCCTAGTAGTGCTATTATACCTTAATATAGTCAGTAGAGGCGCGGTACCTAGACTAAATATAAGGTACCGACATCTGCCATTGAGTACTACAGATGCTGCACCTGCACCACACTTACTAGTACTGTACCAATGATGCACCTTCTGACTTGAACATAATTTCAATCTGCAAGGGCACGCTGCCTTCGACCACCATCGAGATCACTAATGAAGATTGTCTTGGCCCACTGAGGCAAAGAGTTAAGGAAATCGAATTTGTGGTCTGGGCTCAACTTTTAGTGGTTTCTACTTTTCTAGGGTTCATAGAGTAGAGTACTTAGTTTTTTCTCTTATTTTGAGTTTTTAATCACTAGAATCTTTCAATTGCCTCATAACTTGGCATTCTTTAAGAGGATTCCTTTCGTATTCTTGATATCCCAACCTTGCAATTGAAGTGTTATTTCAAGTCACATTTACGATTAAGGTTCTGTGCAATCAAGTGAATCGACTCTCAATTTTAATGGGAGTCAAACCCCCATGATAGGGTCTCTAACTGTGAACTTCACCTTCAAGGTAACAACCTCAATCCTCTTTGTGCTTCATTGGGATTGTAGCCGATAAACACTTAATAAAACCTATAAAACCTTAGTTTCAAGATCTTCTTAACAACAGAATCAGAGGACTTCTGCACACGTTGTGCTTCGACGTTAAACGCAAACCCAAGAGTCCAAGCAAATCGTCTGAACAAGTGTTTGTTATCGCTCAATCGTTCTTTGTCTTATAAAAGCTTTTAATGTTATATCTTCCATCGAAGACCATTCATCAATGGCTCCTATGAGATTAAAGTAAGAGGTGATGTTAATGATCTCGGGTGGTGAGCTTAAACCTAAGGATCTTATCATTCGCCCCTTCTTGTTTTAAAATAGCTTAAGTTGACCGGTTACTCAATCAATCAATCATAACCCCCCAATTTTACTTTAATCGCACATTCATTGATGAGAATCCCTATGATCACTAGAAACCACTCCCTCGTGGAATGACCTAATCCCACAGATATAATGCTTGACGACATTAGCCTGGCACGCTTAAAAAATTTCAGCACACGAACAGACAAGCATTTTCCTTGTTTCTTCGCCTGGTCGCGCCTAGTCTCTCGTTTCTGTTTCTTCTTCTGTTCTTCTTCCCCAGACTGGGCCTCTTAATCAAGCTCCTAAATGGCTTCTTCCCTACCTGCTGACTTTAATATCTCACTGAGGTCTTAATCGATCTCGATGGTTCAGACAATATGGTTGAAATCTGGTTTTTGGATTGCGGTTTTCAAAAGAGAATATGAGAGATAATTGGTAACTAGATGGTGCTGTTTGATGGTTGAATGAGGCGGGCTTTTCAACTTTTGAGGTTCTCTATTCATAGGCCAAATGATTTGTTGTGTTTTTTAAATTGTCACGACAAAACTATAGCCTAGGTTTTTTTTTTAACATATGTCACAACACAAGGTATTATGTCGCAACAAAATTATACCCTGGTGAAGTAAAATAATGTCGCGACATAAAGTATTATGTCGTGACATAAAGTATTATGTCATGACATAATTTCCTACAATATATAAAAGGCTAGAGCAATCATTATCGCAACAAAGAGAAATAATGTCGTGACAGAGAAAAAATAATGTCACAACAATACAGTGCATTTTCCTCAAAATTTCAAATTTAACATTTTCAACCAATTAACACACAAAACAGTATGCAATGCATTCAAACCACTCAAATCATACTGAAGACATGTCTACAAGCAAAGAACCTTTCAATTCAAGTATGAACAGCATACTCCCATTTCTTCATTCAGTATCATTCAATATGATGATAATCAAAATATTCAAGGAATGGGCACAACAAAGCTACTATTCATTTTCTGCTCCATAAAAATACATTCCCCCAAACCTCTAATCTGTGCTCTGCACATCTAAAGTATTTATGATATTTTTTTTATTATTATTATGTTTAGGGCATAAAATAAAGTAAAATGGAAATTTTTGGAATTTAAATCCTAAGAACGAAAAAAATTATATACAACCCTGAATTTACCCAAAAGGAAAATTTGGAATTTGTAAAATGAGGACCTAAGGGCCAAAAATATAATAAGTTTAAATGCTAATGTGAGTTAAATGAAGTGAAATAGAAGACTTAAATGTCAAATCACATAGAATGACTTATTTTTGAAAAAGTCAAGATTAGAAAGTCAAACAAGGCCTTAACCATTGTAATGAGATTAAGACCAAACGTGGTCTAAGATAAGGCATATATTTGTGCATTTTCGTTCTTGGAGATACAAAGGAGAGAAAAGAGAGCTAGATTGAGAGAAGACCAAGGTTTTGGTGGGAGATCTTCCCATTTATGCAGGTTTCCAAGGATCAAGAAGAAGAAGGAAGGCTTGTGTTGAAGAATCACAGATTCAAAGGTAAGAAACTAAACCCTAATCCCTTTTTCTCTTTAGTTTGCCAGAAACCCCAAAACGGATAAAGGTGTTTTTTATTAGCTGCAAATGGGTTTTGTATTGTTTGATTTAGTTGAGAGGTTTGTAAAGGAAATGTTTGGTTTTCAAAGAATGCTGTCAATCTCATTAAACTATCTTTATTTTAGCTATAGATTAAGTTATAATCAACCAAATGAAGTGATTCCAATTGGTAAAGAACCATAAGAGATAGAGATACAAATTCATAGAAGGGCCCAGGAGAAAAGTGCGGCACTAAGGCTCCCATAAATGGTCTTAAAGGTGAGTTTCAAGGAGCTCACGGGTATGCCCTGTTTTGGGAGTAGTTGTGGTGTTTTGGCCATAAAATGAGTTTCACTCATCCAATTTGAGTGATTCAAAATTCTGGGTAGGGGAATAATTTACTTGAAGGAAGTGTATGCAATATGTAACCCCAAAGTACCCAGAAATCTTTAAAAGTGGAGCTATGTACCGATTCTATTTTTCAAATTAGAGTAGTCTAGATGTTAAAGTTAAAAACTATACCAATTGGTTTATAATCTGATTTTGGGTGCTTGGGGGTTGGTTAGGCCTTGGTCTAAGCTAATCAAATCATTGTTTGAATTTAATTTTGGACAACATTAGGATTGGTTTTGGTGACACGTTTTAAAGGCATCAAGAACCAAAAAAAAAAAAAAGGCATTTTCGGGCCTCTATTCAGAAGTGTAGTTGAGGGCCTTAGAAAAGGAATTTTAAATTGAAAATTTTCAGAGATGTCATTGGATATATAATGGAATAAACTAAAGAGTTTCATAATTTTTGAAGACCGTTTGAATAATCTTTGGGTAATAAAGTCCAGAGAGTACATAACTGGAAAATAAAGGTCCTTTCATGTGGTGTTAGTGGCTGTTTGAGGTTTTTGACTTAATCTTCCTTTGGGGATGGTTCAGTTGATCAAGAGTACTGTTGGAAAAGGATTATAAGAAAGGCCAAAAATTTTAGTATTTTGGTTATGTGATGGATTAGTTTAGAAACTAACAAACCATACTGTAGTTTGTATCTTTCCCTTATTTGCTAATGAGATTAAGAATACGATATTAAGCTCCGAAAATCAACCCTAACCAAAATCACTAGCACTCACGAATAATATTGTTCTTTAATTGTATTGGAATAGGGCCTGACGAGGAGGAAAACCCGAACTGAGATCGAGATTCCGAGGGTTGGAATCAAAGTGCAAAGCTTTTTGGTTTGTTCTACACCTTTATCTCATTATTTCGAATCTCTATCTCCAAAATGTTTGAATTGCATGTTAAATTGTTTTAAATTGATTTGATGCAAATAAATTTTGAAATGAATTGCAAGGTTATTTAAGTTAAGAAATTTGAGAAATTGATTGATTGCGAAATGAATTACATGAAAATTGCATGAGTATTGAAATGATTTGTTTGTATAAAAATACATACTGTATATTTTCCAAAATGATTTGAATGCCTTTTAAGAATGTTAATCATAAATCAAGTTATGACTAAATTGGTATACCAATAAGAGTAGAACAAACATACTATTGTGCAAAGTACCGATCCATAGCCCAAGAGAACACACGAAAAAGCACCAATCGAAAGTACATATTTTATATATATATATATATATATATATATATATATATATATATATATATATATATATATATAATACACACATACCGACTCGCACTCTACTGGACCGTACGGTGATTCGTTATCCCCGTGCAATCGAAATCATAGGTTAAATTCGATAAGAGCTAAAATGAAAAATGATAATGAGATTGAAAAGTGAGCAAATTTGTGATTTGAATGATTTTGTGCATATGAAAATGCATAGTTTGAGATGACCAATGAATCGTAATCGATTTATTGGAAATATATATATATATATATATATATATATATATATATATATATATATATATATATACATATTGTACTGCATTAGTCATTGACAATTGTACAAAAGCATTTTTTTATAAATATTGCATGTTTCAATTTAAAATGAAATGGAATAGAATGACAGAACCACTTCAAGCATGAAAATGCTTAGCGCATTGCTTTTACCTAATGCACGTTATTTCCAGTCATAAAACTTGTCGACCCGACCAAAGACATGTACAAATTTATAACACTATCGCTAAAAGACTATTGGTCTAATCACGCAACCCGCGCCATAAAACTTGTTGACCTGACCAAGACATGTACAAATCTTATAACACTATCGCCAAAAGACTATCGTCAACCAACGGCGCCAGTATAAAACTTGTCGAATCGTGATATGTCTTAGCTTATTTGATTAGTTCAAAGATTGTTTCAATCGAGTAAATTGTTTATCGAAAGTGGTTTTGATCCGTGATGTTGCAAGTAATGTGTCGGACAAGCAGTAAATTGATTTAAGTCCGTATATCGATCCTAATGTAGATCTCAAGAATTTTCAATCAATTACCCCAACTACTCAAGCTCTATACTATTCGACTATAATGGACAATTAATCACCAGGAAAGCCTTGAAATAATGAAAACCTAAAAATAATATGAATGAATAACAAATGAATGACTAATGAAATAATGAAATGACAAATTTAGATTGAACAAGCTATCTCAGAAGAGAACATTGAAAATAAAGCTATTGTGAAGAATTAATTCCTGGCTACTATAGTAATTTTGCTTTCAACCACGATTTTAAAACTAGTCCAAGGAGGTAGATAAAGGTACCGATCTCTCCAAACCACACCGCTCATCATCTCACCTTCACCGCTTTCTCTCGAACACAGCGGGCTAGATAACTACTTTTAACTGGGGCGCCTTGTTCTCGGTATTTTTCTTTCAATACTTCATACCCATAACATGGACTCGTAAACCTTTAGCTCCTTTTGTATAGTCATTGCACGGGTTTACACCATGATCGGTTCCTTTCTCGTAAATTAGAACCGCCATTTTCCTTGATTAGATCATACATCATCGGATTGAATCTACGATTCACCGAGGCGAACTCTCTGCATGCTTAAATTGATAACTCACTCAACTCATTCTCGGTTTCAAGTGAGAAGAGGATGTATCGATTTAATTACACAGAGCACATTAGATCATCAATATCAGGTTCCCATACCTTCCATAAATTATTCATCACTCTCAGGAATGCCTTCTCTGTGTCACTCAGAGGGCTTCCTGGAAATCAGAGCTTGGAATAACCCCGTTATGGGTATAAGAGACTGACATTGACCAATTTAGAAATACGCAAACCATGTTTGTAATTATAAACTGAAGTTCAGCAATAATGAATAAAATTCTGCAGGAAAGATAATTTCTGACAATAGCGCTATTTCAATAGAGCCGGGTTTCTAAATTACTGGATTGGCACCATACATTGGCTTCATTGATCAAGAAAACCATCAGAATCGGAAACTCGGTAGTTCGAATCCAAAATTTGTCTCGAATTCAAAACTACTGCAGACAAGACTTGAAGAAATATAAATTTGCATTCAATCACCCCTTTACAGCCTAACGCTCAAGTCCAAATTTGTTGTACTACAAACTAATCTTAAAATAAAAAAACGAAGAAAAGAAAAGAAAAGAAAATTAAACATGTGAGCCTTCAAAGAACCCGCATCTCCTTTTCCAATGCCAAGAGTCGCCTATTCTGGGTAGCTGTGCCTTCAGATTTATAGTGTCCTGTCGGCCCTAATTTCGATGCACTTCTTTCGGACTACGCTTAAAATGGCCCGCTGGTCGCTGATGTCGCGACATCAATTCTTGTCGCACCGCTGTCTTTAATCATGTCGCAGTAGTCTTTTTCGTCAGCGACGCGGTTCGTAGCTGATGTCGCTAATTTTAATCATTTGATGTCGCGGACAACCGGATGTCACGCGAATTCTTCTCTCAGAGTATCAGCCGCGACTCGGATGCTGTCGCATTCCTGCCTTTACAATTGATGTCGCGACAACCCGTGCTGTCACCTTCTTCTCTTACCAATGTCGCCGCGACGATCAATGATGTCGACTCCTTCCGTAGGTAGCTGATGCCGTCGCGACACTGACTCGGTCAGCGACCTCTTTAGTGCATCCGATGTCATGACCATTAGTTTTTGCAACCCATGTCAATCGCTTCGCTCAAAGGCCGAGGTCGCGACTCACT
Organism: Tetrastigma voinierianum; assembly: GCA_016808115.1. Classification (NCBI taxonomy): domain Eukaryota; kingdom Viridiplantae; phylum Streptophyta; class Magnoliopsida; order Vitales; family Vitaceae; genus Tetrastigma; species Tetrastigma voinierianum. Next base: position 3,158,281 of record JAEQBH010000178.1, on the reverse strand, counting down.
CTAACTTTGGCTGATGTTGCGACCTAAAATGTTCGCCACTAATTTTAGCCCCGTCAGCGACTTGCGTCGACATCATATCCACCTGTGATCGAGTTAAATTCCTCGGTCAGCGATTCTCCGAATGATGTCACGACATCATTTCTTCTTCTTCATCAATTTCCGGTTGTTTGACCTTGATCTTTTCACCCAAAGTTTCGCTTTGTCTTCCATTATGCTTCAATTGCGACTGGACCTTGTAATTGTAACCAAGATGCATTTTGATTGCTGTCGCTTCACGACATCAAATTCTTAATCCTTTTGTACTCTCTGCCGTAACTTCCTTCAGCCCATTATATCGCATTGTACGCCCACATTCTCAGCCTCTTTTAATATTTTCTCGCTTTCACTCTCGCCGTACGCCAGATTGGGTGGTGTTATTCCATCTTCCTGCATATTAATCAGTCTTTTTATATAAAAATCAATCAGAAAAATGGACTGAAAATAGATGACTTTTAAGCTCATCAGGGACCCAAGATCAAGGAGTGCAGAGTCATCAAGAAAGCTGCGGAGTATAAGTATATACTCCGTCATATGCATATCATTTCTTTTGAACATGTGATATTTTTTTAACAAAAGAGTTAAACTCTAAAACGATTTTGTATATTATTTTGAATGGGCATGAAATGCCTTCATTGTAAATATATTTTGGTTAAATGTAAATTATATGGGCCTACCGAAATGATTGAAAACACTTACGTGATTTTTGAAAAAAAAAACAAAAAAAAAAGGGGGCTTTTAAATGTCTAAATGAAATATGTTTGATAAATGAATTCGGCTAGCGCCTCCGAATCTGGTTCGGACCCACCAATCGGGTCAGACTAGAAAGGGGTGCTTACATCAACTATGAATTATCCTTAAGGAACAAGTTAGGGAAAAAGAAAGACTCCCCCTTGTAGCACTTTCTGCATAATGAGTTTGAGAAAGAATGCTTCCAAATAAAATCCATCACTGAATTTAGCTTCAAGGTCCTGAAAAGTCAACAAAATCACACAATAAAATTTCAAACAATTAAAACTAAACTTCAAACACACAAAATTTAACAAAATCAAGTTAACTATGAAAACTAAAAATTTCTTGAGTTGCCTCCCAAGTAGCTGCTCAAGTTATGTGTCTTTAACTAGACATTTGCTGCAAAATGCTTTCCTTTCAGCAAAATTCTTCCATATCTTCTAAATTTGGAACTAATCTTCATTTATGTTCCCTCCACAATAATGCTTTAATATCTTACCATTCCCTTTAAACTCATTTCCAGAATTAGTTTTCAGTGTCACTACTCCAAAGGGTGTACTTGCAACTACTGTGTAAGGACCACTCAGATCTTGACTTCCGCCCTGGAACGTTTGCTCGAATTGTAATGCAAGACTAGCTCTCCGCTTGAATTCCTCTCAATTCTTCCAGATCATGCCACTTCTTGTCTATCTTTGTAGATTCCGCATTATCATAAGCTTCTATCTTCAACTCTTCCAGCCATCATTTTGAGTAATCACTTTCTTAGCAAACAAGTGGAATCACACCAGTTTAATAGCCTACATAGCTTTATATTCAACTTGAAGAGGGGGATGATACAATTTCCCAAATACAACTCGCAGATAGGGACATTCCAATAGAGTTTTGTAAGCGCTCTATAAGCCTATAATGCATAATCTAGCTTTATAGTCTCGCCTTTTCTACTGAAGTCACTATTTTCAGAATCTTTATTTCATCGAAATCTCATCAGCACTGACAGGATGATAAGCCAATCCCATTACATGTCTGATTCCAAATCTGCTCATGAGTTTTGCAAACACTTTGTTTCTAAAATGACTTCCCTAATCACTAATGATTGTTCTGGGTGCTCCAAATCTGCTCAAAATATTTCTTTGAATGAAACCACCATCGTGGCTGCAAAGTGGGTGCATGCAGATTAATATTTGTGTAGAACAAAGCTATTGCTCCACCCATTCGTTACATAATCCACAACTAGGAGAATGTATAGATTTCCAAATAAGGATGGGAAAGGTCCCATGAAGTCTATCCTCCATCCATCAAAAATCTGCACCACTAGGATTTCTTGCTGGGGCATCTCATTTCTTTTGCTTATGTTACCCATTCTCTGACATTTATCATAATGTTTCACCCATTCAAAATAGTCTATGAATATAGTATACCAATAAAAACCTGATTGAAGAATTTTATGGAATGTTCTATCTCCTGCAAAGCGTCCTCCATATGGTGATGCATGACATTTATCAAGAATTTTACCTTATTCTATTTCTAGCACACATCTCATGATAATCAAATCTGCTCCTTTTTTTAAAAGTAGTGGGTCATCCCATATATAAATCTGCTATCAGTTCTCAACATTCTTTTCCGTTGGTAGCGAAACGTAGGTGGCATAATTCCACAAGCTAAGTAATTCACAATATCAGCATACCAGGGTATTAAACCCGATAACCTAAAAGTCAGCCATCAGACAATTTCGTTATTTCACCTTTTCCCTGTAGAGTTTTTCAATCTAGATAAGTAATCAGCAATCACATTGTCACTACCCTTTTTGTCCTTGATTTCTAAATCAAACTCTTGTAGCAACAATACCCATCTGATCATTCTTAATTTGGCATCTTTCTTTGCCATTAGATATTTAATTGCAGCATGATCAGTGTGTATGATAGCATGGGACCCCAATATGTAAGACCTGCATTTTTCATAAGAAAACACCATTGTCAGCATCTCATTTTTTGTGGTAGAGTAGTTCTCTTGTGCCTCATTGAAGGTTTTGTTGGCATAGTATATGACCCTGAATATCTTTTCAATTCTTTGTCCCAATACTACTCCCATTGCATAGTCACTGGCATCACACATGATTTCAAACTCTTGTTCACCAGTGTCACATGAATTGAGTCGAATCCAACTGACTCTAATTTCTAATGCAAGACCGCACATGATTCATCAAATTCAATACATCCTTTTCCAACACCATGATGGTCTAGGATTTTGAGAAGCCCTTTATAAATTTCTTATAAAATCCAACATATCCCTTGGAAACTTTATCCCTTTAATCTGTCAGAGGTGGTAAGGAGAGCTTTTATGAAAAAAAACCTTAACTGGGTCTACTTAACCTACGTTAAATCTCAGGCTCTAAACATTAAATATTCTTACAAATCATGAAATGGTATTTTTTCGAATTCAGCTAAGTTCTTGTCTTGGCACCTCAAGTATCGCTTCCAAATTTTTTTTAAGCATTTCTCAAAGTCGGATCTGATATAACAGAAGTCATTCACAAAATTTCCACACTTCTTCCACCAAATCTATCAGATATCATACACCTTTAAAGTTATGGCAAGAGATTACATAATCCAAATGCATTCTTCTGTGCCAAAGCCAGTAAGGACATAAATGTAGTCTTCTCCGGGGTCCTCAAGGGCTATGGAAATCTGTTATATCTAAATATCCATCAAGAAACAAAACAAGCTATGCTAACTGGCCCAATGTTCGATCAATAAAGTAAAGGATGTTGGATCCTTTCTAGTTGCAAAGGTACAATTTTTTGCGGGTCACAGAACACCCTCCATCTTGTCACGCTTCTTCTACAATCAATTCATTCTTTCTCTACTTCGATCACGTTGAATCCAATCTCTTCTTAGGAACCATGAATTGGGCTCACCCAAGGGTCGTTTTGAGATTGCATATATAAAAACCCGCATTAGCCATTTCCAGCATTTCTTTTCTCGACAACTTTTCATTACCTGATTCAAACTCTTTAATGTCTTAATGGAGGTCTTTGCATTTTTCCTCCAAGAGGATTTTATGCATGCAAATATGACCGATTCCTTTCTCAAATCTTCTATCGACTGCCACCGCCTGGTATTTTCTAATCACCAAGAGTTTGTCTTCGTTCTCAATAATGCAAATGAAGAGAATCACAGTTTTGCTTTTCTAGCCCTAAGAAAGTACATTGGCGGCCCCGGTAATTCCTTCCAAGGTTAACCCTTCAAATTGCTTCATTTCTTGCCTTTTCTTCATTATCGCTTGATTTTTTTCACTATTCTAGTTCAAACCCAGATCGCTTTCCTTAAATCAAAAATTGAAGTCATAACCACAATCAAGATCCTCAAGATACTAGAAGTTCATCTCATTTCATTGATTGAATTCAAAATTACAACTAAAAATCCATCCAGATTCGGGATGGAACTATCATTGCTTTTGCCAGCCTTACAATCTACTTTCACATTCAAACTCAAGCTGTGCTTTTGTTCAAGTAGTGTACGCTTCATCTCCCACCTCGAGGAATGAGTTCTCTTTTCTAACATCTATCAAGGCAAATTTCTACGGCTGTGGAAAGGTCTTCCAAGTAGTAGTGGAACTTGTGTATCTTCCTCCATATCCATAACTATAAAGTCCACAAGAAAAATAAATGTTCCCACCTTGATGAGTATATCTTCAAGGACTCCCTCTGGTTGTGCCATAGTCCTATCTTCCATTTGTAAGGTCATAGATGTGGGAGTAAGCTCCTCCAAACTCAATCTCAAAACTACAAACAGTGGCATCAAGTTGATGCTTGCCCCTGAATCACACAAAGCCTTCTCAAATTCAACATTCCTAATGGTGCAGGGAATGGTGAAGCTGCCAAGATCCTCGCATTCTACTAAGAGTTCTCCGAATCACCGCATCGCATGTGGCTATCAAACTCACCTACACTCCTTCAAATCTCCTTCTTACTCATAATGTCCTTTAGAAACTTAGCATATTAGGCATCTCGAGCCAATGCCTCGTAAAAGGTAGATATTAATCTCATCTTCTTGTCGATATCCAAGAATCTAGAAAACTGCTCCTCCATTTTTGCTTTCTAAAGCCTCTGAGGGAATGAACCAGCAGTGTATGTAGGCTTCTCAGATTTCTTTCTTTCAATTTTCCTTTTCTCCACCGCTAGTCTCGAACCTCTTCTCTTTCTCAATCTCTTCGCCTAATTCTAAACTACTAACCTAGTCTCTTTTCCAGCTTTCTTCTTTCTTCTTTCACTCTTTTCTTTCATCTTCTTTTTGCTTTCCAACTCTCTCGCCACTCCTCGCAGTCACCGCTACAGCATCCTTAAGATTCTTCTACTACTGGGGAAGGCATTCTGAACTGCTCTGCGGCCTCCGCATTTTTGCAGAGAGGCATTAGTGTCAGCCTAAAACACATTTCAGGCGGCCCAAATGCTGCTGCTGGGGCTGAAGAATTTCGCTTCGCGAATATTCGCAGTTCTTATTCTCTCCGCGAATGTTAAGTATTTGATCTTTAAACATCGGGAGATATCCTTATCCCTAATTTTCTACTCTAACCCTTGTTAACGTTATCCGGAACCCATGCGGAGCATACCGTTGTTGAAAATTTTGCACTAGTCTCTCGGGATCTTGGCCGTGGCTCCACCTCCATATGAGAAATCCTCATGGTTCCTTAGTGCCTGTGTAATGGTCGCGGTGCTGAGGTTTGGATTAAAGTCAGTTTTGTCGCCATTAATAAACTCGAGCCTCCTCAACTCGATAGTGGACCCTCACTGTGGCTAGTCCTCATCAAGACTACTCTTCCGCCATTTCCTTCCATCGTCTTACTTCATGTGCCGGTATCTTCTATCTTGATTTCCCAAATTGTTTATCAATGCATCAAGTTCGCTTCTATGGCAATCATCGTGTCAAATTTCTCTATCACCCCCACTTTCTTGTGGTTTACCGATCCCCGTCTGACACGAAGCCTCGTAGTCAAGCTGCTTGCTAGATCTTCAATCAACTGTCTTGCCTCTTTAGCACTCTTCCTCTTGAATGCTCAACAGCAGGCTACATCAATTATACCTTTGGAGGTATAGTTCATAGAGTAGTAAAAGATGTCCATCTAGGTGGTCAAATCTATACCATGCATTGGGCATCTTTTTAGAAATCTCTTATATCTCTCCCATGCATTATAGAGACTTTCATTCTCTCCTTGTTTAAACACTATGATTTCCCCTCTCCTTTCTGAAGTGAGGGCAAGAGGGAAGAATCTACTCATGTAAGCATCTACCAACTCTTCCTAATTGTTTACTGATCCATAAGGTAGTGATTCAAACCAAGTGGCTGCCACATCTCTCAGTGAAAAATGGAAGAGTTACAGCTTGATCGCCTCAGGTCTCACCCCGTTTAGCTTTACTGTATTTGCCATCCTCATAAATCTTCCCATATGCTCATTAGGGTCTTCACTAGGATGGCCAATATATTGATGTTAACGCATCATTGCATGGCAGCCGCTTTAACTCAAAGTTATCGCCTCTATACTTATTGGCCTTCATAGCAAAGTATTCATCTCTAATGATCATTCCCAAAAAACTTCCAGCCTCGCCTCTGGTGCTTTCTATTGTTGCCTGCCCCTCGAAAGTGTTTTGTTGTATCTCTCTCTCGCTCCGCCATAACCACTTGCATTCAATACTAACTTTCTTCGTATTTCTGTCTTCTCCAATTCGTGGTCCAAATGGCAAGAATTCTTCTTCTAGTTTTCTATGCATGTAAGATCTTCCTGAAATGGAAACATGCTAAGATCAAATCAAATCAGTGGAAAAAAAACTATATCACTATAAGCTCATAAAACATTTTCAGTAGCTTACTCAGCTACTGCAGTTAAAACTATTTTTGAATATTTTCTGAAATTTTTGATAAAACAGAGAAAAATGTTCACATTAGAAGTTCTCTCTTTGGTTGGAATATTGATATTTAAATTCTTCTTTCAATTCATCGGCAACGAATCCAAAACCTTGTATAGACAGGTTGAAACCAAATGATTTATTTTTGACACTGCTACTTGAAAGTTGTTTAGAATCCCAGGCAACGGCGCCAAAAACTTGTTGATTTATAACATTTTTCTATATAAACGAAAATACTATTGTCGCTATTCTTTTCAATGTATAAATGTTTTCTCTATATAAAATTTTGCAGTTTTTAGTCTAAATGAAATTTTTTGCAAGTGCACAGGTCATACAAGTAATAAAGTGGATTAAAAATAAGTCCAAGTATCATCCCACGAGGATTGTTGAGAAATCTAAAGATCACTCACCCTAAATCACTGCATTCAATATTTAAACTCAAAATTACAAAATTGATTTGTTTAAACTAAAGAAAGAATGACTAATTAAAATTCTATAACTATAAAAAAAAAATCAAAATGAATTGGATTGGAGAGTTCATTGAGTAAAGTTAACATTGAGAAATAGATCAATCTATAATTATCAAATTTTGCATCATTTTATAACATAATTCAGCCATTAGTTTGAAATCTGAACTTGTCAAAGATGAAAAGTAGTATAGTTTGGATTCTTCCATACACTATACATTTCACTAATTGGAGAACCATATTCCTTCCAAACACATGGGTCTAATCTTCTGCCATTTATGGATATAATCTCTTTCTAAGAATCGATATTTTTCCTTTCAAAGATTTCACCCTATTCCTATGATTTGAAGATTTCGTCTTCATAGACAGGACACGCAAGCCATTACGTCCCCGAGCCCGAATTCGAAGGTGAACTGATCCTAGATGCAACCGCATGAAATCATTGTCAAACACATTTCATATAAACATACTTATATATGAATATATGATATCATTACTAATACATTCATTAATATGAGAGAAATATACATCATATCATTTCAAGATGGCCTATATCTATTCTCAAGGCAACATATTGATACAAATATGACGTGATGCTTTGTAAATATTAAGTATTTACAAAATATTATTATAGTTTACTACTTTTCACCTCATTAGTAAAATACATTCCATGAAGATTTATATATTTATTTCGATACGAAATAATTATATGATATCATGAAATGAAAAGTGGAAGAAACAAAGCATTTACGTATAATTCGAACAGTATGGAATATGACTCACGGCGGGGTCTTCACCTTGCTACTATCTACACGATACCTACGCATGAGAAATCAAAGCGCTAAGCATTTTCATGCTTAGTGGTTCTTTACGTTTCTATTCTTATTTCATACAATCAATACAACATATATATGCACATATAAACATATAAATAACATTGCCCATATGCATCAATTAATCATCTATATTACATCCAATATGTTTATTTTCAAACAACATTTTGGCGTTTGTTCATGTGATCCATGCAATATATATATATATATATATATATATATATATATATATATGATTTTATAATAGTTTAACATACATTCATTTTATCTTGCATATAAAAACACAATGATTCACACTTTTCATGTTGCATTTATACTAGTATTTGGTCAACCTAATTTACACATTTGTTAAACCATTTTGCCCTTAAATGAATCTAACCGAAATTTCCTAAGGCATAGGGATAACGTAATCACCAACACAGCCTCACAAGCCGTCAGCCGATGAACACTTTAATAACTTAGTATTGTCCCACTGGGCAATGGACTGGTTATTCTTACATTTGCATTTTTAAACACTATCAACACTGCCCTCGGCTGGGCTACAGACAGTTGGCGTCACTATCAATCATATCATCTTCGCAAGATCTACATTTATCCTGCTGGTATACCAATCTATCCCTAACTTGAATATGACGGCTAAAATTCTCTTAAGGGCATTAATAATTTATCATTGTAGTTACAAGATTTTATTCTCTATTCCCCTATATTCACATTTTCACAATAATACATATTCGACATTCGTCATATACTTACATCTGTTATGTTTGCCACTTGATAGATCATTTATCAATGATCTTTCCACACATTTAAGAGGGCAAGTAAACACATAATTTCCACAATAACACAAGTTGATACTCAATTACATAAAATAAAAATAAAAATTTGAGTCAATTAACAGGTCAGAACTTGGCCAAAATAATAAGCAGGGGAGTAGAATTTCACAGGGCACTGCAAATTTTACTGTGAAAATTTGTTGTAGTTGTGTTTCGTTTTCTTTTCCCCTTTTTTCACTTGAAATTGATTAATCAACACTTAAACCAATTTGTTTATGGTTCAAAATATAGCACAAATGCAGATTTCATATAAAACCTTTCGATTTTGATGACATAGCGAACACAAAACCGAAGCAAGAAGAGAAATGTGAAGAACAAACTGATTCATGCCACAGTAGGTGTATCGAAATCAACAAAATTTATATCCTAGGGTCTCCTACTGTTCGCAGTGTTACCGCAAAGATAAAGGGCCTAAGGTCGAACTCAGGATGCTCTTTCTCTCATGCTAAATGAGTCACGCTTGATTGAAATTGGTGTTTTTACTTTGGATTTGGGGTTTTGGGTAAAGAAGGAGGTTGATGGTCAGAAACTATAACCGCAGAGAAATAAAGTGTAAAGAACTCCTGAAGTTTCCAGACCACTGAGCTTAGGTTCTAAGGTAACTCGTAATATCCTCTAACCTTTCTTTCCTCAATAAAGGGCGACCTATAGTCATTTCCGAGCCGGATCTAGGTTTTCCTAGTATACGGCATTTATTGCCCATTATCGTTTCAAAGGAAGAACCATCCGTCGTTTGATCTAACCCGCAGGAGCTAATAAATGGCAATCCACCTGCATCAGTGATCTAGCACAAGTACCACCGAGCCTCGAAAGCTTGCTGCTACCAACCACTCGTGTGGCAGGCGCCTCAGGATTTAAACCCACGGTAGATGCAACATAAATGATGATAAATACCGCTGCACAGAGGGCGTTGTATTACCTCAAACCTGACCTAAATTCTCCTTTCAAGCGACGAGGAGGTTTAGCCACATCCTTGAGTCATTATCCCCAACTGGTGTTCGCAAAGAAAATAAGAGAAAGGGAAGAGAAAGTGAAAGAAAGCGTGAAGTGGAAAGCTGAAAGCTTTGGTTAACTCATTTGATAAAACCAAATCGTCATACATGTTTGACTGTTATATATGCTCGTGAGTCAAGGAATTTACATAAACGTGATGAGCATCAACAATTACATTAAGGGCATTTTGCAAAGCGGTCGTGAAGTGGTCAATACAGCAAAATAGGGAGATCACGTAATTTTAGATGCCGCGGTAAATTTCAAGCAGCCTCATGAAAAGTTCTCACGCAAAATTTTCTGCAATTCAACACTCTCCTCCGTATTTAGCCCCAATCATGGTCTTCCTTGTTTCTATGCAAACTCAGTCATTGGGTTCTTCGTGATTTGAATTGGCTTTCAAGAAAGTGGTACACTGGTTTGCAAACTACACAAATATCCACAAAAATGTGATTAGTAGCATAGTTGGGACCTTAGTGTAACAATCAAGTTATTTAAGTTGGATTAGTACAATAAAAAGGTTCAAACCCGGCAATAAACAAGCCTCAAAAAACAAGACTATTCGTGCTAATTACAAACCAAAAGGGTTGTCGATCTTACTCCATTCTGAACTGATCTTAGCTCAAGTTTTATCATCACCAGCCCCTAATTCATCACAAGTACGTCACAATCAGAGAACAAACAAAGAAAAATCAGTCATGCATGCTTGGGTTTCTGGTTAGGGTTGATTTATACCCAATACACCTTCACTTGAAAAAATTTCTGGGAACAATTTAGCCATATTTTACCCAAACTTCCTTCCAAAAAATGATAGCTCTATGAGTCTATTTTCAGTAGAAATTAGAATCATCTCATTTGGAGCATTACAACTTAACTTATGGTCAAAACACCAAAACTGTACCAAAACAGAGGATAACCCAGTAGCTTACCCATATTTTCACTTCAATCTCAAAAAAAGGGGACTTAGGGTCAGGTTTGCTTCTTATTACCTTCTATAATTTTGTAGGTCTACCTATTAGGGTTATTTCCAAACTGGAATCACTCAATTTGGATGACTAATGGTCGCTGCTATGGCCAAAACAAGAACATGAGACAAATCTAGAAATTTTCCGTTTCTAGACTTTTACTTTGGTCTGATCTCTAAACACAACATGGATGCTATTTCTGGACTGCTTTAGGTCTCTATTTCTTATAGAAATTTTCATCCATGAGTCTTATACAGCATCTCCAATTGGAATCATCCAATTTAGAGGTCAAGAGGTCAAGTTATGGCCAAAACAAAAACATGGGGGTTTTGAAAAAAAAACTTTGACAACGATTCCCTTCAAAACCTATACATATCTTTTTTACACTTCTTTGTCTTTAAGACCCCACAAGCTAACAAAACCAACCCAAAGCAATAAAACTCCAATCCAAAAACAAATTACCTAAAGATGGAAGAGTTAGGTTCTCCCTAAGAACAAAAACAAAAATGAGTTAGGACTTTCCAATAACTAAACTGAGAACCATGCTAACCCAATCCAAATCAAAACAAACATCAACCCAACTCTAACAAGTATAACACATGAATGAGAATAGTTAGGGTTCTTCCTAACCTCAATCATGAACAAATAGGGAGTTAGGATGGTTTCCTAACCTTGATTTCCTTGAAATACTTGAACCTAGCTTCCTTTCCTTCTCTTAATCAAGCAAAACCTTGAACTAAATGGAGAGATATCAAACCCTCAATTGGTTTATCTTCTCCTTCACGTGAACCCTAGCTCCCAAAGTGTGAAATGCCCAAATCTAAGACCAAATTTGGTCTTATCTTATTTCATGTATAAGGCCTTGTTTGGCAAATCTCATTTTTGCTTAAGTTTTCCATGTTTGCATTAAAGTCCTTCATTTCATTTCTATTTGCAATTCAATTATCACATATTAAACTTTAACATGTATTGTTCTAGCTTTATGACCCTTGAGTCCTTAATGTGACATTTTTCTATTTTACTCGACTCTTGTATTAATTCTGATTTTATCATTTTTTTTCTCACTTAATATTTAATTTTCCGGAAAAATGCAAATTTAACTTATTTTATACCCTAAACATGTTATAAAACTATTATGGTATAATTTGGTGTGTTACAAGCCTTCTCCAATCTAATTGGTTTCTCATCCTTCCAATCTGATCAAACTCTCTATCTCCTTGATTAGATCTTTGCTAACATGGGATAAAGATTATTCCATCAGACAGAGAAGAAACCTCTAATCAATTAAACTGATATATCATCAACTAATCCTCACACCATGAGTAAATTAGTGATTTATCAAAGATCTTTCAGAGTTTATTAGTTCCATAATATTAGTCTAACATACCCCTAAGTAACTACTCCATACTCTCAAGAATCTCCATCTCTGTGTCACTCATAGGGCCTCCTAGAAATCAGAGCAAGATATAGCCATTTTCTGGGTACAAGCTACTAATATTAAGAACAATTAATTTCAAGAACAACACCAATTAAATAAATTCAAGATTTCTAACTATGACATTCTTTTAAGTTGCACAGAAAATAATAACTAACACCCATTCATTCCTGCAGGAGCTTAGTCTTTCAAAACTGGATTACAAATAACAGTGACTAACCGATCAGGAAAATTCATTGAAATTGCAAGCCAAATGAAATAAATGAACTCCATAAAATTTCCAAATTCCATTTAAATCAAACAATGATGAAAGCTAAAATTTTACAATGAACCTAACTCAAAACTTCAACCCGGATCACTACTCAAATCCAAATAAAACACTAACCAAAATGTTAAGCTGAAACTAAATCAACGAAAATAAATAAATGAAAAATAATATACAAATGAGACTCCAGCTACCCAGATGTTCTAGGTTCAGTGAAAGCTGTGCACAGTGCCCTATGTACTTCTATTTATAGGTTTTTAAATGATGGGCCGAAATTCGAGGTTGAAGTTATGGATTCCCAAAACTAGCCCAGTTGACGACTTTGTCGCGACATAGAAAAGACTTAGAGAGGAACTAGGGTTGGTTATCTTCAATGATGCTTAGTGATTCATCTAAATGAGGAATGGGCTGAAGAATTATGACTTGAATTAGTCCTAGGACATGGTATAAGGATCCTACTTTCGTGTTCCCCCTTATATTTTCTCGCACTATCCACCTATTCACAGTTACATTCTTCTAGGTTGATAGGGCAATACTTTTTCAAGGCAATTTTCCTAGGGATTTCTATTGGTCACAGTTACGTTCTTGCAATAAAACTACCTGGACTAAGCTCGAATTGGTCACAGTTACATTCTTACAATCCTCACTTAATACATTTGATGTCCTCTCCTAGTGAAATCTTCTTAGTACTAGACCTTTCTAATTCCCTAAGCCTCTTTAACTAGGTTGATTAGAATTCCAATTAATTGACTCACATCTTAAGAGAATCGAATCCAGATTTTAGGGCATAATCCCAACTATTACCAAGGATACCCTAGTAAAAGGATCGAAGACCCAATTCTCAACATGCATCAATTAACCAAAATCATAATCTTCCAAGTATTAACACCAAACATAACAAATCAAGCATAAATCATCCAACCAAACTAAAGATTAAATGAACCATGCATCACATCTAATAACCAACCCTATAGAATGACTAGTGTTGGGGAGCACAAGATTTAGTTTTTGGATACCTTACCAAACACTAGTTAAGTCCCAAGCAATAGCTCCAAAAACTTGTTGCTCAGCCACTTAAACTTCAACTTGGTCTCTTCTGCTGCAAGTGCATAGGTCAACAAGTAATAAAGTGGATTTTTAAGTCCGAATATCATTCCCACAGGTATCATGAAAGAAACTCATAGATCAAGTACTCAAACTACTCAAGATCATCACTATTTAAACTTCAGTTTTTAGGATTAGAAACTAAATAAAAAAAATAACATAACAGTACTTTTGTATTCTTTTCTTCAATTGAAAGAAAGTTCAAATCTAGGAAAATTAGAGGTTTCTCTAATAAAGAGTATAACATTGGGAATGGGATAGTTAATGTGAATGTTATCTTGCAGTTTGTTCAAAAACAACACAATTATGGTTTGAATCCTAGATTTGTCCAAGGGTATGTTAGTATAGTCTTGAAAAACCTTCAACCACTATACATTTCACAATTTAGTCAACCATGAGCCTAAACCAAGACAACATGTGTCTAAATAGATAATTGTAGGATAAAATTCCCTCAAAGACTTGGATGCATTTCCTAAACCAGTACTACTCAACCAATTCTTAGGACTGAAGTTAACTTGCCCCCATAGACAGGGATATACAAGCTCTCTCCAATGTAATTGGTACCATATTCCGCAATTTCAATCAACATAATCTCTTCCAAGACAGGAACAAAATTATTCCACTAAATTGAGATGAAACCTTCAAATATTAAATTGATAATCCACCAGGTTATCCTTATACCTCAGGAACACACTTCTGTTGTCACCTAGAAGGGAACCTTGAAGTCAGAGGTTAGAACAGAGCCTATGATTCTTCAAAGCGATATTTGAATTACATTAGTTCTAAGAGTATCAATTTAACATACCCTTCAGATACTACTCTTCGATCTTAGGAACTCCCTTCTGCTGTCACTAGAAGGTATCCTAGAAAATAGAGCTTAGAACAGCTCTTATGGGTATACTAAATTGATACTTAGAACAACTCACTTATAGAGTAATACCAATTAGATAAATTCAGTCCTCAACCCACAATTTACATTAACATTCTACAAACATAACAATCATATCACAAATCCCTTCCCACAGGGAGCTTACCCTTCCATCACTGGATTACACATATCAACGACTAGTTGTTTAAACAAATTCATTGAAATTGTAATCAAGAAAATGAAGAAAAAGAATTCAAACAATGTATTCAGCTTCTCTTCAAGTTCAAACGGTAATGGAGCTTGATATTCAAAAATCAAAGCTCAATATCTCAGCTCAGATCTACTACTCTAATTTAAAATGAAAATTAAAGAAAAACGAAAAATAAAGAAAGAAATCTAAAAAATAAAAATAAAAATAAAATAAAATATATACATATATATATATATATATATATATATATATATATATATATATATATATATATATATATATATATATACACACACACATGATTAGTGTCCAAAGTGCTATTTTGAACCCTATTTATTAGGTTTTGAGTGCTTTTTAGATACTAACCATTCTAATTAACCCGATTTACACATTACGGTCCCTTAATATTTTAATGATCACATTTTGTGGCAATTTTGCGCTTTTTACAGCTAATTATGCCAAATTGTTGAGTCGATCCAAGGCACTAGAGAATCAAGTCAACTCACATTGCAATCAAAGATCAGAAGGAAAGAGAAGCAAAATGTGAAGCAGGGAACAGACCCCAGATGGCACACACTGACTGTGGCATCCCGCGAGCACTGCCTCCCGCTCGATTGCTCCCCGTTTCACGCCGCTTTTTGCTACAATTTTTGGTTTTTCTTTCTACCCTTGCTAAAATCACTTCAAGTTTGGATTTTATGGTATTTCACTTGGTTTGTAAGGCTATATGTCATTTTTGTATACACTGGAAGGAGGACGGATTTTTGTCAGAACAGTTAGGGTTCCATTCTCCTGCTGGCTTTTCCTCATTTTCTCTCCCTTTTCGGTCGGCAAACACTCCTCCGAGGATACTAACTCGTAGGATGTTTATTAGACCTCTTCCTCCTTGGAAGAGGACTCCGTTGTTGGCTAGGGCTTCTGGATGCACCACGTCCCTTTGTTTTTAACGCACGTATTTTTTCGCTGTTTGCCCCATCTCACTTCTAGTTAAATCTTGCTATGCTCTCTAATGTGTATTTACAAGCTTTTGGGTTCAATGGATACTTTCACTAGATCCATTGAGGCTCGCTTAGTTGTCTCTTGCTAGTTATCAGGATTAGGGTTTTTTGAGATGCGGTTTCACTGTTAGAACATTTATGCCCATTTAAATGCCAGGTTTCAAAAAAGGAAACTAGGTTTAGTTTTTAAAGCTAAATGAAGATCCTGCCTAGAAATGACTATATGTCATGCTCCCAACGCGAGGAAAAAAAAAATAACAGGACATGTGGTTACCTTGAAACCCCTAAACCAAAGGGCCTAACACTTCAAGGGGTTCTATTTACATTTTTTTTCTTGTTTTAGTTTTCAAATTTGCAACCAACCACACTCCCCTGCTTTTAACCAAACCCCAAAATTCAAATTTAAATCACCGCTTTGATTTCACCAAATCATTTGTATGAAGAAACCCATCCCCTCTCGTGTTCGACCCTGTACCACTATACTCAAGAATAGCTTGACTACCAAATAGGAGGAATATAGGGATATAAATTTTGTTGATTCCGATCACTCATCGTGGCACAATCAATGGCTGCTTAAGCCGGGATGGTGCCTGAAGTGCATTTGACGAAATATGAAACACTTGTGATCCTCATCACAAGTTTTGGTGAATCTTTATATTTCATTGTCATTTTTACTTTATTTTCATTTTATATATAAAAAAAAATTTCTCAGGATCTGTGTTATCTGTGTGCCTTATTTTTACCAGGATTGAATATTCATGGTTAAAAATTCAAGGCAAGGCCAAGACAGTTCACTGGGAAAATTGAGAGAAAAATGGAACCCCCACATGAAGAGCAATACAGTCAGAAGGGTAACCCTAGAGCTTACATGACAATGAGGGATTACATGAACCTTCCATGGCAGTGGCAACAACCTGTAGAGAGAAATCCAAACCCTAGGTCTATGAGAGAATATAGAGACCAATGGACGAGTGCACCCGTCTATAGTGTCCCGTCCTACGCACCTCCTCCACATCCACGTGATGCTTCGTCTCAGCTCAACTACCACACCACTTCCTACGCTTGAGCAAGCAATTTTGACCTTACTAAATTGGTGGTGATGCCAGGATGAACAAAAGAAATTCAATCCAATTGAGTGAAAAATCCATACTCGAGGAGAATTCCGACCAAAGGTGATTAGATGGTCGAACAATGATTTCGAGCAGCACCCGGACAACCCGCAAGATCAAGACCTAATCGATCAACAAAGAATGTCCACCGCAGGAGGAGGTCAAAGTGGCACCACGGTAGATAGTCATATCCCACAAAGCAGCCCACAAAGAAAGCCCAGTACCTTGAATCCTCGCCTGAGGCCGGCGATCCGCCTCTCGTGAGAAGAAGGAAGCAACCTTCCCATCGACCGAGAAGAAAGCAAAGGGGACATGAAACAGAAGTATTCCCAAGAACCTATCCTTCAACCAATCCCCATGAAGTTGAATCCCAGTGCCACTGCCCAACCCCAAAATAGCCCACTCCGCAGCGCAGGCGATACCGGCCCAACCCGCAAAGAAAATCCAGCTTCCCGCAACACCCGGCCCCAAAACTCATGTCACCCATCACCGGCCGCGGCAAAACTTTAAGAAGTTAGTGGCCTTTGTACAGACTTTTTCCATTACCTCAAAGAAGATGGCAGCTGCACATACCGCATGGCATAGTGGATGGTTCGGGTGCCGGTTCGGAGTTGGAGCGCCCGAACCTTGGCATTTCTAAGCTCCTCCCCCACTTTTTGTTTTAATTTGTCTTGTTTTGTTTTATTTTATCGTATTTTATTTTGATTTCGTTAATTTTTCTTTTAGATTTTCTCTAATTTTTAGTTAATTTATGCTTTTAGATTAATTTTTACTCTTTTCGTAATTTTTCTTAATTTTTCAGACACTTTACAAGCCAGGTACCTAAGCCTAGATTGAAAATCACATGCAGAACGCATAAGTTTTCGCAACTATAGCGAAAATTTCGCATTCTATTTATTATGCTAAAATTTCACTATAGATGAAATTTTCGCTTGGTTAGCTTAAATTTCACAAATTTAAATAAATTTTGCTAGACAAACAGTAATTAAATTTTTGTTAGGAATAGCAGATTCAAGCAAATTTTAATGAATGCACAAATTTGAATAGCGAAATCAACAAAGGCCTGTTAAGAAGACAAAACAAATGCACGCATTTCCATTTTATTTTACTTATTTTATAAAAAAAAACGTTTGTTTTTCTTTATATATATTTTTTTCTCTTTATATATTATTTTTATTTCAAAAAATATATATATATATATATAATAAATAATATATATATATATATATATATATATATATATATATATATATATATATATATATATATATATATATATATATATATATATATATATATATATATATATATATATATATATATATATATATTATTTTTATTTTTATATATGTGCATATAAAATATAAAAATAAAATAAATAAATTCTTGTCCCTTAAAAAAAAATTAATTTAAAAAAATCGTTATATATATATATATATATATATTTTTTTTTTTTATTTGATTTTTCAAAAAAATCAAAAAAAAATTTCGCTATTAGACATAGCGTACCAAGAAAATACGCCACCGCTTATGTCAAATTTTCATAGCCTAGCTAAATTTCGCTAGGCTAGCTAAAATTATTGTAGCAATAAATTTTTTTCGCTTATATTCTAATTTCTTTGCCTCCCACCTTGTTTTTCGCTTTATAACTTTTCATCCGAACTCGCAGCGTTTCTTGGTACCGTTTGGAAACTTTAGAGAGTGTAGAATCCAAATATGGCCAGAAAAGAATATTTTGAGATTATTATGAAAGTGTAATTTTAAAAATGCTCCTAACTCAATACTTTTTTCCTCTCTTTTCTCTCCTAACTTGTTTATCAGCCCAAACGGGAGGAATAAGGTGTCGATGGAAAGCTTGTGAAGTTTACTATCCAGAAATGATCACATCTCATCAAGGAGGTAACACTTCCCCCTCTAATTTTCCAATCCGAGCCCCATTTCGGACACCGAGATGTTTGGGTTGGGGGGAGAGTTAGCAAAGGAAATGGCTTTTGCATTTATGTTTTGTTATTATTTTGTGCAAGCCCATTTTGTGATGTTCGGCTTGTCGGGTTCCTTCTATAAAGCCGTTATACTAAAATGTAGCCTTACTTTTCAAAACTGGACCATTTTGCAATCAAAATTTTTTATGGTTTCGCTTAACCCGCAAGTTGGAAAATTTAAACTTTCTCATTCAATTCTATTGATGCTAGATTGATTCCATGCTTGGTTGAGGACATTAGTTAACTTTTATTGATTTCGACATTTTTCTTCCACTCAGCTAATCCACACATAGAGTTAATGTAGAGTTTCAATGATAAATAAACTCCAAGAACCTCCTTTTACTGCATAACATACCCATTGTTTCATCGACCACCTTTAATAAAGCAAGGACCGCGGGAAAAGAAAAAGAAGAAAACGAAAAAGAAAAGAAAAGAAAAAGAAAAGAAAAAGAAAAGAAAAGAATAAAATTGCAATGCTTGCCTTGAAACCCGAGCACACCGAGGGGTATATGGTTAGTTTTTAAAGCCCTACGCTCTAAACCTTCACTGGTCGGGAGTCACCGACTTAGTGTCTGCTAAGATGGGTGGATAGGAGCTGAGTGTTGTAGGTGCTGAGTCTCGAAACTGGTCTCAAGTCCGGGGTGAAATCAAGAGCCTGCGGGTCGAAAGATCCTTATGACTAAGGCCCTAAGCCTTAATCGTCGAGTCACCCGCAGATCCCCCTGCCATACGGACTCCTCGTGAGGTCGATTCCTCAAAGATTGCACCCTACAACGCAAAAGAATTGTGTGGAATAAGAGGTGGGTCCCGATCTATTTAGGTTGGTTAGCATGCTAGGTCGTGTAGTAGCTAGTCGGGGGAGAGTGCGCTAGCAGCTTTATCATTGAAAATAAAAATAAACACTTAGATTTCGTGAAGTTCCCTGCCGATTCAACGAGATGGGAGTACTCTTTGATACTCAATTTGTATGGCATTCATTCTCTCATGATAGTTATCGGACACAGATTTCATTATTCTTGTTTGTAAGAAAATATCATTCACAAACCCTTTTGAAATATAATTTTTGGTGGAATATTATTTGTTATCATTTTGTATGCTCTTTTCTTTCTTTCTTTTCTTTCTTTTCTTTCTTTCATTGCTAAGGGACTAGCAATGTGTAGGTCAGTGATTACTGTCCAAAAGTGCTATTTTGAATTCTATTTATTATAGGTTTTGAGTGTTTTTTGTATACTAATCATTCTAATTAACCCGATTTACAATAATACGGTCCCTACTATTTTAATGATCACATTTTCGTGGGCAAATTTTGCGCCATGAGCTAATTATGCCGAAATTGTTGAGTCGATCCACGGCGACCAAGTCAAACTCAATATTGCAAATCAAAGATCAAGGAAAGAAGAGCAAAATGTGAAGCAAAATTGACCCCGCAGAGTGCTTTTCCACGCCCACCGTGCAATCCCGGGCGAGCACTATTCCCACCGAATTGCTCCTCGTCGACGCCGCTTTTAAGGCAATTTTTGGTTTTTCTCCTTTCTACCCTTGTTGTAATCACTTAAGTTTGGATTTTATGGTATTTCACTTGGTTTGTAAGGCTATATAAGCCATTTTTGTATACACTGGAAGGAGGACGGATTTTTTGCTATAAATAAAGTTAGGGTTCCAGTTCTCCCGTTTTTGGCTTTTCTCTCCCTTTCTCGGCTGCCAAACACTCCTCTGAGGATGACAACTCAGAGGATGTTTGCCGACCTCTCTCTCCTTGAAGAGACTGCTGGCTAGGGCTTGAGGTAAAGCACGGTCCCCGTTTTAACGCACGATTTCGGGTCATTTAGTTCCGCTCTCACTTAGGTTAAAATATCTTAAGCATGCTCCCTTTAATGTGTATTCGCAAGTTTTCGGGTTCAATGGATACTTTCACTAATCCACTGAGGCCCGCTTAGTTGTCTCTTGCCAGTTCATCGTGGATTTCTGTGGTTTTGAGATGCTTCACCTGTTAGAACATTTATGCCCATTTAAATGCTATGTTTCAAAATGGAAAATCATGTGGTTTAGTTTTTAGTTAATGAAGATCCTGTCGGGAAATGACTATATGTCATGCTCCTAACGCGAGGAAAATGGTTCCTGGGACATGTGGTTACCTCAAACCCTAAACCCAGTTGACTCCAACACTTCGCGGGTTCTATTTTTACATTTTTTTTCTTGTTTTAAGTTTCCGCTTTGCAAACCAACCACACCCCCTGTTTTTAACCAAACCCCAAAATCCAAATTTAATTCACCAGTTTTGATTTCACTCAAATCATCTCAGACAAGAAAACCCATCCCGTGTTCGACTTAGACCACTATAAGGCATCGCAGAGTTTGATCACTACAATAGGAGGAATATGTGATAAATTTTGTTGATTCCGGATCACCCTACTGTGGCACGAATCAACACACAAAAGCTTCCTTCATTGTATTTTCTCCTCTTTCTTCCCTCTCTGTATATTCGTATCCTCTCTTTCTTCTGCACCCTATCTGTTTCTATTTATAGTCCAATTGTTGCTGGGCCAAAATTCTAGGAAAATTTTGTGGATTTCAATGTAAGCCCACTGAATAGGTTGGTGCAAAAATTGTTAAAATGCCGCAACATTATTACAACCATATTTGTATTCAGCTTTGTCATGGTGTTGTTGCAACATTCTGTTGCTATTCTCAAACTGTTTACCTCTAAAATAATTGTCACGACAAAATTAAATTTTTCGCGACAATGTTTTCCAAATTTGTCTTCAACATTGTCGTCAGGTTGTCTTGACAACTCTACTTGACATTCCCCTTTTGATAAATGTCACAACAAAATTTTTAAATTGTTGAGACAACTTCTTGTTAACTTCCAGGTGTTCTTCTCACTTATGTCGTGACAAAAGTTCGAATGTCGCGACATTTCGTCCTTCCTTAGTCTTTTTAGCTGTTTTTCTTGTTCTTTTTGCTTCTTTTGATCTTGATTCCTATAAAACAATAATTTTTGTGAAAATTCCATAATTTTGCATTAAAATAAGCATTAAGCTATCAATTATGCACACAAAAAAATGGATTTAAAACTAGATGAGTTTTAGACTCATCACCTAGCCAACCATTTCAACCATCAATACTAGCAAATTCATGTTAATAACAAACATAAGACTGCAGAAATTGAAAGAATAGTAGAAATTGAAATACAAAACAAAGATAAAGCTGCAATAATCTTCAATCTCCAAATCCAAGCTTAAATCCACACTCTATAAGGTCGTGCTTCCAAGAAGTATTCAATTACAAACCAAGTTCTTCACAAAAACACTAAATCTAAGAAATCTAAGAAATCTAACCTAAAAGATTGGTTCTAAGCTCAAGGAAAGAAAACCCTAGAATATCAAGCCTCTCTCCCTAAAAGTTTGAACCCCTAAAACCTAGAAATAATAGCTTATATAGTAGTTTGGGAAATGGGCCTAAAATGGAAAACTTTCCAAAACTGGACCACGATGTCACGGCATTTTAATCAAATGTCGCGACATGTCAACGCTTGCTAGTCCAAATATTCAATGAATGTTGTGGCATGTAATTCTAATGCCACAGCATGTCAATGTTGATGCTGCTTCTTTCCTACTTCAATGTCGCGGCATGTCACTGCTTGTCACCCTGGATCATCTTTGATGTTGTGGCATTTAATTCCAATGTAGCGGCATGTCAATGCTTATGCTCTCAGTTGCTCTATCTTCATGTTGTGGCATGTGGCTCGATGCCTCCACATTCCAGTGATTCCTTGTCTTCTTCATGCTTGTTTCTTGCTCTAAAATGCTTGTTCTTCATAATGATTTCTACAAAATGTGTAGAGAGGGAAATTATGACAATTTTACATGATCTAGGTGTGAAATTCGCATCAAACGCTCAAAAATGAATGTATAAGATATGCCCAAATGCTATGTAATTTCACACCTAACAATAGCTTTAGACATTTTTCAGTTCGTTGGAGTGGCATCAAGGTGTTGTGGTGCCATTTGTGAGTTGTTTCATCTTAGGACACAAACGCCTATTGAGAGTTCTTCGGGCACCAAAGGAGAGTGGCATATTTGTTTTAAGGAAATTGTGACTCCTCACAAGACTTAGCTCGCTATGATCATACTCTTCTCATATTGTTTTATTTCTAATCGGATTATATGTTAATCTCTTACAAGTATTCCTCCTTCCCTAACAAGTGTGTGTTATCTGCAAAGATAATTTACTTATACATTGTGTAGCACAAAAAAGTAATAACAATGAATGAACTCCAAATATGTGGTCAAATAAAGCTTTCTAACAAAGAAGTAAAGAACGCCTTAATGGAAGTAGTGGATGCTAATTTAGAAGCAGGTGCTTAAAGTTGAATGATACTGAGGGCTTAGGGAGAACTTATCATACTAATTTTACTATGTCTCTATATAGAGCTGTTTGAGGTCAAGCTTGTGGTCTTCTAGTTGAGGTAGAAGGCAATGCATGTTCTCTAGCCACCCCTCTTTTTCTCTCATTAGTTCTCTCTTCCAACCCATTTTCCATTTGTAAGGAAGGGAGATTTTTTTGTCATTCTTGACCTAAAATTACATTTTTACATCTTTTTTTTGTCATTTTCTTTCTCAATAAGTGGTTCTTCCACACATATCTGGGTTTGTTTTTTTTTTTCTTGATTTTTGCCTTCAACTCGTAACGTGCGGCTGCGCTGCCTCGCACTTAGTACTGGCTTTTCATCATCCCGTTGCGAGGTTTACTAGTAAAATGATTCAGATCAGAAAGCATATCTGATCATACGAAGACAATAAATCAACCATACGGTCAATATGCTACAAAATCTGAGCCATACGTATTCTAAATATAAAAATCAAATAAGAGCTGAAACAATTCATTACACGGTTAACTGGGACAAATACACCTCTTAAGTTTCTGAGCAAATTCGACATATGTTTTAATGAATATTATTACTAGTTTGAATAAAAAAAAAAATTATCTATGTTCAAAAAAAAAGGCAAGGCATGCTATTGAACCCAACACTTAAATTTTGACATGAAACAAATTGAGAATAGGAATGGCAGTTTTCCAAGTTTTTCGGGTAACTCGCCCCCGCTCATATTGGGACAAGTATGGGAAGGTGCTAATCGGGTATGAGGCGTGTTTGGAAAAATTTGCAAAACTCAATTCAGGTTTAAGGTTGAAATGGGTTCTTTTTTATCAACCTAGGAATGGTAATGGAGCAAGGCGGCCCCATCCCAACTTCGCCTCATTTATAGCTAAATCATTTCCCATCCATGTCTTCTCTAAAGAATAAAGAACAGGGCGGGTTTGGCTAAAATGGGAAATTCCTATAATTGTCGAGTTTAATATTTATTTTTATTTTAATATATTTTTTATTTTTTATTATATTAAAATTAATATATTTTACAAATAAATAAGATATTATATTTTATTAATGAGCAATGGGCTTGGAATCGTTATGTTTTACCTGATGGGTATTTGGATATTTATCAAGTGAGTAACGAATATAATGAGATAAATAGAAATTTAATCAATTTTTACATAAATTAGTTTCATAGAAGTACGTGTAAATACTTATATCAATATCAAATCAAATCAAAGGGTGATAATTTATTGTTTTAATTTTATAATTAATTAAATTTAACGTGAAGTCATGAGATAAAAGAACTTTCAATTTTAAAGGGAGATCAAACTTCAAACTGCCATGAGAGTGATGTCGTCATGATTTTTTTCATCCTGTTTTGTGTCAAATTATGGTTAGATCCATAAATAAATTGAACTGGAATTTTCTAAAACTAGATGAAGGAGAATGCTCTTATTCTATTGCTTTTTATTATTAGTGTTACAATTGGAGTTGGCTCCATCATCATCAAATAAGAGTCCCTAGTAACATTTAAGGATTAGGAGAATTAATGACTATTATGAAATTTGAAGATTTGTGTATTAATGATGACTTTAATACATAAAATCGAAGTGTATTGTTTGATTTTATAAGCTACTAAAGTATATATTGAAAGTTGTTGACTTTTATAGCATTCTTAGCAAATGCTGATGTATTTAAGTAGATGTATAAATCGAACTTTCAAATTCCATAACACTCTAAAGATATGAAATGACTTTTTAATTATGATAAAATCGTGAAATAGCTAACCTTAAGAAAATATACACCTTCTTAAAAATTCATTCAGACTCTGAACATTATCTGTATATAGGTGATTCAAAGACATTCATTTTATTTTATTTTTTTTCTCATTTAAGATCAAGGTTGTGACACCCTAAACCTAATAAAATACACTAGGTATGAAATAGAAATTTTTCTTATTCTTCTCTATTCCTTTTCCACAGGCCGAGCATGGAAGTAAGGGATAGTCTAATGCCACTGACTTAGGTATTTATTGAAATCAGTCTAAGGTCCAGCCATGCATGCCGCAGTTCTACCGGTGTCAGGCAGTTGGGCAGCGAATCACATCAACGCCTTCTAACCCCATTGGTGTTAGGTGGTTTGGGTTGTTTACCGGTGGGCGCCTTTTGTTTTTTTGTCACGTCAATCAACCATTTCGGCGCGGGTATGGGTGTTTTTTATGATATCGTAGTCAAGCTTTGAGTTTATTCCATTGAGGAACATAGTCTCCCGTTCTGTTTCCTTTGTGTTTATTTACAATTCGTGGAAAAGCTTGTATGGTGTATGGAGACAACCACCTTTCATGATACACACTTTAAACTCCCCAATTCATCCGGATAATCTTGATTCTTTTTTTATATTCTCATTCTCGCCGAAATTCATTCTCTTTGGACTGAAAGGAACGGGTTTGATTGAACATAGAAGACATTACAAGAAATAAGAATCATCACATTCAAGAACGACCATTCAATTATAGTAGTAATATGCTAACAAAACCAACATCATATCTGTCCTCCCTTACACCATAGATTTATCTTTACAATCATATATAATCTTAAGTTTAGAAAACCATGGGTTGAGTTCAAATCAAAATGATAAGACCATTGACTCGGACCATCTTCAATGCTATAATAATTGACAACTTCATATTTTTCTTCCTGAAGGATTGTAATTAATGATCAAGAAATCTGATATTAGAATGAGAAAGCAGCACAAATCCAACCATGTTGATGGTGATCATCCTGTCTTCCATCTACCAAAATGATGCCCATGATAAGATGAGACACATTTACTACCCTGCATATGAAACCTTCACTTGCACTGAGTCGGGTGGTAGCTCTTCATTATGGTCATATGCTATCATGTAATTTTAACTCAGTACCAACAACATCGCATGAAAACAGATAAAGGTGAAAATTTGGGAGAAGACAAAATAATTTGGGGTATAAAACAAACAGCCAACGGATATGATCAAATAAAGGTTTCACAAAAGAGACAAAAGAGAAACAAGTGAGCAACATTAGGGTTTTGATTTATAATTGAGGGGGGAGAATTTGAGGGAGAGAGAGCTTAGGGATCAAAGTGAGGGGGAATTGAGGGTATCAAAATGGGTATTGGGTATGGATGAGAGTAATTTTGTCATTAGAATATCTTGAATCAACGTTTAATGTGAATCGATACCTCCATGTATGTAAAACTACAAAAGCGTGGATGTTATAAGCGCCATTAACACACCCACGTTTGTCACATGGTTGGATCCGTTCTTTGATGAGCATAGAATGTACAACAATAGAAACATTAAAGAAGAAATGGTTAGACACGAAAAGTTTAAGATATGAAACTGGAATGTTGCAGTTATTAAGGATATTTTTGCACCTTATCTATCCACAAAGCTGAACAAGGATCTAGAATTTAAAAATCTGTTTGCTAGTTAGAAATTCAACCTAAAATTAATATGTTGGGTCTGATATTTCTATTTAAATAACTTGTTATTTTTAAACAAAAAAATTGTATAGATGAAAATATAGAATAGTATTACGAAGTCTTGGGATCGAAGATCGGAATTTATTAGGTAAGATATTGATTTACTTAGGTTATTAATGCATTTATTATAGAAATTTTTAACAAATCCATCTTTCATTAAAGTTTTACATCAAAAACTTCTGATAAGTATAGGTTATATTTTATTGATTGAAATTGAGAAATTTTGGAGATTGAAATTTGAAGAAAATTGAAAAAAATTAGAAATTTGAAGAAAATTGAAAAAAATTAGAAATTAGAAGATTTTGAAGTTAAGAAATTTGGATATTGAAAATTTTTAAACACTGAGATTTTGGAAATTAAAAACTTATGAAAATTAAAAAATAAACATTGAAAAAAATATTAAATTGAGAAATTTTGGATATTTAGGAAATTCTAGGAATTGAAAGTTGCGGAAATTGGAAGATGCTAGAAATTGAGAAATTCTAAAAATTGAGAAGTTTTGGAAATCAGATTTCTTTATTGATTTTGGTGAAACATTATTTTAGATAATTTTGGTACTTTTACTATAGAAAATTATTTAATTAAAACATCTTCATGTCACCTAAACATCTTCACGTCACCTAAACATCTTCATGTTTAGAGGGTTAAATATGCACAAGTTTATCACCATCAACCAATATCTATCTATCTAACTATCAATATATAGTAAAAATACAAACAATAAAACTGGTGGTGTAACTAGAATTTGCTCACTTCAATCAAATTTGAAATCAAACCAACGTAATCTGATTCTGTCGAAGCTAATGAACAATAGGGTGGATCTTCAAAAACTTAATCAGCTACTTGTATTCAGAAACCAGGATATCTCATACATGTATCCATGCTTCAATCAAAGATTTAATGCATTTGCATCTAGTGTCAAGGTTGAGAATGGAGATTCAACACTGATAAAACATTGGGTAACACTAGAATATGACCTAGAGACTCGACAATTTTTTGAATTTACAAAAAAAATAGTTTTTGATAGGTAAAGATATTTTTCTCATAGGAGTTGGGAGAAGAAATGGCCTGACAGGCATCACCAAGCTGCCAAATTAAAATTCTCTTCTTTTACCTCTTAACTTGATCCGTATGGTATCATGAGACACACAGACCATCAGGAGCCTCTTTCTAGACTTGTTCATTAATTACTATTGACAAACAAAAAGTCAAGGCCATTTATGTAGGCTGTTTTTCGCTTATCTTACCCAAACCAACTCTTTCTAGAAGCTTTATGGTAGAAAAGGATCCAAAAATTTTCTTTCTCATCAGCATAAATTCAAACAGCTACAAAATTTTTCTAAAAATAATGCATATAAAGAAAAATATGCATGCAAGTGATGCTTGCAAAACTGCCTTCAAACAAAACAATGCAGGACAATCATGAACTCTGACCAATTCAACCTCGAATTCTAGCCATGAATTTGGAGGAATGCTCTCACCAGCTCCTTCAGTCCCATAACTGCAGACCATGAGAAAACATGTTAGGCAAGTACAGAGAATCCAGGCACATAAATGTTTGTGACTAAGCATTCATTTATCAAACAATTTATTCACCCCACGTGCAGTGGTGGGATTGTAAGGTCTCCTCTTATCTCTAACCACACATATAAACATACAGAATTATAATATCTCTGTGAGTGTGTATACCTAAAAATAATGAGAAAGAAAACAACTAAATGAGAAAAAACAGATGTCAATTTCAAGTATTTACCATCAAGACCGACATCCCATCCCTTTATAACTTTCCCAGCACCTATAAGGGGCAACAATTTTCTTTTTAGTAGAAAGAAAAAGGAAAAATATTTACAAAAAACTTTGGCTGGAATGGCAAGATAATTACCTAGCGAAAAACTTAAAGGAAGGTCCTTCTCTACGATCAATAAAGGCCTCACTCTCCTTTATTTTCTGTGTATAGGACACTCACTATTTGTGAAATGTTCTCCAATTAGCATAATTCTTGTATCTTTTCATGTAGTGAGAACCTGATAACTGGGAGATAATATAAAGACAGAATGCAATGTGGTTCAAATGAATCCAGTATACCACCTTGGTTTCAATGAAAATATCAACACCAGTAACATTTATGCAAATAGTTTAAAAATTTCTTAAGTCAGCTAAACACAAACACTTTACCTTGACAAGCTACTTGCTGCCATCACAAGCTTTCAGTTATCAGTTCCTCAATGTGTCATTTGTATCATTCTAACCTTGGGATGATGCATCTAGGAATTCTTCACTATGGATTCCTCTTTTCTTTCGTGACCGTAGAGTAATTCCATACTTGCAACACCCTCATTCTCCTGGGTTTTACTCTTCTTTCCCAAATGGGACCCATTCTTTTCCTTCAGTGACAAATGAGGTACCTTTGTATTTGCAGCACCCTCATTCTCCTGGGTTTTACTCTTCTTTTTCTTCCTTTTAATTTTTTTCTCCTCACTCTGCTTTTCATCAGCTAATTGGTCCAGCTTTGTGTTGCAACTCCTGTACATAATGCATGGAAAGGCTATATAGTTATTGTTTAGATCACACAAATCAAAATAATATTGATCAATGAGTATGGAAAGGTTTGTTCAGCTTGCAGCCACTTAGGAGATTACATATGAACAAAAGACAAATTGACTGGAGAGCAAGAATTAAAAATAAAGGTTTGATTCTACTGAACTATCAAGTATCTGCGGAATTTTAGATAATAAATATTGGTGAGATAGTATTTGATAAATAATCATAAATGTAGGAGAAAGATCCAAAAAGGATAAGATGATAATAACAATAACAATTTTTTTTTTTTTTTTTTGATAGGCAAGCAGAAAAAATTTCATTGATGTAGAAGGCGCCCAGGTGTGTTGGGAGTAAACCTAGGAAACCACAAGCAAACAAAGGAAGGTGAGACAGCAAATACTTCCATGAAACTAACTCCTAACCCAATGGTATATTTGCAAATATGACAGTCTTTTCACAAGAAATCTATCAGCGTAACTCAGCCCAAAAATCTAGAAACTAACGATTAAATGCTTCAGCCTAGAAGGAGAAAGGAAGCATCTTCAAATAGCAGATTTTAGGTCTCTTTCGGTTGCCCAAACCAAACTGTAGGGGAGACGGCCCACCACAACTTTCTGTTCTGTTTTTCTTTACTGGAGCTAACTCCATGCACAGAAAAAGTCTACCAACCATGTAAGGACAGCCCCGACTATTCCTATCCCCGATGGGATGGTGATCAATAATTCCTATATTCTTTGAAACAGTATCAATATGTGATCTAGGCTATTCATTTCCCTTAAAGCATGCTTGTAGCCCAGTAGCGCCTCTTCTTTGCTCATTCGTTGTTGGGCACCACCAAGCTTCCCGACAAAACTCACTTTTGAAGGCACATACGGGTTCCATAGAATTTTCACAGGGGCTTTGAGGAGAGCACCTTCTTCCAAGCTGTTGTAATCACCTCTCACTGAGAACTAGCCATTTTTATTACCTTTCCACACTAATTTGTCCTTCCGCGGGAAAGTATGCTAGTTGTTTAATAACCTAACAAAATTTTGGACGTGTTCCATCTCCCAGTCATTAAAGGATCTTAAAAATCTCGGGTTCCAAGCACCATAAAAATTAGAAAGATCCCAAACCTCTTCCACCGTAGCCTTTCTAGTCCCTGCAATGTTGTAAAGAGTGGGGAAGGTGACACATAGGGTAACTCACTATACCAGGTGTCCTCCCAAAATCTGATCATGTTTCCTTCCCCAAGCTCAAAGATAAAATTCTACTTTAAATTCACTGCCTCAGAGTTTATTCCTTTCAGACCTTTACTTGGCCGTATTACCCTAGAGGTTTGAAAACCAACCTCCTCCTCGAGTTCCGCT
Source organism: Tetrastigma voinierianum (assembly GCA_016808115.1). NCBI lineage: Eukaryota > Viridiplantae > Streptophyta > Magnoliopsida > Vitales > Vitaceae > Tetrastigma > Tetrastigma voinierianum. The sequence goes on along the minus strand of JAEQBH010000178.1, from coordinate 3,127,767 downwards.
ACTTGAGACGATGGCGGGTTTTCCAAACAATATTCTCCTCCTCAGCAAACCTCCAAGCCCACTTACTTAAAAGTGCTTTGTTCATAAGATTAAGGCTTCTGATACCTTGGCCCCCCTTCATTTTACACCGGCAAACATTTTCCCACTTTATCAAGTGGATTTTCCTCTCGAGGCGCTCACCGTCTCTTTGGATTTTCTCAGAGACGAACTCACGCCTCTGGGCATTGAAAAAAATAACGTGAAGCGAGCGAGGTTAGTCATCGTGTTCTTATAAGTAAGTCTTTATTTTGAAGCCTCATTGTCTTTTCGGATTGCTAACTTTCTACGAAACTTTTTCATCCACACCATTCCCAATATTTGGAAGCATGCGCTACTGGGAGGCGAAATAGGTTGTAGGGAGTGTTCCTAAGTTACAACTAACTTTCGAGGCAAGTTGCTCGATCGACCACTTCCCAGCGGCATTATAACGCTCTTTTCTAAGTTGATTCTTAGACTAGAGTAAGCCTCAAACCAAAGTAATATCCAACATAAAGATAACAGTTGCTCTTCCCAATCATTACAAAAAACCAAAGTATCATTAGCAAATAACAGATGGATTATGTGCATAGTTTCCCCATTTCTTCCTACAAACCTATAGCCAGTCAAGAATCCTTCAACAGTAGCTTTCTCAATAAGGATGGAGAAAACTTTCATTCCCAACACAAAAAGATACGGGGGTGGAGAGTTCACCGTGTAAACCACGGAACCACGAAAACCCCTTAGGCTAAGATTATGAGTAGAGAGAGCGAGCGGTGGTTATGCCTGTAATCCGGGCCATCCGCACTACGAAACCCGTTTCTTGGGCAAGCAAATAGAACTTCAAACTAGCAATTTGATCATAGGTTTTCGATATCAAAACACCTGGCATACCCTTTCTCTTTTTCAACGAGTCATTGAATCACCATGATCTCTCATTAGCTATAAGCGATACATCGAATTTGTCTTCCTCCCGCACAACATTTTGAGCTTTATTAACGAAGCTAACCAGCCCACCTTTTTTAATTCTGTTTGCTAGGAACTTTAGAAATCAGCTTGCCTGGAACTATTACGAGACTGGTAGTGCGAAGTGCTTGAAACTCCTACCGGCCAAACTTTCTTTGGCACTGACTCTGATAGCGTGAGTTGCTACTTCTCACGAACTTTACGACTCAAAAATCCTTGAACATTAACATAATTTCCTCCTTGACAATCCTCTAGTTGAACTGCCAGAAAGCCACCGTATACCCATCTGGCTCTAGGGGCTTTGTCCCGTTAGTCGTGAGCACGAAACGATTTCGAGAAAGTTTTCTCCCAATCTCTGCCCTGTGCGATAGCGAGCTTTGAGAATTCAACCCGTGGGATTGCCTCCATTCACGGGATATGGTAGGACTGAGCATTCATGTACTAGTCTTAGAGAAGCTACTCCTGCCAAGACAAGCTCACCTTTAATATTCAGCTAAAGTATTGTGTTTCTTCTCCTATGAGAATTTTCCATTCTATGAAAGAAACCAATGTTTTTATCACCTTCCTTCAACCCATTTCCACACCGAACTTTTGCCTACAGGAGGTCCTCCTCTAAAGCTTGACCCGATTTGTTAACTTTTCCTTCAGCACGCACCGACTTTCTCCCACGATCTCTTCAGGACGAAGGTATAACCGTTCGTAATCATCGGGTGAGCAAAAATCTTACTTGTGCTTCCTTTTTTCTCTCCTTCAACTCCCAGAAGGAGTCTGCTTTGTACCAGACAACGCCATTGCTTTCAGCTTTTCATTTTTCGTAGGCTTTGCTTGGCACTAGTCCTCAGGATTTCAAGATTTACAGCACGATGGCTATTAAATTATGGGAGCCATCCTTTGAAACCACACATATTCATCGAATCGACGTGGGGCTCCATTAATTCTACCTCCTCCCTTGATAAAATCGAACTATGATGGGGTTGGTTTAAAGGAATCGCTTACCGAATAACCCTTTGAAAATAAATTTGTCCGCTCCTGAAACCAAAGAATGCATCCGGCACGTATCATGCTGAATTTGTCGACACCGCCGGTAAAATCTCTCCCAGTGAAACTGGTCTTTAGGAAACAGAGATGTGGTGACTTGGGGAGAATCTTCTCATTGTGTGGGGCCATGAGCCTGTTTCAACACAGATGGGCGTGGATCATCTAGGCACGAGATTATATGAAATCACTTTATTAGCACCCCGATGCACACCATATATCTTCCACTTTATGCTCCTTTTGAGGGTCATGGGCCAGGTGAGAATGTGAAGTGTTGCCTCTGATTCCTATGTCTGACCGACTTAAGCAGACTCTCTTGACCTGTCGGGATTTAGAGCACTCTCTTTGTCGAAGGTTAAGATACTATCGAAGGAATAATATACATAGTAATATTTGGGAGTGGATAGATTCTGTTCCGCCTCATATATATATGAAGTTGACGATAAATTTGAAATAAGTTGGTCTAAATGTATTTAATACACTGCATTTATACAGCCACATACGATACCAAAAAAGTGTTTTTTAAAGTATATCATTTGAGGATATATATTGATAAAGTTTATAATTATCTGAAACTGAGAGAATAAGAGTTGGAGGGATGAATCCTTATTGTGTTTTTCATTGAATCTTGTAAGTATAAATAAAGAGCTAGATATATACAAGTGGTAGGATCAATCTAACATTCTAATTGGTTTCTTAGCTTTACATAAAGTAAAGTATATATTTACATTCTACTTGGCGCTCCCCTCGAGGTTGGAACGCCAGTGTTGTCGTTTCTAACATTTTATGACCCAATAACAGGTCCCCACTTAGGGCGCTTTGTGAAGATATCATTTCGGTGTTCTCGTCACCACGTATCACCGCCAGAAATCAGGCGAGTTGTATTTTCTCCACGAGCGAGGAAATATTGATCTATCTCCAATATGCTTAGTTCATTCATGGAGCAGATTAGAGAAGCGATATGAAGGGTAACGAGGGTTGCATGCACTAGAGTTTTATTAGAATTTGGTGTTTCAATGCCGACTTCCATCGAGTTTATGAAACCCGCATGATCTCACACCACGGACTATGTCATTTGCTACATATTGAGCTTCTACGCTCGAATGGAAACAATCCCTTGCTTCTTGCTTTCCATGATACTAGGTTTCCACCAACGAGACACGATGGCACGAAGTGGATCTCATATCTTCTTTAACCACCTTGATTAGAATACGTGAAACACTCAATTCTATTATGTGTGATTATATATAAAAACTTTCATCCCGATGCTCCTTTCGAATAACATAGGAAATGCATTTCTCGGCTACCTAATGGTCGAGGGTGGACGGACATATGTACGACTTGTAACACACATATTGGCCCAGTGGGCAATATCGGGCAGATTATTGTAAAATAGTTAGAGCTTTCGAAATAGTCTTCTATATCTCTCACGGATCTGAATGCACCTTCTACGGTAACATGTCGCTTGGAACCATGGGGAGCATATAGTTTTTACCCACCCCAACTTTCAGTCTCAGGGCAGTAGATCAAAACACATGTTTTTTGAGACCAGAGATTTCATGTTTGCTTCGCATAATTTCAATGCCCAATAAGTATCTTAGCATCCCTAAGTCCTTTGTATAGAATTTGCTCTAAAGAAAATACTTAAGAGATGAGATACCTTTGAGTCATTACCGATTGATAACAATATCCATCCACATATACTGCAACCAAAATGATACTGACGAAGTTCTGTAAAAAGCGGAGTGGTCCGATTCTTCTTTTACATCGCCGGAATTCTCCGACCAAGCGGCTGAATTTACAAAACCACACACAGGAACCGTTTCAAACCATGAAGACTTAAGAAGGCATTAAAGGCACCACATCTACCCACGAGCAACAAACCACGAGTTGCTCCATATACACACCTCATACGAAGATTAAAGCTTCATGAAGGCGATTCTTAATGTCAGTGGTAAGTCCCGATTATGGGTTGGCGAAAGAAATAAAAAGTCGACTTATCATCATCATCTCTTGCTAACGGGAAAAGCTATCCAGGGCGATCCATAATGTGAAAAGATTACGGTATTTTCTTTTTATGCCACAAATCTGATGCTTTGAAACAGAATAACAGGGCCAAGTTGGGATAACTTAAATCACGGCGGCATTGATGTGACCGATGAAACTCATTGGCTTGGAATACCGTGGCATAGGTTCGGGTTTCATTATATTGGCCTCAGGGTTGCACCGCACCGCCTTTCTGAGACGGGGATGAGATAAAGTCTTCAGGATGACAATGAGCAGAAGGCGTCAGTCAGGATGCCAGTAAAAGGCTAAGGAACAAATGAGACATGAGCATCAGATTATAAAGGAACTGAAGATGACAAAAATTAGAAGATTTGTTCTGGCAGTTACCTTCCGCAGAAAGGCATAAGCGCTCAGGAAGATTATGACTCAGGGAGATGGGATCTAATGATGAAGCAGCTATTGATGGAAAGCTTTGCAGGAACTTTGAGAGGTGTTATTCATAGAGTGTGAACACCAGGTAATGTTAAGGGCTTTCATGGAGAGGAAGGTGGAAGCAGGGCTTGCGAGGCAAGAGTATGCCAATGATAAATCAGATTTTGCTCCACATTAAATCTATGAATCGGTCGCCAGAAAAAATGAGCATTCCCAATGTGACAGGCGAAACTGGTACTTGAAGGCCCAGGACAATAACACCCATGCCTTTCTATTCCGAGTAACGAGGAAGATATACTTGATGACTTGGGATCGAGTTTAGGCATGCGAGCAACATCCCGAACAAAACAAGTACACCCAAATACCCGAGGCTCAATGAGAAACAAATATTTATGGGGAAAGAGGGTTTGAAAAGAGTGGCCCAATTCAAGACAAATGAAGGCATACGATTAATCAAAAAACAAGTTATTGCAAACAGCATTCAGGCCGTAAATGTGACATCATGCATTTGACTAATAGAATAGAGCGATTTTTAAGAGAGGGTATCTATTTTCTTCGACAACTCAGATTTAGAGTATCAAACCACAGACGTCAATCGATGAAGGGATCATAGATTCTAAAAGCGTGAATAACTGAAATTGTTGAAACAGATGTTCTTTGGCATTTATCCCCTTCCTCATGTTTGGGCGAAACATAGAAACTTAGTGTGAGATTTCAACATGGAAGGTCTGAAGGGTGAGAAGAATAAGCCCACCAAAGCCGTTTTTCAAATTAAATATAACCCGAGTTGTTCGAATAATCGTCAATGATATGCAAATCATCAGAATCAATTGGGGACACAATGGACATGGACCAGCATCGAGATGGACCTTGACTCAGGGAGTGGGAGAGCTGGGTTAATGACTATAGGACTGGGTGCTGAGCAAGCCAGCATATTGGCACGATCAGTTGATCGAGGATAAGCTCGAAAATTGAGACCTCTTATGCGAGAGAAAGAATGTGATGACTGGCCGTGAGTGTAATTCGAATGGAGATGCATTTCAAGGAAACAACGGCAGATTGGCACTCTTTGTTTACCAGAAGGATGTAGAACCCCCACACTCATGTCTCTACCGACCAACCGCCATTAGAAAGATCGAATGAAACAAATGTCGAGGAAAAATGAAATCTGCCTGATTAAGTACATAGTGGGTTTGCTCACCAAAAATTAAATTAAGAAGGTGGGTGACTGGAACTGGGTGGGGAAATGATTGAAGGAGTGGGATGGTGTCCTTGACAGGGTGAGATGTTGACCCATCTATGGGGGTAAATCATGGGGGTAGAGGTGTGGCGAAACGTAGTAAATAAAGCTGAATTACTGTCATGTGATGCGGCAGCTCTGAGTCGATGACCCATTTGGAGATGAAATAAGACATGTGTTAGGTTTACGACCCGTGAGAAGCATAGTCTTTAGAAGTAGAGACACCCTTCAATGAGTTCATAAACATATCAGAGCATGATTTCTGATGCACGCATTTCTCTGATCCGGCGTACATGCTTTGGATTGCGATGTGACCGCAGCGACTCCGCCAGGTTCTTGTTAAGTCATAAGGGACAGATCGACTGGAGCAACTCTGAGGAGCTATGGCATCTGCAGAAGATAGATTGCATAGAAAATGACCACGATTCCACGGAAGCACCACACGAATGGAATTTGGCTACAAAAGCCTCAAACACTTTCGTTGATGCCACTTTGAATCACCGAAAACGGCCACTAAAAAATCATGACCTTTGGAACAAAGGCGGTGAACGAAAATGGTCAAAATGTACTATTGTAGGCCTTGGACAAGGAGGAAAGATAACTGAGGAGGGTCGTTGGTGGCTGGCGACGTCGGAGGAAGAAGCCCATCGTCGGGAGAAAGGTCCCTTGCGGCGATGGGAAATGAGCCCAATTCTCGGTCACGCACCGTGCGCTCAACGCTCCATTTTAAAGCCACGGAGCTGGGTGGCTTTGCTGTCGGTGGCCGCCCAGTCCTCTATGGGCGGTGACACTTGCTCTCTGAATGGGTGCTCAAAGACACCCTCCGGCCTCTTATTCTGGGTTTACTCCAGGTACCCTCGAATCCAAGCCACTGACTCTAATAACATAGGAAACTAAGAGAAGAGAGGAATGAATTTAATAATGTTTTCATTTGATCTAGTAGTATAATGCAAAAACTAGACTATATACAATTGGTGAGTCAATACAACATTCTAATTAGTTTTCCACTAACCTATAAGTAAAGTATATATTTTATTCTATAATAAACATAATTAACTTATTGGTAGATTTTTATTTAACAACAATTTATTATGTATCTATTGATATATGGGTGTGCAGACAGAAAGCTTATGCACACCTCGACTAAATCTCATGAGATATGAAGAGTGTAATAATCAGGTAAGCCTCTAGTGGCCTTGAGGGGACTTGAACCAGTGACCATTGGAAAGCAAACCCAAATGTGGACGAATTGATATATATATATATATATATATATATATACTATCACCTATATAATTATTAAAGCAAGATTAAATCTTACAAACCAATAATAATAAATAAAAATTACTAGAAAACAGTTCAGCCCACAGTGATGCTTTTTTTCCTGTTCTTTCTCTGATGAGACTTGGGTTTATATCTGTACCTTTAATAAATCAATTAACATACAGTTCAATAAACAACACACAATCATCTGAAGAATATCATAAAGTTTTTTGAGTGAAGAATCTTTAAAATCTGGAAGGAAATATATGAATTAGAATGTTTTGTGATGGATAATTTATCCATTTCACCAATCATGAAATAAGTGGCCTGACGCATGGTACCGGCACAAATGGTCAGATGAAATTTCTCTGGTATTGAGTTCAGGTTTCACTATTTGAACTTCTTTTGCTTCCGCGGCATTAAACAGTGAGGACTGACTAATAAACTGGCTACAAATTTGGCACTCAACCTGCAGATGGTGCAACCGCTTTTTGTTTTGAAATGAAAAACTTTGCATGCTGGTGACTCAGTTAAATTCATGTAGAAAATCCTGTGGGGTGTTATTCGCCATAGATTAAAACCTTGCCTTACTAGTATAGAGGCAGGGGCAAGATTGTATTTTCTTGGCCACTCAAATGCTGTATCTGCATTTAGAATAGAATAGCATCTTTTTTCAGCACATGGCGCCATACCACTGCCATATATATTATACTTGGATTTTAAGCATGTGGAACAGGGTACCTCTTATACCAGGCCAGGGTGCTGTAAAATTTAAAAAAGAAAAAAGCATTTTTGGAGGAAAAGGAAAAATTGACAAGAAAGAAAGGAAGGAAAAGAAAAGGCAGGAGTTTTTTTTAATCAGAGCCTCCTCTGAACCCTAATATTCTTTATGCAAAAATCTCTTCACTTGTTCTCCTCGTGTGTCCTTCATCATGAGTGAATCTACCATGAACTCTCAAACCTCATCCTTTGAGGTTGTCTCCAAACTAGAACCAAGCACAACTGTAAGTCCTCGTGAAGGCACTCCTCTTCTCATAACAAGTCATAAACTCTTTGGCCAGACCTCTACCTCACCTCAAGCTGCCTCAAATCAGCACTACAGTCTTCTAGCTCATCAAGGTACTCTCTCTGCTGCCTTTACTACAAAAACAAGGAAGTCAAAGCCATGCATTATCGATTCTAGATCCTCAGATCATATGATAGGTGATAAAGGTATTTTTCAGCAATGTGTCAAGCCACAACAATTCAATAGTTCAAATAGCTGAAGGTTCCCTCTCAAGAGTAGCAGGAGCTGGTCTTGTGCAACTCACAAAGGATCTCACTCTTTCCTCTGTTCTTTATGTCCCAAATCTAGACTGCAATTTACTCTCCATTAGCCAACTCACTCATGATCTCTACTATGTCGCTAAATTTTTTCCAAATCTATGTGAATTTCAGGCATGGATTCAGGGAGGAAGATTGGCAGTGCTGAGATGTGTTGTGGCTTCTATCTACTCAAGGGAGATTCTCCTCTACAAAAACAAGTTCCTATTGCAAGTTGCTCCTCTTAAAAGTCAGTCTATTTATATTCTCTTTCAAATAAAGATGAGGTTATGCTATGGCATTATCGCCTTGGTCACCCAAACCTTGTTTACCTTGAAAAATTGTTTCCTCATTTGTTTATCAATAAAAGTCCCAATTCTTACTATTGTGAAATATGTCAACTTTCCAAGCACACTAGAAATTTTTATCCAAGCTTCCATATAAACCATCACATCCTTTTTCTATGATTCATAATGATGTATGGGGTCCCACAAGAGTGAAAAACATAACTGGATCCCAATGCTTTGTGTCCTTCATTGATGGCCACACTAGAACCACATGGATATTCCTCATGAAAGAAAATTCTGAAGTTGGGAGAATTTTTCAGCCCTTTGCTTCAATGATCACTACCCAATTTCTGACCAAAATAAAAGTCCTTAAAACAGACAATGCCAGGGAGTACTTCAATTCTATACTTGGATTGTTGATTTGAGTTCATGTGTAGCTACTCCTCAACAAAATGGGGTTGCAGAAATAAAAAACAGACATTGGTTAGAAGTAGCCCGATCACTATTGTTCTCAAACCATGTCCCTAAAAATTTCTGGTGGGAAGCAATTCTAACAGCCACTTATCTCATCAATAGGTGCCTCGTAGGGTCCTAAAATTTCAGACTCCTTGAGAACTCCTAATACAAGCCTTTCCCCACACAAAATTCATCTCATCAGACCTTCCTCCAAAAGTCTTTGGGTGCTCAGCCTTTGTCCATATTCATCACAAAACTATAAACACTTATTGTCAATCGTACATTTTCCCTAGGGTATTCTACCAATTAAAAAGGGTATAAGTGCTATTCTCCCAGTAATAGAAAGATTTATAACTCCATGGATGTCACATTCTTTGAAGGACAACCTTACTACCCCAAACCTGAAATTCAGGGGGAGGGGATGAGAGAATATCAGCTTTGGGACAGCCTTCAGGCGCTTTGGCTCAGTTGCCAACCTGAAAATGTCTCATCAATTGTGTGGTCGACCACTTCCATGCATCCTGAGACTTCATCACACCAGCCATGCTATATTGACCATCCCCAAAACATACTTTACTCGAAAGTCGCATCACAGTCTTCAGCTAATAATCAAGCAGCTTTGCAAATTAGAAAACAAAGCTGCACATGTACTAGAGAGCAAACAACTTGCAAATGAGAACTTAAATTGTCTACACTCAGAAGGGAGAGGCCCTGTAGTATATAGAGGATGTGTACCTCCACTTTGCAGTAAACTCTTATCCAAATCCACGTGAGTACAGAGATTCACCAAACTTTAGATCATGAATATAACACAGCATGGTGATTCTGATTTGCTTAATTACTCAGGAAAGGGTTTCAAATGGGTAACAAATCCTGCCCTATTGGTCAATTTGTATCCTATGAAGGATTATCTCCCTCATACAGAGAATCTTTATTTCAGCCCTTGATGGTGTACAGATTCCAAACACAATTCAAGAGGCTCTCAGAAATCCAGCATGGAAACAGGCTGTGGGTGAAGAAATCAGAGCTTTAGAAAGCAATGGCACTTGGGCTATATATCAAAGCTTCCTCCTTAAAAGAAACAGTTGGATGTAAATGGGTTTTTACCATTAAATATAAGGCGGATGGGAGCATTGAACGATTTTAAAGCTCTCCTTGTAGCTAAAGGCTTCACTTAATCTTATGGAATCGATTATCAGGAGACTTTTGCTCCAATTGTCAAACTCAACACTGTTAGAGTCCTACTCTCTATTGCAGCAATGGACATTGTATCAATTAGACGTCAAAAAATGTTTTTTTGAATGGTGACTTGGAAGAGGGAGTGTACATGGAGATTCCACCAAGACTAGAGACTCCTTCTAACCATCAAATGGTATGTAGGCTGAAAAAGGCTTTATATGGTCTAAAACAATCTCCTCGTGCATGGTTCGACAAATTTGCCAAAACAGTGGTACAGTATGGATATACACAGTGTCAAGCTAATCATACCTTGTTCGTGAAGTTTTCCTCAGAAAAGAAGATAGTTGTACTAATTATCTATGTTGATGATGTTATCTAATTAGTGATATAAGGAATAAACTTTTAGATTGAAGAAGCTCACTATTAAAAGAATTTAAATTAAGATCGCGATACTGGACCACACGCCAGGCGTAGACCGATGAAAGAGGTGTGTCTCCTCAACGAGGCCACTCGTTCTCAAAGATACCAGCTGTAGCGGATGCAAGCCGACTGAACTTTATCAATGGATCTACAAAGATAGAGGTGGGATGTTTTTCTCAGTTGTGACGTGAGATTATTGGGCTTGCCGTTATTAACCTCACTTTCCATGAACCGACATTATTCTCAGTTAAATATCAAATAGTCAAATATGAACACAATCAGTGAAGGCTTTTGGAAGCGATGGTCAGGATCTCAAGATTATCTAAAGATGAAGACTCTTGGGACGTGGTTCTTCTTCAAAGGAGTGAAACAAGGATGAAGTTTTCTCTTGTTGCTAAATTAAACAGGAGTGCCTGGATGAACAATCAACATGGATCTTATTCTGTATGTGTGAAGATGCCATGACAGAGACGAAAAACAATGGTGTATTAGAAGCGATTGAAGCAGTTTGGGCATTAAGTGATGTTATGAGAGGATAATTTAGAGGCTTACTGATGGGGTGGAATTACTAACTAGGAAGCCTGCAAAATGTTATGTAATCAAGATTTTGCCACGCCAGGTGCGGGCAGGTGCATCATGATAGAACCAAACATATTGAAATGAAGCGGACACTTTATCATTGAAAGATTGAAAAAGCAAGAAGTCAGTTGGCCCGCCGAGGACAACAAGTTACGAGATCCTCACGGCTCTTCGAACAAACTTTGAAGTATTAGTCCGCAATTTAGTTTGCATAACAAATACAACCCACCTTGAGGAGGAGTGTAGAAAATCTATACGGAATTGTTTATTCCTTACTTAGATTAGGAAATATCTACTTTACTAGTATAGAATAGGGAATACATTATTCTTACCATATTTTCAAATACTGTATCATTTACAATAGAATAGTATCTTTTTTCCTTTTATGGCCTAATACTGCACGTTGTATATATGTGTGCATACATGTAAGTTCAAGCATATTGGAACATAATTTTATCTCCCAAAATTCCAAGAATTTTCTCTCCAAAATTCACAATTCATTTTTCAAAGGTCAAAGTGATCTGCTCATAGTTTTAAGAGGTGCAAGGCACACCCAACCGCAAAAGCCTCCTAAGGCTTAGACGCAACACAAGGCGCGTGTCTAAGCGAAGTGAAATGTGACCTCAGGTGCACACTAATATTACAAAATATGATTCAAAATCTAATTGAATTAATAAAAAATTTAACATTCCTAACATTTAAAAGAAACATTCATAAAAAAGGTAAAAAAATGTATATGAATTTCAATATATAATAAGAAATTTCAAGAATAAAAGTGTTTAGAAAGGAAATTAAAGTCTGCAAGGCGCGCCTTTTCGATAAGGCACATGTTTTGGATAGTAAGGCACTGAGCCAAGGAGTGGTTGTGCCCTGTAGAAACAACCAAGAGAAAATTGGAGGAAAGAATTCCTTGTGTATTTTTTTATTGAATTAACGTGTATATATACAGGAGGGATAGTTTATATTTCTGTCACATTTACAACTCTACATGTTAGGATTCCTAACTAGTTACAACTACATATGGTATTAAGTTTCTAACTAGTTCACGACTCTATATGTTAACTTATACACGAGTTGGAGCATAGATGCCGATCATGTCAACGTTACATAAATAACTAACGGTCAGCGGTAGCCATTGAAAATATATGACTATTCTCCTGTCTTCACATATCTACTGTAGAAATCGTTGGGTTATATTTTACCATGACGAAGTGGTCGTCTCGATATGCTTAGTTAGTTCATGGAATACAAGGTCGGGCAATATGAAGGGTAGCACGGTTATCACACAAAGTTTCTTTGGGACCCGGCCTTAAATGCGATTTCCATCAGAGTTGATGAAGTCACATGATTTCACACGAATTTGTGTCATTGCTCACATTTTCGACTCTACTTGGAGGCAGGAAACAGCCCTTGCTTCTTATAACTTCCGTGAGACTAGATTTCCACAGCCAAAGAAACCATTAACGGATGTGGATCTCACATCTTCCTTTGACCCTACGATCAGCATACATTGAAGCACTGAGCCTATGCCGCAGTTACTATATAGAATGCAAAATCCGAGCTCCTTCCAGTAACATAGAATATGTTCTCGGTTGCCCCGATTATCAGCGGTCGGGAAGACATGTATTGACCCTGAACCAACGGCCCGAGTGTGCGATATCGGAGACGAGGTGTGTAAGGTAGTTCGGCTTCGATTAGTCTTCTATATCTCTCGAGATCCTCGAACAGCTATGCTCTAGTAAGGTGTGCGCCGAGCCATGGGGAACTCGTGAAGCTGCTCCCGATTTTCGATCTCAGACGATAAATCGAGAGCACATATTTCTTTTGAGATAAGAAGATTTCATGTTTTACTCATAACTAACTTTTGAGAAATATCTAAGCATCCATAAGTCCTTTATATGGCTGGCCGTGAAGAGGACAGGGATGAGTCATGTAGAGTCACTCATTGATAACAATATCACATCCCGCATACACCACCACATTGACAAAATGATGCTGTTTGGAGTTCGGAGTAGAAATGAATGGTCGGTTACTTTTAAGCCAAATTTTCAGCTGCGGCTGGGTGCGAACGATGGGGACTACGCGAGCCATATAACGACTTAGAAGGCGATAAGCCTTCCCAATCTCCCCACTGAACAACAAACCTACGAGGTTCCATATATACCCCCTCTGAGAAAGGCGTTGGCAATATCGAGCGTGAAGATCAATTATAGTGGCGATCGGGAAATAATAGTCAGAGCATATGTCATCTTAGCAGGGAGAAAGGTATGAATAGTCCACACCATGAGTACGAGCATACCCTTTGGCCCGCAGTCGTGCTTTCAGTTAGGCGTGAACCATTCGGATTAACTTTGACTCACAGACCAGCTGACATCCAATGGCTTTCTTCCCAATAGGTAAATGTACCAAGTTCAAAGTACCATTCTCATTCGGAGCATCCATCTCCTCTATCCCATAACACTCATGACGAAGGGTGAGAGACGAGGCTTCACGAAAGTTTTAGGCAACGAAATAGAGTCGAAGCAATAAAAGAGAACATGAAGCTAAGAAGACAAGCGGTTATAGGTGCAAAATAGAGGAAATTTGATGAACTATGGCGTGCCTTTACAAAAGAGCAATAAAGATCATCATCGGGGCTTGGATCGTATCGTGCGTGGGTGGAGGAATTTGGGGGCTAGTGGGTTAAAGCGTCGAGTAAACTGAGTGATAGGAGGCTTTCTTTGGAGCGAGGAACGGGAGGGAGGGCCACTAGGAGGCAATAGTATACACTAGCCCCAGTCATCTGCCTCCTTGACTAGTGTGGGTGAGGTGAAGAGAAGGGGACACATTCTCGAAAACTTGACATCATGAAACCAGTACCTCGAAGGCTAGGGCGGTAACATCGATACCGCCACGAACCCGGGAATAACGAAATGCCATTTTAAAGATTTGTAGTCGAGTTTAGATGCTTGAGACCGACATCTTGAACAAAGCGGGTACATCCGATATTTTAAACCGATAGGGAATAGAGGTTTATTGGAAAAAAGGATATGATCACGGTGTGTCAGGTCAGGGTGATGAAGGCATCCAGTTAATCGAAAAACAAAGCGAAGTGAAGCAGCATTAGCCTTGAATATGGCAGGCGCATGCATAAAGAATAATAGAACTCTGGCAGTTTCAAGGAGACGTCTATTCTTTCTCTCAGTAACTCCATTATGAGCAGGAGTGTCAACACAAGAAGTCTGATGAAAGATGTCATCTTGAAGCATAAGGATTGAAATTGTTCTGAAACATATTCTTTTGCATTATCACTTCTCAGATTTTAAACATAAACATGAAATTGAGTATGAATCTCAGCATAAAAGGCACGGAAATGAGAAAACAACTAAAATGCTACATTAAATATAACGAAACAGTTCGTGAATAATCATCAACAAAAGTGACAAAGTATCGAAACTCGGTTGGGGACACAATTGGGCCTGAGAACCCCACACATCTGAATGGACTAACTTCTCAAAAGGAGCCTTGGCTCGTTTATTGACTCTGGGGTATAACTAAGGCGATGATGTTTTTGGGTGTGAGACTCCACGATCTAAGGATAGCAAACTCGAGCGGGGACCTGATTTCTTTAATAATGGCGGCGAGATGGCCGGCCACAATGATGTGTCCCCGAATGGTGTAGTGCTCTGGGAATAAGCAACGAGTCTTTGGGGTGTTGTAGGATCGAGGATGTACTAAACCCCGGACTCATGGCCTCTGCAGTAATCTCGCCATTCATAAGATCCACGAAAGAGACAAAAATCAAGAAAAGAATGAGATATAACATTTCGTGCTCGAGTTAACTTGCTAACGAGACATCAAATTAAAAGAAATTTGGTAAACTCGGGGTGATGTCAAAGGGAATAGATGGAGTAGGCTGGTGTGCGACGAGAACACATGAATGTGATCCATGCATGGAGTAATGATGGAAGGTGAAGGTTGTGGTGAAGGTAGAAAAGACTAGAGTTACAATAAGTGTGTTATGTGATTTAGAATCGTGAGCCCATTCGAAAGATGAAGAAGATATAAGGCATTTATTCGGGTTACCTCAGAGTAGATAAAGATCGATGAGTCCCTAGCTAATTTGGAACTGGCTAATTCTGCGGTGAGGCGAAATGTGTCGAATCTCGGTAGTAGAAGCTATATGAGCAAACTGAAATTTCTGATTTCGATTCTATCGTTTCTTACAATCTCGTATCACATGGCTAGGCTTATGGCAGTAATAACAAACAACACCTCCAAAATCAGGCCCTCTAGCGTTATCGCCTGGACCACTGTTTCTATTTTGTTGCCTCTTTGACTCGATTAATTACTTTGCGATAAAACCTTTGCTTATGCAGGCGGAATCTGAGATAGGTGAAGAAGAGGATGATACCTCGGTGCGAGAAGAATCACGCTAAAAGGTCTCACAGAGATGATATCTGAATTGGGCCAATCAGGCGCTTAGGCTGAATCATCACGAGAAGAAAGGAAGACGACCAAGAAATCTCATAAGCTGCCATACGGTATCGTTGACTTTCTTTGAACTTTGACATACGGACTAAGGGCATAAGCATATTAAGCTCTTCATGTATCTTTTGTAGGCCAATAAAGAAATTCTGGAGCAGTGGAAAAGTTCGTGAACCCATGGGATGGGAGGAATGGAGTGGAAAAAAATGAATGAGAGAGCAGTGCATACTTAGGAGGCTTTGCTCGAAGCCGAGTGTCGTGTGGCGCCAACGCTCCGAATTCCGCGTTGATTAGCGGGGCTGAATACGCCTGTTTACGTCGATAATTGAGTTGGATGAAGACGAACGGCGTCTCATCGTCCGTGCTGCTATAATCCGCCAGTTGGCGTTCTTGAGGTGTTACGCCGTGTGCGTCTTCGCGTTCTTTGAACGTTTCATTCGATGGATGATGATGTTATCTCGCCGATTGGACATCATCAAACCGCAGCCGGTGGCCGGGTTTCTTTATGTCTTGTGCCGTGCGTGCGGGAAGTTGGAAGCGGAGGCATCACGGGCTGATTTTGGAAATCAGCGAAATCCCTAGAAAAAGGGGGTTGTCGGACCACAAAAACACTAAAACTGCAAATCCGGGGAGCAACGGGGGAAGCTAAATTATGCAGGCCGCACATCGGCGGCGGGCGACCTTAGAGGCGAAGTGGGCGGTACCGTGCGCCCGCGCAGGTGGAAGTGTGAACTACCGGAAAACTTGCGGGGCACATGAGCTTCACGTCTTTAGGAATCGGCCCGCCGGATTTTGCGGCCCCCAGCTCATCGGCGGTCGTGAACCCTCTGTCTTAGCGGTGAGATCCCACCTCCCCTCCCAGGTGGGTGTTTGAAAGTCACCCCCTGCGATGGCCACTGGGTGCCAGAAAATTCTCCAATTCTCGAACTCGAACCTGTAGGCTTTGATGCATGTAGAAACAACGAGAGAGAGTGGAGAAAGAATTCATGTATATTTTTCATTGAATTAAGATGTGTATATATACGGGAGGGATGAGTATGTTCCTAATCTACATTTACAACTTTCTACATGTTAAGTTCTAGCCCAATTCTATTTCTATGTATTAAGTTTCACACAACTGATTCTGACTACATATGTTAACATGCACGAGGCTTTAGGCATGCCTTTTTAAAGCTATGGATCACCGTCTATTTTGCAAGAGACTTTGTTCTTTGGTTTTTCTTTGGAATATAGAAGACTCAAGTCTTCTCCAAAAGTTTTAGAGAAGGCCTCATGTGTATTGCCACTAGGCCAACGGCCTTATATGGGTCAAGTATAAATAAATATATTAAACATTCAGACATAATAAAATTTGATTTCCATACATGATATATATCTATTTGACAAATTAAACAATATAATTTAGTTATTTAATTAAATAAAAATATTCATGCAACTATATTTTAACTTTATCATAAATAAATATGAGGATATTAAAGATAAAATGACAAGATTTTAACCTTTGAATCATTTATAGATAATTTTTAGAGTTTTAGACCGAAATAGTGTTTGTGGGGAAAAAAATGAGGAATTTAGTTTTTCAGCCAAACTAATGTCCAAACTAGTGTGTTTGGCAAATGGTGTTCTTGGCGTTTTCCTTCAAAAGTTCAAATGCACCCAATCACAGTATAGTTTGAATTTGATTGATGTCGTTATGCTTTGGGCGGAGGCATTTGATTTTAAATTTCTTGATTATCGGTATCTTGGGCAGCGGCATTTGATCTTGTTATCGTCTTCTTCCTCCCCATTTCCTCCGCACCGAGTATTCTGAAGTTCGATTCTTGTATCATGGGCCAGCGGCATTTGGCAACCCCATTTAATTATCCTTTATCAAATACTTATTTGGCATTCTGTATTCTTTAGCATTAATTTGGTTTCCAAACTAATTTTATAATTTTTTTTTTCAAATAAAGTATTTCGGTCTAAAACTCTAATTTTTAAGTTTTAATAACATATAAATCTATATTTATGATGTCATAGGAACATCATGGTTTGACCATGGTTCAAAACCACTGATCAAACCATTGGACTAAGACCTAGTAATTTTCCCAATTTAATGACTAATCGGATACTAAAAACATTGAAAAATTGAACTGCTCTACATGATTCTAAAAACCCAACAAGATGGAAAACCTATATTCCCCTCACACAGTACACACACCAAAGTAAATGACAACTTACTTATAACTGTTAGGCCTCTGATTTTCTTCTCTATCTGGTAGATCTTGGTCTATGTTGTCATCCATATTCTCTTTTTGAGGAGCTTCATCCTCTTTAAGGTCATTTTTATGGTTAACACTGCCAGCCTCCAGATGCTTTACCCCTCTAGATCGTTCTTTCCTTTTCTTCTTTGACTTTCCACCATTTTCAGAGCCCAATTCAGTAGCATGAAGGACAGAACCAACTGGCTGGTTAGATTGCCTGCTTGAGCATGTTCAAAGACGATTGTCGATAAGACAGTCCAACATTGTAAGAACACCAAAGCGGATTAATACAGGCTGGTTATATCCACACACACACATAATTCTTCACTATCATGGACTTTGATCAAGAAAATGATGACAATGAAAATTTTCAGAGAGTTCAAGCATAGTGTTTGATTTTGTAAACCAAGGGTCCAAGCCACAGCATGAGTCAAGATCACCTTTACCTATCAAGATCAGTGCCTATGTTGATAGCATTGTTTTCCCTTTTTGATTCAATAGAGTGATTGCAATCTTTTTCTGCCCCTGCATTTTCTTTATTTTCTGTGTCCTTGTGAGCTTTTCCATGTTGTAGCTTTTTATGGCCTCTCTTTCCTCCTATTCCATTTCCAGCTTTCTTCTCTTCTTCTTCAAGTTTTTCATTCTTTCCAATGGTTTCACTCTTATACAGGGAGGAAATTGGGATATTATCTTCACTATCACTCTCCAAAACCAGGGCACCAGTACTACCCTTGGCAATATTTGGTTGTTGCAAACTATCGTCATCATCAGATTCACTCAACTGGTACTTCTTCTTAAGTCTTCGGTGGCTGCTCTTCCCATTCTCAGTTTTTTTACAATTCAATTTCTGCTCAAGCAAATCTAGAATCAGAAAAATCAAAAGGTCAGAGAGCAAACACCTCAGAACAGTGGCAATTACTCTTCTTTTTTTTTTTATCGATAAAAAGCAAATATATTGAAAAAGAAACCCAAAACGAAGGTTCCAAAACATACACAGGAAGTATACAAAAAGGAACCTAAAAGGAAAACAAAAGAGACAAAGAGACAAAACCACCTCCCACGGCAGCTACTTAGCCCTTATAAAAGAAACTAAACAAAATCCATAGCAGCGACAGTTACCTACACTGACCAGGCCAAAAAACCCACCAAAGAATTCGTATTATCGACACTATTAATATTTGCCAACGACCATAACTTGCTCAAAAAGATAAATTTTGGATCGAGAAAAAACATAGGATGGTAATGGATCATGCAGGGGTATGTTGGAACGATTCATTAAGAGTGCAATCTCAATCATGCATTCTACCCACATAAAAATCATTCAACATTTTTATGTTCCTGCATGTTCAATTAAATAACCTATCAGAACCAGTTATAGAATTACTCTAAATGGTGTCAGAAACACACTAAAATGATCCACAAGATGGTAGATATTGGAAAAGGTCATTATACACCATTCCAACACTTGGGAGGGGCAACTTGGATATGACTCTAACTTCTAACCTCCTGCAATTTTTTGTACAGAGGCTGCTTAAAAGAATAAACCCTCTTGTGGCTAAGAAGCACAAAATGTTTACTGTCATCCATAATAGAGGGTATTAATCAACTTAAATTATCAATCTCAATAAGTTGTAGTATATAACTAAGCACATATAAATACATAAATAATTGGATGTTATAAGACAACCCTAGGATGGCTACATACAATTGAATGGGTGGACTAGGGTTTTTATGTTTTTAGGATTTAAGAAGAGGAACAAGGAAAAAAGTTTATAACAACAAGAAGATAAGGAGAAGAGAGGATAAAATCCTTACAAATGCATTAACGCTTTCTAGAAGAGTTCCACCACTGAAAATTGGAACACTTGCAAAAAGAAACTTATAATATTAAATTATCAATTAATATTTTAGTATTCAAAAATTGGCCTTATTTATAGATTTCTCTAATAAGTTCCAAATCTACTAGAATTCTAATAACCCATTGTGACTCTAATTCTAATGATCTTACTACTCAATTAGCTACTCCTAATATGACTCCAATACACACTTATCCTAATTTAATTTAATTTCATATTAATCCCAACTTAAGTCCAACTAATGTTAATCCTCATCCTTGTCGCTGGATTAGTTGATACAACCTTCTATTTCATTTGAGTCTTTATTAGCGGGTGGATTGTAATTGTGATGTTGATCAACAAATAACAAAAACTTGCTGCTATGTCTATGTATTTTTATTAAATATCAGGCATGAATGAATTTTATTAAGATTGTATCCCACATTGAAGACCACTAAGCCCAGAGTGGAACCCCTTAAATCCTAAATTTTTACCACTATGAAAGTTGAAAACAAAAGTACATTATAAGAAAAAAGTATAGGAAAAATGGAAAGGTACCACATAAGCCAGTAATAATGACATGTATAACACAGCTAATGTTACATTCTCCACCAGTTTTTGATATAAGCCTACAAAAGTAATCTTATCTACCCAACAAGTATATAGTTATAAAATTCAAAAACATATAAAGCATGAAATATACCTCCATCACTGGAATCTGGTGAAGAAGGGAAAACCTTTAGGTCACAATCATCAATGAAACTATCCTCATAGTCATCTTCTTCACCATTGCCATTAGATTTCTCTGTCTCTGTATCTGCAATATCTTCTCCATAGGATTCTCTTAACACAATAGTCAAGGAAAAACAGAACAATTTCCCCACAACAAAGTTAATGAAAAGACTCCTGAATCTATGATCTCTCTATTGGTTTATGTTAAATGACCAACTCTCCTAAAAGCTCAAGCTTGTGGGATTGGAGTTTAATATGAATATCATGCTTCAACACCCTCCCTCACGTGCACATGACCCCATACCCATGCAGGTGGAGAGTCAAAGTCCATTATGGACTTTCAAATAAACATGGGGATTAAATTGCAAGGAGAGGATTCGAACCCAGGACCTCCTGCCAAACCAAAATCTGATACCATGTAAAATGACCAACTCTCCTAAAAGCTCAAGCTTGTAGGATTTAGGTTTAATATGAATATCATGCTTCAACAGTTTCTATGAAAAAAGACATAAATAAAGAATATACTTTTTCAATCTTATGATGTATATTGTTCTGGTCCTAAAAAGGCAAAATCTCACCTGATCTAAACCAAATACCCCATGACAGCTTAAGTAGGTGGAAGGTTTCTGTTTTCTCAATCAAGTCAATCCAAATAACAAGGGGGGAAATCCAAAATTGAGAAATGTCATTTTTCACAGATTTCCTAAGAACCTAAAAGATATAATAGGAAAATATATAAGCAAAATGCATGATGAAACCAACAAAAGGATACGAGTCCTCGTCAAAACGGGAATGCCGGCCATTACTGAGATAATAGCCAGTGAGGTGAGCGCTCCGAGGACCAACAACAGAGAAGATCACTTCTTCAACCTCTTCAAATTCTAAACTCAAAGTGCATGATTCAGTTTTATCAGGCAGCAAGCAGCACAAAAACACGGGACTCTTATTGCCCACATTACACTGTACTAAGCTTTTTTTGCTTGCAGAACCTATCCCCAATGTTGCCTATAGTAATCACAATACGATTTATCAATTGAAAGGGCAAAAGCCAATGTAGAAAACAGTCCAAAAACTCTACAATTCCACACCAAATTCAAAAATCAAAGCTACACTAATAACCCTCTCTTTGGTCTGTGAGAAAGTGAGGAAATGAAAATAAAGCAAATTGAATCTAGTAAGAATAATAATTGCATTATCAATTAATTTCCATTTCAAACACTTTCTCAGCAACAATCAGGGTGTAAGTGGCAGCAGAAAGGCATTGGAAATCTGTTAAAGAAGCATTACCTGGGAAATGTGAAGCCTCCCACGCTGGCCATCAAATGAATGAGTAAAAGGCTTTCCAGGTTTCACTTCAATTCCTGAAAATATATGAATTTGATTTAGAAATTTCAAAACTCATTGCAGGTCATATATCTAAAAGGTCCTTCAACTGCCAAGAAAATATGGTAAAGAAAAATGAAAAGTGACTAAATAAATCAGAAATTCGAATCTTAATTTCGATAAAATAAACCCACCCTTCCAAGATAGCCAAACACAACCAAAACAACATCATTGGAAATCCCAACCAACATCAAACATAAGTTTTCAAAATTCTATTTTGTTTAGATTCCAAACTGTTTTTCTCCTTGTCCACGTCTTCTCTCGGCAGTTTCTTCCTTAGTGATGAAACATAAAATAGAAAAGGAAGCAAAAAACAAGAGAGAAAGAAAAGACAGCTAATGTATTCATAGAAGAAACAGAAGAAATGGTCAGTTTGGTTGCTGAGAAAATATGAGAATAAAACAAGAAATTAAATCAAACTTCACTGATTATAAATGAAATCCTTGCAATTTCCTGGCTTTTCTCCGCAACCAAGGTCAGTGGAAAAGAAACACTTACCCCAGAAAGCCATTTCCGAGAGGAATGCGTTCAAGTCTAAAACCCTAGGCTCGCAAAAACCCTATACAATAGGGATGGATGTCGACGCGCTGTTGGCGAGGCGCTTTTCTTCCTTCTGTTTAGGGTAGCATTCCAATGCGCGGGAAGGTCTTGCAGTCCCCTCTTTTTCTTTGATGGGAAATAAATTTTGGCGGTCAGTGATGGACTCAATTTTATTAAAAGATTTACTGAACGTTAGTATTAAAATCCTTAATACTATTACATTTAAATCCTAAATCAAAATTTGTTTTTTAAATAGGGGAAATGATGTTTTGGTTGAATGAAAATGTAAATATTATCATAATATATGTTAACTATGTGAAACAAGTCATATGAAATGAATGTAAATATATTATGAAAAAATGTGGTGGAATAAAATAATATTTGAGCACCAAAAATGCGTTAATCTGCGGGCTTTTTCTTTTCCTCTCTCACTCTTTCTCTATCTCGGCCACATCATAGTCTCAAAAACTTATTAAAGTTCTGGCTATTTAATGTAAGCGTTTCTTTGTCCTTAAATATCTTGTCAGCCAACGTTAATATAAGCAATGATATGCACTAATGACACACTTAAAGCATTAATATAATACCCTTAAAATATTGATATAATATCCTTAAATCATTAATGTAATATTATGTACTAATATAATACCCTTACCATTATTATAAATTATTTAAAATTAAGAAATAAATTTTGATTTTTCATTTAGTTTATTTAAAAAAACATTTTTAAAATTTAAATAAAATTTTAAAATAATGAAATAATTTATTTTATTTAAACATAATGTGTAACGCCCTAAAAATACTCTAACAGTTTTATAACATTTTTAGGGTATAAAATAAATTAAATTGTATTTTTTTGGCGTTTAAATTGCTAAAAACGAAAAATGATAAAAATCTGAAAATTTTACAGGAGTTAAATAAATTTGGTAAAAATGTCAAATGAAGATCTAAGGGTCATAAATGAGTAATGTAAATGTCAAAATATAAATGAGATGAAATGAAGAAGAAATGAAAATGAAATGAAGCTTTTAAATGAAAAAAAAAAAAATGAGAAATGATGAATTAGTGTGTAGTCAAACATGGCCTTAGTCATGTAATGGACAAAAGACCAATTTTTAGTCTTTGAATGTCATAACCTACATTTTAGGTAAAGGGGAGAGGAAAGGTAGGGCACACTATGATTGAGGAAGAAGAAAAGAATTTTGTGATTTTCCTCCATAGGATCAAGGATTTAGGTGATAAAAAAGAAAAAGAAGAAGAAAGAAGAATATTGAAATAAATTTGAGGTAAGTAAACCAAACCCTAACCCCCATTTTCTTGTGTTTGGGTTGGGGAAAACTCCAAATTTGAATAAAAGTGTTTTTATTGGTTGCTCTAAGTTGTTTTTTGTTGTTTGATTGGTTGTGTTCCTCAAATAAGGAATTTTTGTATAAAGGAATTGTTGGGTTTTTAGGGGAGATGCTGTCAAAATTTTCCCAAAACCCATGTTTTTGTTTAGGCCATAAGTTAAGTTTTACTCATCCAAATTGAATTATTCAAATTTCTATGCAAACTAGACTTCTAGAAGAACAAATATCCTTGAAATAAGTGTATCCAAATTTGGACACCATTAGACCCAGAAATTCGTCAAAAGTGAGGCTCTGTTTTCGGGTCAATTTTGGTTCAGCTCTTATACAGTTTTGGTGTTTGGAGCAGTTTTGGTATTTAGGTCATAACTTGGTCATTACTCATCCAAATTAAGTGATTAAAATTTATAGATAAACTAGACTTATAGGATAACAAATTTCCTTGAAATAAGTGTATCCAAAATTGAACTCCATTGAACCCATAAAATTCGTCAGTGAGGCTACATTTTTCGAGGTCAGTGCATTTAGTTCTAATACGAGTTTAGTATTTAGATAGTTTCGGTATTTAGGCCATAACTTGACCATCACTCATCCGAATTGAGTAATTCAAATTTCTAGTTAACTAGACTTACAGGAAACGAATATCCTTAACCAAACAAGTGTGTCCCGTTTGGGTGAGTGAGCCACATCAAAATTTGTCAAAATAGGCGTACGATGCAAAGAATGATAAGAATGTCTAAGGATGAAATGAGGAAAAATAAGAAAGGAACAATGAATGTATGCAGGAAGGGAGTTGGGTAGAAATAAGACCTAAATAGAAGCAGCCCAGAATACCCGGCTAATATGATTGTCATTTGTGATGGATTAGGGGCTAACGAGGAGAAAATCCCAAGTTGAGGTCGAGATTCCGAGGACAGGAATCGAATGACGACAATCTTTATGGTTTGCTCCCCACTTCTCTCTCTCTAATTCCAAAGTGTTTGAATTATTACAAAATGATTTGAATTGCTGAAATGATTTATAAGAAAAAAGCATATTGGTTTGTTTTAATTGATTTGAGGCAATTGATTGTGAAATGGTTTGCATATGAAAAATTGTATGAGTATTGAAAATGAATAGTTTGTATAAATGTATATACTATACTGTATTTTGCTATGAATGATTTGAATTGTAACATCCCGAAATATACCCTAATTGTTTTCAGCATGTTTAGGGCATTTTGTAGATATAATTTGAATTTTTCGTAATTTAAATTCAAAATGTGAAAACTCATAAACTCATAATTTGTACAAGATACAAGGGTAAAAGTGTAATTTGTCAAAACGGGACACAAAAGTCATAATATAAGAAGATGATATTGTAAGACCCGAGAAATTCCAATTTCTGAAAAAAATGGCAAAATCGTAATTTCGATTACAAAATTGTAATTTCGGTTAAAAATCCGTGATTTATTCTCTAGATCTCGGATGACGAGACGGATTGCACCGTTGGAATCGTCTCGTGAAATCTAGCTAGCACGTAAAATTTCGTCGAATTCGGGGCGGTGAGATGCGCACGTTTTGAGGCATCGCGTTTCGGGTCTTGCGTAAAGCGATTTACCGATCTTGACGAAAATCACATATAACAAGTACTCATATGCCATAGTGGTATAGTAGAAATGATGAAAATGGGCGGCGGGATAGTGCAGATATCCAAATCAGGAAATGAGGACGCGGTCATTTAGAAAGTTTAAAGTCACTAAAGGACAAAGATGTATAGTGTTGATGCTTCTTCATTAAACCAAGAGGAAAAATGTGAGAATGAGAAAATGGGGATCCGGTGGCCATTTTGAGAGAATTCTTTTAGAGGAGAAACTTACTCTCTGAAATGAATCGCAGTCGGCGTCTTGGCGCAAGAGGGAGGCGCTCTGCAGCGGAGAGAGGGCTTCGGCGTGGAGTGCGGATTCAGGAAGTTTCTTCAGACCAGCAGGTAGAAGTTTCTCCTACTTGAGTTTTATTCTTTCTTTAAGTGTTTTTCAATGTTTCGGTTGGTATGAGGCCTTGAACGGCCGTTTGATCAGTCCCAAACCTTGGGACCGGGTGATAAAATTTTGAAACCAAAATGTTGGCGGTAGCTAGTGAGGTTGTTTAGGTATTTCATTTCACAAGAGTGTAATAAACCCAGAAGTATTGGTTGGTTTAAGTAAATGAAGAAGTAGTTGATCGGAATCCCAAAACTTAGGACCGGGTGATGAGAGAAAATTTTGAATTTTGGATTAGCGTGTGATCCGGAATTTTAGTGAAATTTGTTTGTGTGGCAATTATGCATTAAATCATGCCTTGATTGGGAGTAGGCGTGAATGGCCATGAAATGCGGAGTTCACAAAGTGATAGGCGGTAGATAATTGCGTGTTTGAGCGAAGTAAAACCCTGTTTTTTCTTTTGTTCATAGGAATAGTGACACAAAATATATTTTGTGTGAAAATGTTTGGTCGAGTGAAGTCGAATTGCCGTGTTTGATCATTAGCCCCAGTGAGCTAATTTCGATGTATGGAGTTGTATAGTACATAACATGATTGTGAGATTTGAATTATGCAGTATATTCACGTTTATATATTTGCATGTGATTAAGGCGTATTGGAGGCAAAATGCAGTGCGTTCCATATGCCTTTGGAACACCTAGGATTATAGGGTGAGTGCATGAGATGAAATCTAGAAAATGGTTGGAGGGTTGTCTGAAAACATAAATTATCGGAGGGTAGTCAAACTAAAAATATATCAATCGTCAGATATTTGATTGATATTCATCGGAGTAGTCGCGAAGCGAAGAATATATCGATCGTCGGAGGCGTGATTGATATATATACATGGAGGTTGTCCTGAATAAACAAATTAATAATTCTCATACGGAAGCAGCGAGTGTGAAGTCAGTGAGGACTCGGGATCACGAGTTAGTCATGTAGACATTAGTAGGATCATGCATTTGCTTGAATGTGTGTTTAATTTGGAACATTGCCTTTGCACTTAGGTGGTGAAGTGGCCCACTTAGGCGATTCTCCCTCTTGAGCATTAGCTCACCCTGGTAAATAGGACCCCCTTTTTCACAGTACATGGAGCGTGCGAGAGACGGCTCGTCACAGAGTGAGTTAAGAAGAAAGCCCAGGAATGTGGCTAGTGGTTTACATGTAATTGGGGTGGTATTTTTAATATATGTTGTATAAAGGTAAATATTTGAACTCTTAGAACTATTGGATATAGTTGGATTCATAGTTGGTATGTTTCTATGGATATTGTAGTATGGGCCCCGAGGCGTTTTATCCATATTTGTATCATTGTGACTATATTGTTTGCTTGGGACGGGTTTAAATGGTGATTCATTAGGTAGAGCTCGTCTGAAGGCTGCGCTGGGTTTTACCAGTGGCGTCGGAGTAACTGAGCATCCATATTCCGTAGGTGTGAATTGGTCGATGGACCCCGGGTTTTGGCGTCACGGCTTGGTATCGGGCTTAGGTATCACGAGTGCCTAGGGGCTCGGGTTTGGGTATCCATCACCACTGGGTGGTTTGATGTAGATATGGGTATGTGGAGCCTAAGTTGAGGTTTGGGCTTGGGCCATAGTTGAGGAAGAGCATCACCAGCTAGGTGTGGTTCGATGTTGAGTTTAGGTATGGGTTTACAGGAAAATCGGGGAATAATGGGGCCAGCTACGTGCCGTGTATTGATGTGTTTTGTGATTTAGTGGTGTGTATGTTTGAATTGTGCATGACATGTTTTATGTGTTGAGATTGTATGTATTAGTGATTAGCATGGAGTAGAAAAATATGTTAGAAAGTATTTTGAGTTTCTGAGTGTATGGCTGGAAGGATAAAAATAAAAAATAAAAAATAAATTTTTAGAAATTTATTTGTGTATTCTGGAAAAATTGAAGAAAAATGGAAGGAAATAAATTTTTATAAATTTATTGGAGTGGAGAAAATTTTTCAGTGAAAAATTGGAAAAAGAAAATGAATTTTATAATTTATTTGGTTTTAGAGGTGAAGAAATTTAATTTTTAAGGTTTTACGAGTGTAAGCGAAGAAAATTAAATAAAATAAATTTACTAAATTTATTTGGGTTGTTGGAAAATGAGAAGAAATTTTAAAGCAAGAAAATAAGTTTGATAAAATTTAATTGGTTAAGAAGGAGAAAATAATTTTCTATGATTTTACAAGATTGTGAGAAATTGAGAAAATAAATTTTATAAATTTATTTAGTATTAAAAAGAATGGAAAAAAAATTGATTTTAGTGATTTTAGTGATTTTCCACTTCTTGGAAAAAAAAATTATAATGAAAAAAAACGAAAGAAAGAAAAAATTTATCTGAAAAAAATTGAATTGAAACTCTGCCGATTATATTAATGAGAATTGTATTGCAAGGTTGAGTGTATTGCAGCGTAAAAGGAATTTGGAAAAAGCGTAGTGAAGATTTGTATTGCAATACCTTTGTATTGTATTCTGGAAGAATTAAAAGCTTAGAAGGTTGAAATTGGGTTGCAATACAGCTGGAGTGTATTACCGATAGAGGTGGGCGCTTTGGAGAAGCTGTTGCAATACGAGTTGAGTGAGCTAACGAGTTTTAGCCATTGTAATACAAAGCATGTGTGACTAGGCGGGGACATAGGCGATCTTTACTGGCCTGTCAGCCCTTTATGCTTGGCTTGACACGGCCCGTGACGACCCAAGGGCGGGCGGCGACGCGAGCGGGGGGCGGCCCAGGCGCGGCGGGCCTTGGAGGCGCGCGGGGCGTCGGCGCCAGCGGCTGGGCGGCCCCAGGTGCCGCAGCTTTGTCTTGCCTGTTTGAAATTTGGTGGGTGCTCGTGCACTGGCTTGAGTTTTTCGACTGGTTTCGACTCGTGATGTTTTTGAATCAGATTTGAACGATTCATGAACATTGTTCTGAACCTTTCATTCATCACAAAATTTTCCGAAAATTTTTTTTTATTAAATTAAATAAAAATAAATAAAAATAAATTAAAATTTGATAAAATTTTCGAAAAACAAAATTTTCAAAAATAAAATTTTCAAAAATAAAATTTTCAAAAATAAAATTTTGTTGAAAACAATATTTTAAATTCAAAATTGATTGCGTATACCTTTGAGTTATGTGTATGATTAGTGTCTCGAGTACGTGTTTGTGCCTTAGAATCTTTGTATTGGATTTAATACCATCTGAAATCGTGATAAGCGCGGTAGTTAACGTAAGGAAGTTATATGCATTAATTTATAATGCGTATAGGAAAAAAGGTGAATACTAGGGTTATGGATTATGACGCCAGGGTTTGGATAATAAAGATGAGCAAGGGCGCCACAGAACCTTTTGAAATAAATAAATTGAGTGGTTGGAATTTAACACCACTTAGGAAATGAACGGGTCAGTTCATGGTTGTCAAGTCTATTAGTAAATGGCATCTGCATTACTAGTTAGACTGAAACGAAAATTAAATGACTCTTGTTGCCATGTTAATTGTGTAAATGGCTAGTAGAGGACGAGGACGTAGAGGACGTCCACGGGGCACTGGTCAGGCACCACCGACAATTGACCAGCCGCCGGCATTTGATCAACGGGCCTTTGTAGAGGCCGTAGGTGTTGCAGAGGCTGCTATTGCACAAGCTATAGCGGGTGGTCGGGAGATCTAGTAACCCCAGGAGGTTTAGGACGCATCATCTCAGAGTTCACGGGGGAGAGATCGGAGTAATTGGCGGCCATTGGTTCATGCAGATCGAGAAAGTGTTATAAGCTATGGAGATTACCTCTGACGCGACCAGGATTAGACTAGCTGCGTTCTAGTTAGAGAATGAGGCCTATATATGGTAGAAATGGGCAAGGACCTCTAGAGACCTTGAAGGAGCCTTTGTACGTGAGTTCTCCCCTAGGGATTAGGGTGAGAATAAGGATGATATGTCGAGGTTGTGAGCTGGAGATCTCGAGAACTCTACTCACAGTGGACCTGAGGATCATGGACATGTCAAAGTTCGATGTCATCCTAGGGATGGATTGGTGATAACATAGAGATCGTTATCGATTGTGGCGTAGGAGAGTTACCGCCTATCGCGAGGCCCAGTGCACGTGTTATATTTCGAAGCGAAGCATGACATTTTGCCCCAGATAATTATCTGAGTCTAAATGTTAAGGGACCTTGATTAAGCGGGTTGGGCTAGCGAGCCTTACTAGAGGGCGAGGGAGACCGAGACTTAGATGCACCTCGAGTAGTGTGCGGGTTTGTGGATGTTTTCCCGGATAGGCTCTGGACTCACCTCCAGGAGTAGTAGACTTGATATCGAGTTACACCACAGTACTTCACGCCTCTCTATGACTCCGCTGGACATGCCGGTTGAGTTCAGGAACTCAGGAGTCCATTCCCAGGAGCCTCTTGGGTGAGGGTTCGTAGGCAAGGCACTTCACCTTGGGGCGCTCCGGTTACGTTTGCAAAGAAGAAGGATAAGACCCTTCGACTATGCATTGACTATCGACGGACAGACGAGTTACGATCAAGAATCGGTACACCCGTACCTAGGATTGTGATTTGTTTGATCGGTTGAGAGGCCTTGAAGTCTGCCAGAGATAGACCTTATGCCCAGATTTACCATCAGTGAGGTTAGGGAGACAAATATCCCTAAGGCGGCCCAGAGATGGCGATTATGGGCACTTTAGGTTCACAGTGCCCTTTGGATTGATGAATGCACCGGCGGCATTCATGGACCTCATGCATAGGGTGTTCCAACCTTATCTAGATCGGGTTTAACCGTGATGCCGTGGATGACATCTTGATGCACTCCCGTCAGGCGGGAGCATGGTATCACTTGAGTTGTTTCACAATTTTATTTAGAGACCATCGGTTATGCGCTAAGTTCGAGTAAGAGTGCGAGTTTGAAGCTAAAGGGTGAGATTCTGGGACACGTGGTGTGCCTCCAGGAGTGTCGGTCGACTGGGAAGGTTGAGGCGTGAGTTAGGAGGGCCCGAGATGTCGATCTTCGAGATCGTAGTTATTAGGATTAATTTAGTTATCCGCAGGGGAGATTCGAGAATGGTGAAGTTGTCCATTCGGGCGGGATGTAAGTTCGCCTCCCAGGATATGGACTCCATAGTGGGATGACCACGACCATAGAGAGGAGAATCGAGATACTTGGAACACTCGGGATCTGGTGTTGGTAGCAAAAGGAGGATTAGCTTTCTCTTAGTTCGGAAGGCGGGGAAGACACGCTTCACATGAGTTCAAGACCGGGACGAGATTGGGCGGTTGATCGGCAGAGTAGGGTGATATGTTTATGAAACTGGCTGGGCATATAGAGGCAGGACCTCCGAGGCGGATCAAGACTTTGGGGCGAGCGCGAGTCAGTTAAATGAAACGAGGAGAATATCGGTTCATTCTCCACACCTTTGTACCGTCGGAAGGCGATTTGGATTCGAATTGTTGGCCGCTCCCGGCAACACGAGATAGGCGGAGGGCGGAGTGTGGAGTCGAAGTCGAGGGACGGATCGAGTTCACGCCCAGCGAGGAAGCGTAGTGGACCTTAGGAGTGGTAGACATATTGGTTGTGATGCTCCCGGGCTTGACGCTGGATGAGTTGGCTTGACCATCGGGTTGTCGATGGTGAGACCTTGGCCCGGGTTGTCGCCACGAGCCGACGTGGATTTGAAGCCCAGGGTTCAAGGCCTTTAAGAAGCGGTATAGATGTTCTTCCCTAGGATGTAGGGTGAGGATTGACTGATAGGTCGAGATTATGAAGTGAGAGATCTCGGAGATTCTGCTCGCCCAGTGGGCCAAGGATTGGTTGTCACGATATAGCATCGTTGTGTTCATGTGCCGTGGCACCTCGCGTCGGAGTCGGGTGTGCGTGCATGATCACGATCATTCACCACTCTTAGTGAGTGTCGGTTGAGTTGTCTTTAGTCACGTCCGATGAAGACTCGGAGTTCGATTCGAAATGAAGAGTGATTAGGTGTGTTTAGTAAGCAAAGAGGGTCGTTTGGTCACCTGGGTGAGGAATCACGGGTTGGGGGTTGGGGGCCGCAGGAGGGGGGGAGGGAGAGGAAGAGGGAGAGAGGAGAGAGAGAGAGAGAGAGAGAGAGAGAGAGAGAGAGAGAGAGAGAGGAGGGGGAGAAGGAGAGAGAGAGAGAGAGAGAGAGGGAGAGCGGACAGAGAGAGAGAGAGAGAGAGAGAGAGAGAGAGAGCGAGAGAGAGAGAGGGATGTCAGAGTTTGCATTGTGAGATGTAATGGGCCGAGTGTAGGCAGAGGTTATCTTTGCCCGAGATGAAGGAGCCGCGAGACCAGGGTTATCACGTAGACTTAGAGTTAATTGATAGGAATTCGGGAGTGACTCAAAGTTTTGGTTCTTGCTGGAAATTGCATTTGGGAGTTGTTAGGCTGGCAAGGGCTCGGTAAATGGATGTCATTCATGACATGGACTAAGTTAATGATCCATTGGACAATCGGTGATTGTGACCTTGGGAAGGAGTCGGTGTTTACAGTAAGGGTTGTGTAGGGTTATACGTTGTGCGAGGATTATATACATGTGTTAGAGGACATGGCTGTGAGTATAATGTCTGGGTCCATAAGGTAGAGGAGCAATTGCCCTTAGTGGGGTCGCCTACAACTGGGGTTCTCAGGCGCGAGTATACGGATGGCACCGTATGAGACCTTTGTATGGGAGGCCGTATGAGTCCAGATTATGTTGGATAGGGTGGGAGAGAGTTAATCATGCGCGACTGAGGTAGAACACCTCAGAAGGTGGGCTTGTCTGATAAGCGTCTTCTCACGTTTCAGGCGTGAGGAAGAGCTATGCTAATGTCTTGACGTCGACCCTTAGAGTTGAGGTTGGTGATCACCTTTTCTTGAAGGTGATGCACAAGAGGAAGGTAGATCAATTGTGGCGAAGCTATCGCCGAGGTTTATTGGGCCTTTGAGATACTCGAGGATAGGCACCGTTGCGTACGGTTAGCGTTATTGCCAGCATGTTAGGTATCAGCGAGGTATTTCACGTCTCCATGCTCGGAAACCACCTCGAGATCCAGCTCATGAGGTGGATTAGGGGCCAATTGAGGAGTTGACACGGATGGGACCTTGAGGAGGGACCAGTGTGCATTGTTGATAGCCGTGATCGGGTTTTGCGACACAAGACCGTGAGGCTAGTGAGAGTGCTATGGCAGCACTGTGGAGTGGAGGAGTCAGCGTGGGAGCGCGAGGACACGATGCGGGCCACCTATCCCTTCTTGTTTAGGGATGAAGGTACGTAGTTTAGTCGTTTAAGATTTAAATGATTAGTTTACATGCATGGTAGAGTGCACGTTGCATATGCATGTGAGTGATTATAATTGTCTAGAATTTCGGGACGAAATTTCTTTTAAGGAGGGGAGAATGTAAGACCCGAGAAATTCCAATTTCTGAAAAAAGGGCAAAATCGTAATTTCGATTACAAAATTGTAATTTCGGTTAAAAATCCTTGATTTATTCTCTAGATCTCGGATGACGAGACGGATTGCACTGTTGGAATCGTCTCGCGAAATCTAGGCCAGGACGTAAAATTTAAAGTCGAATTCGAGAACCGTCGGGTCGACCGCGTTTTTCGAGGCATCGGCGTTTAGATCTTGAAGTAAAAGCGATTTACCGATGAGGCGAAAGTCATATAACACGATACTCATGCCGCCCAGGTGGTATGAGTAGAGAAATGATGAAAATGGGCTGCCGAGATGGTGCCGAATATCAAATCTGGGAATAGGGGACATAACGGTCATTTAGAAAGTTTAAGTCACTAAAGACAAAAGATGTATAGTATTTAGTGTTAAACCCAGAGGAAAATGTGAGAATGAAAATGGGGATCCATTAGCCATTTTTGAGAGAATTCTTTTAAGAAACTTCTCTCTAGAAATGCACGAGATCCGACCGTCGGCGGTCTTGACCTGAGGAGGCGCTGCGGAGAGGAAAACCCCGCGTGGAGTGCGGTTAGGAAGTTTCTTCAAACTCCTTGAGGTAAGGGTTTCTCCTACTTGATTTTATTTCACTTTCTTTTAAGTGTTTTTCAATGTTTGGGGTGGTATGAGGCCTTGAGCGGCCGTTTGATGGAGTCAGGCCTTAGGACGAATTGATCAAAATTTTGAAAACCAAATGTTGGCTAATGCTTAAGTGAGGGCTGTTTGGGTGTTCATTTCACCAAAATTGTAATAAACCAGAGTATTGGTTGGTTTTAAGGCCGTGAGGGGCGTTGATCGAATCGAAACTTGGGACCGAATTGTTGGAAAATTTTTGAGAATTTTTGGATTGGCCGTGACAGTCCAGAATTTTAGTGGGCTGTTTGTGTGGCAATTATGCATTAAAATCATGCCTTGATTGAAATTGGGTCGGGAATGGCCGTGAAATGCGGGTTCACAAAGTGAATCGATGAATGAATTGCGTGTTTGAGGCAAGTAAAACCTAGGTTTTTTTTCTTGTTCATGGAATGACACAAAAATATATTTTTGTGTGAAAATGTGTTTAATTCACAATTGATTGAGTCAGATTCTTGTGTTTGATCGTGCTTGAGTGAGCTAATTTCGATGTATGAGTTGTATAATTACATAACATGATTGTGAGATTTGGATTATGCGAGTATATTCACGTTTATATGTTCGTATGATTAAACGTATTGGGCGGCATACATGCATTCCATATGCCTTCAGAACACCCTAGGATTATAGGAGTGAGTGCATGAGATAGATCCTAGAAAATGGATTGGAGGGTTGTCTAGAAAACATAAATTATCGGAGGGTAGTCAAACTAAAAATATCAATCGTCGGAGGCGGCAATTGATATTCATGGAGAAATTAGTCCACGAAGCAAGAGATATATCGTCGATCGGGTAGCCCCGATTGATATATATTCGCCGGAGTAGTCGAAACAAATAATATATCAATCGTCGGGCGGCCCGATTGATATATATACATCGGAAGGTTGTCCGCGGAAATAAGCAATTAATGAATTCTCATACGAGGCTTAGAGTGTGAAATCGATGAGGACTCGGGATGCGAGTTAGTCGTATAGACATTCAGAGTAGGATCATGCATTTTGCTTGAATGTGTGTTTAATTTGGAACATTACTTTGCACTTAGGTGGTGAGTAGCCCATAGAGGCGATTCTCCTGCGAGCATTAGCTCCTGCCGTCGTGGGACCCCCTTTTCTGGTACATGGAGCGTGCGAGAGACGGCTCGTCCTAGAGGCTGAGTTCTAGAAGAAAACCGGAATGTGGCTTTGGTGGTTTACATGTATTAGAATTCGAGTATTTTAATATATGTTATATAAGAGTAAATATTTGAACTCTTAGAACTATTGGATATAGTTGGATTCATAGTTGGTATGTTTCTATGGATATTGTAGTATGGGCCCAAGAGGCCGTTTTTATCCATATTTGTATCATTGTGACTATATTGGACTGCTTGGGACAGGTTTCATGCAGGTGATTCATTTGGGTAGAGCTCCCCGTACAAAGGAGACTCTGCCCGATTTTCTGAAGTGGCGTCGGGTAACCCGACATCCACTTGTATTCCGCGGGTTGACGGGTAGTCAACGGACCCCCGGGTTTTGGGGCGTCACAGATATGCTATTATATAAATAGCATAAATTGTGGTGCAAATTAAAGGGAGTTTGAGGATCAAAGTGTAATAAAAGGAAAATTAAAATCAAAATTGGGATAAGACCAATTAGGGTCTCTCATTTTGGGCATTTTAGAGAGCAAAACGTAGAGAAAGGGAGAAGAAGAAGAAGAAGAAGAAGAAGAAGAAGAAGAGAAATAAAGTCAAGGAAGGTATGGAATGCTATGGTTTTGTATGGATTACTATGGGTTTTTTTTTAGACTTTTGTATGGAGATTAGTTTGTTCCATTTCTAGGGTTTAGTTAGGAATTCATCATAACCCTAGATTTGTTGAAAGTTGGGTTGGTAAATCCCTAGTTTGTATAAGATGAGTATGAAATCCTCCTTTTGAGTATGGATTTGTATGGATTCTTGGTTTATGGTGTATGGATACATGTTTGGGTGTTAGGAAGTTAACCTAACTTACAAGTATTTGAGTTAGGGTTTGGAAAAACCCTAATTAATCTCTATGTTTGGTTTTGGTTGGGTTAGAACACACTTGGGAGTTGTTTTTGGTGATGCTTTTGGATTATTTTAGGGTTTTTGGTTGGATTTCTGGAAAAATGGAGGAAATCAGCAAATCTTGGCAAATTTCGGGGTCCTACGTGTCACGCCCCGATTCTCGACCCGACCCATTTAGCGGATTCGAACTGATTTCCGGGACGCGAGACCATATACTGGGACTTTTTACCTGATTTTTTTTTTTAAAAGCCGAACTTGTACTTGTGGGTATGGCCCACATCTTATAACAGAATCAAAATGGCCTTATAAGTAAAGAACTACCATCGGGTGAATTGTCCGTCAAAATCTAGACACGCCTCGTGAGTCCATTTACTTATACATATACAAAGAAACAACTTTACATTCCAATTTACATATTATTCGGGCGTAGGACCTCATGATGAACCCTTCTGCTGGTGTGTTGGCCCGGTTGTATGCGGATGTTTCGGACGTCTTCTCCTGTACCTACGGATTAAAAACCGTGCTAAGCTTCGCTTAGTGGGAAGTATATCTTATCTGAAACACATTCATTTAAATTGAGATCACAAATAACATAAGACGATACTTGAGATATCAGATTTCTTAGGGAATTCATATAGAACTAATACATATACTTGTTATCATATAACAATTTTGCATACATACTTATCCTTATAACAAACTTATGCTTGTTCACATCTCTTGTATGTGGGACTGAACTTTTACTTATATTTATAACAAACTTATACTTACTTGGGTCTTACACTCATAGCAGACTTATTCTTATTTGGATCTTATACTCATAGCAGGCTTATTCTCATTTGGATCTTATACTTATAGCATTCGGATCTTATATTTATAGCATTCGGATCTTCTACTTATAGTAGACTTATTCTTATACGGATCTCCCGTAGGACACATACTTATTCAGATTCCTCATATACGGTACTGAGCTTATACATATACTTATACTTGTCTCCCGTAGGACACATACTTATGCTTATGTCGGACGTATGTATTCATATCTCCCCAAAGGACATATATTGCGGACTTATACGATGCTTGTCTCGGACTTATAATTATTTAGATCTCCGAAGGACATCTCTTAGACTAACGGTGATCTTATCCGGATCTCTCGTATTAGAATTCTGAGCTTAGACCTTTCTTGGTACAGTAGGTCTTCTTGAGAACTTATATGTGCCATTATCTTATACTTGTACTCACAGACATATCCTTGTCTTCACGGGCTTATACTTGCTTTACGAATTTGTTCTTGTGTTCGGATCTTATCACGTGTATTCACGGAACTTATACATATTTAAGATCTGCATATATGTCTTCTGAGCATATCGCATCTTCACCGGATCTTATCTTTGGTATTCTGAACTTATACATGTATTTGAGGATCTTATACATGTCTTCTGAGGCATACCTATACTTGTCGTGCAGATCTTATACTTTGTGTTCTGAGGAACTTATTCTTGTCACCACGGATCTTATTCTTGTCAGAGTACGTGGAATGCGATAAGTGAACATATGTAAGAATCATATCACTATAAGGTCAAATCGGACTTATGCATATCACGGACATTAGTCCGTAGTAAGTCTGAATCACCTTTAGACTTATCTGATTTATTTATGCTTATAACGGGCTTATGCTTATTTACGGATAGCCAGAGATTACACCATGGGTACTCTGGAACTTATACTTATTTCTTGATGCGAGAGTACTTTCGTAGGTACCTCTTGGACTTATTTTATTTTACAAGAGCTTGTGCTTGTGTTATCGTCTGGAAGTACGTAGGGACTACAGAGATATTTCGTGTACAAAAGTACCCGCAGTCTTACGGGAGCGAATCTGAGGAGGTACCGTAGGTACTACGGGAACATATACGGAGGTACCGTAGGTGCATTCGGATCTTTACTATATTCATTTATTTATTCTTATTCATTATTAGTCCTTATCATATAATTGTTGGATTGCCTAGACCGGTAATATGGAATGAGTAGGACCGCAAACCCTGATAAGTACGGAAGGTACAATCGATCTTGGTCTTGCCTGAAAGCGGGAGATCTTGAAGCAGCGGCCAGAGAGTGCCGTCGCCTTGTCGGAGAATGCAGAAATTACTAATGTCTTGAAGCCGCAGTCAAGAATGCTGTCGCACTAATCAGAGGAAATGCCGAAGTACTAATGTGCCCAACCGCGATCGAGTGCCATCGCACTAATCGAGAATCTGAAGTGCTATAAATTGCACGCGCGTAACATAAATACATATGTCATTCAATAAGCGGTTTTGAGTAATTTACAATTATTTTAGTTGGTAACACTACTCTTTATAATAGGGGCATACTTATGCGTTATGTGTTTATGACGTAATGCCATTTCATGTTCATGTTCATGTTCATATTTCGAGTTCTTTTCATGTTTCATATCAAATTCATGTTTCATGAACATATTTATACATGTGCATTTCTATAACTTTCCTTATTTCATGCCTCTTACATATGACATTTCCATATACTTATACGAGGAAGCCTTCGTATTCACATCATTTATGTATTCTTGTTCCTCGATGAATCCAACTTTACTTAAATTGGAATCATTCAATCGGATCATCCAAACTCGAGTTATGGCATTTTCCTTGCCAACTAGTCGGGTTTCTTGATTTTACCAGTGACGGTTTGTAATATTCATTTCCGGTGCCTTATCTCCATATTTGACCTTTGGTTCTTAATACTCCTTTAAAGCTAAGGTGCTAAGGTTTCTTCTCAAGCTGGAATCACCGTCGGAGCACCGGGAAACTCAGGATTCAAATCGAAACGCCGGACTCTCTATGATCAAAGCGACGGAATTTGGGTGGATTATGGCCCTACTTTGAGTGATTGTTCGGCTACTTGAGTCGAGGTGATGATGTCTATTTACGGATGTTTAGTTTTCATGAAGTCTAGTTTAATTAGCCATGAATCACTCAAATAGGATAAGAAATGTTCGAAGGTAAGTTATGGCTAAAATATGAACACTAGTCAAAATAGAGCAGGAGTATCTTTGTTTTTATGTCTAACTGTACACCGGTACATGTTAACCAAAATGACGGAACCCAAGTATGCCGGTACATGTTAAGGTGTACGGTACATATCCGCAAAATTGCCAGTGTATTTTCTCCCATTTTCATACTTTCATCCATAGATCACTCTTCTTCTTCTTTTACATCAAAATCATTCCATATTTCTCTTATAACCTCTCTTTTCTACTCAATTCCTCTTTCAATAAGTATCTTATTTCAAAAACATATCATAAAATCCTTCAAAACAATTCCTAATATGGGTCATAACCATATGATCCAAACATAGAGATTTGTTAGGGTTTGATGCAAGCACTAGCTCATTCTATCTGATTTAACCGTGAATCCAACCTCGAAGGAGGATTCATACTTCTTGTGTCATTTAGGGTTTTACCAACCTTAATTTCATTACATCTTTGGTTAGGATGAAATCCTAACAAACCCTAGGTTTGGAACTCATAAACTTTTCTAGAATTCCATACAAAATCCATATGATCCATACCCAAGGTTAGTTCCATACCAAAATCATAGAATCCATACCTTTGATCTTCCTTTCCTCTTCTCTTACTCTTCCTCTTCTTCTTCTTCTCTCCTTCTCCTATCCGTTTTAGGCTCCCACGAAATGGGGCCAAATTTTAGTCTTTAAATCCACAAAATCTCTTAGGCCTTGTTTGGCTCTCAAAACCCATTTTGGAGTTAATTTTTCTTTATTTGCTTTTTAGTCCCTCAGCTCTTGACCATTTGTATTTCAAGTTCCTTTATTTCATTTTGGCCTCAAATCTTGTTAACTTAGGCTTTTAAGTCCCTATTTTGGACAAATTACAATTTTATCCTTAAATCTTGTAATTCAGGTCTCGTTCCATGTTTATGTTTAACTCACGAGAACATTCTAAGTGCGCTTACAAAATACCCTAAACATGTAAAGCTACTGGGCACATTTCGGGGTGTTACTCATACCTGGCGTATTGATCCATGTGCGCAAGTCCCGCCACGGCGTGGCGAGTCCGCTCTTCGGCGATCGAGAGGAGGTGTCACGCCCCGGTCGATCCGGCCCGTTAGGCGG
Source organism: Tetrastigma voinierianum (assembly GCA_016808115.1). NCBI lineage: Eukaryota > Viridiplantae > Streptophyta > Magnoliopsida > Vitales > Vitaceae > Tetrastigma > Tetrastigma voinierianum. The sequence continues at coordinate 3,087,815 of JAEQBH010000178.1, read as the reverse complement.
ATCAGACGATTTCGAGAAGCGAGGCCTCTCGATACTCTTTGCTGTTTTTTTTTTTTTTGAAGCAACATACGGGTATACAAATAATTTTGTAATAACCAAAATCATTTACGCTATACAGGAACTACCACCCAGGAGTGGTATCTATTAAAATCTCTACACATATGCTAAGTCCAATTACTTATACAAATACTTATACATGTACATATCTAATACAAACATGTGAAGATGCGGAAAATAGTCTTTGGTGGCCTTTTTATCTACGAAGATGAAAAAATCTTTGTTGGTGTGGAATGTCGCATCATCTTTATCTCCTCTTCGATTACCTACGGATTGAACACGTGCTAAACTCGTTTAGTAGGGAACATATAGATGATAACGACCAATAACAATAGCAAAATCGTCACAAATCTTTTTACTTTTCCTTATGCATATAACGAAGCCTATTCTTATGTGACTTCTAACTCATATCATATTATACATGTAAATTTTATCCTTTTCAGATTCCATATCATTATCTTGCAAGTATTACTTCCATAATGTCATGTCTTTACAAGTTTCAATTCATATCTTCTACATGTATGGCATGTCGGATCATATTCAAAACAAACTTATACATATCTGATAGCCGTGAACATATCAAAAGTCATATCAAATACATACGAAGTGAATCGGACGTCTGAGTACATATTAGACTCATATCATTATTCACGATGAAGTCATTAATCAAATCCCTTTAGCAATTACATTTCATGATCACGGGCGCCGTTTAATTCATTTAGTTATCGTTTAATTAAATTTTCATTTTTCAAAGAATTATGGCGACCCCGAATCCCGGCTCGGCCGGTTGGTGGATCCAAGTCGGAGCCGGTTTACTCCGACATTTTCAATCAAAACATTTTGTTTGGTTTTATTAAATTTTGGTTTTCAAAAGTGTCGCGACTCGAATCCCGAAACTTGACGGGTTAAAGCGGATCATTGGAGCAGTTTTATGGCGTTTTCAATTATCTTGAAACATTTTGTTTATGTTCCATTTTAGACTTTTAATTACGAAAGCACTTCATTTAGACAATCCATAAGCATTTAATTAAAAAGACCCATAACATTTACATTCAACGAAATGCATTTACAAAATAATGTCTTTATCTGATATCGTGTAATGTAAGATACTTAAACAAATAAAATCTTTAATGTCATTTTTCACTTTTTGGTTTGTGATTTCACATATAGCTATAGAAGTCGACATTCAGGACAGATTCAGTTGGTGAATCCTGTCTTGTTTGTCATTCAGTAGCAATGTGGTTTCACATTTAATATCACCATCTCACATATGGCTATAGAAATTTAACATTCCACGGCCAGTTCGAGTTAGTAGAATCTTGCATCACATTTAATCGTCATTAGCAATGTGATTTTGCATTCAATTATTACCATCTCACACATATGGCGCATAGAAGTTGATATTCACGACCAGTTCAGCAGGAATCTGTCTGTTGTCGATCGATAGCAATGTGATTTAGCGTCAATATCCACCATCTCACATATGGTATAGAAATGCGAGCATTCATGGCCAGTTCACTTGGGGAATCCTGTTCTATTTGTCATTCAGTAGCAATGTGATTTCGCATTCAATTATTACCATCTCACATATGGCTATAGAAATCGACATTCACGAAAGATTCACTTGGGGAATCCTGTCTTGTTTGTCATTCAGTAGCAATGTGATCTCATTAATAATTACAGTTGCAGCAAGCGAATTCGGTTGGTGAATCCCGTCATGTTGGTTATTCAATAAAAATGTGATTTCACATTCAATTTTTACGATTACCTTCATGACGAATTCAGTTGGTGAATCCTGTCATGTCGGTCATTCAATGATACATTTCAAATCAATTTACTTTTATACAGTAATTTCGCTTATAGTTCAAATACATGCACACATGCATATGTGTGACAAACATTTCGAATAACAAAAATTCAAATCGATATATGCATATACATATGCATATTTCACAAATAAAACTCATAATAGATCATAAACACATTCTGTCTTCATGTCATTTATGTATGACAAACATTTCGAATAACAATAATTCAAATCAATATATGCATATACATATGTATATTTCACAAATAAAACTCATAATCGATCATAAACACATTCTGTCTTCATGTCATTTATGTATGACAAACATTTTGAATAACAATAATTCAAATCAATATATATATATGCTTATATATATTTCACAAATAGTATTCATAACTGATCATAATCACATTCTGTCTTCATATCCTTTATTACCTTTTTCCCAGTTATATAAGTAATAATCATATATAACCAACCTGATATGTGTTCATGATATATTACCTTCATATTCGTATTCATGTTTCAGTTCGTTTTCATTTCCATATCACATTCATATTCCATGAACATTTATACATGTTGCATTTTCTATATTTTCCTTGTTTCATGCCTATTGCATGGCACTTCATATACTTGTAAAATCATGATGTCTATAAAAATCACACCTTATTCATGTGTTCTTATTCCTTTATGATTCTGCTTTGCCCCGAAATTGGAATCATTCAATCGGATGATCCAAACTAAAGTTATGGCATTTTCATGCCAAGCTAGTCAATTCATAGGCTCATTACACTTGGGACAGTTTGTAATACTCATTTTCTAGTGTCTTGACTCCTTATTGACAGCATTGTTGTACTCCTTTAAAGCTAAGGTGCTAAGGTTCTTCTCCAGTGGAATCACCCAAATCAGACAGAAACTCGAGTTATGTCCTAAACAGCAGGACTACTCTATGTTAAAAAACGGAGACCAGAAATTTGGCTTGAACATGGCCCCTTTGAGTGAATTTTGGGCTTACATAGAATCATAATTTGAAGAGATACCTATTTCTGGATGTTTGGTTCTCCTTGAAGTCTAGTTTAATTATCCACTTTAATCACTCAAATCGGATAAGAAATGAGTAAGTTATGGCTAAAATACGAAAACTAGTCAAAGCAAGGCGGGGGTGTGCAGTCACAATTAGGCACATGCCGTGCGGGTCCGATTCTAGAGGCTTTATCTTGAGTACGGAGTTGAAGGTGTATACCGATGCAGTCATCGAAAAATGCCGGAATGTTTGTTTTCTCCGTTTTCAATATATTGATACCCAAATCAACCCAATGCCATAAACACGTTAAGACCACTCCAAATTCATCTTATAATCTCTTTCTACTCAAATTATCATTCAATACACATCTTTCATCAAAACCTTTCATGATTTTCTATAAACACAATAATTCCTAATATTGGGTGCATAACCATTTTACATACCAAATACAAGAATTTGTTAGGGTTTATTTCTAACCCCGAAACTCCTTTACTTTGCAATTAAACCATGAATCCAACCTCAGGGAGGATTCCATGTTTTCTTGTACATTTACAGTTTTACCCACATTATATCATCATTTTTGGGTTGAGATGAAATCCTATCAAAACCCTGAAAATCAAATGCAACAGAAACCCGTGTTAGGATGAACTTTTATTGCTTTCAAGTTTAAGCTAAGCTTGACTAATCATGCAATTGTATGGAAATTCATACAAGAGTCCAAAGTTCCATGCAAAAATCCAAAGTTCCATACCTTTTTGATCTTGGCTTCACCTCTTCTTCTCTTCTTCTTCTTTTCCTCTTCCTCTTCTTCTCTCTTTTCCTCCTCCTTTCTCTTCTACGATTTTTGGTTCCCAAAATGAGACCAAATTTGGTCTTAAATCCCACTTTTAAGTTAAGTCATGTTTATTAAGTCAAAACCCATTTCTTTTAAGTTTCTCTAATTTGCCTTTATCCTCCACTTTCCTTATTTTGCAAATCCACTTATGCCATATTCCTAATTTAGCCTAATCTTTCCTCAAGGAATTCTATAGTACATATAATCTTATTGAAGTTGCCCTTTTGTCTCAGTGGCAAATGACCACTTGACCCTTGTCTCTAATATTCATTTCGGGTCTCTTATTTTATTTCTGAAAGATTCCATTTAGCTTTTAATATACCCTAAACAAGTCCGAAAACTGCTAAGGTATATTTCGGGGTGTTACAGGAGGCTTGGACAAGCCTTGGGTATGCCGAGGCTTAACAAAGCTACGCCATGGCGAAGGCCTACGCCGTGGCATAACACTATTCACATACAGGTGTTTTGTCAAGTTTTGCCATTCCGTTATTCCGAGGACTTAACTATTGGACTAATGAGGACCCTATAAGTGTATGAAAGGATCCATTCATGTTTGTAAAGTGAAGGAAAACTTAGACCATACCTCGCCGCCTCGGCGAAGCGAAGTTTGTCATTGGCAAACTCAATGTCTTGCCCATGTGATAAGATCATAAGTTCCGAAACACATGTAATTGTAGGACTGTCTAAGACCAGATATTGAATGACACGACACCTCTGTTAGTGGGCAAGCACGTATAGTACCTCGATACTCTCTGATTAGTGCTACGACACTCTCTGATCGTGCTTCGGCACATTTAGTACTTGGTACTCTGCAGTTAATCTTTGGCGACACTCTTTGTCAGTACTCAACACTCCTGCTTTGTGCTACAACACCTCAGTACTGTACCGTACCTTCGGATACTTATTGTGTTGTGTCATACTCATTTCTTATTACTGGTTTAGGTAGTCAAATAGTTATATGATAAGAGTCTAAATAACGAATAAGAGTAAAGTAATATACATCGTTCTGCTCTGAATGTGCCTACGAGTACCTCTATACAAGTATAAACTCTGTGGTACCTACGGGTACCTCCGTACAAGTATAAGATCTATAACTCCTACGGGAGGTCTAAACAAGTATAAGTCTGCTATAAGTACAAGTATGTGTATAAGTTTGTTATATGAATTCATAATAAATTCTTATATCTGCTACTGTATATCTGTTACTGTTATATGCTTACTGTAAAAGAGTATTGATGCATGTGTATATGTATAAGTCATATATTTCCTACTAAACGTTAAGCTTAGTATGGGTTTTAATCCATGTAGATGACGAGGAGGAGGGCGTCGCGATCTTCAGCATCTTCTTTGGGCTATGAGCTAGTAGGAGTACATCACAGTAGGTTTTGCGCTTTGATTATGTAAATGTAAATGTCCAGTTTTTGTATATGTATATGTAAATGGAACTAGGGACTGTATGTATTGACAGTTTGACACTATAAACACTATTACTGTGGTAGTTTTATTTTGTATCTTTGTATATGGCATTTTGATTCAGTTATAAGACTTAGGCCCACCTGATATGAAAAGAAGTAAAGAGTCTACGTATGGCTTGCGCCCCTTCGTCGCCTAGGCGGGGGGTTGGGAGTGACATGAAACATCCCCTTAATAGAATATTAGCAGATAAATTCGAGTTGATGATAGATTGGTATACCAATAAAGGGGTCAAATTAAGCGATCCTGCGAACGAGCGTAATGATGTGTCACTCCAATCCATGCGATGCAGGGCCGTATCGGTAGTGTTCACGAATTGATTTTTAATAGCGGTTGCGGCCCGGTAGGGACATGCATGTTATAAAATAAAATATTTTTATACCGACTGTAGCCTAACGGGACGTCTTTAGTGATTGATTTATCCATTTATTACTACGGCGTAAGTTAAATTCGTTGAGGCAAGAATTCAAATGTTAAGAAAATTTATGAAATATAGATTTTTGTTTTTTAAATGATTTATTACGTATGAAAGTCACGTATTTAAGATGATCGATAGGCGTAAATGAATGTATATGAAATGAATATAATATATTATGTGCATTGATCATTCAAAAAGGTTAAAAATCATTGTTTAGAAAAATTCGTGATTTAACCAAAAATTGAAATGGGAGAGAGCACTATATAGAACCAGCTAAGCATGAAAATGTAGCGCGTTATTTTATATGCGCATATGCGAGTGAAAAGGTACGAAGACGTAGACCGTAGTAAATCAGAGTCATCGTCAAAGTCACACGGAGGATAAGTAAAGCTCCGTCACATGCATACATGAAAATTATTCAACTCATTTTGTACAAACAATATTATGAAAATTGAACTCTTATTATGTTTTGTAAATATTTGGATATTGAAAATGGCTAATAATGTTGCATTGTATAAAGGTGGGAAATGAACCAAATGGGTATGAAATGCCACATCGAATGAAAAAAAAGTTTTGTGATCAAATGATGACCCCCTTTATGTTAAAGTGGCATTCTGCATTATATATATTTTCATTGAGTATTTGAAATGTGTTTGGAAAAGTAATTGTATTTGGATTATTTGAAATAATTCAAAAAAAAAAAAAAAGTGAGGACAGCGTCCCCGGGTATGGGTTCGGCCTCCGGGTCGGGTCAAGTATGGCGGCACGAGCCGTCACATTTTAAGTGGTATTAGAGCCTAGGTTTAGGCGGTTCTATAAAATGATTTTTGAAATTGTTTGTGACATGCATTGCATTTGCATATAAATGATGACGTGACTCTGATGTGGATCTTGTTGGTCTTAATAGGTAAGCATGGATGGTTTAGGACCCCATAGGGTCAGAGGTGACTCGGGAAGTCGCCCAAATAGCCCTGGTAGTGTGGAAGGTGGGCAAGCGTCCCATGCACCATTGATTCGTGAGCAAGGTCAAGCAGCAAGAAGTGTTATGGATATCCTCCGACGGATAAGCAGGCCTTTGCAAAGCGGCCACAACGAGTTGCTAGTTGTTCCTCGTGATCCCGACCATAGAAGAATGACAAAATATCGACCCATGGATTTCCTTGGGAAGAAAGATGATGAGCCTTCCATGGCAGAAAATTGGCTCAAACAAACTGAAAGAATGTTGCGGCAAATGCATTGCACACCGAATTTAGAGTGTGCGACCTTACTTCTACAGGATGAAGCTTATCAGTGGTGGGTTTTCGTGACTAGGACCATACCACTGGAGAGTGTTACATGGGAGTTTTTCCTGGCGGAATTCAAGAAACAATATGTGGGTCGTATTTATCTGAGCAATATGAGACGAGAGTTTCATAATTTGAAACAAAGACAGATGGAGTGTGGTAGTATCAGAGAGAATTCTTGATTGAGCAAATGCTCGAGATGCTAATGATTGAGGAAGAGAAATCCCGTAAGTTTGAAGATGACCTCGATGACCATATTCGGGCCCATGTCATAGGATTTTCGCAGTGACTTTTCTAAAATTGTAGCGTAATAACCTAAATGTTGAAAGAGTAAAGAAAGAAGAGTATGAAAGAAAGAAGAAGACGGGGTAGAAAAACCCTGGGCCAGTCAAGTTCTTATCGGCACGGAAGTAAGAATTCAAGGACCATAGGAGTTACAATCAGCCCTACGACTCGAGAGGATACATTTCCCGGGCTACGATAGTAAGACTATTCTACTAGCACCATCAGTTGCTAGTGCATTAAGAGGTTCTTCAAGAGGACTAGCTCCTCCTTATTGCACACATTGTGGGAGGAAATATAAAGGAGAGTGTTAGAGATTGACAAGTGTTTGTTTGGTATGTGGATCCAATGAGCACAAAGTGAAAGATTGTCTGGGGCTCGTTCGTTCTGAGAGACCCCCGATTTGGGGTACGGAGTTTATTCAGTATAAGAGCAATAAGGACAATAGAGTATTTGCATCTCAGTGCACGAGACACGCGATAGCCACGGACCTTCATGGGTGAACATAAGATGCTTGTAGCTCAGCCCGGGAGTATATCACAGTGAAGCGAGTGGAAGAGAAAGATGCACCGGATGTGATAGTTGGTAATTTCTATAGCTTTGAGACCATTATACATGCATTGATAGATCCAGGTTCAACCCTCTCTTATATTTGTATTACCATTACGAAAGGTTTTAGGTATTTTGCAGATGACAAGTATCTGACATTTTGGTGACAAATCCACTTGGGCATAGTGTCATTGTGGGCCAGTTCTGAGGAGATTGCCACATCGGAATCCCGAGATTATGAGTTTGAGAGGGTTTGATGAGGGGTTGTCATTTTATAGAGTTTTGATGTGATATTGGGGATGGATTAATTGTCAGACACTAAATGGTAGTTGATTTGTAGAATGAAGTGACCTTAAGGACACCGGAGTGGCAAGAGAGTGACTTTATCGTGAGAGGTTGAACCACCTCTCTAATGTGATATCCGCCTCTACTGCCACAACGATGGTTCAAAAGGGGTGTGAAGCCTACTTGGCGTATGTGATAGATACAAAAAAGGTGAAGCCTAGTTTATCAGACATCCCTACAGTTTGTGATTATCTGGATGTGTTTCCGAAGGAATTGCCGGGATTTCCTCCACAAAGAGAGATTGAGTTTGCAATTGACGTTGTTTCGGGTGCCACTCAGGCATCCATTACATCGTATAGAATGGCTCTAATGGAGTTAAAAGAATTGAAGCTTCAGTTGCAAGAGTTGTTAGATAAGGGATTTATTCGTCCGAGTGTTTCAACATGGGGAGCTCTAATGCTCTTTGTTAAGAAGAAAGATGGTACACTTAGGTTGTGTGTCGACTATAGGCAACTGAATAAGATGACAATGAAGAACAAATATTCGTTACCCAGGATAGATGACTTGTTCGACCAGTTGAAAGGTGCAAGTGTCTTTTCGAATATTGACTTACGATCTGGGTATCATCAGTTAAGGATTAAGGATGCGGATGTGCATAAGACGGTGTTTAGAACATGGTATGGACATTATGAGTTCCTTGTAATGCTGTTTGGGTTGACAAATGCACCAGCGGCTTTCATGGACTTAATGAATCGTGTTTTCCGATCGTATGTAAATCAGTTTGTCGTGGTGTTTATAGATGACATCCTTGTGTTTTCAAAGGATTGGGAAGATCCTGATACACACCTTCGGGTAGTGCTAGAAACCTTGAGAAAGGAATAGCTATATGCAAAACTGAGCAAATGTGAATTTTGGTTGAGAAAAGTGTCCTTTCTTATACACATTGTATCAAAAGAAGGAATTCGAGTGGATCCAAAGAAGATAGAGGTAATTATTGAATGGTAACTACCAAGAAATGTCATGGAAGTGCGTAGTTTCCTGGGATTGACAGGTTACTACAGAAGGTTCATTAAAGGGTTTTAGATGTAGGCTGCTGACCCACAGATGGCGTATTTTGCTCGAAAGAATGTGAGATTTGAGTGGAGTGAAAGTGTCAAGCTAGTTTTGAAAAGTTAAGCATTCTTAACGAGGCACGGTTCTTACTCCAACCGACTTCACAGGTAAGAATACGTGATTTTTAGTGATTCTTGGTAAATGGACTTGGATGTGTCCTTATGCGAGAGATGAAGTGGTAGCTTATGGTAAAGCGATTGGAAGTGGCATGAAAGAACTACCCTACGCATGATTTGAAATTGGGTGCCATTGTGTTCGCATTGAAAATATGGAGACATTATCTTTATGGAGAAAAGTGTTTCATCTACATCGATCACAAAAGTCTTACGTACTTGCCCTCGCAAAAGGCTTAGCAGAGACTAGCGTAGATGGATGGAATTGATTAAGGATTATGATTGTGTGATCGATTATCATCCGAGGAAGGCTAATGTAGTAGCAGATGCTTTGGGTAGAAAGTCAGTACAAACGCTTCAAGCGTTGAATGCTCATTTGTCATTGCCAAACGACGGTGCAATTGTAGCGGAACTGATAGCAAAACCGGATTTGTTGAATCGAGTGCTAGAGGCACAAAAGAATGATGGGAAAATTTCTACTATTGTACGTCAGAATAGAGAGGGGAAAGAAACTAAATTTTCAGGGAATGAGGATGGATCTTTGTATTATAGAGATTGGGTTTGTGTACTTGATTAGTGCTCAAAAAGTGCTATTTTGAACCCTGTTTATTGCAGGTTTTGAGCACTTTTTGTGTACTAATCAGTGTAATTAACCAAATTTGCACATTACGGTCCCTACTATTCTACTGATCGCATTTTGTGGCTAATTTTGTAGTTTTTAAAGATTATTTATGCGAAATTATTGAGTTGATCCAGTCTGAGAAGAATTAAAGTCAAACTCAGCGTGCGAATCCAGAGAGACGAGGGAAGGAAAGAAGAGCGAGAAAATACAAAGAAAAATGGAACACCACGAAATTTGGTTCTGAGCCTTATTCATCTATGACACTATTCACGAGCTCTTTACCCACTTTGTTAAATCTGCCATTTCCTTCCTGCTACCCGTTTTTGCTTTTTGTTCTCTTTTTGGTTTTCTTCCTACTTTCTCCTTGTAATGGTGTTTATTTTGTAGTTTGGTAATTTGTATTACTGGGTTAGCTATCAGCCTGACGGACAACTGTAAAGCGAGGCTGCAGAGCGATAAGAATCTGATGGCGACGGTTCCTGCACTTCCCCTTCCTTCATTTTTCTTTCATTTTCTCTCCTTTCTCGCTACCAAACACTCCTTACGAGGATGGCCCGACTCGAGGAGGATGGTTGGCTGAACCACCACTATCCTTGAAGGGAGGGATGCGAGCGCTGGGGTTTGGAGGTGACTCACGGTTCTCTGTTTCTAACGCACGCATTTATGGGTATTTATGTTCTATTTCTTTCGATCTAGGTTTAAATCTCTTAAATGTATCGTGATGGACCAGTATTTTGCAATCTTTTAGGGTTCGAGTGGATCTTGTGCTGAGTCCTTTGAGATTCGTGTTACCCTCTATTTGTCCTTGTAGGGTAGATTTATAAGATGTGTACCGAAATTCAACTGGCGGGGAGCATTTATGCTCTGTAAATGTTGTTTTTCAAAAGGGAAAATCATAGGGTTTAGTTTTTAAAGCTAAATGAAGATTCGGTTCGGGAAATGACTATAGGTCATCCTCCCCAACGCAAGGAAATGAACCCGGGAACTCCTTAGTGATCTTTAGAACCACACAATCCGATGGCGATACTTGAGGATACTTATTTACATTTATTGTATTTAAATTTCAGTTTCCAAACAGCCACCTCTGCTTTATTTTACCAAACCAAATCCAAACCAAATTCACCATTTTGGCCTTCCTTTGTAAATCATTTGTCTGAAGAAAACCATCATGAGTTCGACCTAGAGCCACTATCTTTGCGATGGCTTTTGCTACGACGGTAGGAGGAATTTAGGTTTATAAATTTTGTTGATTCCGACACACCTACTTTGCAAGAGAATCAAATGGCATGATTCTTAGGGGATGGTGCCTAAGTGCATTTATTGTTTGTGGAACACTTGTGATCCTCGTCTAAGTTTGAGTGAATTTTCGCTATCATCCTTTTGGTATTTCACATTAGTTTTTAGTTTCACAAGTTCCTTTGTCCAAAAAAAAAAAAAAAATAAAATTTGCTGCGGGATTGTTTGTATTATGTCTTGTGTTGCCACTGTTCTTTAGCTGCTAGGAGTGCATTTTAGGCTTGGTGCAGTGTGGAGCACTAGAGGAGGCTTGGCTCTTTATCGGTATCAATGGAGAAATCCCAATGCATATAGGTCCATGAGGACTATAGAAATCCTCGTGGGTAGTGCACCCTCTACGTAGTGCCTCGACAAATACCTGTAAAATGTTTCAGTAGCCCTAGTTAGGGGAACCACACAAATTCCTCATAGAACCCAGGAGCACTCCCGCATTATGCACCTCCTCCATATCCATAGTATGCCTCTTCATCTCAACCTCAACCACCACAGTCAACCTTTCCAATGGAACAAGCCATCCTGAACCTCACCAAGCTAGTGGGTGACTTTGTGGAAGAGCAGAAGACATTCAATGCCCAATTAAGTCAAAGAATTCATACTGTGGATAACTCCCTGGACCAAAAATTAGATAGGTTTCAAAGTGAAGTGGAAGCGAAATTTGACAGCTTTCTGCGATACTCCATTCGAGGCTCTGATCGGCGGCATTTTCACCAAGAGTGAATCAGAAGAAGGGTGTGATTGGCTGCAATAGTGGAGGAGCAATCAAAAAGCAAAAGAAACCTCCCAATCTTGGTGAGGAGGGTAGTGGAAGGAAGAAATAGAAGAGCCCCAGTCCACTACCTAAGCCACAAACGACCCTCTTTTGAAAGCACCCTCTCGACCCTAGTGTATACACTTTCTGACTGCTTTGAAGAACCTGCTCCTAACTGCTGAAGCAAAAAGTCATCCACTCTCCATTGCCTATTACAAAACTTTAGGAAGTTATTCAGCCCTTTGCTTAGATTTTGCCCACTTTGCGTAAAGAAATTAGCGGTGCTCATCTTTGCATGGCATAGTGGATGGTTCGGGTGCTTGTTCAAACATGGAGCACCTAGACCTTAGCATATCTATAAGCTCCACCAGTTCCAACAGCCTCCAAAGGAAGCCGAGGAACTGGAGTTTTGAAATTCTTTCAGTCTCCCTTTTTGTTTCATTTTATCTTATTTTATTTTGATTTCTTTAATTTTTCTTCTTAGATTTTCTCTAATTTTTAGTTAATCTTTGTTTTTAAGATTAATTTTCATTTTATGCACTTTTAAAATTTTTCTTATGTTTATTTTGCAAGTTTTGTAATTTTTTGGAGCAGTAAAAATGGGAATTTAACAGTGTTGACTCTCTATTCATGGCTTTCTGCTATTTAAAGGCCCAGTTAAACACCATCCGGCAACGGCGCCATTTGATTAGTGCCATAGTAGGTGTCTGGAATCAAGAAAATTTATAACCTAAATTCTGCCTACTGCTGTAGCATTGCTACTACAGTATAGTGGCTCTAGGATTGAACACAGGGATAGGTTTTCTTCGCACAAAATGATTTATGATGCTTCAAAATGGTGAATCTCACTTTGGATTAAGGTGTAGCATTGAGCCCGACCCAGGCAAATGGCGGATCCAGGAACTGAGCTCAGGGGGCGCCCATTTAATTCTTTTATTTACATTTGTAGTTTCTTTTTCAAAAGTGTTGCGACCGAATCCAGGCACGGCCGAGATGGCGGATCCGAGCCAGGAGCCGGTTTATGACTTTTTATTTATCTTATTAAGCGATTTAATTAATTTGTTTAGTTGCGGACGGTTTCGTTTGGGTAGCTCACAATCATTTGGAGATTTCAAAGCAAATTCGGTAGACCCATGAAAGCATTAACAAAATACATTTAAAGAAGGAAAGCATTCATGCCCTTTCAAAATGATATACAAAAATCAAGGTTCAGGGTTTAACTCTTTTGTTTACAAAATACCACTTGTTCAAAAGAGATGATATGCAAATGACGGAGTATATACTTATACGCTGTACTCTCTCTATGACTCTGCGTACACTTGCGATCTGTCTCCTTCTTGTCTACGAAACACATAGATAAAACTATACGCTGAAAAACGCATTTTTCATGCTTAGTGGTTACACTCTGATTCTATTTCAATATTCAATGTAGCTTAGCATGCCATTTAACGATCTTAAACCATACTATTAATTCAACATATACTCATGCTATTTATTTGTATGCTTTCAATTTCTAAATCATTTACCAAATCACATCTTACCGTTTCCGTCACAACGAATTCATTTCACAATTCAATATATGAATTTTAAGTATATACATAGAAATCCATTTATACTCGTCAATGTTGGTTATTTCGCGCCCGACTATTTAATTCCGCGTTTAGTTCGTTGGCCGAATCCCGCCCTTATTATCATTGGTAATTTCAATTCACATTTATGGCCAGTTCCGTTTGATGAATCCGCCCTTATTATCGACCGGTAATGTGCTTACATATTTAACAATTCGGTCTCCCGTCGCAGCGGATCTTTGTTTGGTACACCGACATGGTATCAATTAAATACCATATGCCATCATGGCGGATGCGGTGGTGCATCCGCTAAGTGGGACATTTCTTCAATGCCATACGCCATCGCATGACGAATCTTGGAATTAGTGCATCGCCAAGTGGGACATTGGACAATTTCGGGGTGCCTTCATGACGGATGCCGTTTGGTGCATCCCGTTAGGCGGTTCATTCAATATATCATTCAATTTACATTTATGGCGATTCCGTTGATCTTCCTTATCATTAAAATTCATTCGATTATCAATTATCACATTTCGATTCCATATTCACTTTCGTATCATCTTTACAAAGATATACTCAATCTATGTACTCATTTCATGTACTCATTCATGTATTCATTTCATAGTTACTTGGTAAACTACCAAAATACTTGAACTAAGAATAGAGTCAGAGAACAAACATGCAAAAACATGAAACGAGGAATAGAAGTCGGTAGAACAAACATGCAAAAACTTGAAACGAGGAATGAAGGCGGTAGAACAAACCCAAAAGTCTTTGCACTTTGATTCCAATCCCTGAAATCTCAATCTCGATTTGGCTTTTCCTCATAAATCAGTCCTATTCAAAACCATTAAAGAACAATATTCTTACCGTGCGTACTAGTGGTTTTGGATTTAGGATTGATTTTCATAGGTCAATATGATTTCAATTCAACATGCTATATAGATGGATTCTTGACTCAATGGGCTTTCCATAGAGTCCGAGAACACAGAATCGAAGTTCGGACCCAGAGGGTTATGACCTTCCAGTTGGAGGTCATCTGTGATCAAATCTGAGTGACGAGCTGACTGACTGGACGGCTCGATCTATCACCTTGGTCAAACATCTTCTATCCTACTCAGGCATATGAATGTATTCTTGACTCAATGGAGCTTTCCATAGGAATCAGAACGCTATGTCGGAGTTCGAGCGAAGGGAGATCTGACCTTAGGGGATTGGAGGGTCGTGCGTAGTCAACCCGAGACGAGCTGACTGAAGCTGACGGTGACGACTACAGACGAGCTCGATATAACACCTCGGTCTGAAATCTAATATACTCCTCAGGCATATGAATGTCTTCTTGACTCAATGGTATTTCCATAGAGTCTAAGAACACCCAAATCGGAGTTCGAACGAAGGAGATACGACCTTTCGAAGTTGGAGGTCGTGCGTGATCAGCGGACGGTGGCACGAGCCCGGCAGAGCTGACCTGACCTGGACAGGCTCGATATAACACCTCAGTCTGACATCCTAATATACTCCTCAGGCATATGGTCTTATTCTTGACTCAATGGGCTTTCCATAGAGTCGAACACCGAATCGGAGTTCGAACGAAGGAGATATGACCTTGAGTTGGAGTTCGTGCATAGTCAACCCGGACAGTGGCTGGCGACGGGTGACCTCTGCATGAGGTCACGGTGACCTCTTGCATGGTCTGCTGGCCTCTGCTGCATGGTCTCTTTGCATGACCTCCCCATTGTGACCTCTTTGCCCGTTTGTTGTTCGGGTGAGACAACGGTCTCTGAGGAGTCGAATTGAGAAATTAAAAAGCCTAACATCAAGTTCATTGATGTGGCTACCTTACTAGAAGGACTTACCTCCAAATTTCCCTTTATTTCTGACCCAAAAACTCGTTCTAAGTTATTTGATTGGCTGTGTGAGGAAATTTGTGAGACAGATCTAGGCGGGTGATCTCGAAAAAGGACCATAACTTGGTCTATAGAGTCAGGTGAAATTAAAAGCCCTAACATCAATTTCATTGATGTGGCTACAACTTACAAAGGACTCACTACCGAGATTCTCTTTATTTCTTGCAAAAATCGGCTCTAAGGTCCATTGCTCTTGTATCACAATGTGGCGAGCAGGATGAAAATGGCCAAAGTAGGGAAGACTGCGCTGTTGGAGTTTGTCGAAACTCACGATTCGATTCTCCTACTTGCAGCTCTTCTCACACGAGAAAGGACTTTCCCTCTTGCTTAAGCTGGACTGATGCGTCGTTGAAATCTAGAGGAAGTGAGGCTTCCGCTCTAAATACCTCCGTTTTCTCTGTTTCTTTTTTTTTATGGATCACTCCAGTGTTATTTTAAGGAGAAACTTCGCACTTTCCACTTTCCCACCCATACCACATGCCCTTTCCTTGATTTTCTTATTTTTCTTTATTTCTTTTTATATTTAGGTCCTCCATTTCTCTATTATTCTTGATTTTAAGTCTCTATTTTCACTTAGACATATAAATTTTTACAATTGACCCTTAGGTCCCACACATTTACAATTTCCATATTTTCTCTTTTCTTGGGTTTATTTCTGGATTCAATAATCATTTAATCAATATTCATCTAACAATTCCCAGAAAAATACCCAAGTTGGCCCAATTATACCCGAAATATATAATAAATTTTATTATAAAAATTTCAGAGTATTTTTGGGGCGTTACATAAGGAGTTTTGTAAAAAGTGTGAGGTTGATGGTGTACAGATTGAAAGTAAGGTGAAATAAAATGAAATAAACTATGAAAAAGAAATCCTTGAAGTATTGGGCTGGTAGGCCGGGTTGATAGGGCTATATAGAGGTCCTCGGGTTCATTCCTCGCGTTGGGAGGATGACATATAGTCATTTCCTGAATCAGATCTTCATTTAACTTTAAAAACTAACCCTCAATACATTTTCCTTTTGATAGAAAGCATTTACTGAGCATTTATGGTTCCTTCGGTGAGCATCTTACACCTTGACCCACCCTCCTGAGGCTTGTACATGACAACTAATGGATGTTAGTGGATCTAATGATAAGCATCCACTGGACCCTAAAAGATTGCCAAGTATTGGCCTATGAGGATGCATCTAAGGGCTTTTAAACCTAGAGTTAAAAGATAGGAACATAATCCAATAAATCTTTCAGTTCACTCTAAAGAGAACTTTCGTTTACTACTTGTCGTGGCAGACCCTCCTCTTCAAGGGATGAGGGGCTTTAGCCAGAAGCATCCCCTTAGTTTTCATCGCGAGGAGTGTTTGTTTCAGAAAGTGAGGAAAGGAGAACGGAGAATAAAAAAAGCAGGCACGAATCTTTTTATCTTATCCCTCGCAGCCCCCTTTTCAACAGCCACATAAAATGGCTATATATGGCCTTACAAAGTGAAAAACCAAAATACCCATGTCGATAGTGATTACATTAGGGGTAAAATTGGAAAATATACAAAATGGGTCGATGCAGATTGAAAAATGGAAACGAGGGCAACCCGTGAAGTAGAAAATTGATCGCCTTGAAATTATACCGATCTTGTGAAATTACTCCGACTAACTCTGCACCGGTTTTGCATTTCTCTGCTGATTTTGAAGGAGATCAGCAAGGATCCTTTATGCATGGATTGACTACGACAAAGTGGTATCAAATACTATTAAAATACAAAAATAATATGAATCTGATGGAGCTAGTATAATAGGGACCTTAACATGCCGATTGGGTTAATTAGAATGATTATTTTCAAAAACATAAATATAAATAAATACAGGGAGGTTCAAAATCAAGACTTTTTTTGAACTAATCTTGATGAATTATAGAGGGATTGTCAAATATCATTCTGAAACTACGATGGTAAGTTTTTCGAACAAAAACCTTTTGTTTTGAAAGCGTATTTTTAACTTCGCATTGTAAGCATGTGTGGGGAGTGGTGGGGACTCGAGACATAGGATTGGGCATGCGAACGTTAGAGTAGGATCATGTATTTGCTTGAGTGTGTTTAAGTTTGCCATTACATGTGCACTTAGGTGGGAAGTAACCCATGTAGGAAATTATCACTGCGGGCATTGCTCACCTGTCGAAGATCATTATTTTCGAGATGGGAGTGTACAGGAGGACGACGCTCACTAGAGGTCGCGTTTTAGAAGAAAGCCAAATTGTGACTTTGGTATTCATTTTGTATAACATGTATTAAAACTTTAAATTTTGATAATGTTTTGGTTAAGAGTAATGTAATAACTCTTGAACTATCGTAATATAGTTGATGTATTTTTGATGAGTATTGATGTATGGGCCCAAGTGGCTATTTTTACTCATGTATAAGTCTCATAATATGAGACATAGGTATTCCGTAGGTTGACAGGTTGTCAACGAGACACCCCGGGATTGGGGCGTCACGACAATTATCGAGCCCAGGTTTATAAATACCTAGAAGCAATGCGGATACTAAAGTATTGCTTAGCATCAATAAGTTAGGTATACGATTACCTAGGACTTGATGGGCATGGGTTAGATCACGCATTCATTGTGCATTTTGATGAATGGTGTGTATAACATGAATTGTTGTGTATGTTGTGTGAATTGTGTGCTTGGTGAATAGCACATAGGAAAAAAATAGTGTTGAGGAGAATTTTTTTTTTCTGAGGTTTTACAATGTGTAAAACAGGAAAAAAAAAGTAAAATAAATTGTGATGAATTTATTTGGTTCTACTAAAGACATGAAATATATATATATATATATATATATATATATATATATATATATATATATATATATATATATATATATATTTTTTTTTTTTATGATTCTTCTGATATTTGGAACAAAAAAAAAAAGAGTGAAAAAAGGTACGTGGAGAAATTTGGAATGGGCTCTTTGCCATTTTCCTTTTTGTGTTGAATAACGTCTGACGGGGACTATATCGTAACACAGAGTAGCCGGCGAGCGCATGGCGAGGTAGAGTTGCTGGCGCGTCTGTTAGAGGCCAGCGACCGCGACTGCGCGCAACGCCTTGAGCGTCTGTGATCGCGTCGCGCGTGCGACGGCTAAGCGGGGTGTGTCGCGATAGAATCATTTGTATCGTGACAGGAGGGGCAGGCCTGGCGTCTCGATAAGGCACGCCGGGAGTCTGATATAATAGCGATTGCCTGCGACCTGCGGTGCGAGCGGCTGCGACATCGCGACCGGCCCAGCGTGAGTGAGCGGAGGTTTTGGGTCGCGATAAAATTTTGTATTGTGACCGGAGGGAGCGACGACACAATAGTGTGCGCGCTCGACATGGCCTGCGACACGGCCGGTCTGTTTTGTGACTACGACTGCGACATGTAGGGCACGGCCGCGACCACGGCGCTACGTAGCGCCCGCAACGCGGCCACAATGCGTGCGGCACGGGCGTGATGCGCGTGCGGCCTTGGCCATGGGTGTGTGCGCGTACTCGACCCGAGTTTTGACTGAGGACATTTTGAGTCACTTTGTTCTGGCTCTTGTTCAAGAGGTTTAAAAAAAAAAAAAAAGAAATAACGCAATAAAATATTTTTTTTTGTTGCGTATGATTTAATATATAGAAATTTTTTTCGATATGTGAATAGTGTCTCGGGGCTATATTTACACCCTTCGAGATACTTCATTAAAACTTAACTTGCCATTTGACATGTGTAGATGGCTAGTCGCGGGAGAGGATGTGAGGATTCGTCCCGAGGTGCTAGTGAAGCACCCTGAAGTATTTGACCCGGCGGGCCTTTGTTGAAGTGCAAGGGATGCAATTTCTTTGTGCCTGACTAGTATAGTAGGTAGCCAGGGAGGTCCGAGTAACCTCCAGAGGTTCAGGGCACATCATCCTCCGATATTCACAGGGGGAGGAGATCCGATGGTGGAAGACCATTGGTTCATGAAGGTTGAGAAAATATTGGAGGCGATGGAGATCACCTCGTCTGACGGGGATCGGGCCGTGCATTCAGTAGAAATGAGGCCCGAAGTGTAGTGGAAGCTGGGCAGACCTCTAAGGACTGAGAGCAATGACATGGGCAGAGTTCTAGGAGCTATTCATGGGCATGTATTTTTTGGACACTGCTAGACATGCGAAGGCTCAGGAGTTCCCCAGAGGCTGAGACGGGGACTGGGTGTGATTGAGTATGTGTCGGCTAGATTCACGGAGCTAACCCCGTTTTCTTGATGACTACGTGGCCCACGACGGACGTAAAGGTCGAGAGAGATTCGAGAATGGGCTAAAGTTGTCCATTCGGGCGAGTTAGCTGGGACTCAGCTCTGAGACATGGACTCCATGGTCGGGACGACCTTGACCATAGAGAGAGAGATCTAGGATGCTCGGAGCACTCGAGATGCGGGTGTTAGTAGTAAGAGGAAGGAGAGTCAGTCTTCTTCTAGTTCGGGAAAGAAGCAGAAGGCTTCTGAACACGTGGGTTCGAGTCGTGGCCATCGGGCTGAGACGGTCGGGGTTGCCAATGTTTGGGCGAGATGGTGTGCTACCATTGTCGGCCGGACATATAAGGAGGATTACCCTCAAGACAAGGATCGGGGTTTGGGATAAGCGCGATCCAGTTAGCGGTGGGACGGGAGAGTCTGACCTGTTCCTCCACAACCCGGTCTGAAGCCAGAGGAACTGTGTATCGATTTAGGGAGAGCACGGGCACCTCCTGATTACGGCGGTCGAGAGAGGCCAAGTTATGGGCCGAGGCAGGCCTTCGAGGCCCACGGTACAGGACATCGAGGGGTTCAGGGGGCGTGTCATACCTGGCGGTGATGAGATCAACCCCGGTCGTATAAGTCACGTTTTCTATCTCACTGTAGGCGAGAGTGTTGTTGATTCTGGTGCTTCGCATTCATTCATTATTGCACCAATTGTGATAGAGTTAGGCTTAGAGGTTGAGGCCTTGGAAGAGCCCTTGTATGTGAGTTATCCCTTAGGGATTAGGGCAAGGATAAGGATGATATGTCGTGGTTGCGAGTTAGAGATCTCAGGATTACACTCACGATTGGACTGGTCATGGACATGTCGAGTTCGGCGTCATCTGAGGATGGATTGGTTGATAGCTTCTAGGGCCGTTATCGATTGTGAGCGTAGGAGGTTCTTGCCTGCGCGGGACGGTACTCGTGTTGTATTTCGGGGGACGAAGCATGATATTTTGCCACTGGAAGCGATTATGCGAGTCGAGTGTCGGAGGGCTGATTAATGGGTTGGCTAGCAAGCCTTACGGAGAACCCGAGGTGAGACCCGAGACTTAGATCTACCTCGAGTAGTCTGCAGTATGAGGATGTTGTTCGGATGAGCAAGCGGGGATTACCATCCTCGGAGGTTGTAGACTACGTATCAGGTTACACCTGGTACTTCGCCCGTCTATGACTCAATATAGGATGGCGCTAGTTTGAGTTGCGGAACTCGAGTCCCGGCTACAGACTCTTGGACAAGGGGTTCATTAGACCGAGCACTTCACCATGGGGTGCTCGGTTCTATTTGCGAAGAAAGGACAACCCTTATTTGTGCATTGGTATCGACGAGTTGAAGACGGGAGTTCACGATCAAGAATCGGTACCCATTAGAGGATTGATGACTTGTTTGTCGATTCGAGAGGCCTTGAGTCTACTCCAAGATAGACCTTCGCACTGGTTACCGTTAGTTAAGGGTTAGGAGACGGATATCCTAAGAAACGTTCGGGGGCGCGATATGGGCACTTTGAGTTTATAGTGATGCCGCTTTGGAGTTGAATGAGCCGCGACATTCATGGACCTCATGCATAGGGTATTCCTGACCTATTTGGATCGGTTGCCGTGGTGGCCGTGGATGACATTTTGATCTCTAGTCGAGTGGGGCAGGATCGTTTGAAGTTGTTTCGATTCTTGGCGAGAGATCATCGGCTATACATGGTCGGTAAGTGAGTTTTGGCTTCTTGAGGTGAGATTTTGAACTGTGGAACTGTCAGGCATTAGAGCGTGTCGGTGGACCTAGAGGTCGAAATTTGTGATGAGTTGGGAGAGGCCAAAGTTAGTCTTCGAGATACGTAGTTTCTTGGGATTGGCTGGGTACTACAGGAGATTCATTGAGGATTTCTCCCGATTAGCGGCACCTATGATGAGATTGACCCGGAAGGAGGTCAGGTTTGATTGGGATGACTGATGCGAGGAGGCATTTTTGGAGTTAAAGAGGAGGCTTACTTCAGCTCCTATCTTGATAGTCCCGGATAGGGACAAAATTACCTGATGTATTGTGATGCCTCGAGGCGGAGCGGGATGTGTTTTTGATCTGCGATCGGGAGGTGGTAGCTTGTGGTTCCACGTCAGTTGAAGAATCATGAGCGAATTACCCCACGACATGGGTTAGCGGTGTGATCTTCGCCTTTAAGATTTGGAGCCACTACTTATATGGTGAGTAGTTCGAGGTGTACTCAGACCATAAAAGTCTAAAGTATATCTTCATGCAGCGGGACCTCAATATGAGGCAACGCAGATGGATGGAGTTCTTAGAGGATTTTGACTTCACTTTGCATTACCACCTTGGTAAGGCAAATGTGGTGGCTGAAGCACTCAGTCGGAAGTCACGGGAGTATTAGGTAGTATAACTCACGGAATGGCGGATGCTCGAGGCGTAGGGCGATTTGGGGATTTCTGATGCCGTGGCTTGGAGACTCGAAGTGCGTTGGGGTTGGTGGCTACACCGTCTGCGGTGAAGCGAAGTGATTGACTCGGGGGGCGGGACGTGGAGATAGTGTTCATCGGGGACGGAGTACGGTCAAGTACAGAGTGATGAAATTTGGGCGAGATCCGTGAATGGTAGTCTTTGGTATGAAGGGCCAGTAGTGGTTCCCAATGGCGATTTGAGAAAGGAGATTCTCGAGAGTCACTACTCGATTTGTCGTGCATCCAGGTGGCACGAAGATGTACCAGGATCTTCGTAGCCAGTACTATTGGAGCAGGATGAAGAGACACGTAGGGGACTTTGTTCGACGATGTCTCACGTGTCGGTGAGTTGCAAGAAATTTGAGCAGGAAGCGGCGGGCTCTGACCATTGGGTGGGCTAGTGGAAGTGGGGAGCCGTCACGGTGGATTTTGTAATTGCGGATACACGTGGAGACATGATGCGGTATGGGTGATATTGAACCGACTCACAAAGTCGGCACATTTTCTAGCCGTGCGGATGACCTTCACATTGGAGAGATTATGCCGGTTGTATATTCGAGAGATCGTCCGGCTACATGGGGTACTAATATCCATAGTGTCGGATAGAGACCTGAGGTTTACGACACACTTTTGGAAGAGTTTCCAAAAGGCTATGGGCACATGGCTGACCATGAGTATAGCTTTCCACCCATTGACGGATGGTCAGTCAAAGAGGACCATACAGGTGTTATAGGACATGTTGCGAGCATGTGTCCTGGATCATAAGGGTAGCTGGGAAAAGCACTTGCCCTTAGTGGAATTCGCCTACAACAGAGTTGTCAGGAGTATACGAGATGGCACCATATGAGGCATTGTATGGGAGGCCATACGAATCACTTAGATATGTTGGGCCAGGAGGTGGGAGAGAGCTATCATTTGGTCTGATGATTAGAGACACCTCGAAGGTGAGCGTCACGACATCGTCTTCTCACGGCTCGAGCGGTGAGAGCTATCGGCGATGTATGGCGTCGACCCTTAGAGTTCGAGGTTGGAAATGCGTCTTCTTGAAGGTGATGCCCAGGAGGTGGTCGAGGTTTGTGACCCGTGGTATCGCCCAGGGTTTATCGGGCCCTTCGAAGTGCTTTCGGGAGGGTGGAAGCGTGTAGCGTGCCGGTTGGCTTTCTGACCCGACATGTCAGGTGTCCATGAGGTATTTCACGTCTCCATGCTCCAGAGGTACACTTTAGATCCAACTCATGTAGTGGATTGGGGAGAGATTGAGGTTGACATGGAGGGGACCTTTGAGGAGGGACCAATGTGCATTATGGATAGCCGGGATCAGGTTTTGCGACGCAAGACCGTGAGGCTAGTGAGGGTACTATGGCGACCCAGGTGCTTAGGTGGAAGAGTCAGCGTGGGAGCGTGAGACCGCGATGCGGGCCACTATCCGCTTGTTTAGGATGAAGGTATGGTTTAGTCGTTTAATCTTGGAAATGGTAGTTTACATCTGGTATAGTGCCGTTGCATATGCGATGTGATTACGTTGTGATTGTCTGAGAATTTCGGAGCGAAATTCCTTTTAAGAGGGGAGAATGTAAAACTGAAAATTCTAATTTTTTCTAAAAAAGGAATTACAAAATAGTAATTCGGTCAAAATCCGAAAATTTTCTAGAACTCGGATGATGAAGCAGACTACCGTTGGAATCGTCTCCACGAAATCCTAGCTACCCGTTGAATTTCGTCGAATTAAGGGCAGTAGGAATTTCACATTTTTCGAGCCCGCGGGTGTAGATTCAAAACATGGCGAACTTGTGAGAGACATGTGATGTGACAAAAGTCACCTACTACATGTACCCATGTGACACATGTTGCATGATTAATGATGATGGAGATGAATGACTTAGATTAAGCCATGTGTCAAAAATCAAAACTAAAGGACAAAATGGGGATTTAGTGATATTCACTCATTTCTCACTCTCAATATTCCTCCCACCCAAAAACCTTTCTTTCAAGCCAAAAAACAAAAACCCTAGAGAGAAATATTTGTTATAGATATTATGGCAAGCTTAATGAGGATTAAACCAAAGGGAAACATAACTATATAGTTCTGCCCTAGCTACTTGGTTAAAGGAGGAGTGGAGAGATGCTAAGGAGGGTCCTTGGTGAAGGGAATCATCTTGGACAACAAGGTTGCAGGAGAATAAATCGGTTTGGTCTAGAAAGGGTAGCTTGGTATAATCTCTCAACACTCATCTCTTTTTTCATTTTGTTTGTTGGAATATAAACTGCTATGGGAAAGTATTTTTGAGACCTGAAGAATGTTAAGTAACTTGATTTTATTGTTAGGGCTATATATACCAAAAGCCATTTTATTGGTATGGATGTTTATTTTATTTTAATAAAATTATGTTATTTCATTTCAATGAGAATCTACATGAGTTATGTTTGCATTTAAATATCATGCATGTGTGTCTTTTATTCTACATAGTAGATGATTTGGTGTGTAGAGTTTGACTTACGCACAGAAGATCAAATCACTAGTTCTTGTGGAATATAAGCTATTGGTTCACAATCTAAATGGAATTTGACACACCATTGGTAAGATTGTAGCACAAGACTTTAGTAGGTCTGTCTTGACTAAATCTGAACTTGTCAAAGATGCAAGGCAGCATAGTTTGGATCTCTCCACACACTATACATTTTGCTAATTAGATTATCATGCTCCTTTAAGACACATGAGTCTAATCAATTGCTTGTAGAATATAATCATTTTTCTAAGATCTGGGTATTTTTCCTTTTTAGTACTTCACACCCAAATCTTAGGACTGAAGAATTCTTGCCCTTATAGAATTCTTCTCTAATCGAATTGGTAAATCATCCATTGAATCTAATAAAATTCTCTATCTCCTTTATTAGATCTATGCTAGCATGGGATCAGAATCACTATCGAGATGAAACCTCTTATCAATTAAATTGATACATCATCCGACTATCCTCGAACTATGAGTGAAGTTGGTGATGCGTCGAGTAATCTTTAGAGTTCGATTTAGTTCATGTATTATTCTAACATACCCCAATTAACCTCTCCATACTCTCAGGAATTTCCATCTCTTTGTCACTCAGAGGGCTTTCTGGAAATCATAGCAAGATATAGTCCTTTTTTAGGTACACACTACTAATATTCTGAACAAGTAACTTCGAGAACAATACCAATTAAATAAATTCAAGATTTCGAACTATGACGTTCTTTCAAATTATGCATAAACTTTTAATTAACATCGATCCAATCTCAGATGTAGCTTAGTCTTTCAAACTAGATTACAAAGAACAGTGACTTACTGATCAAGTGAATTCACTGAAATTGCAAACGAACTGAAATACATGAACTCCAAAAAATTTCCAAATTCCATTTAAACCATACAGTAACAAAAAATAGAATTTCATAGAGAAAACCAACTCGAAACTTCGCACCAGATCATTGCTTAATTCAAAGAAAAAAAACTAACTACAACGCTACTCTAAAAACTAAAGTGAAGAAAAGAAAAATAAAAGGAAAAAAAATATAAAAAGGACTTTCCAGTTTCCCAAAAGTTCCTGGTTTTTCGGAAGCTACGCATAGTGCCATAGATGCTTCTATTTATAGATTTTCAAATGATGGGCCGCACTTCAAGGTTGAAATTATGGATCCCCAAATATTCTTGCCCAATTGGTTGCTTTGTCGTGACATAGAAAATTATGTCGTAATATAGTTCTCATCTTTGTTCCCCAGCTCTTGTCGTGGCTTGTAGTTTCTGTCACGACATGGTTTCATGCTTTCTTTTTGGATTTTGTCGTGACATAATTTGAAAATGTCGTGACATCGTTCTGCTGAGGTTGTCTAGTGATTGTCTCGACATGAGTGTCTTGTGTCGCAACCTAAAAACTTTGTTGCAACCAAATTGTCATTCTTTACTGCTCCTGAAAAATGTCGCAACATAAATTTCTTTGTCACGACAAATATTTTTGTCTTAACTCTTCCACTTTGTTGTGACATTCTTTGCTATGTTGCGACATTCTTTTTGGGGTTCTTCTCTACCTTTGTCATGACAATAATTTCTTTTTTCGTGACAGAGTTTCTCATAGTTGCATGTTGTTGTTGTCGCGACAGACTTTTTCTTTGTCATGACATAGTCTTGTTATCTTGCCTTTCTTTGAGATTGAGCGTTGTCACGACATATACGAAAGATGTCATAGCGATATTTCCTTCTTTGATCACTTTGTTGCTTCTGTTGACATTTGTTGCAGCATTGAATCTTATCCGCGACAAACTTGCCTTAGCTTGTCTCATTTCTCTTCCATTTTCTGTCACGACATAATTTTCTGTTGTCGTGACAAAGATCTATTACTCTACAGCTTTTATTGTCGCGACATAAATTTTATTTTAGAGACAAACTCTATTGCCATTGCTTTATCATTGTCGCAACAAAGCCAATAATATTGCGACATTGTGGTTCAAAAACTTTTCAATCATTGTCGCGATAGAGATTTCTGTCTTTAGTTCTTCATTATGTCGCGACATAATTTTCCGCTTTGCAACATTCTTCTTGTAATTCTTCTCAACTTTTGTCGCGATAATAGATGTCTTTGTCTTGACAGAGTTCACCTCAACCTTATGTTGTGTTTCTCAAGACAAAAAACTTTTTTCGTGACAAAGTCTTCTTGCCTTTCATTGTCGACTTTGAATTTTGTGTTGCGACATAGTTGTCTTTTGTCACGATAGAGTTTTTCTACCATCTTCAGTTCTTTATGTTGCGATAGAGTTGTGAAATGACACAATAAAGTTCCACTGCCATTTGTCTCGACAGAGTTGTGAGATGTCGCGACAATCTTCGTTGTTGGCTTTAGTTTAGCTTGATCTTTTCTATGTCGTGACATTTCTGCCTTGGTCAATTTTTCCACTTTTCTTACTAGAATTGTCTCCTTTTCATTTAAAACCTGTAAAACACAAAGTTGGTGAATATTCAATAATTCAACATTAAAATGAATCATAAACTTCTAGAAATGTGCCAGAAAAATGGATTAAAAATAGATGAGTTTACGACTCATCAAATTCCCCCAAACTTAAAGTTTTGGTTGTCCCAAGCAAAGAAAATAAAATTTTGTTTGTCCTCAAACAATTTAGCTTTTTTTTTATGACATTTTTTTCTGTTTTGAATCTACAATTTGGCAGGAACATATGTTAGTTGTAAAATTATTTCTAAACATGTTTCCAATCTAGAATTAAGAAGATTTTCAATTAAGTTCACTAAACAGCTAAATAATTTCTATAGTGTAAACAATTCAATTATTCAACCTTGATTTGTGAGTGTGTGATGGTCTTCTCTCTTCTTCCTTAGCAGATTAGTTAATCTTTTAGGATAATACTCAAATAACATACTTCTCCTTTATTCTTTAAAGTCCCATATGCTTGTTTGTCATATTAATCTCCACTAATGTAAACATATACCACCTTCAGAATCAATTAGGTCTTTTAGGCTTATAATGAGTGGCTTGGGTAATTGGATAGCTAATTGGACAATTTAAGCTCAATTTTAACCATATTTTACTTACAACTTAACATAATTGTATTCATTATGCATCCTTGATTTTTCCATTGATGTCAACTCTCTAACCTCCTCATTTGGTTTGGTGCATCTTTCTGCACACTCTTGATTGTGATATTTTTCTTTACGACACTCAGACTATAAACTCTCCTCCTCATCTTAGCTTTTTCCCTTTCCATATTTTATCAAGGTTTATGGAATAATGCAATGTTTTGTCATTTTAAGCTTTCTACCACCCTTAACAAACTTTGGGTCAGCAACTCCCATACCAATTGACATTAGGGTACTAGGTGTTGAAACACCCTGAGAGCAATTCGGGAGGCGGGCTACAGACCAAACTCATTCCACCTTGATACTTTTCTTTCACTACTTCTTTTCTTCATTATTTTTCATCTTACCTCCATCTCAGAATTATGTTTTGTTTTTCTGTTCTTATCAACATGATTTGATAATTACCTGAAATTAATCAATAACATATCAGTGTATCATGATTGATCAGTTTCATGGATTAATCGAGAGATCGAAACTCATTATTGAATAAATGATGAGTATTAAATAAATCAGAACATGTATATATTATTATTCTGTTGTAAAGGTACTGAAGCTTTGAAAGACAAATCTCAATGCTATGTCATTCTTATTGAGTGGTATTGCTTAGGATTTTGCCTTGACTAATAATCTAATAGGATCTCAGTTGGAGGTGACATGATGGATTCTTTGAAATAATATGATCTGATAGTTGAAGTGTGTTAGACTGTGATATCAGGACAATCATATTGGCTCATTGTTTTTACAAGAAGAATATGGTGCACTTGTATGATTGCTGCTGCAATCTTCGCTAGTCTTGAAGGTTTAAAGTTGAAAACAAAGAGTCTGCACTTGAAAGACTTTAGTCCCGATAAATTTTAAAAATTAATAAAAACTCTTTTCTGATCCTATGGTACATACATACTAATCAACAAACAATAAGAAGAATTACCTCCAATCAAATTAAGGAGATTTTCTAGAAAGTAGGGTTAATGACTTAAGATCATTTATTTATTTATTTATTTCTATTTCCACGATCTTCCAAGTCATTTCCTCTTCACTACGAAGTGCGTGGCGTCTGGTCTGAAAGAGTTTTGTTTTAGAGCTCTTTATATTCTCAACACATGAGATCAAAAGGGTTAGATAGAAACGAAAAAAGTGAAACTCTTTTTTTTCTCTAATTTTTATGCCCCTAGGCACGCCTAGGGTTTGCCTCTATTATAATATACTTGTGAATTGATCTCAACCATTGGATCAAGTGGCAAATTTAAATATTGAATTAAATTAATTCAAATTAAGTGACCAAAATAAATAGGATTAATTGTAAGTCTTGTTCATCCATATAGTAATTACTATTAATTAATTAATTCAATAATTAATTAATGTTATTAATTATCAAATTAACCGTTTCATCCATATAGAATTACTATTAGTAATTAATTCAATAATTAATTAATTAACATTTAATTATCAATAATTACTACATAGTTGCTATGAAACAATTTCTTTACAACTATGCCCTCGAAGGATTCTTTGTTAATTTAATCTTGTACAATGTTTTTCTGGTGGCGAGAACCACACTTACAATTATAATTCCAAGCTCCAATAAATTTGATAATTAATTAAACTCTTTAATCAATTAATCTAATTTATTAGTTCTAGTATTATTTACTAAATATACGAACTAAACTCTTTATATTCTGAGAATAATTTCATGTTGATATAAAAGCGGGTCCATTGATATGATCATTACATATATTCAATCACTAAGGTGGTCCATCATTAGAGCTGGGTAGAGTACCATTTTACCCCTCAGTGATATCTTTATCCTTAAGTTCCATTAATTTGCTAATTAAAGCAATTAATTTATAAACTGTTATTAATTAGAGCTCAAATTGTTCGATTCCATAATTAACACTTGGCTAATTATCGAAGCTTCCTCAGAAAGTTTGATTCTATCTGGACATGTTCCCAACCACCTATCTCAATGGGCCTCGAGACATGAGTATTAGGCTGTCTTAGAATAGGCAATGCCACGTGAATTAAAGGCCCCATTGAAATGACGAGAGTCATAGCTGCTGTGGATTAAAATCCAATGCTCATGACCATCTATTGACCACAGGTTTTAAAACTCTTAATTCATAACGGTATGTTATTTAAGGTTTAATTCATATACAGTTACGTATTATGTAATCGGATTACGCAAAGCACCTCAATTGCAATGTCATACATCAGTAATCCAGGATCAAGATTATTTATTATGTAGGTGGACACGTACTATTAGTATTATAGATCCAAAGATCCCTACTTTGATTTACTACAGATAGTTTAGTTTGTGTTATAATCTTGATCATCTCATATATAATTATTCATATACTAAGATTATAGTTACATTAATAAACTTAGGATTTTACTGATATTTACTAGAATTATACAACACCTTCCTTAAGAATCAAATATAGAGAAAGTGTTTTTCCATGTAGTGGTACAATGCATGCTTTTAGGGCACCATGCCCAGCAAGTCTTTAAGTTCAACACATTCATTAATATCCATACAACTTTCTTATTTCAGTTCATTTCCTCCTACCCCAATCCATCTATCAAATTCTTGTTTGGTTTCTGGATATGTTGCTATGCTATTTTACAAGTTAAAAGCTTATTTAAATCAAACCATTCAATTTAGAAAAATTTAACACAACAACAATTCAATTCCATCATCTTTCAAATTCTACCAAACAATTCACAGTTATTCAACAATCAACCTAGGAAAGTTGATTTCTCAATTATTGAGCAAAGCTATACACTAAAATTCATCAATTTATAATTATTTTAAATAAAGGAAAGAAATATAAAATAGCCACAAAAGAAATGCAAAATGAGAGTGGACACCTAGTCTTGCAAACGATTTTTCATTTAAGTTTCTAGGTATAAGAGATTTGACCACAATAAGGGAAAGAGAGAGATGATAGGCAGTTATTTCCTTCTTCTATCATGCCTATAGGGATGGTTCAAATTCATTGATTTAAATTTACTTAACCAGCTGGAAGGGAGGAGCCATTAGCTACTTGGACTACCTTCTTAGACTAATTAAGTAAACCATTCGTTGAAGGAATCATTTGTTGATAGTCATTTTGTCTGCTTGATAGGTTTATGGTTCCCTTAAACTCACCCTGGGCAGAGTACATTTTGATGAAATTATTGTTGATCATATCTAAACTTTCCGTCCACAATTTTTTAGGGTTGCTTCCATTTCTTTGACCCTTCTTTCTATGAGGAACCTTATTTCCTTTTGATATTCTTTATATAAATGTGAGACATATGCCTTTTAGCCAGCATGTTTTGATCCACAAGCCTCTCTCTTTATTTATAGTCTTGGCTGACTCCTTTGTCCTCTGTGGTGATACGAAGAAAGCATCTTCCCTCTTGCCTTGAGTTCTTCTACCTTGGAAATTTCTCTTCACTTTACAGTTTGTCCCTCTTCATCTCAGCGCGTTTAAGTGCTTCCTTAAATCTGATCCTCTTCTTCTTAGCTCTTCCCTTCATGCTCCCTCATCTAAGTAAGGAGTTATTCATTTTCAATTGTTTGTCCCTTTCTTGCATCTCTTGTCTCATAGCTTTCAGAATCTCCATTAGTTATGTGTTGTTACCATGATGCTCCGAGCTTTCAGCTTACTCCTGTTGGATTTGTCTTAAATCTAAGGATACTGTCAAAATGGGGCATAAATTGTTCTGCCTCTATTGATGCTCTTAAGTTGCACTATCAAATTGTATTTGATTTATTTTTATGTTATCTCTTTCCTCTCTTCCAATTTCTACTTATTTTTCCTTGCCTCTATTCTTAGGCCCCTTAATTATTTCTTTGTGTCCTTAAGTGAGGTCTTACTGGTGGTCTTTTCCTTTATTCAGCTACTTTACCACATATTTTGACCTTAGCAGGAGTACCTGTTGAGTGCTAGTCACATTAACTACCTCTGTAATAACTCAAAATTGAGTTTTCTATTATTTTTCCAACATTGAATTTGTATCCTTTTAAGATGGCATACAAAAGTACTGCCTCCTTCTCCCTAATTGTACTCAAATGTTTCGAAGGTAAAATGATTGATCAAATAAAATAAAACCAGACCTTGGACTATTCAGTCAATGATCCTCGTGCAATGGACTCATGGGGATTTTTCCTTATGGAAATCCATTTCCCTTTCCCATTCGTTAGCAAATCATCAATCTTTTGGAAATCTAGTTCTTTTACTAGTTCCTTGAACTTCTAACCATTCTTTCTCTCGTTCAGATTGAAAGTTTGGTCGATGTTTTCCCTAAAGGCGATGTCGTTTACCTCTATACTACACAATCTTTTCCTTCATCCCTACCATGTTTGTGTAGAATTCCTTCACCAAATCTACAAATCTAGGAGCCTTGTGCTCATAGAAGAGATGTCATCCTCTCTTCTTTATAATTTATTGAAATGGTGAGATTAACTAATTTAACTATCTTCATGATAAGTCACATCTTTAACTCCCATCCTCCATGTGAAATAAGCCCGCTCTGAGACCGAGATCCACTTACCTTTCTACCTCCTTTGTTCTACCTTGGCTTTAGGCTCCTTTTTTTCTCTTTCTTATTTCTTCAACTGGTTTGCTCCAATCCTCTGCTCCCTATTTCTTCTTTACACCACGATACTCTTGGTGAGTTTCTTAGATGCTTCTTCCTCGCCCTCTGCGTACTCTTCCATAATTTCTTTCAGGTTAGGAATAAGGTGCGACGACTCAAACATGGTCAGAATAAGGTTTTGGGAATCTAGGGTTTTCGAAAGGGAAAGAAAGAGATTTAGTGAAGAAAGATGAGTGGGTTGAGGGTTTTATAGGAGAAGAGTGGCTTTGGGTTTTGAAATTATGTTGTGGGCCCCAAATGTTTTGTTGTGCCTTCATTAAATGTCGCGACAAGAACTAACATAGGGTTTATTCAATTTTTAATCTTATGTCACGACATATTGAAATAATGTTATGACATATTTTCTGCAATCAATTAAAGGCTAAGTCAGTCCTTTGTTCTGACATAGCAAGATTGTCGAGACATAAAAATATGATGTTCAAGTGTACTTATGTCGCGACATAAAGAGATAATGTCGCGGAAAACACTTTCTTGCAAGATCAAAGTTTAGAGCCAACTTGGTCGCGACATAGAGAAAAAATGTCGTGACCTAGTTCATTCATCTCAATTGACATAATGTCGTGACATAAAGAAATATCTCGCTACATATTTTCACCGCTTTGTTTCGAATAGGCTAATTCACTTTTCTGGCTCATGACAAGAGAGACAATGTCATATGATTTGGCTGTCTTCCCTTTGACCTAAGATGTTGTCGCGATAATCTTATTGGTTTCCTCAAAATTTCACAATTAACATTTTGCAATCAACACAGAAATAACATTATGCAATATTTTCCTCCCACTCAAATTATATTTGTATTCCATAATAATCAAAGAACCTCCATTAGTGATATGAACAATCACATTCATTTTTCATATTATAATTCAACATGATTATCTATCTATAATTAGTCAAGGAATGAACACAACAAAGCTATTTAAAATTTCCTGTTCCAAACAAAATTACACTCCCCTAAACTTCAACTATGCATTCTCATTAAGGACATTTAAGAAAAAAAAAGAAACTCCCCCTTGTAGCACTGTCTACTTGATAAGTTTGAGAAGGAATTATTCTAAATAAAATTCATCTCAAGTACAACTTCATTGTCCTGAAAAATTAACAAAATCATTGAAAAATTTATTTTTAGACAAAGTGAAGCTAGAAATATTCAAACAAAAAGTACAAGAAATCATTAAATGTAAGGTAAAATTTTATACTTAGATTACCTCAGTGCTCAATTTAATGTGCTCTCTAACTACATTCTTTGAAATGTTTTCTATTTAAGCAAAATTCTCCTCTATCTTCAAAATCTTGAACTAATCTTCATTTATGCTTCCTCCAAGATAATGCTTAAATCTCTGACCATTCACTTTAAACTCACTTCCATAATCAGTTTTCAGTGTCATTGCTCCAAAGGGTGTACTTGCTACTACTATGTAAGCGTCTCCATCATTTCGATTTTCTTAGAAGCTTGAGTTGAGCTTAGAATTGTATACTAGGACTTGCTCTCTTTGAATTCAACTTCCCTCTAAATCTTTGATCATGCCACTCCATCTTATCTTTATAAGTGGCATTATCATAGCTTAGTTCTCGACTCAGTTCATTCATTTGGAGTAATCTTTCTTCTTTGGAAACTAGAAAATCACAATTCAGTTTCTTTATGCCCTACATAGATTTATATTATAGAGTTCCCAGAGGAGATGACAAGTTTTCAAATAAAATTGTATATCAAAGATGTTCAAATGGGAGTTTTGCTTGATCCTATAAACCCACAATGCATCATCTGGCTTTAAGCCGTTGCTCTTCTTATGTATTCACTATTTTCTCCATATTTTCTTTATCTCCCTATTAGGTATGCCCATTTTGATTGAGGGTGATAAATACTGCTTGTCAGCCTAATTTCCTTATCCTACTCTCTGCAGGTTTTGCGAAAGCTTTGTTGCAAAATGGCTTCCTATCTTTTGTGATTCTTCTAGTGGTCGAACATGGCAAAATATTTCTTTGTATAAACCCAGCCACTATGCTAGCATCATTTATGGGATAAGATATTGCTTCTACCCATTTGGAAACATAATCCTGACTAGAAAGTCTGCAATTTCAAATGATGATGGAAAAGGTCCCATGAAGTCTATCCTCTACACATAAAAATCTGCACCACTAAGATTCCTTGCAAGGGCATCTCAGTTCTTTTGCTTATGTTGCCCATTATATGACATTTATCACAATGTTTTACCCATTTAAAATAGTCTTTAAATAGAGTAGGCCAATAAAAACCTAATTGGAGAATTTTATGGGTTGTACTATCTCCTAAAAAATGTCCTCCGTATGGTGATGCATGACATTTATCAATAATTTCATCTTGTTTTGTTTTTGGTATGCATCTCCTGGTAATAATACTTGCTCATATTCTAAAACGTAGTGGATCATCCCAAATATAGAATCTGTTATCAATTTCTAACTTTATTTTCTGTTAGTTACTGAATTCATATGGCATAATTCCACAGGCTAAGTAATTCCATGATATCGACATACTAGGGTGTTTGGATTGATAACAAAACAATTCCCTCTACTCAGAAAGGAATTTTTGCTATTTCACTTCATTTTTCTTCTTCAGTAGTTTTTTTCCAATCTAGACAAGTGATTATACTCTACATTATCAAATTCTCCCTTCTTGTCTTTAATTTTAGATCAAACTCATGCACAGAAATAACCTACTATAATGAAAAATCTGGTTTATCTTTCTTTTGCCATCAGATATCTAATTAAACCTAATATCAGTGTGTATTATAACATGGAACCCCAATATGTAAGGCTTGAATTTTTCACAAGCAAACACCATTGCTAACATCTCTTTTTCAGTTATAGAGTAGTTCTCTTGTGCCTCATTGAAAGTTTTGCTGGCATAGTATATGGCCTTTAACATCTTCTATGTTCTTTGTCCCAGCACAGCTCCCATTACATAGTCACTGGCATCACACATAATTTTGAACTCCTTGTTCCATTCAGGTGTTACCATGACGAGAGCTGTAACTAATATGGATTTAATTTCATCAAATGCAGCTTTTCATGATTCATCAAACTCAAACTTTGCATCTTTTTATAGCAGTCTACATAATCGTCTAGATATTTTTGAGAATTCATTTATGAATCTCCTATAAAAACTAGTATGTCCTAGGAAACTTCTTATCCCTTTCACTGTTGTAGGTGGTAGGAGAGTTTTTATGATAGAAACCTTTGCTTGGTCTACTTCTAACCCAAGCTATGGTAATTTTTATTGCCCCTAAGACAATACCCTTTATTGTCACTTACTTGGCAGCATTTTCTAATAGCAAGGCCTCTTTGTCTGTCTTGAAACCTAAATTACTGTTTCAATTTCCAAACATTTCTCAAAACTAAACCTATGTTGAGAAGTCATTCATAAAGAATTTCATAACTCCTTTTCTGCAAATATGAAGATGAGCACATCAGCATCTTTTGGAAGGTGGCGGGGCATTAAATAGTCGATGGCATCCTTCTGAAAGCCAAAGTGCCATAAGGACATGTAAATATAGTCTTCTCTTGATCCTCAGGGGTTATAGAAATCTAGTTATAAGTAGAATATCCATCAAGAAAACAGTAATGGGGTTTTCCTACTAACTTGTCCAACATTTGGTCAATGAAAGTTGGGGGTAATGATCCGCTACAGTGTGATGTTTTATTTATCAGTCTATACACACCCTCCATCTTGTCCCAATTCACAAGATATATCATTAATTCTTCTCTGTTTGAATCAGGTGGATCAACTCCCTTCTTGCGAACCACATGAACTAGGCTCACCCAGGGTTGTCTGAGATTGCATATATGAAGCTGCATTCAACCATTTCAGTACTTTTTAAAAACCTTCTTTCATTGTGTGAATTCATTCTTCCATATGATATTTCTATAAGGAGTCTTTGCATTGTCTTCCAAAGGATGTGTGTGCATGTGACAGAAGGACTAATTCCTTTCAAATATTCTATAGACTAAGCAATTGCTTCCTTGTATTTTCGTAGGATCTCCAATAGTTTATGTTCTTCATGTTCAGTTAATGTAGTTGATATAATAATAGGTTTTGTTTTTGGCTCAAACACACTTTAAAATGTAGTACAGTGCTAAAGGTTAACCTTTTTGTGACTTGTTTTACATTTCTTTTTCTTACATTCGTTGTGCACGTAGGAGTATCCTAAATCAACAATATTTATACCTAATACCTCTTACTGTCTTTGCATATACTGCTACAATATGTTTATTTGCTCTACGGATCGTCCCACGAGGATGGGTTTTCTTATTTATAAATGACTGATAGTGAGATTAAACTGGTCAAATCATTTTGGATGTTGGGATTTGATAAAAACAGTGGGTTGTAATGATTGAAAACTGAAAACAAATAAGTTAAAAAGTAAAAGAGAATTCCTTGAAGTGTTAGGTCACTAGGCTTAGGTTCCTAGGGCAAATGAGGGTTTCTTGGGGTCTTTTCCAGCATTGAGGAGGATGACCTGCCAGTTATCTCTAAAGCTGGATCTTCATTTAGCTATAAAAACTACCCCTCATTAAATATCTTTGAAAATGACATTCACTGGCCATTAATACTCTCATTCGTTAAAACAAAGTCACCTTGACGCACCTT
Source organism: Tetrastigma voinierianum (assembly GCA_016808115.1). Taxonomy (NCBI): domain Eukaryota; kingdom Viridiplantae; phylum Streptophyta; class Magnoliopsida; order Vitales; family Vitaceae; genus Tetrastigma; species Tetrastigma voinierianum. The sequence goes on along the minus strand of JAEQBH010000178.1, from coordinate 3,050,844 downwards.
CCAATGGCTCATAAATGATAACTAATGAACATCATTGGATCTAACATTAAGCATCCAATGAGCCTAAAAGCTTACCAACTAATAACCATTGAAGATGACTAAAAACTTTAGGATCAAAACCTAAAGTTAAAAGCTTGTTAACATGAACTCGGTATACTGAGTTCCTCTGTGTATACTTCAAGGAGGAAGGGTTTCTAGCCGCTCATCCTCAGAGGGTGTTTGGCTAGTGAGAATGTGAGAGAAAGTGAGGGAAAATGAGAAAAAGTGGGAACTGCTACAAGATTCCCTCCAAAAAATTTAATAAAATGAAAAGCTTAATTTTACAATGTCAAGTCTAGGGCTTTTATAGCCAAACCCCATTACAAATTACCAAAATAACAAGAACAATAACTATTACAGGGGGACAAATTGGGAAGAAATCCAAAAAGTGACAAAAAAAAAAGTCAAAAAAGTAGTAGAAAAGCAATGCAAACTTTGGTAGGAAGGGCAATTTTATGGGGATTGAAAATTCGCATCCCTGTGAAAGTCGCGGCCCTTGTGAAAATTCGCGGGACCTTGGGAACCCACAAGCGTTAACGAAATTTCATAACCTAGCGAGGTACTGAGGAGCTACTACACATCTTCTTCATGCTTTTTGGTTTTGTCTTTTTTTGCTCTGATTCTAATTGATTTCTTCATGCTTGAGCTAAATCCCTATCTATGGTATAAATAGCTTGTAAAAACAACAAAACTTTCCATAACCTTTGATTAGTAGCATTGCAAGGTCCTTAACATGCCAATTGGGTTAATTAGGTTGATTATTACACAAAAAGTGCTCAAAACTTGTATTAACTAGAAAAGGTACCACCATCCTTTGGGTATCAACCCTCCCCCCAACAAACATTGCTAGTCCCTTAGCAATGAAAGGAAAATAAAGCATACAAAACAAGATCTCGACTATATATGTGTCTCTGAAAAGGTATGTTTCAAAAAATGTAGTGATAATGCTCAACTGACAAAGTTACTAAAGCGCTACCCTTGATAACTATCTTGGGAGACTTGGAGTGCTATACAAAATGAATTATCAAAATAGTGTCCCTTACGAGACATTTGCACCTTCCACGAAACCTAAGTGTTTTATTTAAATTAGGTTTCAAAAATAAAGCTGTCGAACTAATTCACTGCCTTTAACCTAAGCTCTTATCGATACTTTGTGACCTAGCCAACCTCAATAAATCAGGACCCAACTCTATAACTTCCTCTTTTTTTGTGTAGGGTGCAATGCTGAGGGCATCGAACTCATAAGTGTCCATGTAACGGGGGTCACTTTGGATGAAACTCCTGACTTCCTTTAAAGTTTAAGACATCAAGTCAAAAGGATATCTCGATCACTAACTCTTCAGGTTTCACCACGGACTCTTAATGAATTCAAAACTCCAACACCTACAATTTGCTAAACTCTACCTATTCACCCATGTAACGATCATAAATTCAATGACTCCCAACCAGTTGGTTTAGGGCACCGGGCTTTAAAGACTTTGGCCATATACTCCTCAAACTATGCTTGAGTTTCAAGGCAAAGTGTCACAAATTTTTTTTCTTTTCTTTTCTTTTTCTTTATTTTTTTGAAAGACTCATTGCTCTTTTATTCAGAGGTCTTGCCCTATTAAAGGTGGTCAAAGGTACTAGGCCGGACACACCAAGGCATATAAGCCAAGGCAGTTTTCCAGCCTATAAATGAAATCTAATGTGCGGTAACCCCCTCCCTTCGCTCGCTCTGACTAACAAGTTACCATGAATCTAAGGCGTTAAAGCGCTGAAGCTGTCTTTGGAAGCGTGGGTTATAAAAATGTTCCCTTTTCTATCAAATGCAACTTTGGTTGTGAAAATGCTGACTGATAATTGCACGGTGGTGGCTTCGAGAAATACAATCACTTGTATAAAAAAAAAAAAAACACTCTCCCTATTATTATTTTCCAAAAAAATCTAACTGCAACCATAAAGGACCTACGGTCCTTATCAAAATATAAGATAAGAATCAATCCAGCATAGGTCATCGCAACTGTTTTCTCAAAACCATGCATGCATATTTCTAAAAGAATATACACATTTACAAAATGTCACATTGCTTTTTACTGGTTTTACTGCCCGTCAAAAAAGGTGTGCTAGTGACAACATCAGAGCATATGTGCTGAAGTCATTCATCAAGTATTTTGGAGACATGGCTCAAGAACAGGTGTGAGAATGATAAGTTATGAACCACAGATCTTGAGATTTAAAATGAGGATAAGGTATAATTGATCAAATGGGACAAGGCATAACCCAATGAAGAGTATGCCAAAATAGAAATAACATATAAATTCACCAATTGTTAAAGTGATTAGGGGACTAATTATGAGTGGGAGAAATATGTACCTAAAGGCCATGAGACAAAACGGAAACTGTTCTCCGCCCCACCTTTAGGACTGTTTTTGAGTGAGCTGAAGAGAGAGGAGAGGGAGAAGAGAAAAGAGAGAGGAGAAGAGGAGGAGGAAGAAAGGGAGGAGAGGGAAGAGAGAAGAGGGGGAGTTTCGGGTATGGAATCATATTTTAGTTCCTAGGGTTTTGGTATGGAGATTAGTTGCTCCCTTGTTCCTGGGGTTTCAGTAAGCGAGAGAAATCTGTGTAACACCAATTCATGAAGATTTTAATGTGGGGTACAAGGCCTCAGGTTTGGTAAAATAAACACAATGGAATCCATCGAAATATATATATTTTTGTAAGAATTAAGTGGACCTTAGGTTGAATTCTTAATTTTACCTAAGTTGTCATTATCAGAAGTTTCAAATCATATTATTCAAGAATATTTGTGGGTTGTTTTAGATTCGACTCCATGTTGATTTTGAGTTATGGAATATGAGAAATTGTATGTGAAGAAAGATGTATATGGTATAAAGGGGGCAAGCGACATTTCCAGCTGAAGTCCTTGAGTGAGTACTGATTACCAAAAACAGGGTGTACGGTACCACCATCTAAACTGTTTTGAATCTTGGAACATACCAGCCTGAGTGTGCCCCAGTGCCACCATCCTGAGAAAGTGTTTGGAAGTACCGGTGCAAGCACGATTATTCTCGACCCCACTTCTACTTCCAAAATAATACCGAATTTTTGGTAATTTAGCATGGATTAAGCCCTGGTTCACACACCGTTATTGCTGGAACACTTTACTGCATTAGAGGGTTTCAAAGTTGGAACTTCAATGAAAAGTAACGTCCATACATAGCGCACCCCAGTGTGTTCTTGTGTGACTAAGTGCTATAAAAATGCGGGTCAAAGTTTATCTGCAATTTACACTGCATGGTGTGTGTTTACTTTGTGTGAGGAATTTGAGTGTGTGGCTAAGCAAGGCGGAAGATTGTGGGTGGGTATGGTTCAGTAGCGAGAAAGGTGAGTGTTCCTGACCTATTTTCTACCTGCCTTTTCAAATACCCCAAGGTGTATATGTTATAAAAAGCTACGACTTTGTGGTATTTGTGGTTTTGATTGTAAACCAAATTTGAAAAACTAAAACAATATGAGTTTCTTAAGTGGTAAATGGTTTGATTTTATTATATGTAACAAACTCAAACAAAGTAATGGTTTTTGATTTATTCCAACTATTATCTCTTTTACAGCTTTCAAATAAATATGATTTGTAATAATAATGGTTTTGACCCATCAAACCATGGCTAAAGCAAAACAAGCTCTTTTTGAATTAATCAAACCATATTTCTTAACATGAAGGAATATTTTTCGAAAGCAATTTCTTAAAAAATCCTAGTTAAGCAAAGCATACCGGTGGTATGCGTAAGTGTTGATGTTGGGTTATATCGTCATCAGCTGATTTTAGTGATAAACAATAATTCCGCCATCATGGCATTAAAGGATAAGTGGCATGTCTCTTGGTATGTAAAGTTCATGGTTGAAACTGAGTTGGCGGTGAGCGGGACAAGGATCAGGTTTCGCGCTGTTTTACGGGCTTTGCGAGATGAGCCAAAACCTTTACGATGTCGGGCCCAGTCCCTTCCGCCGACGATCGATTCCGAGACTCCGTGTTCACTGCGGTACAACAAAGCGGGGAAAGGCCTCCGATGGTTGATGAATTATAAGCACATCACCCCATAGGTTTGTCGTATAACCATTGGTGTTTGCCAATTAAACTAAACTGCGATATTTATTTAAAGCGCGATTGTTGAAGCACCGAACACATTAAATAACGTTGACCGAAACTCATGTTTTATTTTAAACAGCGGTTGATCTGGACATCTACCGTTTTATTTTAAAGCAAGCGGTTGGCCAGGCTGTTTACTTCTTCAGCGTTGTTGGCTCAGTTTACATTTAAAACAATGGTTGTTGATTAAATATTTATAAGATCGTTTTGTAAAGGATTTTAACAAAAGATTTGGCAGTTTTATAAACTTTTAAAACATAAGAGATTACGACAGGTTTTTAAGAGCTTTGGTAAAGACTTCAAGAAAAGTTTAGAAACTTTTAAATAAACAAAACAAATGGCAATGAATACAAATATCTGTAGAGAACCTTCCTGACTTTGTGTTTTTAAACAGCAAAACCTTTTATAAAGCATACGCTCAGCTGATCTGTTGTAGCATCATTACATTTGTTTCAAAACTATTTCGGGGAGCAGACCGTCGGACCGCTGAGCGTGGCGTGGGATTCTGACTTTTGTAGCGGTCTTTATTCATCAAACCAATATGTTTGCTTTAGTCATTTAGTTGTACCTAATGGACCGTGTCATACTATGGTGTGGACCATATAAATCTATATTCAGGCCTGGGAAGTAGTTGAGAAAGCAGTTCTTGGATTGTCATCATTGGAAAGAAGTCAGCCAAGTGTGTTGGTGTTGGGAATATGTCCTTTTTGCGACTGATATGCTCAAGTTTTTATGAAATCATAACGTTAGGAAAGACTATAGGGGTTCAGCAAGCAAGGCGAAACCGGCCTAAGGGAATTTCTAGTGTTGGGGTTGTTTGGGGATTTACGTAAGGGTGCTTGACTTCAGCCGCTAATTAGGGTGGGGTGTTATAAAGTATTATCGACGGGTTGTATCTGTCAGCAGAGGCAGGAGATCATGATACCGTATCGGCGTGGTATGAGTGTGAAATCGGGAGTATCTATGATTAGGTTACATGAGGTGATCTGCCATGGCGTCAGGGACCAGCTATAGGAGCATTATGAGTTTCTAGTGATGCCATTTGGGTTTGACTAATAACACTCGTGTCTTACTTGGCATTTTGAACTGTTTTTGGTAATGGTTTGGTTCGAAAACCAAATTTGTGAAAAGCAAGCCATGAGTTAGCAAGCAAGCAAATGGTTTTGATTTTCAACCATATAACAAACAGTAATGGTTTGGTTCATTATCCTTGCTCTTTAACCATAGTGACACTGGTAAAAACAGTATGGTTTGATTATCAAACCATATTTAAACAAACAATGCTTTTGAATTATTCAGCCCAATATTTCAAGCAAAGCAAGCGAATATTTTACGATGACTAACGAAAATCTGATTAAGCAAACATACACGATTGGGAGGGTGACTGTTGCATACACACGCGGTGGTGTTAGGATATCATTCATCATTTAGATTTGCTGTGACCTGAAACTTAGTTCTTACGTCACGTGTTGAGGCGCGTACGTCCCGGAAATCCCTCTATAGGGGTTAGCAGCGTTAGCTAAGTGTAGTGTAGTGGGATGGGGTCTTTCCTTCTTTCCGAAAAGAGATTAGACCAAGGCTCTTCCACACAGGTGATGGACCCTAGGTCCATCCCATAAAACTGCTGATCGATGCACAACCTCTATGTTCTACTTCAGAGTCAAACAGAGTGGAAGGCCTCCGGTGGTTGATGATTTTTAAAGCATGTTTTATGGTTTGGGCTCAACCGCAGTGCTGGGTTGAAGCGAAATCTGTCAGTTGTTTTAAAAATAACTTTTGGACAGACCACAAATCTGTCACACACATACAAACGGTTGACCTGAAACTCAAGTTTTATTAAAGCAAAGTTGAGCCTGAGCTCCCGTTTTTATTTTAAGCCATGCAGGTTGAGAGCCCAAAGCTCTATTTTTATTTTAAAACAGGGTTGAGCTTGAGGAATAGTGTTTCATCAAAGTTTTATAAACTTTTTAAGCGAGAGATTTGAAAAGTTTTATAAACTTAAAGCAAGAGATTTGAGAGCCAGAAACTTTTAAAGCAAAGCAAAGCAAAGTAAGCAAGCAAGGCTTCTAGAAAATATCTTGTAAAAAAGAGTTTTACAGTTTTGAGATGTTTTCCGAAAAAGCGAAACATTTTATAAAGCATACACTCACTGAGCTCGTTTAGTTCATTATTTTGTTGTTTTAAAAACTATTTTCCTGGTATAGGCACGCCAGACGCTGGAGCATAGTAGGATTCTCCGACTTGTAAATAAAGCAGCTTGGCTTAATAATATGTCAGAAGGAAATACTCAATTTGTATATGGACCATATGTATGTACATAGTGGTTTTGTGGAAATGTCGAGCCTAACGCCTTGAAAGAACGCTACGTTGCCATATTTGGAAAAGTAAAAATTTTGTAAACCGGATTCGGGGAATATGTCCTTTGCACCCGATATGCCGAAGATTTTTTTGTAAAATCATAAGCCGAAAAAGGAAAAATTTTTATAGAGTTTCGCATAGCAAGACTCGCTTTCGTCTATAGGAATTTCTAGACGTTAGAGGTTACTAGTTGGGGATTTTCCGTGGGTGGCCAATCTGTCAGTTAGTAAGGGTGGGGGTGTGTCATACATTACACATTATCCTATATATAAATACAACACAACTTTAACTCGAGATCCTGAAAGGGTCTTTCTACTTCCTAAGATCAGACTGAAAATTATTTAAAATTAACACCGTGAGCCGAACTGCCTGAGTACTATAAGTTATAAATGTTGTTGTTTGTTATTTGTGCCTCCCTATATGAAAATTTGTGCAAAAATGGTTGTAAAACTGTTTATGATAAAACAGGTTTTTAAGCAGAAACCATTTCAAAACTATTTCTAATTACGAAAAACCTGCTTGCTGGTGGTTAATATCCGAAGTATAATCAGAATCAAGTACCAACCCACTGGCCCACTTCGAAATACCCAAACGTGATGCCACCCGAACCCTGAATCCGCACTGGGTAGGAGAACCCTAACACTACCCGTCTAATATGGTCCGGTGAACACGACGAGATCTCTATGAACATAATGGAATCTCGGAACCAAAATGCCCGATGATGGAACCTCGGAACCAACACCTCATCACCATGTACTATGTCAGCGCGCTAACCATCTATATACCCTCATGTGCAGAGGGCGACTCACTATATAAATATATACAATATCTAACCCCCAATTGCCGACCAGGCAATATAGTTAGTCATAATGTCCCATAACCCTGCCATGCACAATCCGAGATACATTTGATCTGAACCGAAATGTACATCTAGGGTTTTGCTAAACCCAGCCAACTGCTTTTAAGCAATTGAATCGAAATTCCTTTCTCACGAGTATAACAAGTGGGAGGTAAAAACAATGCTTTACTAATTACATTATATTTTCAAAGCACTTTACAATCTTATAAATTAAACACTTTCGTTTTCCAAAACGATTTCGAGTACTCACCTTTATCTCTACTAATTTCTTTCAATTCTTGTCAAGCACGCTAGATTATCGTCGTATGCTCCAATCGCCTACACAATCCATACAAATTACGAAAATGTCCTCAGTTCAACGTTTTAACCATAAAACATACAAAGGGCTTCCAAAGCGACTATATCAAAACGAACTTCGATTCTAACAAAACTTTACGTGCTAGTCACATTCGATAAGGACATCGATAATATGAGGTGAAATTGACCAAAATGCCCCTACACATGAAATGCCCCATAAAAACTATCCATTTTAGCAACTTTTTCAAAACGACCCTATGTTATTCTATGTATTAGACCACACACGTTAGCACAACCACGCAATTCGCACACTTGGTGCTACAATTAAATTTTTTCAGAAATTATGTGGGTACCAAATGCTATTGACAAACATATGGTTAGATTCTAGACTCAAGGGACTTTCCATAGAGTCTAAAAACACCCAAAAATATTTCTAAAAATTATGTCTGGTCTGTCCGAATAAAATCTTGAAATTTCAACTCAAACTGTTCAAAAACAGTCCCGAAATTCAGCCCGGATTGTCCGAACACAGTCCCGAAAATTCCTAAAAATTCCTAAACTCAGTCCAAAAATTTTAGGACTGAAGTTTACTTAATCTTTCACGTTTCTACAGGTACCCTCTGAGTCATTATATACAAGATTCAAGCTAAAATAACTCAAGTAGGAAAATTCCCTACCTCTTGGAGTTTGACGAAATGCTAAGCTTTTGGTACCTACACGTAGCTCTCATCGCGTAGACCAACTTTCCCTTCTGCTTCAACAAAAATCTACAGTCCAATTTTTGTTAATCTGAGAGAAACGAAGAGAAGAAAATAAAAGAAAACTCTCTCTCACCTCACGCACCTTCTGCCCGTCCTCCTGTCCGTCCTTTCGATTTTATCTTATTTTTTTTATATTCTTATTCTTATTATTATTATTACATTGATAAATGATTTCTATCGTCTCATTCTGCCTGCTTTCTTCCTCGAAACAATTTATTTATTTTCGCTCACTTTATTGTAAATGATCTTAGCTCGCCATTTTCGACCGCGAGATTTTGTAAAAATCTCGCCCTCGGGTCATTAAAGTAATTTGTCACCTTAAAATCGTAAAATATTCCGACTGGCCTCATAATTCGACGAATTTTAAGGGTCCCTTAGATTTCGCGACACGAATTTAATCTACACCGCTTTGTCATCCGGGAGATCTAGAGAATTTTCTAGTCTCCCTTGAACCATTTTGGCAATTTATTATCATTTTACCATTTTTGAAATTTTCTAATTTTTTTTTCCATAATTTGTACTTTCACCCCTCCACTTTCCTTAATTGCAAAAGTGCCACAATTCTTTGAAAACTTTCAAAAATTCTATTATGGCACTAAAATAATTATGAAGCTTCCTCGTGCACGACGTGACCTTAGAATTACACGCGCGGATTTCACTACACCTATCAAGAAAAGGGGCGTTACAAATCCTCTCCTTGTTAAAAACATTTCGTCCTCAAAATAAACAAACTAACATAAAGAGGATACCTTAATCTAAAAACAACTGAGGATATTGATTGCGCATCTAAGCCTCTGACTCCCACATAGCCTCTTTAATCTCATGATTCCCCCATAAAACTTTGACTAAAGGAATGACTTTATTCCATAAAATCTGCTCTCTGTAATCTACTATCTACATTGGCTGCTCCTTATAGGTCAAATTATCCTTTAGTTCTACTTGCTAATCTCTGAGTACATGGGAGGGATCTGGAATGTAATTGCGGATCATGGATACATGAAACACATTATGAACCTTAGACAACTCTGGAGGAAGGTCTAGTTTATATGTTACTGGTCCCACTCTGGCAATAATCTCATAAGACCCTATACCATCTGGGCCTGGGCTTTTCTGAAATCTAAGGACACCTTCCAAGGAAACTTTGAGAGGCCTCGCCCACCTTAGCCTTAGATCTAGGTGTTTTGTCTACATAACTTTTAATGCGTCACGGCTTTCTTGAGTGTCTCGGAGAAAATGGATCTTATCTAAGGTAATGTACCTTTGGGCCTATGAGTCCATCTCTCTGCTTATTGACATACTATAGTATGACCTTAAAACACACAAAATGCTTCAAATGGAGCCATGCCTATGCTGGATTGATAACTGTTGTTGTAGGCGAACTCCATGAAGATAAGTGCATTATCGGCTTCCCTTAAACTCTATCACGCATGCTTGAACTATCCTCTAGCGTCCACAAATAGCGGATTTCTCTCATTGACAGCCATCGATTTGAGGATGGAAAGTTGTGCTAAGTCTGTCCAGTCCTATGGCATCCTATAAGCGGACCAATCGGGCGTGATCAGGGATGGTGCGAGACTATAAATGCAGGAACACAACATAAATCTGCTATCTCCTCCACATATAATTGGGCTAACATCCCAGCGGGTCATCATTACTAAGCGGGAGAAAATGCGCGATTTGGTTAAGTGCATCCTTATCACCCATATGACATCGTGTTGTCTCAGAGTTCTTGGAAGCCGAGTAACAAAATCATAGCGTCTTATCCCACTTCCATATAAGAATCGGAAAGGGTTGTATCTTTTCTATGAAGCCACGGTGCTTTCATTCACTTGGCGAAAGGTTGGCGTTTGGACTACAAAATCTGCAATTTCCTTCTTCATTGCCTTCATAATAATGCTCACCAGGAGTATGATACGACTTGGGCTACCGGGGTGCATGGCGTATCTTGAGGTGAGCCCTCTTCCATGATTTCCCTTTTTAGTTCCTGACTGGTGCCACACATTGACTCCTCTAACTATTACGTATCGTCTAGTGTGGAACTCTGGTTTTCCTCTGCACCTCGATCTTATGTAATCATCTGCAGGCACCAGCCGACCTTCCTTGATCGATTGAAGAGGAATGAACATAAGGATGCAGCAGTGTCCACTATGTGCTTCACATAGATGAACTCTGAGATCTCAATTCTTTCAACAATGGGAGATATACCGTCTGCAGATAAGCATATGAACCCTCTGGTTTATGGCTTAAGGAATCGGCCACTACATTGGCCTTCCCCGGATGGTACTCTATCGTGCAATCATAATCCTTAATCAACTCCAACCACCATTTTTATGCAGCTCTTTGCAGTGAAGATATGCCTCTTTGTGAGGCTCTTATGATCGGTGAATATATGACAAAGGAACACATTATGATAATATCTCTAGATTTTTTAGAGCGAAAGCCATTCTTGCTAGTTCTAAATCATGGGTCGGCTAGTTACGCTCGTGCTTCTAGCTGCGATGGGAAGCATAAGCTATCACTCTACCATCACGCATCGAAACACACTAACTGCCAGCATGCGGAGGCATCGCGGCCTACGCGCGTCCTTTCACGGCGGTAGTGCTAACTTCTTAGAGTGCATTGTCAATCTACTGCCTCGGCTCCTCAAAACTATCTTTGGCGGTATCGACCACTGGTACGATCATTTTCAATAGATTGGGTCGCGAGTTTGCTTTATCTTGAAATTCCCTCGACAAATTTCTGTAATAACACCAATCCAAAGGAAGCTACGAACTTCAAAAACGCATTCATGGGCGGCAGGTTCACTTTATAACCGATCTTACGAGGATCCACACTAACACCTTACTGCTTAGAAATGACATGACCTAAGAAGCTACTTTGTCCAGCAAAAGCTGGCATATAAACTTAGCGTACCAGTGACCGCTCTCGAAGAATGTGTATCTTGTCCCAGGAGATATGTATTTCCTCTGGGTACTACAGGCTCTACTAGAATGTCATCAATGAATACGATCTGACTTATCTACAATGCGATTTGAATACCTTGTTCATCAAATCTATGAACGCAGTTGGGACATTAGTTAATCCGAATGGCATCATTAGGAACTCATAGTGACCGTATCTTGTCCTGTAGGCAGTCTTAGAAACATAATTCTCTGGACCCCTCGGGCGTGTTGCTGACCTTGAGGTGATCTTAGTATACACGAGATCCATGGTGGTCAAATAGCTCATCTATCTGAGAGCGGATCTTTGGTTGCGTATTGTCGGCCGATTTAAACATGCAGCAAGTCTATACACAACCGTAAGCTTCATCCTTTCTTGCTGGTGAGCCAGGCTCCCACGTTGAGGTACTAGGTCGGATGAAGCCCTTAATAATTCCTCAATTGCGCCTTCAATTCTTTCAAACTGCGGTGGCGCCATTAACATGGAGAATGGATCATGTTTCCAGTGCTGGAGACAGTTAATAACAATTTGTGCTCTATCCGGGGTAAACACGAAATATCATCTGAAAGACATAAACTCTTTGACTATGGGGATGTCTTGAGATATGTCCCTCTTGTCTCCTATCCACCCTGAATTCCAAATAACCGCCTTTAGCCTTCGAAACATTTTCCAGTGATTCGCGGCATTAATAAGACGGGCGATCTCTCTTTTGATTCCCCGAAATATCACTCTTGGTTCCTCTGGCCGAACCAACCTTACTTCTTTCTTAGCGATCAGGTGAAATACATGCTTGGATAACTGGTCCATACCAGACTACATCGAAATCGAATGCTAACTATATGATCTATTTGGAAAATCCTTATTACGGATCACCAATTTCTTTGCCTAAGAACTGTGCTTTAGGATATCATATCCCCATTGGAGTGCGAGCCACCATCGAAGCCATATAGGTTGGGACTGTCGGTGCCTCAGTGAATGGTACTAAAATAAATGAATGAGTGGCCCTTGGGTCCACCAATGCATATGCATCATGATCGTAAACTGAAATAATACCAGTAATCACGTCTAGTAATGCATCTACCTCTGTGTGTGCCAACCACAGACTAAGTATGAGTCCACTCTGAATTTGGCGTCGAGTCTTGCCTCACACCTCCGCACCCATACGACCTACGGTGCTATCTTTGCCACCTGCACCAGTTCACCTCTTGCTTTGATTGGGACCCATTTGGTGCTTGGGGGAAGATACGTGCCTATCTCGAGGTCTCATTCTGGCGGATGATCTCAAATAAATTGACCTTCGCGCCTGATGGGGCTTGACTGTCATGTTCATCTTGCACTCTTGAGATGCCCTCTCAAACATGTAGGCCTGATGTCTAGAGGCCCTAAGGATTACAGAAGAGTCTTTGACGCTGCACAGAAAATTATTTAAAACATAAAGCGTATTGGCAGGCTCAGTGTCTTATAAGTTATATATATTGTTTCTCTTTGTATGTACCTCTTGTGTAATCTATTACATAAATGGTTGTAAAACTATTTATATGATCGCGAGAGATTTTGCTATGAAAACCATTACGGCTGATACGAGAAAACTATTTCTCTGGCTGTTTTTAATTGGTGGTTAATATACGAAAGTGCTATCTTTGTAAATCAAGTACCAACCACTATGGCCCATTTAAAGTACCCTAAACGTGATACCTTCTTTTACTTTCTCTTTCTTTTCTCTCTTTCTCTCTCCGCAGAACCGAACTTTGGCATTGTTTAGTGAACCTCGGAACACTACCATCTAATATGAATCCGTGAGCGCAGGCGGATCCTATAAACATAATGGAACCTCGGAACCAAAATTCCCGATGATGGAACCTCGGAACCAACACCTCATCACCATGTACTATGTCAGTGCGCTAACCATCTATATACTTCGGATGTGCAAAGGGCGACTAACTATATAAATATATACTATATGTAACCCCCACAATTGCCAACCAGGCAATATAGTTAGTCATAATGTCCCATAATCCTGCCATGCACAATCCGAGATACATTTGACTGGAAACCAAGCTCTGCCATCTAGGGATTTTGCTAAACCAGACAAAACTGTTTCTTATGTATTGAAATTGAAATTTTCTGCTGAGTATAATAAGTGGAAGGTAAAAACAATGCTTTACTAATTACATTATATTTTCAAAGCACTTTACAATCTTGTAAATTAAACACTTTCGTTTTCCAAAACGATTTCGAGTACTCACCTTTTTCTTGACTAATTTCTTTCAATTCTTGTCAAGCACGCTAGGTTATCGTCGTATGCTCCAATCGCCTATAAAATGGATACAAATTACGAAAATGCCCTCAGTTCAACATTTTAACCATAAAACATATAAAGGGCTTCCAAAGAGACTATATCGAAATGTACTTTGATTCTATCAAAACTTTACGTGCTAGTCACAGTCGATAAGGACATCAATAATATGAGGTGAAATTGACCAAAATGCCCCTACACATGAAATGCCCAATAAAAACTATCCATTTTAGCAACTTTTTCAAAACGACCCTATGTTATTCTATGTATTAGACCACCGCAGCGTCGGCTGTACGCAATTCGCACACTTGGTGCTACAATTAAATTTTTTTAGAAATTATGTGGGTACCAAATGCTATTGATAGGAATATGGTTAGATTCTAGACCCAAGGGACTTTCCATAGAGTATAAAGCACCAAAAATATTTGAAAATTATATCAGATTACATCGGAATAAAATCATTCAACGACTGTCGAAAAATAGTCACGAAATTCAGCGGATGTCAGAGCACGATCCAGAAAATTCCTAAAAATTCCTAAACTCAGTCCAAAAATTTTGGGACTGAAGTTTACAACCTTTCACGGCCTCTAAGAAAATTTAAAGCCATTACATAGCATTTAGGCTAAAAATAACTCATTTTCTACCTCTTGCAGTTTGACGAAATGCAAAGCTTTTGGTACCTATGCGTAGCTCTCGTCGAATAAACCAATTTTTCCTTCTACTCCGATAAAAATCTACGGTCTGATTTCCGTAAACCTAAGAGCGAAACGAAGAGAAGAAAAAAAATAAAATTCTCTCTCACCTCACGCACCTTATGTCCGTCCTCCTGTCCATCCTTTCGATTTTATCTTTTTTTTTTTTTTTTATATATTCTTATTATTATTAGTATTATTATTTGGATAAATGATTTCTATTGCCTCATTCGGGTCCATTTCTTCCCCAAAACAATTTATTTATTTTCATTTTACTTTATTGTAAATGAACTTAGTTTAAGCCATTTCCTGACTTTCGAGATTTTTGCAAAAATCTCGTTCCTGAAGTCTTTGGCGACTTATCACCCAGAAAATCGTAAAATATTATGACTATCTTAGAATTCGACGAAATTTTTATGGGTCACTAGATTTCGCGAGACGAATTTCACGGCGCAGTCCGTTTCGTTAACCAAGATCTAGAGAATTTTTTAGGCTTCCCTGAACCATTCTGGCAATTTATTATCATTTTACCAAATTTGAAATTTTCTAATTTTTTTCCATAATTTGTACTTTCACCCCTCCAGTTTCCTTAATTGAAAAAGTACCACAATTCTTTGAAAACTTTCAAAATTTCTATTATGGCACTAAAATAATTAAGGAAGCCTTTTGTGCACCTACGTGACCTAGGATTACACGTGTTGTACCACCTATCAAGAAAAGGGGCGTTACATTATAAGCTGGGCATTACAAAAAAAAGTTTTCTTAAAATGAGAAACTGAAAGCATGAACTAGAAACTAAAAACATGAATTATATTGTAAAAAAAAAAAAACTAACAATGAAGCCATTCAACTAAACGTGGAGCTTACTCGACTCATAAAAATCCTTACTTCCTTCCTGCTCTCCCCCGAGTGAATTATACATTGCCCTCCAGTGTGATTATCGAGATGGAAATTTAAGGGAGAGTGATACTTCAAATGCAGCCGGTTGTAGGAAGGGAGGAATCACATGAAGCAGAAACAAAGAGAGGTAAGTGTTAAACCTGACAATTTGCGAGTGCAAAACCAGATCATCTTCTACAAGGAGATAAATCAAAAGGATAAAAATATGCTTCCTAAAGAGTCCTTATTCGCTCCATTTAGGCTTCAAATGATCAAGTTGGGAGAAGAAAAGAGAGGTTAAAAGTGACCAATTGGAGGATTTTGAAAGTTACGCCTTTATCATAATTTTAAAAGTGTTTTTTATGGCTATATTTAAATTCTACACTCTCTAATATTTCCAACGATACCAAAATTACCCAAAACGGAGTTCAGATGAAAAAGTTACGGCCAAAGGGACTAGGGGTATGAAATTCTAGTGAAAATTCGGCAGAGCGACTGGTCATAGGTTGCGAATTTTTATTTATTTTTCAAATACAAGGAAAATTTTTTTCAAAAACAGTAGTTTTTTACGACACTACTCTTGCTACGATCTTTGCAAAATTTGGCACCACTGCCTTGCGAAAATGGCTCTGCGAGGAATTTGCGAGGCAGGTGCAGAATATAGTGATCTGCAAAAAATTTGTGGCTTTGCAGAGTGCTGGCCTGTAAATTTCATTATAGCATGATTTGGTTTGCCTATGTGAACTCATTAATGAGAACCAAAGCCATGACATACCAAGATCTGAGAAAACTAAAAAATGGAGCGACAAAGAATGACTAAAAACAAAGATTAAATTAAAATTAGAAAATCAAAGAGAAAAAATGAAGTAAAGATGTAAAATAATATAAAATAAAACCAGAAAACAATAATAAGGAGTGGACGCTACGGTCTCGGGGAGAATTTGAGTCCATAACCCATCTTTTAAGCCTTGTCTAGTGGTGTTGGTGGAATTGGTGGTGTTGGAGGAGTGACTGGGGCAAATAATTTTTCATCAAACTCCCCTGTACTCTCCATCAGCTCCTGTTATAGTTTCTGAGCATAGTGTGCTCCCTCACTTGAGTCAATCAAGCAAACTTCTTCTGGTTGTTGTTCCTCGATGGTTGTACTTCTTGCTTAAGTGAAAAACATTTGAGCTCGGTTTCATCTTAAGCGTAAGATTTGCATGACTCCATTCCGGCCAGTTGATGATGGCATTTATGTGGCCAAAATACTCCCGAGTATGATGGAGCACGTAATTAGCCCCAGCTGCCCTTTGGCTCGTCTCGAAACGATGAAGTCTACTGAATAGTAGAACTTATCCACCTTCACCAAAACATCTTCAACTATGCCTTTAGGAATTTTCACCGATCTATCTGCCAAAGATAAGGTGATTGTGGTTGGCTTTAATCCTCCCAGCCCTAACTGTTTGTAGACTAAATAGGGTAACAGGTTTACACTAGCTCCTAAATCCAACAGTGCTTTTTCTACACAAGTTCCCCCAATGTTCATTGAAATGACCATGGATCCTTGTATTTCACTAGGGTCTTACACTGAATGATGGAGCTCACATGTTCTATCAAGAAAGCTATCTTATTCACATTCAGCCCTCTCTCTTTACGATTACCTGAGTCTTTTAGAAATTTGGCATATATGGGACTGTTTGATCATGTCTAGAAGAGGATGAGAAGAAGTATTGACTTTGCCTTTCTAAGCTATAAAAATTTTAGTTGGGTTATTCAACCTCTTTTTGCCTCTTAGTGCTTGAGGAAATGGTGGAGGCATGCTCTTCTTCATCATGTCTTCCTTGATCATTATCTATTTCGGCTCCTCATCTTGTTGTTCCTTGGTTGCATCCAATGGCTTGGGTATTGGTTGGTCAACTTCTTTACCAATTCTGGTATTAATGGCTTTCACCTCGCATCTTGGGAGGCGACTTCAACACATTTTCAGCTACAGTGGATTCCTTTAAATTCTAGGTTTGTGAAGAAGTGGCCCTTTTCCTACACTTCTTTGCTGGGTGGTGAGCCTTAGAAGCGATGCTGCGAGGTTATCCTTTGGCAGAGCAATATTATCATTTTGGAGCCCATCTATTATGTTATTTAAGGCGCTTTCCACAGTATCAATTCTTTGAGTCAACTGCACATTGATTACCTTCTACTCTTCCATAAAGTTACCTACCACCTTGCTCAAATTTAGAATGGTTTGCTCAACTTGAGATGTTGATTATGGTGGTTGTGCTTGAGATGAAGAACCATACTATGGTTGTGCAGCAGGGGGTGCATACCGTGGAGGCTTTGGTTTCCAGGAGAGATTTGGATGGTTCCTCCAACTACGGTTATAGGTGTTGCCATATGGTGCATTAGTTGGGGGCTTGTATTGACCAACAAAATTTGCTTTATACGGCGCTGCTGTTTGGAATGGTAGGACGCACATACTCCAGCATGCTCAGTTGGTGATGGAGTAGGCATGTGGCGTATAGGGTTTCAGTCCACTGCTTGCACCTCATGTAATCTTCTCCCTTCTAATTCTTCCAACCTTCTAGCTATGGTTGAAACTTTAGCCTTCATGTCCATATCCTGGGAAGAATGTACCACATATCGCTGTTTGAAATTCATGATCTTTCCATTTCTCTAGGGTTAGGCTCATCCCAACCTTTTGAAGGTTCAGCTACATACCCTAGAAAATCCAAAGCTTCCTCTAGATTTTTGCTCAAGAAGTCTCCTCCACACATAGTCTACAGTAATTGCTTCATGGAAGGAGAAATCCCATCATAAAAGTGGCTGAATAGCAGCCATGTGTCAAAACCATGGTGAGGACAAGCATTCAGTGCTTCCATATACCTTTCCCAACATGCATAAAATTTTTCATTTTCATTGGCTGAGAAGGTGGAGATTTTCCTATTCAGACTGTTTGTTCTATGGGTGGAGAAGAATTTCTTTAAGAACTCAGCCTGCATCTTTGTCCAGTTTCGTATGCTCCTCAGTCTCATAGAGTTGAGCCAAATCTTGGCTTTATGCTTCAATGTCAAAGGAAAAAGTTTCAGCCTCATTAAGTCCAAAGTGGTAATGTCCTCCTTGAATGTGTTGCAAACCTCTTCAAATTCCATGATGTGTGTATAGGGGTTCTCACTCTCATACCGCTGGAAAGTGGTATGATGCTTTGATCAAGTCCTATGACATATCTCATTTAGGCCTGTGCATGATAGTTACTCAATCGTGGAGGATGTATGTGGTCCCTCATGGACCTAAATGCATTGAGGTTCCTCTCCACTCCCTACTGACTCTGTTGCTCTTCATGTGGAGGTTGCTCTTCATATGGAGGTTCCATTGGATCAGAATTCAGGTTCACTGCACAATATGATTCTTGTGGAACACTAGTTTCACTAATCTACCTTCTGTATTCCTAGTCCACTGGAACATAACCTCCTACATGGAAAACATGACATGACCAACAAGAAACAAAAACAACTCTACCAAAAGGGGTTAATGTTAGTAAAAAAATATATAGACAGTAAATTGAAATTAATCAACCTAGCAGTAAACTTCTATAAAGAATGATAAAAGAAAAAAAATTCACCAATGCTTATGATGAGGATAATAAGTGTTCAACAAGCTATCATTTGCACTAAGGCACCATCCCTGACAACGGCGTCATTTGATTCGTTGTGCTGTAGGGTATCCTGAATCAACAAAATTTAAACCTAATACCTCCCTCTCTTTGTTGTAGCATTGCTGCTATGATATAGTGGCTCAGCCATCAATCCACGGGATTAGGTTTTCTTTGTGTAAACAAGCGCGTGATTAAGTGATCAAATCATTTTGGATGTTGGGATTTGATAAAAACAGTGGGTTGTAATGATTGAAAACTGAAAAAAAAAAAAAGTTAAAATGTAAAAGAGAATTCCTTGAAGTGTTGGTGGGCGGAGGCAGGTTCTAGGGCAAGTGAGGTTTCTTGGTCTTCCCTCAGTTGGGAGGATAAGTATAGTTATCTCTCAAACTGGATCTTCATTTAGCTATAAAAACTACCTCTCATTAAATATCTTTGAAAATGGCATTCACTAGCCATTAATACTCTCAGTTATTTAAACAAAGTCACCTTGACCCACCTTCCAATGGCTCATAAATGATAACTAATGAACATCACTGGATCTAACATTAAACATCCAATGAGCCCAAAAGCTTACCAAATAATAACCATTCAAGGTGACTCGAAGGGATCAAAACCTAAAGTTAAAAAGGGAGAACAGTGTGAAAAACATGGAACCCCTCAGCCTGCCTCAGGATCCCTCACCCAGTGGCCTTCTACTTCAAGGAGGAAGGGTTTCTAGCCGCTCATCCTCTGAGTTGTCATCCTCAGAGGGTGTTTGGTTAGTAAGAAAATGAAAGAAAGTGAGAAAATGAGAAAATGAGAAAAAGTGGGAACTGCTACAAGATTCCCTCCAAAAAATTTAATAAAATGAAAAGCTTAATTTTAAAATGTCTTGTCTGGGGCTTTTATAGCCAAACCCCATTACAAATTACCAAAATAACAAGAACAATAACTATTACAGGGGGACAAATTGGGAAGACATCTAAAAAGTGACAAAAAAAAGTCAAAAAGTCAAAACCAGCAGGAACAGTGGTAGGAAACTTTCGCAGGAAGGGCAATTTTTCACGAATCACAAGGGTCGCGTGTGGCTGCGAAAGTTTGCTGGCTCGATGCGAAAATTTGCATTTTCGTAGGGGTTGTGAAATTTCGCAAGCCTTGCGAAATTGCCAAGGGCTACTGCATCTCTCTAGTATGCTTCTAGTTTTGCCTTTTTCTGCTCTAATTCCAATTGATTTATCATGCTTGAGCTGAATCCCTATCTGTGGTATATATAGCCTGTAAAAACAACAAAAGTTGCCATAACATTTGATTAGTAGTTGCAAGGTCCTTAACATGCCAACTTGGTTAATTAGGTTGATAATTACACAAAAAGTACTCAAAACATGTATTAATAAGGGTGTAAAATAGCACTATTTGGGTAGTAATCATCTTCCTCTTCATTGATACTTGTCTTTTTCTGTACTGTTCTCATTCAAACTAAAGATTGTTTCCTTTAATTCAAAACTGGATTGTGTTGGACTTAACCAAAAGACATATACAAATTTATGACACTATTACCAAGGAGTATTGTCTAATCCCCAACAATAATGCCATGAAACTTGTTAATTATATTTCTTTGCAATTATACTGATTAAAAATGGTTTCCTTAAGACTAGATAAATTTCTTTCTGGTTTTGATCCATGATTCCGCAAGTTCGCGGATCGAACAAGTAATAAAGTGGATTTAGTCCGATCCTCAGATAGAGATCTCAAGAATTCTCAATCAACTACCCTGACTACTCAAGCTCTCTATACTATTTTGGATATGATTTGCAATTGATATGATATAGCAACGAAAATAATGAAAGAATAAAGATATGTAAACTAGAACAAAATGAAATAATGCTTAAACTAAAATAAAAAAATTAAAGAAATAGACCAATCAGTTAGTTTTTAAAGGGAGCATTGAAAATACAACTGTTGTGAAACATCAATTCCTGCAGACTACTCTGTAGCTTTACTTCATGAACTTCAGATTTAGAATCCGTCGAGGAAGAAGTATTACCATGTGGATCTCTCCTTAATGACATATTTCATCATCTAATCTTCCACTGTTTCTCTCGAATGCGGAGATTAGATAATACTTTTATCCCGAGTTGCCTTTGTTATGGGTATTTTTTTCGCTTTTTCAATATTTCATACCGGAGCATGAATTGTAAACAGCTCTGCAAGGCGTAGGCTAAGCATTGGTTTACACTATCTTTGGTTTCTCATCCTCAAAATTGGAATAGTTCATTTCCTTGATTAGATCCTTGCTAACCACGAGTTAGACTACTTTGTTCGAATCGGCGAACTCTGCTCATTTTAATTGATAAGTCATTCAGCATTCTACGGTTTCAAGTGAGAAGAAGATTTATCCGATTAGAATTCCTGAAACCAATTCGATCCCGATATTAGGTTCGCATACCCACTTGGGATATTGTTCAAACTCTTAGGAATACCTTCTCTGTGTCACTCAGAGGGCCTCCACGGAAATCGAGCATGAAACAATCTATTAGTATAGAGGACACTAATACCCCGAATGGATACAACAATAAACAAAACGTAATGATTCGAGTGCGAGAAGTTCGTGGGCTACGATGTTCACAGAAAAGATAAATTCTATATGAGTAAATTGATAGGTGGGTTTCCTAGAGAGGGTACTTCATTACACCGCGGTAGCTCCTTGATCAAAGACTCACGTAAATCATTTGGAAGTTTGAATTCCAAAATTTGTTTGGACTTAGACGGACCTGACGATAATTTGAAAGAAAATAACATTACGCATTCGGCTTGACCAGCTGACTAACATCGAGATCCGGGAAATTCCAAAAGAAATAACAATCTACTCTAATCTAATCTAATCTAAAATAACGGTAAAACAAAGAAAAAGAATTAAACTACGAGCCTTGACTGCAGGACTTCTCTTTACGAGCCGCGAGAGCTGCTTTGTAATTTAGCGTATTTATAGGGTTTGGAAGTTGAATTTCTTCCGATGCACCTATTGGATTTCAAAATAACTAGCCCGTTTGTTTGTTCATGTCGCGACTCCATTTTACGTGTCGCGACCTCTCTTCACTTGTCAGCGACTTCAACGTGCAGCATGGTACATTCGTCTCGCGACTTGATCTATCGTCAGCGACTTCACCTTTTCGTATTGAGAGCTCTTTTGAGGTTGCGACTTCAATCATACGTCGCGACTTCGTTTATTTGTTCGTTTGTAGCAGAAGCTTTTATCTGGTTGTGACTTGCCTTTAACATCCCTTGGATATGATGCGGCAGTACTTAAGCGTCGTGACCTTCTTTCCTTTTTAAGCGATCTTCGACCTCTTGAGATAGCGTCGCGACTTCCTTTCTTTATGGCGATGTCGCGACGGTATTTGATGTCGCGACTTCACCTTTCTGCATTGAGAGTTCTTTTGAGGTCGCGGAAGCTTTTCTTTTGTTGTGACTTGTCTTCAGCATCTCTGGGATTTGATGTCGCGACAGCTAAATGATGTCGCGACCTCCATTCTTATGGCGATCTTTGCGACCTTTGAAGGGCGTCCGACCGGCGATACTTCTGCGGTGATGTTGCGACCCGCGCTTTGAAGATATCGACTTCTGGCTAATGTAGGCGATGTCGCGCTGCGAAGGGCGTGTCGATACTATTCAACATAGCGATGTAGCGACCGCGGCGATGTCGAGGCGTGCCATCGGTGTTTGATGTCTGCATGCATTGCTTTATGTCAGCGACCTCATATTTGATCTCTGCGGTCGCTTTTTGTCGCCAACTTCTATTCGGTTTCACGACCTCCATGTCTCTTGCTAAGCTTTGATTATGTCGCGACTTGGTGATGGCCAGCGACATCATCATCTGCTTTATTAATTCTTGAGTCGTCGATTTGGAGTTTTGTTGCGACGAATTGTTATTCTTCATAAATGTCAAGGTCGCGACATCAAGTCCTTACTTTTAAAATTAGTTGTGACTTCCTGTACTTGAGAAGGCCGTTCTTGTGGCTTTGTAGTCAGCTCCTTGTCGTGACCTCATGGTGGTATCACGATTTCCTTTATATCCGTTTGATGTCGCGGCGTGCGTGATATGTCGCGACATGAACTGTTGCTTTTTTATTCTCTACCGAATGTATTTCTCCCACTCCCTTCTTGGTCCACGACTTCACTTATTCACTCTTGGTTTCTTCTTCAAAGCCAAATTTGTTGAGTCGTGACTTGGAATTGCTGAAAACTACACTTCCTGTCGCGACTTAAGTTCCAGTTTTGACTTCAAATCTGCTGCAGGCTGATTTCTTATGATTTTTGCTAAAATTTGCTTTTCTGCTGTATTTTCCTGCAAATTGGAATTTGATTCAATTATCAGTTTTCTGCAGACAATTCATCATTATTCTCATTATAAACTCAGAAAAATGGATTAAAAATATAATGAGTTTTTGGACTCATCAGATTGCAGAAATTCACAATCAAGATCATCAAGATACTGGAAATTCATCTCTTTTTTATTAATTGAGTTATGAAAATTACGACCAAAAATCAGTTTAGGACTAATGGGAACTATCTTGTCTACAGTCTTACAATCTGGACTTTCACACTTAGACTGTTTCAAGCTTGTGTTCAACTTGAAGTGTATTACTTCTTCTCCTACTCTGAGAGTAGTTCTCCCTTTTTCACATCTATCAAGGTAGCTCCAATGGCAAGGAAAGGTCTTCCAAGTAGCAATGGAACTTGTGTGTCTTCTTCCATATCCATTACTATAAAGTCCACAAGAAAAATCAATTTTCCCACCTTGATGAGCACATCTTCAAGGACTCCTTCTGGCTGTGCCATTTTCTTATCTGCCATTTGCAAAGTCATAGTTGTGCGAGTAAGCTCCCCCAAACTGAGTCTCTTAACCACTAACAAAGGCATCAAGTTGATGCTAGCTCCTAAGTCACATAACGCTTTCTTTGATTCAAAATTCCCAATGGTGTATGAAATGGTGAAACTACCAGGATCTTGCATCTTCTACGGTAGCTCTCTTCGGATCTTTGCATTGCATGTAGACATCCAAATTCACCTCATTTTTTCAACAAAATTTCTCTTCTTACTCAGAATGTGCTTAAAAAACTGAGCATAATTAGGCATCTGGGTCAATGCCTCTGTAAAGGGTATGTTGATCTCTATCTTCTTGAAGACATCTAAGAATCTAGAGAATTGCTCTTCCATTTTAGCTTTCTAAAGCCTCGAAGGGAAGGGAACAACATGCATGTAGGCTTGTTTATCCTTTTTCTTCTTCAATTCTTCTTTCTCTACCTACTGCTCAATCTGCACCTCTTCTTTTTCAGTCTCTTTAGCCAAATCTAAACTAGTCAACTTGTTTTCTTTTCTAGTTTATTCTCCCCCAACTTTTTCAATCTTTATATTCTCTTCTTCTTTTCTACTTTCTATCTCTCTTCCACTTCTTAGAGGTACCACCATATAATCCTTCGAATTCTTCCTTGTATCACTTGGAAAGGTGTCCTTGGACTAATTATGCATTGCTAGGCCCAACTGCGTTACTTATGTCTCCAGATTTTTTAGAGAGGCATTCGTATTGGCTTGAAACATAGTTGTGTTTGTCTGAAATGCTGCTAGATCAACAAATTTCTTCTCATTAATGTTCAGTAACCTCTTATTTTCTCCCATGAAAGTTAGTATATGTTCTTCAAAGGAAGAAGATCTCCTTTGTCCTTGATTTTTTGCTCTCTTACTTCCTTGTTTCTGTTGTTGTTGTTGTTGTTTGAACCTAGGTGAAGCATAATGTTGTTGAAAATTCTGCCTAGGTCTTTGACCTTGCTATGCTCCTCCATATGAGAAATTCTCATGGTTCATGAGTACTGGTGCGTAATGAGTTGGCAAGTTAAGGTTAGGTTTAAAGTTGTAACTTCTATTAGCATTGAGATACTGTGCCTCCTCAACTTGGTAGGGACCCTCATGGGTTAATCCCTCTTTAGCACTTTTTCTCTTCTCATTTTCATCAACTATTCCCACTTCATTTTCTAAGTGCATTCTTCTCTCATGGTTCCCCATCTTGTTCATTAATGCATCTAGTTTTGCTTCTATGGCAATCATCCGATTAAGCATTATCACACCACTTCCTTTCAGTCTACTGCCACTCTTTGAAGTTTCAGATGGAGCTCTATAATTGCATTTGGCAAGGTCTTCTATCAACTGCTTTGCCTCTTCAACACTTTTTCTCTTGAAAGCTCCACAACAAGTTGCATCAATTATACCTTTGGAGGTATAATTCATAGAATGATAAAATATAACCATATGAGTGGTCAAATCTATTCCATGCATTAGGCATCTTTTCAGCAATCTTTAGTATCTTTCCTATGCATTATAGAGACTTTCATCATCTCCTTGCTTGAACACTGTGATTTCCCCTCTACTTTCAGAAGTGAGGGCATGAGGGAAGAATATGCTCATGTAAGGCCTCCTGCTTTCTTCCCAATTGTTCAACGATCCAACGAGGCGGAGTGATTAAAACCAAGATTCTTGTCTCAATGAAAATGGAAATAGTTGCGTGATTGCTTGAGTCTCACCCATTTCTTGGTATTTTCCATCGTCATAAATCTTCCCATATGCTCGTTGGGGTCTTCACTAGGATGCCCAATAAATTAGTGTTGCTGCACCATTGTGATTAAAGCTAGCTTAAATTCAAAATTGTTGGCTTTTATAACAGGCTATCTCACAGCGGGGTATTCATCTTGAGTGACTAATCGAATCCTCCGTAGTCATTTTGCCTCTCGAGGTCTTTCGCCACTTCTTACGGAATAGGTTGCATTATTTCTCTTTGATCTGCCATAGTTGTTGACTCAGCACTTTTAACCTTTCTCAAATTCCTCAGTTTTCTTTCCACTTTTGTATCTAAAGGCAGTAGTTCTACTTCTGATTTCTATGCATATGAAACCTTCTTGAAAAAGAAACACATTAAGATCAAATTAAATATGTGGAAAACAACTATATCAATTTAAGCTCATAATATTTTCCGTAGCTTACTTAGCTACTGCTTGATTAGTACCCAAATAGTGCTGATTTGAACCCTGGTTATTGCAGGTTTTAAGCACTTTTTGTGTACTAATCAACTTAAACCTTGATTGATACATTGAGGTCGGGCTTTGCTGCGATCATATTTTGCGCTGTGTTATAGTTTTGCGGGCCAATATAGTTCTCTTCAAATGCAGTTCAGCCCGGTGAACTTAGACTGGTCGAAGATGCATGATCAAACCGGAGAAATTTGGAGCAAAAATCTTTGAAAAGAAGGAGAGGCTCGAGAGAAAATCTTACGAGGGTTGCGAAAATTAGCAGCTTCTGAATTCATGAAGTTGTGAAATTCGCAACTTCTTTGCTCACACACACTTTGGATTGGCCTTTTTGACCAGCTTTTTTGGCTTTATACAAAATTTCCTTTGATGTAATTTTGGTTCCCTTAGACATTATTGTAATTTCCTTGTTACTCAGCACCTATATAAGCTCAATCAAGCTTGTAAGATCAATCAATCTTTCAGTCCATCAATCAATCAAGAAAATTGGGCGCGAAGCTTCCTCTCCCTCGACTGGTTTTGTGATTTTCTCTCCCTCTCCTTCATTTTCTTTCATTTTTTGAGTAGCCAAACACCCCTTGATGATGACAAATCAAGGGATGCTCGGCTAAAACCCCATCATCATTGAAAGGGAAGGCCACTGGGTATTAGTTTTGAGATAAGTTGCATGTTCTCATGCTTTTCATGTAATACTATGAATTGTTGTGTTCTGCTTCTCACCTTAGGTTAAATCTCAAGCATGCTCTCCCTAATTGTATTTGGCAAGCACTTTTTTGGGTTTAGTGGATGCTTATCCACTAGATCCACCGATGCCAGTTGATTATCTCCCTGTTAGTCCTTTGTAGGGTAGGTTTTTAGGAGGTGTGTTCTTTATCACAGGAGCATTTACCTCATTGAATGCATTTTCAAGAGGAAAATTTTAGGATTAGATTTTAAAAAGCTAAATGAAGATCCGGTTAGAAATGACCTCTTATCATCCTCCCTAGCAGCGAGGGGAAAAAAGACCAGGCACATGTTGGCTGCCAAAACCCTAAAGCCGGTGGCGAGACTTGAGGTTCTCTTTAACTTTTATTTTAATTTATTTTAGTTTCAAACATTCACGCCTTGTTTTACACAAATCCTAAAATCCAAAGAGTAAACACCATTTTCAATCCTTTGTAACTCTTTTCTCAGAGAAAACCCCATCCGTGTTCGACCACACAGACCCCTTTATCTTTGCAGTAGCTTTGCTAATGATAGGAATTTTCCCCAAGATACAAATTTTGTTGATTACGGTACACCTACTTATCTCACCACGAATCAAATGGCGCCATTGTCGGGGATGTGCCTTAGTGAGAAAGAGAAGTTGTGAACATGATCCATCACAGTGGTGAATTCTCTTTCTTTTTATTTTACCATTTTCACCACTTGCAGTTCGCTGGGGAGTTGAAAATTTTCTTTGTCTTGATTGTTTTTCCCCTGTTTTGATTTTAGCTAATTTTAACCCTTTAGGTAGCCTTGTTTTTGTTGGTTTCTTGTTTGTGTTGTATTCGTAGCAGCTTATGCAGTGGGACAGAAACGCTGCAGGTAGATTGAAAAGGCTAAGTGCTCCAGTTGAACAAGGGTATGAGATCAGCTTGCACACCAACCGAATGGAGACCCCACACGAAGCGGCCATAGGGGGAGTTCAAGAAAGGGAGCCAATGCCTACGAGGTCAATGAGGATCACATACACCCACGGGTGAAGCGCACCCTCATGCATTATACCCTGTTGAGGATGTGGCGGTGAGGCCTTATCGGTTCCTCGGGCTTTCATGGTATGAAAAATGAAAATCCATACGCACACATCCGGGATTTTGAGGAAGTTTGCACAACTTTGAAAGAGGGTGTAGATGTGGAATCTTTGGAAGTTGAAAGCCTTCCACTTTGACCTCAAAGGGACAAAGTAAATTTGGCTTAATTCACTAAGGCGGACCATTATGGTGGCGGAGGCTGCGGGCGGAATTTTGAAGAAGTTCTTGATTGCCGCGGGGACTAATTTGAAGAGGCAAATCTGCACCTTTGCGGCTCACTTGACGGTGAACACATCAATGTTGGGAAGGTATATGGAGTCCATCGGTGCTGCCCTCACCATGGTTTTGACACATGGATGCTGATAAGCCACTTCTACGATGGAATGTCCTGCCGTAAACGACTCTTGGGGCATATGTGTGGAGGGACTTCTCAGTATAAATTTGATGAAGCCATGGATTTCCTCCAGCTATGTTGCTGAAACCTCCAAGGGATGGGATAGGCAGACAGGGAGGTAGGAGGAATGGCTATAGTAAACCCGGGGGGAGGCATTTATTCAGGCGGGGATGTGCTTGGAACTAAAGGCTAAGTTATCCACCCTAACCAGAAGGATGGAAGAACTTGAACAGAAAAATCGGCGAGAGGAGTGCGGAAGAGGCGTGGCGGGGCATCTATGCCCGGCCAACCATCATTTTATTGTCAATCTACCAGTCATCGAGGCATTTGTCGATTTCTCCTCGAGTAAGGGATTTGATGGTTGAAAATGCAAATGTTGTGGGCGAAATAGACCTGGCCCGATGCAGATGGCAACACCTGTCCATTTAGAACCACCCCTGACCTCGCTTGGAAGCCTAAAACTCCCGTATATGTTCCCCCAAGGGCACATTAGCAGCAACAGTATGGGTCCACCTCTCCTTGTGTTAGCCATGACCTCGTCACATATGTTGATATTTATCATGAATTTAAGCAAGGTGGTGGGAATTTTGTAGGAGTAGAAACTAATGTGCTCGGGATTGAATCAAGAATAGAAAATGTAAAAAGCTCCATGGACAAAAGAATTGATGGGCTCCACAAAGCCTCAATCATAAATTGATACCCTTCTGGTCAATCATCACAAGTAACTTGATCGACAAACCGCGAGAACGAGGAGATTCCTTCTCGAGACTGCAATCTAAGGGAGTGCATGAATTAAGCTATGCCGTTGAAGCCCGCACAAAGATGGATGAAGTTAAAGCCCATTATCACTTTGAGTAGTGGTAAGGAAATTGAGCAAACGGTGCCCGAGCCTCGTAGGCAGGAAAAGAGGAAGTGGGCGGATCATATATTCATTAAAGAGGATTCGATAAAGACAAGAATGCCTCTCCATTTCCCAAGCAGGAGGCAAGAGGCTCAGAAAGAAGGCATCACGGAAGTCTTGAGAGCCCAAGTAAGGTCGACATCCCTGCTTGACATGATAAGCGGGTCCTTTATCTGAAAATTTTAAGGACTTGTGCATAGTGAAAAGAGGGCTAAATGTCGATAAGAAAGCCTTCCTGACTGAACAAGTCAGCTCTATCATCTAGTGCAAAACCTTAGTGAAATACAAAGATCCAGGATCCCCTACCATCTCAGTCAAAATTGGAGGGATCTGCATAAATAAGGCACTACTGGATTTGGGTGCCAGCGTCAACCTGCTGCCATACTCAGTGTACAAGAAGTTAGGTTTGGGAGAGCTGAAGCCTACCAACATTACTCTATCCTTGGCGGATCGATCAGTGAAAATACCTAAGGGAATAGTTGAGGATGTCTTGGTGAAAGTAGACAAATTCTACTATCCTGTGGATTTCGTGGTTCTTGATACGAGCCAGTGGCTAAGGGCATTAACCAGTGCCCATCGTACTTGGGAGCATTTGGCCCATCTGTTATGTCGCTGTTGGAATGGAGTCATCGCGGCTCACCTTCGGCAACGCGAG
The DNA here is from genome assembly GCA_016808115.1 of Tetrastigma voinierianum. Classification (NCBI taxonomy): domain Eukaryota; kingdom Viridiplantae; phylum Streptophyta; class Magnoliopsida; order Vitales; family Vitaceae; genus Tetrastigma; species Tetrastigma voinierianum. The sequence continues at coordinate 3,021,189 of JAEQBH010000178.1, read as the reverse complement.
CATTGGGCTCAACATTTTCACTTGAGCAACAAGGATAAGCTAGTAGAATGACGAAATCGGAAGAGTGCAGCAGGTAGCGCAGTGTAGGAAAGCCGAGTGCTCCAAAAACTACGGGAAGAATTAACAAGAACAAAGAAGCGATTAATGAAGAATCAAATGCATCGATCCCTCCCATCCAGGCCAGCCCGAAGGGCCTGCCTAAGGGGCCGGCGGGCCCGGGGGTCGTCCTTCGAGACCTCGGGCGCCGCCCTCACCGCCTTATTAGGCATTCTTTGGAGCCGGACTATCCGCATCCATTATCGGGCGGCCTTGCGCCCATTGCAGCATCGGGGGAATGTTGACTATAGTGGGAGAGACTTGCACAGGGAGGTTTACTACGATCTCTCGGCATTTGCCGAGGACCCGATGCTCCAAGACTCCATGCTCCTCATGCAGAGATACCATCTGGAGTCGTTCATGAAGCTGCGTCGATATTTTTATCCTCGGGTAGTCATCGAGTTTTATCACACGATGAGGTATAGCGAAAATAACCAGCCTTTGCATTTCCATGCAGCCGTGAGAAATCTTGGGCCTCAGGCATCCTGGCTTGCTCTCCATGCCGGTGGTCGCCAGCGCATTTAACAGACGGTGGCCTCCACCGACCCGGAGAGATCGATGCGGCTTTTATGGACACTATTGGTGGGACGCTATATTGTCGAGGCGGCACCTCAGTAGTGTATCACTTTGATAAACCACGTTTGAGGTCTAATATGTTTCCCGGCTCCTAGCCACGTCATTCAGAGGAGATGAGTTATTTTGGAGGCTTTATATCGTATTTCAAAGGGCTTCTGGTTCATCCCAGCAAAGTTGATTATGACGTCCTTGTTCCACATCGAGGACAGGGTCACGTGGAGTGCGCCGCGAGTCCATTACCTCTCCCCCTATTCCTGACTCTTATTCTAGGGTGCTGGAGCACGTCGGGTTCGTAGAGCCGTTGGAGCGTTGCATTCTTTGTGAGCCACCCTTCACGTCGATCGATGGCGAGCCATGCCTCGTCTTTGTCATCTTCCCCTCGGGGCGGTAGGGCGGCCGGCTGCGATGATCCGCCTAAGGGACCCGGCTCCATCAGTTCCTCCATTAGTCCCTCCAGCCCCACCTACCATATCTTCAGGACCTTCGGCTCTAATGACCTTGTCATGACCCTCGGCCCCCGCAGCCCTTGCTCATTGACATAAGTGGGCGAGCACCTCTGCACCACCTCAGTAGTACATTACCATCTCCACCAGGACTTTCTGACTATCATGGAGGCAGTTCGCACATTCTCCACCACTGCTGGCTTCATTTGCAGCCTCCTATGCCACCCTCGTAGATAGAGTATTTCGCCGCTGAGGCATGGCTCAGACCAGCGCCATCCTAGCCCAGAATCAAGCCATCCTCATGCAGCTCCGAGTCACGTGACCTTGCGGAGTCTCCTCCTGTGTCTCGAGGGGCCTCACGCTACCCTCATCAGGCGGGGATCAACCATCCGCCACCAGCCCTTGCGGATCCTTTGGATGTCTTGGAGGCTGCGCGACATCAGCTTCCTCCTCTAGCAAGCCTTTCGGCTGCTGCGGCCCGGTACTCCTCGGCGACACCTCGGCTGTCGGTAGGGCGATTCTTCTTGACCACCACGAGGAGACTGCCACTTCCACGCACTAACTTTCCGATCTACCCCATTGCGGACAACGTTTTCGCTGCCGTTGGGCGAGTTAGTATTGGAATTGATGTTCATACTATTGATTTCATTTTTTGTTTGTACCGCGCCAGCCAGCCCATTTTGTATGTTAATGGCTTGTTGTTTACTTCATTTTGAAAAGCTGAAATTTTTGTGAAATACACCTTTATATATATATCAGACTTCATGTTTTCTACACTTTTGCAAATCAATTTTGCCCCCAATTTTTTTTTGTGGATTTACACCTTTCATGAGGTGAAAAGTTGAAGCCTTGTATGATATCGATGCTAGAATAGTTCCATACATGATTAAGTAGATGGTTAGTTGAAGTCACAGATAATTCAACCTTTTTCATCCACAGCACAGCTAACCACACCTGCGTCAGTTTGTCAGCGGATTTGACGCATATCCCGCACTACTTTGCAAGCTAGGCCTTAGCCTCGTTGACCACCTATAATAGGTTGGGTTCCGTGAGTGACCCAGTAGAGTCTTCCAATAGAAAAAGAAAAAGAAAAAGAAAAAGAAATTACAAAAGCAGCGACCTTTGCCTTGAAACCAGAGCCGCGGTCAGGGTTCTGTGAAAGCCTTTAAAACTGGTGCACTAAACCAGGCGGTTGGGAGCCATCGACTTAATGCTCATTACATGGGTGCTTGGATGGGTGGGTTGTTGGTTGTAGGTCTTTGGATTGGATTCTCGAAATCATTCGAAGTTCGAGGTGAAACACGAAGAGTTATTGGTCGAAAAGGAATCCTTTTGACTTGATGCCTAAACCGTTGGTTGGGAGTCATCGGTGAACCGATTACCACGGACTTTGGTGAAGTCGAGTTCTCGGCGTTTGCCACTACAATACAATAGATGTGTGAAATAGAGTGGGACGATCCATTTGGAGTTGGTCGGGTCTAAGGCATTGGCGAGTAGCTTAGTTAGGGAGGTAAGCAGCGGCTTATTGGTAAGCGATCACCTAAACACTTAGATTTTAATTGGAAGTTCGGGGTTGATTTCCTTAAAATGGCTTGCTCTAAACTTGTCCTGTATAGCATTTATTCTCCCAGATGGTTCATCACGGAAGTCCTAATCTTTCCATATAGGAGTAGGCATTACTTATCGCTACATTTTGAACGGACAATCCCTTTTGCATACACACTGCTTGACATTATCTTCTTTCTTTTTATCATTGCTAATGGACTAGCAATGTCGGTTAGGGGAGTGATTAGTACTAAATAGTCTTAATTTTGGATACGGTTATTGCAGGTTTAAGCACTTTTTGTGTGCGAATCAACCCAAATATTGATTGATACATTGAGGTCCGACTTCTCCTGATCATATTTTGTAACCATTGTTGTAGTTTTGTAGGCCCAAATACCTTATTATCTTCAATCCCGATTCAAACCACGATGAACCCAGGGCGGTGAAGATGCATGGTCAGACGAAAAGGAAATTTGGAGCAAAAATGCTGAAAAGAAGGAGCTCGAGAGAGAAATGCGCGGGGGTTCTGAAAATTCGCGACTGCGGAATTAAATGACTTACAATGAATTTTAAGCGGGTTGCGAAATTCGTATTTGTGCTAACTCACACACTTTTCTTTGTTGGCTTCAGCACGCTTTTGTTTGGCTTTGTACAAAATTGCCCTTGATGTAATTTTGGTTCCCTTAGACATTATTGTAATTTCCTTGTTATTGAGAACCTATATAAGCTCAGTCAAGCTTGTAAGATCAATCAATCTTTAAGTCCATCAATCAATCAAGAAAATTGGGCACGAAGCTTCCTCTCCCTCGGCTGGTTTTGTGATTTTCTCTCCCTCTCCTTCATTTTCTTGCATTTTCTGGGTAGCCAAACACCCCTTTATGATGATAAATCAAGGGATGCTCGGCTAAACCCCATCATCATGAGGAAGGCCAGCAGGTGTTAGTTTTGAGATAAGTTGCATGTTCTCATGCTTTTCATGTATGCATTTACGGGTCTTTGTGTTCCTGCTTCTCACCTTAGGTTAAATCTCTTACGCATGCTCTCCCTAACGTGTATTTAGCAAGCTTTTTGGGTTTAGTGGATACTTATCACTAGATCCACTAATGCCCAGTTAGTTGTCTCCTATTAGTCATTGTAGGGTAAGTTTAGGAGGTGTGTTCTTACCATTTGGGAGCATTTACGCTCATTGAATGCCATTTTTCAAGAGGAAAACTTTTATGGTTTAGATTTTAAAGCTAAATGAAGATCCGGTTGGGGAAATGACTATATGTCATCCTCATGTGCTTGAGAGAAAAAAGACCCCGAACACATGTTAAAAACACTTAGAACCCTAAGCCCAGTGGCAGGGAGAGTTCTCCTTAACTTTTATTTGTTTGTTCTCGATTTTAAACATTCCGCGCCTTTGTTTTTACACAAATCCTAAAATAAAGTAAACACCATTTCGTCCAGCGTAACTCTTTTCTCACGAAGAAAACCCATCCGTGTTCGACCCTGGGCATTTATCTTTGCGAGTAGCTTTGCTACGGCAGTAGGAACCCTAGGATACAAATTTTGTTGATTTTGGTACAACTACTTAGCTTGCCACGAATCACTGTTGTTAAAAACTATTTTTTTTTTCTGAAATTTATGATAAAATAGAGAAAAATGTAAAATTAGAAATTCTCTCTTTGGTTAGAATATTGATATTTAAATTCATATTTTCTCAATCCTCGACAACGACGCTAAAAACTTTTTGACTAATTTTTACACATAGACCAAAAAATGACTAATTGTTGAATAAATTTGCTAAAATGGTAGTGATGTGTGCAGCTCCCAATCTTGCCGCTGAAGACTATTGAATCCCGAAACAATGGCAGCTTATTGAGCAAAAATTTTGACACTACTACCAAGAACTAATCAAATTCCCCGGCAACGACGCCAAAAACTTGTTGACTGATTTTTACACACAGACCAAAAACTGACTAATTGTTGAAGACTAAATAGAATAAATATGATGAAGTCAATGTGTGCTAAACTTCTGGTACTACCACCAAACACTATTCAATCCCCGACAACGACTCCAAAAACTTGTTGACTAAATTTTCGACATTACTACCAAGAACTATTCAAAGTCCCCGGCAACGTCGCTAAAAAACTTATTGACTTACCAAAGATATAAAATATGTTGTTTGCATTGGATGAGAAGGTTTTAATTGAAAATGTGCTTTGGTCTATATCACTACAAGTGCATAGGTCATCCATGTAATAAAAGTGGATTTAAGTCCAGATATCGTTCCCACGAGGATTGATGAAAAATCTAAACATCAATTACCACATCTACTCAAGATTCTTGCTATTTGAACTCCAAGTTAAAATTGATTTGTTTTTAAACTAAAGGAAAAGTAAATATTAAATAAAATTCTATAACTATATATGATGAATTCAAAATAATTGGATTCACAAGTTCATTGGGTAAGTAACATTGGGAAATAGTTCAATGTATAATTATCAATTTTTGCATCATTTTATAACATGGTTTAGCCATGAGTTTGAAATCTGAACTTGTCAAAGATGCAAGGCAGCATAGTTTGGATCTCTCCACACATTATACATTTTGCTAATTAGATTATCATGCTTCTTTTAGACACATGATTCTAATAAGTTACTTGTAAAATATAATCCTCTTTCTAAGATCTGGGTATTTTTCCTTTTCAATACTTCACACCCAAATCTTAAGACTGAAGAATTCTTGCCCTTATAGAATTTTTCTCCAATCTCATTGGTAACTCAGCCAACAAATCTAATAAAATTCTCTATCTCCTTGATTAGAACTAAGCTAACACGGGAGCAAGATCCTTTCATCAGATAGAGAAGAAACCTCTTATCAATTAAATTTATACAACATCCAACTATCCTCACACCATGAGTAAGTTAGTGATCTATCGAATTAATCTTTAAGAGTTCATTAGTTCCATAACAAGTCTAATTTTGAAGTAACCCGATCAATACTCTTGGGAATCTACATGCTGTGTGTCCTTTCGAAGGGCTTCACGATCATAGCAAGAATAGTCTTTTTCTTGGTATACGCTACTAATATTATGAACAAGTAACTTTGAGAACATTACCAATTAAATAAATTCAATATTTCGAACTATGACGTTCTTTCAAATTATGCAAAAACTTTTAATTATTCGATCCGATTCCCCGGATGGAGCTTAGTATTTGTTTGGATTGCAAGAAGCGATAACTAACGATCATGTAAATTCATTAGAAATTACCATGGTGATTTAGATGAACTCCAGAAAATTTCTAAATTCTATTTAAATCAGACAATAATGAAAAACATAATTTTATAGAGAAAGCCAGCTTGAAACTTCACACTAGATCACTACTCAATTCTAAAAAAAAAAAAAAAACTAACTATAATGCAACTCTAAAAACTAAAGTCGAGAAAAGAAAAATAAAATAAAAATAATATACGAAGGAGTTTCTAGCTACTGAGAAGTTCTTGGTTTTGCAGAAGCTGTGCACAATGCCCTAGGTGCTTCTATTTATAGATTTTCAAATGATGGGCCGCACTTCAAGGTTGAAATTGTGGATCCCAAAAAATTATGGCCCAAGGTTGAAATTGTAAAATTTTATGTCGCGATATAGTTGTCATCTTTGTTCCCCAGCTCTTGTCGTGGCTTATAGTTTCTTTTGCAACATGGTTTCATGCTTTTTTTTTGGATTCTGTCGCGACATAATTTGACAATGTCGCGACTTAGTTTTGCTGAAGTTGTCTAGTGACTGTCGCAACAAGAGTGTCTTGTGTCGCGACATAAAAACTTTGCTGCATCCAACTTGTCATTCTTTGTTGCTCCTGAAAAATGTCGCGAGATAAATTTCTTTGTCGTGACAAATATTTTTGCCTTAAGCTCTTCCACTTTGTTGTGACATTATTTGTTATCTTGCGACATTCGTTCTGGGGTTCTTCTCTACCTTTGTCACAATAATATTTTCTTTTGTCTCGACAAAGTTTCTCACAATTGCATGTTACTGTTGTCGCGAAAAACTTTTTGTTTGTCACGACATAGTCTTGTTGTCTTGCACTCCTGAGACTGAACTTTGTGTCATGACATACTCTTAAGATGTAGTGACATATTTCCTTCTTTGATATTTGTCGCTAGCTGAACTGTTTGTTGCAACATTGAAATCTTTGTCGCAACAAACTTATCTTAGCTTTTCTAATTTCTCTTCCATTTTCTATTGCGATATAATTCTCTTTTGTCGTGACAAAGATCTATTACTCTACAGCTTTTATTGTCGTGACATAAATTTTATTTTTGAGACAAACTCTACTGCCATTGCTTGATCATTGTCGCGATAGAGCTAATAATATTGTGACATTATGGTTCAAAAACGTTTCAATCATTGTTGAGACAGAGATTTCTGCCTTCAGTTCTTCATTATGTCGCGAAATAATTTTCTACGTTGCAACATTCTTCTTGTAATTCTTCTCAACTTTTGTCGAGACAATAGATGCCTTTGTCGCGACAGAGTTCACAACCTTATGTTGTGTTTGTCGCGATATAAACTTTTCGTTCGTGACAAAGCCTTCTTGCCTTTCAATGATGACTCTGAATTTTGTGTCGCGACATAGTTATCTTTTGTCGCATAGAGTTTTTATGCTATCTTCAGTTCTTTATGTTGCGAAAGAGTTGTGAAATGTTACAACAAAGTTCCACTGCCATTTTCCTTTATCAATGTTGTGATAGAGTTCTGAGATGTCGGAACAAAAGAAAATTATGTTGTGACAATCTATTGAGATTGTGTTGCAACAAACTGAAACTATGTCGCGGAATTTCTGCCTTAGCCAATTTTTTTACTTTTCTTGCTGGAATTGTCTATTTTTGATTTACAACTTGCGAAACACAAAGTTGGTGAATATTGCATAATTCAGCATTAAAATGAATCATAAACTTCTAGAAATGTGCCAGAAAAATGGATTATAAAGCATTATGATCTATCTAATCAATCTTAAACATAATCAATCGCTTAACTCCTATGGAGTAATGCCACGTATCTGTCCTTTCACCAAACTATACCTTCACCCTCCATTAATTATGACAATGAAGGCTCCCATTGACTGCCACTCATATCTGTTCAAGAGAGCTAGGATTCCATCCCCAATCGCCATCATCAATAGTACCTAGCGATACTTTCAGAGATTTACCTTCGCCAGAGTATTCCAACATCCTGACAGAGCATACTTCCTAATAATTTGAGAATCCTTTACTACTAAATTTACTCAACACTGCTTAACTCACTTCAATTCTAAAGACAATCTCCAAGAGGTAGCATGATTCAGGTCAAATACAAATTAATGATCATGATATACTGTGAGCACCAAGCTCCATAATACAGATTATTATATATTGATATTAAATTCATCAACATCTAAATATTTAATCATATATGGTCTCATGAAGGTCTTCGATGTAATTAGCTACTCTTAGAAAGCACCCACATGTCAACTCTAATCAACTCATGATCACAGTTTATAGGATCCACTACTTGATCCAATCAAGGAGTATGACATGTGCTAGTATGTCCAGATTAACAATGTCCGATCTTGTTAATCCTATGACTAGGGATAATTTAGATACTAACATAATTGCACATGATAGGAATCTTAATATCAAGATATCATCATTATTTCCTTCATGCTATGCTATGTATCATAGACTTCATTAATTCGATTAAAGATCTATATCAATTCAATGTATGAATATCAAATTAATGAAGAAGCCTTTCACATTAAACAATATGTAATGCATATAAAAAGTTATAAGGGTGATTGCCTTTAGAGCACTTCTCTAACAAACTCTCACTTGCACTAAAACCAATTGCCTTTGTATCTCATACCTTTAGCAAGTAGATGTAAATCATACTTCTTTAGGGAAAATGGCTTAGCTTAGAGATCAGGCACATTCTGATCTGTGGGCATTTCTCTATCTTAACATCATGATAACCAAAGATTTATGAAATCAAATGGTATCACCTTGAGTAATAGTTTGGACATTTGATGAGACCGTGGTTCCTTTTGCTTTTACAATGACTCCATTGTCATCGGAACACTAAATTATCAAATCAACAAGGCTAGGGACCATTCATAGTTCATAAATGAACAAAGCTACCATTGGAAGCAACGATGTACTCTAATTCAGGTATACAATCCATAATCATTTCTTGTTTGGAACTCTTCCAATTGACTATGCCATCATTCAATGTGAACATTTATCTTGATTGAGATTTGGAGTCATCTTTATCATATTATTAGTTGGCATCTTACAATGAGATTGTCATCTCCATTACTTAAGAATACATCCTTAGTCCTTCTCAAGTACTTGAGGATATTCTTGACAGCCACCATATAGGGTCACACTGGTATCTACTCGTGACTCTCAAAGCATATGATACATCGGGTCTAGTACATAACACAACATACATGATTGCTCCTATAGCCGAAGTGTAACGCCCCAAAAATACCCTAAAATTTTTATAATAATTTTATTATATATTCCGGATATGAATTGAGTCAAACTTAGGTTTCCCGGGAAAAACTTATAAATTGTTAAATTGTGAAAAGTGAAATGAATATGTGTGCATATGATTAAATATTATATGCTAAAATGGGAAATTGATTGAACCCGGAAATAAACCCGAGTGAAAAAGGGCAAATTTGGAAATTGGTAAAATGAGGACCTAAGGGTCGTTTGTGATAAAGAATAAAGGTCTAAGAGTGAATATTCCTTTTGAATTCAGCTTCTAGGAACTCCTCTCTGATCTGTTGATGCTTTTCCCATTTCTGCTCTCTTTCTTCCATATCTTTCTTGATTGATCTCAGCATCTCCATTATTTCAATGTTCCTTGCATCCTTTCTAGAGCTCTTTGCTAGCTCGGGGAAATCCTCTCAATTCAGGTCCTGAATGGCTCAAAGGGCTCATCCTGAAAGGGATCTCTTCTTTTTCTATTGGAGGGATCTGTTCTAGGATAGTTTCCATTTCCCAATTATCATTCCGCGTAGTCGGCTCTGCTTCTAATTCCACAATTCCCTTTTGCTTTTTATTCCTGGTCCCTTTTGTTATACCTGTAAGGGTTCGAGGAGATGCCTTAGGGAATGTTTCTTCTTCGTCCCATGATCCTCTCACCCCAGCTAAGATGCATAGTTTGCTGATTGTTACTGGGTAAGGGATTAGTCTTCTTTTATTGCTTAAGTGGTACCCTCTAATAGACCCCTCAATTAAACCCCCAACATTCATTTTATAGCCCTTCAAAAGGGCATATAAAATGATTTCCTCTTGTTCTCTCACTGAGATAAGATGTTTAGTTGGAAGGATTATAGAGGATAGGAAGTAGAACCAGACCTTAGCTTCCTCAGTGAGGGATGCACTATTGATAGCGTGGTGAGGGTTCTTCCTTGTGGCTTCCCACTTCCCCTGCCCAAATAGCTAGAGGTCTATAATCTCTCATGATCGTGGTTTTCTACCAATTTTTCAATCTAGAACCATGCTTCAGTTCCTTTTAGTTTGAACATTTCATTGATTCTTTGTGCCCAAAAGGTACCCTGCACTTCGAACTGTGATCGAGCCTCTATACTCCACCATGTTTGCATAGAATTTGGCAAAGTAGAGAAACCAGCGCTTTAGTGCGTAAGAACCCCAACCCTTTCACCATTATCTCAGAAAAGTGGGAAATCAGCTTCCTAAACCCTTTCACTGACGGCCCTTCTTTGTTAACCAAAGAAATTTATTCCATAATCTTTAGCTTCAGAGAGACAAAGTCTTTATCACTCTCTCATTGCTTCTCTTCTTTCAAGCAGGCTCCTTCACTGTTCCTGCCTAAGGCCCTTTCTTCCTCACCGCTCTGCCTACTCGGGCCGGTTTCCGGTTTTATTCATGGATCATTTAAGATGAGGTTCAAGTGAATCTCCTCTACCCCATGACAATATTCATTCATGGCTCATTTATTATTCCGTTAAGATCCGGAACAGGGATTTGGTTAATAGCCATGGGTGAGAATTTAGAATCGATACTAGGATTTGGTGGTTTTGTAGTCAAGAGAGAAAAAGCAGAGTGAACGGTCGCGTAAGACAAGGTCAACGTGGAAGTTTTGGGGAGAGATTGGCTGGGTTCAATTTGTTTGATGCCTAATGTTAACATTGTTTTAATGAGAGTCGCCATCAGAATTTAGGTTACAACACAAATTCCCAAATAACTCGCCTATTTAATGTCATGACACCTGGTTAGAAATGTTTTAAAACCTCAATTTATTGTAATTTGGACAATTCTGGTTGTGACCTACTTAGGTTTGTCGTCTCCTGACCAATAAATTGAAGTAGCGACCCATCTTTCTCTTCTTACCATCATTATAAGTCGCGACCAATTTTAATATGGTCGCGACATCAAGGCCTTTGACCAATATTCAGATATAACATGATGTCACAATCTAGTAGTTAATATAGCGACTCCTAAGCTTGTTCCCCTAACATAAGACTTATGTTGCAACTTGAAATTTCCTATTCTAATGTTTTCAATTCAGAACTGGGTCGCGACCTCAAAAGCATGTCGCGACCTAGAAAATTTCCTGGTCTCCAGGAAAAGTTCAAATTCATACAAGACTAAATCAATAAACCCAAGTCAAACAAAAACAGTTAACCTTCATCATTCAAATCTGCAACAAATCAACTCATGAAGCATTACATTCAACATTGAATATGAAATTCCAATTCCCCCAAACTTCAATCATGCATTCTCTAAAAAAAAAAACATTTATTAGAGAGTTGATTACTTCTCATATTCAGCATATTTGTAGCTATAACACGTGACTCCATCTCTCGTTCTCATGCCCTTACTAAATTGTCAAAGACAAAGCAAAGAGAACAATATAAATAACATTAACAATAAACACAAGCCTAAGTAGAAAACTAAAAATTTTAAAAACATAAATTGACTAATAAAACATAGAAAGAAATTGTTGTATGGGTTGCCTCCCACAAAGCTGCTCAGTTTTGAGTCCTTAGTTGGACTTGCTGCTATGAAGTTCTTGTTTCAACCTCTTTTCCTTCACTAAGAACTAGGTATCAAACGAGAGTTTCTTCCAAGATACTCGCCCAATCGACTATCTACTTTAAACTCTTCTCTATTACTGGTTTTCAATGTCACTGCCCCAAAGGTTGTACTTTCCACTACTGTATAAAGGCCAATCCATTTTGATTTCAATTTGCTTGGAAAAAGCTTAAGTCTGGAGTTGAATAACAGGACCTGATCTCCTGCTTTATATTCTCTCTTCAAAATTAATTGATCATGCCGTTTCTTTGTCTTGTCTTTGTAAATTCTGGCATTATCATAGGGCTTCATTCCTCAACTCTTCCAATTCATTCAGTTGGAGTAATCTTTCCTCTTTAACAGCCGAAATCAAAATTCAATTTCTTGATGGCCCACATAGCCTTGTACTGCAATTCAAGAGGGAGGTGACAAGGTTTACCAAAGACAATCCTATATGGGGACATTCCAATGGGAGTTTTATAAACAGTTCTATAAGCCCATAATGCATCATCAAGCTTTAGAGACCAATCTCTTATGTTGGAGCTTACAGTATTTTCCAAAATTTTCTTTATCTCCCTATTGGAAATCTCAGCTTGCCCATTTGTTTGAGGATGATAAGCCAAACTCATGATGTGTTTGATTCCATATCTGTTCATGAGTTTCTCAAACACCTTGTTTGCAAAATAGCTTCGTCCATCACTAATAATAGTTCTGAGTGTCCTAAATCTGCTCAAAATATTTCTCTGTATAAACCCCCACAACTGTATTAGCATCATTTTTAGGATAAGATGTTGCTTCCACCCATTTGGATACATAGTCCACATCTAGGAGTATGTACAGATTCCCAAATGAAGATGGAAAAGGTCCCATGAAATCTATTCCCCACACATAAAAGTCAGACCACCTGGATTTTTTTTATGGTGTATTTATGTCCGTTGATGCTTCCCATTCTTTGGCATTGATCACAAAGTTTAACCCACTCAAAACAATCTTTAAAAATGGTAGGCCAATAAAAACCCAATGAGAGAATCTTGTGGGCTGTTTTGTCTCTTGCAAAATGTCCTCCATATGGTGATGCATGACATTCATATAAAATTCTCCCTTGTTCACTTTCTGGCACACACCTCCTGATTATAATATCAACTCCTCTTTTGAATAATAGTGGATCATCCCATATAAAAACATATTGTCGCTCCCAACTTTTCATCGGTAACTGAATTTTGGTGGCATAACTCCACAAGCTAGAAAATTGACAATGTCAGTACTAGGGTGATTGGAATGACAACTGGAATAACGGCTCATTGATTAGTGCCACAGTAGGGTGATCCGAAGTCAACAAAATTTGTATCCTAAATTTCCTCCTACTGTCATAGTCAAGCTACTGCAGTATAGCGGTTCTAGGGTCGAACTCAAGGATGGGTTTTCATCTTACAAATGACTTGTATCATGATTCAAAATGGTGAGGCTTTCATTTGGATTTTCGGATTTGCATTAAAAAGTGTGGTTGTTGTTGTCACTAACTAATCCGAAAGTAGCTTAAAATAAGATGTAAAAAGAACACCTCAAGTTTAGTCACTAGTTTGATATGATGGGGTTGTAGAGGTGTCCTCGGGTTATTTCCTTCGCATTAGGAAAATGACATATAGTCATTTCAAAACCGGATCTTTGTTTAACTTAAAAACTAACCCTTAGTAACATTCTATTTGAACTATAGCATTTAATGAAAGCATTTAATGTTCCCAGAAGTTGAAAATAAAGCATTTAACCTACTTTCAATGGCTCGTAAATGACATCTAGACGGATGTCGTTGTATCTACCATTAAGAATACATCGAACCTTGAAGCATGCCAAGTATCAATTAAAGAAAATACATTAAATAGCATTTAAAACCTAGTTTAGAAAGCTAGAAACACAAATACACAAGATCGTCATATGAAAAACAGAGGAACACCGCAAACCCACATCAACCATCCTAGCAACCTCCTCTCCTTCTGTTGTTTATAGTTTAGCCAAACATCCTTAAGTTGTCATCCTCAAAGGGGCGTGTTTACAAATTTAGAAATGAGAGAAAGAGGAGAGAAGAGAGAAAATGGGAACCAAAAACAAAATATGTAAAGTCGCGTGAATTGAATAGTGGGTTACAAAATGTTCATAACATGCTTATATATCCCTCACAAACATGCGAATACCAAACTAACCTAAATAATATGATTAATTTGGAGGAAAAAAAAGAGGACTTAAACAAAAACAGTCGCTTGGATCACAAAATAGGAGCGTAATTGTCGCTATAATAAAGAATTTCGCTATGATAGCTTAAATTTCACTATCATAGTTAAATCTAGTCATATAGCTTAAAATTGAAAATTTCGCTATGCACAGTAATTTTTCTTATATAGTTTAATTCACTATGATAGCCAATTCTCACTATCATATAGGTTAATATATAGCTAAATTTTCGCTATGATTGCTTAAAATTTAACACGCGAAATTTTCGGCTATCATTGCGAAATTTTCGCTTATGCCATAGCAAATTGCTTAATCTTCTATGCCATTCCTCGCATCCTCCACTGCATTTCTCATCTTCTATGGTTGCTATTTCTTCATCCAACGCTGATGCAAAATCGATGAGAATTCAACTAACTCAGATAAATCAACGAATTTCGAATGCTGCTTGATATGATGGTGGAGGTTTACTAAACCTGTAAAACTACCAAAAACAACCTCGAAACAAAATCAGTAGTACTAAAGGACCTGCACATGTCAATCGGCTTAATTAATATGATTAGTATGCAAAAAGCACTCAAAACCTATCTTAAATAGGACTCAAAATAGCACTTTTTGGGTACTAATCACACCCCCCAACCGACACATTGCTAGTCCCTTAGCAATGCTAAAAATAATAAAGGGTATGCAGGCTATGCTTTTGCAAAAAGAGTATTCTATTCAAAAAGTGTGTGTACAAGTGAGGCTTTACCTTCAGTATGAAAAATTTAATTGCATACTGAACCACGCGAGAGAACAATAGCCATATAGGAATAAGTTTCAAGGCAGCATCAACTCCAAGGAAGTCAACCTGAACTTCCACCAAAATCTAAGTGTTTTAAGGTAACCAGTTTGAACCAATAAGTTGCTAAGTTATTCCCTCCCCCCAACCAAGCTACAACCATGATCTTAAACCGATGACCAACCTAAATAGATTCGGCTTACACTCTTATTTCTTACTCGATTGTATTGTAGGTGCACTAAAAATTCGACTTCACCAAAGTCCGTGCACTGGGTCCACCGATGACTTTAACCAATTAAGGTTTAGGCATCAAGTCAAAAGGATCAATTACTAACTCTTCAGTTTCAATTTGACTTCTTAATGATTTCGAGAATTTAGTCTTACAACTCGCAACTCTACCCATCCACCGTAGCTTAACCATTGTAAAGTCAGTGACTCCTAACTAGTGAAGGTTTAGGCACTGGCTTTAAAGGCTTTCATATAAATTTCTGATTGTGTTCGTTTCAAGAAAAGTGTCACTGCTTTTCATTTTCTTTCTTTCTTTCTTTCTTTTCGCTTTCCTTTTTTTTTTTTTTTTTTTTTTTTTGGGAAGACTTCATTGGTCTTCATTTGTGGGTAACATAAACCTATTATGGGTCGTTAATGGATTTAAGGCCGGTTTTGCAAAGTCAAGAGAGGTATGCAGCTTCTAACCCTATTGATGAAAACTGATGTGCACTGTGTGTGATTAGCTAAAGGTAGATGGACAAGGTTGAGTACTTTGGAATTTCAACCAACCAAAAACTTAATCATGCATGGAACTAATCTAGCATCATGGCAACATATAGTGCTTCAATTTTTTAACTCAAGGTAAGAGCAGAAACATAAAAATATATGCGTAAAAAATGGTTTGCAAAAGTGTAGAAAGAATGTAAATACTGCTATAAAGCTTTTAATATAACAAAAGTGGCTAGTACAAGCTAACATAGCTAAACATTAACAAAAAGATCACAAATTTACTATTGGCTAATACATACATCCTGAACAATCCTGTACAAAATAAGTAGGCAGTTAATAAAGCTAAAACAAAACAAAATATGATAGATGACACTTCCAACTCTAACTTTCCCCCCCAACCAAAGTATAACCATGTCTCCACTGGGTAGGGATCGGAAAGCTAGAGAAGGAAGTGTGACCACCCTACTCTCGTGGTGGTAGATGCTCTTAGATCCAATCCACAGCACGCCAAGATATCCAAGGAGGCTACTAAACGGATACCAAGAACTCCATCACGAGAAGGGTCAGGTAGGCTCTATCACGCCGACCGGGTGGACCGAGGTGGCTCATAATTCAAGAAGCGCGGCGTGATTATGCACGGCAGAGTGACTCCTTCACTGGCCATCCGTCGCCAACGATGCCCGAGTAGTAAAGAAGGAGCGCATTAACATCCATAACAAACAGAGCAACTCCTTAGAACTCGACAGGACATGCTCGTGACTACAGGATGTGGAGGACGGGCCGCAGGTCTCCTGAGGAGTCATGTGCAGAGGTGGAACCGGAGGTGATGAATCGAACCAGGTCCTCTCCACCTCCACTCGAACAGGCTCACTCCCTGCTGGTCCTCAGAATATCATCCGCGCCTTGCCGTCAGAGAAGAATGGCGGCCGAGGACAACTCAAGCACCACGCCTATATGTGTCTCCTGCAACCAGATGCTCTTAGCATTCGCTCAAAGAACCTCGCATCAACAAGGGAAAAGCCCTCCGCCGAGCTGTCTCGCGGTGGAATCTTCTCTCAAATGTAGCAATGCGGCCGCGACGGTGCCTCGAGGGGATCAAACGTAATCCCTCGGATATCCTATAGAGCCTCGAGTATAGCCTTGCGCTGCATACGCCGGCTGGGAATAGGCTTGTCCGAAGTACATGGTCCATGAGAAGCATCTGCGGGGAAAGCTGCCGGCAGAATAGTATAGGCCCGGCCGTGGTATCTCGAGCGAGAGAGCGAACCATCTCTCTCTGTGATGGTTGAGGCCACCGCCGATAGTCTATGGAATTCGCCAGAACTACTGGCAGGCCCAAAGTAGCTGTAATATCTACAACTTGAGTACCCTGTGGCGGCCGATATCAACCGGATTCTAATAAGCTGCACTCCTCGATGTCATAGTGTGATAAAACTCAAGCACCACCCGTGGATAGAAAAACCGCCTGCGGTCATAAATGGGAGCAAAGTGGAATATTAAGCAAATCAACCGCATCAAATCTCGACCGCGGGTCCGCAGCCACGCCAGATGTCGTAATGACTCCATATGGAAGTCCCACGAAGATCGACGCCTCGGATCGGATAGCAATAAACACGGCCGCCCGACCTCGGCCTGGGATAACTTGGGAGACGTAACTCCGATCACTAGAGGAGGCAAACGTCTCGAGCCTAGACTTTGAAGACTTCAAAGCCCGATGTCCAAAGCCCGCTGAAGGCTGGGCTCTCCGCTGCGGGTCTCGATGCAATGTGAGAAGGAAACCGAGGTCCCACCCGGTCCGAGAGCCGCCTGGATGGGGCCTCGAGGCCCAGCCTCCTCGATATGGGCAGGGGCCACGTGTGGTGTCTCGCTTGGTCCGAGGAGCATTTGTGTACTCGATGTGCCCGCACCGCCTCTCTCTCAGGTATCAACCGACCCCGGGTTCAGAATCGATGGGCTCCACGGTACGAACCATGGTCGGGAGCCGAATCATGCAAGAGGGAACCGGCAGTGACGGGCCGGGAGCTGCACCGACGCACAAGGCGCATCGGCCGGCGGAGACTTCGCCACGACGGCGCGTGTTGGGACTCGCACGTGGGCTTCTTCGACTAGAGTAGAGGCGCGCGACCGTGGCTCAGCCCAGAAGGGACTCGTGGCTCGTGACGACAGAGCTCCGGCAAAAGGCCAGAAGAGGGCTACTCAAACAAGTGCGCAGGTATGAATGCGTGGCACCCGGGAGGGGGCCCCCGCTTGGGGCGGCTTAGGAGAAGGTGGAAAAGGACGGAATGAAACGAGAGGGGGCTTTTATAAACTGGCTGGGCGTAGCTGGAAAGGCCTCCCTAAGTCGAAGAGCCGCAGGGTCTAAATTTCGCTATTATTGCGAATTTTGTGCCCTGCACTAGCAGATTCCTGCAAAATAAAAACAAAATTTAATTTAATAAATTAAAATTAAATAAAATAAAAATAACAATAAAAATAAAAATAAAATAAAATAAAATTTTAACTGAACATAAAAAAAAGGTTTTTAATTAAAAACTAAAATAAAGAAAATTACTAAAAAAAAAAAAACTGAAAATTGATATCAAATTAAATCAATCAAAATGATGAGTCGCAGCTTATCTCGTGGAGACCAAACCAAATTTCATCTCGCCGGGTTTCATCTATGGAGGATCAAGGAGGAGGAGGCCTTTCACGCCGCAGTTGATGTGTGCCAGCTTGCCTTCATGCTCGCCTTGTGTTGAGCTTCTTTCACTTGGTGGTGTTGGGAACATCGTCTCTGGCAGAGTGGATCGATGCAAACACTCTTCATCAACTCGCTCCACTTTCTTTATCAACCTCCCGCAGCTTTGTGAACATTTGGTCTCCCTGCACTAGGACCAATCAGGCAAACTTCATCTGAATCTTGCCTCTCATCTTCTGATGGCTTGTGCTTGTTGCTCAGGTGAAAAATGCTTCGAAGCCAGCGGTCATGTCGCCAAATGTGAGTCGCATGACTCATCTAAGAATTGATTATTGCATTGAAGCGGCCAAAATGGCCTCTCCTGTGATGATTGGCACATGATTAGGCCCAACTGCGATCGGTTCGGATCAAGCACTACAAATCCACCGGGTAGTGTAATCCTTGTCCACCTTCATCAATACATCCTCGCCTATGCCCTCAGAATTTTACCGATCATCGTTTGCTGATAGAAGGGATGTTGGTAGGCTTAAGCTTTCTTCCCCCAAACCCAATCGCTTATATACCGAGTGTATGGCAAAGAGGTTCACACCGCCCCCAAGTCCAACAATAGCTTTATCTATGCAAGTGCCTCCAATGTTGATTGATATCGGGGGATCCTCGGATCCGTATTTCACCGGTCTTGTCAATGATGGCAATCGACTTGCTCTTGTTAGGAAGGCTTTCTTTCAATGCCCAACCCTTTTCACCGTGCACAGTCCTTAAAAAATTTTGCATATGTCGGACCTGCACCGTCATGCTGGGATATTTACCTTCATTTGCCTTAGCACCTCCCAAATTTCAGCTTTGGTTTCAGGATTTCGCTGGGCTTCTAAGTTCTTAAGGAAATGGAGGGGGTATGTTTTTTTTCATTGAATCTTCTCTGATTATTATTCTCTCAGGCTCAGCTTCCTTTTCTTTCCTTGTTTCTTCAGCAATCTTGGGCATTGGTTGCTCAATTTCTTTTCCACTCCTCAAAGTGATGATAGCCTTTACTTCATCCATTCTTGCACGGGGTCACCGACATCCTATCTCATGTATTCCCTAGGTTTTATCAGAACCGGGAAGGAATTTCCTTTTCAAGGACCCTATTGCTGGTTAGATAACCTGGTAATGGAACTTTGCAACTCATAATGCATGCTGTCTAACTTCTTGTTGAGTGAGCTTTCGACAAGGCCTCAATTTCCATTGGTTCGGGATTGATGTCTTCTCTCGCCCACTACAAAAATTTCCCACCACCTTGCTCAAATTCAAGATTGCTTGCTCAACAGGAGAAGAAGGTGGAGGTTGCTGCTGTTGTTGTGCTGAGGTGGAGCCAAACTGCTGTTGTGCTCCTGGGGTGGCATATGCAGGGGATTTTGGCTTCCATGATAGGTTCGGATGATTCCTCTAATTGAGGTTATAGGTGTTACCATAAGGAGCATTTGTAGGTGGCTTATTTTGACTCAAGACATGGGCATGCTCTTGCATTAATTCCCTTACTCAAAGGAACTAATGATAGTGCTCCCCAGGTGGCTATTCGACCGACAATTAAACAGTCGCGAGATGCAGTAATTCATTCACTCTCCGCACTTCATGCTGATTTCTTACTTCAAGCTCCTCCAACCAGGTCAAAGATAGTTTCGCTTTCATCTCCTGGTTCTAAAGTGCATAGAGATGCCTCCTCGTGGGCCGAAGGCCTCATTCTTTCGCCTCCCTTAGGCCTGCTCATCCCATCCCTTGGAAGTTTCAAATGACATAATCTCAAAGTCCATGGCTTCATCTGGGTTCCTCGCCGTAAAGTCCTCCATGGCTCAAAGAGCTTGCTTCACGGCCGAGACATACCATCATAGAAATGATTCATCAGCATCCATGTATCAAACCATGGTGTGGACATGCATTGATGGTCTGCGGAACCTCTCCTAACACCTACAAAATTTCATCACGAGGCCCGAGTAAGTGCAGATTTGCCCTTCAAACTGTTGGTCTTGGTTTACTGGAAAAATTTCTTAAAAAATTTAGCTTCAAGATCGCCCAATTTCTAATCGTCTCGCCATGAAATCGGTTTCATACTGGATTCACGCCGAGGCTAATGGGTCGCCTTCAACTCAACAAATCCATCGTTACACTTCCTAAAAAGTTAGTAATACTTCCTCAAAATCCCGAATGTGTGTGTATGGATTTTCATTTCCATACCATGAAAAGTCGATAAAGTAATCAGATAGTAGTCTTACGCCAATCCTCAAGAAGTGGTATGATGTAGTATGCTGGAGCACTAACTCCTGTGGAGGGTGGCGTGGTCCCTATCGACCCGTATGTAGTCGTGGATTCAGGAGCCGGCCATGGCTGACCCGGCCGCCTCGTGCAGAGGATCCATTCGCCATCAGGCACACCGACTTACAACTTTGCTCTAATTGGCACACTAACTCTTTGGTACCACCCGAGTATTCCTCTACCCTGATGCATAAACACTTCAGGACATAAAAAAAAAAAAAGGCAAAGCAAAGAGAACAAATGTAAAGGCTTGCCAAAAGGATTAGTGTTATCAAAAAAGATCAGAAAATAAAATGAACAGCAAAGGATCGCGAGTAAAAACTTGAAATTCTAAACAATGAAATTCAAAAAGGGGTAAAAGGTCACCAATACTTGTAATGAGGATTATAAGTACATATCAACTCATCATTTGTAGTCTTCGCACCATCCTGCGAGAATGGCCATTTGATTCGCGCTTACAAGAGGTGATCCAAGTCAAAAAATTTGTATCCTAATTCTCCTACCGTCAGAATAAGCTATCGGGCAAAGATAGCGTCTAGGTCGAACTCAATGATGGGTTTTCATCTTACAAATGACTCAGACATGATTCAAAATGGTGAGTCATCTGGATTTTCGGATTTGCATTAAAAAGTGTAGTCGCTATTGCCACTTAGCTAATCGAAAAGTAGTTTAAAAATAAGATGTTAACACTCAAGTTCTCAGGTCACTAGTTTGATATGACGTGTATTGCAGGTGTCCTCAAGTTATTTTTGCATTAGGCAAATGACATATAGTAATTTCCAAAACCTGATTTTGTTTAACTTTAAAACCAACCCTTAGTAACATTCCTATTTCGAATCCATAGCATTTATCGAAAGCATTTAATGTTCTCGCAGCTTGAAAATAAAGCATTTAACCTACTTTTCAATGGCTCAGAATGACATCTAATGACGCGTTGTATCTACCATTAAGAATACACTGAACCCTGAAGCATGCCAAGTATTGACCAAAGAAAATACATTAAATAGCATTTAAACCTAGTTTAGAAAGCTAGAAACACAAATACACAGTACCTGCTTCATGAAAACAGAGGAACACCTGCAAACCCACATCAACCAACCTGGCAACCCTCCTCTTCAAGGTTTTGAGGCTTAGCCAAACATCCTTTGAGTTGTCATCCTCAAAGGGGTGTTTCATGCCCTAGAAAATGAGAGAGAGGAGTAGAGAAGAGAGAAAACGGGAACCAAAACAGGGCTATATGTAAAATGCGGAATTGAATATTAGGTTACAAATGTTCATAACATGGCTTATATAGCCCCACAAAGTAAAATACCAAACTAACCTAAATAATATGATTAATTTGAGGGCAAAAGAGGAATTAAACAAAACGAGGTCGTTCGATCAAAAACAAAGAGCGCACTTTCATACAGCACGTTGAAGTTCGCTATGATAAGCCGAATTTTCGTTTATGGTAGCTTAATTTTCGCTGCAGAGCTTAATTTTTACTATGATAAAAGAAAATTCCCCGCTATCATAGCTAAAATCGCCATAGCGAAAATTCGCTTATCATCGCGAAAATTTCGCTTTATGCCATAGCGAAATTGCTAATCTTCTATACCGCCTCGCATCCTCCAAAATTCCTGCATTTCATCTTCTACGGTTGCTATTTCTTCCATCCCGTGCTTGATGAAATCGATGAGAATTCAACCTAGAACTCCTGGTGAGATAAATCAACGAAATTTCGATGCCAAGCTTGATATGATGGTGGAGGTTTCACGAACCTCGCAAACTACCAAAAACAACCCTCAAACAAAATCGCAGTACCAGCGACCTACACATGTCAACGGGTTTATTCGACATGATTGGGTGACGCAAAAAGCACTCAAACCTATCTTAAATAGACTCCAACAGTGCCTGGTACTAATCACTCATCCGGAAATTTTTTGCTAACCCGTTCCATCTCCATTCACGTGAGTCTTCTTTTTCACTCGACATCACCATCGCCATTATCACAACCCTTCACCTTAATCTCCGCATCAAATTCTTGCACACACACCGATCCGACCGCCTTGGCTTCACTTCTTCTTTGTCATCATTTAATCACGCATGATCGCATGATAATGACATAGACCCCCAATATATATGACCTAAACTTTTCACATGCAAATACCATGGCCAAGATCTCTTTAGTGGTCGAGTAGTTCCTTTAGCTTCATCAAGGTTTCGCTTAGCATAGTATAGCCCTAAACATTTTAGCTTTCTAAATTTCAATACAACTCCTATCAGATAATTACTAGCATCACACATAATCTCAAATTCACTATTCTAGTCTGGTTTGGCCATGATAGGAGCTTCAACTAATATGGATTTGATATATTCAAATGAAGATTGATAAAGATATCAAAATTAAACTCGCATCCTTTCCAATAGCCTACATAATGTTAACTTTTATTCCTTAGACTGTTGTAGGTATGCAAGAGTCTTTATAATAGAAACCTTTCGTCCACTTCAAATTAAATTCTATGCCCAAGGGATCCGCCTCTTCGTTACCATATAAAATGACATTTTTCCAAATTTAAAGCTAAGTTTTTGTCATGGCACCTGTGAAGTACTGTCCCCAAATTTTGCAGGCAATGTTCAAAGCTGGATCCATAAACTGTGAAGTCATCCATGAATATATCCAAAACCTCCTCTTCCAAATTTGAGAACATAGAAATCATGCATATTTGAAATGTAGCAGGAGCATTGCATAACCCAAATAGCATTCTTCTAAAAGCAAAAGTACCATAAGGGCATGTGAAAGAAGCTGTCCTCGTGTAATAGCACTGGTTATATCCAGACATCCATCAAGAAAACAGGGCCAGGATGTCCCGCTAACTCCCGTCCAATATCTCCATCAATGAAAAGGGGCGGAAATGATCTTTCCCTGCTGCGTATTCAATTTTCTATAATCATACACACCTCCATCCCGTCACGCCTGAGGAATCCGCTCCATTGCTTTACTTCTTAACTCATAGGAATCCACCCCTTCGGGACCACATTTAACTAGCTCACCAGATATCGTGATAAAAATCCTCGCATTTAGCCATTAGTCTGCAAGACTCCTCATTTCTTACAACATCTTCATCACAGGTTCAAACTTCCCTGTGTGTTTAACTAATGTTTTTCATCATCATTCACAGACGGTGGATGCGTATATAAGGACTGATACTTTAAGGTCTTTAATCACTGTGCAATCGCTCTCTTATATTCTTCATGAGAATTCTAAAGAAATTCAGTTGCTCTTCATTTTTATTCAAGTTGATATAATTATCGGGTTTTGCCCCTTTTCCGGTTCTAAGAAAGCATACTCATGACTAGGCAATTTTTCAATATTAACCCTTCTCGCACTTATTTCGCTTCTGGCCGCTTTCTTTCCTCGCCGCATGAATTTTCATTTTTCATCCAAACCCGTAGATCGCTTGTTTCTGGGACTGATGCAAAGAATTCATAATCAACACTTCGATATCGAAATTCATCTCTATTTTCGCTGATAGAATGTGAGATTACGCCAGTTAAGTTCAAAACTGAATGGATAAATGTTATCTACAACCATATAATTTTCTCTCGTATCAACACGTCAGGTCGCTTTTGAGGTTAAATTGCGATCGCCTATCGCCACTCGTTGTCAACTCACCCCTTTTACATCGACAAGGCAACTCTAGTTGCTAAGAAAGGTCTTCCTAACAACAGAGGAACTAGAGTATCCTCCATCTTTATAACAACAAAATCCACGTGGAAGATGTTAAATTTCCTACCTCACCTCAAAGACATCTTCAAGGACTCCTCGTCAGTGGATACGGACCTATCAACCATCTCAAGTAGCAGATTGCTGCTGAAGTAAGTTCCCGAATCCTAGCCTTTGTACTCCACCGATAAGGGCATCAAGTTGATTCGCACTGAGTCACATAAGGCTCTAATCTATTTCCCAATGGGACAAGGAATGGTAAAGTCATCGGGTCCTTCATCTCACGTAGACTCTTTGAATAACTGCACCGCAAGCTTGGCAAATTAAACTCACTATTCCTTCCTCAACAATCTTCTTCTTTTTGCTCAATATATCTTTAAGAAATTTGGCATAATTTGGCATTTTAATGATTGCCACTGCAAAGGGGATACTAATTTCTATTTTCTTGAATATTTCCAAGAATTTAGAAAATTGTTCCTCCCTCCTTACCTTCTGAATTCTTTTTGGGAACGGAAATGCAGATGTGTAAGATTGAATATTCTCCTTCTGTTAGGCTGTTCAGTTTGCACTTGTTTCTCAGTCCCTACAGTCTGCTCTGAATTGATCCTTCTGTCATCTCTTCCAATTTCCTTCTCTTCTTTTTGGTCAATCTTTTATTTTTTTCTGCCCTGCCACTACTTATTTCCCTGCCACTCCTTAGCTGAACTGACATATAGTCTTTTGGATTTTTCTTTGTGTCACTAAGGAAAGCATTCTTGGTCTCTTTCTACAAGGTCAATGCCAACTGCCCAACCTGTGTTTCCAAATTCTTCAGTGAAGCACTTGTGTTTGTCTGAAAAATCCGAGTGTTGGATTTAAAAGCTTCTAACTCAGTAAGTTTTTGTTCATGGAGGTTTAGCAGCCTTTTGCTATCCCCCATGAACTGCAGCATCTGCTCCTCAAAGGGATGGGCTTCAGACCTTGATATTCATTTCTATTTTCTCCCCGTCGTCATATCGGAACCCTCGTGGCCGAGCACTGGCTGGATTCGCCAGCGTCTGGGCCTTTGATGCTCCTCCACCATATGAGAAGTTCTCACGTCTCTTAGTGTCGATGATAATGTGTAGGAAAGTTAGATTAGCTCATGATGTTTCTTTGTCTATTCATGTACTGGGCCTCCCTAACTCGATAGTGGATCTTCTTCACGTCCTCAACACTTCTTCTTATCCTATCTCTTCCACGCTTCTAATTTCATTAGCAGTGCAAATTTCTTTCTCCCATTATCCATCTCTGCATTATAGAATCAAGTTTTGCTTCCAAGGGAATTCATATCTTATTTACCAATGACCCCACTCCTCTTGCTCTTCTGTTCTAAAGATTCAGATGGAGCTTGGATGTTGCATTCACAGTCTCGTTATCAAATCCTCATTCTATTCACTTTTCCTCTTGAATGCCCTACAACAAGAAGCATCTATGATAAATTACTAGAAGTATCATTAAGAGAGTGGTAGACATCCATTTGAGTCTTCGTATCTATGCCATGCATAGACATCTTCAAAGAATCCTTTATACCTTCCCATGTAGTATACAGCTTTCATCATCCCCTTACTAGAACACTATGATTTCCCTTCTTCCTCTTGATGTGAGGGATGGGGAAAAAATCTTCCTAGGTATGCTTCCACCAGCTCTTCCCATGTATCAACTGAGCCATATGGTAATGATTCATACCATGTGGCTGCAATAAATCTCAAGGAGAATGGGAAGAGGTGTAGCTTTAGCTTAACTGTATTTGCCATCTTGAGGAATCTGCCAGGGTGCTCATTAGGATCTTTAGTGGGATGGCCCGTAAACTGATTTTGCTAAACAATGGTGATCAAGGCTGGTTTCAAATTTCCTCAAAGCTAATAGGCCTCCACAAAGAGTCAGCTTCTGACCGCCGAGTATTATGCTCGATGATGTGCCCCGTAGTCCCCTCCATTGCATCTCGATCGGGAGGCCTTTCTCGTTGTCAGTTTCTCGCTCAACTATTTGATCAAATTTTCTATCCGCCATGGTTGTTTTTTCCGCTCTCGCTTTACTTTCCTTAAGCTCCCTGTTCTTCCACCAAGATCTACAGGAAACCTGATCCGATTCTCGGGTTTCCTATACGAAATACCTAAATGGTTATTATATCAACGAAATAGAGCGGTATTAAAAAAACTCATATCCTTTGTTTAAAGATCAAAAGAGTCTCATACAAACATCAAGCACAAACTGCTTTTGTGAATTTCTTTATAAAATAAAGAAAATGTCCAAATTATTTTTATCTCTTATGTCGAATATTGATTTATTCAAATCCTTTCAATCCTCGGCACCGATGCCGTAAAACTCGTTGTCATGGAAAATACAGACCAAACCACTCAATTCTAATACTTATACAAGAGCCTACAATTTTCCCCGCATCTATGTCAAAGTTGAATAGAGTTGTTTGAAAATGAATAAAACTGATTTTATGTTCTCCAATTTATAATGGGTTTAGTCTATGACACTGCAAGTGCACAGGTCTTACAAGTAGTAAAAAATTGATGTAAGTCCAGATATCATTCCCAAGGAGATTGACAAGAATGTTGAAATCAACTACCCTAACTACTCCAGATCCACACTATTTGAACCTCCTTTTAAAGATTTGAAAACTAAGGTTCACGAGACAAGATAATCCTATATTACATTCATCTAATTAAAATAAAATTTGAATTAAATTAACAAAATAAACTGGACTGAATCATTTCTCTACTATAAATGGACACTGAGATGCAACTGTTGTGGAACAGTCAATTTATGCATTATAATCCATTGATTCTTTCTATCTTGATTTTGAATTTGGATTTGTCAAAGATTCCTAATAATGCAACTTGGATTTCTCCATTATTCACTAGTTAGAGGTCCCTTCTTCTTTCAAAGCAAATTATCTAATCAAGCATTTATGGCCCGTAATAATTTTTATAAGATCTCGGCATTTTTCTTTTCAATACTTCATACTCATTTCTTAAGATCAAGTAGATTTCTGCATCCCAAGCTCGGGGTCATTGCAAAACTTCTACAAAATGGTTGATGACTCATCCTTTAGATCTTATAGATTTTTCTTTTTCCATGATTAAATCTCAGCTAACACAGGATAAAGAGCTATCCAACAGATTAAGGTGAAATATCTGATTATTTAAATTGATAAATAATTCCCTTTAACTTCAACTATGAGTGCATTCGAATTTATCGAAACGAACTCTCAGAGCTCCTCAGTTCAACAATGATAGTCTAACATACCCACAAGTTGAATGTTTCAAGCTCTCATGAATCTCCATCTCTGTGTCACTTAGAGGGCTTCCTGGAAATTAAAGCAGGAAACAATCCTTGAGATGGTATTCAGTACAACTATTGGGAACAACTCAATTCTCGAACAACATCAATCAAATAAATCAAAAATCCCAATTTCAAGAAATTCCTTATAATTTGCCGTTAAAAGATCAGAATTCAACAACAGATTCATTCCAATGGAAGTCGACTTCAACACTATAATCGATTAATGGCATTGACCAAGAACATCCATCAATCAGATAAATCGAAAAGAAATGAATCTATAAATTGTCTGTATCATTGATTCTAGGTCGAATTGGAAAAGAAAATGAAAAATTAAATCTAGCTTCAACATTCTAAACAGATTACTGGTTCAAATCTAGAAAAGAAAAAAAAGAAAAGTCTATTCTAAATTATATGCCCAGCCTTCTCGCCCTCCCATGCTGGTTCTTAAAATGGAAGTCATACTTTGGGGCCGTAGTTTATTTATAACTTTTGAAATTAGCCCGATCCAAGGCTACGCGGATTTTCCCCGAATGGACTGCTTTTGTGCCGCGACCGTGGCTTGTTATGACATCATTCAGGCTGGATCCGTCAACCGGGCCGCGGACCTCGTGAAACCGGTCGCAAACTTCTTTCGGGCCATTGCTACAATCATTACTCGTGACCCGATTACGTTTTCTATTGCGACCGGTCGCAAAGGGCTTTGATTAGTGGTCGTGACATGAATTCTTTGTTGTGACATCATTGACACTTTTGTCCATTCATATGTGTCGCAACTTAGAAATTCAAGTTGTTTTCATTTACTAAGCACTTTTCCTGAAAATCATCAATTTGCAATCATGACCTGGATTGTTGCGTAGTGACCATGTTAGTTTCAGCAGTGATGACTCTGGTTGCGACAACTTTCTCTTGTTTCTAGCAATTGATGTCGACCACAATTTCATGTTACAACCTGACCATTCTTCCCTTTTCTGAGATATATGTCGCGACCTTAATTTCATGTCGCGACATCAATTCTGTTGCCAGCTATGTTGATCTTTGTTGCGACAACATTTTTCTGGCCCCTTAATAAATTATGTGTCGTGACATCAGTTCCATGTCGTGACACCATTTATGTTATCAGCCACTGATTCTTGGTCACAACTCCCTTTTTCATGTTGTGACTTAAATTGTTTGTCTGTTCATTATCTTGTAGCAACATGGGAATTAGGTCGCGACCCAATCGTTTATTTTTTTTACTGAAATCTATGTCGTAATCTTAAAAGTATGTCGCGACATCATTCCTTCCCATCCTATAGCAACCTCATTTCTTAGTCATAATAGTTTCTTCTCAATTCAGGTTCTTTTCATAGTCACGACCTAAAAAATTTGTAGCGACTAAATGGTTGCCCTTATCGCCTTTTCTCTTGTTGCAGTCGCCCAAACTTAGTCTCAACATGTTTTAACTATTCAGCTCATTTTTATGTCGCAAGATGAAATCCCAAATGTGGACTCCCGATCGTCCTCAACTTACATTTTGTCGCAACATCAAATTCCCCGCAGACCTCAAAGTCTATTCAAGCAAATAGCCTTTCTCGGGTCACTTACACACTTGTCGCACTCAACAATGTTCTTTCCGTTTCTATGACCACAAAACGGTGTCGCGGATACGATCTCTCTCCTTCAAGCCCTTCGCCTGGCCTCGATTCGTAGCCACAAAGAGGCGGATCCAAATCAATAGAAAATTCGTATCCTAAATTCCTTCCTACTGTCAGAAGAAAGCTAATGCAAAGATAAATGATTCTAGTGGTCGAACATGTGGATGGGTTTTCTTCAGACAAATGATTTCAAGCAATGAGGTTCAAAATGGTGAATCTAATCTGGATTTTGGATTTTGTGAAAATAGGTGTAATGGTTGGCAAACTGAAATTTAAATAAAATAAAATGCAAAGAAGTCCTCAAGTGTCAGCCATCGGGTTCGGGCTCTAAAGTTCATCGAGGGGTTCTTAGGTCCATTTCGCTGCCGTGAGGACGACCTATAGTCATTTCCTAACCGGACTTACTTAGCTTAAAAACTAAACCCTAAAAATTTTCCTTGAAAAACAGCATTTACCGATCATTCACGGTCTCAAGAAGGAAACAATTCTTCCTTAACTCCACCTTACAATGATTAATAGAGGGTAAACTAATAATCTCAAGTGATCTAGCACAAGCATCCGTTCGAACCCTAAAAGATTACCAAATAAAGGTCATTCAAGGTGAATCTAGGGATTTAAACTCTAGCGTGAAGAGAAAACTAATAATACGTGAATACATGCGTTGAAAGGCATGAGAACCCCTGCTACCCATTCCTTACTCCAAGAGCCTTCCTCTTCAAGGAAGAGAGGGTTTTAGCCGCTCATCCTCCGAGTTGTCATCCTCGGAGGGTGTTTGGCAGGAGAGAAAATGAAAAAGAAAATGAGAGAAAGAGAGAAACGGAGAAAGGCGGGAGAGTTGAAAGCTTCTCCCGTCACTTTATTGATTGATTAACTGATTTTACAAGAGCTTGACTGAGCTTATATAGTGCTCAGAGCAAGGGAAGTTACAAAAAAAACCAAAACAAAAGCTATTACAAGGGTTAAAATAAGAAGAAACAAAAAGAGACAAAAAGAAAAAACAAACGGGCAGCAGGAATTCAGGGCAGGATGAATAGTGGCAAAAGCTGTGAATAGTGTCAGGAACATGAATAGTTCCGCAAGAACCAAATTTCGCAGGTGCTCCAATTTCTTCACTTTTTGCTCTTCTTTCCTTCTGGGATCTGATCTGCAATGATGAGTTCAACTCGGCTTCTTCGTGTTTGAATTGACTCGATAATTTTGGCCTAATTATCTTAAAATCATAAAAATTAGTTTTTCACAAAATGCGACAAGAGAATGTGGATCTTAATGCAAATCGTGCACTAGAATTGATTAGTACACAAAAACACTCAAAACCTGTAATAAATAGGGTTCAAAATAACACTTTTTGAGTACTAATCACACCCCCCAACCTACACATTGCTAGTCCCTTAGCAATGAAAGACAGAAAGAAAGAGCATACAAAATGATAACTAAATGGTATTTCAAAAAGGTTGTGAATGGGTAATGCCTAACCCTAAGTAAGAATCATCAAAGCCTTGCCCAACAACTATCTCAAGCGAATGAATGCCATACAAAATTGAGTATCAAAAGAGCCTCCTTCTTGCTGAATCAACCAGAGACTTCCAACAAACCTAAGCATTTTGCTTGATCGGGCCCAACAATAAACCGCTAAACCGCACCTCCAACCAAAGCATATCGCCACAACCTAGCACGCTAACCAACCCAAATAGATCAGGACCCACTCTTATTCCACAACTCTTTTTGTGTTGTAGGGGTGCAATGTTGAGGAATCGACCTCACCAAAGTCCATGTAACGGGGATTTACCGATGACTCCCAACCAATTAAGGCTTAGGGCACCAAGTCATGAGGATCTTTCGACCACTAACGCTTCAGGTTTCACCCCGGACTCCGAATGATTTCGAGACTCCAACACCTACAACTCGCTAAACTTCACCTATCCACCCGTGTAGTGAACACTAAGTCGATGGCTCCCAACTAGTTGGCTTAGGGCACCAGGATTTAAAGGCTTTCGCCATAAACCCCTTGGACCATGTTTGGGTTTCAAGGCAAAGCATTGCAATTTTTCTTCTTTTTCTTTTTGATTTTTCTTTTTCTCTTTTTTTATTTTTTTATTTTGGAAGACACATTGGCCTTCTATTCATGGGGGTCCTTAACCTATTAAAGGTGGTCAACGAAACTAGGTAGGTTATTGCAAGGTTTAGGAGGCTAGCGCTTTTCAAAGTTATCAAGAAACTCGATGTGCACAAGTGTGTGGTTAGGCAAAGTGGTGGAAGAAAAATGGTCAAAAGCAACAAAAGTTCAACTTATTATCTACTCAGCCAGGCATGAAACCAATCTAACGTCAATAGAATTGGACAAAGTTTCAATTTTTCAAACCACAGGTTAAGCAGAACACAAAAAAAAAAAAAAGAAGTTTGGGTGCAAAATGGGTCCAATTTTTGAAAAAGTAAGTTGTATTGTATAACAGCTTCACAAAAAGTAAAACCAGCAAGCCACTGAACATTAAAAAATAGGCTTGCTCAAAATAGTAACAAAACATAATGTAGTAAAGCCACTTTTCTACAACTTCCCCAACCAAATGTCTCAAAGGTCCGCAATGGGGCCTAGATTGGAGTTAGGGAAGGAAGTGTTACCTCCTTTGATGAGATGATCGTTTTTGATAGGAGATTTCATAAGCTTCCATCTCCACACCTTATTCACTCGCTTGGGTCAAATAAACAAGTTAGGAGAAGAAAAGAGAGAAAAAAGTGACCAACTGGATCATTTTGAAAATTACACCTTCATAATAATTTCTAAAAGTGTTCTTTCTGGCTATATTTCTGGATTCTAAACTCTAAGATTTAACGGTACCAAGAACGCCTAAACGAGTCTTGACAAAGTTATGGGTGAAAAAATCGAGGCAAAACATGGATAGTAGGGCTGACCAATAAGGTAATGAAATTGCTACACACATAGCGAAAATTTCTCTATAATTGCAAAATTTTATTTTTTTATTATTATTTATAAATAAAATAAATAATTAATTAAAAAACACAAAAATTTTTGTTTTTTTTAGAGACAAAATAAAATAAAGATAAATTTTTTTTTTTGAGAAAAAATAAAAATAAAATAAACCTCTTTTTTTTTTTTTTTTTTTAAAGCTTACTGCTCATTTTGTCTCGAATTTTCCAGCATAAATATTTCGCTATGTAGCGAATTACATATAGCGAATTTCGCTATTCTAGTGAAATTGCTAATTTCAAATTGCTCAGTCATTTACTGGCTTCCTTTGCTTGCACTCCTTCAATCCAGCTACAAAATTTCCACACAACCGCAAAAAATTAATACAAGAAAAAATTAAGAAAAATTATAGAAAAGTGAAAACAAGCTAGAAACAAAGATTAACTTAAGAATTTTAGAGAAAATCTAAGAAGAAACGATTCAAATCAAAATAAACTAAACTAAAATAAAAATAAGACAATATAAAGAAAATAAAAATGGGAGATCAGGTTCTAACCAATTCCTGCCTCAGAGGCTACTAGAATTGTTGGAGCTTAGAAAATGCCTGAGAACAGTTCTAACCAAATCGCGACTCAAACCATCCACTATTCCATGCCAGATGTGCAAATGCAATTGCTGATGTAAAGGGCAAAGGCTTCAGTTAAAAATAATTTCAATCTTTGTAGACAGCAATGCAATCATCACTTCCAGGCTTGCCAGCCGGGAGGCGTGATACATTGAGTCACTAGGCAAAGGTAATCAGGTTTTGTGTGTCTTCCACGCTTCCTTTCCACCACTTCCTTAACCCAACAAGGGAAGGATTTCGTCTTTTCTTCTCCCATGGATAAACAACAGCATTAATACCTATGATTCGTATGACTTCATTACATACCGCTGGCCCACCATGGTGTCATTCAAGCACTCTTCCTCTAGATTTTCTCCCTCTGATGATAGTGTTGCTCACTGCAAGCTTTAACGGAGGCACCGCAGTTGTCAAATTTATGCTCCATTTCACTTTGAAGTTCATCAATTTTCCTGTTTACATTGTTTTCCTATAGTGTCAATTTTCCGACATACCGAAAAGCATTGATTGTCTTCTCGCGCTTCCACAGTTACCCAACAGCCAGAGGCCCAAGATGGCTTCTTCCATTGGAGAGGCTAATTCTGATGTGGTGCATACTGTGAGGCACCACGAAGGAGGGTGCACTCACCCCATGGAGGATTCTTAAGAAGTCCTCATGGATATGTATGCTCTAGGGTTTCTCCACACAGGTATTGACTGTATTGTTCTCCTCTAGGTGTTCCATTTGATCACAAATTAATTTTCCTTAATATAACTCGTGACTTTAACTCGCTTTGCCTTCGTAATTTTTAATCCATCAAAATGGATTCTCATAGTAACTTTTTTTTTTTTTTTTGAAATGAAATATATAAAAAAAATGACAGTAAGATAAAATAATTACCAATACTTGTGATGAGGATCACAAGTGTTCCACAACCATAAATGCACTTAGGCACCATCCCCGGTAACGACGCCATTTGATTCGTGCCATGGTAGGGTGATCCAAAATCAACAAAATTTGTATCCTAAATTCCTCCTAATGAGAAGCTATCAGAAGATAACGGTTCAGTGTCGAACATAGATGGGTTTTCTTTCAGACAAATGATTTATAAAGGAGGTTCAAAATGGTGAATTCAATTGGATTTTGGGATTTTGTGTTTTTCTTTCCTGTGTAATGGGTTGGCAAACGAAATCTAAATAAAATAAATGTAAAAGAAGTCTCCTTGAAGGTCAGTTACTGGATTCGGTCCCAAAGTTCACCGAGGGGTTCTTGGGTCCACTTTCGCATTTGGAGGATGACCTATAGTCATTTCCTAACCGGATCTTCATTTAGCTTTGAAACTAAATCCTAAAATTTTCCCTTTGAAACAAAGATTTACCGATCATTCATGGTCCCCAGAAAAACAATTCTCCCATCCACCTTGCCAATGATTAATAGAGGGTAAACTAATTGAATCTCATCAGATCTAGCAATAAACATCCACTTAAACTCTAAAAGACTACCAAATAAAGGTCATTCAAGGTGAATCTAGTGATCGTAACTAGCGTTAAGAGAAAACCAACAATAACAAAGATGCTGAGCAATAGAACCCCCTGTTATAATCATTCCTCTGTCAGTAGCCTTCCTCTTCAAGGAAGAGAGGGTTTTAAATGGCCATCCTCCGATTTGTCATCCCCTAAGGTGTTTGAAGGTGAGAGAAATGAAAAAGAAAATGAGAGAAAGAGAGAAAGGGAGAAAGGCGAGAGAGCTACAAGCGTCTCCCGTCACTTTATTGATTGATTAACTGATTTTACAGGAGCTTGGCTGAGCTTATATAGTGTTCAGAGCAAGGGAAGTTACAAAAAAAACCAAAACAAAAGCTATTACAAGGGTTAAAATAGGAAGAAACAAAAAGCAAAAACAAACGGGTAGCAGGAATCTGTAAGGCATTTAAATAGTGGCAAAAGCCGTGGAATTAAGGTCGTGAACACAATAGTGCCGCAAGAAACTACCGCAGTGCTCCAATTTCTTCACTTTTTGCTCTTCTTCCTTCCGAGATCCGATCCACCCATGAGTTCAACTCCTGCTCCTGTTTGAATTGACTCAATAATTTTTATTCGATTATCTTGGAAAACTACAAATTAGCCACAAAATGCGATCAGTAGAATAACAGGGACCTTAATGTCCAAATTGGGTTAATTACAATAATTAGTACACAAAAAGCACTCAAAACTTATAATAAATAGGGTTCAAAATAACACTTTTTGGGCACTAATCAGGTTTAAGCAAATTTTCTTCTGTCGCAACAACTTTTGTTGGGCTTACTATCGCTTCTTATCGCAACCTCGAAATTCTCGTCGTGACTCAAACCATCAGATATCGAATTACTTGTCGCGACCTCAATAAATCACACCTAGCTACTGATCATGTAGCTTCGCATACTCTTGGCCGGAAAGTACCATTTCTTTTGTAAAAGTCTGCAAAATATTAATTTGGTAAAATTTCCATATTTTTGAATAAGAATAGCAGTTATATAAAATAAAAAAACAGATTAGAAAAGTGGATTAAAATTGAATGAGTTTTTGACTCATCAAATTCCCCCAAACTTGTAATTTTGCTTGTCTTCAAGCAAAGAAAAGAAATAGTTGTTTGTCCTCAAACAATTTAACCTTATTTTTAAGGACATTTATCTTTATTTTATAAAAGAAATTCACAAAAACAGTTTTGATAGTAGTGGCTGTATGAGATACTGATCTTTTAAAAAGCTTAAAGGATATATGATTTTTAATACCAATGTTTCTAATTAATCTCATTATGTTTCCATTTCAGGAAGTTATTTCATGCACAGGAAACCAGAATCAGATTTGTTTCCTATAGATACTGAATTGGAAAGAACACTGAGGAGCTTAAGGAAAGTAAGCAGAGCAGAAAAAGCAACCATAGAAGATGAAAGAGTTGATCAGAAGGTTGAACAAGAAACAATAGTAGAAATGCCTCCAAGGCAAGATACAATGGATAATTTCCTCTCGAGGCTCGTCATCCAGCAGACACAAAGAAATGTGACAACCTTCAGAGGCTAACAACTTTGTCAAACCAGCCTCATCACCATGGTTTGCCAGACCACGATCGGGCCATCCCACTCGAAGATCCTAACGCAGCACTCCTCAGCAGATTCCTCAAGATGGCAACATGGGGCTGAGCTGAACGGTGAGACCAGAGGTGATAAAGCTTACACCTCTTCCCTTTTCTGGAAGATATTGAAGTCAACATGGTATGAATCATTACCATATGGCTCACTGACACGGGAAGAGCCGGTAGCTTAATACCTAGGCGATTTTTTTCCCCCATCCCTCATGACCTAAAGAAGAAGGGAAATCATAGTGTTCCAACAAGGGGAGGATGAAAGCTTGTATATTGCATGGGAAAGGTACAAAAGGCTATTGAAGAGATGTCCTATACATGGCATAGATTTGAAGACTCAAATAGATATTGTCTACCACTCTCTGAATGATACTTCTAAGGGTATCATAGATGCTTCTTGCTGTGGGCCATTCAAGAGGAAAAGTGAAGAGGAGGCAAGATATTTGATAGCAGACCTAGCCAAATGCAACATGAAAGATCCATTTGAATCTTCAGGGAGCAACAACATAATAAGAGGGAGTGGGGTCATTAAGCTAAAGAAGATGACTGCCATGGAAGCAAAACTTGATGCTATAATGCACAGGATGGATAAATAGGAGAAAAGACTGCACTCTGCTAATGAAATTGGAGCAGTGGAAAGACATGGGATAAGAAGAAGTGCTGAGAGACCAACTGAAGAAGATCCCTATCAAGTTGGGGAGGCCAAGTACATGAATGAACAAAGAAGCTATCACTTCAAGCCTAATCCTAACTTGCCTACACATTATCATCCAGCACTAAGGAACCATGAGAACTTCTCATATGATGGAGGAGCATCATAGGGCCTAAGACATCAGCACAATGACACTCTCAGGCACCCCAAAACTGGTTTGGTTGCATCTTATTTCGTACTCCTCATATTACCTTTCAACTATACACAAACTCTGCATTATTTCAACAAACACTAAGAAGCCTTTTTCTTCAAGACAAGGTTATTAGAGTGGTGTAATGTCTAAACTCCTTGAGCTTTCTACCAACCCTTACCGAGCTTTAAATCAGTAGCTCCTAGACCAGTTGGTCTTAAGGTACTAGGTGTTAAGACACTCCTTAGGATTTACTTATTCTAGGGAAGGAAGGCTACGAGGCTAAACTCATTCCTCCTTGACTTTTTATTCTATTTTTGCGTTTTTTTCACTTGATATTTTTTTTGTTTTTTTCCCCTTTTTCTTTTCCTCCTTCCTTTTCACCAGCCTCTTTCATTTTCAACTTAACTCAACTCAACCAATTTGGAGTTATTTTTCCATAGGAAAAAAATAACTCCCCCAAACTTGCTCCTTATTATAATTCTCAATTATGTTCAAGTCCTTAGGTCATGGGTGAGTTTGGTTATTTACCAAGGGATAGTGATGTATAGGAAGGTCGTTGGCTTCAAACTTGGTTCTTCTGAATAGAATTTTGGCTCTTTAATGCTTAATAGTTTGGTACTAGAGGAATATGCATATGCATATTAATATGGTTAGCTTGAAAGGCACAAACTTTCCAAGGATGACCTATATCATTTCTCAACTGTTGTGTTGCCTAGGATTTCGCCTCAACCAATAATAGAACAAGTTCTAGAACCTATGGGGATCAAAGATAGATGGATTCTCATAAACCTTCTCTAACCTAAGAAAAAAAATACTTTTCAAGGGTACTTAGTGACAAAATGCATGGATTTTTGAGAAAACAATGACTAAATAGCCTATTAAAGAGATAACCCATTAAGCTTTAAGTCCTGTTATCTCAAATATTGTCCATATCTCAAGTGGTCAATTATGGTCTTCATTGACATCACAACTACTCCAAGCAAAACTCAATTAACACAAAAACTCTAACTAACAAAATAAACCAAAACTAAGATGTAAGTTGGAAAGCATCAAACAAAGTCATCATCCATAAAACCACCATAAAATTTTATCCTCAAAGTTATCTTGGTAATACGCTGGGTGTGATAAGGATGAACCAACCAAAATAAACACCCCTAAACTTTGGGATGAACATTGTCCTAAATGTCTAGCAATGAGCAAAAGGAAGCAATGAAGTAAAAGGGAAATAAAAAAAGTTGGAAAAAGTGAACTCCCCTTTCTAGTCTCGACCACTTTGAATAGGAACCTTGAGGATTTTTAGACCTTTACATCAAAAATTTTTTTTGCTCTTGCAAACTAGTCATGACAATATGTTGAGCTTTAAACATACTTTATTCTAAAAACATTAACAAACAAAGTTAAAGCACCTTAGGATTTTCAACCCAGAATTAAAAAACATAAAAAATAAAATAACTGAACATAGACAAAGGAAAAGAGAAAAAAAAAAAAATGATAAAATCCTTATTACTTAGCTTGGGTTGCCTCCCAAGAAGCTGCACCGTTTTTAGAGTCTAGCTAGACTCATTGGAAAAGTACTAGTGCTTCAATTTGACCAATCATCCATCTTGGACAGCACTTCCTCTGCATAACCATTCAACTCAAGGATGTTTTCTTCCATATTTTGAATAAGGGAAAGAAACTCAAAATCCCCTTTAATTGTGGCTAATGGTTCAGCCACAATTTCTTCAAAACAGTCCCCTTTATGTGATTCTAATGCAAACACATCTTTGATAAAAGGGTACTTTTCAAACATATGCCCTTTTGATGGAAGCAAGGTACAAATTTTTCTCCACGTTTTTTCTTTCTTGCTCCGTCAAAGGTAATAGTTAGTTGAGATTGAACTTTGCTTTCTCCACACCCACAAGCAAGGTAAGCTCCCCCTTGTTTTGATGTTAGTCCATGCTTAGCTTGAGGAAAGAAGTGGTCTTCTTAATATATAAAAAAATTTTAGATCCCCTTCAATGCCCCAAGTCAAAAAATCCATGGGGAATGTAAACGTGTCAATCTTCACCAAGACGTTTTCAATAGCCATTACTTGACTTTCTTCTTTGACTTTCAGTTCATCCAATTTTGGCTCTTCATCATCTAAGTTGTTTAGGAGTGCCTTGTTCTCAATTTCCATCTCATTTTCAATTTCTTCCACAAATTTTGGGTTAGGAAGTTCTTGCACATTGCTCAAAGGAGTATCCATGCATTCATTAGGATTTATTGAAGTATTACTAGGAGAGATCCTAGAAAAATTTTCCTTGAATGCTTGGACTAAGTTGTCCACTTGAGCTTCTATATTTTTCAATATAGCAATAGTGTTGTCCTGGAAGGCATCTAAATCTGGAAATTTCTGCTTATGAAGACGAATCATCTTCTTGTTCTCATCCATTTAGGTAAAAATCTGCTCCTTAACATGAGACAACTCTTCTTCATCTTGAAATGTGGGGTTTGAACTCCCTTGATAAGGCATATGTTGAGGGATAATTAGCATACAACTTGGGTTCTCATAGACAAGATCGTCTTGATACCAAAAATCACATTCAGCAAATACTCATTGTTCCTTGTTTGAGTCATAGTTACTTCTTTGGTTCGAATGATGAACAAGTAAGTCAAGATTGGCTTTTATGGAGGCAAGTCTATATTCTCTTGAATATTCCTCCATGAGTACCTACAAACGAGAAGAAAAATAAAAGAAAATAAAGTACAAAAAAAAAATAAAAAAACAAAAAAAAAAGCTAAAAGACAAATCACAACCAAAAATAAAAATAAAAATTGTCTAAATTGTTAAGTCACCCGTTCTTCAAAATGTTAACTTCCAATGAGAGAAAGTGAACTGCGCCAATCCCTAGCAACGACGCTAAAAACTTATAAGGACCAAATTATGTATTATATATGAAAATTTGGCCAAGGAAGTGAATGTGGTAAATACTCAAAAAACTGATTTTAAAAAGTGTACTTAAAAACTGAAATGAAAAGTATTACCAACACTAATACCCTTCCGCAAGCAGCTTAGTCATACAAGTAATAGAGGACTTCCCAGGAGTCCTAATATCGCACTCACGAGGATCGGAGGTTCCTCTAATTGAATTTAAGCGCCCAAGTATAAGGGCTCTTCACCATCTAGGTGACCAACAGCACGTAGAATTAAAATCAATTTAACTAAAGTAAAACTGGATTTAAAACTAATCAACTAATTCTAAAATCTATCAAGCAAACAAATACTAAAGTCTAAAATGTGTGAAGAGAGGCACTAGGGATGGTGATAATAATTTAACAATCAATTTGCATTTCCTTGAATGTGCAACATTTGTGAGTTGAATACTGGATTTGTCAAAGAGTAATGTAGTATAGCCTTGGATTCCTCCTGACACTATACATTTCACTATTTAGATAGCCATATTCCTACAAAGTCATTGGGTCTAAATAGCTACTCGTAGAATAGAATCCTTTTTCTAAGAACTGGGTATTTGTCCTTACTACTACTTCCCACCATTTTCTTAGGACTGAAGACTGTTTGACCCCATAAACAGGATAATGCAAGCCTTCTCTAATGTAATGGGTATCTCAGCCATCAAATCTAATAAAAGTCTCTCTTCTTGATTAGATCTATGCTAACATGAGATCAAGGTCATTCTATCATATTAAGGTGAGACCTCTAAACATTAAACCGATACATCATCTAATTAATCCTCACACCATGAGTAAATTAGTGATCTATCAAAGTAATCTTTTAGAGTTAATTAGTTCCATAATATTAGTCTAACATACCCCCAAGTTATTGCTCTTTACTCTCAGGAATCTCTATCTCTGTGTCACTAAGAGAGCCTCATAGAAATCAGAGCAAACATACAACTATTTTCTAGGTATAAGCTACTAATATTCAGAACAAATCATTATGTGAACAATACCAATTATATAAAATCAATCATCAAATCCACAAAATAAACTAAAAATCTGCAAATCTAAATGTTCAACAATTAATCCCCACCCTTAGAGGGTGTTTAATGTTCCATTACTGGATTCAATCATCACCAACAAAACAACAAATCAAAAAAATGAAGAAAGAAATCAAGAGATAAGGAGTGAGCTTCAAATCGTGATTTGAGTTTCAATCTTTATCTGAATAGTAATGAAATCTGAACCTTTGACGTACAACACCGAAATCTCTTCAATACAAATAAAAATATGCTCTAAAATTATTCTAAGATCTACTAAAAATCAAAACTAAGCTAAAGCTAAAGAAACACTGAAAACTGAAAAGCTCAAGCTCCAACTCCAGATGCTCTAAGATAAAAAAAAACTAAAAAAATGGGAAGGTTTTAGAGAGAGAAACCCCATGGGAGGTGTTCTCCCACCTCCTTTCTTGCCCTAACAACCTAGAAAATGAGTATTTATAGTCTAAGGGTGAAATGTGATTGAAAACAGTGCAGAAGAGCAATTTGTGGGCATCTCTGGTTTTTTTAGCATTGAAGTCGCGACATCAGCATTCTACACTTTTGGAGTCTCGACATCAGCATCTTGGAGTCGTGACATCAGCATTTTTCACTTCTGGAGTCGCGACATCAACATTTTGGAGTCGCGAGATCACTTCTGCTCAACAACTAATTTTCTTCTCTAACATGTCAAGGTCATAACTTCTTTGTTTTAACTCGGATTTAGGCGTGTGAGGTGTCGTTGGAAAGTTATTTGAATGTTGAATGCAAATATGAGTGGAGTTGAACCATTTGATGATCTAGATGATATATAAAAATTCATCTTCTCAATGACGTGCTGTGAGACATCTTGTTAACTCACTTTTTGGAAACATTTTGCATCTTTTCTTAATAAATCACTTCATTTCCATCAAGAGTCATACAAAACAAAGTTTAGAGGAAATGATGAGTTTTACATGAATTTTGATAAAAATTCTAAAAATAGCATGTGAAATGGACTCAAAACATAGATGAGTTTTACACTCATCGACAGCGGAATGAGAGGAGGTGTTACTGAGATGACCATGATGTTAGCAATTGAAGCAAAGCTGGATGCACTTATGAGAAAGATGGGTCATCAAGAAAGAATATTTCATACAGCACATGAAGTGGGAACTTTGGAAGGAGGTGAGCATAAATGCATAGTTGATGAGGGACTTGCTCATGGGGGTCTCTATTAGGTGGAGGAATCTCAGTATGTGAGTGAACCCTAACAACAACCTTCCAACCCACAACACATCTGCCTTGGGAAACCATGAGAACTTTTCTTATAGAAGTGGAGTGCAGCAAGGTTCAAGACCAGTGCAAAACTTTCAGCAATAGTATGCTCCACAAGGTTTCCAAGGACAACAGCAGCAAGGAAGCCAAATAGCTGAAAACCAAGGCTAAAGAAGGTCCCAGTCTTTTGAGGATAAGGTGTATGGCTTCATGGGTGAGAACAAGAGACTGTTGAATATACATGAGCAGAAGCTTACTAAGCTAACAACATTCCAGGCAAACACAAATGTGTTTCAAGTCAATACTAATGCATATCGGAAGAATCTGGAGACTTAGGTAAGGAAGCTGACCCTAAATATGCAGAATCAATCTAGTGATTCTTTCCCTAGTGACACCAAAAACAATCCCAAGGACTGTATGGCCATAACAATGAGAAGTGGTAAAGAATTGAAGAAAATGGAAGAAGAAGAGAGAAACTGATCGAGAATGAAGAGAATCAAACTGCAAAGCAGGCAAGGTTTAACAAATGTAACTGATATACGTAGCGAAATCAAATGCAGAGGAAAAGCAATGATTACTACCTAAATAGTGTTGGATTCACACTCCTTAATACTCCATGTTTTGAGCACTTTTGTGTAGAATTCATCCTAATTGACCTAGTTGACATGTTAAGGACCTAGCAAGGCTACTAATCAATTTTTGTGCAAGTTTTGTTGTTTTCAAAGGCTATATATCTCAAAGGTGGGAATTGAGCTCAAAGCATGAAGAACACAATTGCAGTTCAGAGCTTCATAAGCTAGAAGAAGGTAGAAGCTGAAGAAGAATAACAACATAAGCAACTTGCCAAATTCGCAGGGGTTGAGAATTTTCGCAACCCTTGCGAATTTTCATAAGGCCTTGCGAATTTTCGCAACCCTTGCGAAATTGTCTGCCACATTTTACTTTTTAAGCTTTTTGTGTTTTCTTCCTAATTTCTCCCCGTATAATAGTGTTTGATTTGTATATTTTGGTAATTTGTATCACTTTAATACACTTCTGTACTACTAAGGATGTGAAGGCGCAAAACTATACTGGGACTCTTTACTTGCTTTTTCAGACATTGGTGGTCCCAAGTCTTATAACTAAATCAAAATATCATATACGAAGAAACAAAAATAAAACTACCACCGTAGTGGTGTTTACAGTGTCAATACATACAATCCTGAGTCCCATTTACACAAACATATACACAAACTGTACATTTACAATTACATAATCAGAGCGCAAAACCTATAAGTGATGGACCCCTACAAGTGTACTGGGCCAATATGCGTAAGATCGCGGACGTCCTCCTCTATACCTACACGGATTAAAACTCATGCTAAGCTTAATGCTTAGTGGGAAACATATGACTTATACGTTTACATATCCATTAATACTCTTTACAGTAAGCATATAACAGTAGCAAATATCATAATTTTTCATGAATTCATATAACAAACTTATACACATACTTGTTCAGATCTCCCATAGGAGTTACAAAGCTTATACTTATACGGAGGTACCTATAGGTACTACAGAGCTTATACTTGTACAGTGGTACCCGTAGGTACTACAAAGCTTATACTTGTACAGAGGTACCCATAGGTACTACATAACTTATACTTGTACAGAGGTACCCATAGGTACATTCAGAGCAGAATGATGTACATTACTTTACTATTATTCGTTATTTAGGCTCTTATCATATAACTGTTTGACTACGTAGACCAGTAATAAGAAATGAG
Organism: Tetrastigma voinierianum; assembly: GCA_016808115.1. Lineage (NCBI taxonomy): Eukaryota > Viridiplantae > Streptophyta > Magnoliopsida > Vitales > Vitaceae > Tetrastigma > Tetrastigma voinierianum. The sequence goes on along the minus strand of JAEQBH010000178.1, from coordinate 2,977,647 downwards.
TAGGACACAAATACACACCACCTACAAATGACACAAAGATTGAGGTGTCGAGTTATCAAAGCAGAGTGTCAAGACCGACAGAGAGTGTCACGCACTAATCAGGAGAGCATCAAGTACATAATGTGCCGAAGCACGGTCAAAGAGTGCCATCGCATTAATAAGAGAGTACCAAAGTACTATACGTGCCTGCCCACGTAATAAAGGTTCCATGTCATTCAATATCCAGTCTTAGGTAGTCCTAAATTATATGTGTTTAGGAACTTAATATCTTATCATAAAGGCATTAAGTTTGCCAACATCGAACTCGCTTCGCCGAGGCGGCGAGGTACTGTCTAATTTTTCTATTTCCTTTACCTTACAAACAAGTATGGACCCTTTCATACACTTATAGGGTCCTTATTAGTCCAATAGACAAGTCCTCGGAGCAATAGAAGAAAAAACAAAACAAAACACAAAAATTTCCATGCTGTGAACAATAGCTACGCCGCGGCGTAGCACTGCTATGTTGCTGCGTAGACCTTCGCCGTGGAGTAGCAAAGCTACACCTTGGTGTACCCGAGGCTAAACCAAGCCTCCCTTCCTGCCCACACCACAGGACATGCCACGCCCATGTACCTACGCCGCTGCGCTGGATCCCTACACGCGCGTAGACTCCGGGAATTTGCTCCAAAATTGCAGATTTCACTCCTTTTTCGAGAAATCCAACCAAAATCAAAAGAAAACTTTTATATTCTCCATAAAAACATCTCCCAAGTGTGTTCTAACCCAACCAAAACCAAAACATAGAGATTAATTAGGGTTTTTCCAAACCCTAACTCAAATAGTTGTAAGTTAGGTTAACTTCCTAACACCCAAACATGTATCCATACATCATAAACCAAGAATCCATACTCAAAGGGAGGATTCCATACTCATCTTATACAAAATAGGGTTTTACCAACCCAACTTTCAACAAATCAAGGGTTAGGATGAATTCCTAACTAAGCCCTAGAAATGGAACAAACCAATATCCATACAAAAGTAAAAAAATCCTTACAAAATCATAGCCATCCATACCTTTCATCTTCATCTTCTTCTTCTTCTTCCTCTACTTCTTTTCTTCTTCCACGTTTTTTGCTCTCCCCAAAATGAGAGACCAACATGGTCTTATCCCTATTTGACCTTACTTTCCTTTTATTAAACTTTGGTCCCTCATCTCTCCTCTATTTACAAAGCAAGTCATTCATATTTCCACTTTAGCATCTCATCTTCTTATCTTTTGAATTTTATGTCCCGTTTTGACAATTTACAAATTTACCCTTGCTTATTTCTGGGTTTCTCGGATTTCACGTTTTGCATTTAAATTACAAAAATTCAAATTATACCTAAAAAATACCCTCAACATGCTAAAAACAACTAGGGTATATTTCGGGGTGTTACAAAACTCATGAGCAGATATGGTGTGAGACATGTTGTGGATTTGGCTTATCACCCTCAGTGGAATGGATAAGCTGAAGTGTCCAATAGAGAGATAAAGAATATACTGGAGAAGATAGTTAATATAAGTAGTAAAGACTGGTCATTGAAGCTAGATGATGCAGTGTGGGCATACAGGACTGCTTACAAATCTCTTATTGGGATGTCCCCATACAAAATTGTTTTTGGAAAAGCTTGTCATCTACCCCTTGAGGTTGAACATAAAGCTGTGTGGGCAATTACGAAGCTAAACTTAGATTGCTAAGAAGCTAAGGAAAAAAGACTACTCCAGTTAAATTAATTGGAAAAGCTAAGGAATGAAGCCTATGATAGTGCCATAACTTACAAGGATAGAACCAAAAGATGGCATGATCAGAAAATTCTTAGAAAATAGTTCAAAGTGGGAGAGTCTATCTTACTGTACAACTCAAGACTCGGGCTATTCCTAGGAAAGCTAAAGTCAAGATGGAGTGGTCCCTTTACAGTCACATAAGTCACAACATTTGGAACTATAACATTGAAAGGAAGGTTAGGGACTGAATTTAAGGTGGATGGTCAAACACTAAAGCACTACATGGGAGAAATTCAAAATGAAGAATAGTCTAGTGATTATAAGTTTTGAAGAAATTGCTTGTTGGAAAATTTTACTGATGCAGCCATCTCTAGCTAAGGACACTAAACAGAGCAGCTTCTTGAGAGGCAACCCAAGAAAAAATTTCTTGTTAATTTCAATTTCAATTTTTTTTTATTAGTATAGTCTATCTGACAGTTTTATTTCAAGTTAGATATTTATGTTAGTTGATTTTTGTGTTTTTCAAGATTGGAAAGTTGATTCTTATATGGGAATTATTGTCGATGAGAAAATTTGAGCAATGAATGAAAATATGCTAAATGAAGAGGAATCACATGCTCAAAAACTTTATGACTTTCCAATTGGTTTTCCTTGTCCTTATTTTCTTTGCTTATCAATTGTTTAATTTTGATGAAGTGAGAACACTGAGCTCAATTGTACATGCTTCAATTGAACTGTTAAATCATAATCAATTTGTATTTACAACCATGATTTTATAATTTGTGTTATTATTGATGCATGTCGCCTTGTGTATAAGATTGATGAAAATTGTTCATCGTACTGGATTGGTTAGAACTTAGATAGAAGTACAGTAATTGTGATGACATATTTTAATTATCGCAACAAATAACTTTCTAGCCTTTCTCAATATAAGACAATTCTTTGTTGTGAGAATTGAAAATTTTTTCGCGACATTTTTCATGCTTTAAAGGTCTAACATTTTGTCATGACATTGTTTTTTTTTTTTTTTTTTTTTTTGTCTTGACAATTTAATTGTCGCGACATCATTTTACCTTTTAGAGTTCAAAAATTTGTTGCGACATTAGTTTTCTTGTCGCGACAATCTAATTGTCGTGACATAATCTCTACTGCATATAAAAAAAATTTGAAAGATCTAAAATTGAAAATCTTTGTTCTTCTTCCAAGTTGTTAGAAACCCTGTAACCCTTTCTAAACCCTAAACCCTAAACCCAATTCTCCTTCTTCAAGAATGTCTTAACAACAGAGGTTGATTCCAAATCTGAATCTAGATGATGGCAAGAGTTTGATCGACACAAGGGTGAGAAATAACAGAGTATTTGTTGAGACAATGCACGAAAAGAGCTTTAGGAAGAAAATGTCGAAACAGAAGCAGAAGGAGGAAGGAAAAGAAAGAGATGGGAGGAATAAGAAAATGAACAAAGTAGTGGAGATGACGTCGATGTGTTTGTATCTGATGAAGCATATGAAGTGATAGTGAAGAAAATATTGAAGAAAGGGTTCATTGGAGAAAGTGGATTCAAGCAATTCATCCCACCATTTAAAGAAGTCATTGAAAAGACAGGATGGAAAATTATATATGAGAACATGCTACCTAGGCATGTTACACTGGAAAGAGAATTCTATGCCGAAATGGTGGGTAGGAAGGAGACTACTTGTTATGTGAGAGGGAAGTGGGTCTCATTTCATATGCATGAGATAAATCAATTGCTGAAGCTGGGAAAATTGAGTGATGGGTCCAAATTCAAGGAGCTAAAGAAGAACCCAGACTATTAGAAGATATTGGAAGTACTGACTACTGGAAAAGGGGAATGGAAGGGAAATAAGAAGACTCACTATGACTCTATAGCAAGAGGATCTCTCACTAAGGAAGCCAAAGTATGGTTCTACTTCCTTAGTTTAGTTTTGATGCCTTTCAAGAATTTGAGCACTGTGAGGTAGGACGAAGTAGTACTTTTGTATGCCATTCTGAAAGGCTACAAGATCAGCTTGGGAAAGCTCATTGAAAAGTCAGTTATCAACTATCAGAGTAACAACTTCTAGGGTCACATGCCTCACCCAGCAATCATCACACATTTGTGCATAAAGGGAGGAGTAAACTTTAACATATATGAAGAAGAAAGATGCCCTAAAACCTCTCACTCACGCTCACTGCCATCACAAAACCTCTAGCAATCAAAGGCAAAGGGAAATTAAAAGAAGTCGAGGAAGAAAGAAGAGAGAAAAGGTGGACTGAATCAAGGATTGAATTGTCGAACATGCCTGGTTTTAAGCACAGAATGAGACGTAAGGCGGCAATGCTAAATTCGGACATTGATTGAACCAGATAATGAAGCCTATCAAATAGAACATGAAACTCAAGGAAGCAGGGTAGTAATTAAGAGTTGAAGGAGATGTTAAGAAAGATGGAGCAAGGCATGCTTGAAAGAGATAGTTAACTGAAAGCCCAATTGCAAATAAGAAATCAAAATTTTGAGGCTCAAATAAGGAAGAGAGATCAGTTCATGGATGAAGCAATCAAGCAAAGAGATTTGGAATGGAAAGAAGAATTGGAGAAAATAGATGAAATGTGGAGGAATGAACTAAAGAAGAGAGATGAGGAATACTGGAAAGGGCAAACCAAAAGGGATGTTGATTTGGCCAGAATGCTGGAAAGGAGAAATAAGGAAATTCAAGAGACATTAGTCTCTAGAGACAAGTTTTGGTCAGACAATCTGGGTTCCTACAATCACTACCTTAATTCTTTGTACAATGAACAAATCAACATGAGGAAGAGCGTAGAATCAATAGCCCTAAGGCAAGGTGATCTGATAAGGTCAAATGTAGACAAGCTAGCATGGGCTATAGGAACAGTTTCAAGAAATAAAAAATTACCATTTTAGACTTTGTACCTCGTGTCATTGTGCCCCTGAAATGGGCAAAGTTTTGTAGGACCCTTAGAGACTCAAGAACCCTCAGAATCCCATGTAGAACCCTCAGAACTTGAAGCAGAGCCCAAGAAGAAACACAAAAAGTGAATTTCACTCTTGTATGTCCCCATCATATTTGAAAACTTATTTTGTAAATGTTTCCCTTAATACAAATGAAATACCTTTGCTGAATTGTGTTAATTGTGTATTGGTTCTGCAAATTATGGAATTTGAGAAAACTTGCTTATAACTGTAATGTTGAATTGTTGGGGTGAACTGAATGTGTGTGAGATTACTTGTGCTAACTTTCCTGAACTCATAATGAATAGTTGATCAAATTGAACTTTTGACTAACCATATGGCACAGTATCTTGTAAAAAGACCAAACAATCTGAACAACAAAAGATAAATTTTGGTAGATGAAGTGGGCAAATGAAGCTCAACTAAAATAGGAAAGTTGTGAGGTTAATAATAAATGGGTTGAAATTCTATACCCAAGAAGATTTAAACAAATGATGGAACTGATAATGCTTATAATTCAATTTTGGTTGAACATTTTAGTTCTAATAAACCCTGAGAACATATACATGGTCACTAGTACCTTTGCAACCGATTGTACTTGAGTTAGGAACATCTTTTGAGATCCATCATAGTCTTAGTCTCCAAAGGTTCTAGAACTTGTTAGAATATTATTCAAGGAGAAATTATAGGCACTGTAACCATCAGAAATGACGTAGGTCATCCTCTGGAAAGCTCAGGCCTTTCAAGCCTACATTAGTGATATGCATATGCATATATCCTAGTTCCTTGTTTGAGCTAAATGCCCATTTATGTCATCAAAAGCCAATTGAAAAACCTTAAGCCTCCCTCAATTGTGATCCTTCAATAAAGAACCCTTAGTTTGCCCAAACTGCATTGTGAGTGAATATGAAATAGACAATGGGACAAGTTTGGAGGAGTACAATTTGTAAAGAGAAAAAAGGATGGGTAGGGGATGTGAAAGAACAATCAGTTGAGATGAAGAAAAGAAGAAAAGATTGCACCAATAGATGTGCACAACAGAGAAACTAAAAGCTATAAATTACAAAAGTATCAAGGTGGAATGAGCTTTGTCTTGTAGCCTTCCTTCTTTGAGCCATTAAGTTCTTAAAGGTGTTTCAACACCTAGTACCTTAATGCCAACTGGTATAGGAGTTACTAACCCAAAGCTCTCTAAAGGTGGTAGAAAGCTTAAGAAGACAAAACATTACACCATTCCCAAACCTTGAACATAAATGAAAAGAAAATAACTTATGGAATGAGAACTAAATTCAAGGTAGAAAGTGGTCAACAGAAATGCCACAATGGAAAGTATGCAAATTGATGCACCAAAACAAGTTTAAGGGTGCTTGAAAGTTGATGTAAGAGGAAAATTGAAGGATGAAGAGAGAGTGCAAAAATTTTGAGTTGTATGTGCAGTCTGGGTAAACTTGAACCTTAAATGTCTAGTTATCTACCCAAGTACCCAAGCCACACATTACAAGCCTTAAAGACCTATTTGATCTTGAATGTGGTGATATGCCTACATTAGTGAAAAATAATACGACCAACAAGCCTATGAGGCCTAAGTAAGATTAAGGAGACATCCATTATTCTACATAATATCTCAGAAAATTTAATAATTTGCCAGTATGTTAAAGAGGGAAGACCAACACACACTCACAAATCAAGGGTCAACAACTGAGATGTTTACACTATATGAATTATCTATTTATTTAGTGAACTTAATTGAAAATATTCTTTATTCTATAATTGAAGCTTAGTTAGACTTAGTATGACAACTGACATTTCATTTAATTCAATTGTTGATATGGTTGAAAGGATGATTGAACAGAAAATGGTCTTAAAGTCTAGTTGAATTGCTTGAGGACAAGAAAGTATTATTTTCTTTGCTTGAGGACAAGCAAAACTTTAAGTTTGGGGGAGTTTGATGAGTAAAAAACTCATCTAGTTTTAAGTCCATTTTTTGTGCATAATTGAGAGCTTAATGCTTATTTTAATGCAAAATTATGGAATCTTCACCAAAATTATTGTTTAGTAGGAAACAAGATCAAAAGAAGCAAAAAATAGTAAGAAAACCAACTGAAAAGACTAAGGAAGGAAGAACAATTGTTGTGAGATCTCAATAGATCTCGCAAAAAAACAAAAGGCAAAAGATAGAAGAAATGTCGCGACATTCAAACTTTTTTCGCAACAAAATTGAGAAGAACCCCAGGAAAACAACAAAGAGTTGTTGCAACAATATAACATTTTGTCTCGACATTTATAAAAAGGGGAATGTCAAGCATAATTGTCAAGACAACCTGATGACAATATTGAAGACACAATTTTAGATGAATGTTGCGACAACGAAAAAATTTCTAGAGATCAATAGTTGAACATCAAGAGGAAATTGTCTTGACAAAATTTGAAGACAAAAGTGTAGAAGAAATGTCGCGACAAATTTAATTTTTTCGCGACAATTATTTAAGAGGTAAACAGTTTTAGAACAGCAGCAAAATGTCGCGACAACACCATGACAAAGATGAAGACAAATATGGCTGTAATAATGTCATGACAACCTATCTAATGGGCTTGCATTGAAATCCATAAAATCTGCCTAAAATTCCAGCCCAGCAACAATTGGATTATAAATAGAAAGAAATAGGGCGTAGAAATGAGATGAGGATACGAAGATATTGAGAAGGAAGAAAGAGTGAAGGAAGCTTTTGTAAATAATATTTCATTTTTCTTTTTCTTTTTCTTTTTCTTTAATTTTCATTTTAAATTAGAGTAGTAGATTTCAACTGAGATTATTGAGCTTTGATTTTTTAATATCAATCTCCATTATTGCCTGAACTTGAACTGAAGCTGAATTAATTGTTTGAATTCTTTTTCTTCATTTTCTTGATTACACTTTCAATGAATTTGATTAAACAACTAGTCGTTGATATGTGTAATCTAGTGATGGAAGGCTAAGCTCCCTCTAGAAAGGGATTGGTGGTATGATTGTTATGATTGTAGAATCTTGATGTAAATTGTGGATTGAAGACTGAATTTATCTAATTGGTATTATTCTATATGTGAATTATTCTAAGCATCAGTTTAGTATACCCATAAGAGCTGTTCTAAGCTCTATTTTCTAGGATACCTTCTAGTGACAGTAGAAGGGAGTTCTTGAGATTGAAGAGCAGTATCTAAAGTGTATGTTAAATGGATAATCCTAGAACTAATATTAATTACTACCCAAATAGTGTTGTTCCATACTCTTAACACTTTGAATTTTGAGCACTTTTTTGCTTAGTAATCAGCCAAATTAATCCAGTCAGCACGTTCAGGACCTAGCAATGCTTCAGATCAATTTATAGCAGTTTTTGTAGTTTTCACAAGCTATATATATTGAAGATAGGGATCCATCTCGAGCATGAAGAAATCAATTGAACCTCGAGCCGCAACTAAAAGGGTATACAAGGCAAACCATAAAACAGAGAAAGTGCATAAAGCCCTTGCCAATTTTGCAAGGGTTACGAAATTTAGCAACCCCTATGAAATTCTCGCAGCTTAAAAATTGCAGTCAGCGACTTCGCACTACGAAATCAGCTTCATGACTTACTCCGCCATTATTTTATTTTTTTGTCTTTATTTTTTATTTCTTCCCAAATTCTCCCCATGCTATAGTGTTTAGTTTATACAATTTGGTAATTTGTATTGTTTTGGTGGTATATGATACCCAAAGAACACTTTGTAAGTAACTTTTGGATTATTGAAGTTTTGAGAGGCTTACCGAGGAAGCTCCTATTTTCTTTCATTTTCTCTCATTTTCTTTCTCTATTTCTCACTGGCCAAACACCCTCTGAGGATGGTTTCTTAGAGGATGATGGTTGAAACCCCTTCCTCCTAGAAGTAAAAGGCCATTGGGTGAAGGATCCTAAGGTACACTAAGGGTTTCCATGTTTTTCACTCAGGTATTCACTGTCATTATTGTTCTTCTCTTTAACTTTAGGTTTTAATCCCTTTGAATCACCTTCAATGGTTAATATTTGCTAAGCTTTCAAGGCTCATTGGATGCTTAATGCTAGATCCAGTGATGTTCGTTAGTTATCATTTATGAGCCATTAGAAGGTGAGTCAAGGAGACGTTTGTTTTCACTGATTTAGAGCATTAATGGGCAGTGAATGCCATTTTCAAAGATATGTAACGAGGGTAATTTTGTATAGCTAAATGAAGATCCGGTTTGGAAGATAACTATATGTTATCCTCCCCAATGCGAGGTAAAGACCCTAAAACCCCTTTCATTTTCCTAAGAATAAACCTAGTGTCCGACATCATGACCTCTTCCACATTCTAATTTGTTTTATTTTCAGTGATAACCACTAAAACCAACCCTTTTTTTTTTATCACAACCCCAAAATCCAAACTACAATCACTAGTGTAAACCTCAGTATTAGTCATTTCGACGAAGAAAACCCATCCCTGTGGACAATCCTAGAGCTGCTATGCTATAGTAGCAATGCTACGTTAGTATAAGGTATTAGGTTATAAATCTTATTGATTTAGAATGCTCATCGGTTCGTGCCACAAGAGGTGTACCTGCATCAATATTATTTGTAACTTAAATTCTACCGCCATAGCGGCTAAACAAGAAGATAGTGATTTTAGGTCAACTCGTGGATGGATTTTCTTCGCAAAATGATTCACGCTGATGTAGAATGGTGATTTCTACTTGATTTGGGGGTTTTTGTAAAACAAAGATCGTGATTTAAAACTACAAACAAAATGAAATATAATGTAAAAAGAACTCTTTTAAGTCTCGGGCCACTAGGTTTGAGGTTTAGGGTGACTGAGGAGTCCTCGGGCCCTTTTCCTCACGTTGGGGAGGATGACCTATAGTCATTTCCCAAACCGGATCTTTATTTAGCCATAAAAACTGAACCCTAAAAGTTTTTCTCTTAAGATAGAGCATTTATTGGTCATTTATGTTTCGATGCAGTAAAAACGATCCTTTTACCTAACCTATAGAGGCAAATAAATGGCAACTAAGCGAGCCTTAGTGGATCTAGTGGTAAGCATCCACTGAGCCCTAAAATCTTGCCAAGTACTGGCCAATCAGGGTGCATCAGAAGGATTTAAGGCTGATGCAAGATATAGAGACATAAATGATCATAACTGCATGCGTTGAAAACAGAGAGGACACCAGTTTACCTTAAAACTTTGACCCAGTGGCCTTCCTCTTCAAGGATGAGGGGATTTAGCCAGCCATCCCTTGATTTGTCATCCTCAAGGGGTGTTCAGTGAGAAAGGAAGGAAAGGGGAGAAAATGAGAGAAAGTGCTGAAAACTGAAGCTTCACCTCTCTTCTCACAATTTTATTGCATCAAGTGATATCCTTACAGAGCTCGACCGAGACTTATATACCCCGCTTCAAAGTCAGGAAATATAAAATGACTGAACATGTCAACATATGAGGTAGGTTGAAATACAAAGACAACCCACAGTCAAATCGAGGCATCGAAAGTTGCAAAAATTCGCAGAACCCCAAAATTGTATATTCCAATTTTCTTTAGCTTGTGGCTACAAGTTCGGCTTGGATTCTTCGTGCTTGGATTGGCTAGATAACTTTGGCCTAATTATCTTGCAAAAACTACAAAAACAGCCACAAAATGCGATTAGTTGTATAGCCAGGACCTTAATGTGCAAATTGGGTTAATTACACTTTTTGGGCACTAATCACACCCCCCAACCTACGCATTGCTAGTCCCTTAGAAATGAAAGAAATAGAGAGCGAACAAGACAAAATCAAAATTATGTCTTGCATGGTAAATGGTAATTCAAAAAGGTTGTGAATGAGTAATGCTTAACCTTCAACATGAATCACCAAGCTCCTGCACAATACCCATCTTAGGAGAATGAAAGCCATACAGAATCAAGTTTTTAGAAGAGTATCCAACTCAAGGGAATCGACCATAAACTTCCACCAAAATCTAAGTGTTTAAGCAATCAGTTTTTAACAGTAAGCTACCAAACTGCACTCTCCCCCCAACCAAGCTACTGCTAAAACCTAGAATAATGACCAACCTAAATAAATCTGGCTTCCCTCTTATTCCACACTTCTTTTTATGTTGTAGGGTGTCATGCTGAGGAATCGACCTCACCAAAGTCCATGTAACGGGGATCCACCAATGACTCCCAACCAACTAAGGCTTAGGGCATCAAGTCAAAAGGATCTTTCGACCACTAACTCTTAAGGTTTCACCCTGGACTCCGAATTATTTCTAGACTCCAGCACCTACAACTTGCTAAACCTCACCCCTCCACCTATGTAGCGAGCACTAAGTCGGCGGCTCCCAACTAGTTGGTTTAGGGCACCAGGCTTTAAAGGCTTTCACCATATACCCCTCGGACTGTGCTTGGGTTTCAAGGCGAAGCGTTGCGGATTTTCTATTCTTTTTCTTTTTCTCTTTCTTTTTCTTTATGGAAGAATTCTTTGGCCTTCTTTTCTTAGGGGTCCTCAACCTATTACAGGTGGTCAACGAAACTAGGGTAGGATTTGCAAAGTAAGGGAGCTATGCAGTTTCTCAGCCTATTTGAAGAAAATTGATGTGCATTGTGTGTGGTTAGCTAAAGGTGGAAGAAGAAGGCCGAACACCATGAGACTTCAACTAATCATGCATGGAACTGATCTAACATCAATGGCATTGGGCAGTTGTTTGCTGAATCAAAAGACATATACAAATTTATGTCACTATTACCCAAGGACTATTGTCTAATCCCCGACAACGACGCCAAAAACTTGTTTGCTGGATCAAAAGTCATATACAAATTTATGTCACTATTACCCAAGGACTATTGTCTAATCCCTGGCAACGGCGCCAAAAACTTGTTTGTTATATTTCTTTGCAATTATACTGATTAAAAACGGTTTCCTTAAGAGTGGCTGAATTTCTTTCTGGTTTTGATCCATGATTCCGCAAAGGGATGTGATCAACAAGTAATAAAGTGGATTTAAGTCTAGATATCGATCCCATAGAGATCTCAAGAATTCTGAATCAACTACCCTGACTACTCAAGCTCTATACTATTTGGACTATGATTTGCAATTGATATATCCCTAGCAACCTTGAAAATAATGAAAGAATGAAAATATGTAAAATAAGAACAAAATGATCTAATGCTTAAACTAAAATAAAAAAATTAAAGAAATAGACTGTCGGGTTAGCTTTTAAAGGGATGCATTGAAAATACAAATGGCTAGAAACATCAATTCCCTAGATAACTCTCAAACTTTGCTTCATGAACTTCAGATTCGAACTAGCCCAAGGAAGATGGTAATGCCATGTGGATTTCTCCTTAATGACAATATTACTTCATCATCTAATCTTCCTCGCTTTCTTCGAAGACGCAGGATTAGATAACTACTTTTAATCTCGAAGGTTCTGTCTCCGGCATTTTCTTTTCAATACTTCATACCTGCAATACGGACTATAAACCTTAGCTCCTAAGACATGCTAAGCAATGGGTTTACACTATACCGTTCTCATCCTCAAAATTGAAATGGGCTTCATTCTTTCGAGCATTAGATCCTCGCTAACATAGGATTGAACTTATCACTCGAATCGAGAGTGACTTCTTCGCTTCATTTTAATTGATAAGTCATCCAACTCATTCCTAGCTTTCAAGTGAGAAGAGATTTATCAATTAAAATTCACAGAGCCCATTAGATCCCTAATATTAGGTTCGCATACCCTTCCGAAATCATTCAATACTCTCAGAATGTGCCTCTCCATGTCACCCGTAGGCCCTTGGAAATCGTGAGCATGAAACAATCCCATTACGTATGTGATTAATCGATATTTGGATCGTATACAAAAATAAACAAACCAAGAAGGTGATTCAAGACTGAAACAAGAGACTTCCGATAAATTTACGCAGAAAGATAAATTTAACAACAGAGTAAATTCAATGTGAGCCGGGGTTTCTAAATTACTTACTACACTAATCTAAGAGCCCTCGACGTAAGAACCATCAGAACCAAACTGAAGTTCGAATCTAAAATTTGTTTGTACTTCAAACGAACTGCAAGAATTTGAAGAAAATATCATTATGCATTCAGCTAACTTCAACAACTAACATCCAGTCCGTGAATTCAAATGCAATAACAATCTACTCTAATCTAATCTAAAATAACTCGCGAAAATAAAGAAAAGAAATAGAAAATTAAAATACACGAGCCTCTGGCCACCCACTTCTTCGAGCCGCCTCAAGAGCCGCCTCGCAGCAACCGCGCATTTGATGTGGCTCAAGTCAAGCCCTAACTTCACGCACCTATTCGCGGATTTCAAAATAATCGCCCATTTCGTTTGTTCATGTCGCGAATTCCATTTGTGCGCGTCGCGACCTGACTCTGATGTCGCGACCCTTCAAGTCGCGACTTCACCGTTCGCGATGAAGCCGTTATGATGTCGCGATTTCAATCATACGTCGCGACTTCAATGTTATGCTTATGAGTTTTTCCGATGTCGCGACTTTTCATGTCATGTACTTCACCGCTCGCTTGCGCCGCTCCGATGTTGTGACTTCAATCATACGTCGCGACTTCGTTTTTCTGTTCGTCTGTAGTAGAAGCTTTTATCTGGTTGCGACTTGCCTTTAACATCCCTTGGATATGATGTCGCGACCTCTAAATGACGTCGCGACCTTCTTCCTTTTTAACTCGATGTCGACTAATCGGGCGACGTCGCGACCTCCTTTCTTTGTAGGAATCGATGTCGACACTAATCAATGACGCCGACTTCACCTTCCCCCCGCATTGAGGAGCTCTTCGAGGTCACGACTTCAATCATACATCGCGACTTCACTGTTCTGCTTATGAGCCTTTCGATGCTGGAATTCTTTGTTGTGATCATTCTTCATCTCTAGGATTTGATGTCGCGACAGCCTAAAATGATGTCGCACTCTCCATTCTTCTTGCAGCCGATGTCGATTTCATCAAGGACGCCGCGACCTCCTTTATTAACCCGATGTTGCGTACTCCATCGCGACGCCGCGACCATGATCTCCTTGTAACTGATGTCGCGACACTAACCGATGTCACAATTCTCGATACTTTCGTTAGCCGATGTCGTCGCTACCATCGACCGATGTCGCAACATCTTCCGAGTCGTTGTTTGATGTCTCTATCTCGTTTTAACCGCGGACTCTATGTTCGCTACTCAAAATCTGTCGCAACTTCTATTCAGCGTCACGAATTCTCCATGTCTACCGCTTGCTTTCAATTATGTCGCGACTGCTTGCGGCCATAACATCATGTCCGCTCTTTCATTAATTCTCGTCGTCTGATTTGGAGTTTCCTCACGCGACCTTGGTGTGTTATTCTCTTCATCACAAGGTCGCGACATCAAGTCCTTTCTTTCAAAATGCCAAGGTCAGCACTTCCCTTTACTTGAGAAGGCTGTTCTCGTGGGCTTTAGGCCACTGTCACGACCCCATGGTGGTATCAATACCCATTTATCTCCGCTTTGCGTCGCGACGTCGCAATGATGTCGAGACATGAACTTCTTCATTTGACTGCTTCTTTTATTCTCGACCAAGTCATATTTTGTCTCAACTTCCTTCTTCAGGTCACGACTTCACTTATTCACTCTTCAGTTTCTTCTTCAAAGCCAAATTTGTTGAGGTCGTGACTTAGAATTGCCGGGTTCGCACTGTCATGACTTAAGTTCCAAATACTTCACCTCACAAATCGATTTCTTATGATTTTTGCTAAAATTTGATTAGGTTTGTATTGATTAATGCCCAAAGTGCACTAACCCTATATTAGATAGGTTTTGAGCGCTTCCAAGATTCAATCATGTCATTTATACCCAATTGAAGTGTTCCCAGTCTTCTTAGTAGCACTTATGCCATTTGCAGGGTATTTTTGGTTGTTTTGCGTATTTTGCACTTGAGTCTAATCTCTAATACAAAGGGATGAATCATGAAGTTGGAATTCAAGTCAAATTTCATCAACCGTACCCCAAGAATCAATGAGAAAACAAAGGAAAAGTGAAGAAAATTCGATGCACATATGATGAAAAGCAAGAAGGATCAACAATGCGAATTCGCTGCTTAAAATTTTCGCTAAGATTGCGAAAATTTCAACCCACGGTGTACCCCGCAACCCACGAAAACACCAAATTTCGCTAGACTCCATCCCCAATTTCGCTAGGGCACCACCTTAGCGAAAAATAACCGATTTCGCTTATCACAAGAATTCGCTGAGTTAGCGAAATTTCGCTTAGCTAGCGAAATTGGCCATCCTTAGCGAAATTTCATGTTTTCGCTAGACCTGGTAGTCGCTTAGTTAGCTTAAATTTTTGTACTGAATAAAATTGATGCCTCAATATGCTTTGTAATTAATGCCAAACCGCCTCTCCAAACTTGGTGTATTACTTAATTGTCCTATGTTCTAGCCAATTTTATAGGTTTTTGGTATTTTCATACCTTGATGAGGCCTATAGGCCCTCTTGTTTTGTAACCTAAGTAACAATTTTTGGAACACCTGTGAGAGAAGATATTTTGTAAGTTTTCATTTTTATAAATAAAGTCTCGTATTTTAGTTGGGTTTTGTTTTCTCTTCTCTCTCTCGTCTTACTTTCTACGCTAAACACCCTCTCGAGGATGACAACTCAAGAGATGTCAAGCCTCTTGGAAGAGGAAGGAAGCTAGCTTGCAAGGCATGATGTCAGTCTCCTTCAGATCAAAAGCTACAACAGTGTATTTATGGCCCTTATATTCTCAAACATGGTCAGATAACATCAATGTTGATTTGGCCAATACTTCCATGCTTGTGTCAAGTACATATTCAAATGAGAGAAGTACCGTGATTCTTAGGATGGTCTTACGAGCCTCCGAGATAATATTTACATGTTAGTGGTTCTTCAAATTAGGTTAAATAACATTTATCATATTATTTCGCTAATACTTCCATGTTTTAGGATACATGGCACAGGAGAGATGTAATCGTTGTTCTTGATGGTCTTTACGAGCCTCTGAGATGATATTAAATGTTAGGGTTTTAAAAAGTAAAGGGGCCATAACTGCATGCTACCCAGATTGACCAAATGGGGAGTTGCTTCACGGGTGAGGTTTCTAGTTAAATATAGATCCTAAGTATGCCATGGACTATGTGTCGTATGTCATAACGCGAGGATAAAACCCGAGATTAATTGTTTGGCCCTAACTTGCCAAGTTAGTGACCTAAATCTTCAAAGTTAACTTTTCTACCTTTACTTTCAGTTTTTATACCTCGCTTCTAAACCATTCCTTAATCGTTTTTGAAACACAATTCCAAAGAGTCCAAATAGAAAGCCTTACCTTCGTGCACTGATGCAATCCATTTTTAGGATGAAAACCCATCCCCGTGTTCGACTTAAACCACTATACTCCGCAAAGAGCTCGACCACGCAAAGAAGAGGGAACTTAGGTGTATATAATTTTTGGTCGATTTTATAGCTCACCCTACCGTGGCACGTAATCAAAATGGTGCCGTCACGGATGGTGCAAACTACAAACGTAAGTTGAAGAGTACTCTGTGATCCACATCACAAGTGAAGGTAACTCTTACTTTTTGCAACTCATTTCAGGAACGCGCTTTTAGTAATTGAAGCAGCGAATCGTGACCAAAGCTTCGCTGATTCATTCATTTTTCATTCAAACATTTTTATCAGTTGCTAGTTAATTTTAATCTTTTTTGGGTAAGTTTGTTGCTGTTTCGTTGTCTCTAAATTATGTAAATGGGTGTGTTTATAAATGCTGGGATAGAGACACATCAGGTAGATTGCATAGGATAGGTACACAACTCAATCTACCAATGAGGTTAAGACCAACCGACACCACGGATCCCATACCCGAGGAACAACAGAGTCAACCAGAACCCCATGAATCCAAATGCCTATAACCATGAGGGATCACATCCACCTCCTAGAGTTAGTGCCCCATCCCGTATCATTCCTCCCAACAAGATGTAGCAACAGGCCATATTTGGTACTCTACTCCCACATATCATGGTATGGAAAATGAAAATCCATACACTCATATTAGGATTTCGAGGAGGTTTCAGACTACCTTCATGAAGGCATGATGACATGGATTTGCTGAAGCTAAAAGCATTTCCATTGACTCTAAAGGACAAGGCCAAGATATGGCTCAACCTATTGGAGGCCTAGAACCATTAGAATCAATGAGCCGCAAAAAGTGCACTCCTCAAGAAGTTCTTCGCTCATAAGACCAATAATTTGAAAAGACAAATTTACACCTGCATCAGATGGTGAGAGAGATTTACCAAAGGTTGGGAGATTTATGGAAACCATCGCGCATGTCCACACCATGGGTTTGATACATGGATGTTGGTGAACCACTTCTATGGTAGGTCTCCTAGCTATGAGGCAACTTTTGAAACTATGCTGGGAGACTTTCTAAGTAAGCATCCCGATGAAGCCATGGATTTTTTAAATTACGCTGCCGAAACTTCTAAGGGTCAGGATGAGCCTAATCCCAGAGAATTGAAAAAGGATGAGATGTACAAGCATTCCCAAGGGGTGGGATGTATGCACCGCCGTAAGAAATAGAAATGAGAGCTTGTGGATTTCAACCCTAGCTAGGAAGGTGAGGAGCTCAAGGCAAACAACTCCAAGAGGTGCATGCAAGGACTGAATCCCGCACAACCAATCCTCGTGACCAATTTCCAATCCTCGTACACAATGCACGTTGTCCTATGGCCCTCAAGTAGCAAGGATTTGATGTCGAATGTGCAAACACCGTGAGGACAATACTACAAGCCACAACAATCCAATGCTCCATATGGTAATATCTACAATTCCAATCGAGGAATCACCCTAACCTCGCATGGACCCAACCCCCCGCTTTATGTAATTTCTTGTGTGCCAAACCCCGCTGTCTCCTCACAAATACAACAACCACCATCCCTTCTCCGCAGAACAAGCTATATTGAATTCCTGAAATGCGTGGTGGGCAACTTTATTGAGGAACAAAAAGCGAATCAATGCGCAATCAGGTACAAAGGTTTGATAATGTAGAAAGTACATCGAATAAGAGAATAGATGGGCTTGAGAGCACCGAACTTAAAATTGATAACCTACAAAAGATCTAATCACTCAAGATCAACAAGCGTTTGAGGTACAAGAGAGAGGGAGGTTTCCATTCCAAACACTTCCAAATCCTAAAGGATCTATGAGGCAGGTCATCCAACACCCTGTGAATGGATGAGGTTGTAAGGCCATAATACTTAGAAGTGGAAAAGAGGTTGATCAACCTATGCCAAAGCCCCGTCACAATCCAGCAGGAGAAGAATTTGGGGCTCGAGATATTCTCCTAGAGGAGGATTCAATGAAATACCGTGATACCACCCCTCCATTTCCACAAGCACTTAGGAGGGAAAGAGTTAAGGCAACTCAACAAGGTGCATTTCGAGGTTTTAAGGCAAGTGAAGGTTAACATACCTTTACTGGACCTAATCAAACAAAAGTCCTCGCTATGGGCCTTAAAGGATCATTGCACAATCAAAAGGATTTTAGGCATTGAGAAGAAGGCATTTTCACCGAACATATCGCCATAATTCAAAGTAAATATCCTCAAATACAAAGATCCCGGATCTCCCACACCCCAGTCAATATCAGCGGAATCAGACACAAATCATTGCTTGATTTAGAGCCAAGCAGAACCTAATGCCGTATTCTGTATACAAGCATCTAGGTTTAGGTGAACTTAAACCTACCAACATCACACTATCATTGACCGATAGATCGCTGAAGATCCCAAAGGGATAGTTGAGATGTCCTCAGGAAAATAGACAAATTCTACTACCCAAAGATTTTAGGTGCTTGACACCGAACCAATTGCAAACAGTCCTGACCATGTACCAATCATCTTAGGAAGACCATTTCGCCACGCCCAATGCAATAACAATTGCCGGAATGGAGTCATGCAATTAACCTTGGTAACATGACTCGATAAACATCTTTCATTTGAACAACAAACATGAGTCGCTAGAAACCGAAAAATCAAATTCTGAAGAAGTTTGTTTCACTGATCAAGCAGCAGAAAACAAAGTACCCAAGAAGTGCAAGGAGTGATCAGCCAAGAAATGAAGAAATTTGGTCTTGGCTAACAACACCCAACTGCAAGTCAATCGATCAATTCCAAAGCCATCGTTGAGGAGCAAGATCAACATTCGGGCAATCTAACACTATGGAGTCACTCCCAGCTACCGGCAGGGGCCGAGGGAGATCATTCTCCTCAATCTCTCCTTGAGTAATTTCTGAAATTGAACTGGTCCGTGTTTTCAAAAAACCGGATTGCGCTCAACAATTTGCTTTTTGTCTTAATTTAATTAATTTTGATAATTTCGCTATTTTTAGAAAGTTTCCTAAATTAGCAGTTTTTCCCTTTTTAGTAATTTTGTTTATATACTATAGTATTGTGTATTAAATTTTAATTATAGTTTCATATAATAATTTTCATTATAAATTTTTATTCCTTATAATACTAATATTTAACTACTGGAATTTCGATATGCAGGTGGTATAATCTGTTAGCTAAATTGCTTATAATAAATAAAATTGAGGAAAAGACCTTCGGCTACTTCCATTTGGCTATAAGAGGAGGATGCGTTTCGCTTTTCACACTTGCTGTTTTCCCTCCCAAATTTCGTCAATTCGCCGCCAGCAGCCTCCCGTCGCGCCCCAAGATTCTGCCACAGAGCCCCGAGCCATCACCCCCGTTGTTCTAGCCGTGGTACGCACCACCCACTGCTCATCAGGTTCCCACCTGGGCGAGCACCCATCTATCACACCGCCGAAGCCATCACCGAAGCTCACCGCCAGCTCAAAGAGCTCGAGGCCCTGGCTCAGCTTAGCTCGCTCGTCAAGAAGCCAAATGCATGACCGAGCCCCCCGACTGAAGCTTCACTAACAAGGCGAGCCTTGGTTTTCGTGTACTCGAAGGTTACTCGAGTCTAGAGAAGATTCCCATCGCTCTCGAGTACCGCACACAAGACGCTGAGCCAAGCCCTCTTCCAAAAGGTTTTATTTGATTTCCCGCTATATTCGTGACGAGGCGGGGTCCCGCCTTCGGGCCGCGGTTAGATTCAAGACGCCCGGTAGAGTCTCACCCGGGCCCCAGCCCAAAGACTATCACTGTACCAGGCCAGATCGAGGAGCTCGATTCCGACTTTATCAGACACGGATAAAGGACTCTGCCCCATCACCCGTGCCCCAGGGGAGAGTTGGGAGGGTCTGCCCTGCCGGCCCGCACATCGGCCCAAAGGAATATCATCTTCTCGGCCTCCCCACCGTCGCATCAGCCGCGAGGCGTCTTCTATCACCACATTTGTCGCCCGCCCTCGAGGATCTCGAGGCCACTATTCTTCAGGTGGAACCTATTCCGGGAATGCGCGACTCCAATCGCAGAGTTTCCATCAGAGTCATATTACGACGTCTGGCCACGAGGGTCGACTTAGATAATCGAGCATGCGGTTGATGGGAGGAGTATTCCACTCCTACCTTCATGACTCCCAAGCAAAGATTATTTTCCGAGAGTAGTGTCAGCAGCCTCTACCACTCCATGACATCCGTGGGAGGAGACAAATCCACATGAGCTTCGGGCTCAAGACGATGATCGCCTCCTGTACTCAGAGCATCCGATATTTCAAAGAATTTTGGGCCTCGCTGCATACCGCAATTCAGAGGGATACAGATCGGGGCCCACCCGCCTCATTGCAGATGGTCCGGAAAGTAATCGCCGAGACACCACCGCCGGGTCCAAGATTCTACAGAGGCGCCCCGCCCCCCGCCGCCATTGACACCACCTATTCCCCGGTGACGAGGCCTATTCCCTCCGCAAAGACATGCAGAGGGAGGGGGAGCCATCCCGGGAGGCGCTTTACCGATCTCGGGGATTTACCCAGCCCTCAGCCGCGATGGCTTCCCGTTGCGCTTTGAGTGGCATATCCATCTAAGGACCTCGGCACCAGCAGAGCATCCCACTACTGATGCCGAGACTCCTATGTTACGTTCTCGAGCATCTAGGATTCCCAGAGGAGCCCAGACTAGAGATGAGGGTCCGATGCCCCTTGGTCATGTCAGTAGAGCGGGTGATGACTATGCCCGTCTCTTTCCACATACGACCACACAGACTAGGGGAGGTACCGGGTCAGGAGGCTGAGGACCACCACACAGATGATATGCCTGCCCCTGAGCCCGAGGTACAGGACTCCCATTCCGCATCGTTTCACCTCCATCTCCTTCACATACTACATCAAGAAATAAGAAGAGATACTCCCTGCCTTTCCTATTCAAAGAGCATCATTCAACGGAAAGTACATCCATGCTAGCCGAGATACCGTGTGACGGATGCCATCCGCTTCACTTCAGCCTACACAGCGCCCAGATCGCAGGTCAGCTCAAGGCCATTCCATGCCGATTACTGCATTATGACCCATCCGGCCTTCCTCATGTTCCCGGTCGCCGACAGGTTTCCCACCACCGATGCAAATTTCATCGATGTTCCGTCGCAACAGTTGTGCCAGCCAGCCCACCACCACCACCACCACAAAGAAATGAGGTGGTTGTGCTCTTTTATGATTTTGTTTAGTTACCAAACTTATCAACCGCCTACTACCTTTGTTTAGGACTATGACAGCTTCTATAGTAGGCAGTGATACCTTTGTGTTTAGCTTTGTATTCATGTACTCAGCCATTTCGCTATATCAAAAGCTATTCGCTGTATATACCGACTTTTGCATATCATGTTTCAGGCCTTCAATTCTCAGGTAAATGTTTTTCTTTTCAATTGAACAATTGAATTGCTACAATTGGATAATTGAATTGCTTTGTGTTGGAAAATTGAATCACTGTTTGTCACCTCTATGTTAGAACAAATTCCATACTTGAAACAATTTTTGGTCACTTACAGTTCCAGCATGCTCAACTTGAAAATTTCCCCCTTTATGCTAATTCACACACTGCACTCCAGATTATTTCAATAGGCTGTGAATTTGTTCGCCTCCTTTCGCTTTGCATAGCCGGCCTTAAGCATGTTGGCAACCTAGGATAGGTTTGTGTTACCCATACTTGAAGACCAATGTTGTCTTCCAAAAAGAAAAAGAAAAGAAAAAGAAAAAGAAAAGAAGAAAAAGAAAAATAAAAGTCATGAAGCTTTGTCTTGAAACCCGAGCACGGTCCGAGGGGTATATGGCGAAAGCCTTTGAAGCCCGATGCCCTAAGCCTTAATTGGTTGGAGTCATCGATTAGTGTCTGCACGGGTGGATAGTAGTTTAATGACTTGTGGGTGCTTAATTTTCAAGTCATTCTGAGTCCGGTAGCCTTTAGAGTTAGTGGTCAAGGATCCTTTCGCTTGATGCCCTAAACCTTAATTGGTTGGGAGTCATCTGGACCTGCACCTGACTTCGTGAAGCCTGATTTTAAGCATTGCACCCTACGATGTATTTAATAAAGAAAGAAGAGTGTAACTAACCCTATCTAGGTTGTTCAACAATCTTACAGCCAAGGTCGCTAGGTCAGGGGAGAGCAAATTTTGCAATTTATTGGCTTAATCGTTAAGCAAAAAGAACCATTAGACTTAGGTGGAAATTCGTTTCGAGAATCATGGAACCACTTAATTAAATGGTTCTTTGTACGGTTTTGATTCTTTCATTTCGGTTTTCAAATTTGATTTCAATTTTTCGCTTAAGGTAATGTTTATATGTATATAAACCCTTTTTTGAATCATAACCTTTTGCAAATCACCACATGCACTCTTATTTTATCGCTAAGGGACTAGCAACGCTTTGGTTGTAGGATTAATGCCCAAAAGTGCAATTTTGAACCCTATATTAGATAGGTTTCGTGAGTGCTTTTGGCGCATTAATCATGTCATTTATACCAATTGAAGTGTTCAGTCTTCAGAGCACTTATGGCTAGAGGGTATTTTTGGTTGTTTTGCAGTGCATTTTGTGCACCCTTGAGTTCAATTCAATACAGCATGAATCATGAAGTTGGAATTCAAGTCTCACCATCAACCACCCCAAGAATCCAATAGAGAAAACAAAGGCAGCGAAGAAAATTCGAAGGCAAATAAGGCGTGATGAAAAGCAAGGAAGGATCAACAATGCAGAATTTTCGCGGTTATGTAAAATTGCTAAGATTGCGAAATTGCAACCTTAGCTTAAAATTTTCGCAACCCAATGAAAACACCAAATTTCGCAGACCCATCCCAATTTCGCTAGCACCACTCTAGCTTAAAAATAATTGATTTCAGCTACTCACAAGAATTTTGCTATTTAGCTTAAATTTCGCTTAGCTAGCTTAAATTGGCCATCTCAATAATTGATGTTTTCTATAGATTCGTAATTTCGCTTAGCGTTTAAATTTTATGTACCTCAGCGAAAAATTGATGCCTCGCCATGCTTTGTAATTAATGCCAAACCGCTCCAAACTTGCGATTACTTAATTGTCCTATAACTTAGCCAATTTTATAGGGTTTTTGGTATTTTCATACCTTGAGGAGGCTTATATAAGCCCCTCTTGTTTTGTAACCTAAGTAACAATTTTTGGAACAATTTGGGGGAGAGAAGATATTTTTGTAAGTTTTCATTTTTGTAAATAAAGTCTCTTATTTTAGTTAGGGTTTTGTTTTTCTCTTCTCTCTCTTCAGTTCTTACTTTCTCTAATGCCAACACCCTCTGAGGATGACAACTCAAGAGATGTCATTGCTCTCCTTTCTTGGTAGTTATAAGGAAGCTGTGGTGGGGCATATGTATGTTGTCCTCTTGTACTAAAAGCCACAGTAGTGTATTTATGGCCCTTATATTCTCAAACATGGTTGCATAACATTGGAATGTGTTATTGATTTGGCCAATACTCCTTACGCTTAGTGGTCCATACATATTCAAAGTATAAGTAATCGTGGATTCTTTGTGATGGTCTTTACGAGCCTCTCGAGATAATATTTGTATGTTAAGTCTCTTCAAATTGTGGTTAAATAACATTTCATCATATTATTTCACTAATACTTCCATTTGCAGATACAGCCGCACAAAAAGAGAGATGCACTGTTGTTCTTTAGATGGTCTTTACGAGCCTCTGAAATGATAATTTAATGTTAGGGTTTTAAACAGTAAAGGGGCCATAACTACATGCTACCTGTATTGACTCAAATAGGAGTTGTTTCATGGGTGAGGTTTGCTAGTTAAACATAGATCCGTTATGCCATGGACTATAGGTCGTGATGTCATAACGCCGAGGATAAAACCCGAGGACACTTGTCGCCTTAACTTCTGCCAAGTTAGACCCAAATCTTCAAAGTTACCCTTTTCACCTTTTACTTTCGCTTACAATTCTCGCTTCTAAACCACATTCCCATCAAGTTTTTTGAGTTCACACCCAAAGAGTCCAATAGAAAGCCTTACCTTCGTGCACCGATGCAAACCATTTTTAGGATGAAAACCCATCCCTGTTCGACCCTAGACCACTATACTGCAGTAGCCTCGATCACAGAGTGAACTTAGGTGTATATAAATTTTGTTGATTTTAGCTCAAATTTAACGTGGCATGAACTACGATTTTCCCGCAAATGAATTTGATTCCAATTATCGCTTTCATGACACCATCATTATTCTCATTATAAACTCGAAAAATCGGTTAAAAAAATCTAATGAGTTTTTGACTCATCGCCAGTTGTTTACAATTCTTCCAACTTGGTGTTAGGCAAAACAAAAAAAAAAAAAAAAAAAAACGGGGCAACAATGGATGAACTTCTAATCGAGAAAATGAGTCAGACATGGTATGTATATGAATGTATGCTTCAATATATTTTAATTTTTACAAACAAACAACAACTTAATAAAATGAACAACCAAGAAGCCATTAAACATACAAAATGGGCTTTGCTTAAGGGTGTGAACTGGGTGCAGAAGTCACTCTTTCAACTCTCCCCAACCAAATGTGACATTGTCCCGCAATGGGTTTCGAATTGGGAGTTAAGGAGGAACAAGTACCTCCTAAGTGTATGCAGCCGTCCCGCCCGACAAGACGCAGGTGCTACTCGGGCGGAGTGGTCGCGATCACCGGGCCGGCCGCCAGTGCTAAGAGGAGCCGTGTGTGTCAATGGTTGGCTGGGAACCGAAGAGGCCCGGGCTGGCACCGATAGGGAAATCGAGGCAAGCCCAGGACTCGAATCCGGCATGATGGGATGGCCTTATCTCCAGCCACGGCAAACTTTAATGTGAGTCATCCTCTCGCTAGAAAGCAAAGATGGCAACCAGAAATGATGTCGGCGACATGTGGCATTTAACCGCATCCATGATGGCCGTGAAGTCCCGAGTGTGATATCGCGAGCACATGAGGAAGCCGGGCTCGCCAATTTCCCATAGAGCTATGGTACTAGG
This sequence comes from Tetrastigma voinierianum, assembly GCA_016808115.1. NCBI lineage: Eukaryota > Viridiplantae > Streptophyta > Magnoliopsida > Vitales > Vitaceae > Tetrastigma > Tetrastigma voinierianum. Next base: position 2,952,495 of record JAEQBH010000178.1, on the reverse strand, counting down.
GGGCCGAGGGCCTGGAAAGTAAAAGGATGGTAGCCGATGGGTAACGGAGAGTAGGAACCGAGTATGGTGGAACCTAATGCTCCTCAATATGCACTATTAGAGGTGGCCGCTTCTTTGCAGGAAGGTCGGCTGTCGATTGGTCCTCGATTGGATCCGGAGGAGAAAGGTGATAGGAACGGGGCATAATTTGCCATCGGTTAACCGAAAGGATGGCCTCACGGTCTTGACGGCGCTCTAGCCTTGGCTCAGCAGGGAAGCCGATGTCCTCTAACACATGGCATAGGAGTCTCAGGAACAGGAGGGGGTGGACCACTGGCTCGGTGCTCTGGCAATGAGCCTTTGTCCTCAAAGTGAACAAGGTCATCATGATAAGCCCGGCCTGGCCGAACCAAGAACTCCGAGATGCTGGTGATGTAGCCCAGAATGGCTCCTCTCCGCTGGACTATGTGCTGGAGGGGAAAAAGATTAGACTGCAGATGTGGCCGATCAGAGCATACGTGGTGGAAGCGCCCCGATTAAGATGGTCCCGGGCCGCCTGTTCCTGCCAGCGCACGAACCATCTCCCCGGTCGAGGGACGGCCACGCCTATAATCACGAGCCGTCGTGACCACCGACATATGGAAAGAAGCTGCTATATCTGAAGCCCGAATTATCCTTTGCTGGCCATCTATGGAGAAATGAATGGTCGTTACATTGGGCTCTCTCCTGGAGGTCATCGTATGGTAAAACTCGATGACCACTCGAGGGTAGTAAAACCGAAACGAGGTCATGAATGGCTTCAAGGAGTACCTCTGCACTAGGCACATCGCATCTCTGAGCTTTGGATCTTCTGCGAAGGCTAGGAGATCATAATAAATCTCTGCGTGCACATCCCTCTCACTACAATCGCATTCCTCGGAATGGTACGTGAGTAGCGTAGGGGCCGCCTAATGATTGATGCAGGATGTATCCAGAGGGCATTCCACAGAACCCGGTAAGCCAGATCAAATTTAGGGGTTCGAACTCGAGGACTCTCCCAGTCGGATGTCCTGCCTCTGATTATTTAGACCTCCCAGATGGCCTAGGATGTGGCGGAGGGGGATGGGGCTAACCTGAGGTACCTCCTGGGGGTGGAAACAAGAGGAGGCAGAACTCCATGGTGGGGATCTCCATCCAGCGACAACAATGCAAGAGCAGCCACCGCAGGAGCAAAGGCTACCTGGCGGTAGGGGTCATAGAGCGACCTGCAGTAGCGGCGGCGGCGTGCAGGATGGCTAGGTTAGAGCTACCAAGAGGGAGGAGGAGAAGACCGCCCGACTCACCTGCCTGTCCTCCGTCCCTGACCATGCGGTCGGGCTGAGAAGGAGAGAAGATGGAGAGGAAGAAAGGTTTTAGAAATGAATTGGAATGAAAATGAGAGAAAAATAGGGGGTTTAAATAGATATTTTTGGGCAACTGAAGAGTTAAGCCCCATTATTATTCATAAGTATAGAGCACGGCATGGACTCAAAAAAATCTAGAAAATTAATGGAGCAATGTGAAACGAAAGGTCATAGAAAGCAAAAGGCAGTTAAGAAGATGAATAGTGTAAGAAGTGAATTTCAGAACCTACGCAAATCTCCAGAGCCATGTGGTAAATTTACAGGTTTCGAAAATTCTAGGTTGCGAAAATCTAGTTGCTGAATTTTGGTGTTACAAATTCAATAAACATGGAAAATTTAATAATCGTCTAAAACTTCCACTTAACTCAAGCAACACCCAAAAATATCAAAGAACCAAAAATTATGAGAAAACACAACTGTAAATGAGAAAAAAAGCAAAGGAAAACAAAACTAAAGACAGAGAAATTAAGAAAATCACAACTACAACTTAAAATAAAACACACAAAATTCTAGCAAAATTTTTTTAGTGACTTATGAGATACTACAGAAGCCACTCCCAATCAGGTAGTCTTTTGAATTTAAGGGGGGGTCAAGGAAGGGAATCTCCTCCTTGTCTTCTGAGTGTTGTGCTGCATAGGGTTTCAGTCTTTTCCCATTGACCTTGAACGCCCTATTGTCTTGGAGCTGAAAGGTGTCCATTGATCCATCGAATGTGACTCCCATACGGCAATGGCCCACCCATCTCGACTTAAGGTCAAGTGTAAAAGGTGGAGCTTGGAGTCGTAGAGCAAAGATTTGCCCTTTTAGAAATTTTAATAGCTATCGCTTGACTGCGCCACTCTCTTTTAGCCTTTATCTTTCAGCTTTTCGAGTCAAGGTATCATTCCTCGCTCACTGCTGGATATCCTGAGCCTGAGACTAGCTCACATATCCGTGTTCAGCTTCAACACTTCCACCATGCTCTGTACTAAATTTCCACAGGCAGATGACATGCCTTGCCATAAACTAGGTGAGAAGGGGACATGCCAAGAATGGTTTTGTAGGCTGTTCTGTATGCCCACAAAGAGTCCAACAACTTAAGAGACCAATCCTTTCGGTTAGAGTTCACCACTTTCATCAGTGTCGTCTTGATTTCCCCTGGCTACTTCAACCCGACCACCGGTCCGAGGATGGTATGGGGTGGCTACTTTATGCTTGATTAATCAGATTAGCTATTAGAGGCTTTCAAAAGGTTTCATGCGTAAATGTGAACTCCATCACTAATTATGGCTTTTGGGACCCTAAAACTGAGAAAATGTTCTCCTTAGGAATTTCAAGATCACCCTCTGTGGTCTCACGCCCGCAAGGCAACTTCAACCCATTTTGACACATGAATTAACCCCACTAAATGTGATGTATCCAAAGGAGGAAGGAATGGTCCCATAAAATTCCATGCCCCAAACATCGAATCGTCACTGCAAATCAGCCTCACGCATCATATGGACGATTTAGAGATTTTCCCCCAATCTTCGCATTCATTACATTCTCTACACATGGTATGGGCATCCTTGAAAAGAGAGGGCCAATGGAATCCAGATTGTAGCACCTTCCTGGCAGTTTTACTGGGGAAGCAACATGGCCTCCACAAGCATTCTCATGGCAGTACTAGTATTGTTTGTTAAGTCGTCAAGCACACATCTCCACTATCTTATCAGCACATTTGTATATACAAGAAGGGTTCTTCCCAATAATAGGAGGACTCTTGCAAATAAGAACTTCTTGTCTTGAGCTTTCCAATCACTGTAGCTCCTTTGTTGTCAGCACACTGGCAATGTGAGCAAAATGGTGCTTTCAAACTAAGAGTTAGGACTCTTTAGTGAACTCTTATCGATCGAGGGTCATGATTGTCGTGGTGCTATTGTTAATCTCACAGATGATCCAACAACATTCTCCACACTATTTTTGTCCTCGATCTGTTGCGTTGAACTCTATGTTAGTAAGAACCCATCTGATAAGCCTAGCCTTAGCATTCTGTTTGGTGAGCAGATACTTCAAGGTCGAGCGACCAGAATATGATTATGACTGACCTGAAATAAGTGCTTCGTAACTTATCCAAGGCATAGACCACGCCAGCCGCTTCTCCGTGGCCGTAATTCTCTATGCTTCGCTCAATGTCTTGCTTGCATAGTAGACTCATGCAGGCTTTCCTCCTTCTCAAGCCTCAGAACGCCCTAATGGCGATCACAGACGCACACCAAAGGTAATCTCCAAACAAATCACTCATCGTGCAAGGGGTTAAATAGCTGTGAGCCTCAGCTCCTTCAGCCTTCACCCCAAATGAATTACCTTTTTCCAAAGCAGCTTGTAAGAGGCTTCGCAATTTTGAAGCCTATGATGAACCCCTATAAAAGCCCAGGCTCCCAAGAATCGGGCCTCTTCAAGGCGCCTTTACATCATGGGAGGGCAAGCTGAAATCATGTCAATCTTTTGCCTTATCAACTCAATTTCAGAATAACAGCCCGCAAACATGTTCCTGCCATCATATAAACAGCATTTTTCCGCCAATACAAAGTTTTTCTATACACCTATGCAGGACAGCTTTCTAAGTGGATCGTGCATTCTTCAAAGCCTTCCATGGGACCGTAGAATATCATCCATGTAAACCTCCAATGCGCTCTACCAAATCACCTAAAATACTAAGCATGCATCACAGAATGTGGTGTGGCATTACACAGCCAAAGGCATCTCCCAGTACATGTACTAAACGGGCATGTGAAGGTGGTCTTTTCTTGGTCCTCTACAACAATTTCAATTTGTGCAACATCTTGAATAGCCATCCGTGAAAAGTAGCGGTCACAGAACTCTTTTCGTAAGCTGATCCATGAAGGGTATTGGGAAGTGATCCTTCCTTGTCACCTCATTTAGTCTTCGATAATCAATACATACCCTCTAACCTGTAGTAAGGCGGGTGGGCATTTCCTCTCCCTTTTCATTAAGCACAAAGTGGGTTACCCCGATTTCTGTGCATAATCATTGACTCACCCAAGTGCTATCTGGAGCATGGGTAATGATACCAAATGCAAAGAAACTTGAGACTTCGCCGAACCACTTCCTACATATGAGGATTTAATCTTCTCTGCGGTTTCCTTACTGACTTTTCCTCCTCCTCCAAGTAGATGTGATGGGTGCAAACTACTAGGCTGATACCCTTCAGATAAGTGATATCCCACCCTATAGCCTGCTAATTCTCCCTGAGGATGTCCAGCAGGCTATCTTCATGTGAAGTACTAAGTAGGGAGGAAATGACAACTGGGTACTGCTCCTATTCTTCCAAATAGGCATATTTTAATTCCACAGGCAAAGGTTTAAGGTCTTGTTTTTGAGGTTCACTAGTTCCTTCCTCAATCATCAAAGGCAAAATTTCTTGCTGGTTCTGTATCAAGTACAACAAAATCTACTGGATAGTAGAATTTGTCCACTTGTATTAGAGCATCTTCCACTGTTCCCTTTGGTATCTTTATGGATCTATCTATAAGAACCAGTAGTGGAAGTGGGCTTTAATTCTCAACTGAAATTTCCTTGTACATCGAATAAGACGGGTTCTACTTAACACCAGTCGCGAGTGCTTTTCTACAAGTGCTGATATTAGCAGGATGGTAGAATGACCCGGATCTTTATGTAAGCTGCTGGGTTTGCCTTTGGATGATGCTTGACTGTTATGTCGGAGGACCTTCTTGTCAACATTTAGCCCTTTCTTCACTGTGCACAAGTCCTTTAAAAATTTAGCATATGTGGGGACTTGTTGGATCATATCAAGAAAAGGAACGTTGACTTTTACTTGTCTCAGCACTTCTAATATTTCAACTTGGTTGATGGCCTTTTTTCGTAGCTTTTAGTGCTTGCGGAAAAGGTGGGGATGTGCTATTTTTCACTGCAGTTTCCTGGGTCACCACCTCTTCTGGTTCAGCCTCTTTAGCTTCCTGGCCTTCTTTTGCTGCTTTGGGTAATGGTTGTTTGAGCTCTTTACCACTTCTCAATGTGATAATTGCCTTGACCTCATCCATGCTAAGATTTAGCTCACTGGAAGAGCTCACTTCATGCACTCCCCTGGGATTGGGTTGTGTCTGGGAGGGAAATTTCCCTTTCTCTTACACCTATTGCTGGTTAGTTAACCTTGAGATTGAATACTCCAGGTTATCATATTTTTGGGAAATCTCAGCCTCCAAGCTGTCATGTTTTTAGGAAATTTCTGAATGCAGGTTATTCATTTTCTTATTGAGTGTGGTTTCCACTGTGTCAATTCTCTGATTAGCTTGGGCATTCACTACCTTATGTTCCTCCACAAAGTTACCGACCACCTTACTCAAGTTCATAATAGCTTGTTCAACCGGAGATGAGGATCCTTGTTGTTGTGCGACGGGAGGCCTGCATATGGGGAGTTTTAGCTTCCGGGGAGGTTAGGATGGATTCCATCTGTTAGGGTTATAGGTATTGCCATATGGGGTATTGGTTGGTGGCTTGTACTGATTTACAACATTGGCATGCTCAGCCATTATATCCCTTACCGAAGGAACCATAGGGCATTGTTCACTTTAGCGGTCGTTGATCATAAAATAAGCAAGGTCGATGCATACAAGTCCTCTTCTACTACTCTTACCTCATGTGACCTTCTCCCCTTCCAATTCTTCCAACCTTCTGGGCCAAGGCGGACAACTTTCAGCTTTCATTTCCATATCCTCCGTCCGTGAGTACACGCCCCTTGATTTTGGTCAGAGGTTTCATCCCGTATGCCTCCCTTGTGGTTAGGGCTGTCCATGATTTGGAAGTCAGCCACATAATCGAGAAAATCCATGGGCTTCATCTAGATTCTTGTTGCAGAAGTCCTCCACACATGGTCTCCACACCGTCTATAAATGGGGACATCCTATCATAAAAATGGTCGACTAGCATCCAAGTATTGAAACCATGGTGAGACAGTGGTTGATGGTTTCCCAACATTCCTCCCATCACCGGTAAAACTTCATTGTCATAGGTCAGAAGGTATAATTTGCCTCTTTAGAAAGTGTTATTTTATGTGCTGAAAATTTTCTTCGTAAATTCAGCCTCGCACTTCGTCCAATTTATGATAATCTGGCCTAGAGAAGGTCAAATCTTGGGCCTTGTCTTGAAGTAAGGGGGAAGGCTTAACTTCAGCACCCCATATCAATCGTGATCCTCCTCGAAGTCGTGCAAACTTCCTCAAAATCCTGATGTGTTCAGAGGATTTTCGCTTTCCATACCATGGAAGGTTAGAGCAGGGGCACCGTATAAGGCCCGACACTCACATCCTTAGTAGAGGTATAATACATATGGGTGTGCATTCACCCCGTGGTGTATGGTCCTCATCGAATTGCATCGGGGGTTCTTCAGCACCTCGTCAAGGCTTTGTTGCTCCCGTGGAGGGTCCATCCGTTGTTCGGGCCGACTTCACTAGCCTGTTCAAGTGGAGCACTGGCCCTTTCCAATCTGCTTGTAGTGTTCCTATCCCAATGGTGCATAAGTTGTAAGGTAATCAACATAAACAGACAACCAAAAATACAACAAGGCTAGCAAAAAGGTTAAGGTTAGCTATAAAAAAAAATGAAAAATCTATGTAAGGACAGTATAAAATTAAATCCACCTAGTAGTGAACTGCTAGGGGAGATTCAAGTAAAGACAAAAAGGAATTAGAATTCACCAACACTTGTGATGAGAATCACAAGTTCAACAAGTTCTCACTTGCTCTAAGGCACCATCCCCGGTAACGACGCCGTTTGGTTCGTGCCACAATAGGTGTACCTGGAATCAACAATATTTGTAACCTAAATTCCTACTGCCGTAGCAAAGCTACTGCAAAGATAGTCTTGAGGGCCGAACTCGTGGATGGGTTTTCATGAAATGATCTCATATAGTTGATGTAAATGGTGATTTCACTTTGGATTTGGGGTTTTCAAAATGGGCAGATCGTGGTTTAAAACTACAAACAAAATGAAAGTCAGAATGTAAAAAGAACTCCTCGTCCCAGTCAACTGTCTGAGGCTTAGGGTGGCTGAGGAGTCCTCGGGCCTTTTCCTCGCATTGGGGAGGATGACCTATAGTCATTTCCCAAACTGGATCTTCATTTAGCCATAAAAATGAACCCTAAAAGTTTTTCTCTTGAGATAGAGCATTTATTGGTCATTTATGTTTCAAAGCAGAAACGATCTCACCTAACATGCAAGAGGCAAACAATGAGAACTGCTTAGCCTCAGTGTATCTAGTGGTAAGCATCCACTGAGCCCTAAAAGCTTTCCAAGTACTGGCCAATCAGGGTACATCATAAGGATTTAAGGCCGTAGGCACATAGAGATTACAAATGATCATAATTGTGACAAGTGCTTGAAAACAGAGAGGACAATTCCGCTTACCTCAAAACTTTGGCTCCAATGGCCTCAAGGATGGGGATTTAGCTAAGCATCCCTCGGAGTTGTCATCCTCAAGGGGTGGTTTCTAAGTGTGTGAGAATGTGAAGGAAAGTGGGGAGAAATGAGAGAAAAGAAAGCTGAAAACTCGAAGCCAGCCAATTTTATCAGATCAAGTGATATCCCATAGCTCGACCGAGGCATGTATACTGCCCGAGTCAAGGGAAATTACAAAATGTCCAACTACCATCAATAAATAGGTTTAGGAAAAGTCATGTAAGTGGTCAACCTGGGCAGTCAAACCGGAGACGCAGCCGCGAAAAATCTCTAACCCGTGAAATTTCTGCAATGTTCCAATTTTCTTCAACTTGTGGCTCCAATTTCCTTCCGACTTATGTTGTGAGCTACAAGTTCGGCTTGGATTCTTCGTGCTTGATTGGCTCAATAACTTTGGCCTGATTATCTTCCAAAAACTACAAAAACAGCCATAAAATGCGATTAGTAGTATAGCCGGGACCTTAATGTGCCAATTAGGTTAATTATGTTGATTAGTACACAAAAAGTGCTGAAGACCTGTGATAAACATGGCTCAAAATAGCACTTTTTGGGCACTAATCACCTACGGGCTGCTAATCAAATGACGTTGTTGCCGAGGATGATGCCTAAGTGCAGATGACAATGTGCTGAACACTTGTAATCCTCATCACAAGCTCTGGTGAATTTATTTTCTATTGTCATTCTTTTTAGCTAACATTAACCCTTTTTGGTAGAATTGTTGTTGTTTCTTTGGTGTTGTCCTGTGTTTTTCATGTAGGAGTTTATGTTCCAGTGGTTTAGGAATTCATAAATTAGTCAAAATTAGTATTCCACAGAATCGCATTCTACTGGGCTTTAATTTTAAACACAATTAAACCCTCCACCTAAGAACAGAGTCAGGAGGGCATAGAGATGAACCTCAATGCATATATATCCATGCGGGACCACATACACCCTCCTCGGATGAGTGCACCCTCCTGCAAAGTGCCTCTAACTGAGCAAATGATTATTCGACCTTACCTTGTGCCACTTCTTCCCACTTTTCATGGCATGGAGAGTAAGAACCCTTATTCGCACATAAGGGAGTTTGAGGAGGTCTGCAACACCTTCAAGGAGGACACTATCACTGTGGATTTAATGAGGCTTAATCTTTTTCATTTCACATTGAAGGATAAAGCCAAAATTTGGCTCAACTCCCTGAGGCCAAGGAGGATCCAGAACTGGACTGAGATGTAGGCTGAATTTTTAAATAAATTATTCTCTACTCACATAACAAACAGTTTGAAGAGGCAGATTTCCACATTCTCAGCTAATGAGAATGAAAGATTCTATGCATGTTGGGAGAGATATATGGAAGCGCTCAATGCTTGTCCTCACCATGGATTTGACACATGGCCGTTGGTCAGCTATTTTTATGATGGAATTTCTCCTGCGATGAAGCAACTGCTGGAGACTATGTGTGGAGGAGACTTCTTGATCAAACATCCAGATTAAGCTTTGGATTTCCTAAGTTATATAGCTGAAGCATCAAAAGGATGGGATGAGTGATTAGTACCTAAATAAGCAAGCATTTTCAGCCCCGCTTATATGCCTTAAGCACTTTTGTGTACTAATTGACTTTAATAACTCAATTGATACATTGAGGTCCCGCCTTTGCTAATGATCACATTTTGTAGCTCTATTATTGTAGTTTTGCAGGGCAAATACCTCATTATCTTCAATCTTGACCAAACACGATGAACCCTAGCCGACCTCAAGATGCATGTTCGAACCGTAGGAAATTGGGCAAAAATGTCAAGAGAGCAGAAGGATTAGTGAGGATCGCAGTGGTTGTGAAAGTTCGCAACCCTCTCAGAATTGTCGCAGTTGCAAAAATTTCGCAACACTACTCCCTTGCTGGATTGCTTTTGACCCGCTCAGGGTTGGTTTTATACAAGTTTGCCCTCGATGTAATTTTGGTTCATTTGCACATTTTTTTTAATTTTTGACACCGAGCACCTATATAAGCCTCGCAATGCTTGTAACATCAATCAAACTCTTCGCCCATCAATCAACCAAGAAAATCGCACGAAGCTTTTCCTCCTCAATCGGTTTTGTGATTTTCTCTCCCTCTCCTTCATTTTCTTGTATTTTTGCAGCCAAACACCCCTTGATGATGACGAATCAAGGGATGTTCGGCTAAAACCCCATCATCCTTGAAGGGGAAGGCCACTGGGTGTTAGTTTTGAGGCAAGCTGCATGTTCTTATGCTTTTCATGTATGCATTTATGGGTATTTGTGTTCTTGCTTCTCACCTTAGGTTAAATCTCTTAGGCATGCTCTCCTTAACGTGTATTTGTCACTAGATCCATTGATGCCCATTTAGTTGTCTCCTATTAGTTACTGAAGGGTAGGTTTAGGAGGTGTGTTCTCATCGTTAGGGAGCATTTATGCTCATTGAATGCCATTTCTCAAGAGGAAAACCTCTTAGGGTTTAGGCTTTAGTTAATGACATCCTGCCTGAAATGGTCAAGTGTCATGCTCCCTAACACGAGGAAAAACACCCGAGGACATGTCGATTAACTTAGAACCCTAAGCCCAGTGGCCTGAGACTTCAAGAAATTATCTTTTAACTTTTTACTTCAATTTATTTCCAGTTTTCAACCATTCACCCACACTGTTTTTCACAAACCCTAAAATCCAATGAGAAAACACCATTTTCAATACACTGCAACTCTTCCCTCACGAAGAAAACCCATCCCCTTGTTCGACCCTAGAGCCACTATATTGCAGTAGCTTTGCTACATCAGTAGGAGGAATTTAGGTTTATAAATATTGTTGATTCTGGAACAACCTACTTGGCCTAAACGAATCAAATGGCGCTGTCGGGGATGGTGCCCTAGTGAGAAAGAGAAGCTATGAACTTGTGATTCACATCACAAGTATTGGTGAATTCTCATTTCTTTATTTTACTTTTCCCACTTACAAACTTCACTGCGTTGGAGTTTGAAAATTTTAATGTGCATCAAGTTTCCCTGCTTTGACCATAGCTAACTTTAACCCTCGTGTTTTGTTTTTGTTAGTTTCGTTTCAGGTTTGCGGTTCGTAGTGTGCTATGCAATGGGGACTTAAAACCCCGCAGGGAAGATTGGAAAGAGTTAGTGATCCAAAGGCTGCGGAAGTTAGCTACAAAGAATCGATGGAGACCCCACCTGAAGAGCAGCAGAGCCAACAAGGGGTTCAAAGGGAGCCCAATGCCTACAGGTCAATGAGGGATCACATACACCCACCAAGGGTGAGTGCACCCTCAAGCATTATACCCCCTGCTGAGGATGTAGCAGTGAGGCCTTATCTAGTGCCCTTTGCTCCTTTGACTTTCATGGCATGGAAAACGAAAAATCCATACACACATCCGGGATTTATGAAAGCTCAGACAACTTTCAAAGAGGGTGCAACCGATATGGAGATGCTGAAGTTGAAAGCTTTCCTATTGACCTCAAAGAGCAAGCCTAAATTTAATGCTTTTAATCTACTAAGGCCAAGGATCATCAGGAATTAGGCAGAGCTGCAGGTAGAATTTTTGAAGAAGTTCTTCAATGCCCATAGGACCAACAATTTGAAAAGGCAAATCTACACCTTTGCAGCTCATGACAGTGATAAATTTTATCAGTACTGGGAAAGGTATCTTGAAACCATCAATGCATGCCCACACCATGGCTTCGATACGTGGATGTTGGTCAACCATTTTTATGATGGAATGTCCCCTTCCATGAAACAACTCTTAGGGGACTTCCTCAGTAAGAATCTTGATGAAGTCCTTAATTATGTGGCTGAAACCTCCAAGGGATGGGATGAGCCGAACCCAAGGGAGGTAGAGAGAATTAAGCACATAGTAAACCCAAGGGGAGGCATTTATTAACTGACTGAGGATGTGGAACTAAAGGATAAGTTGTCCACCCTAACCAGAAGGATGGAAGAACTTGAATAGAGAAATCGGCAGGAGGTACAGGTAGTGATTGAGACATCTATGCCTGGCCAACCATGTTTCAATTGTCAATCTACCAGTCATCAAGGAGAAAATTGTCTAATTTCTCCCCGCAAGGGGGATTCATGGTTGAAATGCAAAGCTGTGGGCCAAAATAGGGCCACCAACCGATGCCCAAGATGGCAACACCTATAATCCCACCTTTGAAGAACCACCCCAACCTAAATTTCGGAAGCCTAAACCTCTCCGTATATGTTCCCGAGGGCACATCGCTGAAGAATGCGACGGGTCCACCTTCTCAACGCTAGCCCACCAACCTCATCACCCGCTGACAAGCTATCATGAATTTGAGCAAGGTGGTGTGGAATTTTGTGTAGGAGCGTAAAACTGGTTAATGCTCATTAATCAAAGAATGTAAAATGGAAGCTCCATGGACAAAAGAATCGATGGACTCCACAAAAGCCTCAATAAGAAAATTTACACCTCAGCTTCTCATCCATCGCATTCGACCAATCAAGAACAAAGTGTGAGCAAGGGAGACTTCCTAGACATCGCCTAATCCTAAGGGAGTGCATGAATTAAGCTATGAAGTTAGTGAGCCTCGCACACAAAATGGGATGAAGTCCAGGCCATTATCACCTTGGAGGAGTGGTATGGAACTGGAAAGGCCTGGCGCCCAAACCCGCGGAAAGACTAGAGAACAAGAGGAAGTGGAGCCAGAACACATATTCATTAAAGAGGATCTGATGAAGAAAGCATGCCTCCCCATTCCCTAAGCATCGAGAGGAAAAAGAAGGCTTTTGGCGCAAGGCATCTGAAGTGGCCGAGGCGTATAAAGGTGAACATCCCACCGCCGATACGATAAAACAAAGTTCCAACCTATGCAATTTCTAAAGGACCTCGTGGTAATACCAAGAAAGGGTTGGGCATTAACAAGAAGGCCTTCCTGACTGAACAAGTCAGCTTCATCATCCAATGCAAAACCTTGGTGAAATACAAAGATACAGGATCCCCCACCATCTCAGTCAACATTGGAGGAATCCCGCACAGATAAGGCGCATTGTCAGACTGGAGCCGTGTCAACCTACTACCATACCTTCCGCACGCGCTTAGGTTTGAGTGGAGTCGGCCTACCAACATCACCCTATCCTTAGCGGATCGATCAGTGAAAATACCAAAGGGAATAGTTGAGGATGTCTTGGTGAAGGTAGACAAATTTTACTATCCTGTGGATTTCGTAGTTCTTGATACATAGCCATTGGCTGAGGGTACTAACCAAGTGCCCATCATACTTGGGAGGCCATTTTTGGCCACATCTAATGCCATAATCAACTGCTGGAATGGAGTCATGCAGCTCACCTTCAGCAACATGACATTGGAGCTCAACATTTTTCACTTGAGCAACAAGGTTAAGCCAGCAGAGGATGAGGAGCAGAAATCATAAGAAATTTGCCTGAGTGGCATAGGTGTAGGAAAGCACAGTGCTCAAAAACTGCAGGAAGAATTAACAAAGAACATAGAAGCAAGCACGAAGAATCAACGCGACCGCCACCCTCTCAGATCTCTCATCCCACCAGCACCACCAGAGAGCAGGATGCTTAACACAAAGAGCAGAAGCTGAACTCAATTGCAGCAAACTATACTGCAAGCAAGGAGGAACTTCTCCTCCTAGACCCTCCATGAAATCTCTTGGGTGCTCAACTAGGAGTGGCTTCTACAGGAACTTGGAAACCACTCTAAATTTTGATAGGATTTTTGCTTTACATTATTTCATGTTTTAAATTAGAGTTTTCTTTTATATCCTTAAATTTTCTAAATTTACAAGCTTAACATCTCATAATTTTGGTCTTCAGGTTACAGGATTCCAAAGTACCGGAAAGGGGAGTGCAAGTTTGCCCCGGGAATCCCTAGGTCATAAAAATTCCCGCAACCTCGCGAAATTTCATAGGTCGCAATACCTCGGCAAAGGCGAAAAATCTCGAACACCGCTCATCGGTCACATTGTTTCTTGCCCGCAACCCTTCGCTGGGCCTCGCAACTCTTCTCGCTTCGCTGGCCCGTAACAAATTTTAATTTTGAGCTATCTAATTAATGTCACTAGTCATTAATCATCCATATCTTCTCACCTACCCCTCCCTTCCCTATATAAACCCCTTTTTCCTTCATTTTTCATTTCATATTTCTCCTTCCCAGTTTCTTAAAACCCCCTATCCCTCTCAATTTGATATCCTCCAAGCCCAACAATTGCAAAGACTCATGGGGCTCATTCCTTCCATCGCGGCACGCCTAAAGCCCCCCACTCCCGTCGAACCCTCCACCCCAGGAGCGGGAACGCCCACTCGCCACCCCATGCAGCTCCCGTGCGCCCTCGTTACACACCCCAGGCCAAGCACTCCGCCGCGGGGCCCTCACCGCCGCCGCCTCCCCTACTCCCACCGCCGTCTGGGGGAGGCCGTCACGCTGATGCTAAGGGCTCCTCTATGGCCCCGCCCTGTAGAATATATCATACCCGGTCGTCCCTACCTCCCGGGCTTCCATCAGATCCCCAGCCACCGAGGGCCCACCGCCTAAGAGGGTCCCTGACTTCAGTCCCGGAGTCAGCTCCACCTCGAGACCCCGAGCGCCCACCACCACCTTATCGTTTAATTACTGTAGCCCCTGACCCATCCCCTCGCATCCATTATCAGTCGCCCTACTTCCATCAGAAATCCCATCCAGGGAATGTCGAACGGCAGCTGAGAGACTTGCATGGGGAGGTTTACTACGATCTCCCGACATTTACTGAGGACCCGGCACTCCGAGACTCCATGCTCCTCGTGCAGAGATACCATTCGATCTGCTCACGATCCGTCGATATTTTTATCCCCGAGTAGTCATCGAGTTTTATCACGATGACGTCTGTGAGAGGCCAACCCGACCGCTTATTTTTCCATCGATCATCGACCAGGATACTTCAAGCCTCCCAACATCACAACCGCTCTCCATCCGCAAATGTCCCGCCAACATAGCTAACTATAGACGCTGGCCCCATCCTCGACGAGATGGTCCCCATTTCTCTCCATGGACGCATCAGGACTATAATATTCAGCAAGACCTCCCGTTAGCCAGATGCTATAGACCACATTTCTGAGGTCTAACTGCTCCCGCTCTAACACATGCTCGCAGGGAGGAGCTATTTTCGAGGCTTTATATCGTATTTGTAGTGGCTTCCCGGTTCAAATTCCCATCGAGCCGACATGACGTCCTTGTTCCACTTCGAGGACAGGGTCCACTGCCGGAGTCTGCCTCGCGTTGAGTCCATGCCTCTCCTATTTCCACGACTCTTATGCCAGGTGCTAGTGCACACGGCCCGCAGCCCCCGACAGAGTTTGCCAAAGTGCCAGAGCCACCCCATCGGCTGACCGACAGCCATACTCAGGTTTTCATCTTCCTCCGGGGACTAAACCGCTGACGAGCCATTGTCGATAGTCCACTAGGGGACCTGTCCCCTATAACTGAGCACACCGAGGCACCTCAAGCTCCAGCTCCATCAATCCCTCCAGCCCCACCTACCACAACTCCAGGACCTCCGACGCCGATGCCCTCTATCCCTTCAGAGCCCTCGGCCCCCATGCCCACTGCTCATGCCGATATAGCTGGGCCGAGCACCTTCCGCGCACCTCGCCAGCATTACCATCTCCAATCTCGGGGTGGACTTTCCGACTCATCATGGAGGCAAATCCGCCTCATTCTCCACCACCGTAGCTTCACTCAGAGGCCTCCCATGCCACCCGCAGACAGATGACTGGCGACCGAGGCGCCGTGGCTCCGACTCGCCCTCCCAGCACGTAATCAGGCCATCCCCCATGCGTACCTCCGTGAGTCACATGGGCCCCGTTGTCTCTCCTTATGTCCCTGTCAGCCTCTACCCTCCCAACAGATTAGATCCTCCACCACCAACCCAAAGAAGATTCCCGGATGTACCGGGCAAAGCAGCAAAGAACATCGCCCACTCTTCCAAAGAAGACCACCTCTGTCCAAAGGAGGATGATCTCTTCATCGCCAACCCATTGAGAGGAGTACCCACTTCCTCCACTAACTTTCGACCTACACCCCATCAAGTGTATGATACACTACTGGTCAGGGAGCGTGAGGAGAGTTAGCTGAAGTGAAGTTCATACTGCTGATTACAGTTTTTCTTGTACCACCTGCTCAGCAAAGCCCATTTTTGTATGTTTAGAGGCTTGCTGTTTACTTCTTGTTGCAAAAGCTGAAAATTTTGTGAAATACACCTTTATATATAATACAACTCTATTTTTCTACACTTTTGAAAATCATTTTGCCTCTCTATTTTTGTTAAACCGCCTTCCATAAGTTGCAAAGTCAAGACCTGTATACCATCAATGCTAGAATAGTTCCATGCATGATTGAGTTGTTTGTCGCCTGTGCACTTAGTAATCAACCCTTGTCTTCCACCATTATCTAGCCACACACACAAGGCACATCCGCAGCCCATAGGCCGAGAAGTCGATACTCCCTTTACTTAGTGAAACGGCCTTAGCTTCGTTGAGGGCCTATAATAGGTTAGAGTTCCCTAAGAAAGAAGGCCAATGTGTCTTCCAAAGAAAAAAAAGAGAATAGAAAGCAATGCAAGGTTACTTTGAAACCCCAAAGACGGCATGAGGAGCGCCCACGACGAAAGCCTTTTAAAGCCCGTGCCCTAAAAACCAATCGGGTCGGGAGCCACCGACCTAATGCTCGCCACGGGTGGACGGGTGGAGTTTAGTATTGTGTGTGCCGTCTCGAAATCATTCAAGTCCGGTGAAACCTCAGAGAGTTGCGGGTCGAAGATCTTTCGACTTCACGCCCCTAAACCTTAGCCTTCGGTCGAGTCATCGCTGATCCTCGCTACACCTGACTTCGTGAAGTCGAAGCTTTCAGCATCGCACCTTGCCAATACAATATGTGTGTGAAATAAGAGTGGAACCGAATCTATTTAGATGGTCACCGCTTTAAGGCATCGCAGTTTACTGTGTGTGTGGGAAGAGAAGCCAGCATTTACATCAAAACCGATCACCTAAACACTTAGATTCGTGAAGTTCAGATGATCTCGAATGTACATTGCCTCAAAACTCGTCTCTCGTATGGCATTTTATTCTCCCAAGATGGTTTTGCATGAGTCCTAATTTTTTCATACTAAAGGTAAGGCCTCACTTTTATACACACTTTTTGAAAAGACAATCCCTTTTTGCATACATATATACCAGATGATCTTCCTTCTTTTATCACTGCGGACTAGCAATGTCAGTTGGGGGAGGATTAAGATCCAAATAAGGCTATTTCAGCCCCGTTTATAGCAGGTTTTAAGCACTTTTGTGTACTAATCGACTTTAATAAACTAATTTGATACATCGAGGTCCCTAGCTTTGCTATCGATCATTACTAGAGTTCTATTATTGAAGTTTTGCAGACAAATACCTCATCATCTTTAATCTGATTCAAAACACGATGAACCCGAGCCGAATTCGAAGACGCATGATCGAACTAGAGGAAATTTATAAAAATGCCGGGCAGCTGGTGAAGGATCAAAGTGAAAGATTTGAAGGGGTTGCGTTCGCAATCGCTTATTCTCGTAGTCGCGAAATTTCGCAACACCAGCCCCTATTGATCGCTTTTTGACCTCGCTTCGTTTTATACAAGCTCGCCTTGATGTAATTTTGGTTCATTTGCACATTTTTATAATTTCCTTGACACTGAGCACTTATATAAGCTCAGTAATGCTTGTAACATCAATCAAACTTTCAGTCCATCAATCAAATCAAGAAAATTGGTCACGAAGCTTCCTCTCCCTCGACTGGTTTTGTGATTTTCTCCCTCTCCATTGGTATTCTTTTAGTAGCCAACACCCTCATGATGAAAAATCAAGGGATGTTCAACTAAAACCCCATCATCCTTGAAGGGGAAGGCCACTGGTGTTAGTTTTGAGGTAAGCTGCATGTTCTCATGCTTTTCATGTATGCATTTATGAGTATTTGTGTTCTTGCTTCTCACCTTAGGTTAAATCTCTTAGGCATGCTCTCCTTAACGTGTATTTGGCAAGTTTTTTGGGTTCAGTAGATACTTATCACTATATCCACTGATGCCCAGTTAGTTGTCTCCTATTAGTTACTGAAGGGTAGGTTTAGGAGGTGTTCTCTCATCGTTAGGGAGCATTTATGCTCATTGAACGCCATTTTTCAAGAGGAAAACTTTTAGGGTTTAGGGTTTTAAAGATAAATGAAGATCCTGGCTCGGGAAATGACTATATGTCATGCTCCCAACACGAGGAAAAGACCCGGCAGACATGCCTGCTAACTTTAGAACCCCAAGCCTGGCCCGAGATTTCAAGAATTATCTTTTACTTCCACTCTATTTCCAATTTTCAACCATTCACCCACACCGTTTCACAAACCCATATAAATCCACTGAGAAAACTCCATTCACCACACCGCAAGTCTTATCTCAACTAAGAAAAATCCATCCCCTGTTCGCACCCTGGGGAGCCACTATACCGTAGTAGCTGGGCCACACGTTAGAGGAATTTAGGTTTATAAATATTGTTCATTCCGGAACAACCTACTTGGCCCAAACGAATCAATGAGCCTAACCCGAGGAAGATGGAAAGAATGAGACCTCAACCTTGTACAAGGGGTGGCATGTACTCTATTCCGGAGGACGTGGACATGAAAGCCAAAGTTTCAACTCAAGCTAGAAGGTTAGAAGAACTGGAAATGAGAAACCAACATGAGGTGCAAGCAATGACTGAGATTCTTGTGCCAAATAAGCCTTGCTTCATTTTTCAGTCCATTGAACATCTATGAGAACAATGTCCAACTATTCTAGCAATGAGGGAGATGTTAGTGGAACATGCGAATGTTGTTGGTCAATTTAAACCATCAACTAATGCACCATATGAAAACACTTATAACCCTAGCTGGAGAAATCACCCAAATCTCTCATGGAAGCCAAAACCTCCACAATATGCACCTCTTGCCCCTCCACAGTATGCTTCAACTTCTTAGTCATCACAACAACAGTCAACCTCTCCAGTGGAGCAAGCCATTCTAAATTTGAGCAATGTGGTAGGTAACTTTTTGGAAGAGAAGAAGGCAATCAATGTGTAGTTGACTGAGAGAATTGATACTGTGGAAAGCACCCTGAATAAGAAAATAGATAGGCTCCAGAATGACATTGCTAAGAAAATAGACAACCTGCAGTACTCCATCTCAAGGCTCACTAATCAATAGCAAGTGCAGGAAAAAAGCAAATTTCCTTCACAAACCTAGCAGAATCCCAAAGGAATCCACCAGGTAGCTAGTGCCAGTGAAGCTACTCCCAAGATGGATGAGGTGAAAGCCATTATCACTACGAGAAGTGGTAAAAAAGTTGATAAGTCAATACCTAAGCCACTAGATGCAACCAACGAACAACAAGAAGAGGAGCCATAAAGAATAGTGATCAAAGAAGATATGATGAAAAAGAGCATGCCTCCACCTTTTCCTCAAGCACTTAGAGGAAAAAATGGGGTGAACAACTCAATTGATATTTTTGAAGTACTAAGGCAGGTGAAAGTTAATATCCCTCTTCTAGACATGATCAAGTAGGTCCCAGCATATGCCAAATTTCTAA
This sequence comes from Tetrastigma voinierianum, assembly GCA_016808115.1. Classification (NCBI taxonomy): domain Eukaryota; kingdom Viridiplantae; phylum Streptophyta; class Magnoliopsida; order Vitales; family Vitaceae; genus Tetrastigma; species Tetrastigma voinierianum. The sequence goes on along the minus strand of JAEQBH010000178.1, from coordinate 2,933,089 downwards.
AAGACTTGTGCACTGTAAAGAGAGGACTGACTGTGAATAAGACAACTTTCTTAACAAAACAGGTGAGCTCCATCATCCAAGCAGTAAGACCCTGAAGGAAATATGCTATGATCCAGGTTCCTATCATTTCATGAACATCGGGGAACTTGTGTAGAAAAAGTCATTGGTTGATCTGGGGAGCCGTTGTAAACCTCAAGTACTACCTAGTTTACAAAACGCTTAAGGCTAAGAGGATTAAAGCCTACCACCACCACCCTATCCTCGGAAAATAGATCGGTGAAAATCCCTAAAGGCATAGTTGAAGATGTTTTGGTGAAGGTAGATAAGTTCTACTATCCGGTAGACTTCGTTGTTCTTGATATCGAGCCAGTGGCAGTGGGGGCCAATTATATGCCCATCATACTTGGGAGACCATTTTTGGCCACATCAAATGAAATCATCAATTGTTGGAATGGGGTCATGCAGCTCACATTTGGAAATATGACATTGGAGCTCAACATATTTCATTTAAGTAGTAAGCATGCCAATCTTATTTAAGAAGGTCCAGAGGAAGTTCGTCGATTGCACTAAAGGTAGGGAACATTGTGTCTCAAACTACAAGGAGATGAGAGAGTTTAGAAGAGTTTGATGAAGAATTATCAACCCCACCAATCACCCCATTAGTTCCACTAGTTCCACCAGTTCCTCCAACACCACCAGATAAGGCTTGAGAAATTGGGTTGGGTGAACCTAGTCTCCCCTAAGATTGCAGAGTCCAGTTCTTTTTATTTGATTTTTTATTTTATCTTATTTTATTTTTTATTTTTTGTTTCTTTTTATTTTGCTTTATTCAAAATTTTCCTTCAATTTACCTTTCCTTAATTTAATCTTTTAATAAGATTTTTATTTTATTTTTTTCATTTTAATTTCTCAGGTTTGTTTTTGCAGTGGTTATGTTAATTTTCTCGAAACAGGAGGTCCAAAGAGTTTAGAAGAAATTCGTAGAAATTCAGCAAATTTGCCACAAAGGAAATTTTTGCACAAGTTTCCTCGTGAGAGTCAACCCATTTTCGATTTTTTCGCAAGGATCACAAAATCTCGCAACCCTCACTACCCGATTCGCTCGCCCCCATTCCCCAGCCCGCGAACTTGAGCCTGAAGTTCCAAAGCCTTCAAACCCTGGGCCTTCCTTCATCGCTTCCCTAAGTTCCCGGCAGTAAGCTTCCCCTTCCCCATTTCCCATCCCCATCCTCTCTATAAACAAGGCCAACCTCCCACGGTAAAACCCTTCCCTTCTCCTGAAACCCTCATTCATTCAGTTTGCTCATGGAAAAGACCTGAGGAGGCCACAATTGTTCCTCTCAACACCATGCGAGGCCCTCCTCCCCTGCCTAAGGAAAACACCATCGCTTAGTGCCTCCTACCATGTCGATCCCGTGAACCCATCAGAACCTCCCAAGTCAAGTACTCTCGCCTCTCCCACAATGCGCATGACAAAGGATCGGGGCTCAGCCCCGATCTCTCCTCACCCACAACCAGTGTACAAGCTACCTCCACCCAAGCAGGCTAGGACCTCTGGCCTTAAAGAGTATTCACAAAGAATAGCGTTGTGTACCTCCACCGCTCCACCGGAGCCTGACCTGCGGCTACGTTTAGGCGGATCCCAATCAACAATATTTGTATCCTAAATTTCTCCCACCGGGCCGTGTAGTCGTTTACCGCAGTGATAGTGGTCTAGAAACAACACACAGGATGGGTTTTCAGACAAATGATTTAAGTAAAGTAAAAAATGGTGAATTTTGGCTCCGATTTAAGGCTCGTAAAAATAGGGGAGTTTCGGCGGTTTGCAAACTGGAAAATAAAATGAAGGAAAAATAAGAAAAAGAACTCCTTGAAGCATCACAATGGGTTTTAGGTCCTAAGGCAATTGAGAGGTCCCTGTGGTTCATTTCATTGGGAGATGACATATAGTCATCTCCGAACCTGATCTTCATTTAACTTTAAAACTAAACCCTAATAATTTTCCTTTTGATAGAAAGTATTTATTTAGCATTTATGGTTCCTGCAAGTGAAAATCTATCACTCACTCCATCCTATAATGACTCAGAAGGGCAACTAATGAATCTCAATGGATCTAATAATAAGCATCCAATGAACCCTAAAAGATTACCAAGTATAGATCAAAGAGGATGCATCAAAAGTGAAAATATAACCCTTAACCTACCTCAGTGGTTCGTAAATGGCAACTAATGGATATTATGTATCTAAAGCAAGAATACATTGAACCCTAAAAAGCTTGGCAAGTATCGCCAAAGAAAGTACATCTTAAAGGCTTTTAAAACTCTAGAGTTGAAAATTGGGAACCAAATGTCAAACCTCAAGGCGGAAAATGTGGGAACCACCAGCCAGCCTTTAGATCCCGCACTCCACAACCTTCCACTTTCTTGGAGGAATGGTTTTAGCCGCTCATCCTCCGTTGTCATCCCAGAGGGTGTTTGGCAACCAAGAAAGTGAGAGAAAAGGAGTAGAGAAGAGAGAAAATGAGGCAAAAACAAGGGCCCGATATTTCTTCCAAAATCAAAACTTAGGTCAATGCGTTGTATTACAATGGCTTATATAGCCTACAAACATGTGAAATACCAAATAACTAAACTAGAATAATTACAGTGAGGGTAGAAATGAGAAAAACCAAAACAGAGTCGTTTGATCACAAACAAAAGGTAAAATTTCATACGCATAGTAATTTTCGCTATGATAGCGAAAATTCGCTATGATAGAAAAAATTCGCTATTATAGCGAAATTTCCCCTCTAGCTCATAGCGAAATTTAAATTCGCTTATGCACGCAATTCGCCATGATAGCTTAAATTTCCAAAGGTAGCAAATTTTGGCATTGTTCAAGACTGCTTTCATTGCTCCCTATCGCTTACTATTCCCCATGATCATTCCATTTCTTCGCTTAGATATTCTTCACTCCCGACTTGTTGAAATTGATAGAAAACCATATGAAATTGATGGAAATCAACCCGACTTTGTTATGATTGATCGACACAAAGGATTTGGCTTCCGCCTCGAAAAACTACAAAACAAATTTCTAGAATGCGATCAAGTACACAGGACCTCGAACATGTCAATCGGGTTAATTATAACAATTAGTACACAAAAGCGTTCAAAACCTATTAAAAATAGAGTTCAAAATAAGACTCGCACTAATCACACTCCCTAATCCCACATTGCTAGTCCCTTAGCAATGGAAGAAAGAAAGAAAGAAAGAGAGCATACAAAATGATAACAAAATGGTATTTCAAAAAGGTTTGTAAGAAGTAATGCCTAACCCAAAGTAAGAATCATCAAAGCCTTGTCCGATAACTATCCTGAGAGAATGAATGCCATACAAAATTGAGTATCAAAAGAGCCTCCATCTCAGTGAATCAACCAGAGACTTCCACCAAAACCTAAGTGTTTGTTTGATCAGTTTTCAACAATAAACTGCTAAACTGCACTCTCCCCCCAACCTAACCACTACCACTACCTAGCATGCTAACTAACCTAAATAGATCAGGACCCACCTCTTATTCCACAATTCTTTTTGTGTTGTAAGGTGCAATGCTAAGGAATCGACCTCACCAAAGTCCATGTAACAGGGATCTACCAATGACTCCTAACCAATTAAGGCTTAGGGCACTAAGTCATAAGGATCTTTCGACCACAAACTCTTCAAGTTTCACCCCGGACTCCGAATGATTTCGAAACTCCAGCACCTACAACTTGCTAAACTCCACTCATCCACCCATGTAGCGAACACTAAGTCGGCTACCCCAACCAAAGGAAGGTTTAGGGCACCTGCTTTAGTTGCTGCCATATACCCCTCGGACCGTGCTCGGGTTTCAAGGCAAAGCGTTGCAATTTTTATTCTTTTTCTTTTTCTTTTTATTTATTTATTTTTTCCCGAAGACGCATTGGCCTTCTTTCCACAGGGGTCCTTAACCTATTAAAGGTAATCAACAACACTAGGATAGGTTATTGCAAGGCTTAGGAGGTTGTGCTTTTTCAAATTCTATCATTGAAACCTACGTGCTTCGTGTGCTGATGAAGGTGGAAGAAAATGGTCGAAAGAAACAAGAGTTCAACCACCATCCACTAACTAGGCATGGACCTAATCTAACATTAATAGAATTGACAAAGTTTCAATTTTTCAAAACCACAAAGTTAGCAAAACACAAAAAAATGGGTGCAAAATGGGTTGAAAAAGTGTTGTGATAAGATGACGCCTTCAATAAAGGAAAACCAAGAAGCCACCGAACATCAAAAAAATGGGCTTGCTCAAAATAGTAACAAAATAGGTGTAAAGCTATTTCCTTCACTAACTCTCCCCCCCAACCAAATATCTCATTGTCCGCAATGGGGCTTGGATTGGAAAGTTGGGGTGGAAGGAAGTGTTACCTTGATGAGATGATCGCATTGATAGAGACTTCGTAAGCTTTCCATCACACCTTATTCACTCGCTTGGGCTTCAAATGAACAAGTTAGAAGAAGAAAAGAGAGAAAAAAAGTGATGTTGGAGAATTTTGAAAATTTACTCGCATAAAATTTCAAAAGTGTTCTTTTCCGGGTTATTTTTGATTCTACACTCTTTAAGCTTTCCAATGGTACCAAAAAGGCCTAAAACGGAGTTCGGATGAAAAAAGTTATGAGCGAAACAAAATCAGGAGGCAAAACAGGAGACCATAGCGAAAATTTCGCTATGATAATGAAATTTCACATAGCGAAATTTTCGCTATGTGAAATAGCGAATTTTTTTTTTTTTTTTGAAAAATAAAACAATTAAAAAAATAATAATATTAATAATAATAATAAAATAATAAAATTAAAAATAAAATTTTTTTTTTAGAGACAAATTTGTTTTTGAAACAAAAATAAAATAAAATTTATATATATATATATATATATATATATATATATATATATATATATATATATATATATATATATATTATATTTTTTGCAAGTGTGAGAGACTTAATTTTTTTAATAAAATAAAGTAATAATAATAAAAGAAAAAAAAGAAAACAACAATTTTTTATTTTTATTTTTTAAAAGACTTACTATACAAAATTTTGTCTTATTAGAGGGGGACAAAATCAGACATTTTCGCGCTACATAGCGAGCCTCATATGATAGCGAAAATTTCGCTATGTAGCGAAATTTCGCTATGTAGCGAAATTTCTGCATAGCAAAAATTTCGCTAGTTTTGCGAAAATTTCTGCCACTGCTAAATTTCCGTCGCTTCCAGATTGCTCCCGATCTTCATTATGCTTCGTAATCTATTAGAACCTGCAAAAATTAATACAAGAAAAATTAAGAAAAATTGCGTAAAAGTGAAAAACAAGTCAGAATAAAGATTAACTTAAAATTTGAGAAAATCTAAAAGAAAATTATAGAAACTAATTAAAATAAAATAAAATAAAATAAAACAAGAAAAATTAAAACAAAGCTGGGGAGATCATCTCCAACCTATTCCTCCAAATTTTTAAGAGGTCGCTCGAATCGTGAGCTTGTAATTGCCGAGGTTCGTGCTCCAACCGAACCAAAGACTCCGAACCAACCGCCGTACATGCAATGTAGGCAACGCGGTTCTTTGATGTAAGTGGGAAAATTCAGATAGTGGCCACTAATCTCTCGATGCCTTTGCAAAGACAAGCATAGCAAATGGTGTGACTTTTCCAATGGGTGCTTCAGTGGGTCATGCTATCAATGGTAAAGTGCACATACAATTTGGTCAAAGGGAGGGCCATTGCCAGCGGCACTGGGTACTGGGCGTGGGCACTAGATTCGCCTGCTGAATCAGTCAAGGGTAAGCTGCGGGTTCTTTCCCCGTCTCATTCCACGCTCCTCACCAACAAGGCAATGATTTCTTCTTCTTTTCCCCGGAAAACAACAAGACACATATCCGAGGATCTCGATAATCCTTCGTATTAATTCAATAAAAATCCTATAAGCCCCTCGTGTGGCTGCTGTTGACACCGCTCCGCTATGGTGTCACTTCGCACTTTTCCTTTCGTGGACATTGTCGCCGATCGATTAGGTTTTCAATGGAGTCTTCAGAGGTTGTCCCATTTATGCCAAATCATTTTTCAAATTCCCATCCAATTCTTGTTCAAAATTGTTTTCCATAAAGCCGACAATTCTTGATTCGAATGGGCATTAATCCTTATGCTCGCCAAAGTCATCCACTATCCGAGTAAGGTCCAAAACGGCTTGTTCAAATGGAGGGATCAATCGTGGTGGTCGAGGTGACCGAGGAGTCAAACATAAAATGGAGGTTCCCAGAGGTGCATACTGGAGTAATCTCGTCTCTACGAGGAATCGGGTGTGATTCTAACTATGGCTAGTACTACCATATGGTGAACTCCATCCATTGGTTTCTATAAATTCCTCACGGACCTATATTCCACTGGGATTCCTCTCACAGTGTCATTGACTTTGCCATGATCGGTTCCCTCGTAATCCTCATAGATATGTATGCAATACAAAGGAGTGAATACCTGCGGATTTAACTAATCGGAAATTCTTACAGTAAAAACAGGGCAAACACCCAACGACCAAGAAGCAATCCTACCTAAAAGGTTAGGAATTGTGAACTGAAACTAATATTAACAGTAATATATACAGAGAGAAATTCGCCAAGACTTCAGGATTGGTGGATCATGCAAACATCGTGTCATCATTTTCATTTTCAGGGCACCATCCCCTGAACGACGCCATCGGATTCGCGCTACGTAGGGTGATCCTAATCAACAATATTTGTATCCTATATTTCCTCCTACCGCTGTAGTCAAGCTACCGCAAAGATAGCTGGTTCAGTATTCGAAATTACGGTGGATGGGTTTTCTTCGTACAAATGATTTAAGTGAAGTCAAAAATGGTGAATTTGGTTTGGATTTTAAGGCTTGGTAAAAACAGGGGAGTTGATGGTTTGCAAACTGAAAATAAAATGAAGAAAAATAAGAAAAAGAACTCCTTGAAGCATTGGGCTACTGGTTTTAGGTCCTAAGGCAACTGAGAGGTCCCCGGGTTCATTTCCTCGCATTGGGGAGGATGACATATAGTCATCTCCTGAACCGGATCTTCATTTAACTTTAAAAACTAAACTCCTAATAATTTTCCTTTTGGAGAGCATTTATTTAGCATTTATGGTCTTTACTAGTTGAAAATTCATCACCTTGACCCATCCCTACAATGACTGTGAAGGTAAACTAATAAATCTCAGTGGATCTAATAATAAGCATCCACTGAACCCTAAGGATTACCAAGTATTGATCAAAGAGGATGCATCAAAAGTGAAAATGTAACCCCTTAACCTACCTCAGTGGCTCGTAAATGGCAACTAATGGATATTAGTGTATCTAAAGCTAAGAATACACTGAACCCTAAAAGTCACAGTAAGTATCAAGCAAAGAAAGTACATCAAAAGCTTAAAACCTGCAGTTGAAAATTCGGGAACCAAAATGTCAAAACCCGTCATGAAAACATGGGAACCACCCGGCCAGCCTTCAGATCCGTAGACCCAAGAACCTTCCACTCAAGGAAGAAATGGTTTTAGGCCGCTCATCCTCCAAGTCATTATCCCTGAGGGTGTTTCGGGCAAACCAAGAAAGTGAGAGAAAAGAGAGAAAATGAGGGCAAAAAACAAGGGCCCGTATATTTCCTTCCAAAATCAAAAACTTAGGTCAATAGTGTATTACAATGGCTTATATAGCCTTACAAACATGTGAAATACCAAAATAACCAAACTAGAATAATTACAGTGAGGGTAGAAATGAGAAAAACCAAAACGGAGTCGTTTGGATCACAAAAACAAAAGTAGAAAATTTCGCTATGCATAGTAATTTATGATAGCTAATTTTCGCGATCATAGCGAAAATTAATTATGATAGCGAAAATTGAAATTTCGCTATGCATGAATTTCGCTATGATAGTGAAATCAAATAAGAAATAAATTTCGCACTGCTCAAAGACTGCTCCATTACTCCCTGGCCAAGCACATTCCTCTCGCACTATTCCATTTCTTCGCTGATATTCTTCATTCCCGCTTGTTGAAATTGATAGAAAACCATATGAAATTGATGGAAATCAACCCGACTTTGTTATGATTGATTGACATACCGATTTGGCTTCAAATTCTGCAAAACAACAAAACAAATTTTAATGCGATCAAGCATAATAGTGGACCCGAACATGTCAATCGGGGTTAATTATAACACCAAGCATACAAAAAGCCAAAACCTATTAAAAATAGAGTTCAAAATAGCACTTTTTGGGCACTAATCAGGTGCCTCAACCAACATTCCACTGTCACATGGCTCTATCCTCTCTACTATCATGAGGCCACCATTCCCCTATGCCCCCATAGCAGGCAACACTGGCTACAACAACAAGGACTTCCCAAAGAAACATTTTTATGACATTCCAGCTTTTGCTGATCTATTGGAACTTCGGGATTCTATGTGGCTTGTTTAGCGCTACTCTCTTGAGCCATTTATGACTCCAAGCCGATTTTTCTATCCGAGAGTAGTGATCGACTTTTACCAGACCATGACTTCCTGAGGTGAGCACCACCCCACTTCTATTCACTTCACTATTGATGGCTATCAGGGCATCCTTCAAGCAGTCGATATCGCTGCCTCTTTTCAACTTCTAGTGGCCCTAGCCAATTCAATGTACTATAGGCAGTGGCCCCATCCTTAGCCTTGAGAGATGGTTCGGATCCTCTCCCGAGACACATCAGCTGGCCTTATTTTCTTTCGAAGGCAACTTCCAACAGAGATGTTTTTTGCAGACCACATGCTATGGTCCAATCTGTTTCCTCTTCAACATATTGTCCAAAGGCGGGGCGCCATCCTAGAGGCCCTATATTACATTTATGAGGGCTTTTGGTTTAGCCCCTTAGAGCTTATTATGACATCCCTCTTTCACTTTGAGAAGAAAATACACAGAAAGCACCTCAGCAGAGACGAGACCATTCCACTGCTATTTCCGAGGTTGCTATCTCATGTATTGGAGTACCTAGGTTTTTTGGCTAAGCCCCATCAAGAGCGTCATCGGGTTTGCAAGGCCACATTTACCATTGAGAAGTGGCAATTTGTGCTTAGGGCCCCTCATCTTCCAATTATACTCTTGCTGAGGTAGATTCTCAAATAGATCCCCCACAGGTCCATCAGTCCCTAGCAATCCTTGCTCAGGAGCCCCACATCACAATGCTAGTAGCCCCTAACTTTGACCTAGTGCCTGCCTCACCTATGCCTGCAGCACACTCTTCACCTCCAGCTCCTACTGCTCCAGCTGGCCCTAACTCATCTTCACCACCAGTGGCATCTATCCACATCACTGCTTAGGATTTTCTTGCCATCATGGCCACTGTCTACAATTTCGCGGTTACATCCTAGTCCTTTGCTACTGCACAAGTTGCCATGGCCGAGCGGATGGCTTGCACCAAAGCCATCCTCTTGCTCTCGTATCACACCATCCTTGCTTAGTTCATCAAATTATCCTGGTCACGCATTCATCCTACTCCCACTCCAGCCAGCCAGCTGAAATTACAGGATCATAAGCCTCCACCCCACTTGCAGCTCCAAAGTAGTCATTCCAACAAAGAGTCGCGCAGCTAAATTTAGGGGCTCCATCCCACCACATCGCCTTCAACTACTCTACCAACTGCTCATCCTTCCGCTCCTGCTCAATCACATGATGAGGATGAGGTTCCACCCTCCACGACTACTTAAGGAGGTATCACTTCCTTTATTAAGTTTCTTCTCCAGACCCCATTGAGGACAATGACAAATTCGGTTGGGGGGAGAGTTAATAAAGGAAGTGTCGTTTATGTTTTGAGCAATTATGTTTTGTTTAGTTGAATGGCTTGCTAGTTAGTTAGTTTTTTTTTTTTTTATAGTATAGCACATGTTTTAGTTAATGCTTTCAGTTTATCATTTTCAGAAAAATTTTGTAATTCTCAACTTACACTGAGAGAAATTGAAGCCTCGTCTAAATGCTTTTGATGTTAGAATTATGTTATGTTTTTTTTTTTTTATTTTAAGTTGATGAACTGTTGAAACTCTTCTTGTCTTCAACCTTACTTCTTCCACTTTGAACTAACCACAATAATCGTACATTAGGTTTCAATTATGTTTAAAACCGGCTCAGCCTCCTAAGCCTTGCAGTAAAGTCCCATTTCTAGTACCTTTGACCACCTTTAATAGGTCGAGACCCTTGAATAAAAGAACAATGAGTCTTTCAAAATAAATAAATAAATAAATAAAAGAACAGGAAAAGAAAAGAATTGTGACACTTACCTTGAAACCCGAGCACGGTCTGAGGGGTATATGATAAAAGTCTTTACAGCCCGGTGCCCTAAACCAACTGGTTGGGAGTCACCGACTTTGTTGCTCATTACACGGGTGGATAGGTGGAGTTTAGCAATTTGTAGGTGCTGGAGTTTTGAGCTTATTAAAAGTCCGGGGTAAAACCTGAAGAGTTAGTGGTTGAGAAATCCTTATGACTTGATGCCCTAAACCTTAATTAGTTGGGAGTCATTGATTAGTGCTCAAAAGTATTTTGAACCTCGTTTATTACGTGCTCTTGGTTTTGCGTACTAATCAAAGGTAATTTACCCAATTTACACATTAAGGCCCCTATTATTCTCGCTGACAGATTAGTAAGAAATTTTGCGTTTTTTTATGCATTAATAATGCCAAAATTGTTGAGTCAATCCCAACCATAGATTCAAGTCAACCTCAGTGTCTGGTCAGAACTAGAAGGAAGAGAAAATCAGGGAAATTAGGCGGCTACAAAATTGGCTTCTGCGGCACTGTTACATCTGCCCATGCCTTTATTCACCTTAAACTTCCTGCCCGTTTTGCCTTTGTTCCCCTTTTTGGTTTTTTCCCATTTCATCCTTGTATTAGCTTAGGATTTTGGTTATTTTTGTAATTTGGTAAAGGGGTTGGCTACAAAATCCACAGGCCAAGCACTGTAAAAAAAACACTTAATCAATAAATTTTGGGGGAAGCTTTCAACTCTCCCGTTTTCCTGTTTCTCTCTTTCTCTCATTTTCTTTTTCATTTTCTCTCCTGCCAAACACCCTCCAGCGGGGATAATGATTCCGAGATGGTAGCTGAAACCTCTCTTCCTTGAAGAAGGCTGTGGGCAAGAGAGGCTGAGTAACGGGGGGTTCTCATGCTTTCAACGGGTATTCAATGTTATTTTGGTTTTCTCCTCCATGCTAGGTTTAAATCCCTAGATTCACCTTGATGACCTTTATTTTAAATGAATCTTTTAGTTGATCGATGCTAGATCCCAGAAGATTCATTAGTTACCCTCTATTAATCATTGTGAGGTGAGTCAGGGAGACTCGTTATTCACTGCCGGGACCATGAATGATTAGTAAATGCTGTTTTTCAAAAGGGAAAATTTTAGGGTTTAGTTTTTAAAGCTAAATGAAGATCCGGTTCAGGAAATGACTATAGGTCCTGTTCTCCCAATCATAGAGAAATGGACGAGAACCCCTCGGTGAACTTTAGAACCCGAATCGATGGCACGAGAGCTTCAAGGAGACTTACTTTTACATTTATTTTATTTAAATTTCAGTTTGCCAACCATTACACCCCATTTTCACAAAATCCAAAATCAAGTCAAATTCTTTGGATTTGGGTTTTCCATGGTGAGTAGTTTGTGGAAGATAATCACAGTTAGACCTTAGAATGGCTATCTTCTTGATGGCTTTGCTTTCTGTGGTAGGAAGAATTTAGGTTATAAATTTTGTTGATTCATAACCCCTACTGTTGCACGAATCAAATGGCGTCGTTGCCAGGGATGGTGCCTAAAGTGCAGAATGACTGTTGAACACTTGTGATCCTCATCCACAGTTACCGGTGAATTTTCTTATATATATATATATATATATCTTTTTAGTGTTTTCAGTGTGTTTAATTTTGTTTCATTTTATTTTGTTTTTATCTAACTTTACCCCTTTTGGTAGAGTTGTTTTTTTTCCTTGTTTGGTGTTTGCTTTGTTCTTGCTGCAGGGGGTCAGTTCTAATGGGTTAGAGATTGTAAATCAAGGTTGAATTTGAACCCAATGGAAGGGCGATGCAGTCGGCATGTGAGGGGTAACCCTAGTGCATATATATCCATGAGGATTCTGAGGAAACCAGCCTTGGCAAGAAGTCGGCTAACTGTGGAGGAATCGAATGAATATAGGTCAGAGGTTCTGCAAAGCCCAGTGGACAGGATCCTGCTATGGTAGTACTTACAACAACCATGATTGGAATCACACAAAATTCTGTGGGAACCAGACCTCCCTGTTATCACACCTCCACAGACCTCCGTTTTATGTTTCAACTCCTCAGTCTCCTCAGTCACCTCAGCCACCACAGTCAATCCCTCCATTTGAACAAGCCATTATGGACCTTACCCGGATAGTGGATGACTTTGTGGTAGAGCAGAAGGGGATTAATGCCCATTCGAATAAGAGAATTGTCACTATGGAAGACAATTTGAACAAGAAATTAGATGGGCTGAAAAATGACTTTGAGCATAAATGGGTCAACCTGCAAAACTACATTGAAAACCTTATCATCCAGCGTAGTCATCCCACGGAGGAAGAGTGCAAAGTGACACCATAATTAGAGGAACTGATTGCCAACAACAGCCACACCGGTGGCCTCTGAGATTTTATTGGATTGTCTAAAGGTTATCACAGATCCTTAGATATGTGTCTTTATTGTTTCTAAGAAAAAGAAGAAAGAAATATTACCTTGTTATTTGAGGAGGCTGAGTGGAAAAGCGGGGAAAGAACACAAAGCTTACCCCTTGACCAATTCCCATGAAGTGAATCCTAGACCTTACTTGCCGCTCTAAATCACGGAGGTAGCCTCATGCCAAGTGTACATTTTGCCCTACACACAGGCATACCACTTGAAACACCATCTCCAAAGGCCAGCCCGTCACCTACTTCACATGTCTGAAAACAAAGAGATTAGCAGCGACTACGAGAGAATTTTGCCACTACATCAAAAAGCAGGCATGAAATCAAGAGTGAATAAGTGCGATGTGGGGATGGTGAAAAGTGTCGAAGGAAGCCAATTTTGTAGCTGCTCTAATTTTCTTCTCTTCTTTCCTTCTAATAGTCTCGTCTGTAATCATCTTGAGTTTATTAATTGCTTCATGTAAGTTGACTCAATATTTGTACTATTAAGCTGCAAAAGCGCAAAATTTGCCACAAAAATGCGATCAATAGAATACTTAGGGACCTTAATGTATGCAAAGTGATTGAGTGCGGCTAATTAGTACCTTAAAGGCTCAAAACCTATAATAAACAGGGGTTCGAAATGGCCTTTTGAGTACTGATACACCACAACCTACACATTGCTGGTCACCTTGATGAAAGAAGAAGAAAGCGCATGAAACAAAAATCAAAATTATGTTCACAAAAATACTATTACAAAAAGGTTTGTGAATGAGTAATGCCTAGTAAGAATCATCAAACCCTTGTCCGACTTAACTATCTTGTAGAGAATGAATGCCATACAAAATTAAGGTATCAAAAGAGGCCTAAATCTCTAGGTGAATCCAACCAAAACTTCCACCAAAATCTAAGTGTTTGTTTGATCGGCTCTCAACAATAAACTTCAGACTGCCACTCTCCACAACTATACATACAACTAGCACTAACCAACCTAAATCGTCGGGACCTCTTATTCTGAGTTTTTTTTTTTTTTTTTGTGTTGTAGGGTGCAATGTTAGAATCGACCTCACCAAGAGATCCATGCTTGGGGATCCTCACAGGTGACTCAATTAAGGCTTAGGGCACCAAGTCAGGATCTTTGACCACTAGCTGTTGGGTTTCACCTCGGACTGATATTTTGAGCTCAGCCCTTTCTGACTTGTTTAAACTCACCGTCCAAGTGTAACAAACACTAAGTCGGTGGCTCCCAAAGCAGGTTGGCTTAGAAGACTCCCGAACTTTAAAGGCTTTAAGCCACAAACTACCCTCGAGCCCAGGTATGCTTGGGCTTTGCAAGGCAAGCGTTGCAATTTTCTTCTTTTTCTTTTTATTTCCTTATTTTCTTTTCTTTTCTTTTTATTTTGGAAGACACATTGGCCTTCTATTCATGGGGTCCTTAACTGCAAAAAGGTAGTCAGTAAACTAGGGTAGGTTATTGCAAGGCTTAGGAGGCTGGCGATTTTCAGGTTATTGAAATCGATGCGCTAGTGTGTGGTTAGCTAAAGGTGGAAGAAAAATGGTCGAAAGCAACAAGAGTTCAACTTATTATCCACTCAGCAAGGCATGGAACCAATCTAACATCAATAGAATTGGATTGGTTCCAAAATAAAAAGAAAAGAAAAAGAAAAAGAAGTGAAAAAGAAAAAGAAAAAGAAAAATAAGAAAAATTGCAACGCTTTGCCTTGAAACCCGAGTACGGTCCGGGGGTTTGCAGAAAGCCTTTAAACACAGTGCTACTAAGCCATTTGGTTGGGAGCCACAGAGCTTAGTGTTCGCTACTGCGGGTGGATGGGTGGAGTTTAGTGAGTTGTAGGTACTGGAATCTCGAAATCATTCAGGGTTCGGGGTGAAACCTGAAGAGTTAGTGGTCAAAAGATCCTCATGACAGTGCCCTAAGCCCATAGTGGTTGGAGTCATCGGTAGATCCAGATTACAGTTTGTGAGGTCAGATTTGTAGCATTGCACCTACAACACAAAAAAAAAAAAAAGTTGTGGAATATATGTATTGTCTGCAGTACCTTCTGTGCAATAGGACATTACAGTTTATTGTTGGTGATCAAACAAACACTTAGATTTTGGTGGAAGTTTTGGGTTGATTCACTGAGATGGAGGCTCTTTTGATACTCAATTTTGTATGACATTCATTCTCTCAAGATAGTTATTGGACAAGGGTTTGATGATTCTTCACCCAGGTTAGGCATTTACTCGTTTCCCCAACCTTTTTGAAATAGCATTTTGTTAACATAATTTTGATTTTGTTTTGTATGCTCTCTCTTTCTTTCTTTCTTTCTTACTGAGGACTAGCAATGTGTATGGGTTGAAGTGTGATTAGGCTCAAAGGGCTGAACACTATTTGTCAGGGTTTTGAGCATTTTTGTCTTTTAATCAGGCGTAGTGGCAGATTTGCACATTAAGGTCCTGTTATTCTGTGTCGCATTTTGGCAAATTTGCGAGTTTTGCGAGCTAATAGTGCCAAAATTGAGTCAATCCAAGAAAATTGAGTCAAGCACCGACATGCAGTCGAGGAACTAGAAAGGAAAGAAGGAAAGAAAATACAGGCAGCTTCTGAGGCAATGCGACTATTCACCATCACGCCATCCCACCCTTGATACTATTTACTTAGTTAATTCCCTTTTTGGTTTTCCATTTTATCCTTGTATTGGCTTAGGATGTAGTTTATTTGTAATTTGGTAAAAGGGGTTATTACAAAATCCATAGGCGAAACCTTTGTAAAAAACACTTAATCAATAAATTTTGGGGGAAGCTTTAGGCTCCCGTTTTTCTCTTTCTCTTTCTCTCATTTTCTCTTTCATTTTCTCTCGCCCAGACACCTTAGGGATGACAACTGGAGATGACAGCTCAAACCCTCTCTTTTCCTTGAAGAGGAAGGTTTTCAGACAACAGGGGGTTCTCAGTGCTTTTGTACTTGAGGTAATTGCTTTATTATTTTGGTTTTTCTCTTCATGCTAGGTTTAAATCCCCTAGATTCACCTTGAATGACCTTTATTTGGTAATCTTTTAGGGTTCAATCGATGCTTATTTCTAAATCCACTGAGATTCATTAGTTACCCTCTATTAATCATTGTGAGGTGAGTCAGGGAGACTCGTTTTTCACTGTCGGGACCATGGATGATTAGTAAATCTTTACATTTTGGAGGAGGGCTTTCAAAGGGAAAATTTGGGTTTAGTTTTTAAAGCTAAATGAAGATCCGATTCGGAAATGACTATAGGTCATTCTCTCGACATGAGAAATGGACGAGAACCCCTGGTGAACTTTAGAACAGAATCCATTAGCTGACACTTGAGGAGACTTCTTTTACATTTATTTTATTTTAAATTTCAGTTTACCCAAACCATTACACCCCCTGTTTCACAAAATTTAAAATCCAAATTAAATTCACCCGGTTAAGCACTTCAGCACATTAGTCATTTACATGAAGAAAACTCATCCACTGAGTTGACCTTGAAACAACTATCTTGCGGTAGCTTCCACTCTGTGATAGGAAGAATTAGGTTATAAATTTTGTTGATTCATAACCCCTACTGTGGCACGAATCAGTCATCGGTGGACCCCAGTTACATAGACAATTGTGAATTCGATTCCCTCAGGATTGCACCCCTACAATAAAAAAAGAGTTGTGAAATAAAAGTGGGTCCTGATCTATTGAGGTTAGTTAGTTTGCTAGGTATAGAAAAGAACTAGGTTGGGGGGAGAGAATAGTTTGGTAGACTATTTTGGAAAACTAATCAAGTTAACACTTAGATTTTATTGGAAGGTTTCGAGTTAGTCCTCAAGGTTATCCTTTGTTTTGATACATGAATTTGCATAGCACACACTCTTCTTGAAGATAGTCTTTGGGTAGGATTTTGGTGACTCTTGTTGAAAGTTGGGTATTATCCCCTCATTTTTGAAAAAAAAAAAAAAACAATTTTTTGTGGATATATATAGTTCATCTTGCTTTTGAATTCTTTCTTCTCCTTTCATTGCTAAGGGACTAGCAATTTGTCGGTTAGGGGAGTGATTACTACCCAAATAGTGTTGTTCCATACTCTTAACACTCCGAGTTTTGAGCACTTTTTTGTGTGTTAGCGTAGTCATTTCGTTGTGTTAGGACCACAATAAGTATGTGAATCGAAATTTTTTTGCGTTTTGTGATTTTCTGAACTATATATATTGAGATGGGATCCTTCCAGGCATGAACAAATCAATTAGACTGGGTTATGAACAGAAGGCGGAAGGGCGATCAAACGAAGGAAATGTGATAGTTTATGGGTTCACGAGTATATTATAGTTAAAACCCTCTGAATTGCGCTAAATTGCTGATTGCACCAATCTTTTACTTTTTTGTCTTTCTTGTTTGTGTATTTATGATGACATGATGTTTGGATTTATCTGATTTTGTAATTTGTATTGTTTTAGTGGTATATGATACCCAAAGAACACTTTTGGATTATTGAAGTTTTGGGAGGCTTGTTGAGGAAGCTCTCGTTTTCTCCAAATTTCTCTCATTTTCTTTCTCTCTTTCTCATTGGCCAAACACCCTATGAGGATGATTTCTCAGATGATGAGTGTCTAAAACCCCTTCCTCCTTGAGGTAAAAGGCCACTGGTGAAGGATCCTAAGGTAAACTAAGGGTTTCCATGTTTTTCACGCAGGTATTCACTATCATTATTGTTCTTCTCTTCAACTTTAGGTTTTGATCCCTTTAAATCACCTTGAATGGTTAATGACTGGCGGCTTTGAGGCTCGTTGGATCTTTAATGCTCGATCTGGGTGATGTTCGTTGAATTATCATTTGACAGTTGATGAGTAAAGGAGATGTTTGTTTTCACTGATTGAGAGCATTAATGGGCAGTGAATGCAATTTTAAAAAATATGTAACAAGGGTTAGTTTTATAGCTAAATGAAGATCCGTTTTGGGAGATAAAAATATGTTATCCTCCCCAATGCGAGGTAAAGACTCGGAAACCCCCTCATTTGCCTAAAGAACCTAAACCTAGTGTCCTGACACTTAAAGGGACCTCTTTCCACATTCTAATTTGTTTTGTTTTCAGGGATAACCACTAAAACCTGCAGCACATCACAACCCCAATATCCAATTCTGATCACGGTGTAAACCTCGTGTGGTGTTTCTCACGAAGAAAACCCATCCCTATGGACGATTATAGAGCCGCTATACTATAGTACCAATGCTACGGTAGTATGAGGTATTACGTTATAAATTTTGTTGATTTAGAATACCCTACAGGTTGCGAGTCAAGTATACTTCAAATATCACTTGAGAACTCATAGGCTCTATTCTAAACTTTGACTTTAAGGTTCTCTTTCGGATGACAACAGAAGTGTGTTCCTGAGGCATAAGGATAATATGTTGAATTATCAATTTAATATTTGATTTGTTCCTATCTTAGATGAGATTATTCTGATTGAAATTGCATATTGAGGTACCAATTACACTGGAGAGAGCCTTTATATCCCTATATATGGCAACAAGTTAACTTCAGTTCTAAGAATTGGTTGAGTAGTATTGGTTTAGGAAATGCAGCCAAATCTTTAAGGAAATTTTATCCTATAAGTAGCTATTTATACACATGTTGTCTTGGTTTAGGCTCATAGTTAACTAAATTATGAAATGTATTGTGGTTGAAGGTTTTTCAAGACTATACTAACACACCCTTTGACAAATCTAGGATTCAAACCGTAATTGTGTTGTTTTTGAACAAACTGCAAGCTAACATTCACATTAACTATCCCATTCCCAGTGTCATACTCATTATCAGAGAGATCTCTAATTGTGTTAGATTTGAACTTTCTTTCAATTGAAGAAAATAATACAAAAGTATTGTTATGACATTTTTTGTTAATTAGTTTCTAATCATGAAAACTGAAGTTTAAATAGTGATGATCTTGGGTAGTTAGAGTACTTGATCTATGAATTTCTTTCATGATCCCTATGGGTACAATATCCGAACTTAAAAATCCACTTTATTACTTGGTGACTTTTGCACTTGCAGTAGAAGAGACCAAGTTGAAGTTCAAATGGGTAAACCAGTGAAAACTAATATCAACTGCAGTATGACTTTGCAGATTTTAGATTATTGCCTTGGACTTGTGAATCTTTGGCAGTTTCAGCAACTAAATATTTGTGCTCTAATCTAACTAGGAGTAAGCACTGAACTGAAAAAGTAAAACCAAACTTTAGCTTTCTCAGTTAAATCTTCTCTAGCTATTTTAACATAAGCAATCTTCTTGTTTCCTTCCCACTGACCTTTCCTATCAGTCAACTCCTGGAGTATCTTGTGATAGTTAGGGTCCTTCTTCAATCTTTTGAACTTAGCCCCATCACTCATCTTTCCCAACCCACACATGTGGTTGATGGTGTGCCTGTTAGAGGGGACCCACTTTCCTCTCACATTAACATTATGTTTCCTTTCTGTCCCTCTAATTTGCATAAAACTCCCTTACTATTATGGCACACCCAACTGGAAAATGTTTGCAGATAGCAATCCAACCTCTTTTCTCAATGACCTCCTTGAAAGGTGAGATTATTTCCTTGAATCCCTTTTCTCCTATGAATCCCTTCTTCAACAAGGTTTTCTGCATCAGTTCAAAAACCTCTTTGGTCAAGAAGTCCACATCTTCATTTCCACTACTTTGTTTTTCCTCCTTTTCTTCCCACTTCTTCCTTTTTCTTTTCTTTCCCACTTCTTCTTTTCCTCTAAAGTTCCTTCCTAAGAACTTTCTCGACAATCTTAGCCACTGGCTCCTCTGTATCAGCCCTAATCTCTGCCATTATCTTGTCTAGATTTGGCACTATCATTTTCTACTCAGACATTCTTGACGAAGGAGAATATAAAGGATTGAGACAAGGAAAAAGGGCTCTAGTTTTTCTAAAAATTGGAAAATTATGAACTTCAAATTTGGACTTTTAAATGTTTTAGATTCTCTTTTAAAGGAAAAAAGACTGTGTTGTGACATTGAGATTGTCGTAACATTCATAAGTTATGTTGCGACACTTAATTAGGATCTCAAGGCTAATAGAGTGTTGTGACATTGATTTTTATGTCACGACAAAGAATGTTTTACCATGCAAGACAAGCTACAACATTGAACTATTGTGACACTTTTAAGTTATGTCGCGACATTTGTAAAATATGTTGTGGCACAAGAGCTTTACAATCTGAGGTAAGTCATAACATTGAGGTGTCGTGACACTTGTAAGATATATTGCGACACAGGTTATTTTCAATTAATCCCAAGAAAATTAACAATTCAAATTTTTTTACCAATTTCCATCAAATATTCAAGCAAGCAACACACTCAGTTCAAATCAAACAAATAAAAATAAAAATAAAAATCAAGCTAGTAATACAAAATGATCATGATTCAGACAAGCATATTATTCAAGCATGGTCCTTTAAGCTCAGTATTTTCATCACATAAAAATTTATCTATTGTAGAGAAAAGAAACTAAAACACAAGAAAGTAAAGAAAAACACTAAAAACATGACAATTAAATCTCTAGAAAAAATTAAAAAATAGAGGGACCTCCCTCAATACAACTACCCCAAACTTAAACCATGCATTGCCCTCAATATAAGAGATATGTAAGTTAAGAACAAAGGACTCCCCTTGTTGATCAATTCTAACCACTGGCCTTTTGTTGAGGTTGTCTTGATGAAACTCCCACACTCAAAATCAGCTTTACTGCCGTGGAAATCACAAACAAAAACTAACATAAACACTAAAATAAAAACAAAATGCAACACTAACTTAACTAAAAAAACATACTAAAATAATAAATGGACAAAAAATCATATTTTTGCTTGGGTTGCCTCCCAAGAAGCTGCTTTGTTTAGTGTCCTTAGCTAGACATAGCTGCTACATCAAAGTTTTTCAACAAATCTTCTCCTGTGAGATTTCTAGCCACTTGACTTCTCCTCATACATTATTCCTCCCAAGTTATGCTTCAACCTTTGTCCATTTACTTAAATGTGACTCCTCCAAAAGGGGTTACTAAGATGACTGTATAAGAACCATTCTATCTTGATTTCAATTTTCCTGGAAAGAGTTTGAGTCTTTTTTTGTAAAGAAGGACTTATTGTCCCACCTTAAACTCCTTTCTCAAAATTTTCTAATCATGTCATCTTTTAGTTTTGTCCTTATAAATTCTAGCATTTGCATAGGCTTCATTTCTCAATTCTTTTAACTCATTCAACTCGAGCAGTCTTTCTTCTTTTGCATTCTGGTAGTCAAAGTTCAATTTCTTGATTGCCCTCATAGCTTTGTGCTCCAATTCAAGAGGTAAATGACATGATTTTCCAAAAACAATCCTATATGGTGACATCCCAATAAGAGTTTTGTAGGCAGTCCTGTAAGCCCATAATGCATCATCTAGCTACAAGGACTAATCCTTCATGCTTTTATTCACTGTTTTCTCTATAATATTCTTTATCTCTCTATTAGATAATTCAGCTTGTCCATTTGATTGAGGATGATAAGCCAAACCCATAGCATGTCTTACCCCATATTTTCTCATGAGCTTTGCAAATAGCTTGTTTTCAAAGTGACTTCCCTTATCACTGATAATGGTTCTTAGGGCGCCATATCTGGTCAGTATGTTCCTTTGGACAAACCCCACAACTGTATTTGCATCATTCCTTGGACAAGCAACATCTTATACCCACTTTGATACACAATCCACAACAAGGAGAATGTATAAGTTCCCAAAAGATGGTAGGAATGGTCCCATAAAATCTATTTCCCATACATAAAAAATCTGCACCACTAAGATTCCTTATAGAGGCATTTCATTTATTCTGTTAATGTTGCACATTCTCTAGCATTTGTCACATTGCTTAACCTATTCAAAACTGTCTCTAAACAATGTTGGCCAGTAGAAACTAGATTGGAGGATCTTCTTAGTTGTCCTTTGTCCTGCAAAATGACCTCCATACTATGTTGAGTGGCATTTGTCAAGAATTTCAATTTCCTCACTTTCAGGTACACACCTTCTAATAATTTGATATGCACCCCTCCAACAAAAGTGTGTCATCCCAGATGAAAAATCTAGCTTCATGCCTTAATTTCTTTTTCTTCTGATATGTCAACCCCTGTGGCATTACCCCAGAAGCAAGATAATTCACAAAATTATCATACTAAGGTAGCTGGGTTTTCACTTGAAATAACTATGCATCAAGAAAACTTTCATTAATTTCAAGTCCTCTTCTTCCTTCAGTTTTGCTCTCTATTCTGGATTAGTGGTCTACAATTACATTGTCACTACCCTTTTTATCCTTTATCTCTATATCAAACTCTTGTAGTAACAAAACCCATCTGATCGATCTAGGTTGAGCATCCTTCTTTTCCATTAAATATTTGATTGCTGCATGATCTGTACGCACAATAACATGAGACCCAAGGATGTATGGTCTAAATTTCTCACAAGCAAAGATTATTGCTAGTATCTCCTTCTATTTGGTTTAATAGTTTTCTTGAGCTTCATTGAAGGTTTTGCTAGCATAATAGACGGCTTTGAAGGTTTTCTCAATTATCTGCCCCAATACTGCTCCCATGGCAAAGTCACTATCATCACACATGATTTCAAAATTTTTGTTGCAATCTGGTGTTGCCATGACATGGGCTACTACAAGTCTAGCTTTTATCTCATCAAATGCAAACTTCCATGCATCATTAAAATCCAATTTTGTGTCGTTCTCCAGAAATCTGCATAATGGTCTAGCTATCTTGGAAAAGTCTTTAAAAAATTTTCTGTAGAAGCCAGCATGTCCAAGAAAGCTACCAACTCCTTTCACTGTAGTAGGTGGAACTAAAGTGTCAATCACAGAAATTTTTGCTTGATCAACATCTAGGCCTATAACTGAAATCTTGTGCCCCAATACTATTCCTTCTTTCACCATGAAGTGGCATTTTTCCCAATTCAGAGCATTATGTACGTAGTTTTCAAAGCTGGAACCAAAAATAGAAAAATCATCCATAAATATCTCCATTATTGCCTCCATTAAATTTGAGAACATGGACATCATGTATCTTTGGAATATAGCTGGAGCATTACATAATCCAAATGACATTCTTCTAAAAGCAAAAGTGCCATAAGGACATGTAAATGTGGTTTTCTCTTTATCTCCAGTAGCTATAGCTATCTGGTTATAACTAGAATAACCATCCAAAAAACAATAGTGAAGGTGGCTTGCTAATCTGCCCAACATCTAGTCAATGAATAGTAGAGGATAATGATCATTTCTTGTGGCTAAGTTTAATTTTAAGTAATTTATGCATAGTCTCCACCCTGTCACAGTCCTTGTGGGTATCAATTCATCTTTTTATTTTCTGATACCTGTAAAACAACCCTTTTTGGGAACCACATGAACTAGGCTCACCCAAGGACTACCTGAAATGACATAAATGAATCCAACATTGAGCCATTTGAGCATTTCCTTCCTCACCACTTCTTTCATCGCTGGACTTAACCTCCTTTGGTGTTCAATAGAAGGCTTCACATTCTCTTCCATAAGAATTTTATGCATGAAAATGGATGGGGTAATTCCTTTTAAATCCTCCATTAACCAAGCTATATTCTTTTAGTATTTTCTAAGAATTTCTACCACTTCCTTCTCATTTTCTAAAGTCATATTAGATGCTATGATCATTGGCTTAGATTTTTCTTCACCCAAGAATGCATATTTTAAGTGCTGAAGTAGTTCTTTCAATATTAGCCCATCAAAACTCTTCTCTGCTTCTTGTACCCTAACTTCACTGCTTTTTATATCTTTTCCATTTCCTTCACTCAAGTTCAACACAATTTCAATTAGTTTAGCACTTGCATTTAGCTTTTCGCCTTCCAAGTTTTCCTTGTATAGTGACTTGAACATGCATTCTTTAAGTGGATCCTGATTCATAAAATCATACTTCATTTCTTGTCTAACAATAAATACTCCATCCACTCTCATTTGATGAGTTCCTTCAAAATCTATTTGTTTTAAACTTTGATTCAAGTTAAATTGCACTTCCTTTATGCCAACCCTCAGAGTGAGTTCTCCTTTCTTCACATCTATTAATGTTGCACTTGTGGTGAAAAATGGCCTGCCAAGTAGTAATGGTACTTGTTCGTCTTCCTCCATATCAATCACCACAAAATCCATTGGAAAAATGAACTTTCCCACCTTGACAAACACATCTTCAATAATCCCTTCTGGTTTAGTCATTAATCTATCTTCCATTTGTAGGGACAATGTGGTGGGAGTTTAACTCCCCCAAACTTAATCTTTTCACCACTAATAAAGACATCATATTAGGATTAGCACTAGAGTTACAAAGTGCTTTCCCAAATTCATGGTTTCTAATAGTGCAAGGTATAGTGAAGCTTCCAAGATCTTGCATTTTTTGTGCCACCTTCTTATGAATAATTGCATTGTAGTTTGCTGATATGTTTACTATCCCACATTAATCTAGTTTCCTCTTTTTTCTAATTATTTCCTTTAGAAATTTAGCATAGTGTGGCATTTGAGCCAAAGCTTCAGCAAAAGGAATATCTATCTCCAATTTTCAGAACATGTTAAAAAATTTGGCAAACTGGTCATCCAGTTTTGTCTACTTCAGTATTTGAGGAAAAGGTATTGGAGGGTGATAAACTCTCACTTCCTCTTTCTCCTTTTGAACTGTCTTTTCTGTTTTCACTTTAGTCTGACTTTGATA
This sequence comes from Tetrastigma voinierianum, assembly GCA_016808115.1. NCBI lineage: Eukaryota > Viridiplantae > Streptophyta > Magnoliopsida > Vitales > Vitaceae > Tetrastigma > Tetrastigma voinierianum. Next base: position 2,908,614 of record JAEQBH010000178.1, on the reverse strand, counting down.
TGCTTTTCCAGTTCTTTCTTGCCTATCCTCACTGGTTGTTTGGTTATGGTCTTCATTTTCAGCTTCCTTCTCAGTTTGGCTTTTCTCATCTCCCGTTTTGACTTGCAATTCTTTGCCACTCCTTAGTGTAATGGCCATACAACCCTTTGGATTTTTCTTTGTATCACATGGGAAGGAATCCCTGGACTGGTTTTGCAAGGTTTAGGCCAGCTGCCCCATTTGAGTTTCCAAGTTTTTTTGAGAAGCATTTGTGTTTGCATGAAAAACATCAAGTTTAGCAAACTTTTGTTCACGGTCAGGATCCTTTGCTTCCATATAACTCAATATTTGATCTTCAAATGATGGTGGTCTCTCAGCCCTTTGATTGTCCGACCGTATGCCTTGATTGGTCCTCGAATCCAAGTGGAATGTAACTCGTTGATAGTTCCGAGTTGGTTCGTAACCTGATGAATTCCTCCATAAAGAAAAGATTCTCATGGTTCCTAAGAGCTATGTGTAATAGGTAGGTGTAAGTCGTTGTCGGGTTTGAAGTTGTAACTTCATTCCTGTCTCATTTATTAGGACTTCTTCAACTTGATAGACCTTCATGTGATGCCAGTCCCCTCGGGTCAACAACATTGTTTTGCTCAACACTACTTAAGCAATTCCAACCTCTCATTAACCTAATGCATTCTTATTCTCTCAGGTGTTCATTCTATTCATTATGGAATCTAGCTTTGCCTCAATAGTTGTCATCTTGTTCAAGTCTATCACACATCTTGCTCTGAATCTACCATTGCTCCTTGAAGCTTCGGATGTAGCTCTCTAGTTTCTTTTTCCGCTATAATTTTGGAAGGTCGTTTCAAGATTCTCTCTTCAATGCAATCTCCAAAGGTTGCATCTACTGCTCATTTTGAAGAGTAATTCATAACATGATAGAAGATATCCATTTGTGTAATTTGTTCAATTCCATGCATAGGACATCTCCTCGGTCTCCTTAGCAATTACTTATATATTTCCCAAGCATTGTATATTGATTCATCTTCCCTCTACCTGAAGGTAATTATCCCTTCTCTTCTCTAAGAAGTTAGAGCATGAGGGAAGAATTTGCTAAGATAAGTCTCCACTAGCTCTTCCCAATTTCTCACTGAACCATATGGCAATGATTCAAACCAGCTGGCAACTATGTCTCTTAGAGAAAAGGGGAATAATTGCAACTTGATCACATCTAGATTGAAACCATTCATTTTCACTATGTTGGCCATCCTCATAAATTTTCCCAAGTACTCATTAGGGTCCTCACTTGGATGCCCTGTGAACTGATTTTTTTGTATCAAAGTAATTAGGGCAGGTTTCAGTTCAAAATTATTGGCTTCTATTAGTGGTGTCCTTACTGCTGAATATCCCTCTCTGATCATTGGCCTCCAGAAATCTTCCATAGTTCTTTGCCTCTGTTGAGGTCCCCTTGCTGCTACTACAAGAATGTTCTGATTAACATCTCTTTGCTCAACCATGACTACTTTCTTAACGACTCTTACCTTCTTCAAATTCCTTAATGACCTCTCTATCTTAGTGTCTAGTGGTAATAGTTTAGCTTCTGGTTTCCCATGCATGTAATAAGCTCCTAAAACATTAAACACACTAAATCCACAGTAAGATCAGTTGATAGAGATAATCACTATTTCAGCTGTAAAGATATTTCAATTACTCTAAAAAAAACAAAAACAAATGTTCAAAATAGCAATTTATTTTTTGGTTTCAATATTATTCTAAGAATTTTCATGCCTAATCGCCGATGACAGCGCAAAAAACTTGTTGGCACCAAGTAATTAGCGTAGCTACCAAGGACTATTGTTGAGTCCTCGATAACGACGACAAAAACTGTTGCAGGCCAAATTGATGAGCGTAGCTATCAAGGACTATTGTTGAGTCCCTAGCAACGGTGCCAAAAACATGTTATTGCCTAACCAAATTGATAATCTTTTCACTTTTAAACTATTTCAACTTCAACGTTGCCTTTTTACTGCAAGTGTACAGATCAACAAGTAGTAAAGTGGATTTTAAAGTCCAGATATTGGACCCATAGGGATCTGATGAAATATCAAAGATTAAGTACTCAAACTACTCAAGAACATCCCTATTTGAACTCCGATGTTGAAGATTGTAAACTAATCATCTAACATAATGAAAATATTTTTGGGATCTTTTCCTTTTCTTAATAAATTGTCAAGATCTAAAGCAACTAGAAATTTCTTTGAGATTGAGTAAAACACTAGGAATGGAATTAGTTTGCAATTTGTTCAAAAACAAAATAGTTGTAAGTTGAATCCTGAACTTGTCCAAGGGTATTTTAGTATTGTCTTGAAAAACCTTCAACCACCATACATTTCACAATTTAGACCACCATGTTCCTAAACCAAGACAACAAGTGTTTAAAAGGATACTTTTATGATCCGATTCCCTTTAAGACTTAGATTAATTCCTAAATCACTACTCTTCAACCAATTCTTAGGACTTAAGTTAACCTGCCTCCATCGATAGGGTAATCCAAGCTTCCTCGAACATAATTAGTTCATCACTCTGCAAATTAACCAATACATTTACTTCCATCGACAAAAATGAAATATTTTGATTACAATAAGACAAGTTCTCAATATATTAATTTCATAGACCAATAGATCACTATCCTTAACTCTTAGAACACAGCTCACCTGTCACTTGAGGGGATCCTTAAACAGGGGTTTAGAATAACTCCTTTGGTTTATATAACTGGAGCGTGATTTTCAATGTACTCTTCTCACAAGCTCAGCTCAAATAAACTATTCTAAAAAAAAACTATCAAAACTCTACTATAGATCTACTATAAATAATCTAAAAAAAAATTCCTACCACTGAAAACTCTACTCCACTCTAACTAAACTTTGTTGGTGCTACTATTTTCATTCCGCTCTCTTTTTTTTTTATGCACCCTATCGCTTACTATTTATAATCCAATCAATGTTGGGCCGGGATTCAAGGAAGATTTTGTGGACTTTTCTGCAAGCCCACGAAATCATGTGTCACGACATTCTAATCGTTTCGCGACATTGTACTGATGATTTTTCCTTGTGATTGACTTGATAATGTCATGACATTAGTTTAAGTGTCGCAACCTTCTCTTCCAGTCTTCTATCACCAAGGTCTGTCATGACACTATCCTTGTGATGTACAATTATAGGCCTCTGGAATGAATGTCGCGACATTAGTATGTGTGTCGCGACACTGTAAGTTCTTAGTTGGCCTTCAGAGGTGTCGTGACAATGTCATGACATTCTTACTTGACACCCTTTTGGATGAATGTCACGACATACTTTTTAGTGTCTCGATACTATTCAGTTGTTTCTTCAAGGACTTTTCAATTAAGTGTCGCGGCACTAGTTGCTAAGTCGTTGATGAGTAAAAAACTCATTGGATTTTTAATAAATTTTTCTAATTTAAATGACAATATGAATGCTGATTAATATGCATAAATATGGATATTTTACTCAAATATAATTTTGCAGAGAATTACAACATAATCAAAAGCCCCTGCAAGAACCAAAAGAAAACCGTCTAATAGCAGGGGTGAAGTCGCAACAAGGAACTCTTCAGTTCAGTTAATTCCAGGTCACGACACCACCAAGACTAGTCTTGAGGGAGAAATGGAAGGCTGCATCAAGCCAAGTCACGACAAGAGATTGACGTTGCGACAAGAAATACTAAGGCACCCAGAACACGCTGCAACCATGGGGAAGAGCTGTCACATGCAAGGAATATTCGGGCGTAAAGAATCGAGGTCGCATACCACCGAGGTTGTGATGCCAAATGAAGACAAAGCAAATGCAAATTACAAGCTGGCACCACTTTTTCTTGACGGCTGACAGCCATAGATGAGGTCTCGAAGGAAAATTGAAGGCAAACTAGTTCTTAAATTGAAAGACTCAACTTGAAGTTGCGACGTGCTTTGAGGTCGCGACATGAAACAAAGACAGCGGGCCCCCAGATTTATTTTCGTGTTGCGATTTAATCATTCGGTGTCGCAACTACATTTAAGCAATCGGGACAAAACCTACTAAAAAGAGGAGAACTATAAAGGTCAAAGCATTACCAGTACGGTGTTGCTGACACCAAAATGTAAGGTAACCTCAATAGAGGTCAAGCAAGGAAAATGATTGCGATTTCAAAATAGGTCAGACTGTATGGGCGCGAGACACTGAGGTCGTGCGGGATCGCTCTCCTGGCCGCGACTAAAAATTCTGCATCATGAAGATAGAAGGTCGCCACGTAGATAACGGTCGCGACTGGGCATATGTAACTCGGTAGACAAAGACAAAGGGTCAAGAAGGTAACAAACAGTCGCGATGTGTTTAAGGTCATGATCAGAACATCGATGTAAACGGTTGAAGGACTCTGCCATGACAAAACATTGAGGTTGAGATCGCGCAAAGCAAACGGCGTCGACTTTGCTTTTGAGGTCACAATTTAAAGCTCGTGATAAGAGAAATTACTAAAGTGTGACCGTAAAGTCAGGATGAGAGAAATTACTTAGTCGCAACTTGTTATCGACGTTGTGACAAGCAACATGTATGAGGATAGAAGCTCAAACAAAGAAGTTGCATCCAGAAAAAGAAGTTATGACCTAGAACTGAAGACATTGCCACATAAATGTGGTCGCGACGAATGAAGCGTGTGTATGGCAGCTGCTAGGGTCGTGACTTCATTTTGGAGGTCGCTAATTACTCAATCAAGGTGTGTACCGTATGAAATCTAATAACAATTGAAGATGTCAGGTCACAACTAAACAAGTGCAATGAGACCCGTGTTCGATCATCCCGAGGTTCTGAAAATGTTGAACCTGGCCTTTCTTTTAGGAAATCCACCCTTGTTCGAATCAGCCCAATTTTGGCCGCTTATAATAGCCCCTAAGGTTTTAGCAAATAAACCCGTCTCATTACCCAAAACTAGAAGAGGAGAAGACTCATCAGATATTTTTAGAATATATATATTTTGCTTTACTTTATTTTCTTTTTCTCGATCCGAACTAGTGACTGTAGAAACGAATGTTTATTTCAATTTATGATTCCTCTCTTTTACCATTATCGCATGAAATTAATGGAGTTCGACAAATTTCTGAATTCGCTCGTTTAGCTTATTACAACGCAAGGCATTTGATCAATGGTCCATTGTTGATTGTAATGCAGTATTGAGAACGCAGTTTCACGAGATTAGATTTACCGTTAGTCAAGTAGCTTTTTCTCGTGATCATTTAGAGTAGAGAAATACTGATTGGAATCTCTATTTGATTGATGTTGTTATTGAATCTGGTCAGCTCCCAATGGTAGCATATGATACCATTTCATGATTGTTTCCCCTCGCTCCGATTGCAGAGGCCCCCACGTGACATGTAGACTGAGATTCCGAGAGTCAGAACATTCACTCAGGGTAGCAAGGATGTACTACCAATATGAACTACTAAGCTCTAAAAGCTCACCCGATAAATTCCCTTTTCACTCATAATGATGCTGGAGGGGGAACATTTATCAATGTAAATAATCGTAGACTTTACCTAATATGAGGGGAAGTTCCTAACCCTCTGTTAGCAGAAATCTAATCAAGGGAAGGGAAGAACCATTAGATTTAAAGGATTATTCATCAATTGAGTTGTAGAAGTTTTGCAGTAACCCTACAAAGGGAAGTAAGAAATCCGCAGTCTCAAGAAATGGATGTGAAGTATTGAGAAAGAAAAATACCCGCGTATTCAAGAAGGTCAAAAATACAGCAACTAAGCTAGATCCTCGCCTCGGTAGCAAGTGCCCCAACTGAATACGGAGAAATCCAATTGCATCAGAAGGCATCTTTGACAAATCCACATCCATCAACATAATAGTGTAATGTCTTATTAATGTAAGAATTGGTCGCTTCACAAGGCTCCTCGATAGTGTTCATTTCTCAGAAAACTCGATTCACCCAGTATTTTGTTCTTTTTGGTTTGGCTTTATTTTGTCATTGTGAATATTTAAATTTCCTTTATATTCCTATGTATCTTCTAGGACTATTATTCAGAGGATTCAAACCATCACTATTCACTCGAGTTCAAATAGTGTGGATCTTGAGTAGTCAGTAGTTGATTCCAAATTTTGTCACTCAGGAATGATATCTGACTTACATCCATTTTGCCTACTTGCATGATCTCGTGGCACTGGCAGTTGTCTAGACAAAACCATTTTAAAATTAAGCAATATAAAGTAATTTTATCAGTTATATCCGAGTAATTCCAATTAGACAAAGATGCAAGAGATTTGTAAGGCTCTTGTAACTATTTCAATTTGAAGGTTTTAGTCTATATATTCACAGGCAAACAAGTTTTATGGCGCCGTTTCCGGGGATTGAAAGAATATGACAAATCAATATTCTAACCAAAGAGGAAATGCTAATTTGGACATTTTCTTTGAATTTTTACAAAAAGAAACATGCAAAATAAGTTTTACTAGGAAGTGGTTGCACAAACCACTTATCTTTGTGGAGATTAATCGAATTATTTTAATAATACCATCACTTCATGTAATCTTAGTGTATCTCCATTTCAGTGAAGGTATCTCGGCTAATGTAGCCGCAGTCGACCTATCTACTCTTGATACCGAAATGGAAGAACACCGAGGAATTCCGAGGAAGGTAAAAGAGCGTGCGAGGCAACTATGGCGTATGAGAGAATTAATCGTGCATGGGGCTTGAACAAGAAACAACAAAGCAGAGAGACTTCAAAGGCAAGATACTGGCGGAGGAACTCGGAGACCCGTCATCCAAGGGCAGCACTCCCCGCCAGCTAGGACAACCCGCTATGGAAGCCAAGATCAATTTACGGTGCCACCCCATCGAGGACCTTAATGAGCACTTGGGTATTCCTCAGGATGGCCAATACTGTAAGGTTGAATGGTGTAAGACCAGAATTGATCAAGCTGCAACTCTTCTCCTTTTCCTTGAGAGACATTGTAGCCACCTGGTTTGATTCTCTACCATATGGCTCAGTGAATACTTGGGAGGAGCTAGTGGAAGCTTATCTTGGTAGATTCTTCCCCCATTCTCTCACCTTTGAGAGAAGGAAGGAGATTAGTGTGTTCAATCAGGGGGAAGATGAAAGCCTATATACAGCTTGGGAAAGGTTCAAATGACTGTTGAAGATATGTCCTATGCATGGCATAGATCTCAAGCCACAAATGGACATCTTCTACCACTCCATGAATGATACCTCCAAGGGTATTATTGATGCTTTCATTGCAAGGGCCTCAAAAAAGAAAACAGAGGAGGCAAGTGGACTTGATAGACCTGCCGTGCAATATGAAGAATCCATCCGAATCTTCCGGGAGTATCGCCAGAGCAAAGGGGAGTGGATCATCGAACTTAACAAAATGACAGCCATGAAGGTTACTGGCACACATAGCATGCATACAGGAAGCAAAGCTAGATGCAATCATGCACCGTATGGATAGATAAGCAGAAGAGGTTGCATTCGTCACGATAGGAGTAAGAGGGATAGAGAAGGAATGAGGTTATGCCGAGGGACTAATTGAAGAGATCCCTACCAAAGTCGTAGGAGGCCAACACTGAATCGAACAAAGGAGCTATCATTTCAAGCCTAAATCTCAACTTTTTCTTACATACACACTATAATCCAAGACTTCGTGAAACCATAAGAACTTCTCATATGGCGGAGGAGAAATACAGGGCCCATGCCATGGGAAGAATTACTAGCAAGGGTATCAGCCAACAAGGTTCCAAAGCAAAGGCGAGAGAGTATAAATGAATATCGTGGCCAAGCAGCCCGCCTTTTAAAAGAGCGCATGCCGCAGCTCACGTGGGGATAACAAGAAGTCGATAAACCTCCTTTGAATGTAAGGCTTAATGAGTTGGAAAATTTCAAATCCAACATTCATATGTTTCAAGCAAACATAGGTGCATCACTAAAGAACTTGGAAACACAAGTAGGGTAGCTGGCCCTGAATATGCAGAACCAGAATAAGGGTGCATTCCCTAGTGACACTCAAAAAAACCCAAAGGACTACATGACAATTCAGTTGAGAAGTGGGAAGGAAGTGAGCAGCAACTGCAGAAAAGAGAAGAAGGAAAAGACTGATGAAGAAGAAAAAGAAACTGGAAGAGAATAAGAGAAGAATATGTCAGAAAAGACAATAGATGCAGAAAAGAAAAAGCTAACTGAGCAGCCTGAGAAGAGTTGTGAGCTAAAACAGAAGAAGAAAGTACAAGCTTACACCTCATAGTTGCCATATTTCCTTGTGAGGCTTCGTAGCAAGGAGGAAGAGAAGTTTTCTAAATTCGAAATATTCAAGAAAATAGAAATCAATATTCCCTTTGTGTAGGCAATCAATCAAATGCCTAATTATGCAAAATTCAAGGAGATAATGAGTAAGAAAAAAGAAGATTGTCAGGAAGGAATAGTGAACTCGACCGCCACTTGCACCCAAAGACTTAGAGAAGTCCCAAAGAAAAACGAAGGACCCAGTAGCTTTACTCATTCCAAGTTCCATAGTAAATATGAATTCAAGAAGGCCTTATGTGACTCTCGCTGTGCCAGATCAATTTGATGCCTCTATCGTAGTGCATGACAGCTCGGGGAACTCATCCCAACAAAGAATTACATTATGATGTAGATGATAGATCCATGGCACGCACCGTAAGGTGTTCTCAAGATGTGCTCGCCAAGGCGGAAATTTATCTTTCCTGTGGACTTTGTGATCATGAAAATGGAAGAGGATACCCAAGTTCCTATATTGCTAGGAAGACCCTTCAGCAACTAAAGCTGCCTGATAGATGTGCAAAAGGGTGAGCTGATCTTAAGGGTGAGATGGCAGCACACTTAACCTTTAATAAGAGCTTGGAAACAACCCGATGTTGATGTAGAGATTTGTATGGTCAGAAAATGTATTCTATCGGGCGTGAAGCAAACTGATTTCTCATCATATCTCACTCATTATAACAGCTGAACAGAGGTATGAAATTCGTGATTTTTAGAAATAGATTATGGACTATTACCTTCCAAATGGGTAAAAATATACAGCCGAGTCAATGAAAACAAATAAGAACATGGGGAGCAAAAAGAAGGAATGTAAAGCCGCCGAACAAGAGACTAGTGCGTAAGGGTTAATATTAAAAGAATTGCCTACCACTTGAAATATGCTTCTTAGAACCAAAAAAGGGAAACCCGTAATCATATCAATGACATCAAATCACAAACAAAAAGCGTTTGAAATTCCGAGAAAGTACATGAAAGCCAAGCCGGTCACCGAGGATCTAAAGGGTGGTCGGGGCCTCCATTTGCATGCATAAGATATTGTGTCGAATGATGATGCAAGGACTTCTATCAACACCAAAGGAGGTCAACTCGTGAACAAAAGATGTCACGTAAAGGAGGTGTCAAATGCTGGGAAAGCAGTGTTTTATATATGCACATCATGTACTGGTGAGCCTGGCCCATGGGAAGTTCTAAAAAGGGTGGATTTACTGTGATCAGAAATGAGGAGAATGAGTTACTCCACAAGAATCGTGTGGACATGATGGAGGGTGTGTACAGTTAGGGATAGTGCCCCTCGTAAAGCAGTCATGAATTTTGTATTTAAGTGTTTTATGAAATTAATAAAAGCGTCGTATTTTTTATTAAGATTTAGCTCTTTTTTGCGGCATACTGTATGAATGAAAAAGTCGTAAAATCCTGATTTAATGTAACCATAACCTCGTATACCGCTTATACACGAGAGGATCGAGGTTATGGACAAATCAAATTGTCCGCACAAATTAATTGAAGTTCGGGGGACTCACCAACACATCGGGCGGCCTCTCGCCATCATTGAGAATGAATTGACTTTAACCGGTCACTAATGTGGCGTATTATTAAACTGAGGCTCCATATACAAGACATAGAGGAGTCAGACCATGCCAGCCGAATTCTTTAAATACCGCTTGTCCTGAATTCAAACAACGCCGCTAGATGATCATATGCGATCGGGCCTTCAATCCCGAGTAGTCATGCACCCGCTTTGCGTCAATCGGGCCTTGAAGCCGGTTAAAGCCCAGCAGTGGAACGGGCCCCAATACTTGTGTCTGGAGGCCCATTGATGTATGCAACCGAAATGTGAACTATGGACATGGAATCCAACCTCTCGTATGGAAAGTGCTCGACATTTGTCCCCTTAAGTGTCGGGTTCGAACCGAACATTTTCAGCTTCTAATTTATAAACAGGTTTATAAATTAACCGTCACTAATGGATTAATGGAACTTAAGAATCTGCACAAGATATAATTAGAGGGGCAAAACCTGGGTAATTTCACCCGACTCTAAGCAGGAACTAATTTCTTGAGGATAGAACTCAGATGTAATGATTAAATCAATGGACACTCAATTTCCTGTGCAAAATCGATATCGTAAGGGACAAGAGTTCAATTTCAAGTTTTTAAGTGGAATAACTTCAACAATAAATTAAACATCATTAAAGAGTTTAATTAATTATTGAATTTATTGGAGCTTGAAATTACATGTCCATGGGTCCCAATTCCACCTCCTATATTACTACAATGAACGATTCATGATTTGGAATAAATTACACTTACATCATGCTTGTACATGTTAACAGATCAAGTATAAATTAATATTGTGGATAGCATAGGACAAGAGTATTAATTAGGACTTTACAAATTAATATTGACATTATAGATTAAGAGGTTAATTAGATCAAGTACAAATTAATATTGGACAGCTTATAGATTAAAAGTGGCTGGGTGATCACATAAATTAATATCGATAGCTTATATTATGAGTAATCGCACGATCAAGCTTTTATATTAATCAAGACCAGAGTGGGTAAATTTGAAAATATCCAAATTGGTTGGATATTTATGCAATTAGGTTGATTATAAATAAGAAAAACCCTTGTCCCAATGAAAGAAAAAGAGAAGAAAAAGGAGTTTTTTTCCATACGTTTAGTCTCCTCGAGAGTTCTCTTCCCTTAAAGATCCCCTTTGTCTCATGTGTTGAGTACGCAAGGTAGATCTAGGCAGAAAAAACTAGAGTGTATTGTTCCAGATTCAATCGTTGGTGCCCACACACCCCAAGTGGAAGGAGGGCTAATCAGCACTCCTGGGTGTGGAGTTGTTTCAACCCTACTACCAACAAATCTCCTATAACAATAATGTGCATAGATCCTGACCACCTTTCGATATTAATATGTGTTTGCATGAGTTCCCGTGAAAATAAGATTTTCTCAAAAAAATTTTAAAACCTAATTCCGCAAATAGCTTTGATTATTTCCATAAGTGCATGTAATTACAGAACTCCAATTCGCAACCGGAAGGATCATTTTCCCCGCCTTTCATTTATCGATGTTAGACAAAGAAGGTGATTAATTCTCACTTATGTTTCTTCTTACTGATACTGGATATAATCAAATTTCCATCGCACCCGCCGAGGACCAGGAGAAAAACCACTTTTTACATGCCTCCATTCGTGCTGCTTAGAAGAATGTCATTTGTTTCCTCAGGTAATGCCCTCAAGTACATTCCAAAGACGATGATGTCCATATTCTGATTTGGTAGAGGGAAGCTATGGAGATTCAAGTGGATGATTTCACAAAGTACTCTGACACAGCTTTGAAAATTGTTTACATCATTTGGGGATAAGATTGTGTGCCAGATAAGAATCTAGCCTCGAATCGGGAAAATGTCATTTTATGGTAACATAAGGTATCGTCTCAAGTATGATTTCTCAAGAACAGGCTGGAAGTAGACCAAGCAAAGGTTTCAATTATAAAAATCTATGCCACCAACAAATGCGAAAGGGAATAAGAAGCTTCGGGACATGTCGGCTTTTACGTAAGATTTATTGTAGAGACTTCTCTAAAATTGCTAGGCCATTATGCAGATTGCCGGAAAAAGATGGCAAGTTTAAGCTCTGGATGAGTCCCCGCGCAGATATTTTGAAGAGATCAGATCAAAATTAGTTGAAGCCCCCATCATGGCAAAACCAGACTGGGACAAGGAGTTTGAAATAATGTGTGATGCCAGTGACTATGTAATGGGAGCTATACTGGGATAGAGAACTGACAAGATGTTTAAGGCCATATATTATGCCAACAAAACCTTTAATGAAGCTAAAGAGAATTACTTAACTACTAAAAAGGAGATGTTGGCCATAGTATTTGCATGTGAAAAATTTAGGCCATACATATTGGGGTCCCTTGTCATTATCCATACTGATCATGTTGCAATTAAGTATCTGATGACAAAAAAATAGGCAAAGCCAAGACTGATCAGGTGGGTATTGTTATTACAGGAATTTGATCTGGAGATCAAAGACAAGAAAGGTTGTGACAATATGATAGCTGATCACTTGTCAAGAGTTGAAAAGCCTACTGTACAAGAAGAAGAAAAAGAAATACCAGAACATTTTCCAAATGAGCAGTTATTTCAATTGTTACTCCAATCACCTTGGTATGCTGATATTGTGAACTTCTTAAAGATAAAGCGGGTTATGCCACCGTAACCTCTCACTACCAACAGAGAAAAAATTAAGGGTCAGACAAAGATATTTACATCTAGGATGACCCACAATTGTTTAAAAGAGGAGCTGATATGATAATCAGGAGGTGTGTACCAGAAAGTGAACAAGGCAAGATCTTATATGAATGTCATGCATCACCATATGGAGGACACTTTGCATGAGACAAAACAACCCACCAAATTCTCCAATCAGGTTTTTATTGGCCTACTATTTTCAAAGATTGTTTTGAATGGGTGAAATTTTGTGATCAATGCCAAAGAATGGGAAATGTTAGCAAAAGGCATGAAATGCCCTTGCAAGGTATCCTGGTGGTGCAACTATTTGATGTTTGGGGAATAGACTTTATGGGTCCCTTTCCACCTTAAGTTGGAAATTTATACATACTCCTAGCTGTGGATTATGTATCCAAATGGGTTGAGGCAGCAGCTTGTTCCAAAAATGATGCTAATACAGTCGTGGGATTTTTACAAAAGAACATTTTGAGCATATTTGGGACGCCTAGAACTATTATCAGTGATGGAATGAACAAATATGGAATCAAACACATTATGAGCTTGGCTTATCATCCTGAAACAAATGGGCAAGTTGAGATCTCTATCAGGAGATAAAGAAAATTTCGAAAAACTCGTAAGCTCCAATAAGAGAGATTGGTCTTTTGAAACTTGACGATGCATCAGGCATACAAAGACCGTTTATAAAACTCCCATTGGAATGTCCCCATACAGGATTGTATATGGTAAACCTTGTCACCTTCCTCTAGAAGTGGAATATAAAGCTATGTGGGTTATCAAGAAGCTGAATTTTGACTTCAAGGCTACTAAAGAAGAAAGGCTACTCCAATTGAATGAATTGGAAGAGCTGAGGAATGAAGCCTATGATAATGCTAAAATTTACAAAGATAAAACAAAGAAATGACATGATCAAAGAATTTTGAGGAGAGAGTTTAAAGCAAGAGATCAAGTCCTGTTATTCAACTCCAGACTAAAACTCTTTCCAGGGAAGTTGAAATAAAAATGGAGTGGACCATATACAGTAGTATCAAATACAACCTTAGGAGTAGTGACACTGAGAACCAGCAATGGAGAAGAATTCAAGGTCAATGGTCAGAGATTGAAGAATTGCCTTGGAGAAATTCAGATAACAAAATGATTCCTAGTTTTGAGTGAGAAAAATATGAGGAAACAAGGATTTAATAGCAGCAAGTCCAACTAAGGACTCAAAACGGAGCAACTTTGTGGGAGGCAACCCACACTACAGTTTGTTTTAAGTTTTGAGTTTTGTGTTAGAAATTTTTGATTTTTTTTAGTAAGCTTGGTATGATTTTATTATTACTGCTTTAATGTATGTATGTTTTTTTTTTTTTTTTTGTAGGACAATAAAAGTGTATACAAGGAGGAATCTCTCCATCCAAATTTCCAGTCTCGTACATGAGAGTAATAAAAGGCATGATCCTCTCTGACACGCTAATTTTTTCCGTGATAAAGCATGATCAATTTTAGGAATTTTAATTTCTTATTCAACTTTAAATCTGTTGCATTATAGAGTTGATTTGGTGAATGCTTGAATGCTGAGGATGAATTGTACTAGTTTTGATTAGATTTATTAAATTGAATTTGTGTGAAATGAAATTGTTAGAATTAGGGTTAGAAAATTTCAGGTCACAACATCAATCCTTCTATTGAGACCACATCTCAGGTTGCGACAAGGCTAAGTAGGTCGCGACAAGGCTAAGTAGGTCGCGACTTAAATGGTTAACTAACTCCCAATGAATTTGGTTCTGACTTTTTCGAATAGCATGTGAAATGGTCAGCTATGGTGGTTAATGAAACGCATTAGTGTGGTGACTCAAAATTTAATGTTGCAACCTTCTATTCAGCAATCATAACCTCAAGCCCATCAAAACAAGTGTGAAGCCAAAAAGCCATTCCATATAAAAACTTCAATTCATCTTCAATTCTTTCCAACTCTTCTACTTACTTTCATTCGAATCTCAAACCCTAAGCCTAGAGGCGACCTACATTCCTCCAAAATTTTCATTCATGATGCAAATCAAACGATATTTCGGGATCTTAACGAATGATCAAGAGATACCCTGCGTGGATGTCCAATGCTGAAGAAAAGGTTCAGCCTGGGAACCTCTCGATCGTAGGCCGGCGGCTAATGTGAGAAACTTAAACCCAAATAATCATGGAATAGTTTAGCTTATTATTTTCAAAGAGGAAATTCAAAAGATATTCAATGCTTCTTAAAGAAAACAATCAAACTTCCTTAAAGCTTTTCCCCTTATTCTTAAAAATCTCATGTTGGAAATAGCCCAAAGCGCTTGGATCCGGACAATTTTACTTAAATCATTCATTGGGAATATTAAAGAGAGATTTAAGAGCTTCTTCATTCCCCTGAGAACCAAGGTCACTATAAAAGGATGGGAAGACACAGATAGAATGAACAATGAAAATGAAGATAAAGGAGGATGAGGAAAAAGATGAGTTCAAGGGTAAATGCAAAGCGTATGGAATGAATGGAGCCTAAAAACAAACCAATTCCAAATATGATTCCAAAAGACGCCCATCATTACAAAGATGGATGATGGGAAAAGAATCTGCAAGGGTTAACCACTCCCATCCTCTAGGGAGGAACTCATACATGAGGGGGCGGCAGTGGCCCACCTTTGTCAAGTCTCGCTTCTTCTATCAACCCCCTTCTTCCCGGGCTAGACATTCGGGGGATCGTGAACCGATTAACTAGAGCTACAACCTTAGGAGGAAGGCATAGGTTTTTTAGATCATGATTGTATAAATTTTCCTCCTGATTGGGATAGATGCGCATTTATTGTGGCTTTTTGCAGTTTTTGTATAGATAGATAAATCAGATTGTGCGCATTATCGTTTGATATTTTGAATTTATTGAATAAATGGAAATTCCTTGCTAAGTTTAACAAAGTGGATTTTTCGATTCATGAACTGGATTGAGTGAATTGTGTTGCTCAGGGTTGGGTCTCATTATTTGTCCTGCAAGAAAATGATCTTTGTATTCTCGAGCTCGTGCCAATGATACAATCAACACGATGAGATCCGCATCAACACTGTAAGAGAAAGGTTAGAGCATGGACTATGGAACCTGAATAAGAGGTTGCAATTTTAGTTGAACCAGGTTTAAATTGCAGAATCAGGAAAATACACGATTGAAAGAGCAAAGAAAATGATTGAATTTTGAGTGTAAACAACTAAGTCCATAATAAATCTTCTGGAAAAACTATGCACAATGAAAAATCCTTAATATTTCAAGATGAATTAGAACATCTTCTCCGATGATCCAAACTCAAAAGCATATGGTCCTTAACTCTTGTTAGGACGTATTGTCGAGGTGAAACTTCAGGCGTAAAATACCAACAAGAAATGATAGAGGCCATCCTTGGAAGTTTGAACTTCTTCTCAAAGCCTACCATTATTATATGCAAAAGCATACACTGTCCAGTTTAGATTGAGCTTTAAGCCTAATTTCTTCAAATAGCAACAATCAGCACCCGAGTTCCTTCTTAGAATTAATACCACAAAAAGAACCCCAAGAATTACCCAGTTTTCAGAAAAGGAAAGTTTACTATGCAAAAAGGAACAAGTTTGGGGAAAATATTTCTTTTAGACTACGCGATGAAGGAGGAAAATAAATTAAAGAAATGTAAATAAAGGAAAAGAAATGGAAAAAGGAATAAGTTTTGTCTTGTGGCCAATCTCTCTTGAAAAATTAAGTTTGTAGGGGGTGTTTCAACACCTAGTACCCTAATGCCAACTGGTATGGGAGTTGCTAACCCAAAGCTCTCTAAGAGTGACAGGTTTCCACAAGCACAAAACTTGCACTATTCCAATTCTTTGAACTGAATTTCAGTGAAAAGGAACTAAACTGATAAGTTGAAGGTGGGAATGTTTACAAGAAGAAGAAAGAAAAGGATGAAAGATGAAGGCCATTATACAAGCAAAGAAAGAACGGACCGCACTTGGTATCCTGGTAATCTTTCATTCACTCTATCGACCCCTAAGCCTAACATTACAAGCCCGAAAAGACCTTTTTAGATTCAAGGTCGAGTTTGCCTCACATTAAAGTGGGAGATCAATATGAAAAACAAGCCCATGGGACTTAAATTAGCTTCTAAGGAGAATTCCAGAAGATTAACTAATTTCACAAAAAGATGAATAGGAAGGAAGACCTACACACATCACAGAACAAGATTTATTTTGACTGATCTGTTTACATGAAAATTTCATCAGCTTATTTATGATGGAGATTGGAAACATTTCCTTATTTGAGATAATACTGCAACCTTCTTGTTTAAGTCAAATGGTAAAATGGGCAATGATCGCGGCTTCAATCAGAAAATGTCCTTTTTAAAATAGTCTCAATTGTTTGAGGACAAACAATTCTTTTCTTTTCTTTACTAAAAATGCCAAAATTTTAAGTTTGGGGGAATTTGATGAGTAAAAAACTCATTGGATTTTTAATCAATTTTTCTAATTTAAATGACAATATCAATGCTGATTAATATGCAAAAATATCGATATTTTACTCAAATATAATTCTACAGAGAATTACAGCAGAATCAAAAGCCCCAGCAAGAACCAAAAGAAAACCGTCTAATAGCAGGGGTGAAGTCGCAACTGAGAATTGAAGTCTCAACAAGGAACTCTTCGGGCCGCGACCTGTGTCACGACACCACCAAGACTAGTCTTGAGGGAGAAATGGAAGGCTGCATCAAGCCAAGTCGCAACAGGAAAGTGAGGTTGCGTCCAGAAATACTAAGGCACCCAGAAATAGACGTTGTGACCAAGGAAGAGTTGCTGAGACAGAAGGAATATGCAAGGAAGAATCTGAGGTCGCGACGCCAAATGAAGATAACGTAAATCGCAACATAAACTTGAGGTCGACGCTGATCGGGTTGGATGAGCTTACAGATGAGGTCTCCTGTAGGAGGTCTGAAGTTGCAACTAGTTCTTAGTTGAAAGACTCAACTCAAAGTCACGACGTGCTTTTGAGGTCGCGACATGAAACAAAGACAAGGGGTCTCTACATGGAGGGTTTTCAGGTTGCGACTAATCACTCAAGTCGCAACTACATTTAAGCAATTGGGACAAAAACCTACCAGAAATAGAGCAACCATAAGGTCGCGACACCATTTTGTGGTCGCGACCTGAAATAGAGGCTGAAGCAAGGAAAATGATTGCAATTAAAAAAATAGGGGTTGCGACCAGAAGGAAGGCAAGGAGTTTCAATTGAGGTTTCGGTATTGATGAAGATAGAAGGTCACCACAGAGATAATCGGTGTCGCGACTAAGTATATGTAACTAAGACAAAGACAAAGGGCCAACAAGGTAACAAAGAAGTTGCGACGTGCTTCTTAGGTTACGACCAGGAACATTGACAGAAATAAGAAGGACCTATTATGACAAAACGTTGAGGTTGAGACTAAATGTAAAGAATTCAAGGTCGTGAGGGGTTGGTTTTAATTTTTATACTGTCCATACATTAACATTTTAGCTAACCTTAACATTTTTTGGAAGCCTTGCTTTTTGGTTGTCTCCTTACTTTGTGTTGTTTCTTGCTTCAGCAAATTTTATGCACCATTAGACAGAACAATGTGCGCATTGAAAAGGTCGGTGCTCCACTTCAACAGGGCTATGAGGTGAGCTTACAATCATGCATGGAACCTCCAATTTATGAGCAACAAAGCCAAATAAGGTACAAAGAAACCCTACTTCATGTGTCAACGAGGGACCATATACACCCACCAAGGATGAGTGCACCCTCATGTATTATACCTCCTACTGAGGATGTGCGTGTCAGTCCTTATCTGGTGCCCCTGCTCCCAACCTTCCATGGTATGGAAAATGAAAATCCATACACACACATCCGGGATTTTGAGGAAGTTTGCACGACTTTCAAGGAGGGTGCAATTGATATGGAATTGCTGAAATTGAAAGCCTTCCCCTTAACCCTAAAAGACAAGGCCAATATTTGGCTTAATTCTCTAAGGCTAAGGACTATCAGAAATTGGACAGAGATGCAGGCTGAATTTCTAAAGAAATTCTTCAGCACACTTAAAACCAACACTCTAAAGAGGTGATTAGTGCCACGGTAGGGTGATTCGGAATCAACAAAATTTGTAGTCCTAAGTTCCTCCTACTGCCGTAGTCAAGCTACCGCAGATAGCCGCCTAGGCCGAACACTGGGATGGGTTTTCATCCTATGAATGACTCGCATTGGTGTTGAAAATGGTGAGGCTTTTAATTTGGATTTTTGGATTTTGTTTAAAACAATGTGAGTTGTTTGACTGAAGATTAATTGTAAAACTAAGGAGTGTGAAAAGGTAACTTTGGCGATTTAGGTCACTAACTTGATAACATAGTAAGCAAACAAGGTCCTCGTTTATCCTCGCATTATGACAAGCAACCTATAGTCCAAGCCATAACCTGGATCTTTGTTTAACTAGAAAACCTAACCCCTAGAATCACTCTATTTGAGTCAACATAGGTAAGATGCATCTACAGCCCCTTTCGCATGAAACCCTAACATTCAACATCATTTCGGGCTCAGAAGGCTATCTAGAACAATGTAGTTGCATCTAGCAATAAGTATGCATCGTATCCAAAGCATGGTAAGTATCGCCAAGGTAATGACATTAAATGATATTCAACCCTATTTTGAGAAGATGGGGAACCAAAAATGAAAACATAGCATTTAACACATGAGGACAACCTCGCAACCGCCCTGATAACCAAGCTAGCTACCTCCTCTTCAAAGAAAAGGGGCTTAGCCAAGCATCTCGAAGTTGTCATCTCAAGAGGTGTTTGGCAAATTCTGTGAAATGAGAGAAAGAGGAGAGAGAAGAGAAAAAAACAAACCCTAAATGAAGCTGCGGGAGATATTTACATAAAATGAAAATGTGCTAAAAGATTGCTTAGGTTACAAAAACCATGGGGGTTTATATAGACCACCCAATGTATGAAAATACAAGAAAGCCTAACATTTTGGCTAAAACAAGGGACAAAGAAGTAATACACCAAAATGAGGTCGGTTTGCATTAATTACACAAAGATGACAAGGCAGGAGATTTCGCTAGGCAGAACAATTTCGCTAGGCAGCGAAAATTTCGCTAGGTAGCGAAATTGCACAGAGATAGCGAAATCAGAGAATTTCGCTATGCACTGCCAATTTCGCTAGCTAGCGAAATTTCGCTAGCCTAGCGAAATTTTTTAGAGATAGCGAAAATGTATAATTTCGCTAGGCACAGTGATTAGCGAAATTTTGAAGCCTAGCGAAATTTCTCAATTTCGCTAGGATTGCGAAATTTTCGCTATGATTGCGAAATTTTCGCAATCCCAGCGAAATTTTCGCAATCATAGCGAAATTTCCTGGAATTGCTGTTCTTCACTGCATTGCCTACTGCTCCTCTACTGCATCCATTTTCATCACTTTGCCTTCATTCCTTCATTGAATTTTGAAATGTTTGAAGGCTGATAAATGGGTTCAATCTTCATGGTTCAGCACATATCTCGATATTGAACTCTCAAGGTACGCAAAAACTTGCAAACAACCAAAATAACCTAAACGATATGCTAAGTGATACTAAGAAGACTAACATTTTAATTGGCATATTGACATGATTAGTGCACAAAAAGCAGCACTCAAAACCTATCTGATATGTATTCAAAATAGCACTTTTTGGGTACTAATCACACCCCCCAACCGAAAAGTTGCTAGTCCCTTAGCAATGCGAAAACTAAAAGGATATGCATGCAGTGATTTTCAAAAAGTTTATGATTCAAAAAGGGTATGTACATATAAACACTACCTTTAAAAATGAAAAATTGACACAAAGTTTGAAAACCGACATGAAAGAGCCAAAACCATACAAGAACAATTTTTAGGTCAATATTGGTTCCATGATTCTCAACTTGAATTTCCACCAAAGTCTAATGGTTCTTTATAACCGTATCGAAATAATAAATCTGAAATTGTCCCCTCCCAACCCAAGATCGGGTAGCGCCTTAAGTTGTCGAACAACCTAGATAGGATAGTTACACTCTCCTTTCTATATTCAACTACATTGTAGGGTGCAATGCTTAAAATCCGACTTCACCAAAGTCCGTGTAACGGGGGTCCACCGATGACTCCCAACCAATTAAGGTTTAGGGCATCAAGCCAAAAGGATCACTAACCACAAACTCTACAGGCTTCACCCCGGACTCCGAATGACTTCGAAAATCAAGCACCTACAATTCGTTAAACTCTACCTATCCACCCATGTAACGAACACTAAATCGATGACCCTAAACTAATGAAGGCTTAGGCATCTGGCTTCAAAGGCTTTCGCATACACCCTTGACCGTGCTCTGTTTCAAGGCAAAGTGTCACAACTTTATTTTTCTTTTTCTTCTTTTCTTTTTCTTTTTCTTTTGCTTTTTCTTTCTTTTTCCTTTTGGAAGACTACATTGGTCTTCAAATGTGGGTAACACAAACCTATCCTAGGTTGCCAACATGCCTAAGGCCGACTATGCAAAGTGAAAGGAGGTATACAAATTCACGCCTATTGAAACAACTGCAAGTAGTGAATTCGCTTTATGCAGAAATGTCTCGCTGACATGGCCGGAACTCAACCGACCAAAATTATTTCAAACATGGAATTGGTTCTAACATAAAGGTAACTTGCAAGGTTTCAATTTTTCAATTAAAGGCAATTCAATTGTCCAATTAAAGCAATTCAATTGTCCAATTAAAGCAATTCAATTGTTCAATTGAAGACAAAAACAGTTACACATGGTGAAGGCACAAAACATGATATGCAAAAGTTTGTATATATATACTGAATAGCTTTTGATATAGCCAAAATGGCTAGTACATGAATATAAAGCTAAACATACAAAAGTATCACCGCCTACTATGGCTAACACATAAATCCTAATCAAAATTAGTAGGCGCTGATAAAGCCGTAACTATACAAAACATAAAAGAAACCCAACCACCCCACCGGCCGTGGTGGCGTGTGGTCTCAGAATCACGGCCGCGCCGTCGCTAACACATCCAAAGAGGCTGCCGTGCAAGTGGCTCCCTACCGATCCGGAACATGCTGAAGACCCGTGAGTCATAATCACTGAGATACGGAGGACACCGAGCCAACCTCACCCCGTGGCCAGCCCGGCAGTTTCAATGAACATATAGCATCCATCACACCGCCATCTCTCTCGAGCCAATGCGGAACATACTCGGTGCGGAACGCCGTGCGTATAAGACATGTGTATCACCGCGTCGGCAGAATGTGGAGGAGGAGACGTAGGGACATATGCGAGCCGGGACTCCTCTCACCTCGTGCTCAGGCATGCATATCATCTCTGCGGAATCCCTACTACCTGATCCGGCACTCCTCCCGGGTCCCGGTCTGGAGTGAGGAAAGATACGGGCATGACCATCACTCGCTCCAATGACAGGACTAGAGGGCATCAGATCCTCCTCTCTATCCGGGGCTTCTCCGAAAAACCTAAATGCTCAAGGACCTGGCATAGTAGTCTCGGCATCAGCAGCGGAAGACTCTCTGCCGAACTGTGCCCTTCGTGGACCTTATCTTCGAAATGCATCAAGGAGGTCATCACCAGCTCAAAGGGGGACTAAAAACCCGCATCCCTCCGAGATCCCGCCAGAAGAGCCTCAAGAATGCCCTCCGTCTGCATAATGCCGCTGGGAATAAGTCAGTCCCGAATAGATGGTCAATCGAAGAACATCCGAGGCGGAGCCGCTTCTCCTGAAGAGCACCGGCCCGCCGGTGATGTTCCCGGGCCGCATGCGAACCATCTCCCACCGAGGTGGGTGGGCCCAAGCCGATAACCTCGAATTGGTCGGGCGATACGCAGCCTAAAGCCGCCGAAATATCCGCCGCCGGCACTCCCCGCGATCATCTATGGTGAACTCGGAGCTCAAGTGCATTGCATGCTCCTGGATGTCATCAACGGTAGAACCTGTTAACCACCCGGGGATAATAAACCGCCTGGTCATGAAGGGCAAAGAGGAATAGTGCTCGACACTTTACCGAACTTCGAACCTCGGGATCGCCGCCAATGCCGGACACGAAGACTCCCGATGAAAGTCCCTCGAGTATGCATGACATTCCCCAATAGGTGCCCGACAAACAACTGGGCCTCCTCGATCCTCGGAGGCAAAGACAACCGAGGAAATGATGTCGCCTCCGCCGGCATGTGGTCGGCGATGACACGAGGCCCTGATAGTGATGACCACCCAGCCCGATAGGGTCATTGAGGGCCGGCCCTCCTAGCCTCACCGAGGTACTGTGTGACGGCCCGGGTCCCATCCGAGTCCCGGGACATCGCCTAAACCCAAGGCCTCAGTGGACCACCTCGGATTGAGATGGCACCGGGCCGGACCGGCCAGAACCGGGTCCGCCTCGCTCCGTACTAAATCTCACCCTCGGGTTTAGCTGACCCACCCCTGGTACGCACCATATCTATAATCCAAATAAGATACCGGGCGTGGCGTGGCTCAACCAATCGATGTCGACTCAAGGCACACCGTAGGAACACAAATAGCCGGAGGGTATAGAAACTGTGGCACTCTGGTGCGTGCGCAGAAGAGGCGGCGCACCATCGTAGTCAGTTTCTGCGTGGATCGTGCGTGCTCAAAATGGCAGTGGCTATAGGCGCGGGCGGCAGTGGAGGCGCGTGAACGGCCGGCGGTGGAGATGATGCCGGAAGACACAGGATCGGCAGCTCAGGGCTCCGGCTGTGGTGCGCGCACGGCTAAGAGCAGCCTACCGTGGCCTTGGCCTGCAAGGTGGCACAAGCCGGGTGCAGCCGTGACTCGCTACGGCAGCCGGCAAAGCTCGTGGCACTAAGAGGCCGAGGGAAATGAAAGGTGTGAAAAGCCAAAAGCCCCTCCTCATCTTATAGGTCCTCAAGGGCACCAAGGGTCTTTTCCTTCCGAATGGCCATTATAGCGACCTGAGCTTAACTCGCATCACTTAAAATCAAATTTTATTGATTCTACAATTTATTAGATAAAAATTATTATAATAAAATTAATATATGATACTATTATAAAAAAATTTAATATAAGGTACTCTATTTTAATTACAGTTACTAAATATGGAAAATCGCTAGTTAAGAAACTTTCTAAAATAATCGGAAGTATAAAATTGACAAATTAAAACAAAAAGTAAAAATTGTTGAGTCGCAATTTGGTTTGTGAGAACACCAACCGCTCACTTTACCAAATTGCCTGCTGAGGGTCAAGGAGAATGATCTCCTCAACCCGGCAGCGGGCCCGAGTCGACCACGGTGTCGCGACCATTGCGGACGGGTCCTCACCGCTGGATTCGACCGACCAATTGCCTACAAAGGTGTTGATGGCAATACCAAACCCTTCTTCACTCCGATCGACTATTCCTTGCAATTCCCGGACACCTAGCTTTCCCCCGCATGTCGACTCAATTGAGTCTAATCCTTCACTACCAATTGCTTTTCACCGGGCAAAATCAGGTTTGCCGTTCAAATGGAATATGTTCAGCTCTAAGGTCATATTGCCAAATGTAAGTTGCATGACTCCATTTCGGTAATTGATAATAGCATTAGCAGTGGCCAGAAATGGTCTTCCTAGGATAATTGGCACATGATTGGGTTCATTTGCAATCGCTCAAGATTTGCACTTCTACAAAATCTAACGGGTAGTAGAATTTCATTTATTTTCACTAAGACATCCTCAACTATCCCCTTAGGATTTTCACCGATCTATCGGCCAATGACAAGTGATGCTGGTAGGTTTAAGTTCACCCAAACCTAACCGCTATACACCTAGCATGGCAAGAGGGTTCACACCGCCCTAGGTCGTGGGCAGGATTTGTTCATACAAGTCCCACCAATATTTCACCGAAATCAGGAGATCCCGATCCTCAGATTTTGACTGTGGTTCTTACTTTGGATTATGGCATTGACTTGTTCAGTTAGAAATGCCTTCTTCTCAATGCCTAATCCCTTCTTGATTGTGCAAAGATCTTTCAAAAAATTTTGCATAGGCAGGGACTTGTTTGATTATGTCCAAAAGAGGTATGCTGACGCACCATTTTAAGACTTAAGATGCCCGTCACGAGATGCCCTTCGCCTCTAAGTGCTTGTGGAAATGGAGGTGGCATATGTTTCATTGGAGTCCTCTTTCGTAAAAATGTGTTCTCGCTCCATTTCTACTTCTTTCCCGGTTTCACAGGTTTTGCATTGGTTGATCAACCTCTTCCACTCTTAGTGTAATTATATAGCTTCTACCTCATCCATTCCCGAATCGCTAGATAAACCTATCTCATGGACTCTTTGGATTTGGCAATGTTCGGGGAAGTGGAACCTTCCTCTCTCCCGTACCTCCGCACTCTTGTTGATCTTGTGATTGAATACTCGTTGTCTATTTTCTGATTAAGATCGCTTCAAGCCCATCTATCTCTCGTTGCTCACAGGCTCTCTACAAGATCAACTTTGTTACCCTCAGGTATTGATCCCTTGTTCTTCCACAAACTACCCACCACCTTACTCAAATTTAAATGGCTCGTTCTGGTCAGAGAGGACATGGTGGTAGTTGTGGTTGAGGTTGAGAACCAAACTATGGTTTGGCACTTGGGGGAACATAGGCAGGGGGATTGGGTTTCCAGGAGAGGTTAGGGTGATTCCTCCAATTTGAATTGTAGGTATTACCATATTGGGTATTAGGTTGTGGTGGCTTGTATTGACCTACAACATTTGTCGCTTCCGACATCAAATCCTTCATTGATGGAGCACTCGTGATCATGTTCTCCCGGATTGCCCGTGGTTGAAATCGTGAACGGGTCGGGTCTCACAAGAAGAAAGTTTTTTACCACGCATGCACTTTATGGAGCCTTTTCCTTCAAGCCTCCACCTTCCTGTACTAAGGTTGAAATTTAGCTTTCATTTCCTATATCCTTCCGCAAAGGCATACATCCCACTCCTAGTTGGCTAAAGGAATTTTTCTTTCCATTTCTCAGTTTGGTCTATCCTAACCCTTAGAAGTTTCAGCCACATAGTTCAGTTCCATGGCTTTATCAGATGCTTATCAGAATCTCCTCCCCATACATAGTTTCCAAAGTCAAGATGGCAGAGATATACACTACAGAAGTGGTTTACAAGACCATGAGCCGAAATATGGGACAGCACTAATGGTCTCCATGAATTATCCTGCCAGAACCTCCTCACCATTTGAGTCGCAGTTGTGTAAAATTGTTCTTCACAGTTGGTCTTTATGAGCAATCAAGAATTTTTAAAACTCCCTCGTCACAATGCCTCAAATTTCAATTTATGGTTCTAGCCTCGCGAGTTAAGCCAAATTCGCCTCATTCCCTTAGTGGTCAATGGAAATGCTTTTAGCTTTAGCAAAATCCATGTCAATCATACCTTCCTTAAAGGTCAGGTAAACCCCTCAAATCCCTTTATGTGTGTGTATGGATTCATTTTCCATACCATGATATGTGAGTAGGGTATTAAATAAGGCCTCACTGCTACATCTTCAAAGTAGGAGGTATGATGTGTGAAGGGCACTAACTCTAGAGGGTGGATGGGTCCTCATCATCTATAGGTCGTTGATTCATCAGTACCCGGGTCGACTCAGTTGCTCTCGTGGGGATCCATTCGCCCATCGCACACCGATTTCACCGCCTGTCAATTAGTGCTCGACTTTTCAGAACACCGATGTCTTCTTTCCGCTGGTGCATAAACACCTGCTACACAACCGAGACAACAAAAGCACCAACAAACTTGCAAAAATGATTATTGTTGAATCAAAAGAAAACTGATCAGTATGAAAAACAAAAACAAAGGCAAAGATCATAAAGATGAAAACTTGCAAGCATAAATAAACTGAAATTCAAAAGGGTTAAAAGGTCACCTCCACTTATGATGTTGATTACAAGTACACTTCAACTTATCAAACGTAGTTTGGCACCACACTTCTAACGGCGCCATTTGATTCAGGCTACCTGGGTAGGTGATCTGTAATCACAAAATTTAAAGCCTTCCTACCGCTGTAGTCGTTACCTAGTGAGATGCCTAGTAGTCGAACACGGATGGGTTTTCATCCTATGAATGACTCGCCAGACGGTTGAAAATGGTGAGGCTTAATTTGGATTTTTGATTTTGTTTAAAATAAAGGTGAGCTGTCGACTCAAGATTAATTGTAAAACTCGAAAGTGGAGTGTGAAAAGGTAACTTCAAGATTTAGGTACTAACTTGATAACATGGGCAAACAAGGTTACTGGGTTTTATCCTCGTGACATGACAAGCAACCTATAGTCCAAGCCATAACTGATTCTTTGCTTAATCAGAAAACTCCAACCCTAGAATCACCTTATTTGAGAGCTGGTTTATAGGCACATGCATCTACAGCCCCTTTTCGCTTTGAAACCCTAACATTCAACATCATTTCTGTGTGCTCGTAAAGGCCATCTAGAAGAACAACAAAGGCATCAGCAATAAGTATGCACTGTATCCTAAAGCATGGTAAGTATTGGCCAAGGTAATGACATTAAATGATATTCAACCCTATTTTGAGAAGATGGGAACCAAAAATACAGTACCTATAGCATTTAACACATGAGGACAACCTGCAACTGCCCCACAACCAAGCTAGCTACCTTCCTCTTTCAAGGGGCTTAGCCAAGCATCTCTTGTTGTCATCCTCAAGAGGGTGTTCGCAGCCTAGAAAACGAGACAGAGAGAAGAGAGAAAAACAAACCCTAAATGAAAAGGAGATATTTGCATAAATGAAATTGCCAAAAGATTGCTTAGGTTATAAAAAACCATGGGGGTTTATATAGACCACCTAATGTATGAAAATAAATACAAGAAAGCCTAACATTTGGCTAAAACAAGGGACAAAGAAGCATTACACCAAAATGAGGCCTGGCTTGCATTAATTACACAAAGATGACAAGGCAGATTTCCTCGCTAGGCGTAATTTCGCTTAGGTAGCTAAAATTTCACTAGGTAGCGAATTGCACGTATAGCTTAAATCGTGAGAATTTCGCTATGCAGAATCGCCAATTTTCGCTTAGTTGGGGCGAAATTTCGCTAGCCTAGCTAAATTTTAGAGATAGCGAAAATGGCACTCTCGCGAGCACAATGACAATACTAAATTAAGCCTAGTTTAGTCTCTCACTTCGCTAGGATTGCGAAATTTTCATGATTAGCTATGAATCCCAAATAAATTTTCGCAATCATAGCGAATTTCCTGAATTGTCAGTTTTTCACCGCATTGCCTAATATTCCTCTATCGTATCCATTTTCATCACTTT
This sequence comes from Tetrastigma voinierianum, assembly GCA_016808115.1. Taxonomy (NCBI): domain Eukaryota; kingdom Viridiplantae; phylum Streptophyta; class Magnoliopsida; order Vitales; family Vitaceae; genus Tetrastigma; species Tetrastigma voinierianum. Next base: position 2,880,715 of record JAEQBH010000178.1, on the reverse strand, counting down.
GCCTTCATTCCTTCATTGAATTCTCAAATGCTCAAGGCTGATAAATGGGTTCAATCTTTCATGGTTCAAGACATATTCCCGATATTATCAACTCTCAAGGTACGCAAAACCCGCAGGAAACAACTCAAAATAACTCTAAACGACATAAGTGATACTAAGAAGACCTAACACTTTAATCGCATTATCGATACATGATTAAGGCACAAAGCACTCCAAAACCTATCTCGATATGTGGCTACACTTTAATTGATTATTATTGACATGATTAGTAACAAAGCACTCAAAACCTATCCGATATGTGGCCTAAAATAGCACTGGGGTACTAATCAAGAGGCAAGATTTGTATACCTTTGCAACCTATGACAATGAGTAGTTATACCAATGTCGAGATATTTGGAAACCATCAAACTAATGCCTCACCATGGTTTCGATACTTGATGCCGGGTCAACCATTTTTATGATGGATGTCCCCACTACGGCAATTATCGAGACCATGTGTGGAGGGACTTCAAGCAAGAATCGATGAAGCTCAGAAGTAAAACGGGTGTATAAAATACACGCCTATACGCGCAAAGCGCACGTCGCCCCAAGTAGTATAGTGTACTGGTGGTACGTATATCGATCCACGTGACGTGTATTGACTGTGTCTCCGCTTTTAGATAATATCCGAAAGATGACTCTAGAGGGACTTCAACTATGTAAAGATTACCTAAACTATTGATTCAATTAAAGTATTGGTTTCTGCCTAGGTTATATCTCCCTGTCACATTCAATGGATTAATCTTCTAAATATGTTATTATTCAAACATATTTACAATATGTCAATGGCGAGGTGGATCTTTCTACAAGGTATCCTCTCGAGGTATATCCGCCTATTTCGCGAATAGAATCGGGTATATCTCTATCCCGACTCGCATTCGAAATGCATTAATGTCCTAACCCCAATCGCACCTTCAGTTCTGACATTCTATTTTTACCGAATCGACCGTCTACTTCACCTGCATCCCCGACTACCCCATCTCTCGAATCTCTGATCTCCAGCGTAATTATGCCAATGTCAGCGACATCAACAACATACGACAACCATAGGCATAGAATAGTTTGGCAACATATCGAGCAATAACCTAATAATATAAAAGATCAATCTAATCCATCACATGGGCGACAGTGGTTCATGTAACCTTGTAAAGAGATCTAGAACATAATGAAAGAAAAGATGAAAATGTTTAATAAAGAAAACATCGCTCTAATATCCGAAAATATCCAAAAATGAAAAGCTTATTAATCCCGCACTCGCCGCGTCACTAAATTCGAAACCCGTGCCTCCCTTCGTATTTCCATGCCCTAATTTCGGTTTTCATTCGTACTTTAAATGATGAGGCGATTTGTCGACGCGATGCCGGTGACGCTACGACGTGATGTCGCGACGGTGGGTGATTAGTGCCCAAAAAGTTGCAATTTTGAACCCTATATTAGGATAGGTTTTGAGTGCTTGCAGCACTAATCATGTCATTAATGCCAATTGAAGTGTTCAAGTCTTTAGCATCACTCTATGCCGCTTAGAGGTTATTTCGTCGCTTGTGCTTCATGACTGGGAGTTCAATATCGAGACGTATGACGAATCATGCAGTTAACTCAAGTGTCACCCATCAACCAAATTTTTAAGAATCAATGAAAATCAAGGCAAAGTGAAGAAAAAATTGATGCAGCTGAAGACAGGATGAAATGCAATGAGATCAGTAAAAGCCCGAATTTTCGCTGAGTCATAAAATTTTCGCTAGGATTGCGAAAATTTTCGCAACCCAATAAATTGCTAATTTTCGCTAGACCAAACCAGCTGCTTAGGTGACCGTTCAGCGAAATTTTGTATTACATTCACTTAAAATTTCGCTTATTAGCCAACTTCGCTTAGCGCGAAATTACCGCTTAGAGAATTTTCTGTTGCTTATGTTCGTGATTTCGCTTACTCTAATGAATTTTCAAATTTAGCGAAATTTTCTCACACATGCTTTTTGTATTTAATGCTAACCGACTCAAATTTGGTGTATTACTCTCTTGTCCTTTAACTTAGCCAAATTTGTAGGTTTTTGGTATTTTCATGTATCGAGGTGGCTCATATAAACCCCTTTTCGTAATAAATATAGAGAATTTCCTTGGGGAGAGAAGGATTGTAAGTTTTTATTTTTGTCTCGTTTTTTTTATTTAGGTTTTGCTTTTCTTTCTCCTCTTTCCTTACTTTTCGTCGCCAAACACCCTCTCGAGGATGACAACTAAGAGATAAGTCAAGGCTTCCTTTCTTTGTTATAAGGAAGCTACCGTAAAGGGGGCATATGCATGTCGTCTTCAGGTTAAAAGCTACAGAAATTCAGATGGCGGCCCTCATCTTCTCAAATTAGGTTGAATAGCATTTAATGTTATTGATTCGCCAATACTCTCCATGCTCAGATACAAGCAGCTACTTAATGCTAGATGCACTGTGGTTTTTAGATGGTCTTTACGAGCCTCTCGAAATGATATTTAAATGTTAGTTTCAAATAGTAAAGGGGCCATAGATGCATGTTACTTGTGTTGACTCAAATAGAGTTGATTTCAAGGTGAGGTTTGTTAGTTAAACATAGAGATCCTGCTATGCCTCGACTATAGGTCGCATGTCATAACGCGAGGATAAACCGAGGACAATTTGTTTCGTCTCTAACTTACCAAGTTAGTGACCTAAATCTTCAAAGTTAACTTTCACACTCATTTTCAGTTTTTACACTTCGGGCCAACCTACTTCCACTGTTTTTGAAACAAATCCAAAGAGTCCAAATAGAAAGCCTTACCTTCATGCACTTATGCAAATCATTTTTAGGATGAAAACCCATCCCCGTGTTCGACCCTAGACCACTATATTGCAGTAGCTTGACTACGGCAGTAGTAGGAACTTAGGTGTATATAAATTTTGTTGATTTTAGTCAAATTTACCGTGGCACGAATCAAACGGCGCCGCTGCCGTGATGCAGCCAAACTACTAATGGTAAGTCAAGTGTACTTGTGATCAACATCAAGGCGGTTGCAACCTTACCTCTTTTGTCACTCGCCTAAAAGAATCGCGCTTTCAAAGACTTAGCAAGAATCGTGACCGTTTCGCTTTTCATTTAGTTAGTTTTAATTCTTGTTAGCTAACCTTAACCTTTTGCAAGCTTAGTTCTCTTTGTCAGTTTCTATAATTTTTGTAATGTGCTTTAGCGCAATGTCGGATAGACACATCGTAGATCGCATAGAATCAAGATAACAACCTCGACCCAAGAGTGAAGTCAAGAACATACCGATACCATGGATCCCATACTCGAGGAATAACACAGTCAACCAGAACCCCCATGAATCCAAATGCTTATAGAACCATGAGATCACATCCACCCTCCTAGAGTTAGTGCCCCATCCGTATCATTCCTCCCAATAAGATGTAAAGAAGGAGGCCTGCTTATTTGGTACTCTCACTCTCACATATCATGGTATGGAAATGAAAATCCATACACTCATATTGGGTGGATTTTGAGGAGGTCCGCACTACCTTCAAGGAAGGTATGATGGACATGGATTACTGCTAAAAGCATTCCATCGACCCTAAAGGACAAGGCCAAGATATGGCTAAACTCACTAAGGCCTAGAACCATTCGAATCAATGTAGCTGCAGCGTAATTCAAGAAGTTCTTCTGCCTATAAGACCAATAATTTGAAAAGACAAATTCTATACCTTGCAACCAGATGGCGAGAGATTTTACCAAGGTCGAGATTTATAAAACCATCAAAGGCTCAGCCCACATCACGGGTTTGACACTCGATGTCAGAACCACTTCTATGGTGGTATGTCTCCTGCCATGAGGCAACTATTGGAGACTATGTGTGGGGGTAACTTTTTGAGCAAAAACCCGGATGAAGCCATGGACTTTTTGAACTATGTGGCTGAAACTTCAAAGGCATGGGATGAACCGGAATCCGAGGAATAGAAAGATCAAGGCCGCCAGACAATTGAGGGGGCATGCTATGCACTTTCTGAAGACACAAAGATGAAAGCAAAACTGACCACTTTAACTAGAAGATTGGATGAGCTGGAAATGAAAAATTAGCATGAAATGCACCCAGTTAATGAGTTATCTGAATCCCAACTTTCTTGCTTCAATTTTCAGTCAAATAATTACCTGAGAACCTTTATTAAGTATACCCGTAATAAATCAAATAAACCACCCATAGATGCTCACGCTAGTAATACCTACAATTCCAAATTGGAGGAATCACCTAACAACTCTACGGAAGCCACTCTACTGCCCATATGCCACAGGGTGCCAAACCTGATTTGAGGTTGTTCAACCTGGCCACACACCATCCTCATCTCTTGTGGAGACAGAAGCCATATTAATTTAAGGTAAGGTGGTGGGGCGACTTTAATGGAAGACGAAGGAATCAATATTTTAACACCTGAGGATTGATGCATAGAAAGTACCGCTGAGACCAAGAGAATAGATGGGCTTGAGAGCAATCTAAACCAAAAAATTGATAACCTACAGTATTCCATCACCAAGATCAACAAGTTGCTAGAGGTCTGAGAGGAAAATTTCCCTTCCCAAACGGTGCCAAACCAGAGGAATCCATGAGGTAGGATCATCCGACAATTCGGGAATGGATGAGAGTTAAGGCTATAATTACCCTAAAATTGGAAAGAGGTTGATCAACCCACATTGCAAAGCACAGTGAAGAATCATTCGGGGAGGAGAATTGCAGTCGAGCATATTCTTCTGAGAAAATTCAATGAAATCGCGCCACCACCTCCATTTCCCTGACACTTAGAGGTAAGAAGAAGGCATCTAAAATAGCGGACATTTTAGAAGTCTTAAGGCAGAGTGAAGGTTAACATACCTCCCATTAGTTATAATCAAACAAGTCATAACATGCAAAATTTTTTGAAAAGATCTTTGCACACGATCAAGAAGGGATTAAGCATTAGAAAAAGGCATTTCTCCTTTGAGAATAGTCGATTACCGTAATCCAAAGCAAATATCAGGTCAAATCGAAAGGATCGGATCTCCCACACTTGTTTAGGTCAATATTGGTGGGAAGTGTATGACAATCATTGCTTGATTTAGGAATGATCATGAACCTAATGCGTGATACATTATTGCAAGTAGCTGAGTTTGAAATTGAACAGCGAGCCGTATCCACTATCATTGGGAATGCAGTCGGTGAAATCCACAAGGGGATAGTTGAGGATGTCTTGGTGAAGGTAGGCAAATTCTACTACCCAGTAGATTTTGTAGTGCTTGACACCGAGCCAATTGCGAATGAGCCCAATCATGTACCCATCATCCTTGAAGACCATTTACGCCCACTTTATGAGTACAATTATCAATTAAGAGGATAGGTCTTGACTTCGTTTGGTAACATGACCTTGGAGTTGAGAATATATTATTCATTTGAACAAGCAGAAACACAAGTTGGAAGCGAAAATCAGTGCACGATGGAGTATATTGATTGTGTGTCGGGATGTAGGAAGGCCGAATGTCAGAGATTGGACCACCTTAACCCGATCACGAAGCGAGTGTTTGTGTGCGCCGGTAGAATCCACCATGACGATTGCTCAATTCAGAATCCATCAGTGAGAAATCGAACAACAATGGGAAATCCAACACCAAGGATTCAGCTCAGACCACTGCCGGGTTTGAGGAGATCCTCCTCCTTGACCCTCCTTGAGTAATTTTGTGATATGGAACTGGTTTGGTGTTCTCAGAGCCAAATTCTTATTCGACAATTTTTTTTGCTTTAGTTTAGTCAATTTCAAAAATTTTGGCTATATCAAAAAGCTATTCGATGTATATATATAAGTTTTGCATACCATGTTTGTACCTCACCATGTGTAAGTAAATTTTATTTTTTTTTTTTTTTTTTTTTTTCAGTGGACATTGGTGCTTTAATTAGACCAAATTAGATTGCTTTAATTGAAGCTTGATTAGATTGCCTTTGTATTGAAACCAATTTTATCTTACCTTTATGTTAGAGCAAATTCAATACTTGAAACAATTTTACGATATAGTTCCAGCGCATACTCGACTTAGAATTTCTCCCTTAATGCTGAATTCACACTGCACTCAGTTATTTCAATAGAGAATTTGTGAATTTGTTAAGCTTCCTTTCGCTTTGCATAAGTAGGCCTTAAGCATGTTTGGCAACCTAAGGATGAGTTGGTATATCTTGAAATAATGTTGTCTTGAAAAGAAGAAAAGAAAAAGCAAAAGAAAAGAAAGAAAGAAAATAAAGTCGTGAGAGTTTTGCCTTGAAACAGAGCACGGTCAGGGTGTATGAAAGCCTTTGAAACCTGATGCCCTATGCCTTAATTGGTTGGGAGTCATCGATTTAGTGTTCGTTACATGGGTGGATAGGTAGAGTCTAACGATTTGTAGGTGCTTTATTTTCGAAGTCATTCAGAGTCCGGGGTGAAGCCTGTAGAGTTTGTGGTCAAGTGATCCTTTTGGCTTGATGCCCTAAACCTTAATTGGTTAAGTCATCGGTGGACCAGATTACAGGACTTTGGTGGTAATTTAAGCATTACTTCCTACAATGTAGTTGAATAAGAAAGAAGTGCGTAACTATCATATCTAGGTTTTGTTCGACGGCTTAAGGCCATGTCGGTGCTAGGATTGGGGGAGGAGACAAATTTTGCAATTTATTGGCTTCAATGCGGTTATATAAGAACCAAGTGGAAGCTTGGTGGAAATTCAAGTTGAGAATCCATGGAACCAGGGACTGACCTAGAATTGTTCTTGTATGGTTGGTTCTTTCATATGGTTTACAACTTTGATGCTCCGATTTTGATTTAAGGTAGTTTTATATGTGCATATACCTTTTTTGAATCATAAACTTTTTGCAAAAATCACTACATGCATCTCCTTTTTGTTTTACACTTTGCTAAGGGACTAACAGCGTTTAGGTTGGGGTGTGATTAGTGCCCAAAGTGAAATTTTGAACCCTATATTAGATAGGTTTGAGTGCTTTTGTGCACTAATCACATGTCATTAATGCCAATTGAAGTGTTCGAATATTTTTAGTATCACTTATGCCGTTTAGAGGTTATTTTTGGCTGTTTTCTTCGCGGGTTTTGCGCACTTTGGGAGTTCATGTCGAGATGTGAATGAAGTTTGAACTCAAGTGTCGGCCATCAACCGATGAGAATCAATAGAAAAGCTGAAGGCAAAGTGAAGAAAAGCAATCTGATTGAAAGACGGGGGTGAAATGCGTGGAGATCAAAAAAGCACGGAATTTTTAGCTAGAGTTGCGAAAATTTTTAAGCTAGAATGCGAAATTTCGCAACCTTAAGCGAAACCCCATAACACAAGCGAAATTGCTAATTTTCGCTGAACCAAACCAGTTTAAGCAAACCTTTGTTCCTAGCTGAAATTTTGTATTTCGCTACTCACGAAATTTATTTGCATGCGAAATTTCGCTAGCTAAGCAGAATTACACAACTTTGAGAAATTTCTGTTTCGTATGCACAGTGAGGTTCCACCCCTACTTGAAAATTCTTATTTAGAAATTTTCTGCCTCGTCATGCTTTGTATTTAATGCTAGCAAGCTTCAAATTTGGTGTATTACTCTTGTCCTTTAAGCTTAGCCAAATTTGTAGGTTTTGGTATTTTCATGTATTGAGGTGGCCCTATATAAACCCTCACTCTTTTTGTAATAAATATAGAAATTTTGGGGGAGAAGGATTGGTAAGTTTTTTATTTTTGTCTCGTTTTTTAATTGGGTTTTCTTTTCTCTGCTTCTCTCTCTCTTTCCCTTACTTTCTTGAGCTGCTTGAACACCTCTTGAGGATGACAACACAAGAGATGCTTGGCTAAGCCTCCTTTCTTTGAAGAGGAAGGAAATTTAGCTTGGTAATTAAGGGCATATGCATGTTGTCCTCTTGTGTTAAAAAAGCTCACAGTCTTTGTGTTATAGCCCTCGTCTTCTCAAATTAGGGTTGAATAGCATTTAATGTTATTGATTTGGCCAATACTCCTCCATGCTTTAGGATACGAGTGCATACTTAATGCTAGATGCCTTTATTGGTTTTCAGATAGTCTTCTGAGGCCTAAAATGATATTTAAATGTTAGGGTTTCAAATAGTAAAGGGCCATAGATGCATGCTACTTGTGTTGACTCAAATAGGAGTTGATTTCAAGGGTGAGGTTGCTAGTTAAACATAGATCCGGTTATGCCTTGGACTATGGGTTTGCATGTCATAGAGGATAAAACCAAAGGACACTTGTTTGCCTAACTTGCAGTTATTGACCTAAATCTTCAAAGTTAACTTTTCACACTTCATTTTCAGTTTTACAATTTCGATTTTCAACCTACTTCCCTTTATTTTAAAACAAATCAAAGTCAAATAAAGCCACTACCTTCATTGCACTTATACAAATCATTTTAGGATGAAAACCCATCCCGGTAATTAGATACTGAACCCAGCATCTGCCGGTAAGCAGCTCACAGCGATGGCCAGGCTAGGTGTATATAAATTTTGTTGATTTTAGCTCAGCCCTCTGTGTGGCTGAATCATGGGACGGTCCTTGTGTGATCCACTCCTTACTGCTCCTCATTGTTCATTGCTAGCTGCTCTTTACGCTCAAATGAACACTGCAACCACACGGACACCGTCGGGGATCTAGCCACAAAAACTATAAAATTACTATAAAAATAAATGAAAATGAAGAAACAGACGAGTGTAAGATGAGTGTTTTAGGCACTCATCACCTCCCCGAACTTAGTTTCTTGCTTGTCCTCAGCGGGACTGGCTCTAAGCAGGAACTACCTCATGGACGACGGACTCACACAAGCGTGGCCAATGCACATCTTTGAAAATGAGATCAATTTAGGGACGACCCACACTCCCACTGGCCTGCTTTCAGGCATTCGGAAAATGCATGCGGGTATTTGACTTTCGGTAAAAATTCGATTGAGATAGGTGGAAGTGACTAGTGCATCGAATCCATGATTGTTGATGTGCTTTCCCAAAATCCACATGTGCTTATAATAGAAGTGACCTCGATTATATGCCTAGAGTTAGATACCCAATTCTTAAGTTCAAGTCACCTATTTAAGGAAGAGGCCAACTAGAAAAGGATAGGAACGCACCCATTTTATTCATGTCAAACTACAAAGCGTCCGCACGTACCTAAAACAAGAAATGGAAGAATATCTAGTGCCCGAAGTTTTAGTTGAGTGTTCATGGCGGGATCCATTGGTGACTCCCCACCCCGATTGGTTAAGGGCACCGAGGCATTCAATTCCCTTCAAACTTCACCCGAACCTCCGGCCAGGCTGAAGGCCCTAGGTTGCGTGGACTGATCCATCTTAAGTGTCCCATGTAGCGGGCGGTGGAAGTCAATGACTCCGACCCGGATTAGCTCGAGGGCATTGGGCTTTGATAGGCCCTTGGTGTGCCCAGGGATTAGATTGGATGATCCATTATTCCTATCATATACCTATTTTTGTCATATTTCTTTTTCTTTTCTCTTTTTCTATTGTTTTTGTATTTTTTTTTCTTTTTGGTTGGGGCTCGATGGCAAACCTCTTTTGATTAGGTGTCCCATCACTCAAATGGTTCGAATCTCCTAGGTTGATCGAACTTTAGTAGTTAGTTCGGCACTATACCATACTGCAGAAAGTCACTAGTGTGTGAGTGTGATAGGGTCTTTGAGAGCGGTTTGTAGCTGCAGGGATTGGTTAAGCTGGCCTTTTCACTATCCGACCTAATTCTCGAGCATCAAGCAAATGTATGCATTTGAACAAGTCTATAGTGAATTCAATCCAAAAATGATCCTCAATATTCAACATGGCACACATATACGCAATTATTACATGCAAGAATGTCCTAAATCACACGCAAACAACTAACACATGACTCATCAACATGAAAGTGTGATGCAAAATAAACTAAAACTAAGAAACCTAAACACACAAATAAGCATGAAATACTAAAAACGAAACACAACTAATATACGGAACCTGCCCAAAAGACTACATACTACTAAAACCAAAACACAACAATAAACAAAACACAAAAACATAATTACGATCACCCGTCCCACCCCAGACAAAATATCCGGTGTCCTCAACGGTAAGATATAAACAATAGAGTAAGGGGACTCCCACGAGAGATCAACTGCTTGGTGGAGGTGGTGGAGGGTGAGGTGGAGGAAACCGAGAAGGCTGGGCGGTTGGGCTGCATAGGCTGCTGTTCTTTGAAGAATGGGGGCTGATTGACGGGGTGCATTTGTCGCATGTCGGCCACCGCCTTGGGGCCTCGGATCATGAGACGGGACGCGGTGCTCCTGGGTCTCGTCGAATGCGTCAGCTCGGTGAGGGAGAGCAGGTCCTCAAGGTCTGGGAAGGGGCCCCGGAGGAGGCTGCGCCTGTGGGCTGCTTAGAAGTGGTGAGTGGAGGTGGGTAGGACGGAGGCTGGCCAATGTCTCCCTGATCGCCCAGGGATCCATAACGAGCCCGATACTCATAAAGCTCGTCCTCGTCCGAGGGCTCATGACCGGAATCATAAACCCCCTCAGGTTGCGGGACACCAGGTGTGTCCCGCTTGACCGATATGGCTTTGATTGGGTGAAGCGAGTGTCGGTCTTCGTCGAGGGCACCGGCTTGTTTGCCTGAAGCCAAAGATCGAAGGGTGTCCCGAGGTTCATCTTGCATCCAGGTTATGGAGGATAGCATCCCCGATAACCTGCGTTATCGAAGGGTATACCTGTAAAATGGCATAGTTGAGCACGGCTGCTTCGGGGCGATCCGCCTTCACACACGTTCGATCGTCGGAATGGGAGCGTGATGAAGTAGTGCGGTTGGGAATGAAGTCCAAATGCTTGGCGCGATTGACCGCATGACCCGCACTATTGATTCTCCATTCACCTGACCATTTGAATTGTCTGGCGTATAATCTCGGGGTAGTCGGGTGCTCGCGGAGGCCGATGAGCAGCTCGAAGGACATGCTCTGAAGCGTAATAACTATTGATTGACTCCTTGGCCCCGAAGTCGAGCCAGTATGCCCGCGCCACGACTTTCTTGAGACATGGGAGGCGAGATTGGCGAACTCTGCACTACACTCCTCGGCTGCTTAGGATGGGGTGGTTGGCACAAGACCTGCACGCCATCCCGCCGCAATTGTCTTGCGGGAAGAATCATGGGGGTGATGAAACCCCTTCTCCTTGATGAAGGATCGGTTTACAAATGATGCCAAGCCGTGGGCACGCTCGAATTCACAAGCCGCGAGGCATCGAATGGGTCGTGTCCTCCGCTGGGCCGACTCCGGCAGCGACAACTTTTGCCTCTTGCGGACATATTGATCTAGAACCGTGTTAGTGGCCCCGAGTGAGCACTCTTGACTTGGACAGAAACCTGAAACACCTAATGTGCTAGAAAAACTAACTAAGACTCAAGACTCAAACTCTAACTCAAGACTCGAAGATACTACTCTAGACACAAAATACTCTAATGAACCTTATTGTACGAAACCACCACGGAGTACAAAAGATGCCCTGAATGAGGCCGCGAGAGCTAGAGCCAGGAGCACGGTGGGTAAATGCCTAATGACCGGAACCCGGGAAGGGTGGCTCGTAGGAGCACAATGGGGGTCGGGAGGGAACAATGGAGGCCTCGACCGGTGGAAGCAAAGGAAGCTCAAACGAGTCCGGTGAGCGGCAGTGCGTAGGAAACTAGGGTTTCAATTTGGAGTGTGTGCGGTGAAAACCCGAGAAATGGCGATCTTGGGCTTAAGCGGTGCGACGCGTCGCGGCGTCGCGAAGTCCAGCGTCGCGGCGTGACGAGCTTCGCCGACGACGTCATCAGCGACGTTGTAGAGCTAGCGTCAGCGGCGTGATGAGACATATTAAAATGGCGTCGCGGCTGGAGGGATGGCGTCAGCGGCGTGGCAGGAACTGTCGCGAATCCCGCGTCAGCGGCGTGAAAGACCGCGTCGACGTGGCCAGTGAATGTTAATTTGGCCGTCAGCGAGTGAAAATACCGCGTCCGTGACCAGGAGGGTGATAATTTGGCGTCATGACGTGAAAATACACGTCGCGACGTGGAGAATTGATAATTTGTGTCGCGGCGATGGGAAGTCACGTCGCGACGTGAAAAGTCGAGCATATTGAAGATTTCATGAGACGGGAACCCCTCTCCATTACTTGTGACTCTATGAGCTTGTAATGCGTAGTTGGAACGAATCTTCCCCTTGACCTGCATCCGCGCATCCTGAAAGTAAACAAACAAACCGAAATACCAATCACAAATAAAGCCAGAAACCTAAAATTGCAGAAAATAAACAATAGAACTTGGAGCCAAACAAAAGGGAAAGTTTAAGATTGCAGGTTGCCTCGAGAGCGCTATATTTCTTGTCGTTAGCTCGGCGACCACGAATCTCAATTTGCGACATGATTAGAAGAGGCTGGAAAATCTTTGTGCATCCCCTATCAATACTCGCACCCGTGTTCAAGGTGGATGAAATATTCTTGTTCACGCCCTTGCCCACTTCTGGTGTCTTTAATGCGATCCTTGATATCTTTGAAGTTTTTCGCATCTTCTTACAACATCTCTACGTATCTTTGAGGTTAGGAATATCTTCATTTTAGGTCGTGCTCGGGATGCTTCATAGGCTGAAATACATGGAAAGTGATCTCGTCTCCTTGTACTCTCAATTTGAGTTCACCTTCTTGCACATTGATTTGAGCTTTTCCCGTGGCTAGGAAGGGTCTACCCAGTATGATGGGAACGGAGTCGTCTTCCTCAGTGTCCCGAATGACGAGTCTCTTTGGAAGGACAAGTTTACCAGCTTTACTAGACATTTCGATTATACTTGAGGATGTTGGTATGACTGTCTGCAAGTTGCAAGGCGATTGTAGTTGATTTTAGTTCCCCCAACTTTAATGCAAACATCGAAAGTGGCATCAAGTTGATCTTTTGGCTCCCAATCACGGGGGCTTTTCAAGATACGATTCCTATAGAAAACGGTATAGAAAAGCTGCCGGATCTTGAGTTTGGGGGAAGCTTCTTTTGCGGGATGGCTTGCTTGCATTCCTCGATTAAATGATGGTCCCATACTCTTCAATTTCTTCTTACTTGCCAAGATCTTTTCATGAATTTCACATAACTTGGCATATTCTCTAATGCTTCAGAAAGAATTATGTTAATATGTAGTTTCTTGAAGATATCGAGAAAACTTTATGAGCTATTTCTCTAACTTACCTTTCTTCAATCTTTGAGGATCTGAATATGTTTAGCGGAGTTCATCCATTTAAGCGTTTCTTAGTCTCATCGACTTTGTTGTCTTGGCCGTATCATGCTCCCAGGAGCATCACGCGGTTTATCTGATCTTTGGAAATGACCTGATCATGTCCTTTATTTTCTAGTTCTCGTATCATTGGTTGTGGCCCCAAGTTTTCCAATTCTCTTCCACTCCTTAGAGTGATGGCCTTGCAGTACTCTTTTCCTTCGCCTCTAGGGTTTACCTCACGAGATTGTAGCGATGATCATTTGCTACGCGATAAATTTGCCGTTTGGCCCATTTGTGCCTCAAACTTCTCGATTGTCTTGCTTGATTGTTCAAGCCCCGGGTTACTTTCTTCTTGCATGTTTGCTTTAGTTTCATTCATGAAAGCGAGTGGGAGATTAACATCACATCTTTGGAAGCATTACAAATCGATTTTTCTGAAATTTGGTTCCACTATTTGATTCGATGGCATATTGTTCTGATTATTCCGCCACCCCATATCATGATTGTTCGACTAATGCAGTTCTAATTATTCGCCACCCTGGCCACCCGGTCCCGGTCGATACGCTGTTTCCCAGTATGGTCCTTCTTCTTGTGATTGATTGATTAAACACGGACACGTGGGCTTGCTCACTTTGTAGGGTTTCTGGCTGACGTCCGTCTTTGTTGTGCGGTCCACCACGAGAATTATAACTCCGTGGTGGGTTTGGATTGCGTTCGCGGTTCAACTATTTGTCTGTTAAGCTGATCGGTATCTTACGCAGTTCACAGTTGTTGGGGACATCATTATCTGTACCACCCACGACGATGCGGTGTAGCCTTCTCTCTAGGCCAGCGATTAGTGTTAGTCGCGGCATCTTCCTAAGATTTCATGGAAGCGGTACGTAGTTTTCTTCATCGATTGCTCCTCCGGGCGAAGCATCGATCATTGCTTTCGAGTTGCGTTTCTCAAACCATTATAGAGGTGTGGACTTGCATCCATCACGGTTAGTCGGTGGTGTAGGCACTTCATAGTAATTCGTGAAACGTCCCATGCCTCTGCGGGTTCTCCCCTTCAAGTTGTCGAATGCTTATTTGATCCTCACTTTTGATTGTGCAATTTTCGTGATGGAAGAACTTGGTGAAATTTTTGCACCAAATCGTTCCATGTAGTAATGGAATGCAGTGGTTGGTAGTTGCTTGGTCGGTGGCTCTATCTCCAAGTGAAAGTGGGAACAAGTAACCTTAAGAGCTTCTTGATAACTCAGTTGTATTTGATGGTATCATGAGCTTAGGGGAAGTTAGTCAAATGCATGTTCGGGTTCTCTTAGGGTAGTCCATGGAATAAGATATTACGAAACATAAATGCGTAGTGACTTCAATTGAAATTGTTTGCTTGGATAGGTGGGTGGGTAGATGCATTTGTCGAACAACGTCGGTGGTAACCGGACTCGTCCCCAATAACATGAAAGGATCATTTGGCTGTATAATTGGCACGGGCGCAGTTCCTTAGTGATTCCCATTTCGGCCTCTGCGTAGTTCGATCACGATTTCAATGCGAGATTTTGATCTTCATTATTTTCCATGGTCGTTCGGTTTCTAGTATGTTCTGTTCTCTGTTCTCGAAGTAATCTGTGCAGGTTCTTTCGCTCGGGATCGAACAAATGCGATTAGCAGTCTCGATGTCGCGTAGCTAACTACGAGACCTATCTTTGCAATAACACACGAACCAACCAAACCGGATTACGGCCTTGTAAAAATAAACAAAAATAAAGATTGAGTAATATCTACTTGCGTAATTCTCTATATCAATCCCCAAGCTTGTCCGACAGCGGCGCGCGAAAACTTTGTAAGCGGAAGCTTAGCGGTCAATATAAAATACAGCCTATATGCGCAAGTGCCTTAAGCCCCAGTAGTATAGTGTACTCGTGGAGTACAGATATGATCCGCGAGGGACGGAGTGTATTGACTACAAGGTTACGCTTTTTTAGATAATATCGAAGATGACTCTAAGAGGACTTGACTATATAGATTACCTAAACTATTGATTGATTAAAGTATTGGTTTTGCGACCTGGGTTATATCTCCCACTGTCACATTCGATGGATTAATCTTCTAAATATGTTATTATTCGATTATATTTACAATATGTCGATAGGCGAGGTGATCTTTTCTGAGTATCCTCTCTCGAGGTATATCACTTTGTTCGCGAATAGAATCGGGTATATCTCTATCGACTTCAGGAGTATTAGAAATGCATTAATGTCCTAACCCCAATTGCCACCTTCGGGTTGAATATCTCTATTCTGAATCATTGAAGTCTCTCTACCAGATCCACGACTACCCTCGTCTCGGATCTCGGATCTCAGTGTAATTATGCGATGTTGGCCCGGACATCAACATCGATTTAAATCATGGCGTAGAATAGTTACAACATATTGAGCAATAAGCCGGAATAATATAAAAGATCAATCTTTAATCCATCACATATGACGGGTTAGGTAACCCTAGAAGAATCTAGAACATAATGAAAGAAAAGATGAAAATGTTTAATAAAAACATCGATTCTAATATCAGAAAATATCAAAAAATGAAAAAGCGGTACAATTCGGGCACTTCCTCTCGAAGCGGTGTCACTCATTTCACGGAAGCAGGTGCCTCCCTTAAATGCGCCTCCCGATGCCCTAATTTCTGAGCCATTCGTACTTTAAATGATGGGGTCACGATTTTGGTGGCGTCGCGCGTGGTGGCGTCGGACGTGGGGCGTCGCGACGATGGGACGTCGTGGCGTAATGATCACTTCCTTGCACGCTCCTCATTGTTCCAAAAGCTACTTCAAAAGATTTGCTCTTCTGCTCCGATGAACACACCCAGCCACACCAGACACCAAATCAGGGATCTAGCCACAAAAAACTATAAAATTACTATAAAATAAATGTGAAAATGAAGAACCAACGCGAGTGTAAGATGAGTGTTTTAGGCACTCATCAAAGCCATGGATTTTCTCAATTATGTGGCTGAAACTTCCAAAGCATGGGATGAGCCTAACCCTAGGGAGGCAAACAGGATGAAACCTATAGCAAATCAAAGGGGAGGCGTGTACTCATTGACAGAGGATATTAAAATGAAATCAAAGTTGACCACCTTAACTAGAAGGTTGGAAGAATTGGAAGGGAGAAGGTAACATGAGGAGATGCCCGAGGGGCGTAGAAAAGGCACCTATACCCACATCCGGCCTTGCTTGACTACCGATTAGTGACCACCCAAGGTGAATGCGACTGTGGTTCTTAGGTGGGGATGAAGGTTGAGCTTGCCTTGATGTTGTAAATCATTAAGCCACTAACCAATACCCCATATGGAAATACCTATAACCCAACTAGAGGAACCATCCTAACCTCTCACAGGCCAAAGCCTCCCAGAAGTATGTGCCTCCCTACGCCTGACAACAACAAGGATCCTCATCCCAGCCTTAGCCACCACCATCCTCATCTCCAGTTGAAAAGGCTATTATGAACTTAAGCAAGGTGGTGGGAAACTTTGTGGAGGAACAAAAGGCGGTGAATGCCTAGATAATCAAAAGGGTAACATTGGAAAGCACACATAATAGAAAATGAACCTTTTTGCATTCCGAAATTTCCGAAAACATGCGGAGTTTACGGGTTGAGATTTCCCAAAAATATAACAACCTGCAGTATTCAATCTCGAGGTTAACCTAACCGTGACGGAGTCACGAAAGGAAAATTTCCCTCAGACTGGCTTGATCGAGTGCATGAAGTGAGCTCTTCCATTGAGCTAAATCCCATGATTGATGAGGTTAAGGCAATTATCACATTAAGAAGTGGTAAAGAGCTCAAACGACAGGTACCAGCGTGAGAAGAAGATGAGAAGCTAAGAGGTTGAACGGAAGGGTGGTGACCTAGGAGGCTGCGAGTGAAAAATAGCACATCCCACCTTTTCATGAAACTTTAAAATCTAAGAAAAACCCCATCAACCGGGGCTGAAATATTAGAGTAGAAGCGAGTAAAAGTCAGCATTCCACTTTGCTTTATATGATCAAGTCCCCATATGCTAATTTTTTAAGGACACGTACCTGCTGATAGAAAGAGAATTTAAGTATTATGAAAGGCCTTCTTAACGAGCAGTCGATGCTATCATCAGTGCAAGACTCCGGTGAAGTATAAAGATGCAAGTTGCTGCGTCTACCATCACGGTTAATATTAGGGGCACTTGTGTAGAAAAACTCTGACTGGGTGCTAGTAAACCCGGCTCCTTATCTCGATGTATATGTACTCGGTCAGAGAATTCAAAGTCCACTTCCATCACATTGTCTATCAGGAGATGTGATCCTACAAAGATACCAAAGGGAACAAAGGGAAGATGTCTCTAATACAAGTGGACAAATTCTACTATCTAATAGATTTTTGTTTTATCATACAAACCACTATATGTGGCTAACTATGTGTTTTTATCATCTCTAGGGAGACCATTCTTGATCACTTCTAATGCTATTATCAACTGCCGAAATGGGGTTATGCAGCTCACATTGATCTGCGCTACCGTAGGGCATCCGTAATCAACAATATTTGTATCCTAGAGCCCCACGCGTAGTCAAGCTTACCGCAGTGATAAATGCGCTTCAGTGGCCTAACACAGGATGGGTTTTTTCGCATAAATTGATTTAAGTGGAGTAAAATGGTGAATTAAATTTGGATTTTCAGTTTGGTTGGGAAAATGTGAGGTTTTCGTGGGTTTAAAACTGAAAATAAAATGAAGAAAATAAGAAAAGAACTCCTCAAGTCTCGTGCCACCGGGTTGGGATTTATAGTGGCAATCCAACATGTCCTCTGTCTTTTTCCTCTGCTGGGGAGCAGGACATAGTCATTTCGAACCGATCTTCATTTAGCTTTAAAACTAAACCCTATGATTTTCTCTTTGAAACATAGCATTTAAATGGCATAAATGTCCCTAGCGTTGAAAACACATCTCAAAAAACCCTACCTACGATTACTAAAGTGTGGAGATTAACCATCGAGCCTCAATGGATTCTAATGAAAGTATCCATCGAACCCAAAAAAGCTTGCCAAATACACATTAAAGAGAGCATGCTTAAGAGATTTTAACCCCAAGTGAGAAGCAGGAACTTAAACAACCAAAAATGCGTGGTGCTTAAAAAATGTGAGGACTGCATAAGCAATTTCCAAACCTCAGCCGAGAACCTCCTTCAAGGGGGGAAGAGGCTCCAGCCAACCATCCTCTGAGCTGTCATCCTAGAGGAGTGTTTGCAGCCGAGAAAGGAGAGAAAATGAGAAAACAGAAAAACTGAGAACTGAGTCTCACTCCATTTTACAAAGAAAAATCGTCTCCTCCAATACTTATATACCAATGGCTTGGCGAGCCTACAACCAAGCAAACATCACATAACCCAAACATAAGTATCATGCAAACAAGTGTAAACAGAAACCAACACCACCAAAGCTTCCAGGCTTTCTGGGTTGTGGAATAATACCTGAGGAACAATGCTCATGATGTGAATCGTGGCTGCCAGAGTGCCTTCCGCAGCGGGCACCCTTCATTTTCTACTATTCTTCCTCCGGTTTTTGATTTGCAATGCTAAGTTTGACTTGAATACTTCGTGGCTTGGATTGACTCAACAATTTTGGCATAATTAGCTCTCAAAAACTGCAAAATTTGCCACAAATGCGATTAAGAATAAATAGGACCTTAATGTGCAATCTAAAGACTAGAATGATTAGTATACAAAAGCACTCAAACCTATAATAAATAGGTTCAAAATAGAACTTTTGGGTACTAATCACACTTAACCTACACATTGCTAGTCCCTTAGCAATGAAAGAAAGAAAGAAAGAAAGAACATACAAAACGATAACAAAATAACGTTCACAAAAATTATATTTCAAAAAGGTTGTGGATTAGTAATGCCTAACCCTAAGTAAGAATCATCAAAGCCTTGTCTAATAACTGTCATGAGAGAATGAATGCCATACAAAATTGAGTATCAAAAGAGCCTCCTTCTTGGTGAATCAACCAGAAACTTCCACCAAAATCTAAGTGTTTATTTGATCAGCTCTCAACAATAAACTGTTAAACTGCACTCTCCCCCAACCTAGCTACTACCACGACCTAGCATGCTGACTAACCTAAATGGGATCAGACTCCACCTCTTATTCCACAATTCTTTTTATAACAGTTGCAAATAGCCGAGGAATCGACCTCACCAAAGTCCATGTAATCTGGATCTACCGATGACTCCCAACCACTAAGGCTTAGCGCACCAAGTCATATGGGATCTTTCACCACAAACTCTTCTCAGTTTCACCCCTGGACTTTGAATGATTTCGAGACTCCATGACCTACAACTTGCTAAACTCCACCCATCCACCCGTAGCTTAACACTAAGCTCAAGTGGACTCCCAACCAATGAAGGTTTAGTGGCACGGCTTTAAAGGCTTTCACATATACCCTCAGACCGTGCTGGTTTCAAGGTAAAGGTAATTCTTATTCTTTTCTTTTCTTTCTTTCTTTTCTTTTCTTTCAAGACAAAGATTGGCCTTCTTTCCAATAAGGGTCCTAACCTATTAAAGCATACAATGGAACTAGGGTAGGTTATGCAAAGTAAAGGAGGTTGCGCAGTTTTTCAGCCTATCATTGAAACCTAATGTGCTCTATGTGTGGTTAGTTAAAGGTGGAAGAAAAATGTCGAAATCAATAAGAATTCAACTAATCATTCACTCAACCATAACCAATCTAGTATCAATAGAATTGGACAAATGTACCTAACTTGCAAGCTAAAGTAAAAACTACAAAAAATTTTGATCGCAAAATGGGTCCAGATTTGAAAAGTAAGTCAGATGGTATAACAAATATAAAGGGAACTCAAAGAAGCTGCTTAAATATCACAAATGGTTTGTAATAAAATAATAACAAAACATAAATACAAAAGCTAATTTCCTTTGTTAACTTCTAACCTAAACATCTTTGTCCCGAAATGGGGCCTTGATTGAAAATTAGGAGAAGGAAGTGTTACCTCCTTTGATGAGATGTGATCATTGGACTGGAGTAGGAAACTCGTAAGCTTTCCATCGATATCTCATTCACCCAGCTTGGGCTTCAAATAAAACAAGTTAGAGAAGAAAAGAGAGGAAAAAGTGACCGCTGGAGCATTTTTAAAATCTTGAACTATAATAATCTCAAAATGTTCTTTCAGCCATATTTGGATTCTACACTCTAATCTTTTCCAACTGCACCAAGAACGCCTAAAACGAGTTCTGATTAAAAAGCATGAAATAAACAAAATCGGTGTCAAAAGTGTGACACTTCCATATGAAAATTTTCGCTGTGCCTACGAAAATTCAAATTTTTAACAAATTTGACATAATAAAATTCAATTCCGATTTTCGAAAATAAATAAAATAAATAATAATAAAATAAAAATAAAATAAAATAAAATAAAAATAAAAATAATAATTTTTTTTATAAAATAAAAACGATTTTTTTAAGAGAATTTTTTTTTTAAAACTATTTTTTATATATAAAATTTTAAAATAAAAATAAATATTTTTATTTTTTTTATTTTTTGAAAATTAAAATATAAAATAAATAAAGATAAAAATAAAAATAATAAAAAATAAAACCCTTTTTTATTTTTATTTTTTTACCTTACCTTACTGGTTGCTGTTTTGTCGTTTTCTTCCATTTCGCTAACTTAGCGAAATCTCTCGCTTGCTAGCGAAAATTCCATCATTCTCATGAGACAATTTTCACATTTCGCTGGGGACTACGAAATTTTCGCTATAGCTGCGAAAACTTCCATCTTCATTTATGCTTGCAATTCCTTCCACTTCTTCCAATCAACTCTGCACTCGCACAAAACCGGCAAAAATTAATGCAAGAAAATTAAGAAAATTGCGTAAGAGTAAAAATTAATCTAAAACAAGAATTGACTAAAATTGTAGAAAATCTATAAAAAGAAAAATTAAAGAAATCAAAATAAAATACGATAAAATAAAATAAAACAAGAAAAAATTAAAAACAAAAGCTGGGAGATCAGGTTCTCAAACCAATTCCTGAAATTGGAGGTCACGAATCCAGCTGAGCTCGTAAATGCTGCCTCGTGTCTAAACCGAACCTGGCACCGAACCAACCATCGTGCCATACGATGCGAGCAAATGGCCATCTTCTTTTGAGGTAGTGGCAAATTATGTATGGGCAGCTACTAACTTTCTAAAGTTTCAGTATAAAAGTGATAGGTGGCCTTCATGGTGGGTGTTTCACTGGGCTTGTCAGGTCACAGCACGGGGCGCATGAAGACTTGAGTTGTGGGTGGGCCACTGCAAGGCTGTTTGTGGCTGGCAGCGAACCATGGGGCTCTTTCCATTTCTTCCTTCTATTACCCTCCTCGCCAAGATGTGGGAGAGGTTTCTTCTTTTCCACGGACTATATTCCTACATACATAATTGTGGGGCACCCTTGTAGCTTCCTCGTAGGATCTTCTCACGGTTCCTCTTCCAATTCCTCCCGAAGCCGCACTGAGCCTGCTCACCCACAATAGTGTCGCCAAGCACTCTTCCTCCGCATTCTCCTCCTTGACGAACAAACTGATTGTGAGCTGAGATGGACTCTTGTGTCGTCCAATTCTTGATCAATTTCGCTGAACCCATCCACCCTCGTCAGGAGCCTCCACCTGCCCCAATTTCACTATTAGCCCGAACATTCACTCGCTATACATCCTCTATGAAATTGTCCACTTGTTTGCTCAAATTCGTGATGGCTTCGTCTAATCAGGATAAGGCGGTGGTTGTTGCCGCCGAAGCTGAGACAAAATGTGGAGAATCGTGAGGTATATATAAGTCGAGGAACATTATAGATGTGTGCACCTGTATCCATTGGTCTCTATTCCTCATAGACCTATGGCGGTTTGGATTTCTACAGTTGCCGCACTCGCCATGGAAGTTCCCAGTAGTCCCTCATTGTCATGTATGCTTCAGCTCGCCATCACAACCTCGATTCCCGGCCCGACCCGATTGCCGAACCGAACCGGCTGGGCCAAACCATATACCCGACTTCTACCTGCTTTTTTTTTTTTTTTTTATATAAACAATATTTTTCTATAACCAACAATCATTTACATTTACTAATGAACTACCAATTGAGTGGTATCCATTAAAGTTTATACACATATACTAAGTCCCATTTACTTATACAAATTCATTCAAAACAAACATCAGAGATCGCTTTTAATGCTTGTCAGAGAACCTATCTCCTCGAGATGGCCCGCCGTGTGGGAATGTCCCCGTCCCTTTATCTCCTCTTCAGCACTTCCACACGATTGAACACCCGTGCTAAGCTTTACGCTTTAGCGAACATATAGACAAGAATTCACCAATACCAATAATCGCCATCACTATCTTTTACTTTTACTTATGCATATATCTAAGTCTATTCTTATGTGACTTCTAACTCATCTCATTTTATACATGTAGATTTTGCCCTTTCTTGTATTCCATATCATTGGTCTTATTCTGTGATTACTTCCATGTATCATGCCTTTACAAGTTTTCAAATCATATCTTCTACATGTATGTCATATTAGATTATATTCAAAACAAACTTATACTTATACAATGGTAAATCTAAACATATCAAGTCATATTAATACATATCAATAATCAAGCTAATACTAATTCATATTAGACTTTATCGCTATCACTACAAGCCATTAATCAACTCCCTTTAGAAATTACATTTCATGATCTGATGCCCGCAAAACCCTTTTAGTTTTCGCTTTATTAAATTAGCTTTAAAGTGTCGCACCGAACTCTCGACTAATTTCGTCATGATCCAAGCTTGAGCCCTGCGATTCACGCTTTCAATCAAAAATGATTATTTGCCTTATTAAATTTTTTATTTTTAGTGTCGCGAATTCGAATCCCGACTTGACCTCGGTCATGATCCAAGTCGGAGCCCTGGCTTACTTCGACATTTTCAATTATCTTTCCAAAACATGTTGTTTATGTTATTCTATTTCGTAATCTTTTAATTAAGCCGAAAGCACTTCTTTTCTGGGCAATCCCATGACCATTTACAAATTCAAAAGACTCATAAACTTACACTTAATATCATGCATTTAAAAATAATGTCATTTTATCCACATAAACCATGCTACTAATTTTCGCATGCTTTCATTTTAATAGACATCATTTATAATATCACAACATGCATTTTCAATGCAATAATCCAATCTACAATTCAATTCTACAGATATAAGCATACACATAAAAATCCCATTTACACTACATTGTTGAAGTTATTTCACTTTGACTACGAATTATTACTCGACTGATTCGTTTAATGAATCCCGCTCTTATCATCATTCCAGAATGTGCCTACACATTTTACAATCTCTGGGCCTCCCATCACGACGGCTGCCGCTTGGTGCACCCCGACATGTGGCTACTTATCGCCTTCATCATGACGATACCGCTTGGTGCATCCCAACACGTGGTATCACTTATTCTGCTCTTCCCATATCGACGATGCCGCTTTGGTGCATCCTTACACTGTATCAATTATTCTTTCTCCCATCATGACGGATGTCGCTTAAAAGAACCTTAAGATGTGGTATCACTTATTCTGTTTCCTCCCATCATGATGGATGTCAGCTTGGTGCATCCCCGACACGTGGTATCACTTATCTCAAGCCCCATCATGACGGATGCCGCATATCCCACGGTATCACTTTATCCTGCTTTCTCCCATCATGACGGATGCCGTTTGGTGCATCCCGACACGTGGTATCAATTAAATGTCATACGCCATCATGACGGATCCAGTTGGTGAATCCCGCCAAGTGGGATATTTCTTCAATGCCATACGCCATCATGACGGATGCCGATTGGTGCATCCCGCCAAGTGGGACATTGAAAATTTCGGTGCCTTCGCGGACTGATGCCGATTTGTGCATCCCGTCAAAGTGCTCATTCATATATCAATTAATTACATTTATGACTGATTCCGCTTTAATGAACCTGCCTCTTTTCATCATTCATATTCATTCGGTTTTCAAATATCCCATTTCACTTTCATAATCACTTTCGTGATATCTTTTCAAAGATATACCTAATCTATGTACATTATTTCATAAACTCATCTACATATTCATTCACTATCATTCAGTTATAATTTATTCATAAATACTCATCACGCGTTCATTGACGTATACTCATTCATGTATACATATTCATAAATACTCATTCACATATTCATTCACGTATACTCATTCATGTATACTCATTCACATATACTCATTCATGTATACTCATTCATAAATACTTATTCACATATTCATTCACGTATACTCATTCATGTATACTCATTCATAAATACTCATTCACATATGCCTTCATGTATACTCATTCATACACTCATTCACTTATTCATTCACGTATACTCATTCATGTATACTCATTCATAAATACTCATTCACATATGCCTTCATGTATACTCCTATCATTTATACATTTATTTTCTCGGGTTATAGCGATAATAATCATATATCACTTAACCACATTATGTGTTCATGACATATTGCCTATAAATTCATGCAATCATGTTTCAATTCATTTTCATTTTCTATTTTCCATAATCATTTTCATGTTTCCATGAACACATCTTTACAATCTATTTTCATATTTCTTGTTTTTACGCTCTATTACATATGGCACTTCATATTCTTGTGAAGTATGATGTATGTGGAATCACACCTCTCATTCGTTACATTCTTTATTCCTATGAATCTACTTTACTTAGAAGTGAATCAACTAACCTGATCATCCAAACTAAAATTATGGTATTTTCATGCCAAACTAGCTCATTTACCCTCGATTACACTCAGGAACAGTTCGTATTACTAATATTTACGCCGGATCTTAATCCCATGTTTGACTCTAGGTCATTGTGCTGGTTTTAAAGTATAAGGTGCTAAGGGTTCTATTCCAACTGGAATGCCACCCAATTCCGAGTACCGGAACCTGCCACTACGTCCGAAACATTAATCCGACTACTCACGCGTTCAAAACTGAAATCAGAATTTAGCTTGCACATGCAGCCCCATTTCAGTGAATTTTAGCTACTTCGATCAGAATTTGGCGATGCCTATTCTTTAAGCTTTTTGTTCTCCTTGAAGTCTATTTTAGCGCAGCAGCCAATTTGAATCAGCTCAAATCTGATAAAAAATGAGCAAGTTATGCTCTAAAATACGAAAACTGGTCGAAATTGGGAATAGAGCAGCAGGTGTACCGGTACACCCCTAAAGTGTACTGGTACACTTTGGCCAAAAATGGCCAGAACGAAAGTGTACCGGTACACTTTCAAAGTGTACCCTGGCATGTCACCCGAATGCCCTAAATGTGTGTTTTCTCACATTTTTTCCGCTATGTTTCAACCCCAATCAACTCTATACTCCCATATACACCTCAAAACCATTTCCAAATTCACCTTTGTAAACTCTTTTCTACAATTCATCTTCAATTAGATATCTTTCTTCAAAATTCTTTCATGAATTTCTTCCAAAACCTCTGGGTAATATGGGTTATGACCCATCCCTCAACAAAACATGAATACACTCAGGGTTTACCAAACCTCTAACTCATTTACTTTACAATTAACCACATGAATCCAACTTCTAAGAGAGGATTCTACAACTATTTTGTGCCATTTAGAGTTTTTTAACAACCCTAATTTCAATAGACATCTTGGTTAGATTTCATCCTAACAAACCCCAGGTTTGGACAAGATAAGGAACCATACAAAACCAAAAGATCCATACACAAATCCAAAGCTCCATACTCAAGGTTAGTAGTTCCATACCTTTTGAGCTGGCCTTGCTTGCTCTTTCTCTTTCTCCTTCTCTTCCTCTTCCTCTTCTTCTTCCCTCCCTTCTCCTCTCATCACGCTTTGGTCTCTCCAAATGAGAGACTCAATTGCTTCCCTTATTTAACCTTGTTAAGGCCATGTTTGGCCTTGACATTTTAAACATTTTTCTTATTTTTGCACTTAAGCCCTTTTATTCTTTCTTCTTCATTCTCAATTTAATCCTACACCTTTATACTTCTTGGCATGCCATCTTCTACAATTTTCATACTTCATACTGACTTATTGATTCGGGTGATGCTTATTTAAGATGTCCTGGCGGCAAATTATATCACTCCTCATCATTTAATATTAATTCACGTCCCTGTTTATTCCAAAACTATTCAGGTTTATGATATTAAACTGTAGTTAGTTCAAAAACCAGGTGGCATCAGGTTACTAATGTGAATTCATTATACCTGCCTTCCATTTGATCTCTAGTTCGCCCACTGGAACATGTAATCCCTGGGGTAGCAAAAACAAAACACAAGACAACCCTCAAGTAAAGAACTTTTCTTTTTTCTTTTTTTTTTTTTTTTTTTTTAATGAAATGAAAAATGACAAATGAAATATAAAAGAAATTCACCAAAACTTGTGACGAGACTCAAGTGTTTCTTATAACTCGGTTAAATGCACTTAGGGCACCATCCCCGATTAACGATGCCATCGACTCGTGCTTACTGTAGGGTGATCCGTAATCAACAATATTTGTATCCTATAGGTTCCTCCCCACGCCGTAGTCAAGCTACCCGGCAAAGATCATGTCTAGTGGTCAACACGGATGGGTTTTCTTTCAGACAATTGATTTACGAGTAAAAAAATGGTGAATTAAATTTTCGATTTTCAGGTTGCTAAAAGTGAGGTTTTGGGGGTTTAAACCGAAAATAAATGAAGAAAATAAGAAAAGAACTCCCTTGGAAGTCTCAGCCATCAAGTTAGGATTTATGGTGGCAACCACTCATGTCCCTGTCTTTTTCTCACACGGGGAGCATGACATATAGTCATTTCCCTCGAACCCGATCTTCTTTATTATTTAGCTTTAAAAACTAAACTGTTAGATTTTTCTTGAAACATAGCATTTAAATGGGCATAAATGTCCCTAGCAAGCAAAACACATCTCAAAACCCTACTCCACGATACCAGCGTGAGACAATCCAACCGAGCCCTCAATGGATCTAATGAAAGTATCCATCGAACCCAAAAAAAAAAAGCTTGCCAAATACACATTAAAGAGAGCATGCTTAAGAGATTTTAACCCAAGTGAGTAGCGTGAACTTAAACAAACTTCAAATTATAAAAACAACAACAGAGGGACTCGTATGCTACTCTAAACCCTAGCCAAAGAACCCTCCCTCTTCAAGGGGAAGAGGCTCCAGTTTCACATCCTCCTGAGTTGTCATCCCTCGTATAAGGTTCGTAGCCTAGAAAGGAGAGAAAATATAAACGGTAGTAACCGGAGAACTGAGCCTTAATTTTATTTGATGTAACAAAAATCGTCTCCTCCAATGCTGTATACCAATGGCTTATGTAGCCTTACAAACCAAGTGAAATAAATATAACTAAACATAAGTGATTGCCAATCAAGGGTAGAAAGGAGAAAAACCAAAATTGTAACAGCAAGTCAAGCCGCCGTGCCAGTGGGAGAACAAGCTACCGCAGGAACAATGCTCATGATGACTGCGGCGCTACAGTGTGAAAAGCCTTCCTCATAGCAGTAATTTCTTCATTTTCTACTATTCTTCCTTTTGGTTTTGATTTGCAATGCTAAGTTTGACTTGAATACTGTGTTTGGGATCGACTCAACAATTTTGGCATACTAGCTCACAAAAACTATGTACTTGCCACAAAATGCGATCAAGAGAATATGTGGACCTTACTGTGTAAATCGTTAATTCAGGAATGATTAGTATACAAAAAGCACTCAAAACCTATAATAAATAGGGTTCAAAATAGCACTTTTTGGGTACTAATCACACATTCGGAAACATGACCTTAGAACTCAACATCTTCCACTTAAGTAAAAAGCACATGCAACATGTGGAAGATGTCCAAGAAGAAGTCTGCATAATTGATACAATCTTGGAAGAACAGTCGCCCAACAAAGAATGCAGATGTGTCGGGATCGAGGAACTTGTCAAGTGGTCTCGCAGAGAAATGTGGAGCCCAAGACATGAATGTCGTACCGGGCCAACGCGAAAAAGCAAGAAATTTTGCCTTTGATGATTGAGGAAGGAACCAATGAACCTCAAAAACCGGAACTTAAACCTTTGCCTGTGGAATTAAAACATGCATATCTGGAAGACCAAAGGAGCGCATCCCGCCTGTCATTTCCTCCTTTGCTTAGTACTCACAGAAGATAGCTCCGTCGACATCCTCAAGGAGAATGGGCAAGCCATGTGGTGGGGAGATCACCGGACATGAAGGGTATCAACCCGCCAGCTTTGCACCCATCACATCTACTCTGGCAGGAGGCAGTCAATAAGGCAACCGCTGAGAAAGACTCTAAACTCATACGCAGATGGTTCGGAAAGCAAAGCCCTAAAGTCGCTGCAAGTCGGTATCATTTACCCTATATCCGATAAAGATTTCCTCATGAGTCCAACCTAGGTTATGCCAAAGAAATCAGGGGTAACCATTGTCCTTAATGAAAAGGGAGAGGAAATTCCCACCCACCTTACTACATATCGAGGGTATAAGTGTATTGATTAACAAGACTGTACCGAGGTGACAAGGAAGGATCACTTCCCTCTACCCTTTATGGATCAGCTTCTCGAAAGGATTTCTCGGGCAACCCCTTCTATCGGTCCTAGATGGCTATTCAAGCAAAGATACTTTCAAACTGAAATTGCTGCGTATCACCAAGAGAAGACCACCCCTTCACATGCCCATTTCCTGGCACATATGCCTACAGAGGATGCCCTTTGGCCCTGTGTAATGCCTCGCCAGCATTTCCTCAAATGATGCATGCTAGTATTTTCAAGTGATTTGGTAGAGCGTATTATAAAAGGTTTCATACGGATGATATACGCCTGGCAAGGAGCTTTGAAGAATGCCCGATCAACTTAGAAACCGTCCCTGCTAGCTGTGTAGTAGAGAAAAAACTTGGTATTGAACTGGGAAAAATGTCATTTTATGGTCAACCAGGGAATTGTGTTGGAGCATATTATTTCAGAAAAAGGAATCTAAGTTGATAAGGTAAAAATTGACATGATTTCCAAACTGCCCTCCCCCACAAATGTAAAGACTGTCAGGCAATTCTTATGGCACGCAGGCTTTTATAGGAGGTTCATCATGGACTTCTCAAAATCTCAAGCCTCAGACAAACTCATGAAAAAAGATGCCAAATTCCATTTGGGGTGGAAGATTGCCAAAGGAGCTTCGAGGAGCTCAAGACCTATTTAACCACTACACTACTGAAAGATGGCCCCAACTACCGCTACCTTTCGAGGTGATAAAGGAGCAAGCGATCTGGCCACGTGAGGCAGCCTCGGCAAAGTGGAAGGAGGAAAGCTCTATGTGGTTCGTCATGCGCAAGACATTGAACTAAGCAATGCAGGAATTACACCACCACGAGAAGGAGCTCGGCTCGGGCAAAGTGGTCTATGCTCTCGATAAGTTCCAAGCTTACTGGTCGGGTCCATGCCATAATCATATACCACAGATCACTCAAATTTTTAAAGTATATGCCCTCACCAAACGTATCACTAAGGCTAGGTTTATCAAACGGGTTCTCCTACTCCGCAAGAGTTTAACCCCCAGACAGAAGGACAAAAGGTGTGGAGAAGTTGCTGCGCATCATCTATCGAGATTAACAATAAAGCACACAACACTCATGACCCCTCTTAATCACCACTTGTTCCTTGAAGAGTCCTGCCATTGGCTGGAGCCACACCTCTCGGTATAGCTCTACATTTCCAATTATTTGACAACAAGGAGCTACCGCCAGATTGAAAGCTCAAGACAAGAAGTTTTTGCAAAAATTCACTCCATTATTTCTGGAAGAACCCTCTACAAATAAAATATTTCGTGCTGATTAGATAATCAGGAGATGTGTGTTTAAAGAGTAAAAAGGAATACTCAACCACTACCATGAGAATGCTTGTGGAGGCCATTTTGCTTCCTAGAAAACTACTATAGCTGTCTCTACAACTGGATTCCATCGCCCTCTCTTTCAAGGATGCTCATACCATGTGCGTGCATAATGTGACAAATGCAAAGATTGGGAAATCTATCGTCGGCCATATGATGCCCTTTTGAGTCCAATTCCTGGTAGTCGACCCATTCGATGTTTGGGGCATCGATTTTATTGACCATTCCCTACCTCGAGCTGTTACTCCTTACATTTTAGTGGGAGCTTGACTATATGTCAAATGGTTGAAGTCGTACTTACGTAATGCATCACGTGGTGTTAACGAAATTCTAAAGGAGAACATCTTCTCAGATTCAAGTCCCAAAGCACCACTCTATTAGTGATGGAGTTCACATTTTTGCAAACAAACCGAGAGCCTCCTAGCAAAACATTATAAAATGCATAAAGGGCCACCCCATACCATCTTCATCATGGTCATGCCGAGCCAGCCAAATGTAGTGAAACACACATGCCTACGGAAAGGGCAGAACCCAACGAAAAGATTGGCCCTCAAGTCAGCCGGACTTCTTAAAGGCATACGTAATGCAAACTCTACAAAACCATTCTTGGCATGTCCCCTTATCGCCTAGTTTATGGTAAGGCATGTCATCTGCTTGTGGAAATTGAGTACAGAGCATGGTGGGCAGTGAAGAAACTGAACTTGAATATGTGCAGAGCTGGTCTCAAAAGGCTCCTAGGATATCAAATGAGTTGTTAATCGAGGAATGATGCCTACTTCCACTCTAAAATTGCAAAAGATAAGCTAAAGAAGTGGCATGATCAATTGATAGCTCGTAAAAATTTCAAAAAAGGAGACCAAGTACTGCTCTACGACTCCAAGGTCCACCTTTTTCTAGGCTAGCTTAAGTCAAGATAGACTGGGTCATTCACCATCAAGGAGGTCTATTTCAATGGATTAGTGGACCTGCTTAACTCCAAAGACAATAGGGTGTTCAAGGTCAATGGGAAAAGACTGAAACCCTATGCAGCACAACACTCAGCAGACAAGGAGGAGATTCCCCTCCTTGACCCCCCTTGAATTCAAAAGACTACCTAAGTGGGAGTGGCTTCTGCAGTATCTCGAAGTCACTAAATTCTTTAGAATTCCTTGCGGTAGTTTTATTTTAAGTTTCATTTAGGATTTTCTTAATTCTATGTCTTTAGTTTTGTTTTCCTTTGCAATTTCTTTTCTCTCATTTTAGAGTCGTGTTTCTCTTTTAAGCAATTTTTTGTTCTCTATATTTATAGGTGTTGCAATTAGCTGGAAGTTTTTGAAGCAGTGAGAAATTTCCAGTTTTGTGAATTTTCGCAACCTGCGAAATTTCACAACCTACGAATTTTCGTAGGTTGCGAAATTCCGCCTGCTCCGCATTGTTAATCTTCTTCTTCCTGCCCTTTCCCTTTCCTGCAACCTTTCGTTTCCTGCGCTCCATTAATTTTTCCAGATATTTTTAGCCACAACCGCTAACCACCATATTTATGGATAATAATGGGGCTTAACTCTTCAATTGCCCAAAACTATCTATTTAAACCCCCACCCCCCTCTTTCTCTCCTTTTCATTCCAATTCATTTATGAAACCTTTCTTCCTCTCCATCTCCTCTCCTTCTCCAACCCAGCCATGGTCAAGATGCGCTGAGGGACACAAACTTCAAAGCCTCAAAGGTGGCAGCTCTTTCTCTCTTCGCCGGCAGCCCAACCCCCTGTCATCCTACCTCCGGGCCGCGCTCCACGGGCCAAGCACGCGCCTCAGCCACGCTCCCACCGCCGCCTCCCGCCACCACCGCGCTTGGCACCGTTGCTCGTGAGATCCCCTACCATGGGTTTTGCTTCTCGCCGCGCCCGCCTCCCAAGGAGGTACCACATACCCGGCTAGGCCCTATTCCCTCTCCACCACATCCCCAGCTATCCCCCAAGCAGAGGGTCCCGTCGTCTGGGGGTGAGGGCCCCTAATATCCCGGCCCAAGAGAGAGTCCTCCAGCCTCTAGGCCCCTGCAGGCTCCAAATAACACCTACTGTGGTCTCCTGGTTGAGATCTCCCCCTCCTGATCTTTCCCCATTGATCATTAGGCGATTCCTACTTCCATCAAGCAAATTCTTATTCAGTGGAATACTGATTGCAATGAGAGGGATGTGCACATAGAGATTTATTATGAGATCAGAGATTCGATGCGCCTAGTAGGAAGGTACTCTCCCGGAGCTAGTCTCATGACCTCGTCTGGCTTTACTTCACCCCCTGAGTGGTCATTGAGTTTTTACCACACGATGACCCTCCCCGGCTGCAGCCCAACTGGGGCCCATTCATTTCTCCGTACGGCCACAGTGGATACTCGGGCTCCTGGATATACCGCTCGGCTCAACTCGTCTAAGTGGTCCCTGCCAACTTCTACTGATTATGTGCGCTTGCCCCATCCCCACCAGGAGATGGTCTCTGGCCTACTGTACCGACATGACAATGACCTGCCTGCTCAGGAGGCGAGCCTTCTCGCCGCTGTATGCTTCCCGACAGAATTTCACATACGCGTATAATATTTTTCCCCTCCAACACATAGTCCAAAGGAGAGGAGCCATTTTAGAGGCTCTATACAACATCCGTAGGGTTTCCTCGGTCTCAAGACGACCGTTTATCGCGATTCTATTCCACCCCCTCGGGCGACAAGGTTCATCCCAGAACCCGACCTGCAGCCGCAGTCCACACCCCTCCCGTGCTCCCGAGACTTATGTCGTGTTAGGAGCACACTGGCTTCCTTTGCCGAGCCCAGGCTAGAGAGCGTCGGCCAGGATCGCGAGGCCATCCTTTCTCGCTGACCGGTGGCGTATTATGCCCCGCTCCTATCACCTTCTACCTCCGATCTACCGACCAAATGACAAATCGACCTTCTCGCAGAGGAACTGCCACCTCCAAATAAAGGCATACCTAGGAGCATCAAAGCTCCCGCATCCCGCCCTACTCCATTACTCCACCACCTAAGGTCCCTCAGACTTCCAGAGTCTCGCCCCGCATCGCAACCCCATAGATGCTCGGGCTGCCCGAGCACTTCAAAGACAACCTCGTAACATCACTATATCTACTCAGACTTCCGGGCCACGCGGATGCGCCCGCGCCTCTCTCGTCACTTCGCATCCTGCGGCCGCCCATACAAAGACCGGGGCTAAGAGGATGACATGCACTGAGGCCGCACTCGCACGTAATCGCTATCCCCGTGGCAGATCCGTAGTCACCGGGCTTACCCCACTTTCTACATCGGCTGCCCGCCCGTGCCTTTCGCCCATCCTCCATCGCCTCCATGCCTCTCGCAGAGTCAATTCCTCACAAATCTCTTGATATGTTAGCAAATGAAGGGGGCCACAACCACTCCACTGCTAGGAAGCCTCATCTTGTCCAAGACGAGGACGACTCTCCACCTGCTACACGCTGAGGAGGTAGCACTTCCTCCGCTAACTTTCCAATCCGGACCCCATTGCGAACAATGTGATATTTGGTTGGGGGGAGAGTTGGCAAAGGAAGTGACTTTTACACTTTTGATTTCACTTGTACTTTTGAGCAAAGCCCATTATGTATGTTTAGTGGCTTGCTTTTGTTTCGCTTTGCGGAAACTAGCTTTGCTTGTTTTTGTAAAGTTGAAAACATAGTGATATTTTTCTTTATATATACCATGGCAACCTATTTTCTCACTAAAAAAATAAAAATTGTGCCCATTGACCGTGTCTTGCCTTTCCTACAAGTTGAAAAATTGAAACACTCCGCGCATCAGATATTAGACTAGTTCCACGATGATTAAGTCGACGATCACCGAAGTCTCATGGTTTTCTTAATTCTCTTCCACTTCCCTTTAGCTAACCACACACACAAGCACACATTAAGTTTTTTCCCAATAAGCTAAGGAACCCGCCTAGCTCCTCTACCTCGCAAAAACCTACCCTTTAGTTTTTATGGACCACTATGAATAGGTTGAGGACCCCCTAGAGAAGAAGGCCAATGAAGTCTTCTAAAATAAAAAGAAAAAGAAAAAGAAAAAGAAAAAGAAAGAGAAATAGAAAAGCCGCGACACTTCGCCTTGAAACCCGAGCACGATCCGAGGGGTATATGACGAAAGTCTTGAAGCTCCGGTGCCCTAAAACCAACTCGGTCGGGAGTCAAGCCGACTTGGGCTCGCTGCTACTGGGACGGGTAAGGCTTAGCGAGTTGTGTGCCGGAGCTCAAACTGGGCCCTCGTGAGTCCGGGTTAAAACCCAGAGAGTTAGTGGTCGTAAAGATCCTTAAGGACTTGATGCCCTAAGCCTTAATTGGTTGGGAGTCATCGGTGGGCCCTCGTTACATGGACCCTTTGGTGAGGTTTCCAGTCCTCGCAGATTGCACTCTACAAATACAAAAAGAAGTGAAATAAGAGTGGAGCCAAATCTCTCTATTTAGTTGGTCAATGTCCTAGGTTTTGGCGCATCTCGTTAGCGTGGGTGGGGGTAGCTTACTATTTAAACTCGATCACATAAACACTTAGATTTTGGGGCGTGGAAGCTTCAGTCAATTCCTCGGGTCGATACTCTTCTGAAACTTGATTATGTATGGCATTCATTCTCTCAAGATGGTTATCGTGCAGGAGCTTGGTGATTCATATTGAAGGTGAGGCATTACTCATTCACAACCTTTTTGAAATACCATTTGTCTTTTGAACATAATTTTGATTTTGTTTTGATCGCTCTCTATTTCTTTCTTCTATCATACACTCAGCCAATGCCAGAGAAGGTGATTAGTGCCCAAAAAAAAGTTTATTTCGGAGCCATGTTTATCAAAAAGTAGGTTTTGAGCACTTTTGTGTACTAATCAATGTAATTAACCCACCAAGGCCATCAAGGTCCCTTGCTATACTACTACTGTACTAGGTCGCTTTTTATAGTTTTTGCAAGATAATCAAGCCAAAGTTCGAGCCAATCCAAGCACGAAGAATCTGCTTCTAACTCTCAGAGCTCACGAAAAAGCTCCAAGGAAATCGGAGCCATAAAGCCGAAGAAAATTGAACACTACAAAATTTTCGCAAATCCGCTAGGACTTCGCGTCGCGAACCCGCGAACCTCGCGATGCCTCCACACCTACAAATCACCAGACGCCTTTTCCTAAACTACCCCCTATGTATTGATGGTAGTCCAAACATTTTTGTAATTTCCCTTTACTTTGAGCAGTATATAAGCCTCAGTCAAGCTCTGTACAAGGGAGGACGAGATGTAATAAAATTGGCACCAAAGCTTTTAGTTTTCCCGCTTTTTTCTTATCTCTGATTTTCTCCCCCTTTTTCCTTCATTTTCTCACCTTCCAAACACCCCTTGAGGATGACAAACTCAAGGGATGCTTGGCTAAATCCCCTCATCCTTGAAGAGGAAAGCCACTGGACCAAAGTTTTGAGGTAAACTAGTGTCCTCTCTGTTTTCAACTCATGCACTTATGATCATTTATGTCTCTATATCTTGCCTCAGCCTTAAATCCTTCTGACATACCCTGATTGGCCAGTACTTGGCAAGCTTTTAGGGCTCAGTGGGTGCTTACCACTAGATCCACTAAGGCTCGCTTAGTTGCCATTTATTTGCCTCTACAGGTTAGGTCAAAGGATCATTTTTACTGCTTTGAAACATAAATGACCAATAAATGCTCTATGTCAAGAGAAAAAGTTTTAGGGTCTAATTTTTATGGCTAAATGAAGATCTGGTTTGGGAAATGACTATAGGCCATGATTAGTGCCAAAAAAGTGCTATTTTAAACCCTATTTAAGATAGGTTCTAAGTACTTCTTATGTACTAATCATATTAGTTAAGCCGATTGATACCGCAGTAAGTCCCTTTTGTACTAATGATTGTATTTCGAGTCGTTGCGTAGTTTGCGTTTCGTAGACCTATTCTATCATCAAGCTAGGCATATCTAAGTCGGTACCGCATTTACATCGAAGTTCAGATGATTTATCTTCGATCGCACTGCCGAATGAAGAAGTTGATTCATGAGGAAGCAGGAGCAAGCAGAGCAACAGGGGAAATTCCTCGCTTATTATAGCGAAATCTCTCGCTACAATAGCTTAAATTTTCGCTACACTATAGTAAATTTGTTACATAGCGACACCTCCTCGTTATCAGAGCGAAATCCCGCTACATAGCGAAAAATTCCCACCCCAGAGCGAAATTATCTCGCTTCCTCGCTTTTGTGTACAAACGACCTCGCTTTTCATTTGCATCTCCATCGCATTTATAATTTATCGAGGATAGCAGATTTCATATTTCCACTGTCGGCACTACATATCATTTCATATGTGAACGACTTATAACCCTAACTACAATAAAGATTTTCATTATGGCCCCCGTTCAGCCCCCTCATTCGCTTCTCTTGTCTCTCCTCTTTCTCAATTTCTAGGCAACCTAAACAATAATTCTCAGGATGACAACCGTGGGATGTTTCGCTAAAGCCTCTAAACCTTGAAGCATGAGGGCTGCTAGGTAGTCGATGAGGTCTGCAGTGTTCCCTTGTTTTTCACGGCTGTGCATCGCTGTGATGAAGTGTTTCGTTAACCAAAACTGTGGTTTGAAGCTACTGGATGTAATTTTTATTGGTCACATTTGGCAAGTTTCTTTTAGTGGTTCGTTGTATTCTTAGTGCCGGGATACACCGACATCCACACTCCCGTCATTTATGAGCCATCGGGGTAGGTTAAATGCTGATTTCAACTCGTGAACATTTAATGCTCAAGAATGCTATGTTTCAAAGAGAAATGGTACTCGAGGGCTAGTCTATGCAAACAAAAGATCCGGGTTTTGGAAATGACTATAGTCATCTTCTCCCTTAAATGCAAGGTAAAAACCCGAGGACACCTTTGCAACCCTATCATACCAAACTAGTGGCCCAAAAACTTCAAGGACTTCTTTACATTTTATTTCGAATTACCTCTCACAGAAGAAGGTGGACAACAACCACTGCTTGTACAGTAAATCTAAAATCCAAAACAAAAGGCCTCACCATTTCACTCATTAAAAATCATTTTAAAGACGAAACGCATCCCGCATTCAACTTCCAGAGTCGGCTATACCGCAAAAACAGTTATGCTACGCGCAATGGGGAGTAGTTTGAGGTATAAATTTTATTGATTCATAACACATACTCGCTTTTGCGAATCAAAATGGCGTCGCTGGCGGATGGTGCCTTATTACAGATGATGAAACATGAGTATCAAAATCCTCATTACAAGTATTGGTGACCTTAAACCTTCAATTCCATTGTTTGCAATATTAAGTTTTTATTTAGCAAATCATTGTCGGGTCAAGCTTTTTTTATGAATACCGCTATTTCATTTCTTTGCTAACACTGATCTTTTTGGCAAGCCCTTATTGTTGTTCTTTGCTTTGTCTCCTTTTGTTTCCCCATGTGTGTTTCTACGTAATTCACCAGATACAGGTATATCAGTAGATCGCAAAGAGTTAGTACAATCAATTGAACATGTTGTGAAGTCAAGTTGTACACAATGAGCAATGATCCCTTTACCTCCGAAGAACAACATAGTCGCAAGGAGCTCCGTGAATCCTTACAACATATAGGCTCAACAGGGACCACATACACCCCCTCCTAGAGTGAGTGCACTTCCTACATCATACGACCGATGATGCAGAGCGAGACCCTATTTGATGCCCCGCTTCCCACTTTTCACATGGAATGGAGAATGAAACCATATACGATATCGTGGAGTTCGAGGAAGTATGCACAACTTTAAAGAAGGTGTATTCAAGCCACACTCCCGATTCCCGATCCGACTCCACCAAGGGATCCAACCTTGAAGCTTCCTCGGATTGACCTCATATACCGACCCTTTAATTCCGATTTTTTAAAAACCGAATTGCACTGTGTATGAAGCTCCATCTTATGATAATCAAACATATGACACAAACTAAAAAGAACTACAACCTGAGTGGTGTCCATCAAAATCTAGACACATATAACCGAGTCCCATTTACTTATACATATACAAAAACAAATTTTTACATTCCAAATTACATATTCGAGCCGCAGTGACCTTACTCCGATGAACCCTTACTAGTGTGTTGGGCCCAAACTGTATGATGTTTTCGACGCCTTCTCTCGTACCTACACGGATTAAACCCGCGGCAAGCTTCTTATCACTTTAGTGGGTTTGCTATCTTATACGTAAACACATGCATTTATACTTAATCAAACAAATAATATAAACAAGAACATATATCTAATCTTCAGAATTCATATAAATTACTATCACATATACTTGTTATCATATAACAATTTTGCATACATACTTATTCTTATAATAAACTTATACTTACTTGGGTCTTACACTTATAGCAGACTTATTCTTATACGAAATTCGTAGATTGGCCATACTTATTCTCACAGACGACGATACTGCCTGTAGACTCCCAAAGGACATATATATATATATATATATATATATATATATATATATATATATATCGTTGACTGGTCGATCCGATACTCATCCACATGCCTCTGCATTTATTCTCTCTCAAATTTCCCGTAGGAGTTCAAGCAGCAGAACTTATGCTTTTTAGCAATGTAGGTACCCCTTAGGTGAAGAAACAAAGCTTATACTTATACTACGGATTTTACACTCGCTTAAAGGTACCGTGAGGGTACTACGTAGAGATATGACTCGAACGTAGACTCGTATTGCGAACTTATTCTTATACTGAAGTACTTAATTACTACAAAAACTTATACCGGTAATTCAGATCTTGGGTACTTTATACTACGGCATATCCCTGTCT
Source organism: Tetrastigma voinierianum (assembly GCA_016808115.1). Classification (NCBI taxonomy): domain Eukaryota; kingdom Viridiplantae; phylum Streptophyta; class Magnoliopsida; order Vitales; family Vitaceae; genus Tetrastigma; species Tetrastigma voinierianum. The sequence continues at coordinate 2,841,615 of JAEQBH010000178.1, read as the reverse complement.
TATTGCACCTATACTTGTATTACTGAACTTATTCCTGTATTTCAGATCTTATACTTGTATTACAGAACTTATACATGTATTTCAGATTTTATACTTGTCTTGTAGAACTTATACATGTATTACGAATCTTGCGCTCTGTGTTACTTTAACCCTATTCTTAATTCCTACTGCCCTATACTGTGTTACGTAACTCTATTCTTTTCGCTCCTTGCTGCATCTTGGCTCTGGCATCGGCAGAACACCCGTAGGGTACCGATGTCGAATGCATCAATCATATCACATACAAGGTCAGATTAGGATTTATACGCATACCGACATTAGCTTCAGAGTGCAAATCACATCAAATACATATACCAGTTTATGGCGTATCTTAACACATATCCCACAACAAACAGTTGTCGGTTTATACGTAGTCATTCTTTAGACTTATAAATCCCTTTATGCTTATAAACAGTTTATGCTTATTCTGATCTCCTAGGAGTTTCCTCAGAGCTTATTCAGATACAAAAGTACCGTAGGTACTCACGCCCATTATATGAAAGTACCCCGTAGGCACTCACTGACTTATACTTATAATGTACTTATGTTCATTCGGGACCCGTAGAGTTGGCGGTAGAGCTTATTCTTATACGTAACTTCTATATACTTATAATGCACTTATGTTCATTCGGACTTTCGTAGGAGTTACGTAACTTAGTTCTTATCTCGTAGATACCCGCTGTACAAGGCATCGTAACGATATACACATTCATTTATTTTATTCATCATTCAGTATTTTCATATAACTAAAAGGAATCTTGCACTCAAGAATGTAATAAAATGAGTAAGACACAGCACAATGAATATCCGAAGATACTTTACAGTACTGAAGTGCCGTAGCACCAAGCAGGAGTGCCGGCACCGATGAGTGTCGCCGCACTCAATCGTGAGTACCGTTACTTCAATCGAGTATCAAGTACTAATCGAGAGTACCGAAAGTACTAACGTGCCGAAACATCGCCGTGAGAGCGCCGCCGCGACTAATCGAGTACCGGCGCTCACCGAGAGTACCGGCACTAAACAGAGAGTACCGGGCACTAATGTGCCGAACACGCCAGAAAGTGTCGCCGCACTAACGTAGAGTACCAAGTACTAAATGCGGCTCGCCCACGTAATACAAGTGCTCTCATGCCATTCAATAACCTCGTTCCAGCATTTCTAGCAATTATGAGTCCAAAGAACTTACTATCTTGCAAGTAATAGAGGCATACTTTTAGCCACACATTTTATGTGTTCATGATATATTGTATTTCACTGCCATGGTCACGTTTCATTGTTCATATTTTTAACATATTTATGTTTCATGAACACAGCTATATATTTTGCATTTCATATATTTTTCATGTTACCATTACATATGGCATTTCACATACTTTCACAGTATAATACTATGTATTCACACATCATTCATATATTCTAGTCCCTCTATGAATCTATTTTACTTAGAAATTGGAATCATTCCAATTGGATCATCCAAACTAAAGTTATGGCATTTTTATGCCAACTAGTCAATTTACCGATTTTACCTGAGGGACAGTTTGAAATACTCATTTTCCAGTGCCTTGACTCCATATTTGACACTGGTTCTTTACACTCCCTTAAATTTAAGGTGCTAAAGGTTCTCCTCCAATTGAATCACCCAAATCGGGAGCACCGAACTTCAAGATACGTCCGAAATAATCCGACTACCTACGAAAGCAAAAACCAAGGTAATTTATTGAATATGGCCCCACTTTGAGTGAATTGGGCCACTTTTAATCACTGATGATTCCTATTTCTATATGTTTGGTGGTCCTTGAAATCTATTTTAATTAGTCACTCTGAATCACTCAAACTGGATAATAAAATGAGCAAGTTGGCGAAGCAAATAAGCAAAACTCGGGTCGAAATGGGAAAGAGGTGTATCAAGAGATATGTTCGCGACATGTACCGTACATGTTCGCTCGAAGGTGTACCGGTACATGTCCATGTGTACCGGGTAGAGCATGTCCCCTCGAAATGCCCTGCACGTGTATTTTTCTCCCATTTTTCCATATGTTTCCAACCCCAATCAACTCTATACTTCCTACACACATCAAAACCATTTCCAATTCATCTTATAATCTCTTTTCTACTCAAATTATCTTTCATTACTTATCTTTCTTCACAAATATTTCATGAATTTCTTCCAAAAACATTCTAATATGGGTTATGACCCATGCACAAACCAAACATGATGATTAGTTAGGGTTTGTTCTAAACCCTAACTCAATTACTTTCATTGAACTATGAATCCATCCTCAAAGAGAGGATTTCATATGCTTCTTATACTATTCAAGGTTTTACCAAGCTTAATTTCATTACATTCGTTATTAGATCAAATCCTAACAAAACCCTAGGTTTAAACTCATAAAATTTTCTAGAATTCCATACAAAATCCATATGATCCATACTAGAATTCATACCCAAGGTTAGTTCCATACCTTTTTGGCTTTGGCTTCACCTCTTCTCTTCTATTCTTCTTCTCTTCCTCTTCCTCTTCTTCTCTCTTTTCCTCTCCCCTCTCTCTCTCTCTACGATTTTGTCCTCCCAAAAATGAGACCAAATTTTGCTTAAATCCCATGTTTTATTAAGGCCATGTCACAAGTCAAAAACCCATTTTGCTTAAGTTTTACTTATTACTAATTTCTTTAGTCCTTAGGTTCCTCTCGAATTCAAGTTATGATATATTCTAATTTAGCTCCACGCCTTTTCATCTATGAATTTATGCCCCTTGAAAATTTACAATTTTATCCTTAAGTCTTGTAAATTTCCAGAAGTCTTCATTTCTTTCCATGTTTCGCATTTAACTCACTCTAAACATTCAAATTATGCTACAAAATAATCTAAACATGCTCTAAAACTCCGTTAGTATATTTTGGGGTGTTACATATCTCGACACCCGACTTGCTTAAGCTGAAAGCATTTTACTGACACCGAAAAAGACAAGGCCAAGATTTGGCTCAATTCACGAGGCCGAGAACAATTAGAAATCGGTCGATCTTCAAGCCACTTCAAGAAATTTTCAGCATAACCAAGACCAACACCCCTTGAAGAGGCAAATCTACACTTACTTCCTACTAATGGCTAATGAGAGAAGTTTTGGCCGGCTGTTGGGAGAGGGTTCATGGAGACCATCAAGGCATGTCCACACTCATGGGTCTGAGATACATGCATGGATGCTTCAGGAATCACTTCTATGATGGTATGTCTCCTAGCCATGAAGCAACCATCGAAACCACGTGTGGAGGACTTCGAGTAAGAACCCATTTAAGCCATGGACTTTCAACTATGCGGTCAAAACTTCCAAGGTACTGGACGAACCGAATCCAAGAGAGGCCGAAAAATGAGGCCTCTCAACCCACCAGCAGAGGCATTTGGCGCACTTCCTCAAGCACACTTGGTATTTAGTTAAAATCGATCACTTCTCGACCCGAAGGTCGAGGAGCTTTGAAATGAGAAATTAGCATGAAGTGCAAGCGCGATTGAATCTTGCCCATCTTACCCAACCTGTTTTAATTGTCATTCATAGCCATCATCTTAGGAGCATCATTCAAAGGTTCCTTCAAAATGAGGGATTTGATGTGAGCATGCCCATGCCTTAGGTCAAATAAGCCATCGACAAATGCCCGTATGGCAACACCTATAACCCCCACCTGTAGGAATCATCCGAACTTATCATGGAAGCCAAACCCCGCATATGCTCTCCCTAAGGAAGCAGCTAGCTTAGCTCTACCTCAAGATACAGCAGTTAACCCACCTTCTTTTCCCCTGCCAGCAAGCCTCGAATTTAAGCAAGGTAGTAGGGGAAATTTTGTGGAGGACACCAAAAGGTGTTGAATGTTCAAACTAATCTGAATTGAGACAAAGAGAGAGCTCACTCAACAAGAAAATAGACAATATGCATTCCGAGATCTCCGAACAAATACGACAACTTGCAAAGTTTTTATTTCCAAAGTTGTCTAAACTGCCAGCAGGTCCCGAAAAAAAGGGAAATTCTCCCATACACAAAGAAACCCAAGTGGAATGTATTGAGATAGGCTCCTCCGCCAAGATCCTACTGCAAGAATTGATGAAGTCAAAAGCAAGAGTAACATTGAGAAGTGGTATAAACCAAGCACTCACAGCCCCGTAATCCAGCCAAGAAAAGCTCCCACAAAGTGGTTGGAACCATCAGAAGAAGCTATTAAACAAATCCACCGTGGAAGAGAGGTGGAAACATATGTACCTCCTTTCCCATAGGCACTTTAAAGGAAAATTCAGCTAACCAACCCGAAATTTTGTAGCTACTACGGCGTGAATAAAAGTTAACATCCTCTTCTCGATATGATCAAGCAACTCCCCACGTGCATGCAAAGTTCAAGGGACCTATGTACAAGAAGAGGTTTTTAATGTGAATTAAAAAGGCCTTTTGACTGAGCAAGAGCGCCGCCATTGAGTAAGACCCGTGAAGTATAAAGATCTGGGGTGTCCTACAATCTGCTAATACATGTAATTGTGTGGAAAAGGCATTACAGATTCTGGGGCAAAGGTTAATTCATCGCTCTTTTTCCATGTATAAGTAGTCATAGCAAACTTAAGCCAACCACTATCACTTTGTCTCAAGCCGATAGGTCCATAAAAATACCAAAGGGGACAGTTGAGGATGTTTTGATTCATGTGGACAAATTCTACTATCCAGTGGATTTTGTAGTGCTTGATACCGAATCGGTCGCAGTAGGGGCTAAACATGTGCCAATCATCTTAGGAAGGCCATTTTTGGCCACTTCCAATGCGATTATTAATTGTCGAAATGGGGTGATGCAACTAACCTTTGAAAATATGACCTTAGAGCTCAATATCTTCCATCTGAGCAAAAAGCACATGCACCAACAGGAGGATGACGCTGAAAGAGGTTCATACGATAGAGGCCATCCTTGGAAATTAACAAGCAAATGAGCCGGCTTGGTGCCGCATATCATTAACTAGGAGTTGGTTTGATGCGAAGAAGACCTCAACAGAGCTCGTAAAGTGAGCCTACTGCATGGGCAATGGAGAAGAAAGGCTGAAGTTCTGCCTCTACTTACTGGAAGAGGAACAGGGTCCTCAACAGCTTAGATCTTTAAGCCCTCACCTATTGAATTGAAAATATGCATTTGTGGGAGGAAAAAATGCATTGTCCAAAATAGTGATTTCTTTACTACTGGAAAGCAATCCATTGTGAGGTGTTAGTTTGCTTCAAATCCTCCACAAGAACAAGAAAGCAATCGGATGGAAGATTTTCGATTTGAAAGGCATTAGCCCGACTGTATGCACCAATCATATTTACTTAGAAGAGGAATCGAAAGCCGCTCAACACCACGTAGGAGACTCAACCGCATATGCCGAGTGGTACTCAGTGGAAGTGCTTGAAATCAAGTACAAGCCGACACTGCTATACCCCATATCCGAAGCAGTCCTTGTGTTCAACCCAAGTAGTACCTGCAAGAAATCGTGGGTAACTACTGCTCAATGAGAAAGGAGAGGAAATTCGATGGAAATAAAATCAAAAACGCAGCGGAATTATATTTAAAATTTTCAAGAAAATCTTATTCGCAGAACCCATGCAAACACATATTAATATCAAAAGGTGAAGATCGTATCTATACCCTCGCATCAAGTAGGAGATTTGTCAAGGTGGGTTGAAACAACTCCCTTAATTGTGGTCTTCAATTCCGCCCCTCCTTCCTCGAGGTGTGGGCACCAACGATTCGTATCCGGAACAATACACTCTTAGGTTTTTCCCTGCATCTACCCTGCGTACTCAACACATGAGGCAAGGATCTCGTTAAGGAAGAGACTCTTAGGAAACTAGGTTGGAAAACTTTTCCTTCGGGTTTCCTTCTCTCAAAGACGACCACCCCGGAAATATACCTTTGCTCTGCTTTTATAAACGCTTCAAATCCTTATCAGATAAGGAAACGAATTAATAATATTCTATTCTTGTTCAAATCCTATCGTATAAGGAAATGAATTAATACTATTTAATTCAAATCCTTACCGTGATAAGGAAACGACCAATTATATTTAAAATTTAATTCAAATCCTTATCGATAAGAAAACAAATTACTTATATATAATAACAATTAAAAATATTATTACCCTTACGTATTATTTCCTTATTCACGAGCAAACGAATTAAATTCGAATTTAAATAATAACTAATTATTATTTGTAATTTAAAATAATCTCACTATTTTAAATTACTACAAAAAGAGTGCAATTTATTCCAAATCATGAATCGTTCATCGAGTAATGTATAGAGCAGACTGGACCATAACTCACTTCAAGTCTAATAAATTCAATAATTACCAAACTCCTTTAATCAATCATTTTAATTTATTAATTTCGCAGTTATTCCACTAAAAACTTGAAATTGAACTCTTGACCTTACATTATCGATTTTACTTGGAAATTCAGAGTGTCCATTGATTTAATCATTACTAGAGTCGAGTGAAATTACCGTTTTACCCCTCTAATTATATCTTGATCCTTAAGTTCCATTAATCCATTAGTGAACAGTTAATTTATAAACCTGTTATAAATTAGAGCGCTCAAACTCCGTTCAACGAACTAACACTAAGGGAACTAACTCGGGTCTACCTTCCATAGGAAGAGTTGATTCCATGTGTCCATAGTTCACATTCCTAGCTGCATACATCAATGGGCCTCCAAGACACAAGTATTGGGCCCATTCCATAACGGGCTTTAACCCATGACTCAAAAGGCCCAGTTGACATAAACAGGAGTCTATGACTACTCAGGATTGAGACTGATCTGCATATGATCATCTAGCGGCGCTGTTTGAATTCTTGAGACAAACGGTATTTAAAAGAATTCGAAAACTGCGCCTTGGTCCTGTCCTATATAATCTTATTATTATATATGGAGCCTCCGCTATCGCGTGTCGCCACATTAGTGACCCGATTAAGGTCACTTCATTCTCACGATATGATCGCCCCAAGTATAATATTTAATTTGCAAGATCCCCAAACTTCAATTAATTTATGCCATTTCTGACAATATGATACTTATAATCCATAACCTCGATCCTCTTGTGTATAACTCAAGTATACTCGTTATGGCTTACATTAATAAATCTCCTGGGATTTTCCCCGACGCTTTCATTCATACATTATGCACAAAAATAGCTAAATGTAATAAATACGACACTTTTATTAATTTCATAAAAACATAAATATAAATTCATGCTTTGCTGTGGCACTATCCCCAACACCCCACTTGCTCTAAAGCAGCGTGAGACATGTCTTTTAAACCCATCCCTTATGGGCAAGGGACCCTCAAACGATTTTATGTAACGTGCTCGTGAATCTGACCGTTGTCTCGCGATGCTATCTTCATAAATACCCACGCCACCCCCGTGCACGATCCTTTAATAAGAGATGAGTACATTTCCTCTCTATATGGTTCCTCTTGTGACTCTTGGTTCTTGAGTTTGCCATAGCTCCATTGTTGTCAAAGAAAGTACTGAAGTGGGTTTATCCATATTCGGGAACAACTCCAGACCGGTAATGAACTTCTCAGCCAGACCGGCTTTAGCCGCTCACAAGTTGCTATATTCAAATTCTTCCATGGAACTCGGCGATGCTGATCGTTTCGACACCCTCCATACCACGCCCCAATTTCACCAAGAGTGAATATCGACCTGCACGCGACTTCGACGTCCCGTCCCGACATGAAGTCGAATCGCATATCCTATGGGATCTGTGCTCAAGACCGAATAAATCAACATATAGTATCTCGTTCCTCCTAAGGGGTACTTGAGAATGTGCCTTTACCGCAATCCAAAGGCGCCAACCTAGGTTAGATCGGGTAACCAACACGGGACACCTCTATCAGATAGCGTATGTCCGGGTCTCTGTACACAGCATGGCATACATGAGGCTGCCCACTGCTGAGGCGTAAGGAACCCGTCTCATGTCCTCTTCTTCGAGTCGAGGACACCAAGCCCTTAGAGAGGATAATTCCATGTTGGGGTCGGTAGAAGCTGATCATTCTTGGAATTCCGTGATCGAAACCGAGCCAGCACCTTATCAATATAAGATGCTCGAGACAAAGGCCGAGTCCGTTTTCGCGATCCCTTATGATTTGGATCCCAAGTACATAACTCGTCATTCCCAAATCTTTCATTTGAAACTTTTCGACTAGCCATTTCTTTACGTCAGACAATAATCCTATATCATTCCCAATGAGTAGGATATCATCTACGTACAACACCAAAAAGACTACTTTGCTCTCTCATGTACTCGCGACACAAGGTTTATCAATTTCGCTTCGAAACCGAAGGTTTTGACTGCCTCATCAAACCCAGTCTCCAAGATTTGAAGCCGCTTGCCTACAAATGGACCAAGCAGCTATGCACTTTCGCTTCTCGCCTTCAACTATGAAACCCTCCTCGTAGTCATATAAAATGCTTCTTTAACAAGATAAACTTCTCATTCAAAAAGGCTTGCTCCGACGCCCACGGCATAAGTATCTCTCATAATCAAGAGCAATGCAATGGAAAGAAGGATGCGAATGGATTTGCAGTTATTATCGGGAGAAAGTCTCTTCATAATCGACTCTCCTTTTGTGTATAGCCTTTGGGTTAATAGCCATGTTTGAAAAAGCCCCACTTTCCCATCCACACCTCTTTTTCTTATAGATCCATTTCGCACCCAATGGCCACCCGATCGACCAAAGATCTTACAAGTTCCTGTATTACAATTGGAATACATAGATTCCATTTCTTGTTCCATGGCTATTAGCCATTTGTCCTTATCAGATCATCCATCGCGATGCCAGCGCGACAAACGGATCGCCATCACTAGTATCGACATAACAACATTTGCTTCACCGCCCTCGCTGCAATGAATTGGTTGTTTAGAACCCTCCCACTACGCCGAGGTGCAATGACATCCTCAGAGCAGGGATCTCGTAGTCTTTGTTACGTTTCCCAAGAATCGTTATCAAAATGGGTCGTGGTCCGGGACCGATCGGATTGTAATTCCTCTAAGATAACCTTACTGAGGTTTGAAGTTTGCCATGTAGTCATTTTCAAGAAAGGTAGCATTTGTCGATACAAATACTTTCTTATCTTCGAGACTGTAGAACAAACTCCTCGTGCCTCTTTAGGGGTAACCAACAGCCTACATACTGTCGGTTCTAAATTTCTTCTCGCCTTCCTTTCAAAGACATGTGCCGCATAATCCCATATACGATATGGACGAACCTGGTTTGCAATCCACTCCATATACTATAAAAGTTTGGATAGATTCTTAGAGGGAAAGCTATATTCAAAATGTAGATCGCGGTTTGTAGCGCATATCCCGTAATGATATAGTGGTAATGACGAGTAGCTCATCATAATCTAACCATGTCAAGCATTGTTCGATTCTTCTTCGCACGCCGCTTTGTCAGGCGTTCCGTGCGTCGTGGCGACTGAATACAATGCCATGCTCAATTAGGTGATCCTTGAACTCTATATCAAGGTATTCACCTCCTCGATCCGATCAAAGGTGTAGACCCCACCCGATCCACGGGCCGACGCGACTCGCTTTTAAATGGAAGGAAAATGTGGATTGATTTTCGAATTTTAGAAAATCCGTCCTCGAGGAGGACAGTTTTTCTTTGGAGTCGCCACTTACTTTTTGTTGTTATTTTATAAAGGGGGAAAACCAAGTAAAGCAAACAAAACCCCAATGACTCCAAGATGGAAAAAGCGGTCCCGCAAAAACTAAATTCTAAGTGGGTCCTGGGTCGATTACCTATCGTAGCTGTACCTCATATGAGGTAGTACCCTAGGGCCTCACGAACTCCTCGGTCTCTACTAGTGAATTGCATGTAGAAACATGGGTCACGACGACAAATCTTAGGCTAAACATACAACTTAGATCGTAATTCTCAACCTAATTGGTATCTAGCATGCTTAAAAATACCAACCAGTAGTAATGGCGCACTGGTGGGTCCCCCTGCCACGCCACTACATCAAAGGTGTTAGCCAACAAACATAGCAAGTATGATGACACCCAAACAATGTGCATCCATGTGTGGAAATTCATTACCCAACATTAAAGCACATACCCGTGGGTCCCTAGCCAAGCGCATAAGAGAGGTCGCCTAAAAGCTCAAATGCATCACAAAATGTTAAATTCAAACACCATGTAATGATATGAATACAAATACCAATGCTACATGTAAAATTTAGATCCCTAGCCATGCATAGCAGAATAGTAGCAAATAATACATCACATATACATCATGCATTTAAACCAAATATTGATCTCCATGCTCAAAAGAAAGGAAGCAGCTCGAAAGGAGTGTAAGTGGTTTCTGTTTACTTTAGCACACATTCCCTTTAAAATCCCACAAACAAACCATACTTTACAAATCCCACATTGCCCATTACCCCACTTTGTTCAAACTCAAAACTGAACTCAGACCCTAGCAGCCTGTGGTTTCCCCTGGGGTAACTAAGAGCACGCCATAATAGATTCGGATTGGAAACATGCTAAAATATGGTCGCCATGCAGTCGCCTTTGCACAACCGCTGAATCGGTTCTCAAATAAATCCAAACGATTGAGAAAATTCTTGAAATCTTTGTCAAAACATCCTTCACAGACTCGTGGAATCCAATAAAATAGACGGAGTGCACCCAACTCGAATGACCAAAAAACCAATACAAACAAAGCAAAGTACCTAAACCGCTGCCCGAAAACCTTAACCCAATGAACCGTCGGGCCCGGTTTCCCAACCAGTCTAGATGGTTGAGAAAAGATTTCCCAAAAATCTCATAACCTTCCCTTTAGAAAGTCAGGGAATTGGGAAGATAAACGGAGTACAAATTCGACCAATGACCAAGAACCAACACAAACGGCAAAACTCACCCAACCTACTATCATTCCAGCAAACTGAATTCAATGAACTGGTTAATCTGGTTCTCAACCAGTTCAGACGGTCAGAGAGAGGCTCTAAAATTTGTCAGACCCTTCCTCAAGGAGTAATAAATCCAAAAAAAAAAAACAAACCAAGTATAAAACCAACTCCTCGAATGACTGAGAACCTATTAACAAACAGCTTCAAAGACTCAAATACTGTTTCAGCGAACCGGAGCCAGTGAACTCGGCTAATCTTGCTCTCAACCAGTTCAGCCGGTTGAGAGAGGCTCTTAAAATTTTTCAAAACCTTCCTCAAAGAGTCAGAAAACCAAAAAAACAAACCAAGTAGAAAACTCCGAATGACTGAGAACCGACACAAACGGCGCCTAAGACCGAACTACCGTTTCAGCGAACCGAATCTGCTTTAACCGACAATCTGGTTTCCCCAACCAGTACATCCGGGTTGTGAGAGGCTCTCAAATTTTTCAGAACCCTCCTAAAAGAGTCAGGAATCTAACAAGAGCAACGGTGATTGATTCCTCAGCTCTCGGATGAGTGAGAACCAACCAAAACAAACCAAACTCCCTTAAACTGCCATTCCTGCAAACCTAACTCCTAATGAACTCACTTAATCTTGGTTTCCCAACTAGTCTACCATTGAGAGAGGTTTCCTCAAAAACTTCCTTGTCAGAAACTTCCTAAAAGAGTCAGGAATCTAAAATATAAACGGTGATCGATTCTCAGCTCGGATGAGTGAGAACCAAATCCAAACAAAACCAAACTCCCCAAACTGCCATTCCTGCAAAACTCCAACTCTAATGAACTGACTAATCTGGTTTCCCAACCAGTTCCATACCATTGAGAGGCTCTCAAAATTTGTCAGAAACTTCTTAAAAGAGTCAGGAATCTAAAAAAATAAACGGTGATCGATTCTCAGCTCGGATGAGTGAGAACCAACCAAAATAAACCAAACTACCCAAACTGCCCAGTGAAATCGGGGTTGAACCGGCTTTCACGTATGAGCATGAAAACCGGCTCAAATGGTTGAGGAGAAACCTCAAATTTGATCAGAATGTCTATTAAATAATATAGTGGAGCCAGGGTATAGATCTTACCTCTTCCACAAAGCGCAGAAAAGAAAACCAAGCTACATCCTAAGCCGAATCAAGAACGCGGCGTTTGAGCCCTAAAATGTCCCTTCCAAGATCCCCTTCCACTTTGATCTTTCTCCCCTTTTATACTGATTCTCACCTCAGCATTGATTCGTGCCACAGCAGGGTGAGCGGAATCAACAAAATTTATATCCTATATTCTCCCACGCGTAGTCAAGCTATCGCAGCATAGCGGTTCAGGGTCGAACACTGGATGTGTTTCATCCCCTAGAATGATTTGCATAAGTGTGAAAAGGTAAGGCTTTCTATTTGGATTTTTGGATTTGTTTCAAAAAAACAGTGTGAGTAGTTTGAAAACTGAATAACTGTAAAGACTAAAAGTGATGTGTGAAAAGGTAACTTTGAAGATTTAGGTCACTAACTTGATAACATAGGGCAAACAAGTGCAAGTTCTAGTTTTATCCTCGTATTATGACAAGCAACCTATAGTCCAAGCCATAACCGGATCTTTGTTTAACTAGCAAACCTAACCCTAGAAACCACTCCTATTTGAGTCAACACAGGAAACATGCATCTATAGCCCCTTTTAGTTTGAAACCCTAACATTCAACATCATTTCAATGGCTCGTAAAGACCATCTAAAAAACCACAAGGCATCTAGCAATAAGTATACATCAGATCCTAAAGCACTTAAGTATCGCCAAATTAATGACATTAAATGATATTCAACCCTAGTTCGAGAAGATGGAGCTATAAATACAAGACTGTAGCATCCAACACATGAGGACAACCCGCAACCCGCCCATAACCAAGCTTTCGCCACCTTCCTCTCAAAGAAAAAGAGGCTTAGCCAAACATCTCTTGAGCTGCTGTCCTCAAGAGGGTGTTCGCAAATTCTAGAAAAAAATGAGAGAAAGAGGAGTAGAGAAGAGAGAGTGCCAAACCCTAACCGAGATACGAGATATTTACATAAATGAAAATCGTGCCAAAAGATTTCTCTCCCGCTTAGCTTCGCTAGTGGGTTACAAAAACTATGCGTGGTTTATATAGGCCACCCATTTATGTGAAACTACAAATAAAAGCCTTAACATTTTGGCTAAAATAGCGACAAGGGAAGTACTACACCAAAATGAAGCTCTGGGCTTTCAGATTAATTACAAAAAGGGATGACAGCAGCAGATAATTTCCTCGCTAGGCACAAAGATTTCGCTAGGTAGCGAAATCACCAAGAGATAGCGAAATCAGAAAATTTCGTTAGGGCATTGGCAATTCTCATATAGGAAATTCTCGTCAAATTAGCGAAATTTTTAGGTGATAGCTTAAACTGGATTTTTCGCTAGGAAATGTTGTAGAGCCAAAGCCTCGGTCTAGCTTAAAATTACATCTCTGCTAGGATTGCAATTTTCATGATTGCAATTTTCGCGAAATCCCAAATAAATTTTCTGAATCTTAGCGAAATTCCTGAATTGCCGATCTTCAAATCGCATGGCTCCACGCTCCTATATCGTACCAACCCTTATCACTTCTACTTCATTCTTTCTTTGATTGCATGTTCGATGGTCGATGAATGGTTCAATCTCATGGTTTAGCATATGTCTCGATATTGGAAACTCTCAAGGTACGCAAAAAAACCCCAAAACAACCAAAATAACATCTAAACGGCATAAGTGATACTAAGAACACCGAACACTTCACCGGGTACACCGTTTATGATTAGCAAAAAGCACTCAAAACTCCATCTCGACATGTGTGGCTCAAAATAGCACTGGTACCAATCACAAATTCCCAACCGAAACGTTGCTTAGTCCCTGAAGAATGCAAAAACTAAAAGGGAGATGTATGCGTTGGGATTTTCTCAAAAGTTTATTATTCAAAAGGCGAGATATACAAATAAATATTATCTTTAAACTGAAAAATTGACACCAAGTTTGAAAATCGACATGAAAAAGAGCCAAAACCATTCAAGAATACTTCAGGTCAATATTGGTTCCATGATTCTCAACCTGGAATACCAAAGTTCAATGGTTCTTATGTAACCAGATCGGTTAATAAATCGCAAAATTTGTTCCCCTCTCCCAACCCAAGACCGTACGGCCTTGCGCTATCAACAACCTAGATAAGGATAGTTACGCACCGGCCGCCTTTAAAACAAACTACATTGTAGAGCGTAATGCTCAAAACCCGATTCACCAAAGTCCGTAATCTGGGTCCACCGATGACTCCCAACCACTAAGGTTTGGGGGTGGCATCAAGCCAAAAGGATCACTTACCACAAACTTGTGAAGCCACCACCCCTCGACCGAATGACTTCGAAAAATCAAGCACCTACAAATCGTTGTAAACCCCACCTATCCACCATGTAACTTAACACTAACATGACTCCCAACCAATTAAGGCTTAGGCATCTGCTTCAAAGGCTTTCTCACTTTTCATACACCCTGGACCGCAAGTTCTTCAAAGCAAAGGCCACTCATTTTATTTTTCTTTTCTTTCTCTTTTCTTTTCTTTTCTTTTTTGTTCTTTTTCTTTTCTTTTCTTGGAAGACTACATTGGTCTTCATATGTGGGTAACACAAACTCATCCTAGTTGCCAACATGCCTAAGGTCGCTATGCAAAGTGAAAGGAAGCAACTAATTCGACAAATTCTCATTGAAACAACTGGTGCAAAGGTGTGAATTAGCTTAAGGGAGAAATGTTCGCTAAGCATGCCGGAACTCAACCGACCAAAAATTATATCAAACATGGAAATTTGTTCTAACATAAATAAGTGATAAATGTGGTTTCAAATTTTCCATTTAAAGGCAATCTAATTGTCCAATCGGGTTAAATTCAATTGTTCAATCGGCAATTCAATTGTCCAATTGAAGACAAAAACGTTTACATATGGTGAAGGTACTAAACATGATATGCAAAATTACCTTGCAGGCTCGGGGGTGGGCACCCAAGTAATGGAACCATAAAGGAAAACAAAATTTGAACATCCGTGACATGTGGAGCATGAAACACCTACCAGTTCCTCAAGCATGGTGGGATTGTAGGCTCAGGAGGATCCAGCAGAGAATTTCTTCTCACCGCTCGCCGCCGGCACCACATAAGGTTTCACCGCTCCATTGACTTTAAACACCCTGCTATCATCCTGGATTGATTAGGATCTACCGAATCATCAGTATATGCCTGTTGACAATGAATGGACTGGCCCACGTGGATTCTGCTTGCCCGGAAATAGATGGAGTTTGGAGTCAGATAAAAGAACTTGGTCTCCTTTACATAATTCTTCCCGATTATCATTTGATCATGCCATCTTTTATTTTTCCTTTGCAATCTCAATTCAAGTAGGCATCATTCCTGTGATTTCTTCCAACCTTACGGGAGATCAAGGAACCTCTGAATCCGGCCTTTACTTAGGTCCATGTTCGCCTTGATTGCCCACCACATGCCTTGTACTGATCTCCACCGGAAGGTGACATGCCTTACCATAGACCAACTCCATAGACATTCCAGATTGTCTCAGCCGTCCCGTGTGCCCACGCTGAATCAAGCAGCCATAGGACCAATCTTTCCTCTGGCTGTGCTACCACTTTCATTAGAATGGTCTTAATCTCCCTATCGCAAGTTCTCCTACTTGACCACTTGTTTGAGGATGGTAAGGTGGCCACTTTGGTGTTTCACACCATATTTAGCCATGAGGTTCTCAAATGGTTTATTACTTAAATGAGAACCCTCCATCACTAATAATGGTTTTCTGCATCCCAAACCCTGAAAAGATATCGGGTTTTTAAGAATTTAATTACCACCCTATTGTCATTGGTCTTGTAGGGATTGCTTCAACTCCATTTCGCTGGGAGACATAGTCTACTCCCACCAAAATAAGTGTATTACCATATGATGGGGAAAAGGTCCATGAAATCGATGCCCCACACATCGAATACTCGACCAATTAAAATTGGTTCAAAGGCATCATATGACGGCGAGCTTCATCCTCTTTGGCACATTTGGTGTGCTTTCTTGAATAATGAAGGCCAGTAGAAACAGGCTGTGACAACACCTTCATTCTTTGTCTTGCGAGGCCAATGCGCCACGAGGCGCATTTCTCATGGCGTGACTTCGAGAATTCCTGTTGCTTTCATATAGAACCAGCTACGATTATTTGATCTGTGATACTTGAATGAAAAAGTCTTTACATTAATAGAATGGATCTTAGCAAAGAAGTACTTCACATCATGTCCTTTCGATCATTTGGGTTTCTCTGTGGGAAAGTGTGATATGGGCATGCCCCGGGGCTTTCTCCTGGCATGGGGATTCCTCGGAAATTCACATCATTGATGGGTGGACTATGAGTGTCGTGAGCTATTATATTGGATGATGCGCCACCACATTCTCTACTCCCTTCTTGTCTTTAATTTGCCAAATTAAACTCCTGATAGAAGAACAAATCGGATGAGCCTTTTGCATTGTTTGGTGGGTATTTTAAGCGAGATGATCTGTAAAAATGACTATATCGAGACCGACAGTATGCTGAAATTTGTCTAAAGCATACACCACTACCCGACAATTCGCTACTACGTAGTGGTATAATTCCTTTACGTGCTTCATTCAGGTTTTGCATAATAGACCACATGGGGTTCCACGTCTTCTCTTTATTGAAATCTATCTACTGTGAATCTTGCATCATCTTAAAATGGCGCGATTAGGTGCTCGTCTTATCGGGCAGTAGTCAAATGAATTTAATTTCTTCAAAGCTATCTGGCATTCTCTCTCCCAAACAATTTGGCATCTTTCTCTAGAGCTTGTACGGGGTTTAGCAATCTTGAAAAGTCTTTAATGAATGCGTCTATAAAGCCTGCGCATGACGAGAATTGCCTAATCATTTTTACACTTGTTGGGGCGGGTTTGAAATAAGTTCAATATTTGCTTTATCAACTTCTATTTGCTAGAAATAATGTACTTGATGCAATTCAGCGGTTAACCATAAAATGGCATTTCTCCCAGTTAAGCACCAAGTTCTTTTCCATGCACCTCTGCAGTATAGCTTCCAGATTGGTCAGACATTCTTCAAAATTGCCTCCATATACAATGATGTCATCCGTAGACCTCCGTTATCGCTCCGCATATCACTGAACATACTAAGCATACACCTTTGAAAGCGTGGCGATTGCGTTGCAAAGACCAAAGGCATCCTCCTATAAGCATACGTGCCCGAATGGACAGGCGAAAGTGAATGCCTCTTTACGATCTTGGAAGCCTGATCTTTCTATCGATATCGACCCATCAACAATAGAATGGGTGTCGAGAGACTCTTTTCGAGGAGGCGATCAATAAGGCAGTGGTCTTTTCGTGTTACCCTCATTGAACATCTCATCAGTCAAATGCACTCTCAGTGGTAGTTAGTGGATCAGACAATTCTTCACCCTTTTCATTCTTTACAATAGTCATTCCTGATTTCTTAGGTACCACTGGTCGGACTCATGAGTCTTTATCGAGAAATGGAATTAAATGATACCGACTTGGAGCAATTTAAGACCTCAATACGAACTGCTTCTGCGGGGGGTTCAACTGCGATTGGGGTTACAATAGCTTTAGACTTCTCTTCTAAATAGATGTGATGAGTGCTGATTGATGGTTATGCCTGAATCGAAATTTTCCATCGATCTTGTGCTCCCTTTGAAGATGTAGCAGGTCATCTTCTGTGCGGAGTGGTCAACAGTGAGAAATTACAGCGGACACTTTGCTCATTTCTTGCCAAAAATGCATACTGAACTTCGGTTGGGGTGGTTGAGCTCTGTTGTTGAGGTTCCCTTGGATTCATCACCCGGTTAATAGAAATTTAAAATTTGTTTTTCTTCTCGATACCACTTGTATGGAACTTCGTGCTTTGAGTTCTTGTTGCATAGACACTCGAACAATTCTGGAGTTAATAAATCTTGCTCTGCGCTCGTGCTTTGTTCTTCGGGGATCGCATCTATTACACGAGACTTCTTCACGGTCATCTTCCTCTAGGGTGCATATGCGCTTCAGATGTGAAAAAAATATTGAGTTCTAGGTCCCATGTTCCCCAGTGTGAGTGCATAACGTTTAATGGGTTTGATATGGCATTTGAAGTGGCCAAATGGCCTCCCAAAATAATGGGCACATGGTTGGGTCCCTGCAAGCGGATTACGTATCGAAGCAGCAAAGTCCACCGGATAGTAAAATCGGTCCACTTGTATTAGATCCTCAATGGTCCCTTTTATTTTAATAGATCTGTCGACTAATGACGATTAATGATGGAAGTGGGTTTCGATTCACCCGAGCCAGTTCTTGTACATGGAGTGAGCAAAGGTTCACATAGCTCCCAATCTAACGGTCTTTCTCCACACTAAAGCCTCGATATTAGCAGGAATTGTGGGACATCCGAGATCTTTGTATTTCCTTTGAAGTCTTGCGTTGATGATGGCACTCACTTGCTTAGTCGGAAAGGCCTTTTTGTTCACATTAAGACCTTTACATTGCATGGTCAGCGAATTTTCAGCGTAAGTGAGGACTTGCTTGATCATGTCAAGGAGAATATTAACCGCTGCATGAAGCCTCTAACATTTCGATTGGTTATGAATTTTTCCTTTCAGGAGCTTGTGGAAAAGGAGGGGTATCTTGATCTTCTTCTCTCTTCATATTGGGAGTCTTGTTCTTCTTGTGGAGGATCAACTTGATGTTGTATCATTGGACTAGAGAATTTGGGTATGTTGGCTTCAATTCTGCCACTTCTAAGTCACATTGCTTTAACTTCATCGATTAACATTTTGGATCATTGGTCAACATATTTCGTCGCTCCTCTACGATATTCTTCCATGTGGAAGGGAGCCTTCCCTTTTTCTAAATCCTGCAGCTGCTGGTTGGATAGTTTTGAAATTTCAGAATGCATGTTGTCCAACTTCCTGTTAAGTGAACTCTCTACTGCTTCAATTTTCCAATTAGTTTGTACATTACTTTATACATTCTTCTCTGAATATGCTACCACTTTACTGAATTGAGATCGCACATTCAGCGAAGAAAGTGGAAAAGGCATTTGTTGTATTGAAGTGGAACGGCTGGCTGGCGTGCTCTGGAGAAGGTATCTGGTTTGAATTTCCATAACGAGCTTGAACAATTTCTCGATTAGGGTTATTGGTATTTCCTGCCTACTGGAGCATCTATGGGTGGTTTATTTTGATTTATGGCATGGGCATGCTCTTGACAGTGCTCCTCAGGGTAATTATTTGACTGAAAATTGAAGCAAGAAAATTAGGATGAAGATAACTCATTTACTATTTGCATTTCATGCTGATTTTTCATTTCCAGATCATCCAATCTTTGAGTTAAAGCGAGTGATTTCGCTTTCATCTACGTGTCTTAGAAATGCGTACTTGTCTCCCCCCTTTGGTAGTTCGATGGCCTTAATCTTTCAACTTCCCTAGGACTAGGTTCATCGAAGCTTTGGAGGTTTTATTTTATAGTTCAAAAATCCGTAACTAAATACGGAATGTTTTACTCAAGTTGCTCCCACACATAGTTTCGGCTGATTGTTTTCATGGCGGGAGACATACCACCATAAGTGGATTGCTTAACATCCATGTATCAAACCCATGATGTGGGCATGCGCGATGGTCTCCATAAATCTCCCGACAACGATAAAACCTCTGCATCTTGGTACATGAGGTATAAATTTGTCTTTTTCAAATTGTTGGTCTTATGAGCGAAGAACTTCTTCGGGGAATTACGCTGTGACTGGTGATTCCCAATGGTTCTAGGCCTCGGTGAGTTTAGCGAATCTTGGCCTTGTCCTTTGGTCGATGGAAATGCTTTCGGCTTAAGCAAATCATTAGTCGATCATACCTTCCTTAAGGTTGTGCAAACTTCCTCAAAATCACTATGTAGTGTATGGTTTTCTTTTCCATACCCGTGATATGTGAGGAAGGTACCGAGATAAAGGTCTCCAACGCTACATCTTGACGGGGAGGTATGATGCAGGAAAGAGCACAGGCTTTCTAGGAGGGTGAATATGGTCCCTCATGGTTCTATAGGCAGTTGGATTCATTGGGGTTCCTGGCTGACTCTGTTGTTCTTCAGGCAAAGGATCCATGGTATCTGTGTGTACACTGACTTCACTGCTTTGGTCAATTTATTATGCGATTCTGCCGATCTACGATGTGTCTCCCCCATCCTTTGGGCATAAACACACATTCTGAAGTGTAGAGACAGCAAGAGCACCAGTGAGCTTAAAGGTTAAGATTAGCTAAAGCCAACATAGCGCATGACAACAAAAAGCGATTGAAGTTCTTGTAAGTGATGAAAACTTGCGATTCTGACAGAAGCGCGGATTACAAAGAGTTAAAGGTTACCTTTACTTGCAGTGTTGATCACCGTACATGACTCTATCATTAGTAGTTTAGCACCATCCTGACGGCGGCGCCGGTGCAAGTGCCCGCGGTAGGGTGGCGGAATCATAAAATTTATATCCTATGTCCTCCTCTCACGCGTGGTCAAGCAGCTAGCGATTATAGCGGTCTAGAAGATTAAGGAACACGGGGATGGGTTTTTTTCATCCTGAATGATTTGCATAAGTGTGAAAAGGTAAAGGCTTTCTATTTGGATTTTTTGGATTTGTTTCCAAAAACTTAGTGTGAGTAGTTTAGCGAATAGCTGTAAAGGCCGAAAGTGATGTGTGAAAAGGTAACTTTGAAGATTTAGGTCACTAACTTGATAACATAGAATGAACAAGTGTCTTGGGTTTTATCTCGCATGTGACAAGCAGCCTATAGTCGACCATAAATGGGATCTTTGTTGTTTAACTAACAAACTTCTTACTAGAAACCACTCTCCTATTTAGTCAACAGAAACATGCATCTATAGCCCCTTTTTTGGTTTGAAACCTAACATTCAACATCATTTCAGTGGCTCGTGAAGACCATCTAAAAACCACAGTGCATCACAACGTGAAAGTATACATTGTATCTAAAGCATGTATTGAAAGTATTGGCGAGTGTGACATTAAATGATATTTAACCTAGTTTGAGAAGAAGATGGGAGCCATAAATACGATACACAGCATTCAACACATGAGGACAACCTCTGTACCCAACGACCAGAAGCTAGCTACCTTCATAACTCAAAGAAAAGAAACAGCCAAGCATCTCTTGAGTTTGTCATCCTCAGAGGGTGTTTGGCGACTGAAAAATGAGAGAAGAGGAGAGAAGGAGAAAAGCAAGCCACTGGCCGAGATACGAGATATTTACATAAAATGAAAATTGTGCCAAAAGATTTCTCTCCAGTTAGCTTGCTTAGGGTTACAAAACTGAGAGGGTTTTATATAGGCCACCACATTTATGTGTTACAATAAAGCCTAACATTTTGGCTAAAATAAAGGACAAGGAAGTAATACACCAAAGTAGTGGTTGCATTAATTACAAAAGGATGACAAATGGAGACAATTTAAGCTAGGCACGAAAAATTTCGTAGGTAAGCGAAATCACGAAGATAATCGAGAAAATTCGCTAGGCATTGGCAGTTTAGCTAGCTAGCGAAATTTCGCTAACAAGCGAAATTTTTAGGTGACTCATGGCCAGTTTTAAGCTGGGAGCGATTAATGAAGCGAGAAATCCTTGGAGTGCGAAAATTCACAATTTAAATACAGAAGTTGCGAAAATTTTAAGCTATGATTCTGTACAATCCAGCAGAGCCCTACCATGAAATCTTAAGCGAAATTCCACGGAATTCTTGATCTTCAACGCATAACTACGCTATATCTTGCAACACTATCACTGCATACGTTCTTTGATTTTGGTATGTTTGATGGCGTGAATGGGTTGATCTTCATGGTTTATGTCTCGATGTGGTGACTCTCAAAGTGCAAAACACAAAGCAATAAGAAGCCGCTCTAATGACATAAGTGATACTAGAACACTGAACACTTCAGTTGGCATAATTGACATGATTAGTGCTCAAAAGCACTCAAAACCTATACGATATAGGGCTCAATAGCACTTTTTGGAGGTACTAATCAAACATCTGAACCTACAGTGTTTCACCTTGAAGCTTTGGAAGGGGCCCCGATCGGGTCTAGAGCTGACTTCCCAGTGCTCTCGCTTATTTCCCATGTATTGATCTCTTAAGATTTGACAGCCCCTCAGTAATCATGGATTCATGGTGGGCTGCATATAACCAATCGAAGGCCCCGAAATGGACCTATTTTGCCCATGGTCGAGCTTGTCTTATGGGTGACATATCTGATTGGGCTCAATCACAAAAAGCGACGCTCCGCTGTGCTTGAATTCTTAGGTTGAACATTGTCCGGCAGTCCATCGAGGAAAATTATGAAACTTTGATATAATGTTTCTGAAGAATAAGGAGACCAAAAACGGTGCACCATTCAAGTCGGGATGAGGAGATCGAAACAGGAGAAGTGCTCACGAAATCACGAAAAGCGATTATTTATCACGTGTGCCAAGATGGAACCAGTCAAACCCGATTATTGACGGTTGGCGATAAGTATATTTTTAAAAAACCTCCTTGGCAAAATGAGAATCAACAAAACAAGCGGTGAACAATGCAGTTCGGATAAAGGGAGATATGATCGAAACAAGCTCGAAGTGCTGGGTGACATGCTAATAAACTTTGATTGACGCTAAAACCTCGAGGGCCCATGGCACCACTATGTACGTGCGATAACTAAAAAAATAAGCCGCAGTGACACTTTAAAGTGAACTTCACATACGCCTCAACGGACACATACAAGCCCACCGCGGCTCGAGAGGCAGACTAAACCTAAGGAATTTAATGGTGTTATATGAAACGATGGGTGAGTGCCCCGACACCCATAGGATAAGCTCTGCAAGTGTTGAGAATAATTAAAGTTCACAATGTGCCGTCTTGGTGTAGTGAATGAGCAGTGGGCTCAAGTGGGTGCGGTCTGTGATGCAAAGAGTGAAATGAATTCTAGTGAAGAACCAAGATGACCAACAATTTGTCCTTACACAATCTATAAGACTAGCGAGCGAGTCACTCCGATTGAAGGACTTAAAGAAAACTAGGCGATCTTTGTGAATGTAGTGATAAGGGCTGTGCACCGTAAGATAATGAAATCGGGGCGTCTTGGGAAAAGGTAGGATAGGGATGGTACCCGGAAAGGTAAATCAGGATTGAGTCTGGGAAAGGTAGGATCCCAGGCGAGTCTGGGAAATGGGGATCAGGCGGAAATCTTGAAATGTGGGATTTGGGCGAGTACCGATATGTGGGATACGGACATTTGCCGAAATATGGGATCTGGGCAGTACCAAAAATTTGGATCAGGGCGAGTGCAGGAAGGTAACATCGGGTGGTCTGGGAAAGGTGGGATCCGACTGATCTTGGAAATGTGGGATGCAGGCGAGTACCAAAATGTGGGATGCAGAGTACCGGAAATGTGGATCTGGACAGTGCAGTGTGGGATGCGGGCAGTACAGGAAATGTGGGATCCGGTGATGCAGGGAAGGTAACATCCGGGTGAGTCTGGGAAAGGTAGGATCGATGATCACTGGAAATGTGGATGCGGGCGAGTACCGAGAAATGTGGGATCTAGGAAGTACCGAAATGTGGGATCAGGAATGGAATGCAGGAAGGTAACATCCAGAGATTGAGTCTTGGGAAAGATGGGGATCAGGCAAGTGTCCGGAGAAGGTAAAATCAGGATTGAGTGGGAAGGAGTGGGATCAGGCGAGTACTATAGGAGTGAAATCCCAGTTGAGTCTGGGAAAGGCGGGATCAGAAGTCTGGAGAGTGAAATAGATGATCTGAGAAAATGAATCCCAGGAGTACTGGAGGAGTGAAATCAGGAGCGATGGGAGGAGAGTGAAATCGGGTGATGCAGGAAAGGTAGGATGGGGCAAATCAGGAAATGAGGGATGCCAAAACTAAGGCTCTGGGCGAACTAAACTAAGTAGGATGACCTAAAGCGAAACTGAGAGCATATGGAAACAGGATGTAGTTGAGATCTGACCTTGATGACAAGAAAGGGTATGCCCCGATTGAGCGTCGGGAAAGTGCCTGAATGATAGAGCCAAGAACTTAATAACAGACGAAAATAAGGGTATGCCCTTGCCAGGACAATCACAAATGTGACCAAAGGGTGAAAGAAAGGGGGTTATGCCTGGAGTGCAGGGTATCAACGCCATGTCAAAATCTCATAGCACATCTTTGTCAAAGTCGAAGTGAACAAATGCAATCACTCGTCGTGAAAAAAATCAATCATTTCATTCCATAAGACTAATACAGGTATGCCCAGTGCACATCGATATGCAAGTGTCGATGAAAAAACTCTCGAAATAAATTTCGAAGAACGATCGATACGAGCAATGAGCAAGACAACATATGGGGTGTGACGCGCAGTGTGCACCCCTAGCCAGTTAGCGAATATAGGCGAATCTTACCCTAAATTTGGCCTTTAAGAGCCTTCTGTTTGTGTAGAAACCGGTGTATGTGGAGCACACTCAAACTTTGATGCAGAAAACATCTCTACAATGAAATGGAAAACGTGTACATCTTGTACGGCAATCTTAACATGAAAGGATAGAGGTATGCCCAGTGTGAGCGTGTCAAAGCATTAGCTGGCGGGCTATCCATGGTCAGACTCTCTATATCATCTATAGCCGATCATGGACACAAGGGCAAGCAAACTAAATGGAGAAACGTATGTGACCTCGATACTTCCCAAACGAGAACTGTCGACATCAGTACTCAATCAGTAGATAGAACACATACATATACAAAATGTAGCAAACAAACACGAGATCTCATAGTCTCAGGGTGGTCTTACGACTCGGATCGTAATGTAGGCGGGGGTGAAAGGTGAATGACATGATGAAACAAAGGCCCAAATACCCGATCATCTTGCAGAACCATATCTGTATGATATCCAAATATCGAAGGATCATGTGAGCAAGGTGACTGACAACATCAGGAATGAGCGATGTGAAATGACAAGTGAAGTGCACCAAGGATGCGTCGCTTAAGAAGTGAAGGCGATGATCAATAAAATTGAAGAAGACTGAGAAGTGATAAGAAAATGATGAATGGATAAAGCGAGAAAAAGGAAGAAACAATTTGGGATCTGAAATGTGGAAATGTGTGGCCAATGACGAACAACTCGTCCCGAAGCGTCAAGTCAAGCGAGTCAGCATAAGATGGGAGTGGTGATGCGGGTAATGATCTAGGAGGGACCTGGTGAAAACAAACCAAACCTCATACCCAATGTGTTGCCCAAATTCATGGAGAAAAGATTGCCACAAGTACTTTAGCTCGACCCTGGAGGAATAATAAATCTCGAAACCTAAATGAATGTGAATATCAACAGGCCTGCTTATTTTTTGTTTTTGTTTTTTTTGTTTGTTTGTTTTGTTTGCTGTTTTTTCTTGTTTTAGTTTTTGTTTTGTTTTGTTTTGCATAGCAAGCGAATAGGCCGAATGCCACTGTGACGCCGGTCCAGCGAAGGAACCTCGAGCCTCCGAGCCCCGAATGGATTTTCTGACCTAAGAATCCGGATCGAAACCTATGGTAGATAAAGGCATAGAAAAATCTGATGGTAGCTGCAGGATGAAGCACGTCATCATCACTCAAGAGATAAAGTGAAATGAATAGATATGATAGAAAACTAGACTCAAAGGCGGAGCGATTGTGAAGATGCAAAATGGAGGAGAAAGAAACAAATGATGATGCGAAGAACAAGCAGAAGAATGACCTGATGCTCGTAATACTCCACGAATCCAATTAATATGTAAAGCGCACAGGGACGGGCCCAACCAGGTAAGAAAAAGTGGCAAAATTTGAATGAAGAATAGGCCATATAAACAGTGGCAGATATAAGAGCTGATAGGATATATCGATAACAGTGATATAAAGATATAAGCTGCTCAGTGGCATGATCACCAATACGTCTGAGTGACCTCTGATGATCCGTGACGTATGCATTGAGTTTTCGTCGAGAAGTCATCGCCAGTCATCCTCTAAATCGAATCATGAGCAGGATGTTTCAAAACCGTTGACACCTGAGTCAATCTGGATACAGTTCGACATCTTGACTCCCGACGACCACACCTTTATAAATCTGAGAGTCATTTTCCTCGATAGGCTGAACATGATCTGTGCCCATAATCTCCTCTCATCAATTTGGTGATCATAGCAATTGAACCACTAAGTCTCAGATATCTGATGCTCTTTATTTGTAGACCCGTTAGAAGTGCGAAAGATGCGATAAGCCTGCAAATGCGAAAGGAGCTTCTCGACCAATCCTGAAGTCTCGACCATGTCTTTCTCAAATCCTCTTGATATTCTTATTTGCGGCTTCAAGCGCGCTGTGATGCGTGGCTGTCACGGATGATGCGATGATCGCGAATACGAACTCTTGGACCGGTGTATCCACTTAAGCCTCACGAAATGGCTCCTCTATGAGATTAACTCATGGGGACCCCATATCGATAGATAATGTGCGATATGATGAATTGCCACTCGACCAGTCAATCCGGCATAAGAAGTAGCTTCCACCCACTTAGTGAAGTGTCAATAGCCGCAACGGGGATGCCTCATGTCCACCTCGAAGACTTGGTGAGATCTTAATATCAATACCCACATCTTGAAAAGCGACGAGGGGATGTAAGTGCATTAACTTCGAAGGTGTACGTGTATCAAGTCTCAGTGCATTTGACACTTTCGAGACATCTACGTACTAAGCAGCAACGTCTGTCTCCATGAATCGACCCAGTAACCGGTCCTCATGATCTTAAGAAAGCGCTATATATCTGGCCTCCATGTGTGGGCCACGAGACTCAGGCATGAACCTCTCTCATTTACTCGATTCGCGGAAGTGGTCAGACATAATAATAACGAGGCCATCGGGTGATCTCCCCCATAAGGGCATCCCACCCAAATAACAAATCTGGTGGCGGCTGTCACCGATACTCTCCTATCCTTAGGTGTGGCTGTTTTGAGTGCTTCGCCCGTAATGACGATAAGTATCCTTGATACCATGGTAGCTCATCACGATTCTCAATATCTCAATCAAACAACGATGGCAGGTGCGAACTGGTCTCGATCATCGATAATTCGCATAATGGCTCACGGGAATCTCAGCCCTGGAAGTAGGTGGCTAGCAGCATCGACAAACCTGTTCTACGCCCTGGCGGATGTATATATCTTAACTCATCAAATCGCGACCCGGTAGGTGCAAGTAAGCATGGTAGGGCTTCATCTTCTCATATCGAGTCCTCGAGATACCTTGGAGTGCAACTGCGCGCTAAATTGGAATCCTATGGATCTCATTTGTCTAATGTCTACCAAGATCGGTATGGTCTCTAGGCGAATGTGCAAGCCTCATGCACCCGACTATATTATTCGTCCAATCGGTGATGATGGAAAATACTAATCCAGGCGATGCGGGAATGTGATCCTGCAATGGTGATATCAATAAGATACGATACCAAACCTGGAGCTGATTGGCTGACACCATGCCAGTACAAATGCCATCCTATATGCATGTCATTAAAAGCAAATTGCTCATCAAATCATCGTCAATCGATCATCATCGGATCTTGGCAAAGAAGCGATGATCTGCAACATGATACTTCCACTTTGCAATTTTTGTCTGTCACATCTTGAATATCAGAAACTCTGTCGACCAGACGACCATCTCATGAGTCTACACCGCGTAGAGCAGGGCTTATCAAACAAATACCTCTAGCGGGATGTCGTGAGACCAAAGTATGGAATACTCGCAATCACATAGTGCCTAAGTCTTACGGTGGCCCAGGCAATGAAGCGGTAAGCGGCGCTCGAAATCATGAATATTTGCACTTTCGTATTCCGACCTCCTCTTGCCCAGATAATAAATGGCTCGCTCCTTTCACGAATCATCGGTGAGCTAACATGCATCCCAGAAATTTATATCAGCTGACAAATATAGAAGCGGGGGGCCACCCAGTGTGGAGAGCCAAAACTAGAGGAAAAGTAAACACTCCTTAATCTTCTCGAAAACCTTGTTGTGATCATCATTCAGCTTGAAGTAAGTGGTTCTTTCGAGAGGAAGACGAAAGATAGGCTGCATGCATTAGTCTAGCAATGAAACGGCCGTGTATTGTAGTACGCCTAAAAAACCTCCCGATCTCTCTTTCTCTAGGTCCTTGGATGGCATGTCAGTAAGGCCTTGATCTTTTACGGATCGACCTACATACCACGCTCGCTAACAGTGACGACCTAACAGTGCCAGTTACCCCAAAGGTGCACTTCTTGGGGTTCAATCTCAATGCGAATTGTCGATCCTCTCAAGAATCTACGTGAGGCATTGCTAAGTGATCTGCCCTGTCTTGGGATTTCACTATCATGTCACATTATCACCTCGACATCTTTATGCATCGTATCATGGAATAGAGTAGTAGCGGCTCGATGGAGTGGCCCGTGCATTTTTCAGCGAATGGCATAACTGGTATGATAGAGTACCCATTCGGTGATGAAGAGTCTTCTCCACATCCTCTGGAGCCATCAAAATCGATTATAACCGAAAGCACATCCATGAAAGGCGACATAGGGTGCCTATGATGTATCGGCTAACGTATCGATGTGTGGGAGAGGAAAATCATCCTTAGAGTAGCCTTATTCAAATCTCAGTCAACACAAACTCTAACCTTGCCATCCTTTTTAGGAGCAGGGACAGTGCTTGACCATTAGGATACTCAACCAGCGACAAGAAGCTGACACGAAGTTGCTTGAATTTCTTCCCTTAACTGCGGACTCCATCAGGGTGTAGCACCACTCAATTTACGCCTTGTAGCATGCGCCAAAATAGGAAGGTGATCTTTGAACTATAGTGGGGTGAGGCCTGGCATCCTCATAAGACCATGCAAATACATCCAGTATGACTGAGCATGTCAGTAATTCTTTCTCATCGGAGATAGCGAAGAGCGATCCTAATCTCTCTGCTTGGGCTGGTTGGTTTTAAATCTATCCACTGCGTGGTATCAAAAACAGTGCAACACGTCTCATATAATTGGGCTCGGCCGCCAAGTGGGTCATCGTGTCTCCCATATCATTAACATCGTATGCATGTGTTGCGCGGATTTGGTGGTTTTTAATGAGAAAATGTTGTGACCTGGCGAATACTCGAAAATACTGCGTGTCATTATTACCATCGAATGCCATCATGGGTGACAAACCGGACATAGTGTCAAAAGAAAGAGGTGGGTCCACGAGAGTGGACGCTCCCTCACTTGAACAGTATCATGAGTATGTCGAGTGGCAATAAGCCCATCATCCCATCGAGCTTCAGCATAGAAATTTAAACATGTCAAAAGTGAATCGGGGCCGGGTGAAGTGACATCGAGAATGTGACGGTCACCGATCATCCATTATTGTCGAGTGCAAGCGTCATAAAGTGTGTCTGACATCAAGAATCGATCGCAGGAAACTCAGGCAATAACCAGAAGCGAGAATGGGGCCACGGTGTATCGAGAAAGCGACGGGTGTCGATCATGTCCATCGTCAAGAATTATCGGGAAGAGTCACTCCATCAGTTTCATCCCCCAAATCCATAGGTAGATCTTGATCGGGGATCTCTCGAAGCACATGGAAAACACGCGGCTCTATCAGGTGATGGGGTCTGTTGTCACGGCCTCGAGTGGCTTGGTGGTCTCGGAGAATTCAAACAAATGTCCTGGGGCATCTTTGAATGCCTGAATCTCAACCATCAAACGGTCAACTCCCTGCAAATGCGGGGTGCATACTCTATTCCTACAGTACAAAATAATTGACCAAGCGAAAGAGATGTATGGCGAAAGGGATAATCGAATGGAATGCCGGAACATGAGAAGCTCTTACTCTCTCTGCCTTGATCGTGCCATGTGTCGCGCATCATCGTAGATTGGATGTAACCCAACCACATAAGATATGTCATGGTCAAGTAATAAAATGGCTTCCTTGCGGCCCTGGCAGCGTGACCAAATCAGGCAGGCATATAAGACATGCCTCTCGTCATGCTAAGCACGAGAATGCTCTTGTCTTGGTCGAATGACATGGGTACCCTCCTGGGTCATCCTCTAGGCTAACTGAACTTCATCGAATGTAAGCCCGGTCAAATGGGTAATCCTCATTATTGGGCGATGCGCCTTGGTTCGAGAGGGTAATAACATCTCTATCGGGTATGTATCGTGATAGCCTCATGTATGAACTTCGCATATTGAAGGGAAGATGGTATAGCACCAGCCTCATGAATCCAAGGCGCGACCAAGAAGAGTAGGTTAAAGGATGATTGGATCCTGAAACCTTTGAAGAGTATGGAGTATATGTGGATAATCATAGCGTAACAATGTGAGTGTACTGGCCTCCTCCCGAGTCGTCATAAGCTTTGGCGACCGTGTGGATAATGCAGAAAGAAAATCGGATGGTGAAAATCCTAAAGCAATAGCAGTAACGAGTGGACAAACGTTTAGGGCGGGCCAGATTGTCGATAAGGCGGTGGCACCCTTAGACTGAGCAAGCAACATCAATGAATAAGGGCGAACATGGCAATCCTCGGGTGGTAAATCATTGTCGAGAAAATCAAACATGCATGTAGCCATCCGTTGTTAGAGTGGATCGGTCCCTCGGGATTGGTAAGTAGTGTCATCGATCGACTAAGAGCCACGATCAGCATCTCTATGTCTTTGGATGAGGCGATAAGCTCCCAGATGGAAATCACGGGCACGAGTGGTCTTGTGTGGCGTAAGAATTTCATCATCTACTTCCCTACGAATCTCATCTCTAGCATCCAATGCCAGCAAAGGTCTATCAATTGGGGTAGACTACCACTCCTTGTAGCAATCCCGAACATCTGCCTGTCTTGGCGTACCCACACTCCAGAACTGAATGAAGGTGTCATGGGAGGAACATGTTACACAAGTATCTGATATTCTCTTTATGCAATAGGGAACATCTCATCGGAGTCAATCTAAATGAATTTGGAGACCTCTTGACCACAATTTGTATACACTAAAATGAGGTTTGCGCTCTGGCTTGATTGGTGAGCCTCTCAGTCCCATCCCATCATGAATATCTCATCTCTTGAATATCGATCGATGCTTTCCCAGGGAGTGGAAGTGCGACTCTAGTGTCCTTGAAGCGGTGGGTGTTGGGTGCCAGTCGGTAGGGGCGTCTATTAACCAAACCTTGATCAATCGAGTCTGAATAAGCCAACCGGTCTGTATGATTAATACGTATCATGACCAGCTCTTTGATGATAAGCACAGTGAAGATCTGCCCTGAATCCGGGTGGGGTAGGCTGTAGTGGTGGTCTGGGTGGTAGTGGAATAATCAAGCCCTTCAACCAATCTTTTGAAGTCTTTCATTTCGGTGGCATGAGTTATTATGGTTACCTGTAGGCCTCGGTGGGGTTGTGCTCTATCACTGGCGATGGTCTTGTCTGAGTGGCCTGGCCTTTGTGTATATCTGCGGCGTAATTGGCGGATGTAGAAAAGTAGGCAATAGGCTGAAAGAATGGCCCAGTGCATCTTGATCATACATCATCGATGAGAGTGTTTGGCTGGCAACCGGAGGGTGGCGTGAGGTTGTGTCTGTCATGCAGTGTTTGACATACCGATGATAAGGTGCGACCTGGCTTCTTCCCCTTTGAGTCACGAAGGAAAGTGCGCCCCATAATCCTCAGTGCCTCCTCATTTTCATAGAGGGCTGAACCAATGATCAAAATTAAATACGTGGGAAGCCCGGCTAGGATGCCTAGCAAAGCGAGTGAAAACTACGCATAATCATGCTAATCGATCACGCGCTCACGGTCTATCTATAATACGTATATCTTCTCCCTCCATCGGGAGATAAATGAAATGGCGACTCGCTCCAGGGCTACGCACGAGGGCCTCCAACTCTCTTTGGGATACTTCCACTACAGTATTAAAAGAATACTGTCTGATAAACTCTTGTCCCAAATCAGCCCATGTCCTACGCCTCGAAGGGTCTAATGTGAATGATGCAAACCAGCATTTGGCGACACCACTGCTGACAGAGGAAAAAGCACTGTAATCATACGTGACTCATCCAATCTATGCAGCGCCTCGCATTGTTGTATAATGTAAAAATGAATAATTAAGATGCGAAATATGGAAAATACTTAAATACATTATTTGCGGGGTATAAAGAAAGAAGAAAATGCGGGTGGAAAAATGCGACCAGCTGGCGGAGTAAATGCGAAATAATGAGGAGCGAAGTAAAAAGCAAGCGGTTAACTTCATGTTGCGCAGTTTTGGGGTTTGCCTGACAGGATTATGGTGTGACGTCGGGAAAAGGAAGGAAATTTGATGCGGGTCGCGACGGGGATCCTGAGATAGACGGTGAGGATTGGCTTGAAACTTAAGAAATGATGTCGCGGCTTGACATCATGATGTCGCGACAAGACGATGTCGCGACAAAGAAGCGGAGTCGACAAGAGAAGCTGCCTGATGCTATGGCGGATGTGTGAAAAAGATGGCTGACTTCGTACATTGGCCGCGACGGAGAATGAGGTGCGACATCAAAGGCAACTTGATTGAAGCCTCGGAGAACTAAAGTGATGTGTGACGGAGATCAGTGTGACATGAGACACTTTCGATTGAGTTGCGGTTCGCTTAAGAGTGATGTCGCGACAAGAGGTTGAAGTCGCGACATCGGGAACCTGGATTGAAGCCTCGAGAGACTAAAGTTGATGTGTGACATCAGGAACTAACGATTGAGACTTTGTGGAAGTCGCCGTGATGTCGCGACAAGAGATTGATGTCGCGACAACGAGACTCATCAAAGTGAAAACTCCAAAGCCATAAGGCGATGTCGCGACAAGAGATTGATGTCGGCGACATCGTGAAGCGACTTGATTGAAGGCTACGAGCACATGAGATGTTGTCGTGACAAAGAATTGATGTCAGCGACACGAAGCGACCGGTTGAAGATACAAGTGGCGACAAGATTGAAGCATGCAGTGATAAGTTGATGTCACGACAATAGGTGGTTGTCGCAACATCAGAAGACTCAGTTGAAGTTCTGGAACATGAGCATTTGTGTGACGAAAATATTCTTTGTCGCGACGATATGAAGCGACAAGTTGAAACACGCGAACTATAAAAGGCTGATCTCGCAGCGACGAGAGATTGATGTCAGCGACATCCCAGAACAACGGGTTCGAAGAACGCGGATGACTTGAGGCGAGGTCGCGGCAGATATCGATGTCGGCGGCAGCCGAGGAAGAAGATCGGTGAAACCTCTGAGGGCATGAGTGATATCGCGACAAAGGGATCGATATCGCGACGCCGAAAACTACCGATTGAAAGGCTGCGAAGACTTAAGTAGATGTGGCGGCGTGAGATCGATGTAGCGACATGGATGGCGATAAGGGATTTGAAGTCGCGACACGAACATTAACATGGGCAGTCCGCTTGGAAATCACGAATGCATTGGGATTAGGGCCCAGTAGAAAAACCACATAAATCTTTGTGACTACCCGGCCATGTGATGGCAGGCGACACGAGACTAGAGTGCGGGTGACTCATTTTCTTTATTTTTCTTTTAGTTTTCTTTTCTTTTCTTTTCTTCAATGTTGATAGTTAGAGATTAGATTAGATTTATCTTTTTAGTTTCATTTTATTTTACGGAATTGGAATGTCGTTTTGAAGCGAAGGCGAATGCGAAATTAAATTCTTTCAATTACTACGGAATGTTTGAGTTGACAAATTCACGGAGTCGGCTCCTCCGAGTTTCATAATGCGATTATTCTTATGATCGGAAGGAATGTTGAGTGTGTAATTCGGTAATTGAGAACCAGCTTCCATTAAGTGAATCTTGTGTGAAACAATCTTTCACGTGGTTGTTTCGGCCCAGTTAAAATTTGAGTTTACGGGTACTTTCGGTTATGGGTTTAATGTTTTTTGATAAGATATCAGTTTCTTATATACATTATTGAAAATCATTCCCATTACTCTGATTTCAAGGAGGTCTGGTGACACGGAGATGACAATCCTGGGATTATGAACATTTCTTTGAAGGTATATTAACACGCTATTAGAGATCTAATGAGCTTTGTGGTTACTTGATAAATCCTCTTCTCACTTGAAATCAAGAATGAGTTTGTTGAGTTATCCAATTTAAACAAACGAGAGAGTTCACCTCGGTCGAATCGTGAGAAGCGATCAGTGTTAGTGAGATCTAATCAAGGAGAGGTGATCTATTCTAATTTTGAGGAAAAGTAACCTGAAGTTGTATATCCTTGCTTGTGAATGGCAGGAGCTAAGGTTTCTGATCCATAAAATGGAGTATGAAGTATTGCGAAAAGAAAAATACACAGAATTGAAAGTCCTGTTCAAAGTAGTTATCTCATTCTTTGTATTCGAGAAGGATCGGTAAAAATTGAATAATGAAATGTGGAGATGTGGAGAGATCGGTGTACTACTATAAGCATGTAGACCAGATTTCAAAACCTGAAATACACAAGCAAAATTAACGAGTGTTAACTGCGAGGAATTGACGCCGCATGCGTGATCTTAATGTGTACTCTAATATTAATTACTCGAGTTTCCATTTATTTTCTTAACTATTCGTATTTCATTATTCTTTAGATTCCGGTTGTCGATTGTTCATTCTTTTATTATATATTTGTATAATTCTGACACGAAGCTAGAACCGATGTCATTTATAGTCGAATAGTATGGAGTTTGAGTAGTGAGTAGTTGATCTAGAATTCTTGAGATCTGCAGTAAGGATCGATGATATACGGACTTAAATCAATTTGTGCCAGCCATTTTGTGCACTTACGGTATATTAGGCAACCGGAAATTTAAAATGATTTACTCTTGTATGTGTTCTTTGGTCTCTTAACAAGTTTATGGCGCGTTAAGTGGTTAGACAATAGTCAGCTGGTAATAGTGTCATAAATTTGTATATCTTTTGGTCTTAACAAGTTTTATGGGCGCGGATTCTGCTTGCAGGTGGATTAGTCAGCAATCATGATAATAATAATCATAAATTATATATCTTTGATTGCAGGGTGCATCGCCGTTGGGATCAAATTGACAAATCGTTCTGTTGAGACCCTGTTGGGCGGCAGAAGTGCCTTTCAAATGAGCTATTTTTAGCCACTGCCTTTAACAAACCATATTAAAAATATTTGTTGACCAAACTAATCCTATTAATGTAAGTGTTTTGATTTAGGACAGGAATTTAAATGCATAGGAAAGCGAACTTGATCGATTCGGTGACACGAGAATTAGAGAGGACACTGGAAGCTTGAGAAAGATAAAGCGAGAAAACTCAACCATGGCAGTTGAAAGGCAGGATCAGGATGAGGTACATATAGAAGTAGCTAGAAGACTTCCAATCGCTGATCTGATGGGACCACGGAGACAGTTATACGGGGATGAATACTGTGTCAGACTGACTGCCGGTTGATGCTAAAATTTTGGTAAAAGCCCCTTACTTGATTACAATGGTCAGCGACCTTCGGTTCTTGGTCATCCCACTTTGAAGACCCAAGCGAGCACAGGAGAGATTTCTCGGGATATTATCTGATGAAGTGGTGGGGTGAGACCGAGAAGTCATCAAGTCGTCTGTTTATTCTCTGCAGAGATCTGACCCGGTATATGGTATGAATCCTTACCATATGGTTACGTGATGCCAGGAGAGTTAGTAGAGGCCTACTTAGGTAGATTCTTTCCCCTGCCCTCACCACGAAACAGAAATCATTGTGTTTAACGGGGAAGATAGAGAAAGCATTGTAACAGGAAAGATTGACGGTTGAGAAAGTGTCCAATGCATGGGATAGATCCCGAAGACTCGGATGGACATTGTATATCATGCCTTGAATGATATATCAAAAGGGATCATTGATGCTTCATGCGTGGAGCATTCAAGCAGAAAAGTCTTTGAAGAGGCAAAGATGTTGAAGACGTAAATGTAACATGAAAACTCATAGGCTTTCAAAGAAATGTGAGAGGAAAGGGGATCATGGGTGAGGCAAGATGTGACCATGGAGGCCAAGTTGGATGCCATTATGCCTGCAGGTTGGACAAGCAAAGAAAGAAAAGACACACTGCTTGCTTGCTCATGAAATAGGGCTTGATTGAAGAGAGTTATTGAAGGGAAGTCTTTGAGAGATGTGAAGAACAATTACATGATCTTGAAGAGGTTAATTATGCGGGTGAGCGAGCTACCTTTTAAAACTGTGCAACTTTTGCGACACATTATCACCTTGAGGAACCATGAGAATTTCTCTTATGGTGGAGGGCTTCACAAAGGCCCAGGCATGGGCGAACCCTGCGGGGTTATCCGTACAGTTTCGACGGCGGCCCCGTAGGGAAATGAGCACGAAATGAATAACCCAGGGTCGAGAGGAGGGCGATCTTTTGAAGAATAGATCTTTGCCGGTTCATGGGGGATAATAGAGAAGGCTGTTTTAATCTCCATGAACAAAAACTTGCGAGTTGGGAAGCAAGCTGCTACCAATTCTGAATTTTGAGAGCTTCTGATGCATCCACGAAGAACACGGAGACCGTGAGGCGGACTAGCCCCAACCACATAAAGCAGGAGAAGATGCCTTCCCAAGTGACACAAGGAAGAACCAGTTGCATGGGTGCGGCTTAGGAGTGGAAGGAGTTAGAAGAGATGAAAGAGAAAAATGACGGCGAGGAAGCCCGAGAAAGGGAAGAGTCTTTGGAGAGATGAAGAAAGTAGAAAGGAAGAACATCCAGGATCAAAGCTTTGCGTCCCATTTCCACAAGGCTGCGAAGTCAAAGATGGAGGAGGCTTGATTTGAGGTTCTTGAAAACTTTCCGGAAGGTGGAGATCGGTATGCCTTTGCGAAGTGGTAGCTGAAATGCCACTATGAAAATTTTACGAAGGACTATCTTGAGAACTTGAAAAGAAAAATAGTAGAGGAAGAGATAGTAGATCTCTTTGCCACTTGCGATCTCGTGTCGAGAAAAGAACTACCAGTAAAGATGAAAGACCCAGGGAGCTTCTCGATTCCTTGTATTGTTGGAGGGTGAATTCGGGAAGCTCTGTGACTGAGGCTGAAGTATCAATTAATGCCTCTTTGCATTGCCAAGAAACTAAGTTTGGGGGAGCTTACTCCCACAAATGTTACCCTTCAAATGGCAGACAGATCGATGGTAAAACCTGAAGGTGTGAAGATATCTTGGTCCTTTGTTGGGAAGTTTGTTTTCCCAGTGAACTTCATCATTGGACATGGAAGAAGATTCACAAGTACCCTTGCTATTGGGAAGACCATTCCCTAGCTCTTGGGTACTTTTTGATTGACATGCGAGGAGTTCTTACATGAGGTTGGAAAAGCATTTGCACAGCGATAAAGTATAGAAAAATATAGACGAGACAAGGAAAGTTCTCGATGTAGGCGATTTTGTCTATACTTCAATCTGATGTTAACAATGATTGTAACACTCCAGTTTTTATCAATGAAAAGATGAATTCCCGATTATATTGAAGATGTCTGTGCGAATTTCCATGCAATGATTTTCATTCTATAAGCGTGGTGACTTGAAAGCAACGAAACAATAATGGAAAATATTGAAAAGGAAATTCATCAAAGAAACGGTCTGAAGGGCTGGATTTTGAAAAGAGTTGCCATGTCATTTAAGTATGCTTACTTAGAATTACAAAGAAAAAACGGTGATCATTTGACGGACCGATGATGAGGAGCGGGTGAAAATATTAAGGAAAGCATAAAGGAATCTCTAGCTTGGTCACGTTGAAATTTGAAGGGTATCAGTCCATCGATTTGCATGCATAAGATTCTCCTAGAAGAGACTTCAAAACCATCGTGGAACACACGAAAAGGAAGCCGAATCCGGTGATGAAGGAAGTAGTCGAAAGGAGGGTACTTTCAGTGCTTTAAATCTTTGGTTTATACATGCTATTTGAGGGCGATCATGGGTGAGCGATCCATGTGGATTCCAAAGAAAGGGGTTTCTTGTGATCATAATGAGACAAATGAATTGATTCGACAAAACGATGGCGAGGATGGAGGGTATGTATTGATTACGGGCGAACCTGACCACCGAAAAAAGATCATTTCCCTTTGCCCTTCATTAATCGGATGTTTAGACGGAGTTAGGACACCCTCACTTTTGTTTTCACGGATGGTACTCGGGATATAATCAGATTGCTATTGCACCTGAGGATCAAGAAGACCACATTCTGTGCCCTTATGGCACCTTTGCCTTTAGAAGGATGCCATTTGGGTTTATGTCTCATTTACATTCGGAGGTGTATGATGTCTATATTCTCGATTTGGTTGAAGAAGTGGAAATTTTTCATGGATGATTTTTGCGTGTATGGATCGGCTTTGATCAATGTTTAAGCAATGCGACTTGATACTTCAAAGATGCGAAGACAAACGGCTAGCAACGAATTGGGAAAAATGCCATTTATGGTGACGAAGGTATTGTTCTTGGCTGCCATTTACGCTCTTTGGACCTTAGAAGTTGACCGATCCAAGGTATCCATTATCAAGACTCTTGCACCTACCACGAGTAAAAAGGGTAAGAAGCTTCTTGGGGCATCTTGGATTTCTGGAGATTCATAAAGACTTTTAAAATAACTGAGACATTTATGCGATTGCGGAAAAAGATCTGGTTGATTTTGATGACTCATGCGAGGATGCTTTTGAAGAAATCAAGATCGGGTGGTACAAGCACCTATAATGGCTGCACGAGGAATGGAATCGGGGATTTGAAATAATGTGTGTGATGCCGTTGATTTTGCCATGGGAGGCGTGTTGGGGCAAAGAAAGAGAAAGTATTCGGGAGCGTATACTATCTGAAGTAAGACTGTGATGAAGCTGAAACTGCTCAACAACTGAAATGAGATGCTAGCCATAGTATTTTCTTGTGAAAAATATAGAGCGGTACATTTTAGGATCTCATGTAGTAATTCACGCGTCAAATGCAATGATCAAATACTTGATGTCAAAGGAAGCTAAGTCCCGAAAGATTGATATAAGGTGGGTGCTCTTTATTGCGGGGAGTTTGATTTGATCAAGGATAAAAGGGATGTGACCATGTGATAGCTGATCACTTGTCCAAGAGTAGAAAAGAAGCGAGTGATGAAGGAAAATGTGATGTTAGCAGAGAACTTCCCGGATGAAGCGATTGTTTAAGGTTTATTCGACTTCCTTGGTATGCGATATTGTGAATTATCGAGCTTGTGGAGTAATGCCTTTAGAATTCAAATACCAAATGTAAGAGGAAACTCGAATCGACAAAGAGTATTATATTCGGGGATGACCCACTATTATTCAAGAGAGTGTGCCGACATGATAATAAGAAGATGTGTGCCGTAGCTTAACAAGTAACATTATAAATGAATGCCATGCATCACCATACTTGGGACATTTTTCCGAGAAAGACCACTTGTAAGATACTCCAATCAGATTTTATTGGCCCAGCTATCTTCGTAGATCGGGCCGGTGGGTTAAACAGTGATAGATGCCAAAAGATTGGAAATCTCAGTTACAGCTAGGAATGAAATGCCTCTGGGTATTATGGTGATACAATTTTTGATGCATGGGGAATAGATTTTATTGTGGTCTCTATTCATCATTTGGAAATTCTATACATACCGCTAGCGTAGATTACGTTTCCAAATGGGTGGGAAGCAGTGGGCTTGTCCAAGGAATGATGCTAATATTAGCCAGGAGTTTCTTGCAAAAGAATATTTTTGAGCAGACTGGAACACCTTAACTATCATTAGCCGATTTGGGAACCTTAATCTTGGTAAACAAAATATTTGTAAAACTCATGAGCAGGTGGCAGATCAAGCATAATGAGTTTAGCTTATCATCCCTGCATCTCAATGGACAAGCAGAATTTCAACAGGAGATCAAAAGAATACTCTGAAAAGACTGGTAGTCTACAGAAGGATTGGTCTTCCAAACTTGACGATGCACTCTCAGCTTTCATAGATCTGCATACAAAACCCCCATTGAATGTTGTCCCCATACAGAGTTGTTTTTGGTAAACCATGTCATCTACCTCTTGAATTAGAATACAAGGCAATGTGGGCCATCAAGAAGTTAAACTGATTTTTCAAGAAGGAAGAAAGATTGCTCCAACTGTCTGAATTGGAAGAACTGGGAAATGAAGCCTATGATAATGCTAGAATATACAAAGACAAGACAAAGAAATGGCATGATCAGAGAATTTTGAGAAAAGAGTTCAGAGAAGGGGAACAGTTCCGCCGCTTTTTAATTTAGACTCCGAAATTGTTTCCAGTGGAAATTAGTAAAATCCAATCGAGGGTCATACACAAGAGGTTTGGAGTACTACATTTGGAGCGCTGACACCGAGGACTCAGACATCGAGAAGAATTCGAGGTCAATGGACAGAGGTTAAAGCATTATCTAAACAGTGAAGAGGAAAATGAAGAACTACAACTGGTTCTTGAGGAAAAAGAAGAAGTACCACAACAGCAAGTCCACCAAGGACTCAAAACCGGAAGGTAGTTTAATGGGAGGTAACCAAAAGGATTTAATTTCGGGTTTTAAGTTTTGAAATATTTTCCTTTTAGTTGCTTAAATTAGAAGGAATTGTTTTATAAGGATAGATTTAATTTTTTTTAAAATCAATTGTAGTTTAATTAGATTTTCTTGAATATTTGTAAAGAAGCTTCCGCAGAAGGTTCAAAGACATGAATGGCAAGGCAATCACAGAACAATTCCAAAGAACTTGCAGAGAAGTCACAAATACGAGAAAAGTGAGTAACTTTATCCCTAACCCACCTCAGAGATATACTTGAATTGTTTGTTAAATCTTGCTTGGAGATGCCAGAAGTAATGTCTAAAAGGGTTAGGAACAATAAGAGAAAAGACAGATCATTGAGTTAAGGGCTTAGGCCTTACGTAAAGGTTATGTGTCGCGACATAAGGATGCCGCGACAAAACATTGATGTCGTTGAAAGGGCAAATGGTGAGTATTGAAGGAAGAAGGTGCGCGTCACTTACACCATCGTGAAGTCGATGTGAGAATTAAGTTTCAAAATAAAAAAATAGATGTCGCAACATGAAAATTAAACAATTCCTAGAAAATTTATTATGTCGCGATTAAACTTAGTATGTCGCGACATAAAGAGGGACAAAGATAAACTCACTCACTTTTAAAAAGCCCTAAATCTAATGATCTCAAATAAAAAGACGCGAAAATTGGAAGTCGCACGTGTTCTTAATGAAGCAATAATTAGCCCACAAACATTGATTGAATTGCAAACTGGAAACTTTCATTCACCTAAACCACATAGTTATTCCCCTTCCTCCTTCCGAATCTCAACCCCTGAAAACCCTAGCTTTCCAAACCTTCTGAAAAGCTTTTCTTCCGTTTCCAATGGCTGAAATTCCCACCCTAGTCCCTAACCTAGAACTTAGATTATGAGGGAACATGAACAACCAGAAGAAGAAACTCGCCAAGAAGAACAAGTGATTGAGATTCACGAAGAATACAGAGAGGTGCCACTCGAAACACCTAAGCTCGTGCAATTTCTCAAGAAAGAGTATAAAAAGGGAAAGGAAAGATGAGAGAAGAAGTACTAGCGGTGAAGATTTCGTGGTCGGAGGAAGCGCATCTCTGCTGAAAAATATTATGCTAACAAGGGGCTCATCGCAGAGTGAGATTCAAAACCTGCTACGCCTTCAAGGAGATGATAGAGCATGGGAGGGGCGGAGGTCTCGCGCGACACCAAAATCAGGGTGTACAAAGACTGTAAGAGAATTTTATTCAAATTTAGTAGGAAGGAAGGATGGAGCGGTTTTCGTTAGAGGAGTATGGGTTTCATATGAAGCTAAGGCCATCAACGAGGCCTATGGTATGGCAAAGGTACAAGCACGGTTCCAAATTTAAGAAACTTTGAAACCAAGATTTTGAAAGGCTGCTGCCAGCTTCCACTAATTGCAAGGTGCAAATAAACCAAGAAGAAGGAAGGCCAAGAACAAGGAATGTGGGGGCTCTAACCGAGGGAAGCGAAGGTATGGTTTTACTTCCCGGCTTCTCGCTGGGTTCCACAAAACATGCGCACAAAGGAGAACAAGAAGTCGGGTGGTTGTCGTATGCCATCCTAAAAGGATACAAGATCAATATAGGAGTTGTCATTGAGAATCTCTATCATGAGGTATCATGAAGGGAACAAAGTAGGTCTTATTCTCACCCAAAGAACAATCATCAAGTCATGTTTGAAGTCAGTGAAAGGAATATGGGAACTGTAAGAAGCACCCAGAGCTTCACCACTCCTTCTCGACAGAGTGCTAGCAAAGGACCAAGAAACCGTAAGAAAAGGTGTCATAGAGAAAAGAGATGAAGCCCAAGCTTTAAAGACCAAAAGAGAGACTCAGAGAGTTGCCGATCAAGGAGTGCAGAGCAATCCGTGAAACCCACCGACAACAATGATTTCCATTTGCAGATAATGAAGGGCAGGACGGTTGTGCCCAATAGACTTCTCCCATTCCCTTAGCGCCCCAGGCAATTGTAGAATTTTTAAATACGGAGAAAGCTCAAGGAGCATAAGAGAACAGCCGACACTGAAGCTCTATACGCCATGCAAAAGAGAATGGATGAAAAACAGAAAGAGTGGAACCTAAAGCAGGAATTCAGAGAAGGCATTTATGAAAAAGAATTGAAAAGAAGAGACCAGCAGTGGGAGGAAGAGCTAAACAGGAAGGAAAAGGAGCATGAGATTGAGCTACAAAGAAGAGAACAGCAGTGGGGAGAAGAGCTGAACATAAGAGAGGAACAGATGAGAAAAATTTTGAAGCAGCAAGGGGAAGAATTTAAGAAAGAAATGAAGGAAAGAGATCACAATCTGTTACAGAAACTCAAACTAAGTCATGAAGCTTTTTATAACAATCAGTTTGAGCGTGATTCTCAACTCCTCACATTGATAAAGAAAAGAGATACAGAGCAAGAAGCTAAATTTGGGGAGCAAATCAAGGGCTTCAAGTTCCTATACAAGTCTCTACAGAAGGATTTTGAAAATAAACTGACGTATAGCATACAAGAAGCAAAAGGATACTCGAACTTATAGGCAAAAGAATGTGATGTGAAAATTTGGATCTGACAACAATAATCTCTCCAAATTTTTAGAGGTCATGACCGAAATGGAGAATACAATGAATGGTT
This sequence comes from Tetrastigma voinierianum, assembly GCA_016808115.1. NCBI lineage: Eukaryota > Viridiplantae > Streptophyta > Magnoliopsida > Vitales > Vitaceae > Tetrastigma > Tetrastigma voinierianum. The sequence goes on along the minus strand of JAEQBH010000178.1, from coordinate 2,798,396 downwards.
CGGGGGAAGAGGCAGATGAGTTGAACAAAAAGTGTCGATCTCTAATGAGATTTTCATTAAAGAACAAATGGAGAGGGAAACCAAGAAGAGAAAGGAAAGAAGAGAATTGAAAAATTCCTGAATTCCTGCCATCTAGGTATTAATCGGACCTAGATCCCCCCAACATCTTTTGCTCCCGGCTATTTCAAAGAAAAAAAATAGACCTCTCCCTACCTAACCTTCTTTACCTTCTTATTCCATTTGAATTGTATCCAACTGTTGCAATTGAATCATAAAATAAAATAAGAAACTTGAATTGAATTGTTGTGTGCGTGCTATTTTGAATTTGTTTGTTCAATGTTGTGTTGCTTGGTGGTTGCATGATTAGGAAATTAAAGTAGGAATTAGTTCTGCACAAAACCGCCGAGACAAGCACGAGCTGAATCGAACGGCAAATAGATTAGGAATAAGCTGAAATGCAGAAAAGTTGAAGAATAAAGGCAAAATGAATACAGTTTAATTGAAACACAAGGTGTAGAAGTTACTTAAATCTAACTGATAAGTCCAGAATAGAGGAAAGTAATACAATAGAAGGAACAAAACATATTTTTGAGTTTGTGGTATGAACAATAAGTCAAGGAACCTGTTGAATATCAATTAATTTAAATACTCATCAACAAAAATGAGTCAAGGTACTTCATGGTTAGTCACAATCTGCTCAATCCAAATTCTAGAATTTGTTGCATTATTGATTGAGGCTAAAATCCTAGGTGATACAAATGACAAGAGCATTTGATGCAGCCATTCGGATAGTTCGAGCCATTCTAGAAATATCCCTATTCATATGCTGATGCATATACCTTAGTTCCAGAAATTGAGCCAACAAGCTTATTTTTCAAAAAAATAGACCAATGGAAACCTCAACTCATCCTAAGAAATCAATCCTTCAATAAAGAACCTATGATTACCCAAGAATTCAAGGAGGAAGAAAGAAATGAAGTTTGAGGGAGTTTATGTTTTTGAGGAACTCAAAAAGGGAATGAAAAGAAAAAGGCAAAGAGCAGAAATGCAATGTAAAAGAAGGCTATGTGGATAAGTTTCATCTGCGGGCCTAACCTTCAACAATTAAGTTCTTAGGGGTGTTTCAACACCTAGTACCCTAATGCCATTCGGAAAGTGGGAGCTACTAACCCAAAGTTCGCTAAGAGTGTTAGAAAGCCTGGAAGTTAAAACACCGCACTATCCTCGAACGGTGACAAACAAAGGAAATTTCCTGGAAGTACAAGAGAAATGGGGGCATACAGATCCGAATCAAGAAATCAAAGAGATGGCCCAAACATGAAGTTTAGGGGAGTTTATTAGAGAAACTATAAGAAAGAAAGGGCAGAAGAGGAGAGAAAAGGTTCAGGGTAATCTTAACCTAAAAATTCCTTCCATCCTACCCATTACCCAAGCCTAACAATACAAGCCTTCTCCAAAAGACCCGATTGATCCGGGAAGCGTCAATCACCTATATTGCGGAGATCAATATGAAAAACAAAACTTACGGACGAAAATATAGAAACAATCAAAACTCTGAAGGACTTTAGGAGTTAATTGACTCAAAGATGAAAATGAGAAAGGAAAATAATCTATTATTCAACAAGATCTAATGATTATGTTGTTTGTAAAACAATTTCAGCTTTAGTTTTCAGATAATTATGAAAAAGTAGAAACTAACCTTGAACTGGACTTAAAGCTAGATGTACAGAAAATAATGCATACATTGTATTTCAATTAAATTGAATGCCACTGCAGAACAAACTAGAAAAATGTCCTTAAAAATTTTCTTTTATTTTGTTTGAGGACAAACAAATCTTTCTTTTTCTTTACTCGAGGACAAGCAAAATTTTAAGTTTGGGGAGTTTGATGATTTAAAAGTCATCTATTTTACCATTTTTCTATTTGATTTTAATGTAAAAAATGAATAATTAAGATGCGTAAATATGAAAACTCACCAACTGTTATTTGGCAGGAGTGATAAAGAGTTAAGAAAATGCAAAGTGGAAAATGCAAAAGAATCGGGCTGAGTAAAAATGCGTAAAATAGCAGAGCGTAAATGAAAGCAAATCGTTAACTAATGTTGCATTTTTTTGTTTGCACAAAGCAAGCGGCGAGGTCGCGACACGGGAAAAAGGACGGAAATTTGATGCAAACGCTGGCTGTGGATCACAAGATAGGCAGCTGAGGATTGAGCAGAAACTTAAGAAATGATGTCGCGACAACATCATGATGTCGCGACAAAGGTTGATGTCGCGACAAGAGACGGAGGTCGCGACAAGAGAAGCGCCTGGACGCTATGACAGATGTGAAAAGATGAAACTCGTTAGACTCGAATCAAGGCGCGATGCAGGAATGAGGTCGCTACATCAAAAAGGCAACCAGTCAGCTTCCCAAGAGAATCCAGCGAAGGTCGCGACAGGAGATCGAGGTCATGGCATGAGACTTGCTCGCTTGAAGGCTGCGCCTCAAGAGTGACGCCGCGAACAAGAGGTTGAGGTCGCGACATCAGGAACACCAGTTGAAGCCTCTAGAGACTAAAGTTGATGTCGCGAAGAAGATATTGATGTCGCGGCACATCGTGAACTAACAAATAGACCGGAGTCATAGATGGCTGTCACAATAAAGAGATTGATGTCGCCGGTATCAGAACCATCAAGTGAAAACTCCAAAGCCATAAGCTGATGTCACGACAAGAGATTGATGTCGCGACATCAATCTCTTTGTCGCGGACATCATGAGCTACCGGGGCTGGGCTGCAAACATAATGGTAGATGTCATTGCGGACAGCAATTGATGTCAGTAACACCAAGAGCAAACCGGGCCGAAAGATACAAGTATGCATAAGATTGGAAGCATGTAAAGGATCGCTGATGTCACGGCCAATAGGTGGTTGTCGCAACATCGTAAGGATCACGGAAAGTTACAAGAACACGAGTCATTGCCGGGCGACAAAAATATTGTCGTCATAAAATACGAGCCGGCAGTTGAAACCTCGCGTATCTATGTCGGCGTCACGACAAGAGATTGATGTCGCTACATCCAAGACAATGGGCGAAGCGGCTGCGTGATGACTCAGCCGAGGTCGCGATAAGATATCGGCGTCGCGACATCAGAGAGATCAATTAAACCGCAGCGGCATGGTACATGTCGCTGATAAGGGATCGGCGTCGCCACATCGTGTTCGACCGCTTGAAGGCCGCAGAAGATCTTTAAGCAAAGGTCGCGACGCGGAGATCGATGTCGCGACATGGATGCAGATGTCGCGGCTGGGTGATTTGAAGTCGCGACTCAACATTAACACGGGCGGGCCCACTTGAATGCGACAAAGATCGGCATCGGGATTAGGCCCAACTCGAAACCTTTATAAAATACGCAAATACCTAACTCATACGCAGATTGTCGCGATAATGTAATTAGAGAAACCTGGTAGTCAAGGCTCATTTTCTTTATTTTTCTTTTAGTTTTCTTTTCTTTTCTTTTCTTCAATGTTGATAGTTAGAGATTAGATTAGATTTATCTTTTTAGTTTTCATTTTATTTTCCGAACTGATGCTATCAAGCTGAGCGTGTTTAATGCGACTAAATTCTTTTCAAATTACTACTGAATGTTTCCAGTTCGTGCATACCTTTCACCCGCTCCTCCACTTATAATGCAATGATCTTATGATCGAGGGAATGTTGTAGCGTAATTCAAGAATTGAGGAAACCCGCTTCCATTAAGTGAATGCTATCGTTTAAATAATCTTCCCGTAGTTGTTTCCAGCAGACATGCACTCTCGCTTATGAATTTACTTTCTGCTATGGGTTTAATGTTTTTTGATCCTCGAATATCGCTTATACCCGCATTAAGAATTTGCTTCATTGCTCGATTTCAAGGAGGTCCTCCGAAAGTGACACGTAGATGACAATCTGAGCATGAACATTTTCTTCAAGGTATATTAACTCGCTATTAGAGATCTAATGAGCTTTGTAAGTTTAATGATAAATCCTCTCACTTGAAATCAAGAATGAGTTGAATGAGTTATCAATTTAAACAAGGCAGAGTTCACTCAATCTAATCGTTAAGCCAATCCCGTGTTAGCTGAGATCTAATCAAGGAGAGGGTGATCTATTCTAATTTTGAGGAAGAGTAACCTGGAAGTTGTATATCCTTGCTTGACCGATAACTTGGGAGCTAAGGTTTACAATCCATAAAATGGGTATGAAGTATTGCAAAAGAAAAATACCCAGAATTAGGAAGTCCCTGTTAAAATGTAGTTATCTCATTCCCCGTATTCGAGAGGTTCAGTAAAAATTAGATAATGAAATGTGAGTGTGGAGAGATCCAAATTGTACTACTAAACACCTCGATTTATTTCAAACCCGAAATACACAAGCAAAATTAACAGCAGCACAATAGGAATTGGATACTGGCCAATAGCATTGATCTTAATGTGTTCTAAACGCTAATTACTCAGTTTCCATTTATTTTCTTAACTATTCATATTTCATTATTCTTTAGATTCATTTTATTCGATTGTTCATTCTTTATTATATTTGTATAATTTACAGCTCAAGCCGAACACAATGTCATTTTATAGTCCAAATAGTATGGAGTTTGAGTAGTCAGTAGTTGATCTAGAATTCGAGATCTCTCAAGTGATCGGAGACCGACTTAAACTAATTTATTACTGTCGACCGTGCACTTGGCAAAGATATTAGGCCAAAACCATAATTTAAAATGATTTACTCTTGTATGTGTTCTTTGGTCTCTTAACAAGTTTTATGGCGCCGTTGCCGGGGATTAGACAATAGTCCTTTGGTAATAGTGTCATAAATTTGTATATATCTTTTGGTCTTAACAAGTTTTATGGCGCTGCGGTCTGGGATTAGACAATAGTCCTTTGGTAATAGTGGTCATAAATTTGTATATATCTTTGTCTTAATAATAACTCGCAAGTGAACACGGGGCACCTTATCCCAAAGATACCTCTCAATGTCCTAAGATGCGGAACTCAACCGCGGCCGCCACCGGAAGGTCATCATATCCGGCCCCAACCTATAAACTCCATCGTAAACATGCAGAGACTGATCCTCCGTCAATCTTATCGATACGGGCCTCGAGTGTCATCAATAATCGTGCGTCGCCAACACGTGGCATGGTCCCGGGGCCCACCATGTAGAAAAAAGCTCCACCAAGGGGCTGATTGAACCAGTTGGTGGTGGGCGGAGGTGGGAACCGTATGGGCCCCGCTCGTACAAAGGTCCAAATGATGGTGGGGGTGGGGGTGGTGGAGGTGGAACTGTGTAGTCTCGCTGCATCAGGTCCGTATGGATGGTGGTGGTGGTGGGAGGTGGGGAGAGCCGCGCGGGTGCTCCCCGAATTGGTACCGGTCATTCGATGCCCATCAACTCCGTCCTGGGCCCCAATATAGCATCCCGAGAGATGCTATGGTATCGCGAATCTCAAATTAGCCGGTCGCATGCGAGCATCGAGAGTCCATATTCTATGATTTACGTCTGCTCTAATCGATCGTGGATCTCAATTTAACAAGTCTAATCTCGATCCGAATCCAAGTCGAACCTGTGTCGCTCTTAATCAATAATCCCGAAGCAAGAAAGAGGTATGTCACCTCGCGTGATCATCAATCCCGAAATCAACCCAGCATGCAATCCCATAATGAAATCCTCAAGGGAATGAGTCAGACATGATGTTAGCATCTAATTTGATAAATGGCTCCACATGCGTGAGCGAGATTCGGGAGCATGGTAATACCTAGGGGTGATGGCTCGTGGTTAACAAAGGGAAGAGGTGTCCTAAAAGGCTATATGACCGCACTCCACAAGGATAGTACAACCGAGATCCTAATCAATAATCAATCAACAATCACAAGGACACACCGCCAATGCCATATCCATGAAATCTAGCGCAGTGGCTATACAGGTTCATTACTCTGGCATCCGTCATCTCCATAAGGTTCTGATGATCGACAGCTCCCTTATGCTAGAATTCTATTCCAAACCCCTAGCTCGTCGGTTGGCAAAAACAGATGGGAATGACTCCCAAACAACATAAGCAATCAATGAGGAATAACCAAGACTAGTGATCGTGGCGGTGGGATACACGTGGCCCCACAAACACAAACAAATCAAATAATCATGCAAGAGCGAGGGTAGTCATGTAGCAATCTGGCCATGCAAAGAAAGAGCAAGCCTTAATTAATAGTATACACACAACCAACCATTTATGCCTAACTAAACATATAGCTAGGTACCAAATCAACTATGGCAAGCACGCTGAATCCAACATGTGAACACACAAGCACAAACAAAACCATAAGTGTGCCAAATACCAACCGAAAAGTGATCATCGGCCATTCAGGTATCCTAAGAGTATATTGGTCAATGAACCATGTGCTCCAATATACACAACTCAAGTTCAAGCTTGATCCTCTTATGAAACCAGAGATTCTGGGTTCGATCCCCAGTGGAGTCACCAATTTGTGGACCCCACCCGATCCACGGGCCGACGCGACTTGCTTTTAAATGGAAGGAAAATGTGGATTGATTTTCGAATTTTAGAAAATCCGTCCTCGAGGAGGACAGTTTTTCTTTGGAGTCACCACTTACTTTTTGTTGTTATTTTATAAAGGGGAAAACCAAGTAAGAACAAAAAACCCCAATGACCAAAAGATGGAAAAGCTGGTCCGCAAAACTAAATTTCGGGTCCTGGCTGACACGATTCCGAAGGTACTCTATATGAGGTAGCACTCTAGTCCGAACCTCGGTCTCTACTAGTGAATTGGGCATGTAGGAACATAAGGGTCACGATCACGCCTCTTAGGCTAAACATACAACTTAGATCGTAATTTCAACCTAATCGTATCTAGCATGCTTAAAAACACTCAAACTGTGCAGCAATGGCGCGCACTGCGGTCCCCGCCACGCTACATCAAAGGTTAGCCAACAAACATAGCAAGCATGCATGACACCCAAACACAAAGATCCATGTGGAATCTATTACCCAACATTAAAGCACATACTGTATCCCCAGCCAAGCTACGCATAAGAGGTCAATAAAAGCTCAAATGCATCACAAATGTTAAAATTTAAACACCATGTAATGCGATATGAATACAAATACTAATGCCTAAGCATGTACCCGAGATCCCTAGACATGCATAGCAGGAATAGGGTAGGGCAACAATACATCATACATCATGCATTTAAACCAAATATTGATCCATACTAAAGAAAGGAAGTGGTCGAAAAGCGAGGTAAGTGGTTTGCTTACTTTAAAGACACATTCCCTTTAAAACCCACAAACAAACCATACTTACAAATCCCACATTGCCCACTACCCCACTTTGTTCAAACCAAACTGAACTCAGACCCTAAAGGCAGCCCATGTGCTCTGCAACTAAGAGCACGCCATGATAGATTCGGGATTGAAACATGCTAAAATATGGGGCTGCCCATGAGCTTTCTTGCATAACCGGTTGAATCGGTTTTCAACAAATCCAAACGATTGAGAAAAATTCTGAAACTTTGTCAAAACATCCTTCACAGACTCAGGAATCTATTGAAATAGACTGAAAGCACCCAATCCGAATGACCAAAAACCAATACAAACAAAGCAAAGTACCTAAACTGCCTTTCCTGAAAACCTAACCCAATGAACCGGTTGGTTCGGTTTCCCAACCACTCCAGATGGTTGAGAAAAGATTTCAAAACTTTCAGAACCTTCCTTAGAAAGTTAGGAATTCAAAAGATAAACGAGTACAATTCGACCGAATGACCAAGAACCAACACAAACGGAAGTAACCACCAAACTACCATTCCAGCAAAACTGAATTCAATGAACCGGTTAATCTGGTTCTCAACCAGTTCAGACGGTTGAGAGATTTAAAAAATTTGTCAGACCTTCCTCAAGGAGTAATAAACTAACAAAACAAACCAAGTATAAACCAACTCGAATGACTGAGAACCGACACAAACAGCGCCTGAAGACCAAATACTGTTTCAGCGAACTGAATTCAGTGAACCGGCATCTGCTTCAACCAGCCCATCTTGGTTGAGAGAGCTCTAAAATTTTTTCATAACCTTCCTCAAGGAGTCAGAAAAACAAAAAACAAACCAAGTATAAAATGGAGAACCTAATACAACGCCAAAGACCGAACTAATGCTCGGTGGGAACTGAATTTCAGTGAACCGACTAACCTGGGTTTCCCAACCAGTTCAGCCGGCTGTGAGAGGTTTCAAGAAAATTTTTCAGAACCCTCCTAAAAGAGTCAGGCATCTAACAAGATAACGCGTGATTGATTCTCATCTCGGATGAGTGAGAACCAACCAAAACAATCAAACTCCAAACTGCCATTCCTTAAAACCTAACCTAATGAACTCGACTAATCTGGTTTCCAACCAGTCCATACCACTGAGAGAGGCTTTAAAATTTTCAGAAACTTCTTAAAAGAGTCAGAATCTAAAAATAAACGGGTGATCGATTCTCAGTCTGAGAGTGAGAACCAACCAAAATAAACCGAACTACCCAAACTGCCCAGCAGAAACTGTTGAACCGGCTTTCACGTATGAGCATGAAAACTGGCTCAAATGGTTGAGGAGAAACCTCAAATTTGATCAGAATGTCTATTAAAGAATATAGTGGAGCCAGGGTATATATCTTACCTCTTCCACAAAGCGCAGAAAAGAAACCAAGCTAAGCATCCAAGTCGAATCAAAGAACGCGGCGCTTATTCTAAAAATGTCCCTTCCAAGATCCCTTCCACTTTGATCTTTCTCCCCTTTATACTGATTCTCACCTCAGCATCTGAACCTACCTGGTGTTTTCCACCTTCAAGCTTTGGAAAGGGCCCCAATCGCCTCTAAACAGCTTCCCATTAACTCCTCTCCTGAGTTTTCCCATGCAGCCGACCCTTAAGATTTCAGTTGTTTCACCACCAAGTATCCACATGGATTCATGGTGGGCTGCACAAAACTTAACTATAGTCTAAAATGGACCCACAATACTGCCCATGGTCGAGCTTGAGCTAAGGTCCGAATCTACATACGATTTAGGCTCCAAAATCACAAAAACAGCTCACACAGTTAGCCCGACTAACCGGCTGGAACCAGCTGCCAACCAGTCCATCCGTTGAGGAAAATTATGAAACTTTGATAATGTTTCCTGAAGAATAAGGAGACCAACAAAAAACGGTGCACCATTCCAAGTCAGATGAGGGAGATATGATCGAAACAAGGAGGAGTGCTCACCAAAATCACCCAAAAAAAAAGTGTTGTATACGTATTACCCTGATGAACCAGTCAAACCGATTAGTCAAACGGTTGACAAAAATTATGAAATTTTAACAAAAACCTCCTTGGCAAATAAGGAATCCAACAAAACAAACAGTGAACAATTCTGAGTTCGGATAAGGGAGATATGATCGAAACAAGCTCAAGTGCTCTGAATTTGACATACTCTAATGGGAACTTTGATCGAGCTAAAAACTCCTAGGGGCCCCACTTGCTTCCTATAGCACGATGCCAATAACTAAAAAAATAAGCCATGATGACACTCAAAGTGAACTACACACGCACCCAACGGACTACATACAAGCCCACCCGAGGCTCGGGAGATTATCAACCTGCAAGGCCCTAATGGCAAGAGATGGAGAAACTACGGAAGGAAAGTGAACCCATAGGATAAAATGCAAGTGTTTGAAATCGAGGGTTCATGTATACAATAATTATTTACCTAGCTGTCTTTCAGCTTCTGCTAGGAATTCTTTAAACTTTCCAAAAGTTTTTCAGATTTCTTCAGATTAGGTAAACATTACTTCAGACTTCAGAATAGTCACAATGAAAGTGACGAAGTATTCATAACCGCCTCTAGCTTGGACATTCAGAGGTCCAGACATCTGAATGTACAAGTTCAAGTGGTTCCTTGCCCTAAAGCCCTTTGTCGAGAAAGATCTCAGGTCATTTTGCCTTCCGCATGTGATTCACAGACTGAAGATTGCCAACTTAAATTTCTTAGAAGGACCATCTCACGCCTTGTTAATCCTATCCCAGCTTATATGTCCTAACCTTAGGTGCCACAGGTACGTGTCATCATTATCAAGAATCTTTTGCTTCTTAGGCTTAGGATGTTCTACTCTAAATAGCCCGTTAAGGAGCGTTTCGCTTGTTCGTCTAAATGTAAAGTCGATATTATTCGTGATGACAAATGCTTCTTAAACCATTTCCGAAATAACAACTGACATATCAAATGAAACAGAACAATTCGTTCATACAACTTAGAAACTCAAAATCAAAAATTCTCTCGAATCCAGGAATGCACAAACATTGTTCAAAACAAGAAATTTATTCCTAATTCTAAACGAATCAGCCTCCTACAGAATCAAGCCACAGACGCCGCCCCCTTTTGACTACTACTCGAGCACTCCCCATCAGCAAGCTCTCTGAAAGAACTAAGCATCTGGAAAGAAGAACAAATATGGTTAGTGGACCTTGAATCAATTATCCAGGATTGACTATCAAACTTCCACTAAATTGGCTTCTAAAACCAGTTAATCAAATTTACCTTTCTTTTTGTCCTTCAGTTCGGAGAGATACTTGTTATAGTTTCTCTTCCAATGCCCATCGACTCCGTAATGGAAACATTTTCCTTTGGGTTTCTTTCTTTCGAGCCCTTTCTTCTATCGCTTGCTTTGGGAGCAAACTCGCTTCTTCTTCGGCCACCTTCCCAAGTAGATGTGCACTCTTATTGTTCTTCCTTTCTTATTGTTAGAAGAGGATGAGGCCTTGGTTTCAGCAAAGATTTGCTTCAGCCTTTTAGTCCTCGTTTTCGGTGATGGCTCGGTTAGTTTGCAATTCATTCAGCACTGGTTATATTGTAGTCCAAATTGCTCATAACATGCTTGCCGTGGAACAAGGAAATCAGATGTAGTGAATCCAATATTATACTCACTGCGCGCCATCTATTGTGGCCTCTGTGGTAAATTGGCCATTTATATAAATTAGCCATGTCTGGTAGGAGAACTTGGTCACGGCCAGAGTACTTTACTCATCTTCGCTCATGTACTTTCTAAGGGCTTCATGATGCGATCGTTGTCTGATTAGTTTCCCAACACAAGCTTGGAGGAATCCACAATCTCAATGGCAGTTTCAACCTCATGTTCTTAGCCTAAGCACGTCTGACATGCTGGCTAGCATATAAGCCCGAGCTTTGTTATTAAGGCTTGAATCCAACGTTCATATGGTTCTCGTGACACTACAAGCGCATCGTCGCAGTTCTCGCAGACATCTCTTAGTGAGAACAAATCTATTGTTCTCGCATCAAAGACGATATTAACATTACTTTTCCACTTTACAAAATTATCACTTGCTAAGGATTCATTCACGAGCAAAGTACTCATGGGCTTGAGGCAAATATTCATGGGAAATTAATTAAATAAAAAAGTATTTATTACATGTAGCAGAAGAAACATGAAATATATTTTGGAATAGTAAACGAAAAATACTAATCCAAGGTAAGTTAACCTACAATTAATATGCCGCCGTAGGGTAGGTCATACTAATTATAAATTAAATTTGAGACTATCTCAAATTAATAAATGAGACTCCAAAATATCTCATATTTTCCTCATTTATTAACTACCTTTTATTTTCGATCAAGATACAATTAACCGTTTAATTGTATCTTCAAGGTGACCCATCGCTTTAGGTTCTAACAATCCTAACCCATTTGTCACTGTGAGGGTAGGTCAATCTTGGAATACATCATCCAAACCTCGTATCGCAGCGAAGTGCAACGATGATATTAGCTCAGTGGACACCGTAGGAGTGACTTAATCAAGGCGTCACTAGGCGCTAATTTAAAACTCCTACTGTTGACCAACGATGGAGACCGTAGGGCACATTGTCGTTACGCCCTTCTCCCACTCAATATTTTAAACTTATAGTTTTCTAGTTACAAAAACATCATATGTTTTATAATCCTAGCAAATTATTATATCCTATATAATTAACCACTAGGTGATACAATCTAATTCTATTAAATTAAATAGGCTAGAGTTCAATCTAATTGGTTTAGTTTATTAGTTAAAACTAATCCACTCTAATTGGGCTTCAACCAGCTTCAGGTAAACCTGGCTCTATAGTGAAAAGGGCCTGATTAACTAACTTTAAGTTCAAACTTATTTAAGTCATATCATTTATTTACCATCTTTTTAACAAAATCAATCATTTTATTAAAATTGAATAACTAGGTTAAACGGCCTAACTATTAACCCAAGAAGCCCAAATTAATATTAAATTGGAAATTACTAAGTTTAACTATTAAACTATATCCATTATTTAATTTATTATTCAATAAGTAAATAAACAAACATTCCTATTAGAACATGTTTCTTTTGAAGGATATGCATGATACAATATGGTGGGCATTCATGTATGGCATGTTATATGCATGGGCATGTTATTCGAATTGCATCTCATACATTTGATAACATAAAGTAAATAAATAAATAAAGGCGGGCCGGGTGTTCTGGGTATTTCTAATAATTACAACATTTGAAAAAAATATATATATATATTTAAATTACATAATGGGCTTCTTGCAATTACATAATTCCCAAAGCTACTCCATCTTCATGTCCAAGCCCGTTGTGTACTCTCCCACCAACAATACAAAAAAATTACAAAAATCCTATGCCATTATAATGGCTTACACAAGATCTAGGGAAAATCAGAAACCTAACCCAAAACACCATATAATTAACTAATTCCTCATCCACCATACACAAACACAAATAATCACATTAAAATATGCAAGAATGCCCACTCATGCATGAATCAAGAAAACAATTTTCTTAAACACAATAAAAAAAAATATTAATATGCATTTACATGGATCACTCTGATACCAATTGATGGAAATAAAATCAAAACGTAGCGGAATTAGGTTTTAAAATTTTTCAAGAAAATCTTATTTTCGCAAGAACCCATGCAAACACATATTATTGATTTGGGAAAGGTGAAGATCAAATTTATACTGCTATCAAGTATAGAGATTTGTCAAGCAAGAGAGCCAAACAACTCCCCGCACCGTGTCTCAATTCGCCTCCCCTTCCTCGAGAGGTGCGTGGGCACCAACGATTCAGATCTGGAACAATACACTCTAGGTTTTTCCCTAGATCTACCTTGCGCACTCCAACACATGAGGCAAGGGATCCTATGATGAGGCTCTCTAGGAACTGTGGTCAAAAAACTTTTTCCTTTTTTCTTTTGGTTTTCAAGATCACCAATTCCGAAATATACCTCCGTTTCTGGTTTTTATAGACGTTTCAAATCCTTATCAGATATGAAACGTAATTAATAATACTTAATATTCTTAAATTCAAATCCTTATCGTATATGAAACGAATTAATTATATTTAATTCAAATCCTTATCGTATAAGAAAATGACTAATTATATTTGTACTTCTGAATTCTAAATCCTTATCGATATGAAACGAATTAATTATATAATAACAATTCAAATATTATTATCTCATGATTATTTCCTTATTCAATGAGCAAACTAATTTAAATTTGAATATAAATAACAATCCACTATTCAGAATTTTAAAATAATCTCTCATCATTTTAAATTACTACAAAGAGCGCAATTTATTCGAATCATGAATCGTCATCGAGTAATATAGGAGGTGAATTGGGACCCATGGACCAGAATTTCAAGTCTAAATTCACAATTAATTAAACTCTTTAATCAATTATTTAATTTATTAATTTCGCAGTTATTCCACTAAAAACTGAAATCGAACTCGTCTACAAAGACGATTTTACTTTAAATTTAGAGTGTCCATTGGATTTAATCATTACACGCAGCTTCCTCTATCCTCCAAGAAGTGGTTCATAACTGTGAGTCATAAATGGCTGCTTTACTAAGAGATCTGATCCTTAAGTTCCATTAGTCCACTAGTGAATAGTTAATTTATAAACCTGTTATAAATTAGAGCGCTCAAACTGTTCAGTTCCAGAACCAACACTTAAGGGAACCAATTGTCCAGCTTCCATAAGAAGGGTTGGATTCCATGTCCATAGTTCACATTCCCAAATAAGACACATCAATGGGCCTCTAAAGACAGCAAGTATTGGGCCCATTCCATAACTAAGCTTTAACTCCATGACTAAAGGCTCCAATGATATAAACAGAGTCTATGACTACTCGTGGATTTGAGGATCGACCGCATATGATCATCTAGCGGCGCCTGCTTTGAATTCGAGACAAACTAAGATTTAAAAGAATTCGAAACCGCGCCTCGTCCCGTCCTATATAATCTTATTATATATGGAGTTCAATTTTAATGTCGCCACATTAGTGACCCGATTAAGGTCACTACTCAATGATAATGACCGCCTTATATTTAATTAAGATCCTAAACTTCAATTAATTTATTACGACAATATGATTTATAATCCATAACCTCGATCCTCTCGTATAACCTGCTATAAGACCAGGGTTATGTTTACATTAATAAACTGGGATTTTCTGACGTTTCATTCATACATTATGCACAAAATAGCTAAATGCAATAAATACGACACTTTTATTAATTTCATAAAACATAAATATAAATTCATGCTTTACAGGGCACTATCCCTAATAGAAATGCCCACCCGACTTACTACAGCCGGAGGGTACGTGACGACTACGGGAGGTTGAACAGTGACACCGAAAGGATCACTTTCTTGGCTTCACATGGACCAGCTCCTAGAGAGAGTATCGTGTCATCCCTTTACTACTTTTTAGACGGGTATTCCTACTACTTCCGTAATCGAGATTGTTAGAAGGATCGTGAAAGACCAATTTCACTTGTCCTTTCGGGTACATATGCTCTATAGGAGGATGCCCTTTCGCCTATAATGCCTGCACCACTTTTCAAAGCCGTATGCCTGGTGATTTTCAATGATATGGTGGAGCGAATTATGGAGGTTTATATGGATGACATAACAGTTTATGGGGAAAGCTTCGATGAATGTCTCATCCATTTGGAAACTGTCCTCCATAGATGCATTGAAAAGAATCTAGTACTAAACTGGGAAAAATGCCATTTTATGGTAAATCAGGGCATAGTGTTGGGGCACATCATTTCCGAGAGAGGAATTGAAGTGGATAAGACCAAGGTAGAATTGATCTTGAAATTGCCATCTCCTACTAATGTGAAGACAATGCGGCAATTCTTAGGACATGCAGGATTCTATTGCAGATTCATCCGAGACTTCTCGAAAATAGCTAAGCCAATTTTACGAGCTCTGAAAAAGATGCAAAGTTTGGAATGGGGATGCACGCCAAGAGAAGTTCGAGGAGCTTAAGGCATATTTGACTACAAAGACCCATTGTGAGAGCCCTTGACTGCACTTCGTGAAGTTAACACATGCAAGGACCTTGTCAGAGGAGCAGCTTTTATTGCAGAGTAGAGGGAAAGTCGTATGGTGTATTATAAGAGCAAACGTTAAATGAAGCTCGTAGAAACTACACTACTATGGAGAAAGAATTACTAGCGATGGTCTATGCTTTAGATAAGTTCCGATCTTATTTGATTTGGTCGTATATCAGAATCTTCATTGGCATCATTCGAAGACAAATATCTACTCACAAAATAGAATCTCCAAGGTCTCGCTTTATTAGATGGGTTCTATTGCCACAAGAGTTCAATCCAGATTAGGGATAAGAAGGTGTGGAGAACGTTGTTGCCGATCATCTCTCCAGACAATCCATAGCATAATACCACAACCCTCCCATATTTGATGAATTTGAGGAGTCTCTACCGACAAGAGACGAAGCACTAGCTTATTCTCACATTGCCAATTTTTTCGTAACAAGAGAGTTACCAGTGGAGTGGACAACACAGGACAAGAAGTTCTTCCATGCAAGTATTCATTCATACTATTGGGAGGAGCCGTATTTGTTCAAGTATCAGGCTGGATCGACACAAGGAAATGTGTGTTTAAGAAGAACAGAAGGAATTCTCAGCCATTGCTATGATAGTGCGTGTGAGGGTGATTTGGTCACTTAAAAATGAGCCATGAAAGTGCTGCATTCGGGGCTTCTATCGGGCCGCTACTGCTTAAAAACGCCACACCATGTGCAAGCAACAGATAAGTGCCAAAGACTTGGAAAGATTTCCCGTCACATGATGCCCAACCCCATTTTAGTGCTGAATTGTTTGATGTGGTACATCGACTTCACGGGATCCATTCCCACTTCCCTTCTGGGCCATGCCGACATCCTCAAGACTACAGGTCTGCATCAAGTAGTGCCATGCGGTAGCCGACCACAAAGCCGCGCTAAATTCCGAAGAGAACATTTTCTCTAGATTCGAGTTCCCAAAGCAATTATTCCAAGGATGAGGTTCTCACTTTGTAACAAACCCCTTCGAGAACCTCTTATCCAAATATGGTGTTAAGCACAAGGTAGCCACCCCGTATCATCTCCCAAACCAAAGGGTCAAGTGGAGCTCACACCAGAAATAAAGACCATCCTAAATGAAAGTTGTTAATCTTCTAACAGAAGGACTCGGTCTTGAAGCTTCTAAGACTCATCAGGCATACGTATTAGCATACAAGACCATCCTCCTCGAATGTCCCTCGTATCTCTTAGTTTATGGCAAGGCTTGCCATTTGACAAAGAGAAACTGAATACAAGGCACGCAATGATTAAATTGAACATGGATATGAAAACCTAGCTAGCCTTAACAAGAATGCTTGAGATCGACGAGTTAGAAGAGTTGAGAAACGACGCCTACTTCAATTCCAAAATTGCAAAGGATAGGCAAGTAAGAAGTGGCACGATTGTTTCATAACCCAGAAACTTTCAATCGTGGGATCAAGTCCTCCCGCATGATTCCCACTCTCTCCATCTATTCCTGCAAACTCAAATCGCGACAGGACAGCCCATTTATCATCCACCAAGATATCAATGGTTCTATTGACCTTCAACCCGAAAGACAAGAGTATTCAAGGTTAACCGGCAACGAGTGAAGCCCCTATATGCTCGCCACTCTCAGCAAGGAAGAGGAGATTTCCTCCTGATCCTCCATGACCGTAAACCCAAGCCACCGAGTCAAGCTCAGGTCTCCACTAAGACCAAACTGCAGCCAAATTATTTTGTTTTCGTCACTTTAATTTATTTTATTTTATTTTTAGTATTTTTTTATTTATCTTAGTTTTTAATTAAAACCTTCTTTGATATGTTCAAATTTTGTTTTATTTTATTTTATTTATTATTATTATTTTATTTTGTTTTTTTTGCTTTGCAGAGAAATGTTTTCTAAGGAGGATAAAAATTTTCGCTACAAGAGCTTAAAAATTCTGCCCTCACAATAAAAGTCACCCTCGCGCTTTTGGCTTGCTGTGGGAGGACTTTCATCTTCAGGCCCTTCATCTTCAAGCACATTAAAAAGGCCCCTCCTCAATTTTTCTTTTGTGACTCTCTAAATAAGAAGCTCCCGCATTTCGCCTGAGCCGCACATCCCTCCATCTCACCCGCTGCCGCACACCGACAGCTCACCCCTGCCGCGCCTCCCCATTTTGGCCCATATCTAGTAGATAGCCTTCCGCCATGGTTCGCACCCGCGGAGGGCATCGATTCAGCCCAGTGGTTCGACCGCATTCCCCGCCGCAGATGGCGGGCACTTCAGTGGCTACCAGACCACTCCCACCGTGGTACCGAGGCGCCTTGCTTTGTCTCCGCGATGCAGCCATGATGCGTAGTCCAAATTCTCCGATATCCAGAGGAGCCTCGTGGTGCCGGCAGCCCCCATCCACATACAATACCCAGCGGACTCGCCCTCTCCTGTGCATCCACGACCTCCACGGAGGGCACCGCCTTCCAAGCGGGCCCGGACATCTGGCCCAGGGGAGTCTTCACGTTCTAGGCCTAAGCCTTTACGGTCTCCAGCTGCCCAGAGTCCTGCGTGGTCATCGCCTTAGTTATCCCCTGCTTCGAGGATTAAGTGTCCACTATTCCACTGTGACCCGATACCCGAATGGATCGGTCATGCCGCGACTCTTCACCCAGAGAGTCCTACTGGGCGTGATATAACAAAACATTGGCAAATGAATTCACTGCCTTGAGATATTTCATGCGCGATTCCACAAAGGCTCATCGCTACCATTTATGACTCCGAGGCGCTTTTCTATCCCAGGTGGTTCTCAGCCGGTAATATACTCATGACATCCCTGGGAGTGTCCAATCGATGCCTTTAGTTCAAGATGTATGGTTGTCCCGAATACTACGAGTGTCACGCCGATTCCCTATCCACCCGATTACGGATCCGAACCTGGGCTGGGGGTGCGAAACCATATATCCTGACTCTTTACCGTTTTTCAGAGTCGAACTTATAATTGCGGTATACAAACAATTTTGTAATAACCAAAAATCATTTATACATATAGCTGAACTACCACCGAGTGGTATCCATTAAAATCTATATACATATGCTAAGTCCCATTTACTTCTATACAAATACTTTTATACATGTACATATCTAATACAAACATCAGAGATCGCGAATTTAAGGTCAGAGCACTCTATCTCCGTGACGGCCTGCACTACCGGTGTGGAATGTCCCGTCCTCTTTATCTCCTCTTCAATACCTACATGGATTGAACACCCGTGCTAAGCTTTACGCTTAGTGGGGAACATATGTGACAAGATCACTAATAACAACATCACATATTATCTTTTACATTTACTTTTACTTATGCATATAACTAAACTTATCATATGTGACTTCTAAGTCATATCATATTATACACGTAGATTTTATCCTTTTCGATTCCATATCGTTATCTTGTCTCTATTACTTCCATGTGTCATGTCTTACAGTTTCAATTCATATCTTCTACATGTATGGCATGTCGATCATATTCAAAACAAATCTATACATCTACAATGGCAACCTAACATATCCAACATATCAAATACATACAGGGTCAAATCAGACTAATACCAATACATATTAGGACTCCATATCATTATCACGGCCGGGCTTCATTAATCAAATCCCTTTAGCAAATACATTTCATGATCCGGGATGCCCGTTTAATTCTTTTAGTTATCGCTTTATTAAATTTTCATTTTCAAAAGTGTCACCCCAATCCCTACTCGACCCCATTATGATTCAAGATGGAGTCTTGGCTTGTCTTGACATTTTCTCAATCAAAACATTTTGTTTGGTTTTATTAAATTCCTTTATTAAAAGTGTCGCTAATTAATCCCGACTGACTTGGCCAAGGATCTAGTTTCTAAGCCCTATTATTCGACATTTTCAATCAAAACAATTTGTTTGGTTGTATTAAAATTTTATTTTCAAAAGTGTCACGACCCGAATCCCCGACTTGACCCATGGCGATCCAAGTCGGAGCCCGCTTAATTCGACATCTTCAATTATCTTCCAAAACATTTTGTTTCAGGTTATTCATTTGGGATTTCTTAATTTACGCGAGCATTTCTTTCTAGAAATCCCATAAACACTTACAATTCAAAAGACCCATAACATTCACATTTAACAAAATGAATTTACAAATAATGCCTTACTATGTCTGTGTAACGAAAAAGATATTTAAACAAATACAATTTTAATGTCATTTTTCACTTTTCGGCTCATGATTTCACACATATACCAGAAGTCGACATTCACGACAGATTCACAGAATCTTCACTGCTTGTCATCTGTAAGAGTACGGATTTCTCAGATTCAATTATTACTGCCTCACATATGACTATAGAAGTCGATATTCACGACAGATTCACTTCAGGGAATCCCCGTCCTCGTTAGTCATTCAAGAATGGATTTGCTTTCAATTATTACCATTCACATATGGCTATAGAGTCATTATCCATACTTATCACTGGGGAACTGCTTCATTTGTCATTCAAGAGTAATGTGATTTGCATTCAATTATTATCGTCTCACATATGTTTGTAGTTTATATTCACGATTAGATCATTTAGGAACTCGTCCCGTATGTCATTCAATAGCAAATGTGATTTCAGATTCAATTATTACCGTCTCGATATGCTATAGAATGCATATCTGCTGTATTTCACTTAGGGAATCCCGCCCTGCTATCCTTCAAAAGAGTAATGTGATTTCAAGATTCAATTATTACCATCTCACAAATGGCTATGGTAGGTCGACATTCACAACAGATTCACTTCAGGGAATCCTCGTCCCTGCTTGTCATTCGCAGAGCAAATAGATTTCAGATTCAATTATTACCGCCTCACATATGGTTATAGAAGTTTATTACATTCACTTACATTCACTGGGGAATCCCCGTCCGTTTGTCATTCAAGAGTAAATGTGATTCCACATTTATAACATTGTTACCTTCATGATGAATTCGCCAGAACCCAATATGTCAAGTCATTCAATAAAAATGTGATTTCATTTATCTAATATTTACGACACTTCATGACGTAATCTAGTCGGTGAATCCCACATGCTCTGCTATTCAATGATACATTTCAAATCAATTTACTTTTATGCAGTAATTTTGCTTATAGTTCAAATACATGCACACATGCATATATGTGACAAACATTTTGAATAACAATATTTCAAATCGATACATGCACATACATATGTATATTTCACAAATAAAACTCATAATCGATCATAAACACATTCTGTCTTCATGTCATTTATGTATGACGAACATTTCGAATAACAATAATTCATATCAATATATATATACTTATATATATTTCACAAATAAAGATTCATAATCGATCGGCACTACATTCGTCTTCATATCCTTATTACCTTTTTCTCGTTGTGAGGTGATAATAATCATATATAACTTAACCACATTATGTGTTCATGACATATTACCCTTCATATATCTGTGATTCATGTTTCAGCCGCTTACTTTTCCATAATACATTCATGTTTCATGAACACATTTATACATGTCGCGATTTTCTATATTTTCCTTTACTTCATGCCTATTACATATGGCATCTTCATATACTTGTAAAGTATGATGTCTATGGAATCACATATCATTCATGTGGTTTCCTTATTCCTCTATGAATCTACTTTACTAGAAATTGGAAATCATTCCAATCGGATCATCCAACTAAAGTTATGGCATTTTCATGCCAAACTAGTCAATTTACCGATATTACACTTGGGACAGTTTGTAATACTCATTTTCCAGTGTCTTTGACCCATATTTGACACTTGTTCTTTACTCCTTTAAATCTATAAAAGTATGTCTCTTCTCCAATTGAATTCACACCCAACCTGGAAAATTAAAACTCGAGTTGTGTCCTAAACAACCCGAACTACTCTATGTTCAAAAACAACTGTAAATTTCATGCTCAATACGGCCCCACTGAGTGAATTCTTGCCAAATAGAATCACTTTAAGGTACCTATTTCCTCGATGTTTGGTTTTCCTTGAAGTTTAGTTTAATTAACCACTTAATCACTAAATCGATAAGAAATGAGCAATTTATGGCTAAAATACGAAATTGGTCAAATAGAAGGTGGTGCAATTTTATTATGCGCCCGACCAGACGGCATTAATGCCGCCAAAAATGACTGTGAATCCAACCGCACTTGCAGACAGTGTTCAGCAGCACCGGTACATGTCACAGCACTTCCACGTGTGTTTTCACTCAATTTTTCCATAATTTTCTACCCAATCAACTTATGCTCCATAAACACGCCAAAACCATTTCATATTCATTCAGAACCTCAATTATACTAAAATCATCCTTCAATGGATATCTTTCTTCAAAAACCCTTCATGATTTACTCTCAAAGCAACTCTAATATGGGTAATAACCCATACATAAATCCAAATATGATGATTAGTTAGGGTTTATCCTAAACCCTAACTCAATTACTTGCTATCAACTATGAATCCATCCTCAAAGAGAGGATTTCATATTTTTTATTGTACTATTTAAGGTTTTACCCACTCCATTTCCATAATTTTGGGTTAGATGAAACCCTAGCAAAACCTCAGGTTTGGGGCAAGATAATAATCATACAAACCAAAGATCCATTAGCTCTCAAATTGAGTAGTTCCACAAAAATCCAAAGTTCCATACCTTGAATCTTCTTGAACTCCTCCTTCTCTCTTCTCTCTCTCCTCTTCTTCTTCTTCTTCTCCCTTCTCCTCTCTTCATTTACTGCTTCGTTCTCCAAAATGTGAGACCAAATTTGGTCTTAAATCCAATTTTTAAGTTAAGGCTGTTTCGCTGTTAAAAACCATTTTGCTTTTAAGTTTCTCTAATTGCATCTGTCCCCCCATTTCTTATTTATATTCCAACTTTTCTCACCATAATGGCATATAAACTTTGATTTATGCCTTTATGTCCTCGCTGTAAATGACTAATTTACCCTTGTCTCTAATATTCATTTCGGGTCTCTCGTTTTATTTCCCGATAATTCCTATTTAGCTTATAATATACCCTAAACAAGTCCGGAAACTAGTAGGGTATATTTCGGGGTGTTACAACGAGCTTCAAATATCACCGGGTCGCTCTAGTCCGCTGCAAATTAACTCAGAGATTACTCCACAGAAGGGCCTCACCCTCACCTAGAGAGATGGCTCGCCTCTTCTCGAGATACAAGATCTGTGTCTATCCTTGTCTCGGAAGTGCCTCCGCATATGCCCTCTTACCACGACTTCGCTCCAATCAAGCTCTCAGCTTTCTGAAGACTATTCATAGCAAGTGCAGGAGCCATTTTAGAGGCTCGATTAGTGCTCAAAAAGTTATTTTGAACTCTATTTATTATAGGTTTTGAGTGCTTTTTTGTACTAATCATTCTAATTAACCCGATTTTGGTACATTAAGGTCCCCTGCTATCTATCGACGTATTTGGTGGCAAATTTTGCGCTACAAGCTTATCTATGCCGAATTGTCGAGTCGATCCAAGTACGAAGAATTCGAGTCAAACTCCAAGACATAGAACAAAGACCGGGAAGGAAAGTGAAGAGCAAAAGTGATGAAAATGGAGCACCGCAGAATGCTCTCCCAAGGCACCACCACTTCATCCTCGCTAACGGCCATCGTCTGTGCCTCCGCTCCATCGGGCCTCATCAGCCCGCTTTTGCTTTTGCTTCTTTTATTTTTTTCTCCCATTTCTGTCCTTTCTATTAGCTTCGATTTTGGTTATTTTTAACTTCATTGACTAAAAGATATAAGCCCCCCCGCTACCTGTAATCAAAAGGACTTTTTTTTGGCTCATTAATAAAACAAGCGGGAAAGCTTTCACCGTTCGCCTCCACTTTCTCCCCTTTTTCGTATTTTCTTTTCATTCTCTACTAAACACACCTCCGAGGATGACAACTCGTGAGGATGGTTGGCTAGGCCATTTTTCCCTTGAAGAGGAGGTTGCCGGGGTTAGGCTCGAGGTAACTAACGGTTCCCGTTTCCTAACGCAAGTTTTTACTGCATTTATGTTCCTATTTCTCACTCTAGGTTAGAACTCATTCGATATGCCTTCATTGACGCATTTAGCAATCTTTTAGGGTTCAAAGTGGATGCTTATTAGATCCACCGAGATTCATTAGTTGCTTTCTATTTGTCACTGTGAGGATTCCGGAGGCACATTTTCATTTTCTTGAAGGCGAATAATAAATGCTATTTTTCAAAGGGAAAATCATAGGGTTTTAGTTTTTATGTTAAATGAAGATCCTGTTTGTGAAATGACTATAGGTCATTTTCCCCAACGCGAGGAAATGAACCCGGGGACCCCTCAGTGAACTTTAGAACCCGAACCAGCACCACACTTCAAGGAGACTTCTTTAATTTTATTTTATTTAAATTTCAGTTTTCCAAACATTATCAATCCACTATTTTTATAAATTCTCAAATCCAAATCGAATTCACCATTTCACTTCACTCAAATCATTTGTACGGTTAAACTCATCCTCAGAAATCGAATTAGACCGCTATAATCAAGCAAAGAGCTTGAATACCAGAGGAGGAATATAGGATAAAAATTTCATGATTCCTGATCACCCATCAGAACGAATCAAATGGCGCCGTTGCTCGTGATGGTGCCTAAGTGCATTCGATTTAGTCATGGAACACTTGTAGACCCTCATCACAAGTTTCGTGAATTTCTTTACATTTCATTGTCATTTTTTATTTTATTTTCATAAAAAAAAACAATTTTCCCAAGTAGGATCAAGTTTGTGTTGCCTTATTTCTACCGCAGATTGAATGTTCGTTGGTTTGAATTGTGACTTACCGGAAGAGGGAAAGCAAATACGCTGGAGTATTCAAAGGGAGAGTAACCTAGGGCATATATGACAATGAGGGACTATAGGAACCTACATGGCAAAATCACAAGAACCCGAGAGAAATCCAAACCCACCTGCATCCATGATATAATTATAGAGACCATTGGATGAGTGCACCCTCTACATGGTGCTCACATTCCATACTCAACTTCTCAAGAAGAACCACCAACCCCATCCCCTATCGAACAAGCCATCCCGAACCTAAGGCATATGGATAATTTCCACAGAGGAGTAAAGGGTAGTGACTCGTCTGTGCTAATCAGAAACTGTGACACAAAGAGAGAGCTCCCTAACAAGAAATTGGATGGGTTCCAAAGTGAAATTGAAAAAATCGACATCCTCGATAGAATCCATCTCAAAGCTCACCAATCAAATTGCTCATCAAGAGGAAGAAAATCCGTAAGGATGGTGTTTCACCATATAATGGCAGAGGAGTGCAACAGAATAACAACCACAATTCAGGGGCTTATAGAGGATTTTATTGAATTATCTCGAAGGATCATCGAATCCCTGAGGTGTGATGTTGTTTTTCCATGTGGGAGGAACCAGAAGAAATCATCAGATTGTCGCCCATAGAGTGGCAAGGAATGCAGGCAGAAAGAACCACAAAAGCTTACCCTCTAACCAATTCCCATGAAACTGAATTCTAGTACCACCTCATACACCTATGCACCCACCGGCCAAAGGTAATATATTGCCAACACTCACAAAGAAACCCAAAACCCGCAGCACCTCAAGCCCCAAAGCCAAGTTCAACCCACACGCTCTATGTCAAGAACTTCAAGAGATTAGTGGCCATTGTACAGAGTTTTGCCACTACCTCAAAGAAGATGGCAGCTGCTCACATCGCATGGCACAGTGGTTGGTTCAATTTGTCGGGTTCGGATTTGATGCACCTAACCCCGCATTTTTGAGCTCCGCCTTGGGCCTAAACAACCTCCAAAGGCTCAAGGAAATGGTTTGGGGGAGCACGGGCCTCCCACTTTTGTTTTAATTTTTCTTGTCTTATTTATTTTATCGATTTTATTTTGATTTCATCAATTTTTCTATTATATTTTCATTCCCAGTTATTCACGTTTTTTAAATTAATTCTTGCTTTTCGTGCAATTTTTCCTAATTTCTTCCCAGATTAATTTTTATAGCTTAATGAAATTTTTGAAGTCATTGAAGAAATTGGAAAAAGCATAAATGAAGACAGAATTTTTCAACACAGCTAAAATTTCGTAATTTAGCGAATGAAAATTTCGCTATATAGCGAAATTTGAATGAATTTAGCTAGCGAAATTTCGTTAGCCAGCCGAAAAATATCCGTTCATCCTCAACAAAAACACAAAATGTGCCCAAACATTCATTTTATTTTATTTTATTTTATTTTTATTTTTATTATTTTATTAAAAAAACAACGTTTGTTTTATATATATAGTATATGGTATATATATATATATATATATATATATATATATGAAAAAAATGTCTTTAAAAAAATTTTTTTTTCTTTTTACTTTATTTTTTACATAATTATTATTCTTAAAATTAATTATTTTATTTAAAAGAAAAAATTTCGCTAGCACAAGGATTGCCAGCGGGTTTCCTTAGCTAGCGAAAAATTTTGCTATGGGCCCCACTGCCTCCAAATTTTGTTTGCTATAACTTTTTCATCCAAACCCGTTTAGCTGCTTCACTTGAAAGCTTAGCAGAGTGTAGAACTAAATAGTGACAGAAAGAACACTTTGAAATTTTTATGAATGTGTGTAATTTTCAAATGCTCCAACTCGGTCACTTTTTTTCTCTCTTTTCTTCCTAACTTGTTTATTCAAGCCCAAAACGGATGTAATATGTGTCAACAGGAAAGCTTGGTAAAGCAACTATCCAGAAATGATCACATCTCATCAGTGAGGTAAGATCTTCTCATTTTCAACCCGAGCCCCATTTCCGACACCGAGATGTCTGTGCTGTGGGGAGAAAGGCGAAGGAAGTGGCTTTTGTATTTATTCTTTTGTACTATTTTATGCAAGCCCATTTTTTGATATTCAGTGGCTTGCTGGGTCCCCTTTTTATAAAGGTGTTATTTGAATTAATATACTTTTTTTCAGTGTCGACCCGCTTTGCAACCAAAATTTTTCGTATGTCAGGCTTAGCCTGAGCGGTTTGAAAATTGAAATTTTGTCCAATTTTATTGATGTTAGATTGGTTCCATGTCAGGTCGAGTGAATGATTAGTTGAATTCTTGGCTGATTTTCGATCTTTTCTCTTCCACTTTAGCTAACCACACACCGAGCACATTAGGTTTCAATGATAGGTCAAAATCAAGAACTCCTTCTTTTACTTTGCATAACCTACCCTAGTTTGTACTGACTGCCTTAATAGGTTATGATCCCGTGGAAAGAAGGCCAATGCGTCTTCGAGAAAAAAAAGAGAAAAAGAAAAGAAAAAGAATAAAATCGCAATGCTTTGCCTTGAAACCCGAGCACAGTCCGAGGGGTATGGCGAAGTTTTTTAAAGCCCTATGTCTCTAAACCTTCACTCGGCTGGGAGTCACCGACTTAGTGTTCAAGCATGGGTGGATGGGTGAGCTTCAGCAAGTCAGTAGGTCGGGAGTCCTGAATCATTCAAGTTCTGGGTGAAATCTGAAGAGCTCAGGTCGAAAGATCCTTATGACTTGGTGCCCTAAGCCTTAATCAAGTTGGGAGTCACCTAGATCCTCAAGCAGACTTTGGTGAGGTTTCCATTCTCAAGAATGCAATCTCTACAACGCAAAAAGAATCTGGTGGAATAAGAGGTGGGTCCCTGACTATTTAGGTTGGTTAGCATGCCAGTCGTGAGTAGCTAGGCTCGGGGGAGGCTTAACAAGCCATCGTTGAGAGCTAATCAAATAAAACACTTAGATTTTGGTGGAAGTTTCTCTCAAGATAGTTATTGGACACGGCCAAGGATTCTTACTTTCAGTGGTTAGGCATTACTCATTCACAACCTTTTTTGAAATATAATTTTGTGAACATTATTTTGTTATCAGAGATGCTTCATTTTCTTTCTTCTTTTCATTGCTAAGGACTAGCAATGTGTAGGTTAGTGATTATGCCCAAAAGTGCTATTTTGAACCCTATTTATTATAGGTTTTGAGTGCTTTTACCAATCATTCTAATTAACCTGATGCACACATGTCCTTGTTATTCTATCGATCGCATTTCAGGGCAAATTTTGCGCTTTAAGCTATCTATGCCGAATTGCTAAGCCTTATCCAAGTACTAAGAATTCGAGTCAAACTCAACATTGCAGATCAAAGACCAGAAGGAAAGAAGAGCAAAAAGTGATGAAAAATGGAGCACTGCAGGAATGCTCTTCCTAAGGCACTAATTACCATCCTCACACGCCACCGTCGCCTCCACGACCGCCCTCGCCGCCTCGCTTGCTTTTGTTTCTTTTTTATTTTTTTTCCCATTTTGTCCCTTCTATTAGCTTCACTTTGGTTATTTTTGTAACTTCATTGAATTCAAAAGATATGCTTCCCCGCCACTGTTGACCTGACCCAAACACATGTGTTAAAGCAGATATCACAATCATCAAAAGATTATTATCTAACTCTTGAATAAAACCATTAAACTCGAGTGTGAGTTTCTTAAGTATCACTTCTGGATTAAAACATATATTTTTTGTAAGAGTAAACCATTTTCATGTGGTTTTGATCCTGTGATATCGCAAGTAATGTGCCTAATAAATTAATAAAATGGATTTGAGTCCGTATATCGATCCTACAGAGATCTCAAGAATTTTCAATCAACTACCCAACTACTTAAGCCCATGCTATTTGGATGGTAATATCGATAATGATATTTTGCTTCTCAAAGCTTGGAAATGAATAACGAAAGAAAATGAATAAACAATAAATGAATTGAGTATTGAAATATCAAAATAAAAAATTTAGATTTAACAGTTAACTCTAAAGAAAACATTGAATAATCAGCTATTGTGAAGAATCAATTTTACAACAGACGTGATCTTTAGTTTTTCTCTCGAACTACGGGACTAAACAAAACTAGTCCAAGGATTAATATAGTGTGACCGATCTCTCCATACCACACGCTCATCATCTCAATTTAATCGCTTTCGAACACATGTGAAATAACTACTTTAAACTAGTTGCCTCGTTCGTATTTTTCTTTCTCAATACTCATACCCACAACACGGACTGCACTCCGAGCTCCTTATGAGTCATTGGTTTAGGTTGCTATACCGGTTCCTCACTCAAAATTAGAATAGCTTACTCTTCCTTGGTTAGACTTGCTAACACGGATTGAATACACTATTCGACCGAGGAACCTCAGGTCTGCTTAAATTTATAACTCACTCCAACTCATTCCTGCTACAAGCGAGAAGAGGATGTATTGATTTAAATATACGAGCGCATTAGGATCAGCGACACGTGTTCAACAGATTTCCCGGTTTCTACTTCCGTAAATGCCTTCTCTCAGGTCACCCGTGAGGGCCTCCGAAATCGTGAGTCAAACAACCTCGTTAGCGGGTACATAGGACTGAACGGATCAATCTCCAAGAACACGCAAAACCAAAGAAGTCGATTTAACATCCGGTTCACTATTATGAATGAAATACTGGAGAGGAAAGATTATTTCTGACAATAACGTCAATTCAATGGAAGCTGGGTTTCTAAATTACTGATTATACCATACAATGGCTTACTGATCAAGAAACCCACTGTAAATCGGAAACTGGGTGTTCGAAATCCCAAAATTTGTCTGGAATTCAAACAACCAGACAGTAATTTTAAGAAATAAACATCTGCATTCAACTCAATCCTTCACAACTAACGTTCAAATCCAAATTAGAACGAATTACAAACTAATCTAATCTAAAATAAAATGGAAAGAAAAACGAAAACAAAAGAAAGAAAAGAAAAGAAAAGAAAACAAAAATACAAAGGAGCCTTTCAAGAACCTGCATCTCTCTTTTCTGTCGCCAAGAGTCGTGCTTCACTGCAGCAAACTCTTCAAAGATGATAGTGGTTCTCAAGTTTGGCCCTCAATTCCAATGCGCTCAGGATTTCCAATGGATCGGCCCATGTTACCTGCTCAGTCGCACCAATGCCTCCTTGTCGCGACATCAGTTAGTTTGGCACTTGTTGCAGCATTTATTAGTAAGTCATGATATTCCTTTGTTTTCTTGCAAGAACCTTATGTCGCGACAAGGAATCAATGTCGCGACATCAACCTTATTTTCTGCAACCTTTAAATGATGAGCTCGGCGTCGCACGCCCTCGTCATCAAAAATGCCAAGTTTTCTTTTTTTTTTTTTTTTCCTTTTTTTTCGCCACCTTGTCACATCACTATGGTTCCACTGTGTTTTAATTGTTGTTCGATGTCGCGACATCGATCTTGTCGCTACACGCCTGCTGCTCCTCGCAGCCTTCAACCGGATGATTCGCTGCCGTGACATCAATCCTTGTCGCTACATCACTTTATGGCTCTTTCAAATTTTGGAATTGTTGTTCAGTGTCACACATCGATCTTCTTGGTTTTAATATCAACTTTAGTCTCTCGGAGGCGAACCGGTGTTCCTAATGTCAGCACCAATCTTAGTCTCCGAGGCTTCATTTGGTGTTCCCGATGTCGCGACCTCAACTTCTTTGTCAGGACAAAGAACTAATGTTTTGAAGCTTTCCATCGATAGTTCCCGTATGTCGATATCAATTTGGCCGCGACATCAACTTTAGGAACTGTGAATCGTGAATCGGTATTCTTTCATGTCGCGACATCGATCTCTCGTCGCGACATCGCCTTTAATGATTAATGCCCAAAAAGTACCAACCCTATATTAGATAGGTTTCGAGCGCCACAAGCACTAATCATGTCATTTATACCAATTGAAGTGTCTAAGTCTTCTTAGTAGCATCTTTGTTACTCTAGATATTGGGTCATTATGCTGAGCACTTTAGAAGTTCAATATCTGGATAAAGGATGAATCAAGTGAAGCTCAACTCAAGTGTCATCATCAACCAGCCCAAGAATCAATGAAAACTGAAGGCAAAAGTGAAGAAAATTGATGCAAAGAGAAGACAGATAGCAAAGCAAAGAAAATCAAGAAAACCAAAGAATTTTCACTAAGCCTAGAATTAGGATCAAGGAAATTTGTGTGTTTAGTTTAAAATTTCGCAAGTTCAGCGAAATTGTGGATTTTCGCTAGACACCAGGGTTTTCGCTAGCACTGCTCCTACACTCTTCATGATTTCGCATCATCGGTACTCGCGTTAGCGAAATTTCGCTAAGCTAGCGAAATTGCCAAGCCTTAGCTGAAATTTTCTTCTATTTTCGCTATACCAGGATTTCGCTTACCTAGCGAAATCTTCAAATTTAGCGAAATCTACCACCATGTTTTTGTATTTAATGTTAACCGACTCCAAATGGATGTATTACTGTCCCTTAACTTACTACAAATTTGTAGCTTTTGGTATTTCATGTATTGAGGTGGCCTATAAACCCTCTCTTTTGTAATAGAGAAATTCAAAGCAAATAAATTCGGGGAGAGAAGAATTTGTAAGTTTTCATTTTTGTAAATAAAGTCTCGTATTTTAGTTAGGTTTTATTTTCCTCTCTTCTCTCTCCTCTTTCCTACTTTCAAGCCGCAAACACCCTCTCGAGGATGACACCTCAAGAGATAAGCCGCTGCTCTCCCTTTCTTTAGAAGAGTGAAGAAGCTAGCTTAAAAGGGCATATGCATGTCATTCTCAGACATTAAAAAAGCCATAGTACCGTGAGCGCAAGCACTCCCATCTTCTCAAATTAGGTTGAATAGCATTGGAATGTTGTCATTGACGGCCACACTCTCTCCATGTTTTAGGATACAAGTGCATACTTAATGCTGTATGCACCGCGGTTCTTTAGATGGTCTTTACGAGCCTCCGAAATGATATTTAAAATGTTGGGGTTTCAAATCGAGGGTCAATAGCACAATGTTATTGATTTGGCCAATACTTCCATAAAGTTTTCGTGATTGCCTGCATACTTATTGCCAGATGCACTCGTGGTTCATTAGGACGGTCTTTACGAGCCTCCGAGATATTTGAATGTTAGGATTTAAACAAGAAGGGGCCATGCATGCATGCTACCGTTGACTCAGGAGTTTGATTTTCGCGGTGAGGCTCATAGTTAAACATAGATCCTAAGTATGCCTTGGACTATAGGTTGCTTGTCATAACGCTGAGGATAAAACCCGAGGACTGTTTGCCCTAACTTACCAAGTTAGTGACCTAAATCTTCAAAGTTAACTTTTCACACTTTTACCGCTTTTACACTTCTTCGCTTTCAACCTGCATTTCACTGTTTTTTAAGCAACCAAAAGTCCAAATAGAAAGCCTTACCTTTCACACTCATGCGCATCATTCTGTGGGATGAAACCCATCCCCGTGTTCTGACTATATACCACTATACTCCGCAATAAAGATGACTACGGCAAAGAGTAGGAACTTAGGGTGTATATAAATTTGTTGATTTTAGCTCAAATTTCTACTGTGGTAATTAATCACTTCTAAGTCTCTCGCAGCCTTCAATCGAAAGCAGGTCTCATGTCGCGACTCGACCGCCGCGACATCAGATTATGGGCCTCGCAGCCTTACATCAAGCCAGCTTCGTGTCGCTGACGCTAGTCCTCTGTCGCACATACCAAATCACATCGCCCATCTTTCAAACATGTCATAGCTCAAGGTGTTTCGTCACGCACTTCCATCCCTTGTCACGATTATCGACCGTCGCGACATCACGATGTTTGTCGCGACATCATTTCAAGTCTCCGTTATTCAGTCATTTTACATTGTAATGCCCGTCACTGCATCAAGTTTTCAAATTTTCCCCATGTCAGCGATCAGACTGACAATGCAAGCCCAAACCCAACATTAGTTACCCACCGCTTACTCGCCCGCCATTTTCTCAGATTTTACTCCAATCGAATACGATTTTTCTAACGCTTTTCTTCTTCTTTCACACTCCCCGCTACAACAAATTGGTGAGTTCTTCATAATTCCGTATATTAATTATTCCTTTTCTGGATGAAAATCAAACAGAAAATGGATTAAAAATAGATGACTTTAAGCTTATATCAAACTCCCCCCAACTTAAAGTTTTATTGTCTCTCAAGCAAAGCGGAAAGAAAGAATTGTTTGTCCTCAAACAAAGGACATTTTTGCTCGCCTTGCGTAGCCAATTTTGGTTGAAATAAAAATACTAGAATGCATTGTTTTGCATATCTAACTTCAAGTCCAGCCAAGGTTGCTTCTTTGATCTTATAGTATACAAAACTAAACTCAAGTAAAATTGTTTTACAAACCACATAATCATTAGATCCCTTGAATAATAGATTATTTTCCTTTCTCATCTTCATATCGAGTCATTTAACTCCCTAAAGTCATTCATGCTTTGATTGTTTCCATATTTCCAAATTCCATAAAGCTTGCTTCTTCATATTGATCTCACTAATGTAGCATTTACTCTCAAGATCAACTGCCTTTGTGCTTATATTGTTAGGTTTGGGTAATGGGTAGGGATGGAAGGAATTTTTGTGGTTAAGATTGACTCAACCTTTTCTCTCTCCTCTTCTCGCCCCTTTCCTTCAGAGTTTCTTTAATAACTCCCCTTAAACTTCATAGTTCGAACATCTTCGACGCTTCCAATCTTAACCGTACGCCCCTCATTTCTCACTCTGCAACTCAATCGGGGAAATTTTGTTTGTCACTACGTGTGGAATAGTGCAATGTTTTACCTTTATTGAACACCTAGCGAACCTCAAGTTAGTAGCCCCATACCGTATGGCATTAGGGCACTGTGTTTAAACAATCCCAAGAGAAACTTAATTGCTTTACAAGAGAGTTAGGCCACAAGATAAAAACTTCTATCCCTATGCTTTCTTTTTTCTATTGCATTTTCTCGCTCTTTGCTTTTCTTTCATTTCCCTTTTATATTTCTTTTTTTTTTTTTTTTTTTTTTTTTTTTTTTTCCTCTTGAGTTCCTTCTTCAAACCCATATACTCCCCCAAACTTCATTTCTTCTCCTCCTTGAACTCCCCGGGTAATCATAGGTTCTTTACCTAAGGATTGATTTCTTAGGATGGGTCAGGGTTTCTATTGGTTTATTTTTTTGAAAATAAGCTTGTGGCTCAATTTCGAACTAAGGTGTATGTATCAAAGATATGAATGTGGATGGCTAGAATGGCCTCAAACTATCCAAGAATGGCTCAGATCATCTTCACCAGATTACCTAGAATTTCGCCTCAATCAATAATCTAACAGTTCTAGAATTTGGATTGAAATCAAATAGACTAACCATATGATTGTATCGATCATTTTGTCGATGAGTAGCTTAAATTACTTCGATATTCAACAAAGTTCCTCGACTTATTGCTCTCGTACTCACAAACTCAAAATATGTCTTCATTCCTTCTATCAGATACCTTCCCACCTGACTTATCGCTTAGACTTTAGCTACTTTTGCACTTTGTGCTTCAAACTAAACTCAGATCAGCTCGCCCTTATTCTACATTTCAAATTTATCTCCCAATCTAACCGCTTCATTCAATTCATCTCATTACATCTCTCAGCGCTTATTCTGAATCCACTCATTTTTATTTTCTCCTGTAACTATGCAACCACAAAGCAACACAAAATTTAACAAACCAAAATAACACAAATAATTCATTTCAAATTTATCATTTTATTTCGATTCAATCATAAATGTTGATACACAAGATGGGCTTGGAAGGTAAAGGAGATCAGCTTTGGGAAAGTCTATCTCTTTCTTGGAAGAGGCAAGAAAGATATTGGGTGGGATCCGTGCTCCAGGTATTCAAATGAGCTGGGAATGGAGGGAATTTCATTTCTCTTCTTTCCTTTCTCTTCTGAAGCCTTCAACTCGATCTTCAATGAAGATCCTTACTCGGGAGAGATCAACCTTCTTGTTTAGCCTATCTTGTCTCTTCCCAAGCCATTCATCAGTTTTCCATTTCGCCATATTTCCAAAAAATTCGGAAAGATCGTTGTTAAATCAAATCCAAATTTTCTAGCCATTCTTCTCGCCCGTAGGATTCAAAGATCCTTCGCTTCTCGTCTCTATCATCCACCTTATTCTCAAAATCTTTGTAGACTTGTATAAAAATTTGAATCCCTTTATTTGTTCTCCCAATTTGGCTTCCCTGCTCGCTCTTTTCTTCATGATGTTTAGAGCCGAGAATCACGCCAAACCGATGTTATAAAAAGATTCATGACTCACTGGAAGCTTCGTAAAGATCGCGACCTTTCCTTCATTTCTTTTCAAGTCCTCTTGTCGAAGAACCTCTTTCTATCCGTTCTTCTTCGCCTTCTTCCCATTGCCTGATCTTTTAACTCTTTCATAAACTCCTCCCCGAATTCTTGTCAGACATTCCACTCTTTTCCTGCCTTCCATCTTCTTCCGGGATGGCATCGAGGGCCTCCATTATTGAATTGTTCTTGTTCTCCCTCGAGCTTCCTCCTTGCTCTCCGAATGCTCGCTTTCAGACAGAGGAGAACTAGCTAAGGGGATGGAGAAATCTAAGGGGCTTTTTTCATCCCGCCCTTCATCGTCTGCAAATGTGGAAGTATTATTTTCAGGAGGATTTTCTGGATTCTCTTCTTCTTGGCCAGCAACACCCAAAGTCTCCTCTTCTTGTCTTGTAGCTGGAGCTTCTTCTCTGGTTTTAATCAACACCCCTTTTTCTTGGTTTCGGTCCCTCACATCACAAGTAGGAGAGGGTATGTCATGTGGACTTCTTTTCTTCCCCGACTCCCTTCACCCTACAAATTTTTAAACATAAAATGCTTATCACTACGGGTGAGGGATCATCCCTTATCTCGGAGGATCTATTATTATAGATTTATTTGATGATCTGCCAGATATCGCTTTACTCACACACACATTTCTCCCACATCACTTACAGAATAACGAGGCAGAAGAAATCCATACCCACCCAGTGAGATCCCGCCAGGTTTTTTGCATCACCATCACTGTCATCGTATCAGCTGTAAATCTGGCTTTCCAAGAGCTCAACTTGACCTACGCCGCGCCCGCCATTCCACAGTTTCGCACGGCCTCGTCTACATGGTACCCATACTCCTCCGACGAACACGTCACGGTCTTCCCGCCTACCAGATTTGAATAAAATTCTTTCACCACTGTTGCGTAGCCCGCCGATTACATGAGCGCAGTAAAGCTTCCCAACCTCTTCTCAATCATCTCCCTAAAGGGGTAATAGATTTCGAATCTTCTTTCTCGCACGAACCCCTTTGCTTGCATAAGATTTCTTCCAAGCTTGGAATAAGCTCTCCGATACAAAAATCTTCTACTCCTTCTTTCTACTTCTTTCCCTCGTCTGCTCTTTCTTGTGTCGGGTACCTCCGTGCTTCTCAGGCATCTCTTCCAACCCGCTCTTCCCGATTTCCTTCGTCGTATATTCTCCATGATCACTCCTGTGTTAGTGGGACAAGGCCTGGAGGCTCGTTTCATCTGAATGGAAGGAGTTTTCGAGAGTCCGAGAGCTAGGGTTTTCGTGAATTGAGAATCGTATAGCAGAGGATTTAACGGCTTCGAGAGTGGAGCTAAGTGGGAAGAAGTTCTCCAACAAAGCTTGCAATTCAACTGCTTTTTGTGGGCTACTTATTGTTTTATTGTAAATTCGTGATGTCGCGACTTCAATGCAAAGTTGAAATTGAGTGTCGTCATTAAAATTAGGCAAAATTTTAAACGCCCCAACCGCAAATTTCCAATGATGTCGCGTACATAAAATTTCTTGTCACGACATAATCAACTTTGTGGGACAAGTCGCCCGCTACGACATTACTTATTTCTATGTATGATGATGTCACACAACTCTCTAGGAGGAATTGCTCTTGTCGCTACTGCCTTTTCTTCTATTGATCAGGGATCGAAGCCACGACATCAATCTTCGTCGCGATCTAATCAGTATTTGCTTTTATATTTAATGAACAGAGGGTTTTTTCATTCTTTATCAACTCTCATATCCTCAGCATCAAATAAATCAATTTCACACAGTAGTTCATACATGTATTCAATTAAATTTTCACAAAATTTGTATAGAGCACGCTCTTTCCTCAGATTCCCTTCCCGCGGAATTGTCGGAGTCTTCCACTGCTTTCTCTCATTTCCTCGCATTTTTGCAATGAAGCAATTCGCAACATTTACTTTAAAGGATTTGATTACGCCTTAATTACTTCTAGATTTCCAAAGAGTCACTATATAAAAATAAAACATAGAGAAAAAAAAATCAAAATGAATTCTAAATAAAATTCAAAATTAGAAATTGAAAGTCTGGGGTCGCTTCCCATCAAATGTCACTGAGTCCCACCGACTCGTCGTTTTGGTTCTTCTTCTTTCTAGATAACCGGAGTTCTTCCATTCTTCCTCCCCGCTTTAGATAGTGCTTCATTTTTGTCCATTGACTTTGAATTCTTCTCCAAAGATCAGTCCTTAATGTTACTCGTCTAAAATGTATCACTCACACCACCGTGGTATGACCGACTCCATTCGATTTCAACTTTCCCCGGAAACAATTTCATTTAGAATTAAACAAGAGGAACCTGCTCCCCTCAAGCCTAACTTCTTCTTTCCCTCAGGATCCTTGATCATGCCATTTCTTTGTCTTATCCTCAGAGATTCTAGCATTATCATAGGCTTTTATTTCTCAATTCTTCCACTGCATAAATGAACAATCTCTCTTCCCCGCAGCTTTAAAATCGAAGTTCAACTTTGATGGCCCATATTGCCTTGTATTCCAATTCTAGAGGTAGGTGACTTGGTTTGCCAAACAATTTTGTATGGGGACATTCCAATGGGAGTTTTGTGGCGCAAATTCGTAAGCCTGAAGTGCATCATCAAGCTTCGGAAGACCAATCCTTCCCGCTGAGCTCATGTACCTTTCTTTCAAGTATTCTTTTAATCTCCCGTTGAAATTTCTGTCCATCGTCTGGGGATAAGCCAGACTCATTACATGCTTGATCCCATACCTGTTCATGAGTTTTGCAAATATTTTGTTTGCAAATGGCTTCCATCACTAATGATAGTTCCGGTGTTCTAAATCGTCAAAATATTTTTTGCAAGAAACTCAACCTGGTGAAGTATCATTCTTTGGACAAGTTGGGACGTCTAATTTCCATTTGAAACATAATCAATCGTTAGCAGTATGTACAAAGTTCCCAAATGATATGGTTTTGGTCCCATAAAATCTATTCCCATACAAAGATTTGCACCACCATTATACCTCTCTTAGGGCATTTCATTTGGGCCGATATTTCAATCTGCATCTATCACACACACTTCACCCACCTTCAAGACAATCTCTGAAGATAGTGGACCAATAAAACCCAGATTGGAGTATCTTATGAGATGTTCTTTCTCCTGAAAAATGACCCCCATATGGTGATGCGTGGCATTCATTCATAATTTTTCCTTGTTCATTTTCTGGCACACATCTTCTTATTATCATGTCAGCACATCTTTTAAATAATAGTGGATCATCCCAAATATAATACCTACTGTCAGTTCTGAGTTTCCTCTTCTGTTGGTAGCTGAATTATGAAGGAATTACTCCACAAGCTAAATAGTTCACACACGCATACCATGGAAGTTGGAAGGAAACTTTTAAACAATGCCTATCCGGAAGTTCTCACAATATTATTTTCTCTTCTTCAAGAGTGCTTCTTTTTTTCTACTCTTGACAAGTGATCAGCCATCA
Organism: Tetrastigma voinierianum; assembly: GCA_016808115.1. Lineage (NCBI taxonomy): Eukaryota > Viridiplantae > Streptophyta > Magnoliopsida > Vitales > Vitaceae > Tetrastigma > Tetrastigma voinierianum. Next base: position 2,760,297 of record JAEQBH010000178.1, on the reverse strand, counting down.
CATTGTCACACCCCTTTATCCTTGATCAAGTCAAACTTGAAATAACAAAGACCCACCTTATCAATCTGCTTAGCTTCCTTCTTGACATCGTGTACTTGATTGTCAGATGATCGCATGAATGATAACATGGGGATTCCAAAATGTATCGCTTGAATTTTCACAAATACTATGGCTAGCATCTCCTTTCAGCTGTTGAGTAATTTTCTTTGTGCTTCATCAAGGTCTCTATCAAGATAGCATATGGTCCTCGAATATTTTCCTTCTTTGCCCCTGTGACGTGCCTCCCATCGCAAAATCACCGCATCACACATTATTTCAAATCCCCGATCCCATTCTGCAGCCATTATAGGTAAGCCAACCAATTTGATCTTGATCTCTTCAAAAGTAGCTTCTATGTGAGTCATCAAAATTAAACCTCAGATCCTCCCAAGAATCTCAGATAGTGGTCCGCTATTTTTGGAGAAGTCCTTGATGAATTTCCAAATCCAGCATGCCCCAAGAAGCTTCACTCCTTTATCAGGTAGGGGTGCAAGAGTTTTGACACTGATACCTTGATCAAGCTACTCTACCAAACAGCGTAAATTTTATGCTCAAGAACAATACCTCTGCTACCATAAATGGCATTTTTCCCAATTCAGTTGCTAGTCGCTTGTCTTGGCATCTTGAAGAATCGCTTCTAGGTTCTTCAAACACCGATCAAAAACTCGGATCCATATACGCTGAAGCCATCCATAAAAATTTCCGGCACCCTTTCTTCTAACCAAGTCCGAGAATATTGACATCATACACCTTGGAATGTAGCAGAGATTACTGTTCTAAAATGGCATCCTTCAAGGCAAAGGTACCATAGGGGCATGTGAAGCGTGGTCTTCTCGTCCTCGTGTGCACATAACTGGACAGACTCGAATACCCATCCAAGAAACAAAATGAGGGTGTCCTCGCTAATCCGTCCAACATTTGATCAATGAAGGCAAGGAAATGATCTTTCCGGTGGTCGTGTTCACTTCCCGTAATCAATGCATACCTCCATCCCGTCACCGCTCTGCTGGAATCACCATTTTTCCTATCATGATCACAAGAAACCCACCCTTCTTAGAACCACATGGACTGGGCTCACCCAAGGACTATCTCGCCAAATTGCATGTATTAAAAACCAAGATTCAAAGAATTCCAGTATCTCCTTCTCGACTACTCCTTCATCACCGATTCGCCGCTGAGGTCAGCGATGGCTCAAAGTTTCTTTCAAAGAGAATTTTATGCATGCAAATCGATGGATCGATACCCTTCAATTCTTCAACGGACCAAGCTATAGACTCTTATGCTCTTTAAGATTTGCAAAGAACTCTGCTCTCATCATCACTAAGTCTAAAGAGAGATAATTCACCGGGTCTTCTTCGGGTGATTCTAAATAAGCATACTTCAAATGACTTGGCAACTCTTCAACACTAAATTTCTCTGAAGCAATTCGATGAATTTCCCTTTTCATTATTTTCCCTTTTCATTTCTGTTTTGCTCTCAAACAAACTACGCTTCTATAGAATGAAATCACAGATGGACAATCAGAGTAGTCATCTTCAATATAATCGGGAATTCATTTTTTCATTGATAAAATTTGAGCATTACAACTAACAGGAACATCACATGTCAGAGTATGCATCAACAACTACATTGCAATTTTCTCCGTTCATATCTATATATTCGCGATGCTTTTGATCATTGAGCAAAGCAGCCTTCTTCTCCAACCCTCATAAGAACTCCGCATGTCGATCAGCAGCCCAAAGAGGCTAGGAATGGCCCCAAAGAGTTGTGGGTACTTGTAATCTTCTTCCATGTCCAGACGATTGCAAGCCCATCGAAAACAAATTTCCCCAATAGTGACCAAACATCTTCTAAGACTCCTTGAAGTTTCACCATCGATCCGTTCCCCACATTTGAAGAGTAACAGCAGTGGGAATAACTCTCCCAATCCTAATTGCTTGGCAAATGTGAAAGAGGCATCAAGTTTATACTAGCTCTCGAGTCATAAAGAGTTTCGAATTCAATTCCTCCAATGGATGCAAGAATTGTAAAGCTCCCTGTCCTTCATCTTTTCCTCGGCAATTCTTTCTTTATCACAAAGATCGCAAGTGGCAAAGCAAGTGAGATTCACGATCCCTTCTTCTACTATCTTTCTTTCTTGCTCAAGATGTCCTTCAGAATTTTACAGAGTGGCATCCGAGTCAACAATTTCTCGTAAAGGGGCATGATCGACTTCTAGCTTCGAAGGTTTTCAAAACCTTGCAAATCGGCTTCCTCTATCTTGGATTTCTCTCAGTAGCCTTCGTGGAAATGGGATCAAAGGTCTGAGCTCATATCCTTCTCTGGCCCACTCCTTCTTCCTTTATCCAAGGCTTCTTTTCGGGCTTTTCTTCTTCACGTTGTCATTTTTTTCTTTTATTTTTTCTAACTCCTTCCCACTTCTGCCGCATAGCCATGCAAAATTCTTCGATTTTCTTTGTGTCACTTCGGCGTATCTTTTCATGGTGCGCGTGTGGCCAGTCGCTCTACTTGTGTCTCCAAAATTCTTCAGGATGCATTGGTGGTGTTCTGAAAATTCCGAGAATTGGTAGCAGCTTGCTTCCTAACTCTGCAAACTTGTTCATGGAGGTTCAACAAATTTTCTTATTATACCTCATGAAATGCAAAAGATCCGTTCTTTCCAAAAGATCGGGCCTCCGACTCCCGATATTCATTTCGTGTTCATTTCCTTACCGCGCCGAAGCTCCTGGTTGTTGATAACCCCACTGAGGGTTCATTCCATGCTTCGGGCCCCTATGGAAGCCCCCTCCACCATATGAGAAGTCCTCATGGTTCCAAGGCTGGGTGATAATGTACGCAGGTTAGCATTGGTTTGAAATGGTAAGTTCGCTCACCCAGATACTTAACCTCTTCAAGATCATAGAATTGTTCTCAGTGTACTTCTCTCGGGCACTTTCTCCTTCAATAAATTTCTTCAACTACTCCTATCTCATGGGCAGTGGGTTTTTCTTCGCTTTTGTCCACCCGTGCATAATGGCATCCAACTCGCCTCCATGGTCGCCATCTCGCTTCAGCTCCATGATCCCCTTCCTCCTGTCATATTCCTCTTGAAAACTCAGAAGGAGTTTTCATATTGCATTTGTACAGTCTTCAATCACCTTCTTTGCCTCTTCAAAGACTTTTTCAGTTAATGCTCCACAACATGAAGCATCAATGATCCTCTTGATATATCATTCGCATGATATACAATGTCCATATGAGTCTTCTCGCATCTATCCCATGCATTAAACATCTTCTCATTAGAACCGCTTGAATCTTTCCTGCTACATACAAGCTTTCATCTTCCCCTCATTAAACACAATGATTTCCCTCCTTCTCTCCGAGGTGAGGGGTCAGGAAAGAATCGCCAAGTAGCTCTCTACTAACTCCTCCCAAGTATCAATGTGAGCCATATGGTAAAGATTCATACCATGTAGCCGCTGGTAATTTTAGGAGAGAAGGGGAATAGATGCAGCTTAATGACTGGCCCACCCCATTCAACTTCATCAGATTAGCCAATCCCGAAATCTTCCCAAAGCTCGCTTGGTCTTCGGGCATGACCAGTAAACTGATGCTGCTGGACCATGGTAATTAGTGCTGGTTTAAGTTCAAAATTGTTTGCATCAATAGCTGGCTGCCTGATTGCAGAGTACTCATCTTGAATAATCGGCTTCCAGAAGTCCTCCATAGTATCGCTTGATCGAGGCCTTCTACCGCTTCTACAGGCTCTCCATTCTCGATATTGTCTTTCATCCGCCATGGTTGAGTTTTCATTTTCTTATCTTTCTCGCTGAGTGTTCTCTAATTCCCGTGGTCTCGCCGGAATCGGGACGTTGTTCTCGCTTCCTATGCACAAAAATTTTGTCCTCAAATCAAAACACACTTACATTATCAGATGAGTCTCGTCAAAAATATTTCAATACGGTTTGTTAAAGGTTAGTGGTTAAAATAACCACGCTTGAAAAGCTATTTTTGTTCTTTTCTTCAAAATGTCCAAATTAGCATTTCCTTATTTCGTTCGAACATTGATTTACTAAATTCTTTTTTCGATCCTCAAAGAATCCGCTTACAAAAACTTGTCGATCGGACTAAAACACATGTACAAGTGTATAACATAATTACCAAAAGATTATTATCTAATCCCCAGTAAATAAACCATTAAACTCGAGTGTGAGTTTCTTTAAGTATCACTTGATTAAAACATATTTTTTTTTGTAAGAGTAAACCATTTTCGTGTGGTTTTGATCCCAGACATCGCAAAGTGCACAGCTTGGTTGGCAATAAAATGGATTTATAAGTCCGCATATCGATCCCACAAGAGATCCTTCAAGAATTTTTCAATCAACTACCCCAACTACTTAAGCTCCATATTTGGATGGAATACGATAAATGATATTTTGCTTCAAAGCTTGAAATGAATAACGTGTTAAAAATGAATAAAACAATAAATGAATTGAGTATTGAAATATCAAAATAACAAATTTAGATTTGGGTCAGCTAACTCTAAAGAAAACATTGAATAATCGCCTATTGTGAAGAAATCAATTCCTACAAACAGATCAAGATCTTTGGTTTTTGAACTGCGTATCTTTAAAACTAGTCCAGATTAATATAGCAGGACTGCATCTCTCCATACTACGCTTCATCATCTCACCTTAACTCAAGCTTTCTCTCGAACACAAGAAATAACTACTTTTAAAACTAGTTGCCTTGTTCTGGGTATTTTCTTTCCAATACTATACCCACAACATGGACCGCAGACCGAGCTCCTTCAAGTGAGTCATTGCGAGGTTGCACTATACCGGTTCACCCTCAAAATTAGAATAGCTTACTCTTCCTCGTTAGATCTCATAACACTAGATTGAATTCACTATTCGACCGAGGTGAACTCTATCTACTTAAATTTATAACTCATCAACTCATTCCTAAGTTACAAGCTTAGAAGAGGATGTATTGATTTAAATATACGTAGCGCATTAGGATCGATAACAAAGTTCAAATACCTTCCCGACTTGAGCCTCTACTTCTAAACGCTTTCAGATATACCTGCAGGCCTCCCCCGGAAATCAGAGTCGAAAAACAACCTCGCATGGGTACAAGAGACTCCAAATCTGATCAATTCCAAGAACATGCAAAACCAAGAAGTCGATTTAACATCCTGGTTCACTATTATGAATGAAATAATCGAGGAAAGATTATTTCTGACACAACGCTTAATTCAATGGAAGCTGGGTTTCTAAATTACTGATTATACCATACAATGGCTTACTGATCAAGAAACCCACTGTAAATTGGAAACTGGGTGTTCAAAATCCCAAAATTTGTCCGAATTCAATAATCAAAGAATTTTAAGAAATAAACATCTCGCATTCACCAATCTCACACTAACGTTCAAATCCAAATTAGAAAGAATTACAAACTAATCTAATCTAAAATAAAATGGGAAGAAAAACGAAAAACAAAAGAAAGAAAAGAAAAGAAAAGAAAAACAAAAAAAATACAGGAGCCTTCAGCAACCCAGATCTCTCTTTCAAGTCACAAGAGCCGCTTCTGCTGGTAGCACAGATTTATACGGTTCGTCAGTTCTAATTCCAATGCGCTTTTGTGGATTTCCCCAACGGATCGCCCATGTGCCATCGTTCGTGTCAGCGCGACCAATGTCCCTTGTCACATCGCTTAGTTTGGTACTTGTTACGATGGCTAGTAAGTCATATTCCTTTGTTTTCTTGTGGCACCTTATGTTGCGACAAGGAATCAATGTCGCGACATCAACCTTATTTTCTGCAACCTTTAAATGATGAGCTCGGCGTCGCGACGCCAATCTTTTCGCCGCGACATCACTCTATGGTCTTCCACGTTTTAACTGCTCGCTCCTAATGTCGCGACACGATCTTTTTGTCGCGGACATCGCTCATGTCTTCGCAAATTCTTCAACCGATGATTTCTGGCGTCGCCGACATCAACTCGTCGCCACATCACTTTGGCGGCTCTTCAGCTAATTGGTCAGCCTTGCGTCACATACATCGATCTCTTTGTCGCGATATCAACTTTAGCCCTCGAGGCTTCAATCGTGTTCCCGATGTCGCGACCAATCTTAGTCTCCGGAGGCTTCGTTGGTGTTCCCGATGTCGCGACCTCAATCCTCGGTCGCGGACAGCAAATCTAATGTTTTCGCCGATCGATGGTTCCCGATGTCAGACATCACCCTTGTCGCCGGCATCAACTTTAGGAACTCAGAATCGTGAATCGTATCTCTGGCGTCGCGACATCGATCTCGTCGCGACATCGCCTTAAGTCTCGCAGCCTCAATCGAAAGAAGTTCATACGCGATTCCGATCTCTTTGTCACGCGGTTATCAGATTATGGCCTTCGCAGCCTAATCGTTGCTTCGTGTCGCGATCGCCGCCCGCTGACTTCATACCTTAAATACATCAGCTTCATCTTTTCAAACCCGGCTATAGCTGGGCCAAGGTGCTTCTCTTGTCACGACCTCCATCCCTTTGTCACGACATCGATCTTCGTCGCGGATATCACGATGTTGTCGCACATCATTTAAGCCCTGGTTACCACATTGCAATGCCCGGCCGCGACCGTGATCAAGTTTTCCAAATTTTCCCGATGTCGCGACCGCATAATTGACAATGCAAGCCTAAAACTCGCAACATTGGCTTACCCAACCGCCATTTCGCCCGCCATTTTCTCAGATTTTACTCCACCGATTGCTGCATTTTTCTACCGCTTCTTTCTTCACACTCCCGCACAAATTAGTGAGTTCTTTCATAATTTCCGCATATTAATTATTCCTTCGATGAAAATCAAACAAAATGGATTAAAAATGAGATAATTTTTAAGCTCATCATCAACCTTAATCAAAAGGACTTTTCGCTCATTAATAAAAACAGTTTTAAAAGCTTCACTCGCTGCTTTTTCTCTTATGCTCCACTTTCTCCCATTTTCTTTCATTTTCTTTTTCTATTTTCCTTACTGCTTAAACACACCTCGAGGATGACAACTCGCAGGATGGCTGGCCAGGCCTGCTTTTCCCCTCAAGAGGAGGGTCAGCTTGCCTGGTGTGGCTCGAGGTAACTAATCCGCTCCTGCTCTTAACGCAAGTTTTATCAGCATTTATGTTCCTATTTCACTCTAGGTTAGAACCTTCATTTGATATGCTCTTCATTGATCAAGAGATTTAGCAATCTTAAAGGTTCAAGTGATGCTTATTGCTAGATCCACTGAGATTCATTAGTTGCTTTCTATTTGTCTCTATGAAGTAGATCGGGGAGGCACGTTTTCATTTTCTGGAAGCATTAATGCTCAATAAATGCTGTTTTTCAAAAGGGAAAATCATAGGGTTTAGTTTTTAAAAGCTAAATGAAGATCCGGTTTGGGAAATGACTATAGGTCATTTTCCCCAACGCGAGGAAATGAACCCGGGGACCCCTCAGTGAACTTTAGAACCCGAATCCAGCAGCCCGACACTTCAAGGAGACTTCTTTTAATTTATTTATTAAATTTCAGTTTTCCAAACATTATCAATCCACTGTTTTTATAAATTCCCAAAATCCAAATTGGAATTCACCATTTTTGACTTCAATCAAATCATTTGTACGAAGAAAACCCATCCCTGTGTTCGACCTAGAGACCGCTATACTCGCAAGAGTCGACTACCAAAGAGGAGGAACATAGGATAAAATTTTGTCGATTCCCGATCACCCTACCGTGGGCACGAATCAGCTCTTTATAGATATCCGAGGGGTTTTGTCTAATCCTACAGTCATTATGACCGCCTTCACTTCCAAAGAAAGGTCCATCGCAAGGGCCTGGGTCGGGCAGAGGCTATTCCACTTTTGTTGCCGAGGTTGTTATGCCATGTCTTAGAGAACCTTGGGTTCCCGGAGGAACCATCGAGATGAGCGCCGGCAGAGTTGTCTCTATTATTTGATCCCTTGAGCGGACCCTATCTATGCCACTCTCTTTTCTTTTACACCAACAGGAGAATGTAGTGGATAATTATGCGGAGGACCTACCTAGGGGTGAGCAGCTTGTCTCAGTTCCAGATTCATCACCTCCAGTTCCGCCTCCTACTGCCCCAGCTCCTCCTAAGACTGCAGGCCCATCCTCCATGTCACAACAGCCATCCGAGCACATCCCTGTCACTTCTAGGAATTTCTTGGCTGTTATGGATGCTGTCCGCACACTTGCTGCCACTTCTGCATCTTTAGCGGCCAAACAGTATCGCTGCTTGACGTTCGCACCGAGGTCACTTCGCAATTAATCAAAGCTATTCTTCTTCGTATACAAGCCACCTTTGCCTCCACTACATCGTGACAAGAGCTCCACAACTAACTGAACTCATGGACCTGTCACCGTGACGCCAAGAAATTTTCTTAGATGTGCTCAGACTGGGCAAGCAGCTAGCCATCGATCCGCAAATTTTCTACACCACTAAAGACAGAATGAGGAGGTCGCACTTCCTTCTAGCTTTTCGACCCTACCAGCGAGGACAATCGTGATGTTTTGTCAGGGGAGTTAGCGTGGAAGTGGCATCTATCATACTTAGTGTGTTTTGTTTTGTTTATACTTGTGTTGTTTTAGTTTTATCAACTCCTACCAAATTTTCCGGACTATTTTGTTAGTATGTATTAGCCAATAAGAAAGGTGTTTATTTTGCTTGCTGGTCAGGTCTTTTCAACTATTATAAGCTTCAGACTAGCCTTTTTGGTTATATTAAAACCTATATAGCAGTATTTGCATTTTCTATTTTTGTACCCACATTTTTTTATTTTATTTTAATTAACTTTTGCTTCGTGACAATGATTAGCCTTGCAAAGTGTTGAGCTTAAGCCTTTCCTAATGGTGTCAACGTTAGAAAGGTCCTATGCCAAATTGAGTGGATGACTAGTGAAATTCTTGTTATGTTTAACTTATCTCTTCCGCCTTTAGCTAACCACACACCGGAGCACTGCTAGTCTCAATGATGTGTTAAGAAACAAGATTAACCCCCAACCCCTCCCCCCGCGATGCAAACCCTTTCCTAGTGTCGTTTACTCCCATGAATAGGTTGCGGACCACCATGCAAAGAAGGCCAATGTGTCTTCCAAAATAAAAGAAGAGAAAAAGAAAAAGCAAAAAGAAAAGAAAAGAATAGAATCACATTGCTTTACCTTAAAACCCGAGCACGGTCCGAGGGGTTTATGACAAAAGCCTTTAAAGCCTGGTGCCCTAATCCAACTAGTTGGGAGCCACCGACTTAGTGTTCGCTACACGGGTGGATGGGCGGAGTTTTGCGAGTTGTAGGTGCTGGAGGCCTGGAATCATTCAAGTCCGGTGAAACCTATAGAGTTTGTGGTTTAAAGATCCCCATGACTCGATGCCCTAAACCTTCACCGGGGTCGAGTCGCCTACATCCTTCGCATGACTTTGGTGAAGTCGAATCCCCGCACGTAGACCCTACAATGCAAAAAGAATTATGTACAAAATGTCCTAATCTATTTAGGTTGGTTAACATACAAGGTTACGGCATTAGCTCATCGGGGGAGAGATACAAGTTTAGTTTATGATCGAGGCCCGACCGGGCCAAAAACCTGCAGTTTTGTAGAAGAGCCCGGTTCATGCCCCTGCTGAGGGAGCTTGTCAGGTCGCTAACATGGTATAGTTTTCATTCTTCGAGATGGTTTTTAGCTTAGGTTTTCGTAATCTCATCGCAGTTTCAGATTACTGCACAAACCTTTGACATCCCATGTTTTTGTTCTCTACTGTTGATTATTTTCGCATTGCTACAGTAGATTCGTCAGCAATGTTTGGTCAGGGTGGATTAGTGCCCAAAATTTTGAACCCTATTTAAGATAGCTTCTAAGTACTTTTTGTGTACTAATCATATTAGTTAAGCCGATTGACACGTGTAGGTCCCTTTGGTACTAATGATTGTATTTCGAGGCTATTTGTGGTAGTTTTTGTAGGTTTCAGAACCTATTCTATCATATCAAGCTAAGCATATCGAAGTTGAGCTGATTTACATCGAGTTCGCATGATTTATCTTCGATTGCATCAAGCCAGGAATGAAGAAGTTGATTCAAGAGGAAACAAGAGCAACAGGGGCAATTTCGCTATTGTAGCGAAATTCTCACACATAGCGAAATTTTTAATTAGGGCAATTATCTCGCTTCCTCAAGCAGGTACAAACGACTCCGCTTGCTAATTTCATTTCTGCCCTCAATATAATTATACTATTTAGGATAAATTGGTATTTTCACCTAGTTGTAAGGCTATATAAGTCGCTTAACATTTTGTAACCTAACTTTCATTAAAGGAATTTCATTACGCCCCCTCGTTTTCTACTCTACTCGCTTCCTCTCTTCTCTCCTCTTTCTCACTTTCGGCACCAAACACACCCTTTGAGGATGACAACTCAAAGGATGTTTGGCTAAAGCCTCTAAACCTGGAAGAGGAGGGCTATAGGTAGGCTGATGAGGTTGCAGGTGTTCCTCTCGTTTTTCACTTCTAAGGTGCATCATTTATGAGTTTCAAACTTTCAAACTAGGTTTAAAAGCTATTTAATGTACTTTTATTGGTCAATACTTGCAAGCTTTTAGGGTCCAAAGGTATTCTTATGTTGATATTAATCGACATCCATTAGTTGTCATTTATGAGCCATCGGGGGTAGGTTAAATGCTAGATTTCAACTAGAACATTTAATGCTCAGTAAATGCTATGTTTCAAAGAGAAATGGTACTGAGGGTTGGTCTCTAAAGTTAAACAAAGATCCGGTTTTGGAAATGACTATGTAGCCATTCCCCAATACGAGGTAAAAACTCGACACCTTTGCAACCTTATCATACTCCAAACTAGTGGCCCGAAACTTCAAGGACTTCTTTTTACATTTTATTTCGAATTACCTTCTTCGCTAGCATACTGAAAAACCATCGTTTTTGCAAATTCAACCAAACAAAAGCCTCTTCACCATTTGACTCATTAAAAATCATTTGTAAGATCTAAAACCCATCCCAATGTTCGATCCTAGATTCTATATCAAGAAGAGTTATGCTACTTAGGAGTAGTTTAAGTATAAAATTTGTTGATTCATAACACCTACTTTGCTTGCGAATCAGGCCATCCTCCCCAACGCGAGGAAAAAGGCTCGAGGACCCCTCAGTCACCCTAAAACCTCAAACCCAGTGGCCCGAGACTTCAAGGAGTTCTTTTTACATTCTATTTCATTTTGTTTGTAGTTTTCAAACCACCAATCACACTGTTTTTACAAAACCCCAAATCCAAAGTGAAATCACCATTTTACATCAACCAAATCATTTTGCGCAAAGAAAACCCATCCCTGAGTTCGACCCTAATCTTCTAAACCACTATACTGCAGTAGCTTCACTACGGTAGTAGGAATTTAGGTTACAAATATTTTGATTCCTGCACACCTACCGTGGCATGAATCGCGTACTATGGTGGTTGACTATGAAGAAAAGGAGAGGTGTCTCAAGATCTCACCTCTCACTCTTATTGGAGTCCTTAAAGCTGCAATGGAGAGTGAGGAGAGTGAAGCCCACAAAGAAGATAAAGAGGGCAAAGATTGAAGCATAACAGAGGGACCAAGCCTCTATAGCTTTTTCTGATGAGGGGGACAACAAATGAAAAAGGGGCTGTGAAGGTGTTTGGGAGTTAATCTTGCTCTCCCTATCAGAATAGGGATACCATCTTGGCAGTTAAGGAGATAAAAGAAGAGAGTGACAATGAGAGAAGCTCCAATACAGAATAATTGTTTACACTAAAGCAAATAAGTAAAGGAACAAATTTGCCACAGCTAAAGACAACAGCAACTCTGAGTTGCTAGCTATGCTTAAAGACTTGAAGGAAGAGCTCAAGGAGAGGGATGAGAAGATTATAGAAGAGTTGAGGTGGAGAGATAACTACGTAGAATATCAAATAAAAAAGAGAGACAACACCTTAGCAGCAGCCCTCAAGCAGAAAGATGAGAAATGGAAAGAAGAGCTGGAAAACAGAGACAAGGCCTTGAAGACTGAACTGAAGGAATTGTGAATGAACAGATAAATAGGGATCATGATGTACTAAAAATGTTAGAAGAGAGGGAGAAGGAGATGGAGAAAAACCTACTTCAGAAAGTTGTTGCTTTTGGTTACCTGTACAAGGCACACCAAAACAAAAGGAAATCAGGGGTACCATTCAAAGAAGAGATGGAGAGATGGAAGCCTCCCTGAATTATAGGGAGAAACTATGAACTGAGAATCTGTATCTTTGCAACTCCAACCTAAAGAAAATGTACAATGCTCAAAGAGAGTTTGAGGGTATACTTAACTCCCTTAGGGATAGACAGAATGAGCTAATTAGGAGTAATGCAAGGATGCTGGAATGGGCTACAAACAAGCTCTTAGGAGATAAAACAACTGAAAAGCCCCAGGCTTCCATCCCTGATTTTGTTCCCTCTCAAGCTAGTTACAAATTTAAGTCAATTAACCTTAAACCCTCCAAATCCCATCCTAAGAAAAAGAAGTGAAATTTATGTGTCTCTCTCTTTCCTTGTAATTCTATGCCTTGTAAATGAAGTTATAAATGAAAATCAGTTTTTGAAATTTGTGCATAATTGTGTACTTTTTCTTTCCTTTCTTATTCCTGTGTATTTTCTTTTCTTTAATATGTAAGTCATACTTGATTCAGAATGTGTTGATTACTAAAATAAATGATTGAGAATTCAATTGCATTGAATGTACATAACTACTGAGCTGAAAAGAAAAATGATAAAATGATGAAGAATTTGTGTGTGAATTGTTCAAACATAAAAATGGGAACCTAAAAATGAGGCAAAATGGGTTTTTTAAAGAATTTGAAAGTTGTGTTAGGAACAATAACTAAGCTTCACCTATAGGATCAATTAAAACTTGGATATAATGGGTGTTCCATACTGCTAATACAGTTCAATTCTTAGTATCTTTAATCATACACATGGTTTGTGCCTTAGAAATGAAATGCTAATTAGGGAAACATTATGAGATTAACAACATCTTCCATTCCACAAGTCCTAGAAATTGTTAGAAGATTGTCCAAGATGAAATCCTAATTTGCACAGCCATCGGGAAATGATTTAGGCCATCCTTGGGAAGTTTGAGCCTATTCAGCCATCTAATGCTAATATGCATTTCGTATCTCCTTAGTACCTCATTTTGAACCATTGAAGCCTTATTTTCTTTCTTGAAACCAAATCACACACATTTAACCACTCTCACATCAGTAACCTTCAGTAAAGAACCCAACTTACCCAAAATATGCTGGAAAAGAATAAATTAATAGAAAATGGATGAGGAACAAGTTTGGGGGAAATCTGGAATGTCAAATGCAAAGAAGTTGGAAGTAAACTGATTAAGAAATTTGTTGATGCAACAATGGAAAGAATACAAAAGAAATCAAAATGTGAGAAAGAGTAGGTTGAGTAAGTCAAGCCATGTAGCCCTCCTACCTGGAGATATTAAGTCCTTGGGGGTATTTCAACACTTAGTACCTTAATGCAAACTGGCATGGGGGTTGCTGACTCAAAGCTTGCTTTAAGGGTAGGTGGAAAGCTTAATAAGGATGGACATTGCATTACTAACTTGAACCTTGCTGAAAAGTCAATGAGGAACAAGCTGTGGTTTTGTGAAGAGAATTTCATAAATTGTGCATATTGAATGGTAGAAAGGAGATAACAAGAAAGATATACCCAAACAAGTTTAGGGGAAGTATATTTGAGAACATAAGGAAACGATGAGAAGAAAGGATGGAAAATCCACCATGGGTAGAAAAGAATGTGCAGAACCAGTAAGTCTGGGCTTAAAAATTCCTATTCAACTTCCCTTACCTAAGCCTCACATTACAAGCTTTAAAGACCTATTTGATCTTAAAGGTTGTGTCATGCTTACATTAGTGGAGGACAATCTAACCAACAAGCCTATGGGACCTAAAATCATATCAGAACATCTATAACTATCCTTAGATCTCATAAAAATACCTAACTTGTTGATTTTTCCAAAGGGCATAACCAGCATATACTCAATCATTCAAGAACTGTGAACTAAAGATGTACTCAAATGTGAGAGCTATCTGTTTGTGTTTAAACTGAAATACAAGTAATCTGATCCTATGATTAAAGTATATGTTAGATATTCTCTTCATAATTGATTAATCATTTAACTTAAGTGCCATCATTTATGAAAATTGTTGTTGGAAATAATAAGCCATAAAATTCATTGATTTTGGATTGATTATGGACAATTAAATTCTTCTTTTCTTTGTTTGAGGATGAGCAAAACTTTAAGTTTGGGGGAGTTTGATAAGCATGAATTTTATGGTTAATTTTAATCCATTTTGCATGATTTTTTTATGTTGAATACTTGTTTTAAATGCAAATTATGGATACTTAACCAAATTTAGTGTTTTTATAGTAATATAATGAAAAACAAATAAAACAGCAAGAAAATAAGCAAAAGTTGTCAAAAGTTCAAAGTTTCAACATTAGCTGAAGAATGTCACGACATCATATCAGAGTCGCGACATTGGATGAAGAATGTCACAACATCATCAATAGCAATCAAAGTCGTGACACCAGCTGAAAGAAGCAGAGCAGAAGGATCAAAGTCGTGACATCACATCGGTTGCGACATAATATCAGAGTCGTGACATTGGACAAAAAGAGTCGTGACATCGGTTGAAGTAAGCAGAACACAAATTCCAAAGTCACAACTCCAACAACAACATCATAGTAGAGTCGCGACATTGACACTAAGAGTTGTAACATCAGAACAAGGCTGGAACATTGAAAACACAATTCCAGAGTCACGACTGTAACAACGACATCATAGTAGAGTCTCGACATCGACACTGCAGTCGTGGATTAGAATGTACTGCAAGACATTGAAGATTGACATCTGATGGTCATGATTTCAATAGGGACATCATATCAAAGTCGTAACATGGTCTAGAGAAGCAAAAATACAGAGTCGCAACACCAAAAGTAGAGACGCGACATCACAACAGAAATGTCACAACATCATGAGCGACATCAGGAGCGAATAGGGCATATCCCTGGGCTTTTTGAAGTCCACATTATCCGCCTCATTGTAGCTTTAATCTTTGTATTTTTGTTTTCGCTATTTTTATTTTGCAGGTATTTTTTATCTTTGTGGTTTAGAGTAAGTGATCTGAAAGTAAAATATTGAGCTGATCATCAGAAATCAAGCTTCATTTATGTCTGAAATTGAGAGGAATTTGGAGTTATTTCTGGAATCCATTTTATTCAGTTTTGATTACATTCTCTATGAATTTGTTGATCAACTAGTCATTGTCACTTGTGATCTAGTTATGGAAGGCTAAGCTCCCTCTAGGAAGGGATTGGTGTTTCGGTTATCATTTTGTAGTATTTAAATGAATGTTGTGGGTTAGAATATGGGATTAATGTAATTGATATTGTTCTTTAAAAGACCTGTTCTAAGTATCAACAGATCATACCCAAAAAAAAGTTGTATCTTTTCTCCGATTTCCAGGATCCCTCCGAGTAACACAAAGATAGGCTACCTGAGAGCAAATTGCAGTAACTTAGGGGTATACTAGGTTGATACATTTAGAACTAATTCACTATGATGACCACAGGATGTTTCTAACCTCTAACTTCGTCCCTTTCTAGCTGACAGAAATGTCTCGTGAGGCATAAGGACCATCTGGTGATTAATCATTTTAATATTCAGAGAGTTCAACTCAGTTTGAGAGAATGTTTGCACTCTTATAATATGGGAGTGATTATTCTGACCAAACTGCAGATTGAGATGTCAATTAAATTGAAGGAGACTTGTGTTATCCTGTCTATGGGGCCAATCAAACTTTAGTCCTGAGAAATGTTTATGAAGTACTGGTTTAGGATAAACAGCCAAATCTTAGAAAAATGATCAAAACCTAAAAGTAGCTATTTAGACCCATTGTCCCGGTTTAGGAATCTGGTGTTCTAAAGAGTGAAATGTATAGTGTCAGGAGGTATTCCAAGGATATACTACTCTACTCTTAGACTAACCTAGAATTCAAGTCCATGACTATATTGTTTTTTAATCTCATGCAATTTGATGATCATAACACTAATCCCATTCCCAGTGTTATTCCAACTCAATGAAACCTCTAATCCATTTAGCTTAAATTATATTTTTTTCATTAAAGAAAAATATGCAAAAATACTTTCATTCCATTTAGGCTAGTTAATCCAATCTTCAAGTTAGAGGTTCAAATAGCGATGATCTTGAGTAGTAGGGGTACTTGATATTTAAATTTTCTTATCAATCCATGTGGGAATGATATATGGACTTATATTCCACTTTATTACTTGTATGACCTATGCACTTGCAATGATTTAGACCAAATTGAATTTTAAGTATATTATCATAAGCAAACAGTAGAAAAATAGTATTATTAGTTAATCAAGTTGTTGGCATTGTTGCTGATGATTTTAAACAAATCTCTAGTAACAATGATTCAACAATCTTAAAAAAAAATTGGTCTATACACAAAAAATATAGTCAACAAGTTTTTTGCCCCGCTGCCAAGGACTAAATAAGTCCCTAGCAATAGTGTTAGAAATGAGGTGAACAATAGCTATTAGGGAAGTCAACAAGTTTTTGGCGTCATTGCCGAGGGCCTAAATAAGTCTTCGGTAGCAGTGTCAGAAATTTGGGAGTCAAAGTTTTTTCAAAAACTTGTTGATGACCAATGATGTATATATGAAAATGTGGCCAAGGAAGTGAATGTGGTAAATACTCAAAAACTGATTTGAAAAAGTAAATATATTAAAAAAAAAAAACTTAGATGAAAAGTATTACCAACACTCAACCCCTTTCCGCAAGCGCGCGTGTCATACAAGTAATAAAGTGGACTCTATGTCCTGATATCGCACCTAATGAGGATTGAGGTTCTCTCTAATCGAATTCGAGCACCTCGAGTACAGCGCTATTCATCAGTTTAGGTGACCAAATATGATGAGAATTAAAATCAATGTAACTAAAGTAAAAACTAATTTAAAACTAATCAACTAATCCTAAAATATACAAAGCAAACAACTACTAAAGTCTAAAATATATGAAGAGAAGCACTAGGGATGGGAATAATCATTTAATAATCAATTTGCATTTCCATGAAAAGCATAACATTTGTGAATCCAAATTTCCCATCACTCATTCAAGGGTATGTTAGTATAGTCTTGAAATACCTTCAACCACTATACATTTCACCATTTAGGCCACCATGTTCCTAAACCAGGACAACATGTGTCCAAACAGCTACTTTTAGGATTTGAATCTCCTTATAAGATTTGGTTAATTTTCCTAAACCAGTACTTCTGAACCATTTCTTAGGATTGAAGTCAGCTTGCCCCCATAGACAAGACAACACAAGCCTACTTCAATATAATTGGTACCTCGGTCTACCATTTGAAAAGAATAATCACTCTCATCTATCAGAAGCACAAACATTCTTTCAAATTAAGATGAAAGCTCTAAATATAAAACCAATAAACCATTAGGTGGTCCTTTTGCCTAAGTAACACACTTTTGTTGTCACTTAGAAGGGAACCATGAAGTCAGATGTTAGAACATCACCTATGATTTATCAAAGTGATACTTATAGTTCATTAGTTCTAAGAGGATCAATCTAGCATACCCCTAAGTTATTGCTCTCTGCTCTCAGGAACTCATTTCTCTGTGTCACTCAAAGGGGTCCTGGAAATCAGAACAAAGATAAAGCTTTTTTGGGTTTAATCTATTGATATCTAGAGCAAAACGTTTCCAAAATAATACCAATTATATAAATTCAATATTCAAACCCACAAAATAACCTATTGATCTGCAAATCTGAATGTTCAACAATTAACCCCACCCCTAGAGGGTGTTTAATGTTCCATTATTAGATTCCAATCATCACCAATCAAGCAACAAGTAAGAAAAATGAAGAAAGAATTCAAAAGATAAGGAGTGAGAAAACAAATCATGATTTGAGCTTCAATCTTTGTCTCAACAATAATGAAATCTGAATCTCTGAGCACAGCACCAAAATCTCTTCAATACAAATAAAAATGTACTCTAAAACTACTCTAAGATCTACTAAAAATCAAAACCATGAGCTAAACAGAAAAATGGGAAGTTTTAGAGAGAGAAACCCTCTTGAGAGGTGTTCTCTCACCCCCTTCATGCCTTAAAAGTCTAAAAATTGAGTATATATATCCCTAGGGTTTTTAGGGGTTTTTATTCTCAAACCAAACGGATTTTGTCACGACATTTTTTAGGTTTCTCGCGACATTTATTTCTGCTCGGCTACTTGTTTTCTTCTCCAACTTGTCGGGGCCATAACTTCTTCATTTCAACTCAAATTTGGGCATGTGAGGTTGATAGGCGTATTTTGTGATGTGTATTAAAAATATGTGATGAGTGCCTATTCTGTGCAAGTATATGCTTGTCAAGTAATAAAGTGTACCTAAGTACGGATATCGATCCACAAGGAAAATGGGGATGCTAAGTACGAAAATTAGAACGCTTCTCTAATATTCAAACGATCAAAGATTATTTAAGTAGAATTTAAATTAAACTAAACAAAAGAAAACTTAATAGACTAAAAAACTATGTAACTACGGGACACCAAGAGATAATATATTTCTAGGGTATTTGGTGCAATTGGACATTTCTATTATATCTAGATCAATATTCCATTCTATTGTCTCATGATAATGCAATCCAAGGCAGTTCTTATATAATGTAATTAAAGCCTTTCTCATGGTCAAATAACCTACCATTTATCACTAGGTTTCTTGCTTCTTAGTTGAACCCCAAGTGTTAAATGTGCATTAAAATCAAAGAACTACCAAGCCTCCTAATTATTGATAATCCTATATTATCAAATTTATTAGTTTAACTCATCTATGTCTAATTACTCACTCACTTCTCAGATCTCATGAGAAACCACTCTCCATATCGAGATTAGCCAGAAATCAATACGTAAATATCAAACCAATGAATTAATAGGGATATGGCAATCACAAAAATACAATAGAAATAGGAAAATCAACCATTAGATATAAGATCCATGTCCAAAATACAACCAAATCCTAGAAAACGAAAATCAGTCCATCAATGGGAAAGAGACAACAATAAAGATAAGAGAAAACATGAAAAGGGAGAAGAAATAGCCTAATGTGATGAATGAAGCCCAAAACTCCTCTTCAATCTTCATCTTCTTCAATCTATCTTCTTCCCTAAAGAGAACCATGCCCTAAGGTGTTTCATGTCTCCTTCGGGTTTAAGCTTTAAAACCCCAAACGGTGGGCTCCTCAAAAATGGTAAGGAAGTGGCACAAAAATTGACTCAAACTGGCCCTAAACGTCACGACGTCGATGTTTATTTCTCGCACTCCTCGCTTGCCAACGCTGCGACGTTGGTCTCAACGCGCGACGCTACACTCTCCCCATTTTGCCACCAACTTTGTAAGGCCATAACTTTGTCATCCGAACTTCAATTTGGGTGTTCTTAGTACCATTGGAAAGATCTTGAAGTTTATAATCTAAATGTATATAGGAAAAATACTTTAGAGATGATTATAAATACTGAATGTACAAAATGCTCCAACTGGTCACTTTTGAGCTCTCTTCTCTTCTTCCTTCAACTACCAAGAGTCATAACTTGATCATTTGAAGTCCAAATTGAGTGAATAAGGTCTCTTTGGAAATCATGAGAAGTCTCCTATCCATCAATATCAATATTGTAGCCATTGGGGATCATTGTCTAGATTAAAACATAAAAAAGCAGTAGCTACTGCTACATGTGTATTTTGCTGATTTTTGGGCTTTATATCCCTTTGTTTTTGCTCCATATTGGCTCATGGTTGACCTAATCACAAATTGAACATTTACAGCATTAGATCCTTTTGTTTATATAATAAAATCATTAAAAACAGTATAAAATATAGGATAAAAACGAGTATAAAGTATACTCATCACACCCCCAAACTTAAATACTTGCTTGTCCCTAAGCAAGAGACTGACTCAAAACAAAACAGAAAATTGAAAATGACGCGAACTAACAAACAATGAGATTAGTACGATAGCATGATGCCAAGTGGAAGAATCACTATGAACACAATTTAGCAATATTAGCATTTTCAACAAATATTTAGGATCCTTAAACTTTTAAACTCTCTAAGGAACATGGCAAAGAAAAGCATGGTGAGCAAAACAAATCAGCCCCCTAAGTCCTCAATGACCTTTCCCAAGGAAACTAAGTATAGGTGATAGCATGATCTCCCGGTGTATAGAGGTCCTCGTGCCCTGAGCTTAAGCTCGACTCACTATTTATGAGTAGCAAATAAGGATGAAACGCACCACATCCTTTTTATTCATACCAAAATACCTAAAAAATGAATGAAAACCAGCTCCAAGAAGTTTTAGATGAGTGTTCCTGTAGTGGGGATCCATTGGTGACTCCCCACCAGTTAGTTAAGGGAACCAGGCATTAAATTCCCTAAAATTCACCCCGAACACTCAACCAAACTCAAAGGCCCTAAGTTGTGGGAAGGATCCATCTTTTGTCCCATGTAGCAGGCAGTGAAGTTAATGACTCCGTCCAGTTGGCTTAGGGCATTAGGCTTTGAGCCCTGGTATGGGATTAGATTAGATCGATCCGCTTATTCTTATTCATATACTTATTTTTGACATTTCTTTTCTTTTGCTTTTTTATCTTTCTTTTCCCTTTTTCTTTTTTTTCTTTTTTTTTAGTTGGGACTCAATGGCAATCCTCTTTTGATTAGGTGTCCATCAGCCCAGATGGCTGAGAATCCCCGAGGTGGTTGAATTCAAAACAGGGAATTAGACCAAGATATCTGGAGGGCTCAAAGTGTGTGTGTGTGTGTGTGTGTGTGTGTGTGTGTGATAGATTCTTGAAATAGCTTATTGGCTTGCCGAGGAGGTGACTAAGCTAAGTCACCCATACCCAGCAACACCTGATTTCAAATCATTTAAAAACCCTAAGATTAATTCTCTTGCTACACACTTGGCCTTTGTGAATAGTTGTGATGAAATGACCTTCTATTGGCCAATGGCATCAAACTCATTCATATGAGAAACGAAAAAAACAAAAGAAAGAAAGAAAAGTGCATGCAAATAACAACCAAACAACTAAAAAGAAATAACTAAAACAGGTAAGGAGATACAAAAGTTGAATTTTTTAGAAATATTGCTTTTTTTTTTTTTTAATTCACCCCCAAACTTAAAATGAACATTGTACTCAATGCGAAACGAAAGCAAGAATGGATACTGAGTACTTCCCTGAGGTTGATCAAGTCTCGCTTTAGAGGCAAAAGTGTTAAGGGGGATTAGACTTTAGTTCAAAATGAGAGGAGACTTGAAAATAGGAAGCATGTATGGAATGGAACGAGGGAGGATGTTGAAACTGATTTCTTTGTTCAATTTTTGTTCTTTGAACCTCCAAGATACTATAACCTTCCACTTTTCAAGATTCTCCACCTCCATATCCAACTTTGAACTCCAAAAACCTAAAAAACAACATTAAGAAACACAAGAGCAAGCAAGAAAATTTATTCAAAAACAAACTCAAAAGTAACTAAAAAAAAAAAAAAAAAAGAGAAAAGGAAACTTTTTGAACTTAGGCTGCCTACCAAGAAGTTACTCCGTTTTTCGAGTCCAGATAGACTCTACCAACTACTGGATTGCTGAGATTCTACCTCCATCATTCTCTAAGAGTCGATAATCAGGTTCTCAATCAAGAATCTGTTAACATAGTCTTCCAAGATCATTATTTTTTTTCTACTTTCTGTTTTTTTTTTTTTTTCAATTTTTTCTTTACAATGATTCCTCTTAATTCATTGTTCAAGTGAATGATGTACTCATCGACTCGGAAGTTGGGGTTTCTTTCTTATTTTTCACTTCCTCATTGCATTAGATTGAAGTCATCTCGAATAGTATTAATGACTTCATCATTTGTCTTTTCATGTAGTTCTGAAGAGGTTGACTCTTCTTCATTCACAACTAAGGTTTCTTGTGCATCATTCTCCACATTCTGAAACTTCTCAAGCTCTTCATTATCTCTTGAGGTGATTTCTTCATTGTAGCTCAAGCATTCTTCCTTATTCACCTTAAGAGTTGATGGCAAACTCTCATGTTGTCCTTCAAAGGACATTTCAGCCATGTTCTCTTGTTCCTTCATGTATTTGGCTACTAGCTCTTATATACTCATATTCTCCTCTTGCTTAAGTTGTTCTTTCTCAAAAGTAAGTTGAGTACAAGAAGTAGCCATCGAAATATCTCTTGCTCACGGCAGTTAGTGCTTAAAAGTGCTCTTTTGAGGCACATTCATCGTAGGTTTAGGCACTTTTAGGTACTAATCATTCCAAACAACTGGCATATTGATGTCCCTATTGTTACTAACAGCATTTTGTAAGGTGTTTTGGTAGTTTTGCGGGGCCAAACACTTCTCCCGTCTTCGGGTGGACTGAGGATGAGCTGAACACGATGAATCCAAGCCGAGTTCAAAGCCATATGCCAAGTTCGTATGAATTCTCGGCGATTGCATCGAGTCGAGTTGAAGAAATGTCAAGTGGAACTGAAGAAATGGAGGTTGAACTTGATGCGGGGCAATGCGGGTGCGAGTTTTCGACATGGCATAGCGAAAATTTCGCATGAGATTGCGAAAATTTATAGCCCAGAGCGAAATTTAGTGATCCTGCGAAATTCATATGCACGGGTTTTTCGCTATGATAGCGAAATTTAGCTATCATAGCGAAAATTCTCTATCATAGCGAGTGCGTGCATAAGCGAAATTTGAATTTCGTATGCCTGAATTTGCTATGATAGCGAGAATAGTTATTTCTCATTTGATCAAGCGACCCTAGTTTTGTATAATTCCCATTTTGTTCTCAATGTAATCTTATTATATTGGTTATTTTGGTATTTCACACATTTTGTAAGGCTATATAAGCCTCTGCATTGTATCAAATCGGGATTCTCAATCAATCTTTACGATTCTGATGTTTTTGCTTTTCAGTTCTCAGCTTCTCTTGCTTCTCTCTTCATTTTCTTTCCATTTTCTTTCATTTCTCGGCAACGAACATACCTTGGTAATGACAAACCAAGGTATGCTTGAAGCTAAACCCTTTCCTTGAAGAGGAGGAGGGTCAGCGGGTGGAGGTTTGGAGTGGATTTTCATGCCCTCTCATTTATCACCTTGCATTTATGAGCATTTAAGCTCCTGCGTCTACTAGGTTGAAACCTCCTAGATCCAGCCTCGCCAATGTGTATTTGGCAAGCTTTGTGGTTACAGTGGTTGCTTAATCTTAGATCCACTGTCATCCACTTATTTGTCTCCTATTAGTTGTCGTAGGTTGCCTCTTTGAGGCCATATACTGCTTGTTAGGGACGAATGCTCATTAGATGCCATATCTCATGAGGAGTAATTTGGGGTTTAGGTTTTAATTGCCGTCAAGGTCGGTTTGGGAAATGACTATGGGTCATTATCCCCAACGCTGAAACAAACAGGGGCATGAATACACCTTAAAAATCCAATCCAGTGACCCAAGACTTCAAGGAGTCTTCTTTTCTAAATTTTCCTTTAATTTATATGTAGTTTACAACCATCAAACCTACTGTTTTTGAACAAAACCCGAAATCCAAAGAGAAATACCATTTTCAACTCAACTGCACTTCTCATTTCACGAAGAAAACCCATCCCCGTGTTCAACCCTAGACCGCTATACTGCAGTAGCCTCGCTACGGCAGTAGGACACCTAGGATATAAATTTTGTTGATTTCTATAGCCCTACTGTGGCACGAATCAACGCTCTTAAATATCTAGGTTGAATTTGAACATTAGTCCTTGTCAATTCCATGAATTGATTTTTAGATCTTGAACATTCAGCATGAACTCTTTCTAATTCAACCATGGTTGCCTCGAACTTAGTCATTCTCTCCTTTGGAGGTTGACTTTCCTCATTCTGATCAAGAAATGTAGGCAACCCAACTTGAGAGTAGTCCATTTCAGCCCTTGGTCTTGAACATTCATCATTTTTCATGACTGATTCAGCATGCATTCTTGCTAATTCAACCATTTTTTTGTCTAGGCTTAATCTTTGGACTTGTGGAGTGTGCAGAGTGGTGTAGCTTATATTCCATGAGGTGTTTGGGTGTTGGCTCCATCCAAAATTATGATTGCTCATGTATAAGGTACCTCCATATTGAGCATAATCCATTGATGCATATGGTTGCCACACTTGACTCCTCATTTGAGTTATCACTCTTCTTTGATGCTCATCGGCCAATTACCGCATTCTTAGTTGTTGCTGAAGGTGAGCCAATGCATTTGTCAACTCGATGATCGAATCCATTGTGATTTTAATTTGAAATTTTCTACAAAAAGTATCAAAAACTCAAAAAACACACAAAATATACATAAAAAATGTTTAAAGTACTAAAGAAGCACTTAATATTGATATTAGCATAAATCACCGATTTTCCTTGGCAACGACGCCAAAAATTTGATAGGCATATTTTGTGATGTGTATTAAAAATATGCGATAAAATATGCGATGAGTGCACATTAACGTAGTATATGCTTGTCAAGTAGCAGAGTGCCTAAAGTGCAGGATGTCGATCCACCGGGGGAAAATGGGGATTACTAAGTACCAAAAAAATTGACAGCTTCTCTAATATTCGAAACGGTCAAAGATTGTTTTAAGCGGAATTTAAATTAAACTAAACTAAAGAAAACTTAATAGACTAACAAACTATGCAACTACGGGACACCAAGAGATAATATATTTCTAGGGTATTTGGTGCAATTAGACATTTCTATTATATCTAGATCAACATTCCACTCTATTGTCTCAAGAAAATGTTATCAAAGGCAGTTCTTATCTAATGTAATTAAAGCCTTTCTCATGGTCAAATAACCTACCATTTATCACTAGGTTTCTTGCTTCTTAGCTCAACCCCAAGTGTTAAAGGTGCATTAAAATCAAAGAACTACCAATCCTCTGTTATTGATAATCTATGTTATCAAATTTATTGGGATTATCATCATGTCTAATTTCTCACTGCATCTCGGATCTCATGATAAACCCACTCTCCATATTGAGATTAGCTAGAAATCAATACGTAAATATAAACCAAGAATGAATTAATAGATATACAATCACAAAAAGATAATAGAAATAGGAAAATCAACCATTAGATATAAGATCCATGTCCAAAATACAACCAAATTCTAGAAAACGAAAATCAGTCCATCAATGGAAAAGATACAACCATAAAGATAAGATAAAACATGAAAAGGGAGAAGAAATAGCCTAATGTGATGAATGAAGCCCAAATCTCCTCTTCAATCTTCATCTTCTTCAATCCATCTTCTTCCCGAAAACTGGTACCCTAGGTGTTTCCCCTTCGAGCCTCCCAGGTTCTCCTCGTCTCCTTCGGGTTTGAGCTTTAAAACCCCCAATTATGGGCTCAAAATGGGCTCAAAATTGACCCAAAACCAGCCCCGAACATCATGACGTCGTTGGGCGATGTCACAACGTTGTGAAGCTCTATTTCTGCACTCTCTGCAATGTCGTGACTTTGGTTCTCAACGTTGCGACGCTGCTGCAGCTCCCCTATTTTTGCACCAACTTTGCAAGTCCATAACTTTGTCATCCGAACTTCGATTTGGGTGTTCTTAGTACCGTTGGAAAGCTCTTGAATTTTATAATCTACATATATGTAGGAAAAACACTTTAGAGATGATTATAAATACTGAATGTACAAAATTCTCCAACTGGTCACTTTTGAGCTCTCTTCTCTTCTTCCTTCAACTACCAAGAGTCATAACTTGATCATTTGATGTCCAAATGGAGTGAATAAGGTCTCTTTATTTATATAATAAAACTACTAAAAATATAAGTAAAACATAGGGATAAAACGAGTATAAGGTATGCTCATTAGAGGTGTCATTGGAAAGCTCTTTGAATGTAGAATGCAACCATGGGTGGTGTTGAACCATTTGATGTTCTAGATGTTACAAAAAAATTCATCTTCCTAATGACATGCAGTGAAAAACTTGGTTGACTCTCCTTTTGGAAAAACGTTGCTCATTTCTTGCCAAATCACTTTTTTTCCATCAAGAATCCTACAAAACCAAGTTTAGAGGCAATGTTATGAGTTTTACATGAATATGGATATAAAATACTTAAAAATAGCAAGTGAAATGAACTCAAAATATAGATGAGTTTCACACTCATCAAACACCCCCAAACTTAGAGTTTTGCTTGTCCTTAAGCAAAGAAAATAAATAAGTTGCTTGTTCCCAAGCAATGGAAGAGAAGAGTTCATTTCACCATTTTTATTTAACTAAAGCTGATCAAGCTTGCCAAAGGGTATGTGATATGTGCCTCAAGAATTACCCTTACCAAAAATATAGAGAATATGATCAAGATAATTTATTCATTTAAATAATGAATTAATCTCATAATAGACAAATTTAGACCATGGCTCTCACTAGTGTGTGTGTGTGTGGTCTTCCCCTATCCAAACAATTGCAAGAAGCTAGATGAGTTTATGAGAATTGAGATAAAAATGCACTTAAATCTCCTAAGATAATATATTTAGGTTCCATAGGCTTGTTGTTCTTATCACTCTCCAGCAATGTAGGCACACCACGACTCACAAGATCAAGTAGGTCTTTATGAGCATAATGTAAGGCTTGGGTAGGGGTAGTTGAGTGATATTTTAGACTAAAACTTGCAAAACATACATATTTTCCCTCCACATTCATAGCTCATTCTCCATGTATTCTCACCATCAACCTGATGACACTCGAAGCACCACAAAACTTGTTTGGGTGCATCTCATTCCATACTCCTCATATCACCTTTCAACTATACACAAATTATGCATTCTTTCAACAAACACCAACAAGCCTTATTTTTTATTTTTTATTTTCTTTTCAAGACAAGGTTATTAGAGTGGTGCAATGTCTAAACCCCCTTAAGCTTTGTATCAACCCTTAGCGAGCTTTAGATCAGTAGCTCCCAGACCAATTGGCCTTAGGGTACTAGGTGTTGAGACACCTTTTAGGATTTACTTACTCTAGGGAAGGAAGGCTACGAGGTCAAACTCACTCCTCCTTGACTTTTTATTCTATTTTTGCTTCTTTTTCACTTGATATTTTTCTCTGTGTTTTTTTTTTCTCCTTTATTTTCACCAACCTCTTTTGATTTTCAACTTATCTCAAAAAAAAAAAAAAAACTCCCCCAAACTTGATCCTCAATACATTTTTCAATTATGTTCAAGTCCTCATGTTATTGGTAAGTTTGGTTCTTTACTAGGGGATGGTGATGTATAGGAAGGTTGTTGGCTTCAAACTTGGTTCTTATAAAAAGAATTTTGGCTCTTTAAGGCTCAACATTCTGTTACTAGAGAAATATGCTTATGCATATTAATAAGGTTAGCTTGAAAGATGTTTGCCTTTTTCTATATAGACTAAAAACCCCTCAAATTAACAGAGTTACAAGAGCCTTACACTTCTCTTGCATCCATGTCACTTTGAATAAATTTGTTTGATAAAATAACTTTTTCTTAATGTTCATGATTTAAAAATAAGGGTGATCTATGACACTTTGCCAAGTGCACGATCGCCACAAGTAGTAAAATCTGAGATAGCAAGTCCGGGTATCATTCCCACGATTGTAGCAATTAAATATCAACTACCCCAACTACTAAAATTCCATACTATTTGGACTAAGAACTCATAGTGAAAGTTTTATCTAAACAACAAAAATTAAAGATCCTAGACTAATGAATATTATCAAGCTAAGCTAAAACAAAAGTAAATGAATAAAAATAAATTGTAACTATAAGAATGGATTGGAATCGGTTTCTGTGAGAAAGCGAAAACTATCGGTGAAATCTGATAAACAGTCAATTCCGGCCTCTAAAAATTACATTGCTACGATGCATTGTATGGAATGCGGTTTTGTCGAGATTTCCTAATTATTTAGATTAGATTTCTCATATTCCTTTGGTTGGATACCCTTGCTTCTCTCGAAGACAAAGATCAAACCGGCCTACACAGCCATTCAAATCCTCTTGCAATATCTGGGTATTTTTCTTTCTTAATACTTCACACCCATTTCTTGTTGACAGCAGACCTTTTGCATTTCCTTCTCAGGATTTTCGCAAAGTGTCTACCACTTAATTGATGGCTCAGCCTCCAGATCTATGGGTGCGTCCCTTTCCCTTGATTACATCTCAGCTAACACGGGGTTAAGAATTTGCCTTTAGATTAAGGTGAACTCTCTGATTATTTATATTTTTAAATACACCCCTCCAACTTCAATTATGAGCGAATGGGAGTTGCTCGAAATGAACTCTCGAGCTATTAGTTTCATCAATGGTAGTAGAGCATACCCGAGGAAAGAATGCTCTCGCTCTCAGGAATCTCTGTCTCATTGTCACGCGCCAGGGCATCACGGATATTAGAAGCGAAGATCGTTCCCTCAATTGGTATTGATACTACTATTGGGAACTATCAATTCAAACGACGCCAAATAGTAAAATCAAGCCCAATTAGTTCTCCATATTTGTGCGGGAAAATTTAGCAACTAAATGTAAATCAAATCAATGACTGCTCTGATTCTTGCATTGCGAATTAGAAGTGAGTATCGATCACGCACAACCAACGTAATTGCAATAAGCGAGAAGAAATGAATTCGAGAAATTTATGCAGCTTTCATAAATTTTCAAGCGGTAATTCTAAGAAAAATACTTGAAATAAAAATCGGCTCTACTCGTCTACGCACGATTCATGATTCAAAATCCGAGAAAAGAAATAAACTAAAAATAAAGAAAAGAAATAAAATCTACAGCTAAACTATACAGGTTCCTTTAGTTCCCGCACTGCGGGTAGTGAAGGCGGAAGCTAACTTTACTATTCACAAAATTGTCTATTTATCTTTATTAAAAGGAATTAGGCGAATCCCAAAAAGCTCTAGGTGTTAGAATTCCTAAAAGAAAATCCCGAGTTCTTTGTCTGTGACCTGCAGGTTGATGTCGCGACATGGATTTCTCATGATTAGTGCGTGATGATCGCGACCTCTTTGTTTCTATTTGTGCTTGATTTTCTTGCAAGCTGCTTTGACGAAATGGTCTCGACATTGTTTTCGGTAGCGACCTTAACGCTCGGTGTTTCTCGGTGTTGATAGCCATGACCTCGGTTTCATGTCGGCGACATCGTTGTACTCTTTCTTCCGGCTTAGAGCTCACGGCGGCTTATTTTTAGGTTGCGATACCTTTACATTTGTATGATGATTTCATGTTGTGACTTTGATTTCTTGTTCGCGATTGTGTTGGTGGTCTTCTGCCTTCATAGGTTTCAATTTTATGTTGCGACCTCATGGTGATGTTGCGACCTCTTTTGCTGCCCATTTCTTTTCTTCTGGTTGCAACCTCAGTTCTTTGTTGCAACAAATTTCCTCCTTCCCACCTTTAGTTCAAGTCGCGACCTCGGTGATGTCAGCGACCTCATGTCTCTTTTACGGCTGCATGTGGTCCCGATTGCTCAAGTAGTTCGACCTTGATTTATTACCGCCGGCTCTTCTTGGTCGCGTGACCTAAGCGGTAGTCGCGACATCGTTTACGATCCTTGATTTGTACATGGTCGCCTTCAGTTCTTGGCGGGGACTTGGTTCAGCCAGGTTGCGACCTCCTTTTAACCTCTATTTTTGGTTGCAACTTAAATCCTCCTGTTTTTATTGTCGCGACATCAGAGTAGTGTAGCAACATGAAATGGAGCCTTTCATTTAAAAACTAGTTGCAACCTTGTTTTCTGTCAAAGACCTCTCTTGTGGCTTCATTGACGGATCCTTGAATCGACCTCAGAGTGGTGTCAGGACCTCAGTCATATTCTATTGGCGTCGCAACATGAAGATCCTTCTTTTTCCTATTTCCTTTCGTCTCGACCACATTTCCTTTGTCGCAACCTCTTTCATTTGTTGCCTTGATCATCCTAGTCGCAACATCATTCTTAGTCCGACTGACTTGTTAGGAGTCTTCCATTTCTTGAAAGTTGATTTTGGTGATGTCGGCCTTCAGAAATATTTGACAAACTAAGCTGCATGCGACTCCGATTTTGATTCTCGACTTCAGTGCCCTTTGTAGGGTCTCTTCTTGTTTAACTGAATTTTTGGCATCTGTTGTATTTTCTGCAAAATTAAATTTGAGTAAAATATCCACATTTCTGCATACAAATCAACATTTATTTTATAATATGCTCAGAAAAATGGATTAAAAATCTAATGAGTTTTTGGACTCATCAAAAGACACAAACTTTCCAATGATGGCCTATATCTTTTCTCAAATGTTGTGTTGCCTAGGATTTCGCCTCAAGCGATAATAGAAGAAGTTCTATAACCTATGGAGATCAAAGATAGATGGATTCTCATAAACCTTCTCTAACCCAAGCAAAAATTGTTTTTCAAGGGTACTTAGTGACCAAGTACGTGGATTTTGAGAAACCAGTGAACTAATGCTATAAAGAGATAACCCATTAAGCTTTAAAGTCTATTATCTCTAATGTTGTCCATATCTCAAGAGTTCAATTATGGTCCTCATTGACATCACAACTACTCCAAACAAAACTCAATTAACTCATAGATATTTTTATTTTATTTTATTTTACAATATATATATATATATATTTAGGTTTTCAAAACCTTTGAGATTTTTATGGGTTTTTCACAATATAGGCTACTTATTTATACTCTTCAATCAAAATTGGGTGCATGGTGGGGACAGAGATCATCCCCAGCATTGTGCTCAATAAATCTGCTCCAAACATGTTTACTTAACGAGCAATGATCTCGATATATCTAAGCATGTCAAAATTATATGTGCAATTTATTTTGAGTGTATGTAAACAAAAACTTTAACTAACAAAATAAGCAAAAAACTAGATGTAAGTTGGAAAGAATCAAACAAATTCATCATCCACTAACCAAAACCACAAGAAAGAACTGTCCTCAAAGTTATCATGTGCAACATGTGGGGGTGTGACATGATAAACCAATAAAATAAACACTAAACTAGGATGAACATTGTCCTAAATGTCTAGGAATGAGCAAAAGGAAGCAATAAAGTAAAAGGGCAATAGAGAGAGTTGGGAAAAGTGACCTCCCCTTTCTAGTCTCGACCACTTTGAATAGGAACCCTTGGGGATTTTCAGACCTTGACATTGGTGTACTACCCCTTGATACACTCTTTTGCTTTTTGGAGCCATGACAGTGGCTTTGGCATTTTCTCAAACACTTGCTGTGCACCAACTTCCTTCACCTCAAATGAGTGAGTTTTGATTCTTCAAAACCTCCTTCAATACATGCAAATCCTCCTGATCAACAATAGTCCACAAAGAACCAAAAACAAACAGCTTTAAAATTCTTCCATTGTAACTCCTCTTTGATGCTTGGAATGATGGATGGAAAGTTAGTGTTCAAGAATGGTAAGTTTGTGGGTTTGTGATGGGTTTTGAAGCTTAGAGATGATGGAAATGGATTGGGGAAGGATGTGATTGAGGATTTTGGAGGATTGGAGATTAATTTGAAAGTGGTTATAAGTTGCAAAGGTTGGAGGGAATGAGTATGGCCGGATAGAGTGTACAGTAGGAAGAAGAAAAATGGCTCTTAAGGAGTTTGGGAGGCTTGGTTTTCGTGACAATGGTGGTGGTCATGTCAAGCAATTGTACTCAGCACCCCGTGGTTCTTCCTCCAACTTGTTATACTCATATCTCCTTCATTTTAGCTCAGAATTGGACATCTAAGGACTTGTTGGAAAGCTCATTCAATGTAGAATGTGCTCATGGGCTGAGGTGAACCATTTTGAGCCTAAATAAGTACATAAAAATCAGAATTTCCAATGTTGTCTAATGTGATGATTTCTTGACTCCTTAGGTTCTCCTTGCTTGTCTCTTTCCCATATCACTTGCTATCCTTCATAGATCCTTCATGCTTATATATTCTCTCAAAATTCCTCCAATAGAAACCCTTAATTCTTTCATTCATGCTTAAACTCACCTCTTAAACTAATATGTTCCCATCATGCTCCAAGGCAAGTCCTTTTGTTTTCAATTCTCCTCAAGCATGATCATGAACATTCCAACTTTATATTTCAATTCAATTTGGTTCATTTCATCAAAAACCTCAAATTTGATCAACATCTCAACTCCATTTTCACACTTCAAGCACTATAAGTACATCAACCACTTTCCAACTCCTTACCTTTGCTCTTACAAACTAGTCATGACAACATGTTGGGCTTGAGCCTACTTTGTGCAGCTTGCTAACAAGCAGGGTTGGCTGCAGATTGAGATTTTCAACCCAAAATTAAAAAAAATATATAAACAAATAAAATAACTAAAAATAGACAAAGGAAAAGAGAGTGAATAGAATCCTTATTACTTAGCTTGGGTTACCTCCTAAGAAGCCGCTCAGTTTTTAAAGTCCAACTTGACTCATTGGAAAAGAACTAGTGCTTCCATTTGACCAATCATCCATCTTATACAACACTTCCTCTTCATAACCATTCAGCTCAAGGATGATTTCTTCCATAGTTTGAATGGGGGAAAGAAACTCATAATCCCCTTTAATTGTGGCTAGTGGTTCAGCCACAATTTCTTCAAAACAGTCCCTTTTATGTGATGCAAATGCAAGCATATCTAGGAATAAGGGCGACTCTTCAAACATGTGCCCTTTTGATGGAAGCAAGCTATAAATCTTTATGCACATGGTTCTTTCTTGCTCCGTCAAAGGTAATGGTTGGTTGAGATTGAACTTTGCTTTCTGTAGCGACCCCCGAGCTCGACCTGACCCGATTGGCGAGTCCGAACCAAAACCCCAGGAACGCTCGTTTAATTCTTTTTATTTTACATTTTATTATGTTTTCTTTTTCAAAAGTGTCGCGACCCGAATCCCTAGCTCGATCCGGTTGGCGGATCCGAACCGGAGCCCGGTTTACTCTGACATTTTCAATTATCTTATCAAAACATTTTCTTTATGTTATTTCTCTTTAGGTTTTCGATTTGCGCGGAAGCATTTTCAAATGGTAGGCCCACAAACATTTACATTTCATAAAATACAATTACAGTGAAGCATTTTATGCGCTTTCAAAATGATATACAAAACAAAACATTTCTTTGGGTTCATTTATTTGTTCCACAGAAACATCCAGTATTCAAAAGGAAATGATATGCATGGCGGGGTATGTACTTATACGCACGCCTTCAACTTTTCTGAACTCTGCTTCACGATCTTGTCTTCCCTCCTGTCTACTCGAAACCTGCGCATAGATAAAAACTATCCTCTAAGCATTTTCATGCTTAATTGGTTCTCGATTCTATTCGATATTCAATTTAACTTGGCATGCATTTAACATTTAAACCATACTATTGTATCGACATATACTCATGCTATTCATTTATGCTTTCAATTTCCAAATAATTTACTATATACAACATGCATTTTCAATGCAACAATTCATTCACAATTCAATTTATGATTTAAGCATACACATAAAAATCCCATTTACACTTTCGTCAATGTTGGTTATTTAAAGCGACTGTCGATTCGCATTTCGGCCCAGTTAGTTTAATGAATCCCCGCCATATTATCATTCGGTAATGTGCTTACACATTTAACAATTCGGTCTCCCATCATGGCGGATGCCGTTTGGTGCACCCAGACATGTGGTATCCCTTAATGCCATACACCATCATGATGGATCTTAGGTGGTGCATCAGCGAGTGGGACATTTCTTGATGCCATACGCCGTCATGACGAGATCTGGAATTGGTGCATCTCGTAAGTGGAACATTGGACAATTTGAGGTGCCTTTGACGGATGTCGGTTGGTGCCCACCAAGCGGTTTCATTCGATATATCATTCAATTCAGATGTCAGAATTATTGATTCGTTTACAATTGATTTATCATTCACATTCATTCGGTTTTCAAATATCACATTTCAATTCCATATTCACTTTAAGTATTATCTTTTTCAAAGATATATAATCTATGTACTTATTTCATATACTCATTCCGCGTACTCATTTCATATACTCATTCATGTACTCATTTCATATCGCCCCGGAGTTCCACTGTCCAGGCAGTTAGGCGAATTGAGGCAGAGTTCGGTCACGAGACTATAAACTAGGACTCTCTACCTGCTTTATCAGACATTGGTATATCCAAGTCTTATAACTATATCAACATAACATATACAAAAGTCCAAAATAAAACTACCACCGTAGTGGTGTTTACAGTGTCACATATACAGTACTGAGTCCCATTTACATATTCAAAAACTATACATTTACATTATTGATCAGAGCACATAACCTACAGTGATGAACCGCTACTCGTGTGCTGGCCCAGCGGAATGCGGAAGATCACTGTCTCCTTCTTCTGTACCTACACAGATTAAAAACCCGTGCTAAGCTTTACGCTCAGTGGGAAACATATATAGTATGCATATACACATTTATATTCACCATATAACAATAAAGAATATTAGAATTTTCATGCATTCATATAATGGACTTATACAATTACTTATGCTTATAACAGGTTTATGCTTATTCGGATCTCCTGTAGGAGTTACAGAACTTATTCTTATTCAGAGATACCCGTGGGTATTACATATCAGAACGATACATCTACTTACTTATTCATCATTCAGTTATTTTCAACTAAGGGAATAATTCTGTAATTAATAATAATAAATGAGTAAAGACATACAACACAATAGCATATCCAAGATACTATACAAGATCAAGGCGTCAGAGCACCGCAGAGTGTCAAGCACCGATAGAGAGGTCGTCAGCACTAACTGGAGCACCATACTTAATGTGCCAAAGCACGTCAAAGAGTGTCGCCGTGACTAGTCATGTGAAAAAGTAATCGAAGTACTAACAAAGAAAGATCATACTATACGTGCTTACCCACGTAATAGAGGTGCCATGTCATTTAATACCTGGTCTCTAGAGGCTGCACCTGCATCGATTTGGAGCCAGATCGGGTACCGCTTTTACATCGCAGATCACTGCATCGCATCGCCCAAAGGCACCGCATTCGCTCCTGACCTACCTTAAATGGCAGATTTCACCTAATTTTTTCATGCACTTCCATAATCTCTTCCTATTCATTCTTCATCAAAATTAACATGGAATCCTTCCAAACACCTGACAAATACTTTTAATTAGCCAAAGAATCCAAAGATTAAGCCTAAGTTCACCTAAATTCTACAAAGTAAAACCTGAATTGTGAAGTGATTCATATCTACATATTATCAACTAGGATTTTAACCCAACTTCCCTTAAATCTAGAGTTAGGATGTATTCCTAACAAAACCCTAAAAAAGGGAACCAATTTAATCTCCAAGGAAAACCCTAGCAATCCATACCCAAGTAGTTTATGTACAAAAATAATACCAAAATCAATACAATTCCATACTCAAACTCCAAAAATTCATACAAAATTCATGAATCCATACCTTGGCTTGATCTCTCTCTATCTTCCTCTCTTTCTTTCTCCTCCCTTCCCAGAGTTTTATTGGCGAATTCTCCAAAATTTAATTCATTTTTGGTCTCCCTCTCTTCTATTTATAATTAAACTTGCCTTATTTGCTTTTAGTCCTCCAACTTAAAGTTCCATTTGTATTCCAATTTTCCTTTTATTTTACTTTTTGGCCTCTAATTCTTAATTCATGTCTTTGATGCACTTTTGACAAATTACACTTTTGTCCTTGAATCTTGTACACTTCCGTTTCTAAGTTTCCATGTTTCACATTTAAATTTACTAAAATTCATCTTATGCCTACAAAATACCCTAAACATAAAGTTGAAAACAACTGAGGTATATTTCGGGTGTACACAGAGGTCTCATTCATGTACTCATTTCATAGTTACTGTAAAACCACAAAATACTGAAATAAGAATAGAGTCGCAGAACAAACCAAGTCAGATCTAGCTTCCTTCTTCGATCTCGGGTCCTAGGTTAGGGCGATCATCAATTCATTCCTAGTCAATAACAATCACGCCACTCTTAGTGGATAAACAATTATCATATCTTTTAATAATGACAATTTCTATTTTGTTAACGGTTTCGTTAAGACACTAAGTTTTTATCTTTTGTTACACTATGTTTTTCTACTTAGTTTCATCCTTTATTTGTCCCCATTAATTTACTTCTTAGATTCCTAAACAATCGTGTACGAATACGGACTTAACTGTGTGCATAAATATGCCAATTTAAGGTTATAGGTGAAGCAGTGGTAATCGGGCACATCTTTTGACCTGTACCGGTACCCATTCCTCTCTCGCCCGTTGGTACTAAGACGCTTTGGGTGGCAAAGTGCACTTTTCGTGTGCACCACTAATGACTAATACACATCATGGGAACGCACCCTTACTAATTTCTTTGGTACCGGTACCACCTACTGGTTTTGCCTGTAAATGGATTTTTGCATTTTCACACATTTTCTTCTACAAACCTTCTCTAATTCGTCCCATATAAAAATCCACCATGTAATCCAATTCAAAATGAACTCCAAATGTAGTGAACTCAATAAAATCCATTTTCCTCAAGTTAGGGCTTTTCACCCAAATCCAAATAAAAGAATGAGGTTAGGGTTTTGATTTTTCTTACCTTACCTCTTCAAATCTCCTCTTGTATGTTGTTTGGTCTCATAGGAGCAAGAAATGGGAAGCAAAGCCACAACCTCAAATTCTCCTTGCAAACCCTAGATTTTCTCCCATTTTCTCCTTCCTTTCTCCCCTAAACGATTGCTCATATAATGAGCCCTAAGACCACATTTTCACCCTTATATCCCTTAAATCCTTAAGGCCTTGTTTGGCCTTTAACTCATTTATGTAAGGCCATGTTTGGCCTAAGCATTTATTCTCCTTATTCCTCATTTTCCTTTTGGTCTTTAATTCTTTATTTCCATAAGGCCTTGTTTAGCCTCTAACCCATTTTTCATTTAAGTCTCCTATTATTCCTCTTTGGCCATCCTTTTATCATAAATTCACTTAGACATTTATTCTTTATAACAATTGACCTTTAGGTCCTCATTTTACAATTTTTTCCACATTTGACCTTTTTCACTTGGGTTTATTTCCGGGTTCACTCAATTTCTCATTTTTAGAATATAATATTAAATCATATGCTCACACTTTCAATTTACTTTTCACAATTTATCAATTTATCAATTTTTCCCGGAAAAACCCTAGTTTGGCCTAATTCACCCGGAATATATATAATAAAATTATTATAAAAATTCTAGGGTATTTTTGGGGCGTTACCCTTTCTCCTCACCCACAAGCAAGGTGAACTCCCCCTTGTTGATGTCAATCCATGCTTGGCTTGAGGAAGGAATTGATCTTCTTAATATATAATAATTTTATCGATCCCATTCAATGCCCAAAGTCGCAAACCAAGACGTTTTCAATAGCCATCACTTAACTTTCTTCTTCAACTTTCAGTTCATCCACTATGGGCACTTCATCCTGTAAGTTTTTTAGGAGTGTGATTCGTGCCTAGTAGGGTATAAATCAATAAAATTTATAACCTAATATTCATAATATAATTAGTGTAGCAAATATAGTATAGTGTTCTAGCATCGTCTTACATAGATGGGTTTTCTTCGTGAAATTACTTATTATAGTGCTTATACTGGTGATTTCATTGGATATTGGGTTATAAAAAGAGTTGGTTTTGATGGTTAAACCGAAAATAAAATGGATAAAAATATGGAAAAAGAAGTTCCTTAAGTATATGGTCACTAGATCTAGTTCCTCCTTAGGCAAATGAGGGCTTCCGGTCTTTCTCAGACAGTGGGAGGATAACATATAGTTATCTCCTCGACCTAGCTTCTTCATTTAGCTATAAAACTTACCCTCACAACATCCTTGAAAATGGCAATCTAATGCCCATTAATGGTCTCACTAGTAAAATGTCTCCTTGACTCACCTTCCAATAGTCCATA
This sequence comes from Tetrastigma voinierianum, assembly GCA_016808115.1. Lineage (NCBI taxonomy): Eukaryota > Viridiplantae > Streptophyta > Magnoliopsida > Vitales > Vitaceae > Tetrastigma > Tetrastigma voinierianum. The sequence continues at coordinate 2,722,162 of JAEQBH010000178.1, read as the reverse complement.
AGTGATAACTAAATCTAACATCACCGGATCTAGTATTGCATCCATAACAGCCCTTGCTACCAAATATCAACCATTCAAGCTGAATCGAAGGGATCGAAACCTAAAGTTAAAGGAAAGAACATTAATGACAGTGAATACCTGCTTTAAAAACATGAAAACCCTAGGTTTGCCATAGGTTCCTTTGCCTAGTACCTTTTACTTCAAGGAAGGAGGGGTTTTAGCCACTCATCCTCTAAGAAATCATCCTCAGAGGCTGTTTGGCTAGTGAGAAAAGAGAAAGGAAAATGAGAGAAAATGAAATAAACGGGAGCTTCTTCAACAAGCTTCCCAAAAACTTCTTTTATAAAATAAAAACTAGTTACAAAGTCTTCTTTGAGGTATTATATACCACCAAATTCAATACAATTTTCCAAAATATAAAAATAAAACACTATTACATGAGGAGAAAGTGGGAAAAACTCAAAAAGTCAAATGTGGCTAACATTTTCCCAAGGCTGCGAAAATTTGCAACCCCCCGTGAAGGCCTCGTCGCAACCCCTTGCGAATTTAGCAAGGCTGCTTCCTCGCTTCTTTCTAGCTTCCCTCTCGAATTGTGCTCTTCCTCGTCAGAGTTTCAATTCTCACATTCGAGATATATAGCCTTGAAAATTAAATAAAACTTACAAAAAAATTGATTAGTAATCCTTGCTAGGGTCCTAGCCAAGTCAATTCTATTCAATTAGCTGTTGATTCCACACAAAGTGGCCAAAATGGAGGTTAAGGGCGTGAACTACGCTGATTGGCTATTAATCACTCCCCCCAACCGACACATTACTAGTCCCTTAGCAATGAGGAAGAATAAAGCAATCAAAAGCAAGACAAACTATATATATATATATATATATATATCCACAAAAATTGGTTTCCAAAGGCAATGAGGTGATAAAACCCAACCCTAAACAAAAGTAATCAAAATCCTGCCCAATGACTATCTCGAGAGGAGTATGTGCTATGCAAATTCAAGTTTTAAAAGAATTTCAACTCCTAGAGAACCAACCAGAAACCTTCCACAAAAACCTAAGTGTTAACTTGATTAGCTTTCAAAAATATTATGCCAAACTATCCTCTCCCCCCAACCTAGCTCTTTTCTACACCTAGCAGCTAACCAACCCTGTTAGGCTAGGAGCCCGTTAATTTCCTACAACCTGTTTTTTCATCAGAGGGGTGTACGCCGAAAGGTATCGAATTCACAATTGTCCATGTAACAAGGGTCCACCGATGACTCCCAACCAATCAAAGTTTAGGGCATCAAGTCATAATGATCTTTCAACCACTAACTCTTCATATTTCACCTCGGACTTGCTAAATTCAATAATCCAGCACCTAAAATATGCTAAATTCCACCTATTCACCCATGTAACTAGCAACAAAGTTGGTGACGCCCAACCAGTTGTCTTAGGGCACCGGGCTTTAAAGACTTTTGGCATATACCCCTCGAATCGTGCTCGGGTTTCTAGGCAAACGTCACAAATTCCTTCTTTTTTTTCTTTTTCTTTTTCTTTTTTTTCTTTTTTTTATTAGACTCACTGGTCTTTTTAGGGATCCAAACCTATTAAAGGTGATCAAAAGTACCAGGCCAAATTTTTGCAAGGCTTAGGAGGCAAGGCAGTTTTTCAACTTATAATTGAAACTACGCGCATGCTGTGTGGTTAGTTCAGAAAGGGAAGAAGTAAGGTTGAAGACAAGAAGAGTTTCAACAATTCATCAACTCTTATCACCATAACACTGATTAGTGCCCAAAAAGTGCTATTTTGAACCCTGTTTATTTCAGGTTTTGAGTGCTTTTTGTATACTAATTATTCTAATTAACCCGATTTACACATTAAAGTCCCTACTATTCTACTGATCATTTTGTGGCAATTTTGCGCTTTTTGCGAGCTAATCATGCCAACATTGTTGAGTCGATCCAAACATGAAGAATTCGAGTCAAACTCAACACCATAGATCAAAGACCAAGAGGAAAGAAGAGAAGAAAATAGAAAAATAGCAAGCTGCAGGATGGGATGCAGGGAACAGTGGCCAATGGAACAAAGAGTCGCAGAGATCCAAATAGAGAGTTAATAGTTGCATTTCGCTATGGCATAGCCGAAATTTCTAATCCCAATGAAATTTTCACTATAAAATTTTTCTAAGTTTGCTTCTAAATCTCCCTCGCTAGCTAGTGAAAATTATCGTTCCAGAATATAAATCTTCCATTTTCGCTATCTCAGATTTTCGCTAGCTTAGCGAAATTCTCAAGAAGGCTTAGGAATTTTCGCTATGCTAGCGAAAAATTCCCGCATAATAAAATGGCCAGCCTGTTTTTTATATTTTGATTCCAAACGACCATGAAACATCAATTACTTGTCCCTTGAATGTAACTTCATTTTATTTTGGTCATTTCACACATTAGGCTGGCTATATAAGCTCCCTACAACTTTTGTAACCCTAACTTTTAATCTTCGCACACGTTGCCAGCCTTTGCTCCAGCTTTTCTCTCTTCTCTCTCTCCTCTTTCTCTCATTTTTTCTCGGTTATTCAAACACCTCCGAGGATGACAACTCAGAGGATGTTTGGCTAGACTCTCATCCTCCTTGAAGAGGAGGGTCACCGTGGAGGCCTGAGGTAAGTTTTCATGCCCTCTCACGATCATGACCCGCATTTATGAGCATTTAAGCTCCCTCGTGATCTCACTCTAGGCTGAAACCTCCTAGATCCACCCAGCCAACGTATTTAGCAAGCTTGTAAGGCAGTGATGCTGAATCTGACTCACTGTCATCCACCTAGTTGTCTCTATTACTGCCTTAGGTTGCCTTTTTGAGCCATATGCACACTCGTTAAATGACTCAATGCTCACTAAATGCTACATCTTATGAGGGAACTCGTCTCATGTTTTTCCTGTGCAAGCATTTATTCCCTTTATCAAGCTTCAGATTTCACTTTTTAGGTTTGAATCACTGTGATGTACCCTGAGTGGCTAGTACTTGGCAAGCTTTCAAGGTTCAGTGGATGCTTACTATTAGATCCACTGATGCCCATTTAGTTGTCATTTATGAGCTCCTTCAGGTTAGATCCAGTGAGGGTTTTAATTGTTTTGAAACATTAAGGGGTAATAAATGCTATACATTAGAAGAAATAATTTTAGGGTTTAGGTTTTAATGCCAATGAAGAGTCGGTCTGGAATGCAAGACTATATGTCATCCTCCCCAACGCGAGGAAAAAGACCCGAGGACATGTTGAATGCCTTCGAACCCTAAACCAGTGGCCCGAGACTTCAAGGGGTTCTATTTTACATTTTATTTCATTTAAATTTCAGTTTGCAAACCACCAACCCACTGTTTTTATCAACACCTTAAAATCCAAATTTAATTCACCAGTTTTGTTTTCACTCAAATCATTTGTACGAAGAAAACCCATCCCTGTGTTCGAATTCCTACCGCGAGATCTAGAAATTCAATGTCACAGAGGGAGGAGACAGGAAACAAATATTGTTGGATTCCGATCGTTCCCTACCGTGGCACCTAATCAAATGGCGCCTGCCGATGGTGCCTAAGTGCATTTGATTTAGTTGTGGAACACTTGTGATCCTCATCACAAGTTTTGGTGAATTTCTTTTATTTTTCATTGTCATTTTTTTTTTCATTTAAAAAACAAGACGCAGGATTCTTTGTTAATCAAGTATCTTTGGTTTTGAGGAATCCATTCCCAATGATTAGAAACCTAGAAGGCAAAGTTACTTAAAGTCAATTTCCTCAAGAATCTGGATTTGAACTTAAATCGAACCAAATGGAACACTTAGAGGGAGAACAATACAGTCAGTACCCTATGGATGGGAACTCTAGAGGATACATGTCAATAAGGGACTATAGAAACCTTCAGAATCAGCAACCCTGGGAGAGAAATCCAAACCCATCTAGATCCATGAGGGACTATAGAGACCAATGGATGAGTGCACCCTCCTACATGGTGCCTCCAATAAAGCAGCCTCCTTTGTCTTCATCTCAACCACCACGTACCCAATCTCCCCAATGAGCAAGCACCTAGACCTTACCAAACTAGTGGGTGATGCCGTGGGAGAACAAAAGAAATTAATGCTCAATTGAGGAGCCAAAATTTATATCGTGGAGAACCCCGGAACAAACATTACTATTTAAAGTAAGTGGGTCAAGAAGTCAGATGTTCTACAATGTTCAAATTCAAAGCTGTCAACAACTCGATCATCAAGGGAAGAAAACTGCAGGACGAAAGTGCTTGACTGAAACAATTTTTGGAGAGCAGGCTCAACTGCAGCTCAAGGAGGAATTGAAAGTTGAATCGTATAGTCTCCCAGAGGGAACCCAGGATGCCCCACAATTAGGTATAGTATATGGGCCATGGAAAAAAGAAGAAGAAATTCTTCCCTTGTTGAGTGAGGAAAGTAATGGAAATGAAGCAGGGGAAGAGCCCCAAAAGCCCATTACCCAAGCCACCAATAGCCCATTGCCATCTCCAGTGTATACCCTGCCAACAACACACCACACCAGCAAAGACACCACCTCAAGCACCCACCACCAAGGCCACCCCATCACTCAAGCTTGGCTGCAAAACATTAGAAAATTAGTGGCCACTATACAAGCCTCTGCCACTACATCAAAGACACAGCAAATGTTTACATCAGATGGCACGTTGGTTGTCTCGTGCGGTTCTGCTCGATAATCGAATCTCATTTCTAAGCTCCCCCACTTTTTGTTTAATTTTTCTTGTTTTGTTTATTTTATCGTATTTTATTTTGATTTATTAATTTTTCTTTATATTTTCTTTGAATTTTAGTTAATTTTTGTTTTTAGATTAATTTTTACTCTTCCGCACTTTTCTTAATTTTTCTTACATTAATTTTGGCAAGCAGTAAATTTTGAAGCCTCGGATTGAAAATCGCAAGCAAAGCAGTAAAGCTTGTTTTTCAGATTATAGCTTAAAATTGCAATTCTAGCGAAATGCGAAAATTTCAGATGATTTTTCGTTGAAGAAGGAAATTTCGCTAGCTTAGCGAAATGAATAGCTTAGCAAAATGAACAGTGGCAGCCAGGTAAGGTAAAAATAAAAAAAATAAAATAAAATAAACGTTGTTTTGCTTTATATGATATATATATATAAGAGATAGAGGTATATATATATATATATATATATATATATATATATATATATATATATATATTAAAAAATTAATTATTAAAAATTTATTTTTATTTTATTTTAAAATTTTATAAAAAAAAAAGTTTCTTAAAAATAAAAAAATCGTTTTTTTTATTAAAAAAAAAGTTTTTATTTTTATTTTTATTTATTAATTGAATTTATTTTGCTTTTCAAAAAAAAATTAAAAATCGAAAAAAATTTCACATTGGCACTATTGCTAAGCTAGCGAAAATTTTTCGCTATGGGCCCCACTTTTGCCTCCAAATTCCTGGTTTCGCCATAACTTTTTCTCATCCGAACTCGCTTTAGGCGTCTTGCACCAGCAAGTGAAAGCTTAGGAGTAAAATCCAAATATACAAAAAGAACATTTTTGAGATTGTTATGAAAGTGTAATTTTAAAAATGCTCTAATCGGTCACTTTTTTTCTCTCTTTCTTCTCCTCCTAAACTTGTTTATTTAGTTTTCCAAATCGGAGTGAATAAGGTGTCGATGGAAATCTTGCGAAGTCTCCTATCCAGCAATGATCACATCTCATCAAGGAGGTAATACTCCTTCTTTAATTTTTCCAATCCGAGCCCCATTTCTGATAATCGAAGATGTCGGGTCAGGGGAGAGCGTATCACAGCACATCTCATATTGTATCTTTCTGCACTTACTTGCAAGTTAATCTACTTTGCATGCTTTGAAGTACTGCTTGGTCCTCGGTGCTATAGCGAGTATTTGAATTGGTTTTTATTTTCAAAATTTGACCCTTTTTGCAACCAAAATTTTGTGTGTCAGGCTTCAGCTCCATGGTTTGAAAAATTGAAACTTTGTCCAATTTTATTGATGTTAGATTGGTTCCATGCTCGGGTTGAGTGAATGATTAGTTGAATTCTTATTGATTTTGACCTTTTCTTCCACCTTTAGCCAACTACACACCAGCAATGGGGTTTCAATGATGTCGAAAAACTGACAAGAACCTCCTTTACTGCATAACCTACCCTAGTTTCATCACCGCCTGTACAGTAAGCTAAGACCCCTGTGGAAGCAGTGCAATGCGTCAGAAAGAAAAAGAAAAGAAAAAGAATAAAATTGCAACGCTTGCCTTGAAACCCGAGCACGATCCGAGGGGTATATGGCGAAAGCCTTTAAAGCCCTGCGGCCCTAAACTCATCGGGGGTCGGGAGTCGCGACTTAGTGTCACATCGTGGATGGGCAGAGTTTAGCAAGTTGTAGGTGCCGAGTCTCGAATTCATTCAAGTCCCAGAGTCCTAAGAGTTTGTGGTCGAAAGATCCCTTATGACTTGGTGCCCTAAGCCTTAATTGGTTGGGAGTCATCTGTAGATCCCTCGTTACATGGACTTTGGTGAGGTCGATTCCTCAGCATTGCACCCTACAACACAAAAAGAATTGTAGAATAAGAGGTGGGTCCTAATCTATTTAGGCTGGTTAGCATGCTAGGTCGTGGTAGTAGCTAGTCAGAGAGGCATTTTTGAAGTACTATTGTTTAGAGCCCCGATCAAACAAAACACTTAGATTTCGTGGAGTTCCCGGTTGAGTCATCAAGAAGGAAGCTCTTGATACTCAATTTTGTATGGCATTCATTCTCTCGAGATGGTTATCATTAGGTTTTTAGATGATTCTTACTTAGGGTTAGGCATTACTTCTTCACAACCTTTTGAACTCGCGCAAACCTTTTTGTAACATAATTTTGTTATCGCTTTGTATGCTCTTTCTTTCTTTCTTCTTACTGCTAAGGGACTAGCAATGTAGGTCAGTGTGATTAGCGCCAAAAAGTGCTATTTTGAACCCTGTTTATTTCAGGTTTTGAGTGCTTTTTGTATACCACTATTCTAATAACCCGATTTACATATTAAAGTCCCTACTATCTATTGATTGCATTTTGTGGCAAATTTTGCAGTTTTAAGTGAAGCACCATGCCAACAATATTTGTTTAGTCATCCAAACATGAAGAATTCGAAATAAACTCAACACCATGATCAAAGACCAAGAGGAAAGAAGAGAAGAAAATATGAATAGCAAGTCTGCATGATGGGGATGCAGGAACACAATAATGGAACAAAGAGAGTCAGCAGGATCCAAACAGAGCATGCTGCATCTTCGCTATGGCACAGCGAAAATTTCACATCCTAGCGAATTGCTTATGCAAAATTGTTAGCCACTCGCTTAGCTCGAAAATTACTGTTCCTAGCGAAATTTTCCATTTTCGCTATCTCTTGTGATTTTCGCATGAAGGCGAAATTTCTCAGCTAGTTTGCAAAAATTCCCCTCGCATAAATAAAAATGGCCTTCTGTTTTATATTTTGATTCCAACCACTACGCTTTTGACTAATTACCATTTTGTCCTTAATGTAATCTCTTATTTTAGGCATTTTTGTCATTTCACACATTAGGGTTGGCTATATAAGCTCCCCTACAACTTTTGTAACCCTAACTTTTAATCTTTCAGTACACGCGCAGCTTTTGTTCCAGTTTTCTCTCTTCTCTCTCCTCTTTCTCTCATTTTCTCGGCTACCAAACACTCCTCTGAGGATGACAACTCAGAGGATGTTTGGCTAGACCTCTTCCTCCTTGGAAGATGCGAGGGTCACCGTGGAGGCTCGAGGTAGTTTTCATGCCCTCTCATTTATCACACCGCATTTATGAGCATTTAAGCTCCCGATTCGTGCTGGCAGGATTTTTAATCAACAAAATTTATATTCCTGTTCCTCCTAACAAGGTAGTCGCCATCAAGAAGATGTTGGTCTGTGGTCGAACACGAGGGATGGTTTTCTTCGCATAAATGATTTGAGTGAAGTCAAATCGTGAATTAAATTGATTTTAAGGTTTGGGTAAATGAAGGGGTTGGTGGTTTGCAAACCGAAAAGAAAATAAATTAAAATGTAAAATAGAACTCCTTGAAGTTTTCGGGGCCCCGGTTTAGGCTCTTAGGCAAACTAACATGTCCTCGGTCTTTTTTCCTCAAGATTGGGAACATGACACATAGTCATTTCCTAACCTGATCTTCATATGACATTAAAACCTAAACCCTAAAACGATTTTCTCTAATATATAGCATTTGTTACCCCTCATAATGTTTCAAAACAATTTAAAACCATCATCGGATCTAACCCAGGACATAAATGACAATTAGAATGTAAGCACGTGGATCTAATAGTGCATCCACTCGAACCTGAAAGCTTGCCAGCACGGCCACTGTGTGGTACATCACGCTGATTCAAACCTAAAAGTGATATACGTAAACAAAGAGAAAAGAGAATAAATGCTTGCGTGAAAACATGAGGACAAAGGTTTTTACCTTCAAATTATCCCACTTCAGCCGCCCTCCTCTTCAAGGATAAGAGGTTCAGTTAAACATCCTCTGAGTTGTCATCCTCAGAGGAGTGTTTGGTAGCTGATTAGTGCCCAAAAAGTGCTATTTTGAACCCTATATTAGATAGGTTTTGAGTGCTTTTTGCGCATTAATCATGTCATTTATACCAATTGAAGTGTTCAAGTCTTCTTAGTACCACTTTTGCCATTTAGAAGGTATTTTTGGTTGTTTTGGGTGTGCTCGCGCACTTTGTAAGTTCAATATCTGGATGTATGATGAATCATGAAGTTTGAACTCAAGCAGTTTCATCAACCAGCCCAAGAATCAAATGAAACCGAAGGCAAAAAGTGAAGAAAAATTGATGCAAAGAGAAGACAAAGAGGCAAAGCGCTGAAAATCAAAGAAACCAAAGAATTTTAAGCCCGTTGGTACCTCACTGATCGCGAAAAATTTCAGGTTTAGCGAAAATTTCAAGTTCAAATAAATTGTGGATTTCGCTTAGACACCGTGGTTTTCGCTAGAGAATCGCTCCTGCGAAATTTCATACCGCCACTCACTAAAAATTCTCGTTATTAGCGAAATTTCGCTAAGCTAGCGAAATTTCGCTAGCTAGCGAAATTACCTGGCTCTAGCGAAATTTTCCATTTTCGCTATGCCTGGTGATTTCGCTTACCTGATTTGTTACAAGAGGCTGCTTTGCAAACAATAAAATTTATATACACCTGTTTCCTACTTCATCATTTAGTCAAGCTACTCGCAAAGATAGTGGCCTGGTGGTCGGGGATTCGTGGACGGGTTTCATCCTAAGAATGATAGCTGCATGAGCGTAAAAAGGTAAGGCTTTTTATTCGACTTTTCGATTTGCTTCAAAAACAGTGGAAGTAGGTTGAAAACTGAGAAATTGTAAAACTGAAAGTAAAGTGTGAAAAAGTAAACTTTGAAGATTTAGGTCACTAACTTGGTAAGTTAGGGCAAACAAGTGTCCTCGGGTTTCATCCTCGCTAAGCATGACAAGCAACCTATAGTCCCCTCATAACCTTAGGGATTCATGTTTAATTAGCAAACCTCACCCTAACATCAACTCCTATTTGAGTCACAACACAGTAGCATGCAGCTATGGCCCTTTTTCAGTTTGAAACCCTAGCATTAAATATCATTTCAAAGGCTCGTAAAGACCATCTAATGAACCACAGTGCATCTAGCAATAAGTATGCACTGTATCCTAAAGCATGGAGAGTATTGGCCAAATCAATTACATTCAAAGCTATTCAACCCCAATTTGAGAAGATGAGGACCATAAATACAGTACCTGTGACTTTCATTACAAGAGGACAACATGCATATGCCCCACCACCAAGCTAGCTTCCTCTTCACAAAGAAAAGAGGTTTAATAAGCACTTCTGAGTTGTCATCCTCAAGAGGGTGTTTCGGCAAACAAGAGCAGTGGGAAAGAGGAAGAGAAGAGAGGAAAATAAAACCCTAACTAAAATACGAGACTTTATTTACAAAAATGAAAACTTACAAATTCTTCTCTCCCCCAAATTGTTGCTTCTCCAAAAATTCTCTATATTTATTACAAAAAGAGAGGGGTTTATATAGGCCACCTCAATACATGAAAAATACTCAAAACCCACTAGCTAAATTAAAGGACAAGAGAGCAATACACCAAATTTGGAGTCATTAGCATTAACACAAAAACATGATTTAGGCGTTGAATTTCGCTAGAGGAAGAATTTTCGTTGGTGGAATGGGAATCATCATTTTATTAGCTAAAATAGAAAATTTCGCTTAAAGCTCGCAATTCTCGTTAGCTAATAAATTCTTAATTAGCTTAGCTTAAATTTTCGTGAGTAGCTTAAATCATGAATTTTCAAGAACAGTGCCTAGCTTAAATCGAGTTGGGTCTGAGCGAAAATTTGGAGATTCGCTTATGTTATAATATGTTAAGTAAATTTTCGTGTCTTATTTAAAATTCTCGCAACTCTGAAACAAAAATTCCTGTAAGCTTGTTCATCTCCTTACCGTATTTCATCCTCAGCCTTCAATCGTATCAATTTTTCTTCACTTGCCTTCAGTTTTTCATTACGATTCTGGTCAGGTTGATGCGTATCGACACCTCGAGTTCAAACTTCATGATTCATCATATAATCCTGATATTGAACTCCAAAGTGCACAAAAACCAAAGAAATGTCAAAAATAACCTGTGAACGGCATAAGTGATACTAAGAATGACTTGAACACTTCAATTATGATTAATGACATGATTAGTGCAAAGCACTCAAAACCTATCTAAGAGAAATTCAAAATTGTTCTTTGTTCAATCACACCCCAACCAAACGCCATTTAGTCCCTACAATGCAAAACAAAAAGGAGATGCATGTAGTGATTTTCAAAAAAGGTTATGATTCAAAAGGTATATGCACATATAAACATTGCTCTTTAAACTCGAAAAATTGACATCAAAATTGTAAACTCAAGGCGAAAGAATTAAATCAAGGCAAAGAACAATTCTAGTCAATCTGGATCCAACATTCTCAACTTGAATTTCCACCTAAAGGCCAATGGGCTCATATGTCCGCATTGGGTTTCACAAATTATACTGGTCCCCTCCCAACCTAGCACCGACATGGCCTTAAGTCGTTGAACAACCTAGATAAGGATAGTTACGCACTTCTTTCTTTATTTAACTTTACACTGTAGGATGCAATGTTTAAATTTGATTTCACCAAAGTCCGTAATCTAGATTCACCGATGACTCCCAACCAATTAAGGTTTAGGGCATCAGTTTTCAAAAGATCACTCGACCACTAACTCCAAAGGCTTCACCTTGATCTTAATGACTTAAAATTAAGCACCTACAAATTCATAGACTCTACTCATCCACCCATGTAATCTTAACACTAAATCGATGACTCCTAACCAATTACAAAGTATAGAAGATCAAAAACAAAGTGTTTTCATTTTCTTATACACCCCTACCGTGCTTCGTTTCAAGGCAAAACTTCACGACTTTTATTTTTCTTTTTTCTTTTTTTTTTTTTTTCCTTTTCTTTTTGCTTTTTCTTTTCTTTTTCTTTTGGAAGACAACATCGGGTCTTCGCAGTGGTAACACAAACCCATCCCCAGTTGCCAACATGCTTTTAAGGCCGCTATGCAAAGCTTAAAGGAAGCTTAACAAATTCACAAATTCTATTGAAAAAAATCTGGAGTGCAGTGTGTGAATTAGCATAAGGGAGAAATTTCAAGTTGAGCATGCTGGAACTGTAATTGACCAAAAACTGTTTCAAGCATGGAATTTGCTCTAACATAAAGGTGACAAACAGTGATTCAATCCTCCAACTAAAGCAATTCAATTGCCCATCAGAAGAATTCTCACTGTTTTAATTGAAAAGAAAAACATTTACACATGGTAAAGGCACAAAACATGATATGTACAAAATCAGATATATATAACCGAATAGCTTTTGATATAGCCAAAATTGTGGCTAGTACATGCATATCAAAGCTAAACATGTTGAAAATATCACCGCCTACTATGGCTAATACATAAGTCCTAATCAAAATTAGTGTGCAAATGGATGCCGGTAAATTATACAAAAATCATAAAGAGACCCAACCACCTCATCACCGTGGTGGTGGTGGGTCCGCTTCGCCGCCGCGTCGCCGTAACATCCAAATAAGCCGCGCCTGCGGGTGGGCTCCTCTTCTTCGATCGTGATTACCAGGAAGACCCGCGATGCGCCATGATCCGCCGAAGCATAGAGTAGCACTCGGGTCAACCTCCCGATCCCGGGATGCCCGTAGTTGCTAAGAGCGTGATAAAGATCCATCACACCAGCCATTCCTCTCAAGTCGGCATGACTGCATTCACGTAATGGTGTGTCGAATAGATGGGCCAGAGTATCTCGCTCGCAGCCGATGTAGTGTGTGGAGGCGGCCGGGCCTCCTCTCAAAATCGAATCTCACCCGGCCGACGTGACCCACCCCCGAGTACGAACCATACCGAACAACTAAAATAATCGGGAGGAGGGCTCGACTCATCGGTGCCAGCCGAGTTCTCAGACGCTGAATTGAGACTCTTGGAGGTGACCGAATCACTCAAGCAGTAAACGAACCGTGGCTCACCGTCGCAACCGAAATCGTCCCGAATCGGGCAAATAAGGGCTCAGGAAAAGACCAGATGCTAAGGCAGGGCACCAAAAGCTGAACCGAGGGCACGGTTGTCCTCAGACCGCGCGGAGGCTCACCAAGGCTCGCGCAGGCGGCTCAGCTGGGGCAATGAACGCGGTCAAAATTCAGGCGCCGCTGGTGAAGGCCCCACGTGGCTCAGACAGAGGTGCGTGAGCTCGAGCGTAAATGCACACGTGTGTAGCAGAGAAGCAATGTGGCTTCGGGCGGGCTAGCTCGTCACGCGCCAGCCGCGGCGGCACAACTCCAAGAAGTGATGCTGACGGCGTTGACGGATCGGAAAGCTCGCAGAACCGCGCAGTAGCTAGACAATGGGCAAGGGCGACGCCGACCTCGTGGCTTCGCTGGGAAAGAATGTGAAGTGGTAATTTGGACAACCTCCCTGTGCCATATAGAACTCGCTTTTGTGGCAGCCGAAAAGTCTCCCTGCCAATTTTCGCTATTTTTAGCGAATTTGGCTCAAACCGAGTACACTACCTGCATTTCAAAAATTTTTAATTAATTAATAATATATAAAATAAGAATTATTATTATAAAATTTACTATATGTACTGTAATTAAAATTTAAAACACACTACTATACTATACAAACTAACTTACTAGAAAATGAAAAATGCTAAGTTAAAATTTTCGAAAATAACCTAAACTAACTAAATTAACTAAATTAAGGGCGAGAAAGTAAAAATTGTGGAGCGCAATTCGGTTTTTGAAAACACCGAACTGATTTCAATCAAAAATTACTCAAAGGGAGTGAGGAGAATGATCTCCTCAACCCTACTTGTTAGCTGGAGTTGACTCCATGTGTGGGTGCTTGAATGTTGATCTGCTCCTGCGCGGTGGCCTGAGATTGAGCAATTGGCTTGTAGTTGGGAGTGTTGATGGCAAGACTAAACTTTCTTCACATCTTCTTGGCTTGATCTCCTTGCATTCTGAACCTTGTGTTTTTCTGCACGCACGTGATCAATTGAGGCACAACTTCATGAAATTTGATTTCGGTTTCTAACAAATTTTGCTTGTTGTTCAAATGGAAGATGTTTAACTCAGTCATGTTACCAAAGGTTAGTTGCATGACTCCATTCCGTGATTTATTATTGTGCGGTGCTTGAAATGGTCTTCCTAAGATGATTGGTACATGAATGGGTTCAACACCGCGATTGGCTCGGTCTTCGAGCACCACAAAATCTCTTGGGTAGTAGAATTTGTCTATTTTCTAAGGACATCCTCAACTATCCCCTTAGGGATTTTCAGCTGATCTATCGGTAATGAGGTGTGATGTTGGTAGGTTTAAGTTCACTAAACCTAGCTGGCAGCTATCTTGAATACGGCATTAGATTCACCTTGGCTCATCGAGCAATGATTTGTCTTAATTACCAATATTAGTATTGAAATTGTGGGAGATCTGAATCCTTGTATTTATTTGTGGATATTTGCTTTGGATTATAGCGCCCCAGCATTCGGTGAAATGCCTTTCTCGATGCACAATCCCTTCTTGATTGTCGCGAAGATCTTTCAAAATTTTGCATAAGAAGGGACTTGTTTGATTATGTCCGATAGAGAGGTATGTGACCTTCACGTCTTGGAACTTCTAAGATACACTCTTTAGGATGTCTTCTTCTTACCTCACAGTGCTTGTGGAAATGGGGTGGTATGCGGTATTTCATTAGATCTTCGCTAGGAGAATATGCTCAGGCTATGATTCTTACTCCTTGCATGGATTCTTGACGAGGTTTTGGCATGAGGTGATCAGCCTCTTTTCCACTCCTCGAGGTAATTATAGCCTTAACTTCATCCATTCTAAATTGTTGGATGACCGCCTCATGAATTCCCTTGGGATTTGGAAGTATTTGTGATGGAAACCTCCACTTTCTCTTGTACCTCTGTGACTTGGTGATCATAGTGATTAGACCAGTAGGTTGTCAATTTTAAGTTGAGATTTGCTCTCAAGCCCATCTATTCTCTTATTCAGTGCTTACTTTCTACGATTATCAATCCTTTGTGGGTTACGGAGTGATTCACTTTGTTCCTCGACAAAGTTGCCCACCACCTTACTCGGAATTCAATATGGCTTGTTCCACTAGAAGAGGATGATGGTTGTTGTGGTTGTGAAGGGAACCAAAGGCGAGGTTGGCACACAGGGTACATAGAGCGGGGGATTGGGTCTCCATGCAAGGTTGGGAATTGATTCCTCCAATTGGAATTGTAGGTATTACCATATGGAGCATTGGATTATTGTGGCTTGTATTGTCCTATAGTGTTTGCACATTATGACATCAAATCCTTCACTGCAGGGGCCATAGGACCACGGTTGCATTTGGGTGTGAGGGGATTAGGAAATTGTTGCAAGTTGGGTATGCTGGTGTGCCGATCCGCTGCATTGCACTTCTTGGGTACATTTGCCTTGAGGCTCCTCTACTTTCTGAAGTAGGGTTGAAATCCTAGCTCTCATTTCTTCCTCTTGGCCGGTGCATACATCACACTTTTAGTTGGTAGTGGTCTCATCAATTACGTGGCTCATGGGCGACTTTGGAAACCATGTGTGGAGAGACTTTCTTAATGTAGCATCGTGAAGCCATGGATTTTTAAATTACGTGGGCATGAGCCACAGAGGTTGGGATGAGCTGGCCACTGAGAATTGAAGGATGAGACCCA
The DNA here is from genome assembly GCA_016808115.1 of Tetrastigma voinierianum. Taxonomy (NCBI): domain Eukaryota; kingdom Viridiplantae; phylum Streptophyta; class Magnoliopsida; order Vitales; family Vitaceae; genus Tetrastigma; species Tetrastigma voinierianum. The sequence continues at coordinate 2,706,819 of JAEQBH010000178.1, read as the reverse complement.
CGGTTAGCCCTGAGGGTGGGATGTATGCTTTGCCCGGAAAAGAAATAGAGGATGAGAGCTAGGATTTCAACCTAAGGAAAGTGGAGGGGAGCTTGAAGGCAAAGCGGCTCGAGAGGTGCATGCGTGATTAAAAATCCTCTGTGATCCAGTCAACACTTAATTTCCAATCCCCTGTGCACCCAGTAGAACCATGTCCTATGGCCCCTAGAGTGAAGGATTTGATGTCAGAATGTGCAAGCAACATTAGACAATACAAGCCACAGCAATCCAATGCTCCATATAGTCAGCTGCCTAGTGGTAGAGAATCTACAACTTCTCATGGAAACCGGCCACACTTTGCACATGTATACTTACAGTGCCAAACTTGATTAATTCCCCCTCACGTACCGGTAACTGTCTGCAGTAGACAAGCCATATTAGAGGCAGAAGCAGGTGATCTTTGTTGAGAACAAGAATCAGCTAGCTGGCACAAATTGTACTATAGAAAACCTGCTGAAGAAGAATGGGTAGACTTGGTAATCTCAACGAAAAAATTGAGCTTGGCCTACGATGTTCAATGCCAAGATCAGCAAGGATTGGCTGGGTATGCGAAAGAAGGAGGTTCCTTCTAAGCAGGTTCCAAATCTGAGGAAATTCTCAGCGAGGAGCCAGAGTCATCGACGGTGAGAATGGATGGGGGTAAGCATGAGACCCTCGAGAAAGGTGGAAAAGGGTTGATCGACTATGCAAGCTGTTGGCGACTCTATTGAGGAGAAGGGTACTAATCTGACATATTCTCTAAGGAAGGAATTCAATGAATACACCTTTCACCTCCATTTCAAGCACCAGAAAACAGAAAGAAGGCATGCTTAACAAGCGGGGGCATTTTGAAGGTCACTGGGCAGAGTGAGAGGTTGGCATACCTCTGTTGGACATAATTAAACTGAAGTCACAGCATGCAAGGTACTGAAAGATCTTGCACAATCAGAATTGGGTGCGTGAAAGAAGGCATTTCTCGAAGACAGAAAGTCCGGCTGCCATAATCTGAACATGCACATCATGCGAGGATCCGAGATCCGCCAATTCGATCAACCAGTGGTGAGCCCACTAGAAGTATGTTAGCAGAGACTAGGAAACTGACTCATGCGAGTATTCGGTCTTCTGCGATTGGAATACAAGTGAGCAAACCTATCACGCTGCTCGCCAGCGACCTCAGGCTCGTGTCCCGCAGAAATAGTTGAGATAATGTGAAAATGGGCAAATTCTACTATCGATGAATTTGTAATTAGCGACAACGAGCGGTACAAGTGGCAATGTGCGCAATCATCTTAGGAAAGACCATTTCTGGCCGCGACAATACGTCATCAATTGCCGAGAATGGGAAATCATGCAACTGCTGGTAACATATTTGGAGATTAAGCATCTTTCATTTGAACAAACATGGTGCTAAGAAAATGAAAATCAAAGAGCACTAATGAAGTTGTTTCAATTTAATTCGATTAATGCGAGGAAGCAAAATGTCCGAGGGAATTTGCGAGGGGAAAGATCGGTCAGAAGATGAAGAAGTTTAGTCTTGCCATCAGCACCAACTACAAACCCAATTGCTCGGTCGGGAAGCCGTCACGGAGGAGCGGATCAGCATTTGGGCGCAAACACCATGGAGTCAACCAGCTCTTTGCATGGGTTGAGATCATTCTCCTTGACCCCCTTTGAGTAATTTGGGATTAACTGGTTCGGTGTTTTTCGAAACCGAGATTGCGGTTCCTGATTTTACTACATCTTAATTTAGTTAATTTAGTTATTCGATTATTTTGAAAATTTTTTAACTTAAGCAGTTCACTTCACGATAATTTAGTTTGTATATTATAGTATTGTATATTTAAATTTTAATTATAGTTTATATAATAATTTTACTTATAATGTTTCTTAAAATATCGATATTTAATCTAATTTTTTGAATTCTTGAGGTGGTGTAATAGGTTTGGGCCAAATTCGCTAAAAATAAGCGGGGTGGCGGGGAAGCTTCAGTGCCACAAACAAGCCTATTTAAACTGGAGGAGTTGTCAAATTGCCCACTTCACATTCTCCTCCTCCCGGTGAAGCCACCGTCTCAGGCTTCCGTCACGCCCGTCATTGCCACTTCTTGGAGTTCTGCGGAGACCTACGATTGAGCCTTCATAGCCGCCCGGCCTGCGCCCCTCGCATCCGCCTGCAGCGGTCACTTTGCCCTTTGTCATCTCGGTTAGCACCATAGAGCCACACTTTCCGGGTCATCGGTAGGCTGGCTGTCGAGCCATTGTGCGCTCCACGAGGCGGAGTTGATGGCCGTTGCCGCGAAAAGTTCCGATCGATCCACTGGCCGAGAGGCTTCCTTCTTACGCTGGCGCACGGGCCAGGTTTTCCACGGCCTCTTGATGTTTGCGGCGGTGAGCCTGCTGATTCGCCAGCTTGATTGATGACTCGGTCGTCTTGGGAGCCTCGATTCCGAGATATAGAGCCTCGGTTGCATTTTGATGAAGTTGAGCCCTTTTCCGATATTTTATTTCGATATCGTATGGTTCGTACTCGGTGGAGTCGCGTTGACCGCAGACGAGATTGATGTACGCAGAGGGAGGCTGACTTCCGGTCGACTCGTTACCATCGCGCTTCGATCCTGAGGCCGTGCACGAGGGCCTCGGGATTCCCGACTCTCCGAGACCGCGGATGGGACCCCATGCCCCGTCACGTACCTCGAAGGGAGAGTTCGGAGGCGAGGCCCTCAGCGGATCCGCACATCAGACCCCGGGCGAGTCATCATCCTCTCGGCGCGGTAGTCGCTGAGTCACATCTGGCTGCGGGCGACTTCATCACCAGTTGTCGCTGCCTCGAGGATTCGACGGCCCCGTGTACGGGGAACCCCATTAGGGAATGCGGCTCCATCGCGGGGCCGTTCAATGAGTCGTACTCACAGCGATCCAGCCTGAGGCTGATCCTAGATACAGGGAGTCCATGAGATTGATCGAGGATTATTCGCTTTATTGCCTTTCGCGGCCAGGCGTGTGCTACCCTTGAGTGGTGCAACGGTTCTACCACTCGATGACGTCTAGAGGATCAGCTAGTCCGCGTGAGCTTCGGTTCAGTATTGATGATCGCCGCGGAGTACTCGGAGGCGGCCGGTATTTGGCTCTTGGCTGCGTGGCACCGCGGTAATGCGAGGGTTCTGAGATTAGGCGCCGCCTCATCGCGAGATGGTTGAACACGGCAGAGACACCCTTCTTGGACCCGGTATTTTCTGGGAGGGCGACCATACGGATCTTGGCGATACGACCATCCTATTCGTGACATTCCTCTGCTGGCGTATGTGCGGAGGAGGGAGCCATCTTGGGGCTCTTCACCAGGATCTCGAGGATTTTAGTTTGATCCTACGGGTGGGTGGTGGCCTCTCTTTTTTGCGAGTTCGGAGAAGGTCCATCGGAAGGACCTAGCATAAGCGAGAGAGTCTTCAGTTGCGATCTGGGAACTCCTCACCATGTTCTCGAGCATCACGGGATTTCGGCGAGACCCGAGTTGAGAGGAGGATTAGATGCCTAATTAGTAATCGATTGGAGCCGAATTGATGACCATGCCAGTATCTTTCACACCTCGACCACGGGACCCGGGGAGGAGAGTGCCGGATCAGTGGTTGAGGACTTCCGCAGAGATGATATGCACGCCCACCGGGCGGGTGCGGAGAGTCGGTACCACGAGATGTCACCTCCGTCTCCTCCTCGACCTACATCCGGCTGCGGTGATACACGACCCGTCTGACCCCGGTACACCATTCGCGGAGTACATTCATGCCCGGCTCTAGAGAGATAGGCTTAGTGTGATGGATGCCATGCGCTCACTAGCGGCTACGGGAAGCCCGGGATCAAGGCTAGCCCGGTGTCACTCATCTTCCGGCGGATCATAGCGCATCACAGGTCTTCCTCGTGTCCCAGTCGAAGAAGAGGAGCCCACCACCAGGCGGCCCTATTTGGATGTTAAGCGTGGCGTGAAGCCGGACCACCACCACCACAGCGTTGAGGTGGTTGAGTTTCTTACATTTTTGTATAGTTACGACTTTATCAATTTGCCTCACGATTTTGATTAGGATTCATGTATTACCCATAGTAAGCAGTGATATTTTTGTATGTTTAGCTTTGATATTCGTGTATTAGCCATTTTGGCTATATCAAAGCTATTCGGTTATATATATCTGACTTTTGTACATATCATGTTTTGTGCCTTTACCATGTATATTTGTTTTCTTTGATTGAACAATTGAATTGCTACAATTGGACAATTGAATTGCTTTTGTTGGAAGTGGATACTTGTTTGTCATCTTTATGTTAGAGCAGATTCCATGTTTGAATTAATTTTGATCGATTGAAGTTCTGGCCACTCAGCAGACATTTCTCCCTTAGGCTAATTCACACCGCACTCAGTTATTTCAATAGGTTGTGAATTTAAGTACCTCCCACTTCGCTTTGCATAGTAGGCCCCTTAGGCATGTTGGCGAAACCTAGAGTGGTTTGTATTTGCAGGCTGAAGACCAATGTAGTATTCCAAAAAAGAAAGAAAGAAAAGAAAAAAAAAAAAGAAAAGAAGAAAAAGAAAAATAAAGTGCGTGAAGTTTTGCCTTGAGAGCAAGCACGATCAGGGTGTATGGCGAAAGCCTTTGAAGCAGATGCCACTAAGCCTTAAGTGGTTGGAATTGCGATTTGTGTTAGTTGCATGGGTGGATAGGTAGAGTCTAGCAGTTGTAGGTGCTTGATTTTGAAGTCATCACAGATCAGGGGTGGCTTTGTGGGTTAGTGGTCATTGATCCTTTTGACGATGCCTAAACCCAGGTGGTTGGGAGTCATCGGTGGACCCAGATTACACGGACTTTGGTGAAGTCGAATTTTTAAGCACATTGCATCCTACAATGTAATTGAATAAGAAAGAAAAGTAAACTATCCTATCTAGGTTGTTCAGCGAGTTTAAAGGCCATGCTTAGAGTGTTAGGTTGGGGAGGGAACAAATTTTGCAATTTATTGGCTTAATGCGGTTATATAAAGAACCATTAGACTTAGGTGGAAATTCAGTTGAAGTCGTGGATCCAAGATTGACCTAGAATTGTTCTTGTATGGATTTAGTTCTTTCATATCAGTTTACAACTTTGATGTCAATTTTTCAGTTTAAAGGCAATGTTTATATGTACATATACCTTTTTGAATCATACCCTTTTTGAAAATCACCACATGCATATCCTTTTTGTTTTTGCATTGCTAAGGGACTAGCAACGTTTCGGTTGGGGGGTGTGATTAGTGCCCCGAAAAGTGCTGTTTTGAACCTATATTAGATAGGTTTTGAAGGTGCTTTTCTTAATCATATGTTTATACCCGATTGAAGTGTTCAAGTCTTCTTAGTACCACTTTTGCCATTTAGAGGGTATTTTTGGTTGTTTTGCAGGTGTTTGCGCACTTTAGAAGTTCAATATCGGGATGTATGATGAATCATGAAGTTTGAACTCAAGTGTCAGCCATCAACCAGCCCAAGAATCAATGAAAAGCGAAGGCAAAGTGAAGAAGGTGCGTGAGAAGGCAGTGACAAGCGGTGAAAATCGGCCAAACCGGCCAATTTTCGTAAACTGCGAAATTTATTTGGGATTGCTAAAATTTCGCGGTTTGTGAAATTATAAGGTCCCGGTGAGAGTGTGGATTTTGCTAGACACGGGAGGTTTCGCTGAGCCTTTGTTCCTAAAGCGAGAATTTCATGATTATTCGCTACTCACGAAAATTTAGCTAAGCTAGTGGGAATTTCGCTAGCTAAGCGAGTGCAAACCAACCTTAGCGAGAGAATTTCCCCATTTTCGCTATGCACAGTGATTTCGCTACCTAGCCCCAAATTCTTCATCTAGCGAAATTCCTTTGCCTCGTCATGTTTTTGTATTTAATGCTAACCGACTCCAAATTTTGTGTATTACTCTCTTGTCCTTTAACTTAGCGAAATTTTAGGTTTTCCAATTTTCATGTATTGAGGTGGCCTATATGAAGCCCCTACTCCTTTTGTAATCAAGATAGAATTTTTAGAGCTAATGATTTAGGGAGAAAGAAATTTTATGAGATTTTCATTTTTATGAAATAAAGTCTCGTATTTAGTTAGGGTTTTGCTTTCTCTCTTCTCTCTCCTCTTTCCCCTTATTTTCTTGGCTGCCCAGACACCCCGCGCAGGGGATGTGACTGAGATGCTTGGCTAAGCCTCCTTTCTTTGAAGAGGAAGGAAGCTAGCTTGGTGGTGGGGCATATGCATGTTGTCCTCTTGTACTGAAAGTCACAGGTACTAGTATTTATGGCCCTCATCTTCTCAAATTAGGGTTGAATAGCATTGAATGTTGTTGATTTGGCGATACTCTCCATGCTTTGAGATCACAGTGCATACTTATTTCTAGATGTCTTGTGGTTCATTAGAAAGGTCTTTCTGAGCCTTTGAGATGATATTTAATGCTAGGGTTTCAAAGGCGAAAGGGCCATAGATGCATGTGTTACCTGTGTTGGCTCAAATAAGGTTGATTTTAGGGTGAGGTTTGCTAGTTAAATATAGATCCGTTATGCCTTGGTATAGGTTGCTTGTCATAACGCAAGGGGATGAAGCAGGGACACTTGTTTGCCTCTTACCAGAGTTAGTGACCCCTAAATCTTCAAAGTTAACTTTTCACTTTGCTTTCAGTTTTTACAATTCCTCGATTTTCAAACTACTTCCCTTTGTTTCAAGCAAATCAAAGTCGAATAAAGAAAGCCTTACCTTTTTACACTCATGCGTATCATTCTTAGGATGAAAACCCATCCCCGTGTTCGACCCTAGACCACTATACTGCAGTAGCTTGACTCTACGCGGTAGTAAGGCTAGGTGTATATAAATTTTGTTGATTTTAGCTCGACCTGTAGCCTGAATCGGTAGCCGAAATAAGATAAAGAGGAGAAGAGCAAAATGAAAGCTGCTGTCTGTCTTGAAAAGATTAAAGTTAGGGTTACAAAAATCTATAAGTTGGCTTATGTAGCCATACAAGATGTGTGAAATGCAAAAATGCCTAAAATATGTAATTACAATAGGAATGAAATGGTAAATAAACAAAGCGAGGTGGGTTTTGGATCATGACATCAAAAACATAGGGCGAGAATTTCGCTATGCATAGTGATTTTCGCTATATAGCCCCGAATTTACGCCTATATAAGCGAAAAATGCAAGAAATAGCGAAAACCAAAAATTTAGGAAGAGTAATTTTAAGCTGGCTAGCCGAAAATTTCGTGGCTCAGCGAGGCGTACCATGCGAATTTGAAGATTTTCGTATGCACCGGTGGCTTCGGTATGATGGCAGAAGCGTAACATAGAAGAGAACCCTTGTTCTGCGTCTTCTTGGCTGTGGCACGCTCACGCATCCTGCAACTTTCTTTGCTTGCTATTTTCTTGATTTTCTTCCTGCTTTGAAATTCTTCATTCCTCGCTTGTTGAAATTGATATGAGACCATATGAAATTGATGGAAATCAACCCGACTTTGGTTATGATTGGATTGACACGATAATTTGGCCTCCAATTCCTGCCAAAAACTTCACAACTGACCTCGGAATGCAATTAGAAATGCAATAGGGACCGAACATGTCAGTGGGTTAATTATAATAATTAGTACACAAAAAAGCGCTCAAAACCTATAAAAAATAGGGTTCAAAATGGCACTTTTTGGGCACTAATCCGGCTCCGACATCTCGCTCCTAGGTTGAAACCTCCTAGATCCCGGCTGACGACGTGTATTTGGCAAGCTTTGTGGATTCTGGTGGATGCTTAATCTTAGATCCACTGTCATCCACTTAGTTGTCTCTTATTAGTTGCCTTAGGTTGCCTTTTTGAGGCCATATGCACACTGTTAGGGACTTGAATGCTCACTAAATGCCACATCTTATGAGGGAACTGTCCTCATGTTTTTCAGGCAAGCATTTATTCCCTTTTACTGTTTCTGTATTTCACTTTTTAGGTTTGAATCACTGTGATGTACCTTGAGTGGCTAGTACTTGGCAAGCTTTCAAGGTTCGTGGATAACACTATTAGATCGCGATGCCCATTCTAGTTGTCATTTATGAGCTCCTTGAGGTTAAGGTCCAGGTGAGGGTTTTTTAACTGTTTTGAAACATTAAGGGGTAATAAATGCTATACATTAGAAGAAATAATTTTAGGGTTTAGGTTTTAATGCAAATGAAGTAGGTTCGAGGAAATGACTATATGTCATCCTCCCAATATGAGGAAAAAGACCCGAGACATGTTGAATGCCTTGAACCCTAAACCCAGTGGCAAGAGACTTCAAAGGGGTTCTATTTTACATTTTATTTCATTTTAAATTTCAGTTTGCAAACCCACCCATTGCTATTTTTATCCCACCACTTAAAATCGAAATTTAATTCTGTTTTGACTTCACTCAAATCATTTGTACGAAAACCCATCTCTGTGTTCGACCCTAGACCGCTATACTGCAGTAGCTTGACTACGGTAGTAGGAGGAGTATAGGAAACAAATATTGTTGATTCCGGATCACCCTACCGTGGCACGAATCAAACACCACTCTAAAATCAAGAGTATTGAGACAAGTTTCAATTTCTCCCATTACAAGTTGAGAATTTGTTAAGACCAAATGGTATATACAAATTTATGACACTACTACCAAAGGACTATTACTTTAATCGGCTTATGGCGTAAAAACTTGTTAAGACCAAGTTATATGATGTGATGCAGTGGCCATGCCCGATCTTAAAGTGCTACCTTTCATAGAAATTTTTCGAGTCCATGGCAACAATGCCAAAAACTTATCAAGACCATTTTTCATATGTGTGAAAAGCTGGAATTGTTCTACGTGTGTTTAAAATAACTCATTTAAAATGTGTGTGTGTGGTGTCGATCACTCCAAGTGCACAAATAGTACAAGTAATAAAAGTGGATATTTAAGTCCAGATATCGTTCCCATGACCAAAGATGATAAATCAAAAGACTAACTACCCCAACTACTCAAGATCATTACTATTTGAACTCTACTGTTATGATGATAAGAGGACTAAAAATATAGTCCCAGGCTTAAATCCTTTATATTCAAAAGTAAAGTTTTATAAAATTTGGGGTTGAGAATTCACTTAGTGAGACAAACTAGAAATGGATCAATTAGTAACAATCACTTTCTGCATCTTTTCGATTCATAGCTAAACCATAAATTGGAAAACTGAGTTTGTCAAAGATGTAAGGTAGTATAGTTTGGATTTCTCCCTCAACCATACTTTTCACTGATTAAATGTTCATACTCATTTTTTAGACATAATTATAATTAGTTACTTGTAATATGTAACCCTCTTTCTAAGATCTAAGTATATTTCCTTTTTTAGTACTTCATACTAAAATCTTAGGACTAAAGAATTCTTGCCCCCATAGACATGATATTTCAATCCTTCTCCAATTTGATTGACACATCATCCTACACTTATGATGAAAACTTACATTTACTTGATTACATCTCAGCTAACACGGGATCAAAATCAATTCAGTAGAAAGATGAGAGACCTTTAAGTGATTAAACAGATACTTCATTCAACCTTCCTCAACTTATAAGTAAGTTGGTGATCTATCTGAGTAATCCTTCAAAGTTTATTAGTTCCATAGTATTAGTCTACCATACCCACAAGGAACTGCTTTACACTCGAGGATTCTCCATCTGCAGTAATCGCTCGAAGGGCCTCCTGGAATCGAGAGTGAGATACAATACCTTGCATTGGGTACCACGGTACTGATCACGAGAACAAAATAAATTTATAAACAATACCAATCAAATAAATTCAAGAATTCTAATTAAAGCTTTCTTCCACCTTATGTAGCAAAATGACTATTATCGATGACCCATTTCCAGTGAGCTCAACTTTTCAAAGCTGGTTTACTCATATCAGTGACTAACTGATCAGGAAAATTCATTGAAATCATAAATGAACTTAAATAAATGAACTCCATAAACTTTCCAGCATCCATTTAAATCAAACGGTAAATGAAAAGAGGAATTTATAAAGAAATACGACTCAGTTTGCATGATCTGAAATACGAATCCGAAAAATTAAGGAAAACTAACAAAATAAAACCTGTAACACCCCAGAAGCATTTTTAAATGATTTTTTTTTCCATGGAATTTAAGTTTTAGGTGTTTAAGGTCCATCATGAATTTATAATAATTTTTAGAATTATTTCTCAATTAAATGGAATTTTAGGAAAATATACCCGGTAAGGTCAAATTACGACGCGAGTTGGCCAAGAAATAGAATTTTTAAAATACTCAATAGATAAGAAGGAAATAAATTATGGGAATTTTTCACAAACAAAGTAAGAGTCCAAATATATGTTATAAAAATAAAATTAATGAAAATACATGAATAAAATTAATAATAAAAATACGTGAGCATTAGGCAAGGGTAGGGAAAAGTCGGGACGAAAAGAGACATTTTAAAAATTCCAGGGAGCCTTAACAAAATTCAAAACCGCAGAGACTTAAGTGCAATATTGAATTAATTTTTAAAAATATTAGGCCTCGGAAAATCGAGACGAGAGAAAACAAAGAAAAAAATTGAAGAACCCTAGGTTCTCCATTAGGCGTGGCTAGCGCAGGGGAAGGAAGAAAATTTTGTTGCAACTAATTCCCTTTGAAACAACCTGTGATTTTTTCATGGTGGGAGACTTCTGAAGGTATATTAAAGCGCCATGGTTTTAAATTTTGGTTTGCATGGTTTGTATTGGAGGAAAGGGGCTGAATTGATGACTGGTTGTTGTTTGGATAGTCAATTAGAACACTTGGAATGAATTAATTGTTCTAATGTGTATGCTAGGTTGCAATTGCATTTTGAATCTATAGAATGTGACCTAAGAGGTATGAATTAGGTCTGGTATGTTTAAAATTTGGGGAAAATGTATTTAGAATGAATTGAGGTGGTAATTAGTGGAATTAAGGGTTGGATCGATTGAATGTGAATTTATGTTTGAAGGTCGACTTGGACAGAATCATAGGAGGAACTAATGGACGAATTTTAGGGCCAATTTGACATCATTGGAAAGATATGGATGTTAGTGAAATTTTCCGCTGGTTTCAGGTCTTTTGACGTCGGTAGAGAAGATATAGGCAAAATACTAACACAGTCGCAATCTACTTAAAAAAAAAGAACAGGTTTAGTGATTAAACATTAGATATAAGAAAATAGTTGTGAAATTGAATATTAAAATTATAATTTTGGGTATTTAGATGTTAAAAGGCAGAATGTTGAAGGTAGGAAAGTAAAAAGGGGATTTTAAAAATTATTTAAAAAGCTCAAGTTAGGCGATTAAATAGAAACGGGTAAACGGCCTAATTGAGTAGTGGATAACAAGGTATGGCTCGTTATGATTTTGACGTTATCTTTATATTTCTTTTCTTGCATGAATATTGGTATAGCAAACGAAGTGGGGAAGGCTCACTGCGTTCGGGGTGAATAACCTAGGCCGAGCACGGACCTAATGAGGGAGGTGAGTAAATTTATATCATCGTACTTGCACCTTCGAAATGTATAGCGGTGTTTTCATTGTTTGACTTGATCGTAGTAATTGACGCTATGATTAAGACCCTTATTCTTGAGCATTCATTGAATTGAATTTGTCATATACCACAAGTCACATTAATCACGATGAATATTCATCACGAGCGCGATTAAAACAACTCTTATTGTATTTGGTGTTATCTCTTGTTGCATCTTGAGTCACGTTCGGCTATAACTTGTAATCGTTAATGTCATTGATGGTATGAATCCACGGAAAACCTAGCGTGGGAGGTCATCGGGCTATATGCATGGTACCCTCGGTGCGGGCAAAGCGGTGCCTTCCTAGAGAGGTGGTAAAACTCGAGGCGTAGAACCCGGCCCGTTCTACGGATCTTTGGAATTACGGAATATGCCGGATTCAGTATAAAGGTAAAAGAATGTCTGGATTCTGAATGGTAAGCTATATTTACGTGTTCAAACCTCTAAAACTGATTTGATATTGTTGTTCATATTGCCGCTTTATTTGTTGCATAGTAACCTATGTACGGTGATTGATTGAGCATAACCATCCTTGTGAGCTGGCCTTGAGTACCTAGCCTCACAAGTATGGTGATGCTATTTTACTCACGAGGAGTTATCTCACCCCCGTTGATTTCCTCGCTTTTCGAATTTAGACGGAGAAAGGAGAATCCATGCATTTTCTTGACCATGGATTCTATTTGAAACATGTAATGGTTATTGTTTTGTTTTTGGTGAATGAGAGTCTAAGTTTCTAGAAGGCTCCATGGTGAATTAACTTGGTTATTGGGTTAATTATTTGGTTGAATCGATAAATTTTGAATAGTTGAGTTGGATAAATTTTGCTTTGATGAAACATTGATATTACAGGAGACCGTTGAGGTCGTTTTGTTAGTGGATGACCACGGAGTCTATTTGTTATGTTATTTGAGATAATATCATGATATGAAGGATTTTGAGTTAATTATTAGTAGATTTTAGATTGATATTGCGAATAACGAGGTTGTCATTAGTTATAAACGAATAGATCTTGTGAGATTTTAGGTAGAAATTATGGGACTTAGGCACTACGGGTTTTGGTGGCCTTAAGCCTACCCATTCCCCTAGCGCAGTCACTGACCCTATTAAAGTGGGATATGTGACAAAGTTGAGGTATCGAACCGGGTTTTAAAAGACTTTGGGGATGTTATTTGGAGTAAATGATAATGGAAAATCCCTTAGCTATTAGCACACCACTTGGAGAAATAGTTGAGGTGGCCCCATATGTACGGATCATGTGAGATAATGATAGGGATAGCAGTTATATGCTGATTTGATTGAATTGCCTATCTTTGGAGTTTGATGTTATCTTAGGTATGGAGTGGTTGTCATTAACTGTACAACCATGGATTGTTATAGAAAGAAGATAAGCGTTGAACCATTGGGAATACCAGAGTTTGTTTTCGAGAGGGAGATCATAATGGAAGCCCCAGTACCTTGATTCGACTATAGCGACGGAGGTTACTTAAGAAGGGTTGCCGGGGAGTATTTAGCTCATGTGAGAGATGCTAAGAATTCCTCTCTTGATTTGGGAGATATACACATTGTGAGGATTACTCGAGATGTCTTTCGATGATTTGCTCCAGTGCTTCAGACGGGGAAGTGGGTTTAATATTGACTTGTTACTGGTACCAAATCACAATATCTATTGCACCATGTCTTAGTATAGCACTGCGAGATTGAAAGAGTTGAAAGAGAAGTTACAGAATTCTTAACTGGATAAGGGTTTTATTAGACCAAGCGGTTCAGAGTAGGGTGCCGGTGTTATTTAATGAAAAGGATGGGGCCCGGGGATGTGCATTGATTACCCGACAGTTGAATAAGGGTAGCTTTTAATCAAGAATAGGTATCCACTTCCCAGGAATAGATGATTTGTTTGACCCGGTCTGAGACGGGCATTTTCAAGATTGACCTTGATTACGGTTACCTCAGGTTAAAGAAGATAAGGAGAGGAAGATATACGAGGGCGCATTCGGGGACTCGGTATAGTCGTATGAGTTCTGGTATTCTGGATTTGGGTTGACTAACACACCCCGACCACGTTTATGGATTTGATGAGCAAGGTTTTCAAACCCTATCTGGATAAATTGTGGTGGTGTTTGCCAGATGTTTGATTTATTCGAAAAGTCATGTGGAACATGGGGAACACCTCAGGATTGTACTGCAGACCCTTAGAACACATCGGCGTATCGCAGCCCGTCTAAATGTGAGTTTTGACAACGATTAATGAGTTTCTTGGGGCATGTGGTGATAAGCAAGGAGGGGGTGTTTAGGTGGATCAGAAGAGGTAGAACGTGTCTAAGCGGCTAGACCCTGTGTGGTGAGATCGTGGTTTTAAAATTTATGGTGGATATTACGGGAGATTTGTGAAGATTTTTCCGGAATCATCACGCTCCGTTGACACGGCGTCGGGGAAGCAAGTAAAATTTGAGTGGGATGCTTTTTGTGAGCAAGTTTCCGAAACTTAAGGATTTAGCAACTCTGCGCTCGGTCAATTAGCATTACCCACAGATCAGGGAGGTATGACAGTGTATTGTGATGCCTCCAGAGTAGGATTGGGTTGTGTTTTGATGCAGAATGGGAAGGTAATAGCATATGCATCCAGACAGTTGAGGAGACATGAGGTGAATTATCCTACATGACACGGAGATGGCGGCGAGTGGTTTTGCCCTTCCGAAGATATGGAGGCACTACTTATGGTGAGAAGTGTGAGATTTACACGGATCACAAAAGCCTTCAATACACATTCGTGATAGAGATTTGGATCTCGGGCGGAGGAGATGGGGTGAGTTGCGAAGTATGATTGCAGGTACTATATCATCTGGGAAAAGCCAATGTGGTGGGTGATGCTTTGCGAGGAAGTCCATGGGCGATCTAGCACATATTTCGGTACATAAGAGGGTATAGTGGAAGGAGTTGAGGGATGCGGTATTTAGTATGGGATACGGGTTTGGGGATTACGGAGGTCGAGTTAGTTGCCTGAGTTCAGTGAGGCCACTTATTGATTGATGAGATCAAGGCCAACCAAGATAAGGATCCTTCCTTTATTAAATTGAGAGCAGTCTGATTAGAATGAACATCAGGTTTGAAATTGGGTGTCTGAGACGAGAAATGGCGTATTGTGCGATGTGAATGGGTTGAGACAAGAAAGTTCTCACAGGGAAGCCCATGCACCTTATAGTGTTCATCCGAGGAGTCACCAGATGTACCAAAATGTTAAGGTATGTATTGGTGGAATGGGATGAAAGGATGTGGCCTGGTATGTGTGGCATCATGTTTGACATGCCAACAAGTCAAATTCGAGGCACCGAGACCCACGGGTCTTACTGCTTGAGGAGTGCCATTACCTAAATCGGGAAATGAGAGAGAGAGAAATTCAACATGGATTTCGTGGTTTGGGTGCAAAGACTCGAGAGGAAGGGGCATGATTCGTCACGGGTTATAGTTAGCAGTTAACGAAATCGAGCTCACTTCTTAATTTGTTAAGACCACTTATCACGGTGGCCACCGGTAATACACCGGATGTATGCGGGCCGGTATAAGTAGCAGCACCGCAGTGCCGGTGTCCATGTTATCTGACCAGAGTCCACGAGTTCACCTACAGTTTGGCGAAACTTGGGAGCATGGTGCTATTTAGTTTAGGTACAATAGCCTTCCATCCTCAAGCAGGATGGCAGTCAAAGCGGACAATTGGACTCTTGAGGATATGCTCGGATGTGTGTTATGGATTTGAGGTAGTTGGGGAAAAATATTTTGCCTTTGGTAGAGTTTGCTTTATAATAGCGGCTACCATTCTCACGATTGAGATATGGCGCCGTATGAGGCGCTTTATGGACGGAAATGTAGGTCACCTTCTTGTTGGATGGAGGTAGGTGATAGGGGTGGAAGGTCGGAGTTGATCGAGGAGAAAACTTAGAAAGTACCTATTATTGGGAGAGAATGAGGGCAGGCTTTCGGTCGATGAAAGAGTTATCTTGTCAGGGGGCGGGGATCATAGTTTGGTGTGGGTGATCCACGTTTTCCTTAAAATATATCTCCCTATGAAGGGAGTGATGAGGATTCGGGAAGAAAGAGTGACACCGAGATATATAGGGCCATTTGAGGATATTGGATAGGGTTGGCAATGTATCTTCTGATTAGCTTGCCCCTAACTTTGTATGTGCATCAGTGTTTCACATCTCAATGTTACGAGTGCGTTCCTCATCAGTCTCACATTCTTTAGACTCGGGAGAATAGGGTTGATGGGATCACATCATATGAAAGGAGTACCGGTAGCCATGGTGGATAGACGGAGACCCGGGAAGGCGAGGAAACAAAGAAATAGCTATGGTAAAGGTTCGGTGGAAGAATCACGAGTAGAGAGTGTACACAGGAGAGTGAAGCGATCGATGAAGGAAAAATATCCTCGACTCTTCGGTGATTACACACTCTTTAATAAATTAGAGAGACGAATTTTATAAGGGAGAGAATGTAACACCCCAAACATTTTTTTGAAATGATTTTTTTCATGGAATTTAAGTTTTAGGTGTTTTAGGTCCATCATGAATTTATAATAATTTTAGGAATTATTTCTCAATTAAATGGAGATTTTAGGAAAATATACGATGAGTCAAATTAAATGGAGTTGGCCGAAATAGAATTTTAAAAATACCCAATGAATAGAAATAAATTATGGGAATTTTCTGAATAAGATCCAAATATGTTATAAAAATAAAATTAATGAAAAGCCCATGAATAAAAAAATAATAAAAATACGTGAGCATTGAGCAGGGTATGGAAAAATTAGGAACCCAGAGACATTTTTAAAAATTCGGGGCCTTAAAAAAATTCAAAAAAACATGAGACTTAAGTGCAATATTGAATTAATTTTAAATATTAGGCCTCGGAAAGTGAAGCGAAGAAAACAAAAGAAAAAAATTGAAGAACCTAGGTTCTCCGTTCGACTCAATGTTGAGGAAGGAAGAAAATTTTGTTGCAACCAATTCCCTTTGAATAAAGCGTGATTTTTCATGGTGGGAGACTTCTGAAGGTATATTAAGCGCCATGGTTTTTAATTTTGGTTTGCATGGTGCGTATTGGAGAAGGGGCTGAATTGATAAATGGTTGTTGTTTGGATGGTCAATTAGGGCTATTTGGAATGAATTAATTGTTCTAATGTGTATGCTAGGTTGCAATTGCATTTTGAATCTATAGAATGTGACCTAAGAGGTATGAATTAGGTCTGGTATGTTGGAATTTGGGAAAATATTATTTAGAATGAATTGAGGTGGTAATTAAAGGTGGAATTAAGGGTTGGATCGATTAGATGTGAATTTACGTTTGAAGGTCGACGGACAGAATCATAGGAGGACCTAATGGACGAATTTTAGGGCCAATTTAAATCATTGGAAGATATGAGATATTATTGAAATTTTCCCTTTGGTTTCGGGTCTTTTGACGTCGGTAGAAAGATATAGGAAAATATAGCGATACTGTCTACTTGAAAAGCGAGTTTAATTATTACATATAAGAAATTAGTTGTGAGTGGATATTAAAATTATAATTTTGGGTATTTAGATGTTAAAAGGCGAGAATGTTGAAGGTAAGGAGAAAGTAAAAGGGGATTTTTAAAATTATTTAAAAAGCTCGAGTTAGGAATTAGAAATGGCTTGAATTAGCGGCCTAATTGAGTAGTGGATAACAAGGTATGGCTCGTTATGATTTTGACGTTATCTTTTATATTTCTTTTCTTGCATGAATGTTGGTATAACCCAAGCGAAGTTGGGGAGAGACTCACACGATTCGGGGTGGGAATAGCTGGTGAGCACGGACTAATAGGGAGGTGAGTAAATTTATATCATCGTCTTGCCTTCGAAATGTATAAGCGGTGTTTTCATTGTTTGACTTGATCGTAGTAATTGACTATGAGTTAAGACCCTTATTCTTGAGCATTCATTGAATTAGATTTGTCATATGCCCTTGAGTCACGTGTCTGATGAATATTCCGCGGCGAGAAACGCGGTCGCTAACTCTTATTGTATTTGGTGTTATCTCTTGTTGCATCGATGCGATCAGCTATAGCATGTCGTTAATGTCATTGATGGTATGAATCACAGAAAACTGGCCAACTGATGGGGAGGTCATCGAGGGCTATGTGCACATGGTACCTGCGGTGCGAGCGAAGCCAGTGCCTTCCTAAGAGGTGGTGGAACTCTAGGCGTAGGAGCCGGCCCGTTCTCACGGATCTTTGGTTGGAATGTCGCAGTTCCAGTATAAAGGTAAAAAGGAATGTCAGTTCACGAATGGTAAACTATATTTAAATGTTTTCAAACCTCTAAAGCGATTTGATATTGTTGTTATGTATATATATATATATATATATATATAGTATATTACGTGTTTGTTGCATAACCTATATGCGGTGATTGATTGATTGAGCATAACCATCGCAGCGGAGGCGGCCTTGAGTACCCTGGCCTCACAAGTATGAGTGATATATTTTGCTCACGAGTTATCACTCACCGTTGATTTCCTCGCTTTTCGGGGTAGGCGAGGAAAAGGAGAATCCATGCATTCTTGACAGCTTGGATTATTTGAAACATGTAATGGATTATTATTTTGTTTTATTTGGTGAATGAGAGTCTAAGTTTCCAGAAGGCTCCATGGTGAGTAACTTGGTTATTGGGTTAATTATTTGGTTGGTCGATAAATTTTGAATAGTTGAGTTGGATAAATTTACGCTTTTGATGAAACCTTGTTATTTTGAGAGACCGTTGAAGTCGTTTGTTAGTGGATGACCACGGAGGTCTATTTGTTGTTATGTTGTTGAGATAATATCATGATATGAGGATTTTTTGAGTTATTATTAGTAGATTTTAGATTGATATTGCGAATAACGAGATTTGTCATTAGTTATAGAAGCGAATAGGTCTTGCCACGAATTTCGGTAGGAGATATGGGACTTAGGCTTGCTACGGGTTTTGGTGGCCTTAAGCCTACCCATTCCCTAGCGCCGGTCACAGCCTATAAAAGTGGGATGTGACAAAACCATACTAATCTGAATCTACTAAAATGGAAAATAAAAGAAAACGTAAAAATAAAAATAAAAATGTACAAGAGTCTTCAACCACCCATAAATCCTAGAGCTACCAAAAGCTGCGCACATTGCCCTAGAAGTGTGTATTTATAGGCTTCCCAATGTTAGGCCTCACTTCATTAATTGCATTGTTAATCCCCAAAATTCTAGCCCAAATTTATCTCTTTGTCACGACATAGAAAGTTCTGTTGCGACAGAGCTTTCATTATTTATCGCTACCTCTGTCATAGCTTCTTGTTTTTCGGTCGCGACCTATTCTCTAGGCTTGTTCTTGGATTATGTTGCGACATACTTTGATGATGTCGCGACATAAATTTATTTCGTGATCTTGTTCTTGTAAGCCCGCAGGGATTACTTGTAATGTCGTGACACCAAACCATTTATGACTACTCATGTCCTTGTCCTTCTAGAGTTTGTTGGGACAAACATTTACTTTTCAGCCTATAAACTCTGTCATGATAGAGTTTTCTCTATCGCGACAGGATTTCTTTGAGTCCTTAGCAATTTCTGTTGTGACAGGAAACTCCTTGGTCGCGACAGACTTTTCTTTCCTGATTCTTGTCTCTTGCTAAGCTGTTTGTCGCGACATAGAATTATATGTTGTGACCGCAATTCATGGCCATTCTCGGTTCTTCTGATTTACGCCAAGCCACCTAATTTTTCTCTGTCACGACAGAATTTTATCATTCCATAGCTTTATTCGCGACATAAAACTTCTTTGTCACGACACAGGTTTTTGCCTACAACTCTTGATTATGTTGCAATAAGAATTTCTTTGTCGCCATTCTTCTTGTGTTGCTCTTCAGCTTCTTGTCGCGACAGGGAATTCACCTCCTTCATGTTTTGTTTATCGCGACAAAAATAATCTTTGTCGCGACAGAGATTTTGTTGCTCTTGGTTATGAATTCTAAATGTTATGTCGCGACAAGATTTTCTTTATTGCGACATAAATTTCTCCTTGAGCTAGCTTGATGGTGAAAACTTTGTCGTAATATAAAAACACTTGTCTCAGCTGACTTGTGTTGTATTCTTAGCATTTTCTGTCGCGACAGAGCTGTCTCAATCTATTAATCGTCAGTCCTTTATGTCGCGATAGAGGAAAAATTGTCGCGACACAACTCCTTTGCTATTTGCTTTGATCATTGTCATGACAGAGCAATGGATTGTCGCAACAGTTTTCTTCACAATCTTCTTCAAGTTTATGTCGCAACATAAAAACTCTTTGTCGCGACATAAATTTCTCTTTTTCCATTGAGTTCTATATAAACTTTGTTGCGACATTTAGTTGCTGGCTATGACATAGTTCCTTTGGTCTGCTTAAATTTTGTGTCGCAACAAACAAAAAGTATGTCGCGACACAGACTGCTACATTTTCCACCTTTTTGCTTCTTTTATGCTTGTTTTCTCTCTTTTTTCAAATAACACCTGCAAAACATAAACTTGGTGAATATTCCATAATTTGGCATAAAAATATATCTAAAATTGTTAAAAACATGCCAGAAAAATGGATTAAAAATAGATGAGTTTATGACTCATCAAATTCCCGTAAACTTAATGTTTTACTTATCCCCAAGCAAAGAAAAGAAATTTTGTTTGTCCTCAAACAATTTAGCTTTTTATTTTTAAGTACATTTTTCTGTTTAAAGCTCAATTGGGCAGGTAACATAAGTCAATTGTAGAATTACTTCTAAATATGTTTCAAATCTAGAATCATGAAGATTTTCAATTAAGTTCACTGAACCAACAAATAATTCATCGTGTGTAACAATTTATTCATTCAATCCTGATTTTTGTGTGTGTGCTGGTCTTTACTCTTTTTCTTTGGCATATAAGTTAATCTTCTGGGATAATACTCATTTGCCATACTCTCTTTCATTTTTAATGTCCCATATGTTTGTTTATCATTTTAATCTCCACTAATGTAGGCATACACCACCTTCATAATCAAATAGGTCTTTTAGGCTTGTAATGTGTGGTTTAGGTAATGAGGCGGATAATTAGACATTTTAGGCTCAATTTAACTTAGACATCATTGACAACTTACACTCTTGCCTTCTTGATGCATCCTTGATTTCTTCTGATTGTAACTTTCCAACCTTCCCATCAGGTTTTTTCATCTTTCTGCATATTTTTCATTGTGGTGTCTTTCTCCCTTTGCTTCCACACACAAAGATGCTTCTCTTCCTTATTCCATAAAGCTTTTTCACTTTCATTTTCTCCACATGTTTGGTGGAGATGGTGCAATGTTTGTCTTTTTAGCTTTCTCTGCCTTAGCGAACTTTGGGTGATAACTCCCATACCGGTTGGCATTAGGGTATTGGGTTTCGAACAACCCCTAAGGACTTAATTGTTCCGGTGACTACAAGCGGACTCATTCCTCCTTAATCATTTTTTCTTTTTCATAGCTTCTTTCCCTGATCCTCTTCATCTTTTCTTATTTCTTTGAGATTTTTCTCAGCCCTTTTCATCATTTTCTACAACTTGAAATAATATTCCCCAGGCTTGTCCTCTTACGTCATGATGTGCTGTCGATGATCTGGGTAAATGGGGGTTACGTATTGTAGGATTATGTGTAAAGGGAGGAATTAGGTTTTTCTTATTATTTTGGTTCATGATGATGACGTACAGTTTATAGGCTCAAATAAGGAACTAGTGTATATGGATATGCACATAACAGGGTAGGCTTTGAAAGGCTCAAGCTTCCAAGGATGGCCTAAATCATTTTCTGTTAGTGGTATTGCCTAGGATTTCACCTTGACTAATAATCCAACAAGTTCTAGGACATTGAAGAACTTACCATGATGGATCCCATAAGATGTTCCTAGTCTTGGCACAATTTCTTTTAGAGTTATTGTTCACCATGTGTAAAGTTTATCACGATATTGTTACCAAACTGTTTACACAAACAAAAACATAGGTCTTATCTGTTCCATCAATTTATTAAAGCCTTCCTGAATCTTGAAGTTCAACACATTTATTCACCAAACATATTTACTTTCATTTCATTCATTCATCCTACCTAATCATCTATCAAATTTTTTATTTGGTTTTGAGATTTGTTGTTGTGTTGCTTTACCCGGTCAAAATGTTCATTTAAATCGAGCATTGACTCGAGCAATTCAACGACCACAATGTCATTCTTTAATCGAGTTCGATCAACAAAACATGTTTTTAACAAAGATTTGACAACAGTCAAATGCTTGGTTTTCTCAATTGACTCATTAAGCTATTTATCTAAGTTAAAGATTTCTAGCTAATATTAAACATGAAGGAAAGGGAAAACAAGAAAAATCAAACAAAAGTGAACACAAATCTTGCAAAAATTTTCTATTATTGAATTTGTTAAGGATTTGGTATTGGTTACATAGAGGAAAGATATGGAAGAGCAGGACAATTTTCATTTTTTACTCCTTGCAACCTTTTTCTTGGCAGCTTCCATTCTTAGTATTCAGCTAACCTCCTCTGCGGGGTTAGTTCTATATTCTTTGTTACGCCCGGGGGGCTTTATTTTAGTTAGTTCCTTACGAGGTTGAGAATGTCCTTCTTTAGCCTAGTTTAGGTTTTAGAAAGGTATCTGGATTTGTTCTCCATAGGGACTATTGTGTATGACACACAATCCCCGAGATCTGATTTGTGGCAATGGCACTATTTTTATTCGAATGTCTTCATAGCCAGGACCAAAATTTTGCATTGCTCTTTGTATTAGTTCTCTCTGCCTTTTTAATAATGGATAAGAATGCTCTACATTGTGACTCGCTCTGGTCAATTAGTCGAAAACTTTGCTATAGTGTCTCATGTACTATTCAAGCAGTGCCCCGCTAGTCCTTTTCTAGTCTGCTCTCTTTTCTTTTAGGCGTCCTCCGGATGGTCCGCTTCTTACGAGCTGCGCCCCCATTGTATCATCAGCAGATTTGTAGTTCGAGCTTTAGTTGGTTGTCTCTTTCGCCATCTCTGTTTCATTGATTTAGCACCTCCATGATTCTGCGCATTATTACATTGGTGCACTAAACTTTTAGCAATTACGATGGTTTTGTCTCAAATCTAAGGGTGCATTCAAGATGGGGCTTGGGCTTCCCTGAAGCTCTTGTTGCCTTTTGGATGCACTCTCCCATTGTGCTAACTTGTGGCACCTTTCAGACCCCCTTTCTTCTTCCATCTCTTTCTTTTTCCCGTTTCCTCTATTCTTTGGACCATTCATCACTCCTGTCAATGTCAGAGGGGATGCCTTGGGGTATGTTTCTTCTTTTTTCCATTCTGCCTCAACTCCCCCAAGAAGGCATAGACTGGTTATGGTGGTTGGGTGTGGAATCAATCCCCTGTAATTGCTTCCAGAGTAGCTCAAAATGGACTTTTTAATTGTTTTCCCCACATTTATTTTGTAACCCTTCAGCAATGCATAGAGGAGGATTGCTTCATCCCTTCTCACTATGCTAAGATGCTTTGATGGTAGAAGGATAGAACTGATGAAATAGAACCATACCTTAGCCTCTTCAGTTAAGTCTCCTCTAGAAATGGATTTGAATAGGGTTTTCTTTATTCTCTTCCATTTTCCTTTTTATTGTCGACGGGTCTACTATCTTACATTGTCGGCTCTAAGTAGTTTTTTAAAGCTTTAAGCCATCCTTACCACCTTCAGGTGAGCGACATATTTATCCTTTCTTTGTTGAAGTCAATCCAATGTCCTCTGACATAAACTTTATTTTCTTCCTCTTCTACCATATTAGCAAAGAATTCCTTAACCATAGCAGCGCACCCAATGCTTGCCATTCTCTCTTCTCAAGCATTTCAATGAAAGGGGAGACAAGCTTTTTGAAACCTCTTTCAGCTGAATATTTTCTCATTAAGCCTTGGCCCACTTTGTCTGAGATAAAGTTTCTTGCTTTTTCAGCTCTCTGCTTTGTTTCAGTTTCTTCAGTTCTCCTCTTCCTCTTTCTTGATTATTCCTCTATCGGTTCAAACATTTTGTTTACCTCGCCCCTTTCTTCATCTTGCTCTGTTACTACTTGAGTGGCTTGAATTGTCTCATTCTCCCACTTAACATACTCTTCCATGATTTCGTTAAGGTTTGGAACCAGGTTGGTGGGCTCAGACATCGTGAGAGATCGGTTAGGGTTTTAGAGCTCTAGGGTTTTTAGAAGGCAAGATGAGAGAGATTTGAGTATGGAAGCTGAAAGGGTTGATGGTTTATGAGAAAGGTAGTGCCAGTTTTTCCAAAAAAATTATTTATAAAATTAAGCTGTTTTATTTGTGTCTTCATTAAATGTCCGCGACATGATTGCACAGGAGTTCATTCTATTTTTAATACGATGTCGCGACAGACAGAAATAATTGTCACGACATATTTTTGCAATCAATTGGAAACTGGGCCAGTTAAATGTCGTGACATTAAGAAGAATGTTGCAACATTCTTTTTAGTGCTCTATTGAATTTATGTCGCGACAATGAAATGATGTGTCGCGACATAAACTTGCCTTGTCAAATTGAGTCCAAAATTGATCATGTCGCTGACCACGAGGAGAAGTATGTTGGAGCATTTGCTAAAATATTCGGAATTGCATCTTATCCGGTTTTCCTCAGGCACATTAAAAAAGAAAGATGTATTCACTCATACCCAACTGAACATACTTGTGCAAACTCATTTAATCAACCAAGAACCTCAATGCATGTATGAACAACAAACTTTCATTTCTTTATTCTTAAAATACCCACAAAGATGTTATTCAGAATATCTAAAAAAATTTGAAACCATCAAAGCTACTATTTGTATGCACTTGTAAAATAATCACATTCCCAAGAAACTTGATTGCCATTATCATTAAAAACAAATTAAAGGGAAATAGAAATACTACCTTGCTATTTTATTTTTCGAGTTTGAGACAGTGTCAGCCTAACAAAAATTCATCTTTAATAGCTTCATTGTCACGAAAAATCCAACAACCACTAAAAATAAAACTTTTAACAGAATTAAAGTTGGAAAATTCAACTCCACCAATCTAATCAACACTACACTAAATTAAAACTAAAAATTTCGGGCTGTCGCTTCCCAAGCCGTCACTTTTACTGCCTAGCTAGACATTGTCGATAATTTATTCATTTTCGCAGATCTCCTTATGCTCCTCTACCTAAGCAAGCCAGAATCTTTTTCCAATGCCTCATTCCTCCTACATCTTCTTGTTTCCTTGCAATTCATCGGCTCCTCTCAATGAAGCAGGTAAAATCTTGGATTTGTCTCAGACCATCGGGAAATGCATTCCTTGATTGGATTTTGGTATGAAATGGCTAGGCCGCCTCTTACTCTTGAGTTTCCAAGTTCCCTTAATGAAGCATTAGTATTTGTCCTAACACACAGGTTTGCTTGAAATTTTCAAGTTCAAAATCTTCATGCGTATTCAAAATTCTTTGAGCCAACAGCTGAATGCAAGATCCGATCTTTAAATGATCGGGTCCTTTCTCGACCCCGATATTCTCCTCTTATTGTCCCCTCTATTACTCTGTTCTAGGAACTTGGCTGAGCATAAGCCCGATGGTAATCTATCCAGTCGGGTCCCGTCGTGCTCCCACCATATGAAAAGCTTCCTCATGATTCCTTAGTGTCGGGTGTATAGTGTGTAGGCAAGTTGGGGTTAGGCTTGAAGTGATAACTTCTTTGCTCACTCATATACTTGGTCTCCTCAACTTGGTAGGGCTCTTCTTCAACTGGTTTCTCAGCACTACTTCTAGTTCCTTCTTTTAATGCTCCCACTTCAGGTGTAGTATGCATTATCCTTTCATTGCTTCCCAATTTGTTCATCACTCCATCCAAATTTGCTTCTATGGCAATCATACGGTTTAGCTCAATCAAACCACTTCCCCTCAGTCTGCTGCTGCTCCCTAAAGCTTCAATGGAGCCTTGTAGTTGCATTTGGCAAGGTCTTCAATCAGTTGCCTTGCCTCCTCTGCACTTATTCTCTTAAAACCTCCATAGTAGGATGCATCAAATGAGGTTCTTGAGGCACACCACTTACGATAGAACATATCCATCCGAGTGGTCAAATCTATTCCATGCATAGGGACATCTTTAATAAATTTTAAATCTTCCCATTTACTGATGAGACTCCTCCTCTTCCCCTCACTTAAACACTATTTCCTCCCATTCTCTCAATGTTAGAGCCGGAGGAAAAACTACTCATATAGGCCTCCCACGCCAAAATCCCCCTTCCTAAGTGTTCACTGTGATCCCACTGCAATGACTTAAACCACATGTTACTTCCACATCTCTCGCTGAAAAAGTGCGGGTGCCAGCCGGCGCTGGATTACTCTCTTACTCTCACCCTATTCAGCTTGATCAGAAATGCCATCCTCATGAATTCCCCATATGCTCATCGATCTTCAGAGGAATTGGTGACCAAGGAATCCAGTGTTGTTGTACCATGGTAATTTATGCTGGCTTCAACTCAAAATTATTGGCTTCTATGGCAGGTTGTCTTACTGCATAATATTCCTCTTGGATAATAGGCCCCCAAAAGTCCTCCATCGTATTAGGCCTCTGATTTCTCTCTACTTCTTCTTCTTCTTCTGGAATAGCCTGCAATCTTTCTATTTGATTTGCCATACTTCTGGATTCTACAACTATGATTGATTCGCATGTAAACGTGTAGCTAGGCAGCTCCGAACCAACAAAATTTGTAAACCTATACCTTCTATTGTTGTAGCTTAACTACTGTAGTATAGCGGCTCTAGGGTCGAACTCATGGATGAGTTTTCTTCACGCAAAATGATATACAGTTGATGTAAAATGGTGATTTCACTTTGGATTTGGGGTTTTTGTAAAAACAGACATGGTTGAAAACTGGCTAAACAAAAATGAAATAGAATGTAAAAAGAACTCCTTTCATCTCGGGCCACTAGGCTGATGCCTTCAGCCACCAGATAGCTCCTCGGTCCTTTTCCTCTTCACATAGAGGATGACCTATAGTCATTTCCCGAACCTGGATTTTCATGATTTATAAAACTGGAACCTTTAAAGTTTTTCTTGAGATACAAAAGATTTATTGGTCATTCATGTTTCAAAGCAAAAAAAATTGATTCTTTGGCCTAACCTGCAGAGGAAAATAAATGGCAACTAAGCGAGGCTCAATGGATCTAGTAGTAAGCATCCATTGAGCCCTAAAATCTTGCCAAGTACTGGCTAATCAGGGTACATCAAAAGCATTTAAACCTGAGGCGAGATACAAAGACATAATGACAACTGCAAAGCTGAAATGTAGAGACAGCACTTACCAAAACCTTACCTAAAGGGCCTTCCTCTTGGGGATGAGGGATTTAGACAAGCATCCCTGCTGTCATCCTATGGAGCGTTTATGTGCGAAAGTAAGAGAAAGGAGAGAAATGAGAGAGGATGAAGAAATCGCTGAAAACCGAAAGATTCCCTACTTAAAAAGTTTATTATATACATCAAAAGTTTTTTCAGATTGT
Source organism: Tetrastigma voinierianum (assembly GCA_016808115.1). Taxonomy (NCBI): domain Eukaryota; kingdom Viridiplantae; phylum Streptophyta; class Magnoliopsida; order Vitales; family Vitaceae; genus Tetrastigma; species Tetrastigma voinierianum. Next base: position 2,679,692 of record JAEQBH010000178.1, on the reverse strand, counting down.
GTCTTGACTGAGGCTTATATACGTCGTAATAAGGAAATTACAAATGTATGAAGTACCAAAATTACATAGAGGGTAGTTTAGAAAAGTCACAAAAAGTTAGTCAAGGTGGGCCGTAATCGATATTATGAGCAGTCATGACCTCGAAATCAAGAATTTCAAGCAGTTGCGAATTTTCAACCCGAAATTTCAACAGGTTACAAATTTCAACCCCGGCAAAAACTCTATAGTGGTTCCAAATTTTACCCCCTTGCTCCGATCTTCCTTCCGACTCCCTTGACAGCCCTGAGTCTCACCCCCTCGGATCTTCATGGGCTCTAATCAGTTCCTGGAAATATTTCTTTGGCTAATTTAGTCAAGTCTACAAAAAATAATAGCCACAAAATGCGACATTAGTAGTAAAGTCATGACTCAATGTACCAATTGGGTTATTTAAGCCGATCAAGACACAAAGTGCTCAAACCTTACTATAAATGTGGTTCAAAATAGCACTATTTGAGCAATTAATCACTTAACTGACACATTGTAGTCCCTTAGCAATGACGTGTGGAATTTTTTTTTTTTTTTTTTTTTTTTTTTTTTTTTTTTTTTTTTTTTTTTTTTTTTTTTTTTTTTTTTTTTTTTTTTTTTTTTTTTTAAAAAAAGATGTGCACAAAAGATCACAAAATGGTATTTCAAAAAGTGTAATTAAGTATGAATGCCTCTTAACCTCGCATTAAACACCAACACCCCCTGCCTAATAACTCATCTCAGAGAATGAATGCCATACAGACCAAGTTTGGAAGAGTATCCAACTTACAAGACCAACTTGAAACTTCCACCAAGATCTATGGAGCGAGACACAAGTTTCATTAATGAACCGCCAAATCGCACTCTCTCAACCGGTGCCACGCCTCTCCACCCTGGTATTACACTAACCAACCATAAATAGATCAAGACCCACTCATTCCACAACTTTGTGTTGTAGGTGCACGTCGAGGAACTCGACCTCACCAAAGTCCATGTAACTGGATCTAATGATGCACTTCAATCTCACCAAGGGCTTAGGGGCACCAAGTCAAGGATCTTTCGACCAATAACTCTTCTCAAGTTTCACCCCCGAATCCTCGACGATTTAAGACCTAACACCGCCAACTTTGCTAAACCCTCACCCATACACCTTGTGGAAGTGGAAGCACAAAAAGTTTATGGATCAACCGCTGGCTCTAGGGCACCTGCTTTTAAAGACTTTCACGATATACTTCTGATCATGCTCTAAGCCCTCAAGGCAAAGCTTGCAACTTTCTTCTTTGTCTTTTTCTTTTCTTTTTATTTTAGAAGACACATTGACCTTTTTTTCATGGGACTCTCCTTAACCTTATTAAAAAGGTGAAATAACTAAAACTAGGTAGGTCTTTGCAAAGCTTATAGGAGGGTTAAGTGCTTAGCTTATTGAGGAAACCCATGTACGTAAAGGTGTGGTTAGCTAAAGGTGGAAGGAGAAGGCTGAAAACCATGAGACTCTCAACCATCACCTACTTTACTCTACGCATGGAACTAAATTAACATCAATAGTGATTGAGCAATGCTTCACTTTTTCCAATCACATGTTAGTAAAACCAAATAATAAATAATAAATGTTGCAATTTTTTAATCGAGAAAAAAATCGGAATTGTACAGGGCGTAAGGGCATATATCACTATGTTTTCAAATTTTACAAAAATAAAACAAACAAATTTCTACGTGATGGAACAAAAACAAATAAGCCAATTAAACATGGCTAAAATGGGATTTGCTCAAAAATGACAAAGAAAATCGTGGGTGCAAAGTCACTTCCTTCACTAACCCCCAACCAAATGTCACATTGTCTACAATGGGGCTCGGATTGGAAAGTTAGAGAGGCGTGAGCGCTACCTCTCACTGCGCGGTCGTAGTCATTCATCCTGGGTTGTGTCGAGGTGTCGTGCGGGTGGAGTGGTTGTTACCACGGCCGGCTGCTAGCAAGTTAAGAGAGGCCGGTGAGGGCCACCGTTTGAGAGGAACCGAAAAGGTCTGAGGCATCGGACAGGGAAATCGGAGGGGTAGCTCCGTGACTCTCGATCTTCTCATGAGGATGGCCTGATTCTCGAGCCATGGCAAACCCCTACAGAGTCATCCTCTCGGGCCTGGCCGGCATAGACACAAATGATGTGGTAGACGCGGGTGTAGAATGTGCTGGACAGATCCATGATGACCAGAAATCCCCGAAAGGGATATAGAAATATAATACGGTGGCGGGTAAAGAGGAAAAGCTTGGTCCAACAACACCGGCAGTGAGTTTGGTACTGGGGGCCGAGGGCCTCAGAGGCATGAGAATGCTGGCTGATGGGTAATGGAGCACGGGAGACTCAGAGCTAGACCAGGATGCCAGAACCCTGAGGCTCCTCACTGGCGAATTGCTAGAGTGGCTAATACTCTCAGAGGAATGGGGTCAACTTATTACCGGGTCCCTGGCCAAATTCTTAGGTGGAGGTGAAACCGAAATGTCCACACCGATCAACCATACGACGACCTTGCAGCCCTCGACCGCCCAGTTACGGCCTCAATGAGAGTTTCATGTGCTCTTAAAACCCGGCATTAAAAAGCTCCTGGGGAATGTGGTGGGAGTGGACTCAGCTCTGGTCAAGTTCCTGTGATGAACCTTGTCCTTGAAGTGGTACAAGGATGTCATGATGAGCTTGGCCGGGCTGAACCAGAAACCCTCTTAAATATGGTATAGTGCTCCTGCACGGCCTCTCCTATACTTATGTGCTGGAGCTTAAAAAATATTAGACCTCAAAGATGTAGTCTATGAGGGAGACACAGAGGAAGCAACCTCCCGAACAGAAGACCCCACGGCCGGGGAAACCCGGATAGTAGACTAAATCACATCTCCCGGGTCGAGATCGGGCCATCGCCTACACCGGCCGAAGCTGGTGAGGACCACCAGAGGCGAACGTGGCGGCTTATGGCCTGGCGGCCCTATATCCCCGGGTCGGCCATCTATAGAGAAGTGAATGGCATTGATTGGCTCACTGAGGTCATCAGATAGAACTCTATGACCACCAGAGGATAGAAAACCGACGAGGCCGTGAATGGCTCCGTGAGTACCTCTCGGCATTTCCTTACAGATCGACCCTGAGCTCAGGACTACAGCAAAAAGGCCAAGAGATCATAATAAATTCTCGCACAATCCTTCAATATAGTCACATTTCTGAATAGGCTGCACAGCAGGTCGTCCGACGATCGAGGTTGGGGGATAGGGGTCCAGGCTGTGAGATTCTAATCCAGGGCCCCGAGCAGGGTGACTGCCTCTCAAAGGCTCTGAACTGGAAACTTCTCTGCCAGATGCCTCGGCTCTTGAAGGCCCTCTGTAAGCTGGGCCTAGAGCTGTGGGGGAGAGGGCTGAACACAGCCAACCCCTCGGTATTATACTGCGGGCGGGGGCAGGAGCAACAGCTGAATAAAGGCTCCTCGGTGGAATCCATTGGGGCGAAATTTCTCATTGCAACCTGACGGCAGATTCGGCCTCGGGTAGCTAAGCACTGACGGTGGCAGGAGGATAATACGACACAGCGTAATGGTAGATTGGTTGCAAGCAATGAGACTATGAAGAAGGTCGTGCTAGAGCCGCCGCGTGGGGAGGAGAAGATCATCTTTACTCCGGCTGCCAAAATCCATGAGCTCTCACTGGCCTTCACCATGTGGTCAATGGAGAAGGAAAAGAGACAGGGAGATGGATTTGCTTTAAATGATTCTAGACTGAATGAGAGAATGGGTATTTAAAATAGATGGTCTAGGGTAGATAAAGAGGTTAAGCCCAATTAATATCCATAAATAGGTGGTTAGTGGTTGTGGCTTAAAAAAATATGGAAAAATTAATGGAGCACAGGAAAAGGAAGGTTGCAAGGAAGTGAAAAGGCAAGAAGAAGATACGATCGGCTAGGGTGCTGAGAGAAATTTCCGCAACCTATATGGTGGGCCCTGGGTGTGCTGCTAAAATTCGCAAACTTGGAAATTCTACACTCAAGCTTCAAAAACTCTCGAATCTTCTCGCAATATAATACGTAAAAGAAACTAAAAATTATGAGAAACACACCTGTAAGTGAGAAAATTGCAAAGGAAACAAAACTAAAAACAAAGAAATTAAGAAAATCACAACTAAAACTTAAAATAAAGCACACAAAATCTCCAACAAAATTTTAGCGTGACTTCTAAGATACTCGTGAGCCTTCACTCCCCACCTCAGTAGTCTTTTGAATTCCCTCAAATAAATGAGGGAATCTCCTCCTTGTCTCGTTGTTTTAGCTGCACAGGCTCTTCAAATTCCCTTTACCCATTGACCTTGAACACCCTATTGTCTTTAGAGTTGAGCAGGTCTATTGATCCATTGAGATAGACCCCTAGATGAGGAATGGCCCACCATCCTTGACTTGTTTCATTCGGAAAAAGGTGGAGCTTGAGCCAAAGCAAACACTCTGTCCCTGCTTTCTGAAATTCTACGACTCCATCGCCTGATCATGCCACTTCTTTAACTTATCTTTTCAATTCCTCGAGTTGAAATAGGCATCATTCATCACTCTTCAGTCTATCGACATCATGAGCCTTAATGTCATCACCCATTATCCATGTTCAAATTCCTCTTCACTACCCACCTGGCTGTGCCTTATACTCACTCTCCACGTGCAGTGACACGCCTCGCCATAAACTAGGCGATAAGGATGATGCCAAGGATGTGGTTTTGTATTATGTTCCTATATGCCCATAAGGAATCCAAAGAAATTTTTAGAGATCCGCCTTTTCTCAAGTAGAGTTCACCACTTTCTCATCATATTGTCTTGATTTCCGTCAGGTTAGCCAACCCCTGACCACGACTGGTCTAAGGATGGTACAGGGTGGCCACTTTATGCTTGACACCATATTTAGTTAGGAGGTTCTCAAAAGGCTTGTTGTAGAAATGCGAACCTCCATCACTGATTATGGCCTTATGGACCCAAATCTGGAGAAGATGTTCTCCCTTAGGAATTTCAATACCACCTCGTGGGTCTCGTTGCTCGCAAGCAATCGTCGACCATTTTGACACATAAATAACTCCACCAAATGTAGGATGTATCCAAAGAATAAGGGAATTTGTCCTGGCGGAATCGATGCTCCAAACATCATCAGTCAACTACCGTAAATCGGGTTCAAAGGCATCATGTGACGATGAGAGATTTTCCTTGACCTGGCATTTGTCACAATTCCATGACATGGTACGGGTATCTCGAAAAGGAAGCGCTAATAAACTGCATCATAGTACCTTCCCCCCGCGCTTTCTTAGGAAGCAAAATGGCTCCACATGCATTCTCAAGGCAGTGGCTGAGTATCCCTCGTTGTTATACTGTGCACACATCTTCTTATTATTCGACGCGACAAAGATTTTTGTACAAAAGGGTTCTTCCTAATAATAGAGCACTTTGCAAAGAAAACTTCTTGGTCTCATGCCTTCCGGCGCTTGAAGCTGGTAACCTCAATTGCCGTCAGTAATTGGCAATGTGGGCATATTCAGCAGGGTGTTTTCAACCAAGAGGTGACTCTTCAGTGGAACTCAACATTAACTGGGAGGTTATGAGGCAAAGCAGCAGCATCTCGACAGATGATCTCGCAACAACATTCTCCACACCCTTTTTGTCCCCGACGGTGTGTTGAACTTTGCAGCAGTGAGAACCCATCTTATCAAGCCTAGCCTTTTAGCATTCTCGCTTGGTGAGCAAAGACTCAAAGCCTGGGATTGATTCGTGAATATGATTATAAACCACTCCAACCTAAATAAGCTTTAAACTTATCCAAGGCATGTAATTAACGCCGCTAGCCTTTCTTTGTGGTGGTGTAATTTCTCTATGCCCTGGCCTAATGTCTTTCTCTTGCATAGTAGATTACATAAGGATTTCTTCCCTTGCCCGAGAACTACTAACAGATAGGTCAAAGCATCAAAAATAACCTCGAAGGTAAATCAAGAATGGGGCCCTCACTATTGGTGTAGTGGTCAGTAGTGGCCTTAAGCCTCTTAGCAATCTTCGGTCCCAATAATAAAGAAATTTGACATCTTTCTAATAGCGATAAAGGGCTTGGAAATTTTGAGAAGTCCATAATGAACCTCCTCAGAAGCCTCAAGATGCCCTAAGAATTGCCTCACGCCTTCATTAGTAGAGGAATTTGGAAATCATCTCAATTTTCGCCTTATCAATCCTCAATCCCTTTCTTGGAAATAATATGTCCCAAAGACAATTCTTAGTTGACCATAAATTAGGACATTTTTCCCAAATTTCACTAAGTTCTTCTCTATACACCTATGCAAAACAAGCTTAAGTCGATCAAGCATTCTCAAAGCTCCCTCCATAAACTCCGTAACATCATCCATGTAAACCTCCAATGGCTCCACCTAAATCGCTTAAAGATACAGAGCATGCATGCTATGGAATGTGGCAGGGCATTTACACAAGCCAAAGGGGCATCCTCTAGGCATATGTGAAGCAAATGGGCGTGAAGGTGATCTTCTCCGGCTTATACAATCTCAATTTGAAAATAGCCTAAATAGCCATCCAAGAAGTGGGCTGAAGGGATGGCCTCAAAACTTTTCGAGAAGCCGTCCATGAAGGGTGTAGCGGGAAGTGATCCTTCCGTTACTCTCATTTAGTCTTCTATAATCAATACATACCTCCAACCTCGTAAAGAGTGGGTATTTCCCTTTTCATTACAATACAAAGAGTTACCCTCATTTCTTAGGCACAACCCCGGGTTGGACTCACCCAAGCGACATCTGGATATGTGGTAACACACACCAGGAAGATCTTCAGGACTTCTTCACATACCACTTACTACATACGGAGACTCGGGCCTCTACGGTCGCCTCTTATCGGTTTTGCCTCCCTCCAAGTAGATGGAGGCAAATCAGCTGGGCCAATACCCTTTATTCAATGATTTTCCACCTAATAGCCTCGCTTGTTCCCTAAGATGTCCAAAGAGTCGCTTTCCGCTGTCACGGCAGTGGAGGATATTACAATAGGGCACCGTTTATAATTTTTCCAAAGTATTACTTCTTTAATTCCAATGAAGGGGGCTTGAGATCTAGTTTTTGAGGCTCATTAAGGTTCTCCTCGCCTCATTAGAGGTAGAATTTCTTCTTTTTTTCTCTAATGCCTCTGCACAATATTCATGCCTTGGGTTTCCTACGGCTCTTCAGACAATCAAACAGTTCCTTAGTGAGCACATCATCCCTTTGTTGCTGATCAGCTTGTTCCTCTAGGATTGTATCAATTATGCAAATTTCCTCCTGACCCTCTTCCGCTGGTTGCATATTGTTTTTACTCAAGTGGAAGATATTGAGTTCCAAAGTCATGTTCCCAAATGTGAGTTGCATAACTCCATTTCGCCAATTGATAATCACATTATAAGTAGCCAAGAATGGTCTACCCAGGATGATTGGCACATAGTTAGTCCCCCACTACAACTGATTTTGTATCAAGCACCATAAAGTCTATAGGATAGTAGAATATGTCCACTTGTATCAAAACATCCTCCACAGTGACCTTTGGTATTTTTATGGATCTATCTGCAAGGGACAATGTGATGGAAGTTGGCTTTAGCTCACCCAAACCTAGTTGCTTATATACTGAATAAGGCAGCAGGTTGACACTGGCTCCCAAATCTAGCAGTGCCTTTTCTACACAAGTGCCTTCAATGTTCACCGAGATGGTAGAGACCCCTGGATCTTTATATTTTACTGGAGTCTTGCACTGAATGATGGCGCTGACTTATTTAGTCAGGAAGGCCTTTTTGTCAACATTCAACCCTCTCTTCACTATGCACAGGTCCTTCAAAAATTTGGCATACGTGGGGACTTGTTTAATCATGTCAAGCAGGGGGATGTTAACTTTCACTTGCCTTAGCACTTCTAATATTTCAGCCTGGTTGATGGCCTTTTTCTTAGCTTTTAGTGGTTGTGGAAAAGGTGGGGGTGTGCTATTTTTCACTGCATTTGCCTATATCACCACCTCATCCGGGTTCACCTCTTTAGCCTCCCCGGCCTTCTTTCCTCGTTTGGTTCAGGGTACACTGCTTAAGCTCTTTACCACTTCTCAATGTGATAATCGCTAACTTCATCCATCTTGGGATTCGTTCACTTGAAGAGCTTCACTTCATGCACCCCCTAGATTGGGTTGTGTCTCGAGATGAAATTTCCTTTTTCCCGCACTCCGCTGTTGGTCAAGTTAGCCTCACAGACACATCATGTTATCATATTTCGAGATCTCGATCAGAGGTTATCTATTTTTTGTTGGAGTGTGTTTTTCACTCGTGTCGATACTGATTAGGCCTCGCATTCACTGCCTTCGTCTCCAAGCACAAAGTTGCTACCACTTTGCTCAAATTCATGATAGCCTGTCTAATCGGGGATTTAAGATGGTATGTGCGAAGGAGACGGGAACCACTATCATTTGTGGTACCAAGGAGCATACATAAGATGGCGGGTTTGGTTTCCAAGAGAGATTAGGGTGGTTCCTCCAATTAGGGTTATATGTATTACCGTATTGGGCATTGGGTGGTGGCTTGTATTGGCCCACGACATTAGCATGCTCTGTCATCATATCCCCATCAAGGAAATAATAAAGGAAAGGTTCACTTGGTGGTCAGTGGATTGGCAACTGAAGGCACGTATGGTGATAGGCCTTCTACCGCCTCGTAATTTTACGGATCTTCCCCTTCTAGTTCTTCCAACCTTCTAGTCAAGGTGTACAACTTCTCGTTTCTTCATTTCCATATCCTCTGTTAGCTGAGTACATGCCCCTTTATTCATTGTGAAGCCATCCCTGTCTGCCTCCCCGGCTAGGCTCATCCCATGCTTTGGAAGTTTCAGCCACATAATTGAGGAAAACCATGGCTTCATCCGATTCTTTCTAGGAAGTCCCCTCCACACATGGTCTCCACTAATTGTTTTATAACGAGGGACATCCCATCATAAAAATGGTTGACCAGCATCCAAGTATCAAAACCATGGTGAGGACAGGCACTGACGGTTTCCAAATACCTCTCCCAACACTGGTAAAACTTCTCATTGTCATAGGTTGCAAAGGTATAAATCTGCCTCTTTAGAGTGTTGGTTTTATGTGCACTGAAAAATTTCTTCAAAAATTCAGCCTACATCTTTGTCCAATTTCTAATAGTCCTCGGCCTTAGAGAATTAAGCTAAATCTTGGCCTTGTCTTTCAAGGTTAAGGGGAAGGCTTTCAACTTCAGTAATTCCATATCAGTTGCACCCTCCTTGAAATTTGTGCAAACTTCCTCAAAATCCCGGATGTGTGTGTATGGATTTTCATTTTCCATACCATGGTATATTGCAGAGCAAATTCGTATAAGTGCTCCACACTCACATCCTCGCAGAGGTATAATACATGAGGGTGCACTCACCCTTGGTGGTATATGGTCCCTCATCGACCTATAGGCATCGGGGTTTCTCTCAGACTTCTATCGCTTTGTTGCCCTGGGTGGAGGTTCCATCCGCCCACTCAGAAACTCACTTCACAAACTTTGCTGGCGGACACTAACCCTTCCAATCCGCTCAGAGTGTTCCCCGTCCCAATGGTGCATAAGCCGCCAAGCAAGCAACACAGACAAACAACCAAAAAGAAAGCAAGGCTACCAAAAGAGTTAATGTTAGCTAGAAATAGAAATGAAAATTCTGGCGTATGGATGATATATAAAAAAAAATTAAATCAACCCAATGTGTTGAACTCGAGGGGAAATCAAAGTAAAGACAAAAGGATTAGACCACCAACACTTGTGATGACGATCACAAGTTCAATAGCCTTCACTTGCTCTAAGGCACCATCCACTGCTAATCTGCGCTTCATTTGATTCAAGATCAAACGCAGCCGTGAAGCTCCTAAACTAACAAAATATTTAACCATCTTCATCGTTAGCCTAAATCGATGACGGAAAACGCGTGTATAAAATATACGCCTTATATGCGCGCGCACAGGCTTTGGCCTTCAAGTAGTATAGTGTACTCGTGGTACAGATATCGATCCACAGGATTGTGTATCGACTACAAAGGTTCTCGCTTGCATAATATCTCAAAGAGGTCTAGAAGAGAATTCAAATATGTAAAGATTACCTAAACTATTGATTCAATTTAAGTATTGGTTTTGAAGCTCGGTTATATCTCCTTGTCACGCTCAATGGATTAATCTTCTAAATATGTTATTATTCAAAGATATTTCACATGTCACCTAATGGCACTTTTCACGAGGTATCCTCTCTCGAGGTATATCCGCCTATCTCGCGACAGAATCTAGTATATTCCCTATCCCGACTCGCATTCGAAATGCATTAATGTCCTAACCCCCAATTGCCACCTTCAGTTCTAATATCTCTCTATTTACCGAATCAACTTAAGTTTCATTTACCTGCATCCCTCGAATAATTTCATCTCGAATCTCGGATCTCCGCTGTAATTATGCCAATGTTGGCCAGACATCAACATACGATTAAATCATAGGCATAGAATAGTTACACATACATATTGAGAAATAACTGAATAATATAAAGTTTCAAACTTTAATCCATGAACATATGACAAGGTTCAATATAACCCTAGAAATAAATCTAGAACATCATGAATGAAAAGAAGAAAATGTTTAAAATTAAAAACATCATTCTCCTATCCGAAAATATCCAAACAATGAAAGGCGTCAAACTCGCACTTCCTCGAAGTCCGTGGTCACTCGCTTCCGGAATTTCGCGGCCTTCGTTCTCGTACGCCCCGCCTCCCTTCCTCGAATCATCTGCACTTTAAATGATAGGTGCGCATCCCAGCTGAAGTCGCGACGCGGGAGACGTCGCGACGCGGCTGACGTCATGACGCGGAGACGCCACGCATCGCTGGGGACGCCGCGACGCGATTATGCACTTCATCGCTTTGTTCCCATTTGCTCCAAAATCCGCCTCCCTCTCGCTCTTTTCGCCCAATGCTCCCGCATTCACAACGTACATCAACCAAGATTCTAGTCACAAAAACTATAAAATTATTCTAAAATAAAATGTGAAAATGGAAGATCGACACGAGTATAATATGAGTGTTTTAGGCACTCATCACACCCCCAACTTAGTTTCAGTTTCATCCTCAAGAACCCATCAAACAGACACACACACAACCTAATGCAAACTAACACTAAGACCGTGTCAGCATTACGCCGAAAAATAGGATCGATTGACCGACTCACACTCCCACTGTGGATGAATTAAGTTCACAAAATGCATACATATTTGACTTTTAAAATTCATTGAAATAGGTAGAAGTGACTAGTGCATCAAATCCCATGATATTCAATAGCCTTCCCAAAACCCCTATATGTGCTTATAACGAATGACCTCCAGCATATGCTTAGTTCCGACACCCCCAAACTTGAGCTCAACTCACCTATTTGGAAGAAACTAACTAGAAAGGATAGAACGCACCCATTTTATTCATGACCTAATGCCTAGAAACTTCCTACGCACCTAAATAAATGGAAGAAAACCCAAGGCCAAGAAGTTTTAGCCGAAAGTGTTCGTAATGGGATCCATCGCAGACTCCCACCAATGGGTTGGCGGCACCAGGCATTAAATTCCCTTCAACCAATTCGAACACTCAACCAAACTCGAGGCCCTAGGTCATGAATGATCCATCTTCTGGTCCCATGTAGCGCGCTGAAGTCAATGACTTTACCGCTGGCCTGGGGTGGCATTAGGCTTCGACAGCCCTTCGGGATCGTGCCCGGATTCCGATCGATGATCTCGCTATTCTTATGCAGATACCTATTTCGTCATTTGTCTTTTCTTTTTCACTTTTTTTTTTATTGTTTTTGTATTTTTTCTTTTGCTCGGGGGCTCGGCGGCAACTTCTCTCTTTACTGGGTGTCCCATCACTTAAATGGTTCGAGTCTCCCAAGGTTACCGACTACAAAGTACCGGGTCTCGGCGCCTATGCATGCTCAAGGTCATTAGTGTGTGAGTGTGATAGGTTCCCCTGAGAACTGTATGTCTTGACTTACTCAGATTGGTTCAATAACCCTTTCCATCTTATTCAACCTACTCATCGAGCATCAAACATTGTATGCATTTGAACATTCATGTTAATCGTGAATTCAGTCCAAAAGTGATCCTCAATTTTTAACATGGCACACAAACACGCTAACATGGCACACAAACACGCAATTATTACATATAAGATTGACCTAACACAAACGCAAACGAACTACACATGACTCAGATAAGCGGGACTAAACATGAACTAAATAGAAACACAACTATGCTGAACAAAATAAAACACGATCACCAATAAAAACACTAAAAACAACACATAACTTAAACAAAATAAAACACGATCACCACCTTCCCCCAATAAAAGAGCTGGTCCCACCGGCAAGAAATAAATAATAGAGGTGAAGGAGACTTCGTGATCACCGGTGGTGGTGGTGGAGGTCGGCGAAAAGCAAGGAGCCGGGTGATCCGGGGTCAGAAGGACTGCCAAGAAATGGTGGCCTGGCCGTGCCGCACTGCATTTATTATTCGCACGGAGGGCCTCCGCAATCCTGCGGAGACGAGGACGCGGTGCCCTGCGGTCTCATCCTAGAATGCTAAAGCGCCAAGTGAGGGAGAGCACCGGGTCCCGTCCGGGAAGGATCGAGGGAGCCGCCACCAGGCCGCTGGGTGGTGGTGGAGGCGCTGGGACGATCGCCACGTTCTTCGGGATCGCCAGTGGATCCATAACGAGCCCGATACTGAAAGCTCCGCCCCGTCCGAGGGCTCATGACCAATCGTAGGTCCTCAGTTGCGGGACACCGTGTGTCCCGCTGGATGATATGGCTTTGATTGGGTGAAGCCAAGTGTCGTGGTTGTCAGCCCATGGGGCACCTCGGCTTGTTTGCACAAGCCAAAGATCAGGAAGGGGTGTCCCAGGTTCATCTTTGCATCCCGGTTATGGAGGATGGCATCCTCGATAACCTGCCCAACATCAAAGGGTATACCCTGTAAGATGGCATAGTTGAGCACGGCCCGGGCGGGGGCCACTTCACACACGCTCGTCAGCCTAATGAGACGCGACGCGGATGAAGTGGTGCCGCACTGGGGAATGAAGGCCAAATGCTTGGCCTCGAAATTTACCGCATGACCCGCACTATTGATTCTCCACTCACCCTGACCATTGGTCAATACGCGTATAATCTCAGGGTAGTCAGGGTGCTCGCGGAGCCGATCGAACGGCTCCGAAGGGACATGTTCTATACTGTAATACCTATTGATCGACCCAAGACCGGTTGACCACTCCCGCACCCGACTTTCTTCAAGACACGGGATGAGATCGCGTGAACTCGCGCACCACACTCATCGCCGGACGAGGTGGTCGCACAAGGCACGCCATCCCCAGCCGCAATTGTCTTATGAAGGTTTGGTTCGGTGGTGAAACCCTTCTCTCATGAAGGATCGGCTTTGCAATGATGCCAAAACCGATCACCGGCACTCGAATTCACAAACCGCGCGTGACATCGTGGAGCGGAGCTCGTCCTCGCTAGTCGACCTCCAAGTGTGCAATTTCCGCTCTTGCCCGACATATTGTACTAGGAGACACGTGGTGGTGGTACCAAAGTGGGCACCTCTGACTCAGACAAAAACACAAACACCTAATGTGCTAAAGGAAAACTAACTATGACTCAAGACTCAAACTCCTAAACCACTTACTCCTACACTGTAATCTACACAGACTTAAACGAGCAATCTAATAGAACCCTAAACGAGCACCTAATAAACCCCTAACCCAACTGTGAGTACAAAGATACTCTAGAAAATGTCCCAGAAGCTAGAACCGAGCACAATGTGGTGGGAATGCCACAATGACTCGGAACTAGGTAAGGTGGGTGACACGAGGGGGCACACAGTGGTCGAGAATGCTGTAGGTCCTCCACCGCTGTGGAAAAGGTTCCGCAGTCCTGAGAGCAAGTGCGCCGGGATGCTAGGTTTCAAGGAGTTGGTTGTGTGAGGTGAAGCGCCGTAAATGAATCGCTCTTGGGCTTAAATGTGGCCACGCCGCGACGCGACGTAGAGTCACTAAGCGACGCCGCAACGCTGGAGGCAACGTCATTAATGCGACAGAGAGTGGATTTAATCCACGTCATGAGAATCCCACGTCACACGCGACAGAGACATTTGTAATGACGCCGCTGACGCGGAAATCTCACGCGAATGCGACGTAGACATGTGCACAGACGTCGCGACGTGAAATCCCACGTCACGACGTGACAGAGAGCATAGAAACTGACGTCGCGGATCGGAAACCCACGCCGCGACGCGATTGCAGAGGGTCACCGACGGGTCGCGACGTGGGAGGTCCACGCGACGCGACGTGATAGGTTATGGACAGTCATAAATTCCAGCGCATTGGATGTTCTCCTCGATCATGAAACCCCTCCCCACTGCAGACGGTGACTTTATGGACTCAGAATGGAATAACTTGAACGAATCCTCTCCACCGGCCGGTGACTGCTGGTTCGAAATTAAACGAACAAGTGAAACACCGACATCTGAGAAAGCTAGAAACCCTATATTGCTGAAAATAAACTAAGAGAAATTGGAACTAAGAAAAAAAGGAAAAGTTTAAGAAACACTTGGGTTGCCTCCCAAGAAGCGCTATGTTTACTGTCGTTAGCTCGACGACCCGGAGTCGCAATGTGCCTGAACCCGAATCCTATGATCGCTATTTACATCTTGTCTCGTTGTCACAAAGAAATGATTTGCTTGTCTCAGAGGAAACTCGCCCATAATACGGCTTCAATCATTGGGTGGTGATCAGAATGTGCCTTTCAGATGTAACTTCGCCCCACCGCGGTGAAAAGACCTCGTTATCAGAAAGGCCCAATCCATCGACTCAATTTCCCCGGAAAAGCTAGCGGAATTGAATAGGAAGAACTTGTTGTCCAACCTGTGAACTCCTTTCGGGTGATAGGTTTGTCATGCCGCTTTAGTCCTTTCCTTTATAAATGCGGGCGTTTCATGTTTCTGCTTCGAATTCATCCAGCTTCATCGAAGTCGAGCAACTGCTTTCACAGCCAACGTACTATCCATGTTTAATCGCCGAAAGGGCCCAATAGGCCCGAAGCGCTCCAATTCCACCGGAAGATTACACGCTTACCATAAACGATTTCCGAATCTGCGACATACCTAAAGGAGTTTTGGGGCCGCCGCGATTTCCGTGATGCCTGCAGTGCATCGCCCATCTTTTTAGACCAATCCTTCCGGAGCCGTTAATCGCCTTCTCGAATGTATTTGATTTCGATTTGATACTCGCTTGTCCCGTCACAGCGTGAGAGCATTATGATGTGACACTATATTTGCATCTGCAGATTACCTTATCGCGTAAACGGGTACCATTATTCGTGATCAAGGCTCGAGGAGTTCCAAAACGTGAGAATATATTTCCACAAGCAGAATGAGCCACAACCTGAATCATTGGTGCGTAGGAATGCTTCTACCCACTTCGAGACATAGCCCATCGCCAACAAGATGTACAAGTTGTCAGATGATGCAGAAATGGTCCCATGAAATCTATCCCCCCATAAATCAAACAATTCTACCCTCCAAAATGGGATTTATGGGTGACTCGTCTTTCTAGAGATGTTCCCCATTCGCTGACATTTGTCACAAGTGACACGAATTGATGAACATCTTTAAACAAGGAAGGCCAGTAAAAACCAGATTGAAGCACCTTAGTCGCTGCCTTCCGTCACCAAACCACCACACGGCAGAGTGTGACAATGGCTTAAAAATGCTCGCATTTCATCTTCGGGCACACATCTCCTTATGACCTGATCAGCGCAGTGTCTGTAAAGAATTGGCTCCTCCCAATAGTAGTGTTTAAGGTGTGCGAAAAACCTCTTTTTCTGCTGATAGTTAAATTCCGGAGGGACTACTTTAGCTACCAAATAATTCACATAATCCGCGAACCATGGAACTGTCCTCTTTTCCTCAATAGCTAGGAGTTTCTCGTCTGGAAATTCGTCATTCAATGGGACATCATCTCTGGCCCCTTCCAGTCGTGAAAGATGGTCTAGCCACTGTGGTTCTCGCCTTTCTGTTCTAATTTCCACATCAAATTCTTGCAACAAGAGGACCCACCTAATTAATCGGGCTTCGTGATCTTCGGGTCATCAAGTACTTAATGGCGCATCGATCAAGCAGGCACCACGACTTTGTTGCCAATCAAATATGGCCCGAACTTATCAAAGCAATCACAATGGCCAATAAATTCTTCTCAGAGTGGCATAATCTGCTTGAGCATCATTCAAAGTTCTACTAGCATAATAGATTACTCCGAAGATTTTCTCTCGCTTTCGCCTAACCGCCCCTAATCGCAAGTCGGGCGTCACACATGAGTTCAAACTTAAAGACCAACTGATGCCACAAACAATATGGAGCTGAAACTAACTTGTCCTTCAACATCGAGAATGCATGCAAACATTGTGAATCAAATTCAAATGGGATCCTCGACTAGCAGGTTAGACAGCGTTTTGGTAATCGCGAAAATCCTCATGAACCGCCTATAAACCCAAAATAAGTGGCCTCCAGGAAAACTTCGAACCTTTATCGACGAGGGTGGAGGTAACCTCCTCGACAAGTTTCCACCTTGTGGCCCCCTATCTACCTCTATATCCCTCTCACGAGATCCGGCGTCCAAGGACAATACCCTCTTGTACCATGAATGGCACTTTTCCTGCAAATTTGAGTACTAAGTTGGTCTCTTCACATCTTGCCGCATAACTCTCAAGTTTCCTAAACAATTGTCAAATGAATTTCTAATAATGGTGAAATCGCCCAGAATATTTCCAATTGTCTTTTCCAATCATGGCCGTAGAATATAGCCATCATACATCGAAAGTACCTTGGGTGGCATTGCATTACCCAAAGGGCATCCGCCGGAATGCGAATGTACCATAAGGACAAGTGAATGCTGTCTTCCCCTGATCTTCAGGAGCTATGGCGATTTGTTTGTAACCGGAATATCCATCCAAAAAGCAATAATATTCATAACCTCATTAGTCGACGGCATCCGATCTAAAAACTAAGAAGGAGTTACGATCTTTTCGAAAGGGCCTTGTTCAACTTCCGATAATCACAAATCCTCCACCCAGAATCGCTCGCGATGGCAAAGAAGATGTTGTTTTCATCCCGATGACGCTTGTTCCTCCCTTCTTCGGGCACTACCCGAATCGGGCTTACCCATGCACTCATTCGAAATGGGGATAAACTACCCCAAAGGTTCAGCCATTTTAGCACTTCTTTAAGGACAACCTCCTTCATCAAGCCGGATTTAACCTTCTCTCGTGCTTCCACCGGGGGCGTCTATGTCCTCTTCTAGTAAAAATATGATGCATGCACATAGAAGCGATCGAATCCTCCGAGATCGCCTAGAGACCATCCGAGTGCATGTTTGTGATCTCGAGACCTCAATAACTTCTCTTCCTCTAGTACAGTCAAAGATGCTGAAATGATCACGGGTAGTGTAGATTCTACCCCAAGGTATGCATACTTCAAATGGCTAGGTAAAGGTTTTTGTTCCATTTTGGGTGGTTGCTCAATCGATGGGACCGGCGTTTTAACTCCTTCACCCAGAGATTCGAAGTATTTCCGTCTATTGTGTCCGAAAGAGTCCATCCATTTGACATATTCTTCTGCCTCTTCGCTCAAGTTCTCAGACTCATTCTCCACTAGGCTAGTCTCCAAAGGGTCAGTGAGACCACTTTGGCTAGACACTATAGCCTCTACCATTTCAGCCATGAAGCAAGTATCACTCTCGGCCGGGTGTCTCACTAGCTTCAAACACGTTGAACTCACTCCTCTCTTGTACTCTCGCTCAGTCACTTTGTACATCAACACACCTCGCCAACAAGAAATGGTCTTCCCAAGATTATCAGATTTCTTATCTTCCTCCATATCCAAAACACAGTCTCGGCGGGAAGATAAATTTGTCGACCTTTACTAAGACATTCTATTATCCCCCAGGATGCTTCCAAAGATCTATCTCGTGAAGTTGAAGAGTGATCAGATTCGGCGGGCTTCCTAATCCCAAACGCTTGAAAATGGATAAGGGCATAAGATTAATGCTGGCACCCAAATCACATAGTGCTCTTTCAAAAATAGCATTTTCAATTGTGCAAGGGATAGTGAAATCGCTCGGGTCCTAGGTTTCCGTGGCGTGCTTCTCCAAGGATGGCACTGCATTCTCTAAGGTTCACCTAAGCCAAAATCATTTAATCGCCTCTCTTACGGATAAGACGCCTTTCATGAATTTTACATAACTAGGCATCAGCAAATGGGATATTGATATGCAGCTTTTTGAACACATCCATGAATTTCGTGAATTGCTTATCCAATTGATGCTTCTTGAGACGCCTCGCGGGTAAGGAACCTAAGATGCCGCCTTTGTCAAACAAGAGGCCCCGGATGACCGCTTCTCAATGCTCTTGGCTCGCATCATCTGGCTCGCTGAATGACCTTCTCGCCTCTAACCGTTCTACGACCGGGGTTGTAACGGCATTTCCAATTCTTTTCCTAATTTCTCAAAGATGACTGCTTTTAACATGCTCATTCCCATCTCTTTCGGGTTTACCCGAATTACTTGGTAAAGAACCTTGTCTTTCATTTGCAGAATTTGCCATTTGGCCCATTTGTGCCTCCAAAACTTCTCGCCTGTGCCGCTTTGATTGTTCAATCAAGGCTCAAGGTCGCATGTTGGCCTTGTTTCCATTCATAGCGCAGGGAAGTTAACATCTGTGCAAGAGCTTGTTCTAAATCCAACTTTTTCTCAAAGGTTGGTTCACTATTTCGATTCGATGGCATATTGTTCTGATTATTCCGCCACCCATATCCTTGATTGTTCTGACTATTCTAGTTATGATTGTTACGCCACCCTCGGCCCTGATTCTGATTCTGATAACTGTTTCCCCCATACGGTCCTCATTGCTAGATTGACTCGATTAAACCTCGACACGATCGCTTGCTCATCATAGGTTTTGATGAGTTTAAAAGTCATCTATTTTAGTCCATTTTTCTATTGATTTTAATATAAAAAGGAATAATTAAGATGCGTAGATATGAAGAAACTCTACCAAATTTGTTATTTGCGTGAAGCAGGCAAAGAAAGAAGAAAATGCAAAGGGAAAATGCAAGAATCATGAGTAAAAATGCGTAAAATACAGGTTAAATGAAAGCAACTCGCAACTTATGTTGCGCTTTGGGGTTTACATGGGCCCAAATATGAGTCAATGGCATCGAAATTAGAAGGAAATCTGATGCAGTCGCGATACATGGATGATAAGATATCGAGGTCGCAATACGAGACCGCTTACGAGAAATCAGAAAACAAGCGAAATGAGGTCGCATGAGATCAAGTCGACATCAGAACCACAAACTCAAAGTCGCAGAGTCGCGAAGAGAAGTCGCTGACAAGATATTGATGTCGCGACATCAGAACGCAATAAATGAGACTTGTGGAGGTATGAAGTGATGTCGCGACAAGGGATTGATGTCGCGACAACAAGAGCAATCAAAGGAAAGATACAAGTGGCGACAAGATTGAAGCATGCAGTAATCAGTTGATGTCACGACAACATATTGATGTCGCGACATCATGAGAAACCAGTTGAAACCTGCAGATCCTTTAGTTGATGTCACGACAAGAGATTGATGTCGCGACATCCGAAGACAAGTTGAATGCTGCAGAAGACATGAGCTGAGGTCGCGACGTGAGATCGAGGTCGCGACATGAGGAGAGACCAGTTGAAATCTGCAAAGGGCGTGACTAGATGTCGCGACAAGAGGCTGCTTTTTCTTCTTCTTCTTTCACGCGCTGGACCAAGAACAATCCGCCTGAAGGCTCCAGAGAACTAAGTCGATGTCGCTGACATCGTGAACCTTCGATGAAAGTCGAAGAAATGAATCATTGCCACGACATGGCTGCAGGTCGCGACATCGTAAGATTCCGCTGGTGCTCGCACGTTTAGATAGTTGATGTCAATGCATAAGAGGTCAAGTCACGCACACCAAAAGCCAACAAGTGAAGACTCCAACCTCATAAGTTGATGTCGCGACATGAGATCGAAGCGCGACACGACCTACTCGCCTGAAGATTGAAGCTCCATAAAGTGATGTCGCGACAAGATATCGATGTCGCAACATTAGGAACAAACAGATCAAATCCACAGAGCCTTAAAGAGATGTCGCGACAAAAGACTGAGATTGCGACATCAGAAGATATCAGTTGAAAGATGCATTTAATTTAGTCGATGTCACGACAAGAGAATGACGTCGCGACATCATTAATGATCAGTTCAAGACTGCATAGACAAGAAGTTGAGGTCGCGACATGAGATCGAGGTCGCGACATCGATGATGTCGCGACAAGGAATTGAGGTCGCGACTTGAACGGTAACATGGGCCAACTAACTTTGGAATCCACAAAGACTGCATTGGAATTAGGGCCCAATTGAAAAACCCTATAAATACACAGCTATCCAGAAGAGGAGAATAGCTTGGCGGCCACAGACGAGAGGTCTGGATAGCTGAAGGCTCATTTTTTTAGTTTTCTTTTCTTTTCTTTTCTTTTATTTTTCTTCAATGTTGATAGTTAGAGATTAGATTAGATTGATCGTTCTATTTTTTCTTTTATTTTCTGGAATTAGATGTTATCGCTTCCGAGCTAAAGTCAATGCGTATCCAATTCTTCTTTTCAAATTACTAATTGAATGTTGAAGTCTGCATAAATTTGAATTCGCTTATCCAATTAAAATGCAATATTCTTATGATCAGAGGAATGTTGTAGTGTGTCATTCAGTAATTGAGGAACCCATCTTCCATTAAGAGAATGCTATTGTCAGAAATTATCTTCCCTATTGTTATTTCCAAAGAATTAATTTCAGTTAGCTTTATGAATTTACTTTCTGCTATGGGTTTAAAGTTTCTTTGATCTCGAATATCGCTCTTATACCCGTATTAAGAAGTGTTTCATTGCTCTGATTTCAAGGAGGTCCTCTGAGTGACACAAAGATGACAATCCTGGGGGTTATGAATATTACTTTGAAGGTATATTAACCTGCTATTAGAGATTTAATGAGCTTTGTGAGTTTACTTGATAAATCCTCTTCCTCACTCTGAAACTGAACGAGTTGAATGAGTTATCAATTTAAACAAGGGCAGAGAGTTCTCACCTCAATTCGAATAGTGTATCCAATCCCGTGTTAGCTGAGATCTAATCAAGGAGAGGGTGATCTATTCTAATTTAGAGGAAGAGTAACCTGGAAGTTGTATATCCTTGCTTGACCGATAACTTGGGGGCTAAGGTATAAATTCATAAATGGGTACTAAGTATTGCAAAAGAAAAATACTCCAAAATTAGGAAGTCCCTGTTAAAAAGTAGTTATCTAATTCCCTGTATTCGAGAGAATCAGGTCAAAAATTAGATAATGAAATGAAGTGTGGAGAGATCCAGCTGAACTTTTAACGCCTTGGACATATTTTGAAATCAAATTCACAAGAAAAATTTATAAGTCGACAACAGAATTGATACTTCACAATAGCACATTGATCTTAATGTATTCTCTAAACGATAATTATTCAATTTCTATTCATTTTCTTAACTACTAATTATTCTTAGTCTTTATATTCAAGTTTATTGTTCATTTCGCTTATTTCCTTGTTTGTTTAATTTTCAAAGACCTTAATGCCGGGATCTTTACTATCATTTAGTGGTCCAAGAATATGGAAATTGAGTAGTCAGGTAGTTGATTTAAAATTTTGAGATCTCTCAGGATCGAGTATCCGACTTAAATCCATTTATTACTTGTCGACTGCACTTGCACATCGACTCAAAAACCAAACTTTGAAAAATGATTTACTCTAGGAGATTTGGTTTATATAGTATAATGTCAATAAGTTTATGGCAAGATTGCCCGGGAGTAGGATAATAGTCCTTAGTAATTTGTTATAAATCGTAAATGTCATTTGGTCTCACGCAGAACAGTTTATTGGGCATCATTGCCAGAGATTAGTCAATAGTCATTGGTAATAACGTCATAAAATTGTACATGTGTTTTGGTCAGATCAACAAGTTTTATGGCGCCGTTGCCGGGGATTAGACAATAGTCCTTTGGTAATAGTGTCATATTTGTATATGTCTTTTGGTCTCCTAACAAGTTTTATGGCGCCGTTGCCGGGGATCGAAAGAATTTAATAAATCAATATTCAGATGAAAGAAGGAAATACTAATTTGGACATTTAAAGAAAGAAAAAGAACAAAAATAGATTTTCAAGCAAAGGTCTCGCCTGCATTACTAACCTTTATAACGAAACACATTGAATATATTTGATGATTTGACTGATCCTATTAATGAGTGTGTTTTGCTTCTGTGTTTTGATGCATAGGAACAGAACATCGAATCGATTCCAAATTCGACACTAAATAGAAAGGACGCCGTAAGCTCGAAAGACCAAGAAGGCAAAGAAACTCAACAATGCGTATGAAAGGCGTGGATCAGGTTGAAATACATATAGAAGAAGCTAGAAGGCCACCAGTCACTGATACAATGGATTTTTTCTTGAGACCAATTATACAGAAGAATATCAAGAATCAAACAAATTCAGCTTGATGCTATTAATTTTGAACTCAAGCAAGACCGACATAATGGTCCAAAGAAAGATCGGGCCATCGGGCTATCCTAATCAAGATCCAAAATGAGCACTGAAGCATTCATCAGATACACACCGTTGTCGTAATGGGGTGAGACCGTAAGTCATAAACCGCATCTATTCCCATTCTCTCTAAGAGATACAAGAATTACATGGTATGAATCTTTACCATATGGTTCTTCCGTTGATACTTGGGAGGAATTATAGAGGCCTACTTGTAGATTCTTTCCCCAAATTCTCACTACGTAAAGAAGGAGGGAAATCATTGTGTTCCACAGGGGAAGATGAAAGCCGTATGTAGCTCGGGGAAAGATTCAAACGCTTACAAGAAGATGTCCAATGCATGGGATAGATCTGAAAACTCATATGGACATTGTATATCATGCTTTGAATGATATATCAAAAGGGATCATTGATGCTTCATGCTGTGGAGCATCTAAACGAAAAAGCAAGAAGCAAAAGAGTCATTGGAAGACTCAAGAGTTGTAACATGAAAACTCTTCCGAGCTTTCAAGAGGAAACAAAGAAGGAAAGTGGAATATGGAGTCGAGCAAGATGACACCATGTAGCCGTTGATGCCATTATGCACTGTGTTGACAAGCAAGAAAGAAAGACACACACCGGCTCATGAAATAGGATAAATTAAAAGGGAGTTAATGAAGGGAAGTGTCGAGAATCAAAGAACTATGATCAAGAGGTTAATTATTTGGGTGAGCCAAGAGCTTACCATTTCAAACTCCAATCCTAACCTTCCAAAGACATTATCACTCCAAAGACTCAGAGAACCATGAGAACTCTCGTATGGTGGAGGGGCTTCAAGGCCCAAGGCGTGACGTAACCTCAATAGGCATCGCTGAACACCAAGGTTCCAAAGAAAGAAAGAAGACTAAATGAGCACAGGAATGAATACCAAAGTCGAGGATGGCCCAATCTAAGAATAGACACAGATTTTCATGGGGGATATTAAGAAGTCAAGTGAATCTCCATGAGCAAAGTTTGCAGAGTTGGGAAGCAACTACTACCAATTCTCAAATTTTTAACACCACCAATGCAGCTCAAGAACCTGGAGACACAAGCAGTGGGCACCGCCCTAACCCCCGCAGCCAGGAAAGATGCCTTTCCAAGTGACACAAGGAAGAACCCAAAAGACTACATGGCTGTGCAGCTTAGGAGTGGGAAGGAGCTAGAAGAGATGAAGGAGAAAGATGACAGCAACAAAGACGTAGAAAGATCAGAAAGGGAAGAGGAACTGGAGAGAGAAAAAGAAAGAATAGAGAGGAAGAACATCCAAGAATCAAAGCCTGCAGTCCCATTTCCACAAAGACTGCAGAAGTCAAGGATGGAGGAGCAGTTTGCAAGGTTCTGGTACTCAGAGCCGAGATAAGTATGCCTTTTACTGAAGTGGTAACTCAAATGCCACTCTATGCAAAATTTCTGAAGGACATACTAAGCAAGAAAAGAAAAATAGTAGAAGAAGGAATAGTGAATCTCACTGCCACTTGTAGTGCAGTAATCAGAAAAGAACTACCAGTAAAGATGAAGGACCTGTGGAGTTTCACAATTCCTTGTATTGTCGAGGAATCATTTCGTGAAGCCTTCCGACTCAGAGCTAGTATCAATTTGATGCCTCTTTCTCGTTGCCAAGAAACTAAGTTTGGGGAGCTTTACTCACAATCATACTTCAAATGGCGCATAAATCGATGGTAAAACCCGAAGGAGTCATTGAAGATGTACCGGTCACCGTTGGGAAGTTTGTTTTCCCGCAGACTTCATCATTCCTCAGACATGGAAGAAGATCTGTATACACCTCTCGCGTATCAGGGGAAGACCATCTTAGCCACCGAGTCGCCCGATTGATATGCAAAGGAGTTCTTATCTCTGAGGGTCGGAGAAGAAGTCAGCCGTGATTCAATTTGATCAAAAGTATACAAAATATAGACAGAGATAAGGAAGGATGCAATGTAGCTGATTTTGTCTATACTTCCAACTCTGTTGTTAACAATGATTGTAACACTCCAGTTTTTATCAATGAAAAAGAGATGAATTCCCAGTATACTGAAGAAGTCTATTCTGAATTTCCATACAAAGAAGCCATTCTATAGAAACTGTTGAGC
The DNA here is from genome assembly GCA_016808115.1 of Tetrastigma voinierianum. NCBI lineage: Eukaryota > Viridiplantae > Streptophyta > Magnoliopsida > Vitales > Vitaceae > Tetrastigma > Tetrastigma voinierianum. Next base: position 2,654,838 of record JAEQBH010000178.1, on the reverse strand, counting down.
TTGAAGCAAAACAAACGTATAATGGGGAAAATGTTGAAAAACAGAATTCATCAAGAAACCAAAGGTATGGGCTAGTTTTGGAAAGAGTTGCCATGTCATTTAAAGTATGCTTACTTAGAATTACCAAAGAAAAACCGATCATTTCAGCGTATTAAGTGAGGGTGAGGAACAAAGACTGCTTAAAAATATTAAGGGAGGGATAAGGAATCGCTTAGCTTGGTCCATCAAGAGCTAAAGGGTATCACCCATCAATTTGCATGCATAAGATTCTGCTAGAAGAGACTTCAAAACCATCCGATACCACCGTGAGGAGGCCGAATCTGATGAAGGAAGTAGTCAGAAGGAGGTACTAAATTGTTAAATGCCGGGTTTTATCTATGCTATCTCGTATAGTCTCTGCAAGCCCACCATGTGGTTCCAAAGAAAGGGGTTTACTGTGATCAAATGAAAACGTATTGATTCCAAATAAGAAATAAAGGATGTGATGGAGGGTATGTATTGATTACGTAAAGTTGAATACAAAGAACCGTGAAAAGATCATTTCTTTGCCTTTCATTGATCAAATGTTGGACAAAGTTAAAGGTGAGACCTCACTTTTGTTTTCGGATGGATATTCGTGATACAACGTATTGCTATTGCACTGGTGATCAAGAGAAGACCACATTCATACGCCCTTATGGTACCTTGCCTCTCGTAAGGATGCCTTTGGGTTATGTAATGCTCCGGCCTACATTCCGTAGGTGTATGATGTCCATATTCTCGATTCGCTGGTTATTTATGGAAATTTTTATGGATGACTGATCAGGTATGGATCCAAATTTTTGATCAATGTTTAAACAATCTGAAACAAGATTTCCAAAGATGCCAAGACAAACAACTAGCGATCGAATTGGGAAAATGCCATTTTAAGGTGATGTATGAAATTGTTCCCGGGGCATAAAATTTCAAGCATCGGACTAGAAGTTGATCAATCCAAAGTATCCATTATCAAAACTTGCACCACCTACTACAAAGAAAGGAGTAAGAAGCTTCTGGGGCATAGCCGATTTTGCTGTGAGATTTATCAAAGATTTTTCAAAATAGCAAGACCACTATGCGTATTACCGGGAAAAAGAAACAAGGTTCAATTTCATGACTCGCAAGAATGCTTTGACGAACAAGCTCAAATTGGCATGTGCACCTATAATGGTCGCACTCGTAATGACCGTGGATTTGAAATAATGTGTGATGCCGTTGATTTCGCTATGGGAGTCGTGTTGGGGCAAAGAAAAGAGAAAGTATTCAGGCCATATACTATGCCAGTAAAGACCTCAATGAAGCACAAGAGAATCCAATAACAACTGAAAAGGAGATGCTAGCCATAGTATTTTCTTGTGAAAAATTTAGGCAATACATTTTGGGATCCCATGTGGTAATTCACATCATCATGCAAAGAATCAAATACTTGATGTCGAAAAATGCTTAAGCCATGATTGATAAGGTGGGTGCCGTTGTCGCAAGAGTTTGATTTGGAAATAAAGGATAAAAGGGATGTGACAATGTGATAGCCGACCACTTGTCAAGAGTAGAAAGAAGCAAAGATGAAGAAGAAAATGTCTCAAGCATCGTAGAACTTCCATGAGCAATTGTTTAAAGTTTCCTTCCAACTTCCATGGTATGTCGATATTGTGAATTATCCTGGCTTCAGGGAGTAATGCCTTCGTAATTCAGCTACCAAATGTAAGAGGAAACTTTAATCGACAAAGAGATATTATATTTGGGATGACCCACTATTATTCAAGAGAGGTGCTGACATGATAATAAGAAGATGTGTGCCAGAAGGTGAACAAGGCAACATTTTAAATGAATGCCATGCATCACCATATGGGGGACACTTTTCAGGAGAAAGAATAGCTCACAAGATACTCCAATCAGATGTTTTATTGGCCCACTATCTTCGTAGATTGTGCGCAGTGGGTGAAATTGTGTGATCGATGCCAAAGGATTGGAAGATAGCGTGAGGAATGAAATGCCTTAAAAGGTATTATGGTGAGCAAATTTTTGATGTTCGGGGGAATAGATTTTATGGGACCTTTCACCATCATTTGAAATCCCATACATACCGCTAGCAAGAGATTACGCCTCCAAATGGGTGGAAGTGCTTGTCTTGTCCAGAATGATGCTAATACAATAGAGCTAAAAGGAATATTTTGAGTGTGTTTGAAGAACCCTGCAACTATCATTAGTGATTTGGGAAACCCATTTTGCAAACAAAATATTTGCAAAACTCATGAGTAGGTATGGGATCAAGCATGTAATGAGTTTAGCCTATCATCCCCAGACCAATGGATGTTAAATTTTGTGGAAATCAAAAGAATACTTGAAAAGACCGTGAGCCTTGGCGTAGCGATCGGGTCTTCCAAACTTGATGTTGCACTTTGGGCTTACAGGATCGCATACAAGACCCTCTATTGGAATGTCCTACAGAGTTGTTTGGCAAACCAGAAGTCATCTACCTCTTGAATTAGAATACAAGGCAATGGGCCATTAAGAAGTTAAACTTCGATTTTAAGGCCGTAAGGGAAGAAAGATTGCTCCAACCTGTCTCGAATTGGAAGAATCGAGAAATGAAGCCTCAAGTGATAAGCAAGAATATAACAAAGACAAGACAAAGAAATGGCATGATCAGAGAATCTTGAGAAGAGTTCGTAATTGGGAACAAAGAAGCTTTTAATTCTGTGATCGGTTGTTTCCAGGGAAATTAAAACTAATTGGGTGGGCCATACACAAATGTGTCATAATTACATTTGGAGCAAAGTGACACCGAGGACTGCCATCGCGAAGAATTCAAGGTCAATGGACAAAGGTTAAAGCATTATCTCAATGTGGAAGAGGAAATTGAAGAACTCCAACCGGTTCTTTGAGGAAAAGCAAGTACTACAACAAAGAAGTCCAACTTAAGGACCCAAAACCGAGTGTACTAATGGGAAGCAAAAAACCCATGAGGATTTAAATTTGATTTTAAATTTTGAAATATTTTCTTTAGTTGCTGATTAATTAGGTCGATGGTTTTTAGAAGGATAGATTTAATTTTTAGAAATCGATTAGAAGTTTAATTAGAATTTTCTTGAATATTGCAGTGATCTTCTGCAAGGTTTAAAGACATGAATAGCAAGGCAACTACAGGAATAATTCCAGCAACTTGCAGAGGAGTCGCGACACGAGAAAAAGGGGCGTAACCTTCTCCCTAACCCAATTCTGTATATATACTTGAATTGATTGTTAAATCGTTGTTTAAAATATGCTTGAAGAGATGTCTAAATGGGTTAGGAACAATAAGAGAATTCAAAGTTTTTGAAATCATCATTAAAGGCTTAGGCGCGACAGAAGTTATGGTCACACAAAACATTGATGTCGTGACTTGTTCCGAAAGGGTAACTTGGGTGTATTGAAAGAAGAAGGTATATGTCGCGACACCACTAGGAATTCGCGACAGTGAATTAAGTTTCAAAATGGAAAGGATGTCGCCACATCAAACAATTCCTAGAAAAACCTTGTATTGTCGCGACATCTTATGTATGTCGCGACACAAAGTGCGACATGTGCCAACTACTCACTTCAAAAAGCCCTAAATTTAATGATCTCAAATAAAAAGAGGCGGAATTGAAGTCGCGACAGGTCTTAATTGAAGCATTAATCAGCCCACAAACATTGATTGAATTGCAACTATTGGAAACTTTCCCATTCAATCTTAACCATAACCATTCACCGTCTTCCTTCCGAATCTCAACCTCGAAAACCCTAGCAAACCAAAACCCATCGGGGTGTGCTTCTTCTCTGTTTCCAATGGCTGAAATTCCCACCCTGGTCCCTAACCTAGACGAGATTATGAGGGATCATGGACATTCAGAAGAAGAAGAAACTCGCCAAGAAGAACAGTTAGATGAGATTCGTCGGGAAGAGCAAGCAAGAGAGGTGCCACGAAACAATTAAGCCCGAACTTCTCAAAAGAGCGAAAAGGAAAGGAAAGAGGAGAGAAGAAGAAGAAGTAGAAGATTTCGCCTCGCACGGCCAGATCTCAAAGGGAAGAAGTATTATGCTAACAAGGGGTTTGTTACTTAGAGGAGATCTAAAAACCCTGCTATCTTCAAGGAGATGATAGAGCAGAGAGGATGGGAGAGTCTCACACCAAAATCGTGGTATACAAAGATCGGGTAAAAGAATTTTATTCAAATATGGTAGGAAGAAAGGATGGAGCAGTTTTTGTTAGAGGAGTCTGGGTCTCATACGAAGCCAAGGCCATCAACGAGGCCTATGGTATGACAATTCACAAACATGGTTCCAAATTCAAGAAACTGTTGGAAAAACCAGAGTTTGGAAGGATTGCTAAGAAGCTCACTAACGGTAAAGTGCAGTTGAACCAAGAAGAAGGAAGGCCAAGAACAGTGAACAGAGGAAGCCTTACTGAAGAGGCTAAGGTATGGTT